>CM057392.1:19165000-20365000 GCA_030015415.1 Cynopterus sphinx | reverse complement strand
CCTCTCTACTGTCTCCTGGACCACGCAAGACAAAGAGTTGCCTATCAGTGAAGGGGGCAAAGGGAAGCAAGGACAAGGATTGCAGACGCACAGAACATGTCCAGTCTCCCAACCCAAGTTTCTGATCCCAAATCAACTGCACCCTGACCTAAAGTTGGCTTAGCTGCAGACCTCCCTGAGCCCCCTCTAGTCCCTGCAGAAGAGGGACCTTTCCAAGGTCTCCTCCCACTCAGGCCCAGGAACCTGAGACAGGGACACATCCTGACCCATCTCAACAGGGGAGGCAACAACTCTTGATCACACATCAATCGGCATCCCCCATTAAAGGATTAAGAATTCAGTCTCAAGAGGGCACTCCCTCCCCCAGAGGGGCCCCTTCATCCCAGGACAGGCTCCTGGAGCCCAGCGGCAAGAGCAGAATCACCCCTAAGAAATCCCCATGGAGCCATATTCTGGGAGATGGGCAGGATGGCAGGTGAGCCTCTGATCTTCAGGCAGTGCTGAGGGCAGTGGGCAGTGGGGAGTTGGGTGGGCAGAGGAGCAGTGGGACCACTGAGGATTCCTGAGGTCCTGGGCTCTGGGCAATTCTGGAAAATACCAGGCCAGAAAGATGCAATCAGACCCCACGCTGAAAACGTTCTGCAAAGCAGAAGGTGTTGAGTACTTAACCTGATGTTTCAAGCTAAAGCACCCTGGGGGGTGGGGGGGAAGGATGTAGTCTTTAGAGATTCAAGTCTTCAAGTTTTCCGGATCACCTGCACACGTAGGTTAAAATCAGCTTGCCTACATAGATGCTTTCTCTTTGAACAAGTCTCTCTGAAAATTGGGTCCTTCTTAAAGTCAGCAGATCAGGACATCATCGCTGCAGAGATTGTGGGAGGTAAAGAAAGATGGGGAACTGGCAGAAATTAAATATTCTGAAGGCCCTGAGATTCCTTAGGGTCCTTCTATCTAAGCCCCTGTGTCCAGGCAGGCCTTCAGGTAGTGTAGAAGGGTCTTCCTGGCTTGAAGTGAGGGCCAGAGGTCCAGGCAGCAGAAAGCTACCCAGCCACCATTTGCAGGACACTGTGCCAGGCCTGTGCTAGCCCTTTGCATTGCATGCTTTGTCCAAGGTCATGCAGCAAGTAAGAGGCAGAATAGAAATTCAGAGTTGGCCTGATAATAAAGCCCTCCACTCTCTCGGATTGGCGCTGGGTATCTGACACACCTGCTGAATCACATATTGTCTCTCACTTGCTTTAGGAGCCTTGCAGGTAGAACCACCCCATAAACACCGCGCAGGGCAGAACCATGCATGGGGAAGGCCGGCCGCTACAGAAATCTCACCAAAGTGGCCCCTTTTCTGCTTCTTCCCTTTCCCAACATTCCCAAATGGTAGCTCCACACACCCGGATTTCTCTCCCAAGACTATCCGGTCTAGAGCTCCCTTCCCACACCTCCTCCCTTCCTACACCCCCTCCCTTCCCATCTATTGTCTCTGAGCCCAACTTCTTGGCTCCTGAGCTCCTATTCACCGATTTCTTTCCGCTTCTTTCCCTTGGGTATAATAGGTTCCTTCCTTCTTGTTGATAAACAGAATCACAACAAGGGAGGATGTCAGTGTTCCAAGCCAGGTTTGAGATGAGATACCCAGAGTGCTTCTGGTGCTACAGTCTTCCTCATGGGCACAGAACTCGCACAGAACTCCTGGAGAAGTGGCTTGCCCAGTCTCCTGCCTCTCTGCCCACCCCCTAATTTCTGCACACTTCAGCTCAGGGACAAGGAGCGCAGTGGCAACGTACTTCCTCTTTCCTACCTGGAGCCCAGGAGCTGCTCACTCATCTCCTGACAGAAACAGGGGAATGGGAACAGGAGAGAGAGAGAGAGAGAGTGTGTGTTGCCATCGCCTAGCAAGTTCCCAACATCCCCCACACCAGGGTGAGGTCTGGTCGGTGGGTGTGTGGCGTTTTCCAAGTCACTGCTAGGACAGCCAGCAAAAGAGCCATAAAGAACAGGGCCAAGATGGCAGCACCTGGCCCCCACAGCGCAGGCAGCACAGAGCGGCGTGGGGATCCCCTAATTCTTGACCCAGAGCTCCCCGGGCTCATGTGGATCCTCAGCATCAGTTTTCTGAGCAGGACAGAGAGGGAACCTCCGAGTCTACAACACCTCATCTGCAAAGAGATTTACATGGATCCAGGTCTTGCT
Source organism: Cynopterus sphinx (assembly GCA_030015415.1). NCBI lineage: Eukaryota > Metazoa > Chordata > Mammalia > Chiroptera > Pteropodidae > Cynopterus > Cynopterus sphinx. The sequence goes on along the minus strand of CM057392.1, from coordinate 20,362,813 downwards.
TCGACCTTAACCATCTCCTTTCACTGATTCTTTGAACAACAACTCTTAAGTGTCAAACACAAGGGACATTATAATAAAGAAAGACAGGAAAGGCCCCTGCTCTCAGTGGGGGAGACAGGCACTAATGGGAAAACAATAACAGATAAAAAGTATAATTCACACACGACAAAACGAAGGCGATGTGGCAGAGACGGGTGGTGGGGGTCAGTGCCACCAGAAAGGTAGTCGGGGAAGGCCCCTGGAGGTGGTGATGGCTACGCGGCAACCTTCTCAACAAGAGGGCAGCAGCCACACAAAATGAGAGGGGAACACCTTCGAGGCAGAGGGAAGAGGATGAATGATGACCCTGAGCATCAGCGAGCAGGCGAGCAGGCGAGTGTGAGGAGCAGCGGGAGGCTGAGAGCAGCCAAAGCCGGGTGTGAGGCAGAGGCCTGAGCAGGAGCCTCGGGTTTTTATTGTAAGTGCAACGGATCCTTCTCCAGGGAAACAAACACCCTTACCCCGCCTCCCCGCTAGAGATGCTAAAACCATGAGGGGGGGCGGGGGAGTGTGAGTCATAAACTGGAGGGTGACAGTGACCAGAGCCAGTACAACCTTTAAGGGGGAGGGCCTGCTGCTTGGCTACCAGGCGTGGGTGGGGCGATGGGTGGGACTGGGGACTGAAGTGGAGGAAGCAGAGGGAGGCCAGGAGCCCAGAGATGGGTACCGGAGCAGCTCCTGGGAGCTGTGGCACTTTGAGGACAGGCAGGAAGAGCATTTTAAGGAAGTTTGGTTGGGTTTCATGTGGTGTAATTTCCCCTTGGTCATCTTCTGAAGAAGACTGCATTCGGAGCTTCACTGTCTCAAAGCTTTTAGGGCCAGATGTTGGCTCCTTTTGGACATGTCTCTAGCTTGAGAGGCCTTAAGAGAAGCAGAGGCCCCTGGGCCCAGTGCACGGCTGAGATTGGAGCACAAGTGAAAAGGGTGCCTACTTGGACACTACCTCGCTGTGTGATCTCAGGCAAGTCACTTGTCTTCTCTGTTCCCCACCTCTGGCCGTGGAAGATTGAATTAGATGATTTCCAAGATACAAACAGTCTTGGACACCAAGATGCCACATGCCCTCTGGTTCTCTTAACAGAGATGTGAGAAGATGCGACTTAGAGACCAGCTACTGATCCTCAGAGCAAATCAGCCCCCACCCACCCCATGACCTCCTGGGAGGGGTGGTGCAGGCTGCTCTGCTCCCCTTGGTGCCAAAGGAGGACAGTAATAGGGGCACGCCCACTCACCCCCAACCTCCGAGGGACTGCCCCTTTCACAGGGACAGGACTCCCAGAGTCTGGCAGAAGCTGCCATCTTTTGATACCAGGACTGGGCTGAGTGCAGCCCCCAGCGAGGTAGAGAAAAGGAGCCAGTGTCAACACCTCCCGAAGGAAGGAGTCTGTGACCTCAGCGGGTAGATATCCCCCTGGAGAGCAGAAGGGCCCCTTCCCTTCTGCAGAGGGCCTGGGGACCCGAACCCCTGGAGAACCAAGGTTTCAGGCCCCTCTCGCCGCTGCCCCCGGCGGGCGGAGCCTTCTCCTTCCAGGCTCTTCCCGGCGCAGCGGGCTGTAGGAGCCCGGGGGTGGCTGCTTTCATGGCCGCCCGCCTTCTCATGCACAGCGAAACGCTTCCCCACAGAACCTGCAGAGCCTTCCACCGCATTAGTAATCTGCTCACAGAACAAGAGCTCTCTCCTCTCCTCCCCCGCCTCCTGTGTCTTTCCTCCCTCCCTCTCTCCACCACCCTCCCCTGTCGCCTTCTCCTCCTGCCTCCTCCCCTCCATCAGAGCCCCGGCCGCCTCCTGGGAAGCTGAGAGGGTTTATCGTCGAATCGGGCTTTGTCATAAGGAACACAGGCTTGTTTCCCTCACTTTGGGCAGCGAGGGGAAGGGAGATGTGTGCATTCAGGGCGCCCCCCGCCCCGTGGCTGAGTCCGGCACCAGTGTCCTCGTCTTCCCCAGCCGCTCCCCCGCGGACCTGCCTCTCCGGCCCGCATCCTCTCACCCCTTTGCCACCGCACCCGTCCAGTCCGTTTCACTCCCCCAGTCATTTGAAGGCATCGCTGTGTGCCAGGGCCCCCAGGTGCGGGGGGGGGGGGCGCAGACGCACGAATAAACCACTGACATGCACAGCAGTGCCCGCGGCGACAGAGGCGGCACAGGCCACCAGGTGAGGCCGCCGTCCCGGCCGGGCGAGGGCCGGGCAGGCAGGCGCGGGCGTCGGCGGCGGCGGGAAGCCGGCGCCCCCGGCCCCGCGTGGGGCTGCAGGGGCACAGGCGGCGGGCGCGGGCTCCGGGCCGGGCGCGGCGCCGCCGGGTGCCCGGTGTGTCACGAAGCAGGCGCGAGCCGCCTCAGGGGCCGTGGGAGCGCGTGGGGTTGGCATCTCGGAGGTTCCGTGAGAGGCGGCTTTGCAGGAGACAGGTGGGGGGCGGGGGTGGGGGGCGGGAGGCTGGGGCGCCGCGTGAATCAGAGCACAGGTGCGGGCCCCGCGGGGCGGCGCGGGGAGGGCCCGGCGCGGGGCCCGGGCGGGGGGCCGCACCCCTCACTGGGCAGTGGGAAGGCCGAGGGCCCGGCGGGAGCAGCGCCAGGAGGACGGACGCCTCGAAGGGCGGGAGGGGCGGCGGAGACGGAAGGGGCCGGAGCCACGGCCACGGCGTTGCCCGCAGTCTGGGCTCCCTGCTGCCTCTCCGCTCATCCTCGGAGGTGTCTGGGGGCCAAGGGCTCTTCATTCTGCCACCCCACCTTTGGTCACAGTCACCTCTCAGCACTGAGCACCAGTTGGCAGCCTTTAGCGAACTCCGGCGGATGAAAGAGGCACAGACTCTCAACCTAATGGGGGAGGCTGTGCACAAAATCTTCATCCATTAAAAAAGAAAAGTAATATCAGTAAGGAATAATGTGAAATAAATGCATGCTGAAAGCACCCCAGAGAGAAGAGGCTGGCTCAGGGAAGGCAGGGGACCCTCCCTGCCCTGGAGCACCAGGCAGACTGGGGTCCGAAGTCCATAATTCATAGCCCATCAATCCTGGAGGGCCTGGCACTCTGACCCCTGTGGAAACCGCTCTTTTCTCTGACAGCTGAGCCCTTCTCCTTGGGGGCCCAGGACGAGCAGGTTTCTCTGTGAGATGTACTCTGGTGCCTGCAGCCAGGATGATGGATGAGCAGGCGAGAGCTGCTCAGGGCTGCTGAGGCCAGTGGGGCTGAGCAGGGAGAGAAATGTGGTGGCAAAGCAGCTCAGAAACATGAGGGATGCTCAGGAGCTGGATGGGGAGAGCAGGGACAGGGGGCTCTCTCTCAGCCATCTCCATCCACCTGTCTGCCTCTCTAATTAGGTCCTAAGTTCTATGACACAACTGCCACAGAGAGGTTGAGGACAGCTGACAGGCCGGATAGGGAGGCAAAAGATCGATTGTCTAAAAGGTCATCTCTTCCCTCTCTTCAGGGCCATGGATGGAGAGCTCTTAGGGTTTGCTAGGAGTGGCTCACCCCACAGCCAAGGCCCATTGCCTGCCTCTGTGCCCCAGTGCCCAGAAACAAACCCAGCCCGGGACTCTCCTGGCATAGATTCAGGCTCCCATTCAATCTCACTCCTTCAGGCATAGGGGACGCTGGGGCCAGCAGCTAGCAGATGGAAAGACATTCCTGGGATTATTCCAATCAGGATTCCATACCAGGGACCACAGCACAATGGGACTGCAGACAGCCACTCTGGGATGTGAACCTGCCAATTGAGCTGCCTGGCAGGCTGAGCAGTCCACTTGTGATGGGTCAGGCCTCAGCCTACTTCTCCCTCAGCCCTTGCATTCCATTTGTCCAGGCCTCTGGGTTGCACTGTATCTGTTCCAGGTGCACACAGGACAACAAGGATGCTGGCAGGTTATCACCGTCTTCCCACTCCCCGTCAGCTGTTGGGTGAGGGGGGATCAAAGAAACAGAAAGTCTTGGAAGTCCCCCTACAAGCACCTAATGTGATAAGATGCTGGGCACTGGGGAAGGGTATCCTGGGGCCAGGGAAGCTGGCATGATTGGTCTTGCTGCTCAACAGACAGTACATGACTACATTTTTGGTGGGAAATGAAACTGTCTCTCTTCTCTGGAGGCAAGCATGGGCCATAGGACATGCAGAAGCATCTCTGAGCTGAGCACTCCATGCCTTGTGGCTCCCTTCCTCCCAGGTATGAGGGTGATATTGATAAACCAAAAGTGTAGCCTTCTGGAGAGCGTACCCTGAAGGCCATCAGCTGTAGGTAGTAATGCTAAGAATACAAGACACAGGAGCCCAGGAGGGGAGGTGAGTTGGGCTGAGGTTGATTGGAACACTGTGTGGAGCAGGCAGTCGCGACCTAGAACTGCCCGTCCTCACTTACACAGCAGCCCATGGAGGGCAGCTGTTTAGGACAAGCTTCAGCATGGAAAGGGCAAGCCTTACACACAGTCAGGACACAGCACATATCTGTACAAAGAACAGCGACAGTGTGTTTTGAAGGTAAGCGTGAAGGTGCCTCTCCTGGGTGGGCTTGCTTTGGCTGCTCTTTCTCCACTCCTTCTGCTGAAGGCACCATCTTCTCCCTGATTCCTCTCATCTCTACCTGGCCCCCGTCCTGATCTCCAGGTAGGCCCCTGTTCCAGTCCAGGACATACCCTGGGTCCTGGAGTGAAAGAACCAGAACAGGTTCTTGCAGCTCTCCCATCTGGGGTATCACTGTCTGCTTTCCCAGCCTGTTCCCTTCTGAGGGTCCTGGATCATCAAGGCAGCATGGGTTTCTCAGAAAGCACTGCAGACACCCAGCACTGACTAGCTTCTGCTCGCCCCTGCTCTATGTTGCTCTGTGCCCTGTACCTGGGAGGCCAACTCTTAAGGCTGCACCAGGCAGGCTCCCTAAACCTCCAGCTTCCAGTGGGGTCAGCCGACGGGGGCCTGGCGTAAGAGGAGAAGGGCCTGCGGTTCCTGGGCACTCCTCTGGGGTGGCCAGAGCTTTGCCCAGGTGATCCTCCCACAGTTTCAGCTCTCTCCAGGCTCCAGGGACCACTCTTCTTGTGTCCCTGCAGGATGTCTCCCCTCCTTTGCTCTTGCCCTTAACCCAGTCTGCTGAGTAGGAGGAAATGGGGAGAAAAGACGGCTTAGACTGCAGTCCTAAAACAAGGCCTGGTCTGGTTGACTCACAGGCAAAAACCTGGCTTTGAATCTTAGCTATGCCACAAGGTAAGTTATTTTTCTTCTGTTTTACTCTTTTCATCTGTAAAATGGGGACATGACTTTCTCTCAGGGTTGTTATGAAAATTAAATAATGTGCACACACATAGCACTTATCATTTTTTGGCATCTAGAGCTTAGTAAACAGACATGGGACGTGTCCTGAACTCTCCCTCTTCAAACCCTCTTTGGGGCCCAGCCAGCAGTCACAGGTGACCAAGGCGCAGGGCTGCTCTCAGGCCTCTGAGAGACTGTGGTCGTGGGGGATGGGGAGCAGTGAGGCAATGAACAAAGACCTTTTGTGCTGGAATCCCAGTAGGGGAGAGCAAGACTGAGAGCAGCCTGCTTCTCCCACGCAGCATTTCCAAAGAGTCACAAGTCACGGGAGAAGCTCGCCATGCTCATTGTCATGCCAAGATCACGGCGCTGACTCCTTTCATTTCTGTGGTGACACAGGTGAGGCCAAGCTGACAGCAGTCCCAGCCAGCATCAGGTCTCCCAGGTTTTGCCTGACTCCCAGGCCTATCACGTCCCTGCCCCAACTAGAGGTTAGAAGGACACAAACTAGCTTCAGAGAGGAAAAGAAAATGGGAACTAGGACCATGCCTTCACCCAGGTGCTACCTCCACTTTACAAGTAAGAAAAATCTAAGGCCCAGAAGGGTAAAGTGCTTTGCTGCTGATCAATGGAGCTCCAGCCCAAGCTGTGCACTCCCTGGAAGGAATGTATCCTCACCAAGACCAAGGCTGGGTGGCTGGGTGGCTGCCCCTGGGGATTCATGTCAGTGGGCAAAAGCAGGGTGAAGCCTGGTGGGCTGGTCAAGCGGCCTACAGTGGTTGTGCCTAAACTCTAGGTGCCATGAGCAGCTCACAGAATGGAGGCTGGGCCTTAGGGACAATCCGTACCAGATGCCCCCTGGCGGGGGAGCCGGGCCAGAGGTGCCTGCACAGTTCTCTGAAAGATCCCAGAATGGGGGGTGAGTAGCTGAGAAAGTAGCGCAAACAAATTTACATGAGAAATAGGTTGTGGCTCCAATGCCAAAAGGGACATGGTCTTGGGTTCTGGGGCCAACTGCACTAGAGTGGGAGCTCAGGGAGACCTGCATTGCCTGCCATCGCACCAAGCCCTGGTAACTCCCAGGAGACAGGGAGGAGCAGTGGAGCTCTCCTGCTGTGAGGAGGAGGGGAACCCCCCTCCCAGAGCAAAGGGGAACCTGGAGGCACACCTTCCCCCTCCAACCTGTCCTGTCTCTGAAAGTCGAGGGGCCATGTGTTAGAAGATCACCAGAGCACAGCTCTGTGCCCAGGACGAATCCCGACTGAGGATTTCTACATGCTTCCAATATAGACTCTCAGCAAGTGTGCCCAGGACACTGCCCATCGGGCCCCTCCGACACTAGTGGGCCATCAAGGGGCCCTGGAAGGGCCTGGAATTCACCAGTGTCAACCACAAAGGCCTGCAATCATTTTTAACGGTTAACACCTAATCCACTTAATATTGCCAATAGAACTAAAAAATGTTCACATTATACATCCATTTGTTTGTGGGTGTATGAAATCCACTTTTGCAATGTTTAATATTTTTTATTTATTGAATTTTCACTAGACTTTTATTGGCCACTCTCTCCCTTTATTGCTGCAAGGGCTGCACGTGGCCATGACTTGCACAAACCCAGCCAGGAGCGTGCCAAGCACCAGTCAGCAGCAGGACCCTGGGAGAAGAACCCTCTGGACAGCAGTGCACAAGGGCTTCAGCCACCATGGTAGCCTCGCCCTTAGCACACCAAAGGATGAGGGGACCTGGAGGGTACACCAGAAGCCAGAGCTGAAGCTCAGAATGGGGACCCCAGGAGCTTTTCCCAGCATCCCAGAGCCATTGCCCATCTCCAGGGCCCAGGCACATTTCATTCTCCTAGACTCAAGTGCATGGTGGCTCCAAAGCTCAGCAGAAAAGGGTTGAGCTGTGCAAGGCTGATGTCCATGAAGTTCTAGAAGATTCTGCCACTATTGACCTGTGAAACAAGATTTTTTCTCACCTACAAAGACCATCAGAGCTGAGTTTAATCCCAGTTCCGCCCTTTCCTAGCTGAGTGACCAAATAACCTTTATTCTCTGGGTTCCAGTTTCCTATGTAAAATGGGTTCAATATTGTGCCATAGGAAGGTTGATGGAGGATTAAAGGAAATAACATGGGCAAAGCTCCTAATATGATGCCTAACACATAGCAGAGGTTTCACAAATGTTCATTCATTCTTACCCTCATCCCTAAACCCAGATAAACAGTTGGAGTGTCATGGCCACCCCCATGAGGCTGCTCCCACCTCTGCAGACACCCACATGCTCTTCAGTTCACCCCTCAGCACCAACTGGCAGGGGTATGTGGTGAGGAAGCTTGGTGACTGAGGAGGAAGATAGGAAGAGAAAGCACTCTGGTTAGGAAAGGGAGTGGTGGTGTCACCAGCAGAGCCTCTCCTAGCCATCTCCCAGCTGGAAAAATCTGCCAGACGTCCTCTGTAGAAGGAAGCCCAGGGGATGCCATGTCCTTCTGTGCCCCACTTCCCTCCAGTAGGCTGAGGCAGATGTTTCTGAGTTATATGCTCTCTGTGACTCTAGAACCCTCGAGACCTCCCCACCTAGCTGAAAAGATCCCAGTGCCCAGCGGTGGGCCTGTCCTGACGTCGCAGAGGCTTGTAACTAGCAATAGCTGTGAATCCTGTCTAAAATGCTGCAGCAGGGAGAATCAATAACCATTGTCACTGAGCCTCTAATAAATGTAATCAGCATCAAGGAAAAGAGTGGGGAGGGAGTGAATAGTGATTCTATGACCTGGCCTCTGTTCCCAGTTGCATCAGCACACCCTCACCTGAAGCCCATCAGGAGGACAGGTGCTGCTAGTCAAAGCAGGTGGCCTGGCTTTACCCTGCTCCCAGCCTCTGGGGACTCGGCAGCCCCCAACACCCACTCCTTTCACAGATCTGGATAAAAGTTCATGCCTGGGCAGGAGGGGATAAAGGGAATCTTAGGAAAGGAGAGGGAAAGAGGGAGCATGTGGAGAGCTCCATGCTGAGAGGGAGGGCCAGGACTCCACCCAGGTCTAAATCTGTGGTTTGATGTTCAGACTTCAAGAATTTCTTACTCCGCGAGCTCAATTTATTGAATATCATTTAGTAGAAGCTTGGTAAAGTGCTTACCATGTGCCAAGCATTGCTTTAAGCATTTCTCAAATATAAATTCATTTAAGAGTCTCACAACAACCCACAAGGTAGATGTTATTATAATCCTTACTTAGCAGATGAGGAAACTGAGTCACAGAGCTGGTTAAATAATTTGCCCAAGGTGACTAAACCCGAAGTGGCAGATCCAGGACATGAACTAGGTGGCCCAGCTTTACTGTCTCTGCACTGAACCTGTTTTCTGTGCTGCCCCTGAAACTCTTGTGTCTGGCATGTAGCAGACACTCCCCAGGTGTTGGCTCTCTGGAGCATTAGGCTGCAGGAGCCATACCACCTCCCTCTCTTACTCCTAGCCCCTTCCAACTGTGATATTTAGTACTAACCACCCCCTTTTATTGCATTTAGCCCCCATCCCAGGGTCTGGGGATATTTTTAAACATTTCTCCAGCAAGCATTGGTGAGTGTACATGAGGCCCTGGCCTGTGGAGAGCACCCTTTTATCCCTTCTCCTCTGCTCTGGCTTTGTGTGAGCACTGATCAGGCCCTCCTCATGGTCATGGGTCCACAGCACTAACCCAGAAGCCCCCCAGAGTGTTTCTCTAGCAACTTACATGCTTGGCTATTCCCCATATCTTAACTGCTCTCAAAAGCTTAAAAACTAAGCTGGAAGCTAAATCTTCCAGAGAAGGAGTTTTCTTGGGGATGAGACAATATGAAGGGTTTCATTGGAAATGGCCAGGCTCGCCTCACCCACCTGAAACCCAGCTACACCTGCAGCAGAGGACACAGCCTCAACATACAAAATCAGGAAACATGAGACATCAGTTTGTGTTATCTCAGAGCATAACTGATTCCCATAGAACAGAAACTCTCCCGGTTTAGATCAACATTGTAGAGAAAATGAGTCAGGGTCTATGTCTATTTTGTTTGTGTCTCTGTGCTTCTTGTACCTAGAACAGTGTTTGGTGTAGTTATATTTATTTAATAAACAAATGAAAGAATATTCTCCTTTGTCTCACCCACAATCTCATATTCCAGACTCCAGACAAGTTCTATTTGGGTTTTAGAAAAGAGAATTTTTAAATGTCTTCTTAGTCCTCTTCAATGCATGTGTTTTTTATTGTGACAATATATATAACATAAAATTTATAATTTTAACCATTTTAAGTGCATAGTTTAATGGCATTATGTACATTCACATTGTTGTACATCCACTACCACCATCCATCTCCATAATTTTATTCATCTTCCCAAACAGCAGTTCTGTACACATTAAACAATAACTCTCCATGTCGCCCTCCCAAGCCCCTAGCAATGACCATTTGACTTTTTGTCTCTCTGAATGTGATTCTTCTAGGTACCTCATCATTGCCTAAGTTTGGGTAGATGGCTCTATCGTAACTGAGTTAACTATTGTCTCGATCATTTGCAATCTTTCCTTAGCATCAGCAATGTAGCAACAGATATATTTGTGCAACAAGCTTTTTGTGTGTGTATTTAGGATCATTCCCTTGGGTTTGATTGTCAGAAGCAAGTATTACTGGGGAAAAATAACTTAAACATTTTTTTTGATGCATACTGTTAGCAGTTTATAGATAGCATCTTAAAAATGTAAAATGTGCACATTTCTCTGTATTCTTACCACCATTGGATATATATTTTTTAATGCCTTGCTAATTTGTTAGGCAAAAACCTACATGTCATTGTTAGACTAAAAATAGTTTGCAGCAACTGAAGGTTTGTGGAAAGAGGACTGAACTTGGAGTCAGATCTACTTTTGGAAGGTGAATATAAAGCAAAATGCCCTGAACTGAAGAGAAAACAAGTAGGAGCTACTGTTTTCAAGTATTTAGGCCCTAAGTGGGGCTGAAAGAATAAAAAGCAAGGGCAGGAAAAGAGACCAACTCGTGTCAAAGTCTCTCAATCTGCTCAAAATTGAACAGACTTTGTTAACAATTTCACCTTACAGACAAGACTGAAGGTAAGAGTTAGCCGTGAACTTTCGCAAGGTTAGACAGTTCGTCAGTAATAACGTAAACTAAAACGTATAGACTACTAGCTACGTGCTAGGCACCATATTAAGCACTTTATATAGAGCATCTCATTTACTCATTATCTTCCCAAATCCCCATGAAGCTTGTCCTGTTTGGTCCAATTTTATATATTTCCCAAGATCACAGAACCTGGCTGCATACTCGGGCAGGTTGCTCAAACAGTCTGACCCCAGGCCTCTTGCATGTCCCTGTCATCTCTCACAGCACCGGTACCTCGTTCCTGATGACACATAGCTCAGGTTTTCCTTCCTTGGCTTCCTGGAGTTTCCTTCTCTTAGAACACCCTTCCCTGTCCCCAGATTTTTTTGGTTTGGCTAACTTGTCCATGGGAATCAGTTCAAAATGGTCCTGACCCTCAGAATGCGCCCATGCCTCCCCCACCGCCCCCCAGCTCACTCTGGATTTAGGTGTCTCTCTAGGTGCTTTAAAGGAATTTATCTATCAGAGCAGTGGTCACACGTGCTTACACATCTGTCTCGCTAGCTAGGTGTCCTTAAGATCAAAGTCTGTGTGTGTGTGTGTGTGTGTGTGCTTTCTTTTTTTACCTCCATATTTCTTTACCTGCGCCTGCCTGGCACACAGTAGGTCTCAGTACGTGCTTAGTGAATGAATACATTCTCTTCCATGCAAACCCAGATCTGGCTCATCCACAGTCTGAGGCTTTGGAGTTGCCAGCAGAGGTGAAGCAGGGTGGGAGGAAGCGTGTAGGGCAGGGGTCCTGGCTTCTCCTTCTGGGACAACTCTGAAATCTCCTGGGCCAACCAGATTATTTTCATTCTTCACGCCTTTATTGGAGACTCACAGACTTCCTCATAAAGAACTTCAGGGTGCTCAGGAAGGTGGCGCTATGGAAACAGAAACTTCAGTCTGGTGGGACCATAGTAATTAAATTTCTCTGTTAACAAGTTCATCCCGGAACAGCCTCTGCTCCAGACTGGTCCTCTGGGAATGAGACCTGGATGTTTTCTTTCTCTTCAGTGGCTTACTGGAAATGCTGGAAGCCCAGGAAACTGCTAACACACAGGAGAAAAGAAAGCAGGTCTGAGTTTGGGGAGCATTCCATGTGGCCTAAAGCCTGCGGATGTCACGTTCTCCAGCAAGGCTAAGAAGCTTCAGGACCACGGGCCACCAGGCATGGGGCAAAAATGCCCTTTCCTCAGAAATGGGCCTGCCTTCCTACCACACCCAGCACTGCAACACTTACAAGAACCCCAGCAAAGCAGGCACAACAACAACAACAAAATGTTAAAATGACTTCCTTCTTCATATTCTGGTCATTGTTATGAGAAAATCAGCACTTTTTTGGAGCTTCTTACTCTTACCTTATGTTTAATTTTCTGTTACATTTGGATGCTGGGGCGGTTGAGAAAGCACTGTAATAATTTTTAAGGCTCAAGACCTCCTAAATATCTTGCTCTAGCCCTTGCAGGCCCATACCCAAGGATGGCAGCCCTAGGTTGTAGGAGAAGCAGATCAAGGAAGACTCCCTGAAAGAATGTGAAGAGAGTAGCCCAGCAGGTCCAATGAAGTAAAGCCCCTATGAGACTGAGTTTGCATTTCTTATTTGGTCTGGGATGGTGCTGCGACTAAATGTCCATGCCAGGAGCCCCAGGGGGTGGGGATGGCTGCTCTTTGCCCAGCCACAGCCTTGTGGGATGATGGCATCAGTCATCTTCCTATGAGCCACTTCTTCCACTTGCCAACATTCCATCTTTAGAAAGGAAAGTCACCAGAGGGGAAGGGAGGAGGGCCAGGTGGAATGGGAGCAGGGAGGACCGGGCTTTGCCTTGCAGGATTTGTCGTTCAGCTCTAAAACGTTTAAAGATCAGGATGAAAAATTAAAAAGTAAAAAACAAAACCAGTAAGCCAATTACTCTAAAGAAGCTTTCCTGAAAGAAAGGGGGGAAATCAATATTTAATTCAGACTTCATTGATTTGCAATTTGGGTCCCACACTCAGCACTCGATTTTGTTCAGGTTTCTCCATGAGAGATTATTATGGAGCTGCTGGCAATGGATACTGAGCACCGAAGGGAAAGGCCATGATGGGAGACAAACAGGTGCTTCCCCAGGCTGAGCAGGAGATGGCAGCCTCCAAAAGCCAGGAGGGATATGAAGAGAACATATTGGGTCTGTTCCCCTGCCTCTGAGCAGAGTGGTATCTAATTCCTCCTGAAAAGAGCTGCCCTCACTTAGACACATGCGCACACGCGCACATACACACACACCACCAACACCACCATCATCTTTATCAAAAATGCCCTAGCTTTTCTGCGCTACCCAGATGGGCCCAAACGGCATGGCTCTTGGCTCCCACGTAACTTAAAAGGAGACTTCCATAATGTCCAGAGCCCTGATGTCCTACAAATAAAGGGGAAGGATGTCCACAAATTCCCTGCAGCAGGAACCCACTTAGGTGGCACCAATCCTGACTTCCAAATGGAACAGTACATCCACAAAAGGAAAAGTGATGGCATCTGTGTCATAAATTTGAAGAGAACCTAAGAGAAGCTTCTGCTGGCAGCTCGTGCCATATTTGCCATTGAAAACCCTGCTGATGTTATCTTGAAATACTGGCCAGCAAGCTGTGCTGAGGTTTGCTGCTGCCACCGGAGCCACTCCTATTCTGGTCACTTTGCTCCTGGCACCTTCACTAACCAGATCCAGGCAGCTTTCTGGGAGCCAAGACCCCTGGTGGTTATTCATCCCAGGGCCGACCACCAGCCCCTCACAGAGGTGTCTTATGTTAACCTGCCCACCATCGTCCTGGGTAACACAGACACTGCGCTATGTGGATGTCACCATTCCTTGCAGCAACAAGGGGGCCCATCTGGCGGGTCTGAGGTGGATGCTGGCCCGGGAGGTCCTGCGCATGCGTGGCACCATCTCCCGTGAACACCCGTGGGAGGTCACACCTCATCTCTGCTTCTGCAGAGATCCTGAAGAGATTGAAAAGGAAGAGCAGGCCGCCGCTAAAAAGACAGTGACCAAGGAGGGGTTTCAGGGTGAACAGACCACTCTGGCTCCTAGGTTCACTGCTGCTCAGCCTGAGGTCGCAGGCTGGCCTGAAGGTGTGCACGCAGGTGCCTCTGTGCCTATTCGATGGTTTCCTACTGAAGAGCAGAGGACTCAGCCCGCCACTAAGCCTGGTCTGCAGCCCCTGCTGCTCAGGCCACCGAATGCATCAGAGCAACCACTGAGTGGTCTTAAGCAGTTCTTCAAGAAACTCTTAAAATGCAAACAAGGTTGACTTAAAATAAGCAATTTCTAAAAGTTAAAAAATGCCCTAATTTCTTAGAGTTACAAACCGAAGCATCTAGGGATGAAAAAATCATAATACCTGTAATCTACTCTAAAATACTTCAAAAAAAAAAGTACAAAATATTTTAGAAGAGACTGCATGCACTTTCTCCCTTTTCATCAACCTAAAGTTTAGTCTGAATCCCTGTTGCTGCAAATGAAACATGTGGTGCTATCTTCCTACGTAGACTGGCATGGAACTTGGCTGCTCGCCCGCTGCCCTACTGCCACCTCCGACCCTCAAACAAACAAGGGGGCAGTGACGATTTGCTCAATGAAAAATTGGATATCACCATGTCAGTGCTGCCAAGCTGTCCATCAGTGGGCCATTCAGCAGATGCTGTGACACACGGTCCTGCTGAGCCGCTGGGGGGTGGGGACAGGAATGGGAGATAAATGGAGAGGGATGATTTTTGGTCCTCTCCTCCAACTCAACAACACATGGCATATGCCACGCTAGTGGGTCAAACAGTGATAAAAAAAATTAATATCATTGGTACACAGACTTGTCTCCTAGCCCTTCAGAACTTGTTACAGTTTTCAATGTTTTTTCATATCTATTACCTTAGTTGGTTCTTGTTTAGAATACTGTGAAACAGTTAGGGCCTGAATTATTTGTCTCCATTTTGCAGATGAATATACTGAGGCCAAGAAGTCGTGTGAATGAGCAGCATAGAGTAGTTAGTGGCAGTGCTGAGACAAGGACCCAGGCCACACCCCACACCGTTGCTCGTTCCAAGGTCCTGCTGCCTGAGAGAGTTTCTGCACAGGCCACAGAGAACCTGATTCTTTGAGTCGAACATACTCTGGCCAATCCTTTCTAGCTTTTCTCCTGTCTCAGCCCAGCAGCAGACCCAGCCAATGCCCTACTGTCCCACCCTCTCATAACTTCTCCGAAAGCTCCCAGGGGTCTTCTGCCTCTGAATCCCTCATCGCGTCAGGATTTGAAGGTGCAGCATTTATAAGGAGTGTGTAGTGCGCTGACGAGAGTCTGGATTTTGAAACCTACCTTCCCAGACTAGTTCCATGTGAGCATGTCCACGTGGCTGTCCCACTGGGAAGCCTCAGGATGACTTTTGGTACCACTGGTTCCTGTGTTCTTCTCACTTCTTCCCAGCCTCTAGAATGTACCAGACACTTGGTCTGCTTCCTCTTCCCCTGAAAACCTGCCACCACCCACACCTCCCTTGGGGTTCACCTTTTTTTGTGCAGTAAGATGTCTCCCCAGTTCCTATTTTCTTGCTATCCCCAAAATATGCAGATGGGTGATTTTCCTTACTAGGGTTTTACCACTGATCATTTGGGAATGGATGGAAGATAAAATTGTCAAGTGGAAGTGACAGAGGTTCCAAAGTCCTTGGGCATTTACATAGTCTTGGCTTCTCCTATCTAGAACTCTTCTCCGAGATAATAAGAAAAGACAGGGCTCCACTTGTTTCCATCATCCAGTTGTGTCACTCCAAGGGATCTAAGTGACCTTTACCACCTTCCAATCGTTTCTGCATGTTGGCAAAGGCCACAGTGACTTCTTCCTCCTCACGGTCCCTCTTCTTAGCACTTGGGCCTGAAAAAGCAATTAAGGCAGAATAGTTCCTGCACCTCTGGGTGACATCAGCTCATTAACTCTTTGTCTAAACCAAAAATGGTTCTCTCAGCATTTCCACAGGAGCTACTGTGGCCTTTTTTAAGGCTCTTCACCTCTTTAAGCCCCAGGTTCCTCACTGGTGACATGGAGCCAAAATACCTCCTTCCCAGTGTTAAGATAATGGATGTGAAAGTGCCTTGTACATCACTAAGGACAATTCTATTGTGAGCTATCTAATATAGCTAAGTAAAAATAAAAAACAAAAAATCAATGCCTCTCATTAATAGCCATGATTTATTGAGTGCCAACTAGGTGTTGCTTACTCTATTTATTGATTGAAATATAGTTCTAGTATAAAAACTTTTCTAATATAAAAATAGTAAGGAAGCCATTGACCCCATTGCATAAATAAGTTGTCTAAAACATTGAACTAAGTGATAGAGATGAAATTTGAATCTGGGTCTGTCTAGCTGCACAGTTTGTATTTTTTTTCTAGCCTAAGCTGCCTTATAAGTAAATTCTTATCCCATGTACATGCTTTTATTGCTGTATTTATTACACTGCCTTTGTAATTTGCTTGTCTATAGGTTTCTCCCTTGGTCCTATCTCTGTGATTGTCAAATTGTAGGCATTCACTGCATGTTTATTGATTGATTATAGAAAATGGCTATTCACTGAATCTCATTTCCTCCTCAGCATCTTCAGAGGCCCAATATAGAGGTGGAAGGGTAGAAAGTTGAAGAATGAGGTGCACAAGCTCGTTACCATTCTCTGCCTAGGGGCATCTAAATCCAGGATGTCCCCAGAAGCCTGTTTCTTCCTAAAGTTCTAAAGCTAATACATACTCATAATGAGAGAAAACACTGAAAAGAGATATTTATTTTGTTTATTAAACTGGCATCTCAGCAAATTTCTAGAAGAAAATGAGTGTCTGTTTCTTCCTGTACTTTTATAGTCTGAAAGTTGAATTGATGGTGCCTCCTCACCTAGCAGGAGGAGGGTGCAGGGAGATGGGGGCTATCACCCCATCAGAGTTAGCCTGGAGCAGCTCCCAAGGGAGAGGGTGCCTACTGGGCTTTGGGAAGCTCCATAAATATCACCCTTATATTCTCTACCCAAATAAAAACAAATAAATAAACAAATAAGAGCTAGACCCAGTAATTACAAAGTGGAGATAGCAAAAAAACTATTAACAAAATGTTCAGATGTGCTTGCTAATATCCCTTTCCCAGTACTGAATTTATTCCTTGTAAAGAATTACCCAGAATTATCAAAAACTTGGAAATACTGCAAAAAAAGATGACTGCTGTTTTCTCAGTGTTATATGGGACAATGATATAACAGACCCACCAAGACTGGTTTAATTCTCTAGGAGAAATGAGTCTATGCTTGACTTCTACTGACTATATATTAGGACCTAGATTGATTAACATTACCTGATAGAGATGCAAATGATATGTTTGCTAGAGAAAATAACTACAAAGGCTACAGTCTTATTGCAGTGTAGGATATTAGTCAGTTTTACACCTAATTTAATAAACTTATTTCAGAGTTCCTTTCCTGACTAACTGTAAATCTCTTCACCAAATACTCTTAAGAACCAGCTTTAGCCTTTCCTCCTCAATGGGTTAAACAGATCTTCAGCACATAGTCACTCTATATTTGTATGGAAGTAATGTTTTTAACTTTTTTGAAAATTGTACTTTGCCCCACTTCCAGCCCAAACAGTAAACCTGCTCTACAGAGCCAGACTGTGCTCTGCCAGGCTTATCGCAGAGTAGGCACAGCAGTTCAGAGTGCAGATCAAAAGACAGAAGCCAAGGGGGCTCAACACTTACATTCAGCTCCTTCTTCTACATCACTAATCTGATAAGTCACTCCCTTGCTTCTCTGGTGGCGTGAGAGTGGGCTGAGGCAAGAGACCAAGAGTGTTACCCTAGAGGAATCCTTTCCCATGGAAACAGGAAGAGTGGAGAATGTGTCCCCACCTAACTGGGCCCACGTAAGGAACAGCCACAAGCCCAATGGGAAACTAGCCACTTGGCCAGTGGCCAGTGGAGTACAGGCAATGGACCTTTCCCAGTGAGGTCACTAGGAGTACAAGTACAAGGTCTTGGCGAATGGCTATTAAGGCTCCATTTGCCTACAGGGTCAGTCTTCTGTGACCTGGGGCTGGGTGGGCTGGGGGCACCAGGAGTAGATGGAAGTTTCAGAAAGAAACTGCCTGGAGGACCCTACCTATAATCTTGCCCGTTGTGTCACCGGGTTTACCCTCAGGTCTTGGAAACTCTCAACATGGTCTCACGTCCTGGGAAAAGAGCCCAGGAGCATCTCACATGACTGTTGTCTTTTAGTCCCACCTTGGGGAAGGCTGCATTTCAGCATAAATCAGCAAAGGGGAAGAAAATGACATTAATTTAGGAACTTTCATGTACCAGGGACTGAGTAGATGTTTTTGTATATTTTGTATGTTGTAATCCTCATGATAACTCTGTGAGAACCTATTATCTGCTAGATGAAATAAAACTGAAAGCCTAAGTGACTTGTTCAATGCCACAGAACTAATTAACATAGAGATGAGATCAAAATTTAGGTGTATGGCTTCAAAACCTGTGTTCTTAACACCATGCTGCTTCTTTAGAGCAAGGAATGCAACATCTCTGGGGTCAGAGGTCTGCAGATCCAGGTTTCTCTTCCATAAGGTTCACCACCTCTGACCTCTCCTACCACTTTCATGGAGAACATAAAGTCAAATGTGGTCCCAGAAGCTCAATCAATTTTCATTGCAACTTCGGTTGGAATTGACTTTGATTCTTGCCCTGAGAGCTTCTCATGAGAGCTAGCTGCAGTCACAGATAATTAATGATTAAAGCAGACTGAAGTTAAGACAGCCACTTGAGAAAACACAGACCATGCCATGTCACCTCTCAGCACCTGAAAGGTCTTGGGTGATGACTCCCTACTCTCCATGTTCTTGGCTGTTGGGTCCATATCTGGCAAAAATCCTCATACAGACCAAATTCATATGTTGAAGTCCCAATCTACCACACTTCAGAATGTGACTGTGTTTGGAAATTGGATTTTTAAGAAGGCAGTTAAGTTAAAATGAAGTCATTAGGGTAGCCCTAACTCAATATGACTAGTATCTTTCTAAGAAAAAAGAAATTAGGACACAAACACAGAGGAAGGACCATGTGAATATAAGCTCAATATGGTCCTATTTCATTTAATGAGATATTGAGTTGCTTTTCAGAGACACAGACCAAAACGGCAAGGCATGAAGCCAGGGCATGCACAGAGGAGAGAATTTAGAGCTCCAGCTGCACCTGAAATGAAAATCGAAACCGCCCCTCCAAGGAACCCATGGATCAGAACATAACTTGAACTTAAGCAAAGGGTGAGTTGTCCAGGAAGATCTTGTGTTGACACCCCTACCATAAATGGTCAACCTTCAAAGTCCTCCAATTGGACCTTGCCCCACAGGCTCTTAGCATACCTGTTCCCCCTCTACCATTAAAAACCCACGCTGAACTCTGTGCCAGGAAGTTCAGGCTGTTGAGCATTAGCTTCCCATTCTCCTGGGCGGCACTATTCATAATAAAATAGCCAGTCTTTTTCCACTTCAGTTTTTGGTGTTTAGCTTTTGGCTCAGGTAGCATCAAGTGAAATAACTCTTTCTTTTCTGTAACGTGAAGACATAAGGAGAAGATGGCCATCTACAAATCAAAGAGAGAGGTCTCAGAAGAAACCAACCCTGTTGACACCTTGATCTCAGACTTCTAACCTCCAGAACTGTGGCAAAAAACATTTTCTGTTGTTTGAGGCCCCCAGTCTGTGGCACTTTGTTGTGGCAGCCTAGTGGACTAAAACGGTGCCAGTCATCAATATTTGCTGAATTGTTTTTGATCAATACAAATTTTAAGTATCATTTTTAATGACTTCTGACACTTCATTATATGGATATTTTATATTTTATTTAACCAGCTCCTATTGTTGAATTCTTGATTGCTTCCAAATGTTCTCTACTCTAAAGAATGCTTCTCTGAACACTATTGTTCAAACAGCTTTTGGTGTTCTATTGAATTATTTCCTTACGCATAAATTTTCATGAGCAGGATTACTTGTCAAAGATGTGAACATGTTTACAGCTCTCAAAGACTCTATCCATTTGGAACAATATCATTATTTCCTAAAAACCTTACCAGGCTGGAATTTATCACCTTTAAGTCACTGCACTCTGAGCCAGGGACACTGTTTTTTTCTACCTCTTAGCCATGGATGCTATACTTGCATGGCCCTCCCAGCCCTGTTGCCAACACCATCTACCTGCCAAAGTTCTCATATACTTTTAGTCCTGATGAAAATTCTCCTCCTCCAAGAAATCTGTCCTGATTTATTTTTCATGGTTCTCATCTTTCCCAGACTTTCCTTTTCTCACACCTATTATTCATTCTCTTTGGACTAAGTAAGCCCCAAGCTGCTAGGCAATTGTGTGCAGCAGAGTTGTGGGAGATGAGAGGCCCTTAGGAGGAAGATTCTGGAATTCCTGCTGATAAGACCACCTTAGGCTGAAATGTTCAGGTGATATAAGTGAAAAATAAAAATAAAAAAATAAAAGTAATTGGATTGTACCTAAGTTGGTCCAGGGAGTTACGGCAGTTGCAGAGGTCTTTGAGCATGCTGGGCTAGCAACTAGGAATGGCCATGGGACAGGTGGTTCTGAATGAAGGGTGCCAATGAGTGGTGACAATTGGAGCCCTTCAAGGCAGGCAGGGACAAGACATCATGCTAATGAGTTCAGATTTTCACTAGACAGAGAGAGGAAGCAGTCAAGGATTCAAAGCAGATACGTGATCTGGTCAGATTTGGCTTTTCGTCTATCTGGCATCCATGTGGGGGATGAATTAGCAAAGGCAGATATTAGAAGCAAGGAGGTCTGTTAGGTTGTATTCTTTAATGAGAAAGAAGCACAGGGCCTGAACTAAGGAATCTGAGTGCTTTCACATCTTACCTTACTCAATGAGTCTAGAGGGTAGGACTCTTGGGGATAGGGCTGTTTTATGTCTCTCCCAAGAAGGTAGCACCACACTTGGCTTACCTAATCATTCCATGAATGTGCAGAGCCCTCTCCCAGCCACTGGGAGTGGGTAGGGAGGATCTAGGGGAAGAAGAAGCCATAGTTCCCCTATTTTCAGGGAGTTTCCAGTCTGTGTGAGAGATCTAAAAACCATAGAATACATTGTTCAAAAGGGCCCTAGATATCATCTAGTCACCTCTCCCCCATTTTACAAATGGGAAAATTGAGGCTCAGAGGAAGAAGCTGACACAGGAATGGAATTCAGATCTTCTGGCTGCCAGTCAAGGGCAGGAGCAACTTCATAGCATTTTTCGTGGAGGGCATGTGGTCCCGGCTTTTGGGAAACTTCCGTCTAGGCCTAGGAGACTCCAGATGTAGCTAGCTAGTTGTGAGGGTGGGATGCCAGGCACAAGTACAGAAAACAGACATCAACATTCAGGTGTAGACAAATAGCTACAGAGAGCATAAGGGTAGGGAGTAGACGGGCCTTGAACACCTACTGTGAGCCAAACACACACACAGTCCTCACCACTCATGTACGAGTTGACATGCTTACTCATTCCCATATAAAAGATGAAAAAACCGCAGCTCAGGCTGGTGAGAGTCAGAGCCCTGCCTCAAGCCCCAGCTGGCTTCCTCCAAGTTGTGCTCTCAACAGGGTGTTACGTTGCCTCCGCTAAAGCGGCACAGAGTTTGGGGGTGATGGGATTTGATGTGGCGGCAGGATAAGTCCGTGCAGTGCGGCAGAAGGAATGTGGAACTGAAAATGGGTTTATATCTCAGCTCTATCCCTGCTATGTAGTCCATGTGAGAATATGGGAAATAATTTAACCTTACTCAGGCTCAATTTTCTGTAAAACAAGGTTAAATCTGTCCCACAGACCTTACAGGGTAGTTGAGAGACTCAACCAAGATAACATGTCAGAAATCTGTTTGCAAACTGTAAAGAAAGTTCTGTATCAATGACGGGGAGCCTGAGACTCAGACATCTCCCAAGGACTGGTGGCCACAGTGCCACAGGGATAGGCGAGCACAGTCGCATTGAAAGGAAATTTATGCTGAGGTCTCTGATCAGAACTGACACAGAGCCAGAGCCTGTGCTTCTTGGCTCCATTTTTCATGCAGTTAAATATCCCTATAAATTAAAGCATTTGCCAGATGAGTAACTTTCAATATAGCATTTGCTATTTATTGTTTGTATAAGCCTCAGAAAGCCAGAACTGGCTTCTGCATCAGATACAAAGATCATGGCCTGTGTGTCTGGCTCAGAAGTCTCAGAGCTCCCAAGAGGAATATAAGCCACCACATGGGGTAACAGCGGAGAGTTTGGGAGTTTGAGGTGGATTCTGGCTCTGCTACTTGCTAAGCACCTGATTTGAGAAGTCATCCTACCACCTCAAACTCTAGTTTCTTCACTTGTAAAATGGTAGAACACTGGAAGGATTGGAACTTATGGTAAGTCAGTTAAAGCAAGAAACCATTAAAAAAAAACAACATATGTATTTACTTTAAGCATTTAGTTTCAAGTGCATGTATAGGTCAATATTTTGATATAAAGTCAGGTCTTTAGGCTTGCTGATTGGATCTCAAGATGATTTTCTTGCATGAATCATGCTAACAATGCATAATCAACAATTTCTTCAAAATGGAGCAAGAGTTTAAAGACTCTTAAATAGAAATATGACTATAAAATTCTTGTAGATGTTTATGACTTCATTCCCAATATTTTACCATTGAATCCCCTACACCTAATTTAATGGTAAATTTTGAGGGACTCACTTTTAAAAGTACTTCCAAAGTCTTCAACCCAGTTGTATTAGTTAAGGAAACATCATTGGCTATGTATAATGGTTCAAGAACAATAGAAGTTTATTTTTATTTACATAAAGGCCAGAACAGTTGCTCCTAATTGGTAAGTGGCTCTCCTCAGAACATGATTCAGAGATGCAAGCTCCTTCATTTTCAGCTCCATAATCTTCAGTATGTGCTTTCCAAAGTTACTGTTTCAGGCTTAATCAAGTGAGAAGCAGGAGAAGAGTGAGGTACACCCACTCCTTAGTGACCTAGCCTGGAAGTGACACATATCACATCTGTTCACATTCTGTTGATAAGAAGTAGAAATATGGCCCCATCCAATGCACAGGAGTCTGGGAAACACAGTCCAGCTGTGTACCAGAAATTAGAGGAGATGGGTTTGTGAGGGCAAGACAGTCTCTGCCATGTCAGCTACCACGGAAACAATGCCCTTTGTCTTTGCATTTATATTTCATTGATTTTTGTCAGTGCCAAGATTGAGAAACTCTGATTTATGTAATACGGGACTAAATTACATAATTACAATAATAAGAAAATTACAAGGTCTAGTAACAAAAGCAGCTTGGTAAGCATAGCTCTGTTGATGCAGCAGAAATGCACAAATGTTCTAGAACAGGGGTTCCCAATCCCCGGGTTGCGGACCAGTACTGGAGTGGCCTGCTAGGAACCGGGCCACACAGCAGAAGGTGAGTAACAGGTGAGCGAGCAAAGCTTCATCTGTATTTGCAGCCGCTCCCCAGCCCTAGCATCACCACCTCAGCTCCGCCTCAGATCAGCAGACATTAGATTCTCATAGGAGCACCAGTCCCTGGTGCCAAAAGTGTTGGGGACCGCAGTCTAGACAGTTGCCAGATTAGAGCAGGTTGTGTGGTGTGGGCATCATTCATCGTGTTTTATGGAGGAAATGAAGAATATCAGTTAACTGGGTTAGGGAGTGAATTTAGTGCAAGCCTACCAAAAGACTTTTTACTCTTCCTGCCTCATAGGGTTGTTGGAAATATTAATGAAATAATTCATATAAGATGCTTTATATCACTTTCTATCAATAGTCAATCTCAGGACAATTGACATTTGGGGCTGGATAATCTTTTATTGTGAGGGGGCTGTCTTATACATGAAAGGATGTTATCCCCGGCCTCTACCCACTAGGTGCCAGTAACCGCCTCCTATTTGTGACAACCAAAAATGCCCCCAGACATGGCCAAATATTTTTGCAGAGTAAAATCACTCAAGGCTGTAACCCACTGCTTTTTATGGTGCCAGGTACTTACTAGCAACTTAATATATTTTGGTTCCCTTCTCCTCTACATCTCCCACCTCTATGCCTTCTAGCCAGGATTCCTCTGCCTCAGCACTGACAGTGAGTCCACAGGAGCAACAGCCCTCTTGACTCAAAAGTGGGAAAGGAAAGTTAATAATATATTGAATCATGCAGCATTTTCCAGTTTTCTCATTGCTCATACCTGGGTGCTAGAAAGTAAGTTTGCTGTCTGAGTAAAAATAGTAAAGCTCATACACAGTGAATGTGGGAATGAACCAAGATGTTTTCTGGAAAGTATGATGAAGAGTTTGGAAACACCCTAGACTCCAATCAAAATAAATTGGGGGTAATTTCAGAAAGATAAAATTGTGATTTGTTGATGGTAAACTTAATCAATTATACCCTGTTCAAAGAAAGACTGTGTAATAGGAAATGACCTAGTTTTGTTTTGTTTTGTTTTATTCTTATAAACTGAAACATCCTTGTACTCATCTATTATTTATGTCTGTACATGGATAGTTATTTTCACAGGATGAATTCCTAAAATATGAATTATAATGTAATAAATACTACATGTTACCTTCTAAAACCTTTGTATAAGTTTGATTTCCACTCTCACCAATGATAAATGTGATTGTCCATTTCCAAAGAGCATTAATTATATACTATTTTGCCTTTTAACTTTAGTTAATGTGATGGGTAAAACATAGTAAATTGGTCTAAGTTGTTATATTATTTTATTAATTACCTTTTTAAATAACCAGATTGTTTTTCTTATTAATTGCAAATTTTTATATATATAATGGATAATAACTATTCTCTGCTATACATGATGCGAATATTTTCTTCCAGTTTATTTCTTGTCTTTTGTTTGTAATGTCTTTCTTCAAAAAAAGGTTAATATTTCTATAGTGTCAAATTTGATCTTTTCTTTTATGGCTTCTGACGTTTAAGGCTTACTTTTTAAAAAGCTTTTCCTGTTAACAATGTTATTCTTTTACACTACTTTTATAATTTGGGGGATTTTTACCCCTTATATTTAGATCTTTGATTCACCTGGAATCTTATCTTATGGTGTGAGGTATAAATCTAATTTTATTTCCAAATTAACATATAATAATCTCAGTACATAATTTCCAATGAGCTGAAATGCCTCCATGATCATTTAATAAATTTCCATTTATATTCAGTTTCTGGACTATTTATTCTATTGCATTTATTTATTCATATGCTAATACAATACTGTTTTAATTACTGAAGCTTTGTGATGGGTTTTGAGATCCTCTGTCTCTATTCATCTCTTTAACTATTTCTTGGCTATTATTGTACATATTTCTGGCAGATAAGCTTTAAAGTCTAGCATTTTGAACAAATATATTGCTGCTCTGCTTCCACACTATAGTAGTCCACTTCTGGATTATGGCAGCTGTTGGCAGAGTAAGACTCCTTGCCATATTTATTCGCAACAAGCACAGAAGCATGTTTTTTCTATTGATACTTGGGGCTGCCTGTCTGTTCTAAGGATTCTATTGGTGATTATGCCAGTGACCGAAATGTGTTGCGTCAGACTGTATCCTAAATGCCTGGCCTGCTAGGTGGTTTAGAAACAGCATTGCAGTTGATCTGGGATGACCACTTCTGCAGGGGCTCTAATGCTCAACTACAGAGTTGGCCTACACCTGACTCTCCTTTTGTTGCTTATTTATTCTAGTTCAGAAGGAATAAATGGACTGGGATTTAAAACTCAAAGTTGCTCTCAAGTGTGAGACCCACTTATACATTTGTCTCAGTCAAAGAATGCATTTTACCATGCAATGCATCACATTTGTCTCTAGGGTACCCAATGAGAAGCTCTCTGGAGGGTCCCAGGCTCCCCATGTCTCAGTTATGCCAGTTCCCAATTATCAGGACTCCTCTCTTTTCTAATCAAAGCATTTAACTAGAGTCTCGAAAAGGGCATAGCAGAGAATTCAACCATTAAAATTTGGCAAGGTGAATTAATAATATCTTGATATGGCCCTTCGTAGCTCAGAGCTCCTTTTACTGACAGAGCCTAAAGGGCCTCTCTCAAAGGGATTGACTACATAATTGCCCTGTGTGATTTCAGCCAGACAACCTAGACTAGAGATTGTAATTTCTTACCCTACTCTATGCAAGACTGCAAGAAAGAATCAGCACAATCAGAATTTTGCTGTTATGCAGTCCTCCACAGCTTTGACCATGGTGAACCACACTGTGTAAGATTCCAAGAGCCTGTGGGTGACAGTACTGGTCACCATTCCTGGAGAGAAGGGATGTTCACACACCCATCCCACCTCAAAATAAACCCACATCCCACCTCAACTTCACAGTCCATTCCATATTTTCTTTGTCAGTGCACTGCTTACAAACTCTCTTTTTTATACTATTTTATATCTTAGCAAAGCAAAGCCCCCCAGATGTGGTGCCATGATCTAAGTGGTCTAAGATTGTGCCATGCAGGTGTATTTCCACCTGCCGTGAAAAATTTTGGAAGCACTATAGTAAAGAATCATTGGGTTGGAAAAAAATTCATTTATACTTAACAAAAAATGGGGGAGAGGGAAGTGGGGCTTTATTGAATGACTACAGAGTTATTTCATAAAACCAAGAACAGATAACACAACTGGGCCTCAGAAAGGATGGGAACTGGCAGCTCTTCTCTCCCTCTCCCAGTCCTACTTGCCTATAGACCTTCTCTGTTCTATTTGCTTATTAAACCAAACATAGCCACCTTGAACCTGAATCCACATAACTTCTCAATTCCTGAAAGTTTAGGGTCTCAGGGCCCCCATTACAAAATTATGAGAGAATGGCCACTCTCAGGTGGCCACTCTAGCCATGCCCGAACCAAAATACAATGACAAGAGTCACGGGGTTTCATACCACACCAGCTTCCTGTTGGGGTGATTAATGAAAACAAAAGGAATATGACAGGCCTGGACAGGGCAGACAAACTGACCCAACTCTCTGCCATGAAGGTTTGGGAATCTGCAAAGTTGGGCCCTCTCCTGGGCCTCCCAGACTCACCAGGGAAGAGGTACCTTTATGAAACATCTGGGTAGAGAACCATGAGTCTTCCCAAGGGACTTTGGCCATCCTATCATGTCAATGACAAATGAAAAGGGGACAATGATAGTGGTCTTAGAAATCCTCTGCTGCAGGTGGGGTAAGGATTAATATTGCATAGGGAGCATCATGATGGCATCAGTCCTGGAGTATCCAATGATTTAAGTATTTCCATTGGGGAGAATTTGTTGAAATTCCTTTTGATTTGTCCTGATTATCTGGATCTCCTCTTTCTACGAATAATGACACTGATATTCACGGACAGCATCAAGTATTTTTCATGGGAGAAATGGAAAAGCCTGGATCTCTTTCAAAGGAATTGCTACAATACAGTTGTGGGGGTGATAATAGGATCTAAGCTCACCAGAAAACTGAGTTAGGACTGCAGAGGAAGGCCTCCTAGAGAATAATTCATTCTCTGAGGGAGGTATGTATCCAGATCTCTGGCAGCACAAGTAACTGAGGTATTTGATAAAATGTAGATTCCTAGTCTGGTCCCAGATGTACCAGGGCCCAGGCGTGGGCAGGCTTCTGCATTTTAATAAGCTCCCTATGTAAGATGGAGACTTGTAAATGTTTGGGAATCTCTCTCCTAGAACCTGAAGCTAGAATCCTTAGAATGAACCAACCCACTGGAACACTCAATGGTCTTATGACCATTCAAGAATGTGATGGAAGTAATGGCACCTCTTCTGAGGAACATGTATATAAATGTCTTACACATAAAAGGCACAAATGGCTTAGGGGCTTCACTGACTCCCTGAAGCTCTCTGCAAACCCAGATTAAGGCCCCTTCACTAGAGATTATAATGACCTTGAAATGTCTTCAGGAAAAAGGAAGAGAGTAACAAGCAGCTCAGGGAAGTGGATCAGGGAAGGGGGCCAGTTACACAAACTCATTAAGATTCTGGACTCAGGAAGATTTTGGTCTTCAACCTGGCTTGGCTAGTTGTGTGATATCAGGCAAATTACTTATGTCACTAAGACTCACTTCCTTCATTTGCATCTGTGAAATGGGAATAACAATATCTCCTAACTGGATTGTAAAAAAAAAATTAGTGAGATAATATATTTGAAAAACTTAGCATAATAAATAATCTAGATGATGATAAAGAAGTGAAAACTTTTTTATCAATAGGTCGTAAAAGATCAGCTCATCTTTCTGAGGATGAGAAGCCTAGAAGCCCCCCAGCAGGAATACACTCGTGAAGGTAAGATAGCATTTCTGCAAATCACAACTGTTCTGTTCACCCATTGTGCTAGGGGCTTTCCTCACCATTGTTACAAAAATCAGCATGCAAATGTGATGAGCATAGAGGAAATAAAAAAAGTGGGTAAAGGAAATATGATAAAAGCCAAAACCAGAGAAGACAAAACAGGCATACGAAAGAAACTTTAGGGACCTTGGGGA
The DNA here is from genome assembly GCA_030015415.1 of Cynopterus sphinx. NCBI lineage: Eukaryota > Metazoa > Chordata > Mammalia > Chiroptera > Pteropodidae > Cynopterus > Cynopterus sphinx. Next base: position 20,334,835 of record CM057392.1, on the reverse strand, counting down.
TCAGCTGATAAGCCCATTATTAACAGAACCTCTGACCAGCCTTTTTTTCCTATATCTCTTCACATTTTGCCAAAGATAATATTGACTTTGATGTCGCAAAGCCTTAGTTTGCTTTTTGTGTTTCCTCTCTCCATAACTGAATGGTAAGCCATCATTTTGTGTAGGCAAATTGGTCTGACGAAAAAAGCATTACAAATTGGGGAAATATAAACGAATTCTGCCTGCTCTGAAATTCTCCTTCAACTCAAATGGATGACATAGACAATTTAGGGGTGACGGAATTCCTCGAGGAATTCCCCCATGCAGAGGGGGACAGTAGTTCATTCATCCACTGGCAAAGAGAAAAAACTGTCTACCTGCACATTTTGGGCCACAGCTCTCTAGGGAGGGCAGAGCGCTGGCTGGTCCCTCCTCCCAGACAGCTTGGCACTGGAGCTGAAAGTTGACTCCTCTTTCCTGAAGGTCTTGTAGGGAGAGGTGGGGGCTTGCATCAAGGTGCCCTACCTCTGGGTAACCTGAGACCTTTGAACCCTGGCAACTAAATTCCAGGCTTTGAAAATTTCTAAGCCAGGGTTATGCTTGAAGAGCAGGAGCCCAGGCATGACGTACTGTAACAGTATGGACTCCTGAGTGCTGATTCCGCACAGCTGTTCCTGATCACACCACCAGGTGCACCTTGCAGGAACTCTCTCCTACACTTCCCTGCTGCCTGGAGCATAGACCACCTTCCGTGGGCCACCCTCCCAGGGCCTCTTTAGAAGGGCCCAACGGAACTTGCTTCTATTCTGTTCTCGTCTGTCCACAAAGGAAGAGAAATAACTGCAGAATGCAAGGAGGCTAGCTTTTGAAGTCAGGTTGTTTCAGCGGCCACGACTCAACGTAGCCTCATTCAACCCCCATTCGGGCCAGCTGTGGGAGGTAAACGCTCTGTTTCAGGGCTTTTCAGTGAGCTGCTGAGAAAGATTCTTGGTGTCAGTACCGTTCTGCCAAGAAACAAGATCAAGTAAATGTGCATAAAGCTGCTGATCTCCAAGCCCCTGGAGTCATTTATTAATTTATTTAGAATATGATAGAACTCCTACTCTAAGCCAGATGCTGGGCTAGATGCTGGGGAGGCCAAGATGAGTAAGATATGGCTCCTACTTGCATCTGGGGAAGATAGAAACCCACCAGCTTATTCTAATACAACAAAATAATGGTTGCAACTTGTATTAACTTGGTTTCAACTCTTTGGCAAAAAAGAACTTAATCACAGAATCTAAGAAAGATCAAAAATCAAAACCTGGCAAAGTCAGGAAGACCTTAGGAACAACCAGAACCTGGAATCTGAGCACCGTCAGAATTGTCTCTTTGCTCCCTGCTTCTACCTGCATGTGCAGCTCATTCCGTCCGTAGACACCGGTCCTGTCCATGTGTAGGAAATCAAGGCTGCCATCAGTCCCTGAGCTTAGTGCTTTCCAAACTCCAACATTTGAGAGCACTTAGTTCTTACTTCCTGTTTGAAATTCCTGGGAGCCACTTTGATTGATACATTTTGTATCAGGTGCCTACCCTTAAGCCAGTTATCTGGTAGGTAATATGCCCACTCCTAAAGACATTTACATGTCAGGATAAGAGGAACAGAATAGGGTAAAGCAGGGTGCCTTTAAATCAACCCCAAAAGATGTGACATAATTTTCTTCCCTGGGTGATGTTGCCAGATACAGTACTGCCTGGGACATACTTATATTAAAAAATAATTCGTTCATGTTTATCTGAATTTAACTGGGTGTCCTGTATTTTTCTTTTTGGTTGTTTATTTGTTTGTTTCTGTGTTTACAAATCTGACAACCCTGTTCCTGAGGCACTTCAAGGAAAATGGAAACAGACCTGGTTGCTGGGTGGTTTGAGAGCTGTGTGGCTCAGTGGTGGGAGAAGAATGGCTAAACTTTCCAGTTTAGGTTCTTTGGTTGTAACCCTCAGAAATGAACCTGGGCTTACTTAAGCAACAACAGGAAATGTGTTGGAGGGCAACTGGGCAAGGCCACCTCTTTGCGAAACTCCAAAGACGGCACATGAATGGTGCTTCCTGAAGTTGTGCCGTGTGGCTGCTCTGACTGCCCTGGAGCTCCTAGAAGGGAAGGGTGATTTGAGCAACTTTCCTGGGAAGGACGGGACCTGGGGCCACACCCATTTGCAGCTTACATAGCATTAGTAAACTCTAGTGCAATTCTCTCACCTCTTCAAGAATTTATACTGAAATGTGAGAGAAAATGACAGCATTTAAGAATAACTTTGAATTTACTCTAATTAATCACATAAACCCTGTCAATATTCTAAGTGGTAGGAACTCATGGGTCAAGATAAGTCAGTCCTAACCACCATCCGTCTTGTTGTCTGAGACACAACATTGGATTCCCAGAAAAGATACTCTAGTTGTGTTTGGGTCAGGTGCCTAATCTTTGGAGGCAGACATTGATTACATGGAATCAGCTGTAGGCACTTCCCTTAAGGGAAAGCAAGATGCTGTGAGCAGGAGAAGGCAAAAGTGATGCTCAGGGAGGCAAATCGGCAGATATCTGTTTCAATGACATCTGTGCATTCTATCCACACTGAAGAGCTGGCACTCTATTGTCCTCGCCCTGCGGTGCTGCAGACCATGGGTGGGAAATATAGCCAGCTGCCCCATAGGCTCGTGGTTCTCCACGCAGTGTCATGACAACCAGCCTACCACAGTCAGGTGTGAGGGTGAAGAAAGACTTGTTACCGATAATGCTCAAAATACTTTCGGAGAAATCCACCTTTAAAAAAACTAATTAGAGCAAATTCAAGACTGCATTCTCAGTAACATCTTGCATCACAATAGGCATTCCTAAGTGCAAAGGAAGGGTGCAGGTAGAACTGGTGCACAGACCATGACAAACAACCTGCTACCACAGCCGTCCCGAAGTGACCACCACTCCTACTCCTGCTTACTTCCCTGTGAAGGTGGGGTGGGCGAGGCTATGTCTGAGTGGGTCCTTGATGAGTGCATCATCTGTTGCCTGGTGGGTGGCAGATATAATGAGGGTCTTGAGGGCACGTACCTGGACTTGTCCCCAGCAACCTTACCTTGCCGGGGTTGGGGATAGCAAGGAGAGAGAAGACAGATATGGAGTGCTAGGAAGTCCGGACAACATGCTGCTCTCCAACTCACTGGCTTATGGTGAAGATCTCTGCATGCAGAAAACTCAGAACAGTGACAAACACGTAGTAAGACCTCAGAAACTGCTGGTTGAGTCGGGTATAGTTAGGATACAGATTCAGGTGCTGTAACAAAGGTCATATAATAGTGACTTAACCAAGAGAGGGGCATATTTTTCTCTCAGTAGCAGTCTTAGTATAAGCAGTCCAGGGCTAAATTTGGCAGTTTCATGGTGCAGGAGACCCAGACTTACCCTGTCTGTCACTCTGCCATCCTAAACATGTGGCTTCTATCTCTAGGCCCAAGATGACTCCTCTAGCTCCTGTCATCACATCCACATTCTGGGCAGGGAAGGGGAACACATGCCTTTCTATTTCCAGTACTACCCAGAAGTGGCACAAATCCCTTCACTCACATTCTGTTGGCTAAACTTCATCCCAAGACAGCAGCAAGGTATGCTGGGAGATGTAGTCTTGACCTGAAGAGCCAACTGCTCAGAGAATTCTGAGTTTTATTACTAAAGGAAAAAGGAATGAACATGTACGTGTTCAGGGACAGTGATCACACCCTGCTGTGTTGTTTTTTCTGCTGTTCCCCTGCACATAGAGCTAGAACTTCCCAGAGTTAGCCCCAAAACTCTCAGATCTCTATATGTGGCACAAAAATGTGGGAAAGCTTGGGGCAGTTGACTGGGGACCAGAACACTGGGTGTGGGGCTGTTATAAAAGCCCCCCCTCCCCCGCCATGCTCTTTGAGCTTTGACATGCGCCTTCTCTCCCCACACACACACTGCAGGGTGCCTCTGTGGCCACTTCTATCTGGTCTCCTTTCTACTTCCACCCTGCCTATTCACTTCTAGGCCATACACCCAGCCCTACCAAAATACTGGATAATCCAGAAATCCAAATGGCACCCCAGATGTTCCTATAGGATTATTGAAAGCACCCCTTGAAAAGAGACAGCCTCCTGCAGTTACCAGGACACTAAAACTGAACTCCTCAGCAACTGGCCCCCAAAAGATGCAGGGCCCTCCTCCTCACAGCTGCACGGCTTCCTTCCTCTTCCTGCCTCCACCCAGGGAGCAGGAGAGATGGGGAGGAGGGAGCAGTGGGCTTGGCCCAGCATCTTCCAAGAGACAACTGGACTGACAACTGACATAGAACAAGTCACTTCCTTTTGGCCTTCTCTTGTGGCCTGGCCAAACTAGGACAGTGACCATAGCCACCCCCCACCCCAGTATCTCACAACCCTTTAATCTAGCTCTCCCCGCTCCTAGCAGGCCTTCCCACCTGATGCATACCCCACCTCTCTGGCTGGGGCTGGAGAGGGCCGGGTCACACCCTTCCCGAACCACACCTTCCTAATGACCCTCAGAAAGTGGAAAGCTAACTAACAACCTCTGTTCTGCTTTGATGAGCTGCCACTGCTTTTTCCAGTCACAAGGGCAGCCTGAGGCCAAATTTTCCAACCGGGAGAAAGGAGGGAGTAAGGGCAGGCCAGGGGAGGTGAGGAGTGAGGGGTGGCCCCACGGGCAGTCTGTTACCGCCTTCCTTGTTTGAATTAACGAGTGCCTTAAGCAAGAGCAGATGAAGCCTGCCTGATTTTGAGAGCTGGGCCAGGCATGGCTCAGGGAGAAAGGGAAAGAAGAGAACACATTTCTTTTTAATGGAAAACAGATTTGAGAGGGGGAAAAAATGAGAATTATAGAGGAATGAAACCCCAGAAATCCCAGCGGAGCAGCCAGAGGCTTGTCCAGGCATGGCCTCCCACGAAGGGCCTGCCCACCACCCCTCCCAGGTTCCCTCCTGCCTGCCACAGGCTGCACTTCCATGAGTACAGCTCTGTCATCCTCCCACCAGCCCTGTGAGGTGGTGGGGCAAGCTGACTGGAATCACTAGATCACCAGGTCAAGGAGAATCCTGATTCTGAGAAGTCAGCAGCAGGAGAAGCCCTAGGGGCCACGATGTAACTGCAGTGCTGGCCTCACCAGGTCCCCCAGTCTGCATGGGATTTGCACGTATTTGCTTAAGTTATGCGTCAGTACAGACACTTTGCCTATATTTAGCTATAATGAAATAACTTTATCCTTTAAACACTGAGATGAGAGGGGCTATTTTAAGGTAGCCAAAGGGTCCCTATTCATGCAAAGCTGTATGGAGAATTACCCAGTTACCAGAACAATTTTATAATCACATGGGCTTCTTTTCCAACACTAGTAGAGAGAGCATCCCTTGCCCACTTAAGAAGGTGAAAAACTGTTCCCTCTCTCTCCAACAGTTAATTAAACCCCAGAGCTTATTGTAGTTACCATTAAGAGAAGCACTGGCCCCAATTAGGAATCAAGGAAACCAAATAGGGAACAAATTTGAATCAGGATTAGTCTGCAGGAACTATAATGGCTCCTCTTTCTATTTTTCTGCATCTGCGTTCATGGTGTCTGAAGGTGAGGGCCCACTAGGTGTCAGGTACCACGCTGAGTGGCTCGGTGCAAGGGTTACCAACACAAGTAGGACCTTGACTAAGGCTCTTGGCCTCAAAGTTCTCAAAACAGATGCAGACAGTGATCGTATTTCTATAAATTGATACATGAGAAGACAGAATTATGTACAGGTGCTGTTGGGACAGCCAAGGAGGGTCATTTGGCCCAGGGAGTAGGGTGGGAGTTCAGGAAAGGTTGCCAGAAGAAAAAAAAACAAAACTGAGCATGGTCTTAAGGGATGAGTTAGAGCAGGGGGAGGGGGCTGCAGGACTGGGTGGCGCAGGGTGTTCTGGAAGAGGGGACAGTGGGGGGATAGCATGGAGGCATGACATAGCATAGCAGGAGACAGGCCTGGAGATCCAGAGGGGGACCAGACTGGGAGGCCTTGTGTGTCTGCTGAGGGTTTGCCTTTATTCTGTAAGCAATGGCAGTTTTAATGTGAAGAATGGTTTGGTCACCTTGAACATAGGTATCCCTGGCTACATCATGGGGCTGGCAGGCTGTTGGGAGGGAGGCCAAAAAGGAGATTAAGGCAAACATCAGAAAAGCAGAGAAGGCCTGAGCAAAGGCACAGTCAGTGGAAGTTAAACAGAGAGAGCAGGTCTGAGAAAGATCTAGAAGGTTAATCAGTAGGACCTGGTGAGTGGGTAAATACGGAGGGAAATTATAAGGAGAAAAAGGGGACATGTAGAGGGAAAGGCACCTACCGCTGAGGTTACTATAGACAGATATTATTGTCTGGGTTGGAAAGATCTGGAAGCCAGAGAGGATGATGCTGTCAGGGAGATGGAGAAAGGCAGAATTTTTTTTTTTTTTTTTTAATGTCCAAATAGAGCTGTCGGGCTGAGGAGCTTTCCCAGATTGGAGACTCCATGACTCCAGCTGCTTCAAGCTCAGGTAACATCTTGCAGCCTCTGGAGGATGTTATTGAACAGTTACTCCTCATAAGAGAAAGGGGAAGAGATGGGCTCCCACAATTACTGAGTACTTAAATTGTGTTTGCAGAGTGCTAAATGCATTTACCTGTAATCTCATCTCCAGTCACAGTCCCCTGGCTGGAGAGGCCATGTCATTTATCTCCAGGGCCCTGAAAGGGCAAGTAATTTGTCCAAGTTTAGGTAACAAGTAATGGGTGGTGCTAGGATGCAAACCCAGAAGTGGTGTTCTACCTCCAAGACACACCATTCCTCAATGAACCCTGGAGCATGCAACTGACTGATACGCAAACTATTTTAAGCAAAAAAGGGAATGCACTGGCTATTTTAACTAAAAAGCACATGAGTCAGCTGGCTCCAGGCATAGCTAAATCCAGGAGCTCAAATGATGCTGTCAGCTCTCTTTTGCACTTGCTCATAAATGAATAAATCCATCTTTCTCTCATCTATGTTCATCTTTGCTCAGACATAAGGCAGCATAGCATGATGGTTTTGGGGTCCCATGGGTAGGGTTCAGATCCTGGCTCCACCACCTAACTAGCTGGTGACTTTAAACAAGTTGCTTAACTTCTCAGTGCCCTTGTTCCCTCATCTGTAAAGTGGATATAATAATAGTATCTGCCTCATAGGTTCTTATCAGGAGTAAATGAGATCATCCACAGTGTGTTTGGGATAGGTCTGGCATGAAGTCAGCATTCAACATGCCAGCTCTGACCACTTCTGTCTGCTTATTTTGAGGTGGGCCTCATTCTCTCCTGTTGTCAGATAATTTCCTCCATGTGGCCCAGAGAGAAGGCTCCTGGACTCTGATTTACATCAGACTCCCAGTTTCTGGTCTCAAAGGAAGAAAGACCCTCTCAGTGTACACACATAGAGACCCTCAAGGCAGACTCTGGTTCCACTTAGGTTGTATGTCATCTTGGAGGCCAGGATGAAGGGTTCTCATTGACCAGCCTACATCTGCAGCCCCACTTTGTAGGGTACCGTGGTTTCCAGCTCTGCTTGGATCATATAGAAATAGAGAAAGGAAGGGTCCTTAAAAGGACCTGTTCTATGCTAGGTGCTGGAATGAAGGGGTATGACAAGCAGATAAGTGAGGCACAGCTTCCTCTCTGTGAGCACTGACATCAGAATAGAGAAGATGAGCAAAGACACACACTTCACTACTAGGAGGCAGATGTTAGGGACTGAATGTTTGTTTCCCCCCAAAATTCATGTTGAAATCCTAAACCCCAATGTGATAGTACCAGGAGATGGGGTCTTTAGAAGGTGACTAGGTCAGGAGGTTGGGGCCCTCATGAATGGATTAATGCCCTTATAAAAGAAGCTTGAGAATGCTCCCTCACCCCATTCTGCCCTGTGAAGTTAGAGCTATAAAGCACCATCTATAAACCAGGAAGCAGGCTCTCACCAGTCACCAAATCTGCTGGTGCCTTGATTTTGGACTTTGCAGCCTCTAGACATGTGAGAAATATATGTTTGTTGTTTTAGCCACCCAGTCTATGGAATTTTTTGTTATAGCCACCTGAATAGACTAAGACAGCAGACTATGACAAGTATAATAAGAGAACAACTGAGATTCTCTATGCTATTCAGGAAAGAGGGCACGTCTGACTGAGTGAAGCAGCCCAAGTCTTTTGAAGAGAGGTGAGCTGGATTGTGCAGTGTGGGTGGCGTGCTGGTTCATAGGGATGGTGCTCATTCAATTTGAACAGTCATGTTGGAGAAGAGGGGCGTCTACTTTGGCAGAATAGGGTATAAAAAGTTATCTTGAGAGGTAAGGCTGGAAAGCTGAGGCAGCAATAGCACACAAAAAAGCAGGCTGAGGTCAAGAAATGTTAGATCAAGGGGTTAGAAAGGAAACAGCGATACATAGAGATTAAATTACCAAGAATGAGAGCTGGGTATGTGTGGTGTGAAAGAGGACTGTGAGTCAAATGCTCAGGTCATTTATAAAATACTGGAATTATGAGCATCCTCAGCCAAAATAGGGAGAAGCCAGGATAAGCAGATTGCCAGATAGCAAAGAGTTTTAAAAAAGTTTTAATTCTTGATCCCAGATGCCATTCAGACATTGTGACTCATGTAAACTTCACTTAATCCAAAAGAAGTTGGCTTTCTAGAAGTAATTTTATATCCATGGTAAATGTGCAACCATTCATTCATTCATTCATGCACTCATGTACTTAATACTTTTTGGGCCTGGTTCTGGGCTCCAATGACACAAATAAATAAGACTTTGTCCCTGACCTCAAGGAACTCACTATCTGATGCAAGCTAACTTTGCTCATACCTGCTGGTAGCACGACCCACACTGATTACCATGTAGTTAGGTCTCCACTGTACTGGGTGTTCCAGTCAATAAATATTTATTGGCTGATTAATTATATCTCTGTGCTCAGCCTCCACTTAGCTTGAAAGACTAATGAAATAATTTAATTTCAATTATATCTGTTTTGTGCAGAGTCTGGGAATCATGATAGGAAGCAAAGAGGAAGCTGAGCCCTCTTCATGACAGAAGCAGCAGCTGCCATTAGAAAATGCCAGTAAAGATCTGGTTCTGTCGAAGGAAATGTTTAAATCCATGTAGGGAGAGGAAGAAGAAGGATTATCCAAGATAAAATTCACATAAAAGGGGGTCCAAATGGTCCTGTGAGAGGGGCTAATAGAGGGGCTGAGGTGGAGGGGACAGAGAATGGGGGTGGGCCCTGGCGGGTGGTAATGACTGTGCTGAGACTGAGAGCTCAGAGACAGAGACCGGAGGGAGGGGATTTATCTTGAGGCAGATGTGAAGAATGCTGGAGCTCAGGTTAGGAGCAGGAGATCATGCAGTGGGAAGGGAAGGGCTGAGAGGAAAAATTTTATTGTAGCAAGTGTGGAAGAATAAGATGACCAAGGGTTCATAGACATTCATCCCATAAAGCAGTGCGACTACTGCTACTCCCCTTGCACCTGGGCTGGCCCGTGACTGTGTTGGCCAATAGAATACAGCAGCAGTGATACTCTGCCAGTGCCAGGCCTAGCCATAAGGAGATGGGAATGGGTGCGGGGAGACTTTGTCCTTGGTCTCCTGGAGCCCTGAAAACGTCTGTCTTCAACCCTGAATGCATGTAGTCCTAACTGTCCCATCACCATTGTTGCTGGGACACCCAGCATCTATCAGTCAAGCCGAATAGGTTACCATAGACTTCAGCCTTGGTGTACTCTCCCCGCTCCCTCCCCCTCACCCTTAGTTTCCCAGAGCTGTTGATGTTTTCTGCTAGAGCAAATTTTACTTTCCAAACACCACCCGTTAGTAATTTTCTTGCAACCTGATTAGAAACCCATCCAGTCCTACACTCACTCCCGGTGTCCCATTTGAATTTTCCTAGTGTAGCCTGAATCCATATGGTTTTCCTCCTCAACCACCTTACCCACTCCTTGAACAGATATCTCCAGGCAGACTGTGGCAGTTTGCCCTGGATGAGTCCTAATGTCCATATTTTGGAGGTGACAATGAAATACAGGTTTTCCTTATTTCTTTTATCCTCCAGCTGATTGCCCATGAGTAAGGCATCCCCTGAATTCAGCTGTGACTCCAATTACTACTGCAGGCCTTTAATCTTCCTTTAGTCATTACCTCCTCTTTCTCTGTTGATTCATATTCTGGATTTACCTAAGAGAGCCCTAATCCTCTGTGGGCCCTATGTCTCCAGAGATGAAAATTGTAGACATGGGTAAAGCTAAACTGCATGGATGATGGGAACAAAGGAGCAAGTCAAAAGGGGAAGAACAGCACCTCCCCCAGCTGCGTGCCTGGCCTCATCTTTCCCTAGGTCTACCTTCTCCTCCAGTAGGCTTCTGAAGTGGAAAGTGGATGGTAACGCTCATCATCAACCAGTTCATCGTTTTCCTGAGTGTAGGCTAGGAGTGAGAGCCACTAAGCCCCTCCTGTTGCACATAGAGGGGAACTAAAGCTCAGAGGAGAAATTTGTTTTATCCAAGGTTGGAAAACTAGTCCTATGGCACACAGGTCTGCTAATCCCAATCCTGTTAATTCTTAACTCTGCTTTCTTCCCATGTCTGACGAAGTCATGCATCATATCCTAGGAAGGCCAATTTAGGACAAATAGTTTACGGACAGTCAGGTTCTACACTTGATTGGGATGAATGAAACACAGTTAATCTTGCTCTCAAAAAATTAACATCCCAGTGGGAAAGGAGATGTTAATTCAGTCTATTAAAAAATGTTATATTAAGCACAAACTATTCAGAAGATGCATGTATATTAAGACCTGTGAAGAATACAAAAATGAGTAAAATGGGGTCTCTAACCTCAAGAGTTTATCATCTAGCAGGAGAGGTAGACATGTACAAGTAAAGATATAACTAGCAACAAAAAAAAACAGAACATAATCATGAATATAGGTTACAGAAAGTAAGTGCGTAGAGAGATTGAGGGGATGAGATATCTCTGCATACCCTGTGGCCTAGCACTCCCAGCCCAGAGAGACAGTCCCACAGGTCCATAAAGAGATGTGTATGAGATGCTCATTGCAGCACTGTTTCCAGAAACCGGGAGCTGAAAGCAACCTCGAAGTAGATGGTAAACATGGTACATGCGTACAATGGAATGATGTGCTGTAAAAAGTACACGTGGCATCACAGATAGGACTTAAATAACTACCACTGAGTGAACAAAGAAACAGAATAAGATTTAGGGCATAAGACTAACCATGTAAATTAAAGACATAGATCCTCTTTCAAGAATGCACACAGAGCTCAATCAGCATATGCAAGGCAGACTGGAAGGATGTATATTTAATGCACTGAAGTGAGTGTCTAGGTGAAGAGACTAAGAGGAGTGCAGGTGTGAAAATAATGACAAGGAATAAAACACAGACCTCACACAGGCCAGCAACTTGAGAAAATTATTAGTTCTATGCTTCCAAGGGGCAAAAATAAAGTTATTTAGGAGCAGCAAGGAGTCCTTCAGTTTAGGGAGAAGATTGGGCAGGGAGCTCCATGAACGAGATGGACTCTGACCCAGTGAATTACTCCTGCATATTTCCCTGTCAATCCCACATTTTCAGTGTCTGCTAGTTTCTGTTTCTGATGACCCCCACCACGTGGGTGCCGAGGACCAGTCACTGGAAGCCTCCTCTTCATCAGCATACTGACCATTGTCCTAACTCAGAGGTCCTTGCTCCTCACCTACACAGTTTCCCCTCTTTCACCTCATAGTTCTGAACTTTCTCAGCTTGGCCCTTAAATGAGGAGAAAAGGAGAATATACTGCAAGGTGCTTGTGAGTACTTAAATTTAGAGATGAGACAAACCGGAGTCCAAATCCAGACTCCAACAACATGCTGCCTGTGTGGGGTGTGCTCTAACCACCGTCTCCCAAAGTCTGTAAGCCTGGCGATCCTATAGATTAAAAGTGTGATGGCAGCTAATTAAACCCTCAGATTACACTGTCCCCTTCCCCTAGACCACTGGCTGCCCTCACAAGCTAATGCTTCCAGTGTGGTGCCTTTCCTTCTTAACATGCCTGAGGGAGATGAATAGAGTGGGGGCTGGTGTGTAAATCTGACTCCTCCCTTCTGCAGCTCTACTTGTGATGAGAACTCCAAAGCAATTCATCACGGTAATGATTGCTGATTCTAGAGAATCATGATGACTGATGGCTGTGCTACCTAGAGCTTGTCTTCCCGGCATTCTCTTTCACTACAGAGTGGTTGTACAGAGTGGTGGTGTGGGTGGCTAAGAGCTTTGAGGAGAGGAGAAAGTCACAGCTCTGCTTGTTACCAACCCAGGGGTGGGAGGGGCAGCCGGAGTGGGGGTGAGGGTGCAAAATAATAGTCAGCTGAGATGGCTCCCAGAGAAATCTCAAAATCTGTGCATTTAGGTTGGTTGTTTCATCTGTGCCTCTGACATACCCTCTTAAGGCAAAAACCTTCCCCACCAAAACAGGGAAAGACACGATGATAAATGCTGCCTGAGCATTAAGAGAGTGCTAGAGCCTGAGGAGGCTTCTGCATCTACCTCGAGGACAAAGAGGAAACATGGTCAAGCTGCTGCAAAATGGATGAAGGGATGGTTAAGAAAGACATGAGCCTAGCTAACAAGGAGGAGCCTAGTGTGCAATTTATTTTCCACGGGACTATCCTAGGCATCTGCCTCTCTTTCAGATGAAGGAGGAACATCCCTGCCCAGGATGGAAATGGGATCCAACAGTTTTTGCTTTGCTACTGTTTAGGAACCTTAGGATAACAAGGAGTTGGGGAGATGGAGTCAGGTCCTGATGTATCTGCTGATCACCCTGACCCTGTGACACGGCCACAAACAGGGTGGTGAACAAGCTTGTACAAATGCTCTCACGCCTTCTTGAGCTCTGCTATAAGGGTAGAATCAGTCGATATAGTGTGTAGAAGAGCATCTTTCCAAAATTCCCATTTTCCCAGAACCTCAGACTATGACTTTATTGCAAAACAAGTTCTTTGCAGATGTACTTAGTTAAGGATTGCCAGATGAAGTCATCCTGGATTTAGGGTGGGTCTACATCTAATGACTGATGTCCTTAAAGACAAAGGGACGACATACAGAGGAGAACATCTTGTGAAGATGGAGGCAGAGCTTCCATCTATAAGCCAAGAAATGTCAACTGTTAGCAGCCACCAGAAACTAGGAGGGAGGCCTGGGACAGACTCTCTCTCAGAGCATCCAGAAGGAACCACCCCTGCCCACACCTTGATCTCAGACTTCTGGCCTCCACAGCTGTGAGACACACATCTCTGTTGTTTCAAGCTCCATGTTTTTGGTAAATTGGGTCATCAGCCCCAGGAAACTAAGACAAGGGAGTTGGACAGAAGGGTTCCAGAAATGTCCCAAATGCCCCAAAGTTCCCGGAGTGCCACCCGGTTTATAACCCAAACTTTTGTGTCTGCAGGGCCTCTCAGAAGCAGAGTATCTTCAGATGTTAGAAATTCATTACACATTGCCTTTAATTCCTGGTCTCTCAAACCCAACCCAGGCACATAAAAACCCCAACTTAACTGCCCTCTGCACCACTCACTGTGGACTCCCGGCCAAGCCCCAAAATCGCCCACCTCCTTTCTGTGCCACCACACATGTTCACATCTTCCAGCCTCATTTGCTCGGTCCTCCCCCAGACAGACCCCTCAGAGGCCCCGTGTGAGAGACGAGGCCAGATAGCGACTGTCTACCATAGATCCCTTGCCTGTCTGACCTCAAATAAAAACCTGCTTTTCATTCCCAACAGGTCTGCTAGTCACAGAAAATATCCAGTAGTCTCTCTACTGGGAGCCCTCTACTGGGTGTAAGGTTAAGGGAAGTCAAAACCTGCAGAAACCAAGATCCTAACACTCAAACCAGGAACCTCAGAGGACTCCCAAAACATGGCACCCACGGGGAAAAGGTACTCTTATCCATTGTCCTCAGTTCCTCCCCTTAAAAAACTGGAAAGATCCTTTTCTTTAAATAGTGTGTGTGTGTGTGTGTGTGTGTGTGTGTGTGTGTGTGTGTGTGTGTGTGTGTGTATGCGCGCGCGCGCGCGTATATGATGCTTGACCAGAACATTCTAGACAAAGGTCCCAGTGCTGGGGCCTTTCTAATGGCAGGCCACATGTTTACACCACCACTTAGGAATAAACCCGGGCCTGTTGAGTCATTCTTCCTCCTACCTTATTCTCTATTACTTCATCTTAGACACTTTGCCCTCCTCTTAAGCAGTTCTTAGCCACCTACTGGAGCATCGTAAATTTGTCACATTCTCAAAGCTGCCTTACCCCTCCTCGGAACTGGGAGCGGGAAGGGGGCTGGCGGCTGGCGACTCTCAAGACTCAGGCTCTGTTCTCCTGGGTGGGCTTTTAGCTCGGTTGCCTTCCTGTAGAGCCAGAGGAGGTAGACAACTATCCTGTCTTCCCTGGGCTTGGGCCGGAGTGAGGAGATGGGGGATCTGGGCTGTGATGCTGTGCAGTTGTAGGGGCTGGGAGTGAAGGGGTAACCAATGGGGAGGAGGCAGGGTGACCACACCCTGGCACCTTTGATTCCTTGGAGACAGAAAGCCAAGCAGATCTTGAAAAACACACCCTGGGAGGAATGGGCCAGGCAGGCATGGAAGAAGAGGAGAGAGGCCAGACTCAGGCAGTGAAGGGATCATAGTCATGGACAATCTGCTCCATTGCAAATCTTCTGCTTCATTGTTCCTGCCCACCCCCAAGTGTTTGTCAGACTGTGTGTCCCAATGTTTGGTTCGGGACTGTGGCCACCAGAAGCGTGGCTGTCTTCCTCCCACCCCCAGCTGGTCCGTTCCAGCCCCAGCTGGAATCCTAGCCTCGTCACTCCCAGCACAGCACCCCTTCCTCTACCTAAGCCCCAGACTGATTCATCATGGAAGACTGTGATCACAGGGCTCAGGGACCCTACCCTCAGTTCTCTTCTCCCACCTTCCACCTGCTCTTTAAATACGTCCAACATCTGAACAAGGAAGCGCTGCCCCACGAGTCCAGCAGGAGCCCCTCCCTGGTGCCTGGGCTGTGACGAGAGCAGGCCGGGTGGCCACCACTGAGTTTAATTTCAGTGCTGGGGCAGCCTCAGGCTGCTTGGCTTTGAAAATGTTTGCAAAAATGTCTTCAGAACCTCTGTGATTCTCAAGTAAAGGAATTCTAGTGACCTAGACAAGTCACCAGGGATCAAGGACAAGGCTGATTAGATCCAGATGCCTACAGTTTTGGAAAGGCCCAAGGGCTGTTGAGAACTGCCAGTGTGAGACTTACGGGGGCCCTGGAGAGCTGGATCTAGGGCAGGCACTGAGAGCACATCCACTTGGGAGGGGACCTCGCAGTTGGGGAGACACTTTTACTAATTACTAATAAACGTCTTTTGTTCTTAATGAACAGTCTCAGTTTTCCGCCTCCGCCTTGCTTCAGTCTCCTGCTTTCCAGGAATGGAGCAGTCCCAAGGTTCAGTGGGAAAGGGGGCAGGACAGACACCTACCCCTTCGCCTCCCCCCAGCAGGGAATCCAGGAGTCAGGGCTCTGGTTTTCCTGGAGTTAGGTTTGGAGGGAGTGGTGGGTCTTGAAAGCTGCCAGGATAAGAAAGTGAGGGAAGTGGATGGTAGAGGAAGAGAAGTCACCTTTGTAAGGAGAACCGGGGTACCAGTTTCCTCCAGAAAGCGGTTCTGGAGTCCGGCTGTCCTTCCCTGATTTGAGTGGCACCTCTGGTCCCTCAGTGCTTCCTCAGGGATCGCTGGGACCACCTTGAGCTACTCTGAGAAAGGCAGTAGGGGAACAAGGCTAGGAGGTAGAGCCCTTTTTCTCTGGTTCCCACTGTCCCCTCCCCCATCTGCATTTTAGGGTTGCCAAGGAAACCACGCAGCCTATCTGCAGCTTCTGTTTTGTTCCTGTCAAACCCAGGAAACTTTCTGAGGCCAATTCAGTGGGAGCACTGTCAGAACTGAGCTGGTTGGCAAGGAGAGGCCATGCCGTCTGGAAGCCTCCCTCACTGAGGCCCTCCCACACAGCTGTGTGCGCAGACGCACTAGGTACACACACACACACACACACACACACACACACACACACACACACACGCACGCACAGAGGCTTGCACCACCCACAGGCACACACAGCTCTGACTACCCAGCAGAGCCTAATGAGAGGAGAGAAGATAAAAAACAAATAAGGAAAAACATCCCTCCTGCCTGCCCTTCAGTAGCACCACAGACCCCAAATGCCTCCATCCTCCTTTCTTCTGGGGCCTCAGGTGGCCCACCTACTCCAATGGCCCCTCCTATCTATCACAGGAGTGTTCAGTTCAGAGGGCTGCTGACGAGTCAGGCTACCTGACAGATGAGTCCTAGGGAACAGGAATTGGCACCAAACAGATAAAAGGACATGCGGGAATGACCCAGAAGCTCCATGGCAGGAGTCAGAGTGCTGTTTGACCTTGAGATGGTCACCTAAACACATCACCCTGTGTGAAGCGGGACCCCAGCCTCAGCTTCTCTCAATGTTCCACAAGTGAACTGAGATACTGTGAGGGCAGGGAGGTCAGGCCACAGAAGCCTGGTGAAAGGCAGCTGGTTGTAAAGTGGTCGTGTTGCAGCTTTCTACAGCTCCAAAACCCCAGAACTGAAACCAAAGTCACCATAAAAGAAAAACGTTCCTAGTGATTTGAGCTGTCCAGCCAAGGTGCAAGCTGCTACACTGAGTAGTGAGTTCTTTATCACTGGAGGTGTTCAGGCAGAGACTCAGTCTTTCTGACAGGGCTTCTATAAGGGTGACTCTTACTTTGAGTGGGAGCTTAGATCAAATGACCTCTGAGGTTCTGTTGACAGGAACCTCAGCAGAGTCCATGGCCTTGGGGCTGAATGAAGGCAGAGGGCCCAACTCTTCCTTCCATCCACTGGCATCCTCTGGTGCAGCCAACCTTCCCACAGATGAGCCAAGTGGCCTGGTCATTATTTTTCCTGGAAGCTTCAAGTAGATCGAAGAGCAGACACCTAAGGGAAAACCCAATGGGTTTAGGAAACAGAGAACCACAACCAGTCAGGGGGAGAGGCCCTGTCTAGAAAGCCAATTTCTGCCTGAGGCTAAAGGTCATGTTTTGAAAACCAGATAAAAAAGTGGTTTTGTTTTCTCGAAGATCAGGGACAGAGAGCAGCAGTCTCTCTGGCAAGGAGAGGAGGAAGGTGTCAGGAGAAGAGAGCAAAGGACAGGCAATACTGTGAGCTCCTTAGGGTCAGGGATATACTCTAAAATCCAGGCCACTGAGGACTGGCGTACCACCTAACTTCATATGGAGTATCCCACGGACAGAGAATTGGATGGATATCCAGCCACCCTCGGCTGGCCAAGCAATATATCCCGTGGGATACAGGCTGCCTGGTGGAGGTGGCTTTTTGCTAAATCTCCCTCAGGTGCAGCAACAGCCCTGCTCTAATCCATCCCAATATAGACCTTCTTTGATCTTCTTAAAGTACAAGTCTCATCATGACCCTCCCAACTTAAACTCTTAAATGGCTGCTTATCTCCTATAGTGAAAACAGCAAATTCCTTAGCCTAGTTGACAAGGCCCTGCCCTCTTCCCAGTATCTTTAACCCCTTTTCCTTACCCCTGGCTGTACTCCAGCTACTCACCTTACCTACCTTTCCCCAAACTCTGCATTCTGTTTCCTCAAGGGTCTTTCCAGCCTAGACCGGACAGGGAACTTGGTTTGCAAACAACAGAAACTGACTCTGCCTACTTAGGCAGATAAAAAATATTCTATAAAGCAAAATTCTGGTGGCTCAAGAGTTGACAGCAGGCTGGAGCAGAAGCTCCCACCACAGGCAGGAATCAAGGGACATTAGATGGCAGAGAACACTCAAAGGTCAGTGACAGAGATCTGTGGTTAGAACACTGCTGCTGGTTCTACCCTCCCCACCCACATCTCACGCCCAAGAACTACATACTTGCTGCTGAGACTCTAGTCCAGGCCCATTGCTGTGAATGATTTGCCAAGTGTCCCTGCCTTTTTGACACTTTCTTGAGTTTCAAAGTCCCAAAGACCTCAGACCCCAAAGAAGGCATCAGATTGACAGAGCTCAGGTTTCAAGGCCCACCCTTTCTCTATTCTTGCTTCAGGGAGTGGGGTGGGGGGAGCAGAGAGACAAAACCTCTGGCCCCCTCTGCTCGTGGAGCAGAAAGGGTGCTCAGAAACTGGGCAATCAAACACATGACTGACGAATGTCCACTTCACTGTCCCCTTGTCTGCTGCATCAATTCCTATTCATTCCTCAAAGGTCATTTCTGTAAAACCCTCCTCCAACCTAGGCAGATGCTCCTCTGTGTTCCCATAGCACCCTGTCCCTTCCTCTACCAACGTCTTCTTATTTTATTAAAATTGTAGTTTTGTCATCCTCTCCAGACTGTGAGTTCATTTGGATCTTAGAGCAGGGTGCACTCATCCATGACCTCTTGTCTGTATCCTCTGTCCCCACACCAGTGTGTGGTATTCCTGGCATCTCAGTATGTTTAGAAGTGGATGCCTGAATGAATATGTGTGTCCCCGAGTACCTCACGTGGTAGAAGATCAACTTATAACTGGTTAAATGCCTGACTGAGTGTGAAGAGTGGGATTCTTACTATGGAGGTAGGATGCCAAGGAGAACTGAGGAGTGAAGCTAGTTTCTGATGCCTACAGGTGTTAGAGAGAAAAGCTTATTAGCATGTGACCCTCTTCCCTCAAAGGTTGTGATGGTCCATCTTCCGAAAGTTACTCCCAAGAGGGACCTAGTGGGGTGTGCATCCAACTGTAACTATGAAGTCTTAGTAGCTGTAAATCTGGAATTGTGTGGGTGAAAATAAAAATGCTTTACAGTCGTCAGGCCCCATTTTGAAGGTAATTACATAAAGTCCTGTTGCAGACACCTGGGCTGGGACTGCCCTGAGTGGCCCCCACAGGAGAGAAATGTGGGAGAGAAGCATCCGGAAATATATGAAAGAGTAGCAAGAGCTGCTTAAAATAGAAGGAAAGAATAAGAAGAAAAGGTGCGGGAAGAAAGCAGCAGCAGAAAGAACACATGTGAACAAAGCCTGGGGATAGGGGCCAGAAGGGGAAGGTGGAGCAAGGAAACGGCCAAGGGCTGGGCCATAAATACTGATGGAGAAAGAGGAGGCATGCTATCATTTTGCTACAGCCAGGAGAAGGGGGCCAAGAGAGGTGGATGAGTCAATAGTGAATGCCTACCTCAGTTGAGCAAACATCTGTTAGTGCCAGGCACTGTGCTAAGGTACGAAGGATATAAAGGTATATAATTGTATATAAAGATATACAAACCCCTTACCTCCCAGTGTGTACAGAACAGTGAGGGAGGCACACACAAAAACTAAGATTTTAAAAAACTGTTTGGTAGATGTGTAGATAAGAAGAAAAAATTCAATGAGAACAAAATAATAAAGGGACACCTCTCTTGGCCCTAGAGCTCAGTGTCGAAGGATGAGAGAGCCAAGGACACAAAAGTGAAAGTAGGTTCCTGCCAGGGGAAACAACTTGAGCAGATGCAAGGAGTCACGGGCCACTGTGGCAGGCAGGGACACTAGACAAGCTTGAGAAGCAGTGGGGAGCCTCATGCACCAGGCTAAGGAACTTGGACCTGCAGGTGATCAGAGCCATCATAGGTTTTCCCGAGCACAACAAGATAAGATTTTCATTTGACTGCAGTGCGAGAGGGGGATTATCTGAAAAAAGTCTGTTTTTCTGGGAGAACAATTAAGAGTTGATTACAATCGTCAAGGTGAAAGTGGCAGTGCCTTTCTCTGAGATGGAGGACACAGAAGGAGAACAGTTAGCAGGAGGCGGGGGAGATGACAGTGTGTTTAAGATGGTGGAGTTTAGAATGTTTTTAGATCACCTAAGGGCATGTGCGTCTAACAGGCATTTGAATATGAGCATTTGAATATGGCTGAAGTCATGCTTTGGGCTTTATCAGATGACAATTTTAGTAAATGAAAGTGGATGAGCTCTCTCAGAAAGAAAACATACACAGCTACGGATGGGCCCAGGCAGGAACTCCGAGAAACTCCAGTGTGTAAGGGATGCTGAAAAGAGGACCCTAAGGAGGAAAATGCAAAAGGCGAGTCAGGAGAGATGGAGGAGAACCAGAGGAGTTTTCACTGCTTTTATCCTTTGCTCTCCTCTTGACCTGCTAACCACTGGCCCCTAGACTATAAGTCCCTTAAGGAAAGACTCAGGCCTTATTCATCTCCATTCCTCAACGCCTGACACACGCAGAAAATGCTCTTTAAATAGCCTTGCAGACTCCTGAATCCCTGGTGGCACAGCAAAGGGCTAGGTCTTCAATAATTAGGGTGCCCAGGACCACTCTGATCTCTAGGGTCACTGCCTGCAGGAGCATCCCCCTCTGTCCTAACTGATGAGCAGCCTCAGGCCTCCCCTGCCCATGCCCTGGCTCACCCGCCCATGTTGCCAGCCAGATGTTCTCTCCACAGAGTCAGCAGGGAGCACTCAGCGAAGCTCATTACTTTTGGGTTAATGGCCCAGACTCCCATCTCCCCCATGAGCCCACAGAGGCTGTTTGGAGTCCAGCCCTGATTCCTGTAAATGGAGAGCGATTTGCACTCATTCCCAAGATGAATCACTTTGTTTTAATTGCCTGTCCTTTTGCTGGCACTGCCACTGCCACGGCTGCCTGCGCTGCCTTTTGGCCGTCTGCTGGCAGGACACCCTTCCGGGCCCGGCTAATCACCAAGAAGAGAGGTATAAGATGAAAGAAGGAGAAGGAACCCCTCAGAAGGAGTAGGGTATGGCAGCAATGAGCCAAAGCTAATGGAAGTGACATGATTGTCCTTCTGGAACCCAAGCAAAGATCCCAGACAGGCAGAGAGCAGCTCCCAACTTGTGGCCCCGTTGGGGGGTTGCTGCAGAGACCAGATGGCTAATGTGGTGAAAGCATCCAGCCCCACGACCCCAACCCCTGGAAGGAGCTTCCCAACCTGGAGTTCCTCTAAGCTGGATTAGCTGGGTGACCTGGGAGACTATGGGCGGAGGAAGCTAACAATGAACATGAAATTGCAGGATCCAAAATCCGTTCCTTGAATTTTGGTATAAAATCGGTGACATGCAGGAAGAATATATCCATCTTTCTTCTCAGGCAGCAATTCCAGGAGACCATGTAGGATGGCAGCCACGTTTTCTTTGCATCTACAGGGGGGCTCATTCTAGTTCTGTGGGGGAGAGTCTTGCCTGCCATCCTCAAATGGGAGAGCTCCAGCCAGGTCTCTAGCCTCTGACATGGTGCTGGCACCAGGCCTCAAAAGCTGTTCCATGCCAAAGCGTGGGGTCAGATTCCTGCACTCTTCTGAATAAAGGAGAGAGCACAGCCACCAGCAGCCCAGGAGCATGCTCGCCCTCCACAAGGGAATGGACTTGCAACCTCAGGTCCTCACCTGGCTGGAAAGGGGAGATGTGGGGCAGACAGGGGAATCCTTTGCCAGGAGAGCAGGGAGACTGAGTGACCCTAGGGGAGCCTGATCCCTCCTTCCTTAGTTTGCCAATCAGGAGGCGCTCGGGGTGCCTGCGGCAGAGGGATGGCTCTCTGGAGGGCCCTTCCTGCCTGAGGATCCTTAGACTCCTAGAAATTCAAGGCGCTTCACACATGTGACCTGGGCAGGGATGCTGAGGGAACAGTGGTCACTCTTCAACACATGGTAACTAAGCCTCTGGGACAGGAGTTTCCCGCCCCAGCCCAGCCATCTATAAAGAATCTGTGGAGTCGAAGGGCAACCATGATAGCTTAAAGCCCCTGCTAGCACAGCAGGCTTCCCTCGATCTCTTTCTGCCTTCTCTCACCCCACCACCATGTCTTCGCCTCGTGCCGCCCCCCGCCACACACAAACCCCTTTCCTCCGTGACAATGCATCCTGCGAGGCTGAGCCTCAGTGGCCATGTTTGGAATTTGCCGAGAAGCGTCCCCTTCTCGCTGGAGAAGGAGACAGGCCATGGAGCCTGCTGGACCCCGAGGCAGCCGTGTAAGAACAGCCAAGACCTGCACCTCTCCATCTGCGTCCCACATCGCTGTCACTTTGGGAAGCAAGTCCAAGGGCAGGGAGACCTGGGCTTCCTGGGGAGGAGTCTTTCCAAAGGAAGAAAAGGGACTCATTCAACAACTATTTTTTTGGAGTGCCTACTGTGTGTGAGGTACTGTTCCAGGCATGACTGTGTACAAAGTATGCAAAGTCCCTGCCTGGTGGAGCTTACCTTCCACAGCTCATTGTAGGCCCAAGCCTGAGAGGCAGTTCCTGAGGAAAGCTGAGAGAGGAGTGAGCCAGGGCTAGGCCCCAGCCCCTGGCAGGAAAGAATGGGCACAGGCTGTGACCCCAGTCCAGCACTCTGCCCAGAGGCCCTGCAAGGGTCACTGTGCTGATATGAATCCCCTATACTCTCCCCCGTCCATCCCCTCTCCCCTTCCTCCACCTAGCTCGTACCACAATTCTCCAGCTGACTGCTCCATTCATGACTTGGAGTCTTGAGTCCATGCCTACCAGAATGCCCTGATAACCTAGTCCCTTGATGCAGAGACCCCAAGACAGTCCCTGGGGGCAGAAACTCATAGGAAATGCTAACCCAGGTTCGAAAGGCTGAGATAGAAGAAAAGTAAACAGGGAGAAGCTGTGGGAGACAAGGAGTTAACCTTAAACTATGACTGTCCAGGTTAAACTGTACGAGGTGATGTGTGTGCAAGCTCCAAGCAGAAAGCCTGATGCACATCGGTACTCAATAAATATTAATCTTCCTTCCTTTCTTCCTTCCTTGGCTCCACGGGACAATACCTCCAATTTAAATGCCTTATTAAGCATTTATAACATCACTGATAGGAATAGGATTTATAAAAATTCAAATTGTAGGAACTTTCCTTCACCCTTTTGGCTTCAGATCAGAGAGCTACGCACCTCACCTCTGCTGAGAAAGGGAGGGGGCCAATATCCCTTGGAATTCTCTCACCCCCATTTAAGCTTTTAATTTAGATTATCTCACCCCTTTGGATATCCTTGAGTGTCAACATGAGCATTTCACCTGCTCCCGAATGTGGTTGAGATAGATAATGGATGAACAAGATGATGGTGCCTAACACCCCTGATTCTCGTTCCTCTCTGGCTGCAGTTCCAAGGGCCCTGCTCAGCAGACGCTGAACCAGATGCCAAAGAACTCTCCCTGTGCCTGTCCTGGGTCCTGGCATCTGCTCTCGGGCCCTGGCCTTTTCCCTGCCCCTTTTCTGCTCTTCATTTTCTTCTAATGGACCTCTCCCGCGCGAATTCTTAGCACCTGCAGACATGCGCATTGATTTAGATGAAGTCTTTACATATTGCCATCGATTTAAAAAACACCAACAACAGTGAGCTGGAGCTCAAATACGATAAAATAGCTTCAGCTCACAAATACCCAGCCTCCCAGAGGAATTCTGAGCACTTAACAAGTTCTTTTTTGCACAGGCAACCATTGCCCCCCAACCCTGGGAAAGTAAGACAGAGTGAAGGTAACGATTGGGGAGAGAAGAGCAACGAGGAAATAGGGTAATTATTTGACAAGGTAGGGGGGAGGAATTAGCATTTTTGAAGTAATCAGTAAATGCATCTCCTTCTTAGAAGACACCCACCATCACTCCCAGTTGGACCAGAAGTGAAAAGCAGACTCCCTGTGCCACTTTGCAGGATTTGGCTCAGAGCCCAGAAGACATGGGTATAAAATATGGCTTATGCATTTACTTGACACCTTCCAGGCTTCCAGTGGTCTTTTGCCTACCTCTGTCTCTTCCCCACCACCCCTCCCTGTTCTCTTGAGCATTGATTTATTTCTCTCCTTCTGCACCAGGCTCCTAAAAGCATGAAGGCCTCACTCCCAGAAGCTGGAGACTGGTGACCAAGAACGCTTTGGTCTCCTTTTATACCAGCCTTCCTTGCCCTGTTCAGCCAAGTCTTTTAGTTTCTGCCTTGGGGAGTCTCCATTCTTCTTTCCGGGCCCTCCTGTTTGTACTGATCTGACCCTGTCAGCCTGCTGCACTCCTTGGCTGACCTGCTTTATTATCTGGCTCCTGATCTCAACAGAAAGTGCTCTGTTCATACTCTGGCTCCCCTGTTTCCCACTGTAGCCCACACATCACCCTTGCAAACCCTTCCACACCATTCCCCGCCTACCCTCAGCCTCATTCCCCACTTTTCCTTTTATTTGATTCTTTCATTTCCCTTTATAGCATTTGGAAACCTGCTTTCAGACAAGTGGCTCTCTTCACTGTATGCATGACCCCTTGTCTGTCCTGTCTCACTATACAGCCAGACTGAATTATTCATTAGCAGGCGCAAGCAAGCAAACTGACTGTATAAAACCACCAATGAGGGTTTGGAGAGCTGTTTCAAAATATCTTATTGATGCCCTGAGCTGGTTTTCTAACCTGCTAAGATCACACAAAATAGGAGTGGGGGACCAAGCTAAGGACTGGAGATAAGAGGGCTATGCATTTAAACCCTGGCTTTGTTACTTCCAGATTTGCGTGTCTGGCTAAAATACATGGTTTCTTGAGGGGTCCTCTATACTGACAGAAGAAAATGATAATTCTGTTCTCTCATTTCCCAGACACCGTAGAAGGACATATATATCTTCTTCATAAAACATCTTGGTAGTTTCTTTGGAGGTTTTTGGAGGAAGAAGCTATCTGATGATGTTGCTCTATGTTCACTCTTCCCCTTCCCACCAGCCCAGGACCCCCAGGCAGAAGCAAATTTTCTATCCAGTAAAACCCATGTGCAACTCCATCATGAAGGCAGGATACAGGGAAAAGGTAGGTAGCCCTTAGAAGACTCCATGCCAGAAGATATGGATTCTGCCCTCAGGAAATGTCCAGTCTGGGAGGGTACACAGGTGCAGAGAAAGGCACATACACAGGGACACAGAAATAGCAAGTAAAGGTGGTAACACTTCTTCTGTGGAGAAACTATAAGACAGTGAAGGGGCAAATGCAAAAGCTAGGGGCAGGTGTGAGTATACCACTCCAGGGCACTGCCCCAGTTCTGTCTGGCTTTGCTGATAAGAACCCACAATTCCCATTGCCCTGGGCCATAGCTCTTCTCTCCCAAGGGAACAGGTGAAAGACTCAGACCACTGCCAAGGTCTGGGAGCCCTGCCTTCTAAGGCCGCTACCTAAAGAGTCAAGGGCTACCTGAGGGCAAAGGGCCAGAGCTTCTTGCTCAGACTGCTTTTCATCCAGGGCAAACAAGGTCTTCTCTGACAGTCAGAGCAGAGTCCTGTGATATAGTCATGTGTGGGCTCTGCTTGCTGTGAGGCTGGCACACTCACCCTTTTTTTTCTTGCTTGAAGAGACCCGAGGGTCTATCCCATTCTGCCTGACCCAACCGGAGCTGTCCTGTAAGAAGAGAGGAGGAATGTGCAAAGAAAAGAGGCAAGGAAGATGGGAAGGTGCAAACCTGGCCATTCCAGTTCTAGCTGCTGAGTTTTTCTGGAAAAGGAAAAATTCAAGAGAAAGACTAGAAAACTTTCGATGTCACAACTCTCCCCACAGTGTCCAGCACAAAAGAAGTGTCTTTAAGGCCTATTGGTTAAGCTGTGGTGAAACAATCCCTAAACCACTGCCCATCCTTCTGTCTCTCCTTTACTCAGGCTGAGCTGTCCACAGCCTGCCAGACAGAAAAGCAGTCTTCTTCCCATCCATCCTGTCTGGGCCTGGTGTTCTCTGCAGCCAATTTCTGACATTATAGAACAGAACAAAGAAATTGGACTCAGCCTACTCCACGGTCCCAGATCCCATCCCCTGCTCAGCAGGAGGGCTGCATGGGACCTAGGGCCTGAAGGATAGAGCCTGAGAATGGCCAAAAGTTACTGATAAAAACCTTAGAGTGGTGGCCCTGGCACTTGTATGTACACACACAGTCCCATTTACCCAGATTTGCAGAAACACATCTTTTTCAGATATGAAGATATGAACATAACACTCATAATAACAGAAAACCTGAGGCATTCTTTCCCTCCCCCCACCACATAACAGAAAGTCCTATAAAATCACATAACACCCATCCCACTTTGCCCCTCTCTCCTGCAGGGTAGGCTTGCTTCTCCCAGAAAGCAGTCTAGCTGGGGCCCAGGGCTAGAGAAGAACATGGCACACTTTGCATTTTTCCCAGGAAGGGAGTAACACTGGCAGCCCATTCCCCTCACATCCCACAGACTGACAACCCGACAACCCATCCTCAGTTTGGTCTGGCTGCTCTGGGAAACATGTCCTCCCCCATCTGCTCCCAGCCAACCTTGTGGCATCCCGATGGTGATTGGCTCCAGCCTATCAAACTAGGTCTTTGGTCCCTGAGCACAATACAGCTGGGTAGACTTGCCCCTCCACCCCAAACTGAGAGGACCCAGGCCATTATTCTTTCTCTGAGTGTCCTCCGAGCATCTATTTTTAGTCCCTGCTTCACAGTCACCTCTTCCAAAAAGTCATCTCTGATGAACTCTTTTTGTTCTAAATCACACAGTTCCTCAGCACTCAGGAAGAAGATTGCTTTCTGTTTATTGCTTATTTTCTGCACTTGCTTCAGGTCTGACTCTCCTATTAGATGAGATCCTCCAAACATGTCCCCTCCCTCCAGGGTCCTGTAATCCTGTCTTGGCAGTGGACTCATGAGAGGGAGTTCGCTGCCTGGATGACACGATTTTCTAGACCTCTGCCATTGGTTTGCAGAGGACCCTAAAGGAGACTGGAGCCCTTGGGAAATAGTGATGACATGGGGCTGGAGCCATTTGGGTTCCAAGAGTTAAGAGCTTTTCCCAGAAATGACTGTCTAATTACAGGCATGGCCTCCGTGGAGAGCAGCTCCCCATCTGGTTTCTGAGGTAGGAGATGCTTCTCGCTCATTTCCTTGAACTCCCTGAGGAGAGGCATTCTGTGCCACAGAAAAGAGGAATATGCAACAGAGCCAGCAAGGTGAGGACAGTCAGACAGGTGCCCTGGAGGGTAGGAGTCAGACAGGAGAAAGGAAGAGGAAAGAGGGCAGGAAGGGGAGAGGCAGAGTAAACAATAACAGAAAGAAAGGTAATAAGAAAAGAAGAAAAACAGAAAAGGGAGAGAAAGATAAAGACTGACTAAAAAAAAAAAAAAAAAAGAGCCGTTACAGAATCAGAAAGTAGATGACCCAGAAACACAGACTAAGACAAGGACAAAACTATAACAACTTCTCCATCGGAAGCTTTAAGAAATGTTCTCAACAATTGACGTGTTCGAGGCAGGGGTGGGAATTTTAGGATTTTGGTACCT
Organism: Cynopterus sphinx; assembly: GCA_030015415.1. Taxonomy (NCBI): domain Eukaryota; kingdom Metazoa; phylum Chordata; class Mammalia; order Chiroptera; family Pteropodidae; genus Cynopterus; species Cynopterus sphinx. The sequence continues at coordinate 20,307,437 of CM057392.1, read as the reverse complement.
ATTATGGACCGACCATTCTGTAAATTAAACCGTCTAACCCTGGAACACCCCTAAGAAGCAGGCACCACTGTTAATGCCTTTTTACGGATCAGGAAACCCCAGAGTAGAGAGGTGAAGAGGCACAGGTCACACAGCTGATGCGTGGCAGAGCCAAGGTTGAAATCCTGATGTGATTCCAAAGCTTGTGCTCCTTGTGTCAGCCTCCCGCACTGTTGTCCAGCTCCGCAAGCAGTCTCACTTCCCCAGCATTTCAGCAAGCCTGAGTTCAGGGCCTGCTGTGCACCCAGCACTGTCCTAGTCATGGTCTCTAACCCACAGGGTTCACAGCCTGACCAGGGTGACCAGGGCTCCTCTAATACATGACTGCTTCGTCTTGAATCTCCCAGCCAATAGAATCCTCCTAAAATGTAAATAACTGTCCCTTTGCTCCAAGGTCATGCTCAAGTGACTGACAAGGACAGAAAGGAATTTAAGCCTCTTTCTCCATCACCTGTTCTAGATCCATTGACTCCCAGATCAGCAAATTTTCTTATGGAAATTCTTAGTCTGCTCCAAGCCTCTGGTCCTTTATAAAGCATTTCTTTGGGGAAGATGGGACTAAACAAGGAAAAGAGGATGTCAAGAGGTTGTCTGGAGTCTGTGGTTTTCACCCAAAGGCCCACTCTCCCTAAAAAGCCGCAGACATCTCTTCTGCTGACAGCTCACACGGTGGAGCCAGTTGTGGGGAGGGGCAGAGGAGAGAGGGACAAGACTGATTTGAGCAGAGGAGAGGAATCCGAGTGGAAACTGAATGAATGCTACAGAGGCCTGTCCCTGAGGCCAGGAGCAGATGTTCTCCCTCCTCACGCAGACTCAGGACTTCTTAGGGAAGAGACACTTCCCCCCTAACCAAGCTGGCGAAAGGGCAGGGCACAGAATGGCGTCTGGGTGGTGTTGAGGTCTTGGGAATTCCCTCTTTAGAGATTTAAACAGACTAGAACATCTAGAGCATCGTTGGTTTCCCATGGATTACCTAGAGGCTGGGGGAAGGATTCAGTGAGCTCTCAAGGCCACTGAACTACTCAGACATACGGAAAGACACAAAGAACGAGATCGTGAACACATGTATAGCCCTTCTTTGCTTAAAACAAACCTCTAGCACGCCACTGAAGACCTCGCTCTTTCCCACCGCCCCAGGGTATTCTCCACCCCAGTTTCCTGCCCCTTTTATGGGGACCAGGACAAAGAAGTCCTTCGGTGTGCCTTTCAGATCAGGACTCCATCCACCGAGGGCTGTCTGTAGGTTTCTGCTCCCGCCATGCTTCTCTCTCTCCCTTCCCGGATGGCTAAGCAGGCGATCAATATGTGTGTGACATCCCCAGGCCTGATGGACAGGGAGACCAGCAGACAGAGGCAGAGTCACCATTCCCAACGTGAGCAGGTTTTAACTCAGACACAAAACAGGTGACCTAGGTATCTGGGCCTCAGGCTGGGCTGAGGTCAGCATGAGCCAGGAGCCAACCAGACCCTGCGATTCTCGTGGTCAGGTCTGATGTGGGTTCCTTGTCTCCTGCAGCATCTGCCAGAGGTTTATGGCTCCTGTTTACTCAGGCGGTTGGCAGGGTCAAACCCCTGGGTGAGGCCGAGGGGAGAATAATAAGCAGTGTATTTCCTGCCATCGTGCACAGCAGCAACACAGCTGCCTGGCTGGAGGGAGTTTGAGAGAGAGACCCACCGCACCCCAGAGCCACCGTCCAGCCACCAGCAGCCCTCTCCTCCTCAGCTCACTGCATGTCGCTCTCCCAAAGGGACACCTGCTCTCCAGCATTCCACGTGGGTTACCTCACCTCTCAGTGTGGCCTCTTGGTTCTGGTCCTGCTGGTCGGGCTCCATCCTCCTGAGGAAGCCTTCTCGTTTAAGCCTCCCTGGCCCTGAGCACTCATTTCCCACGTTCCTTCAGTTCTCACACAATTAATCTCCTCCTGTGAAAGCACAGTCTTGTGTGCTATGAATGATCCCCCGCCACACTGGAAGCTTCCAGAGAGCAGGGACCATGGCTGTTCCATGCCGGGTAGCTTTTACAACCCTTTCACAAGTGGTTCCGTAAGTGTGGAGTGACTGAATGATCTCTGCCTCCACATCTGCCTAAGGGGTTCGCAAGGCTGGGGCTACCTGCGTCTTATTTTTTCTTGGAATCTCCCAGTGGTCAATGAAGAAACATCCATTCCTGATCTTTGAATGAGTGGATAAAAACCCCAGAAATGTCTCTGTAGCTGGCCCCCTCAGCCTCTCCTCCCACCCACTGCTCACCTACCACCCACAGGCCCACCCTGGGCAGCAGGAACGGCAGCTGCTACAGCTTCATCATGTGGCCCTGAACCCCTGTCTAATCCCATTGTGGTTTGATGGGCTTGATTTGAGGGTTTATCTACCCATGTGCCAGCCTTCACAGAGTTTGAATAAAAACCACCCTAAGACAACAGAAGCATGCCACACGCAGCTTTCCTGCTTCCACACTAACGCAACGCTTCTACCATGTATTTAATCTTCATAGGCACGTCTCCACTGTGCCCCGTCCAGGGGTGCCGATGCTGAACCCAGCCCTTGGCGTGAGACACACAGCCTCCCACCCGGCAGCACCCAGATAGAAGCAGCACCCAAGCTCTCCTTATCTAAGGTTATCTAAGGGACCACGTGGTTACAGCTGCCACATTCTGAGAACGTAGCACAGACTCAGCACAGACAGGCACCCTGTCTGCGTCATCACACATCTTCCCCACGGAAAGAACCTATAAGGAAGAAAAACCTATTTACATATGAGTCACTTGAGACTTAACAAGGTTAAATCACTTGTCCAAAGACTTGTAGCTAGTGTCATGTGCAGATTCAAATCAACACCAATACCAACAACCTCTCTCCACTGTGCTGCTTCCAGTAAACTGTCACCGCCACCATCAGCTTATTTTAGTTCTATGTCTTTATCTTTAATAGATCATACATTTAAAAAGTAGAACACTTGTACATTACTAAAGAGTACACCACGAAAAGTTTTCCTCCATGCTAGATCCCCAAACACAGTTACTCTTCCCAGAAGCAAAACGTTATTTGCATCTCCTTCCATATATACATTATGCAAAAGAAGTCATCATGTATAAATATTCTTTCTCCTACCCTTTTAAAACAAATGACAGAATATTATACACATTGCTCTGTGCTCGCATTTTTTACTAAACAGTATGTTCTGGGAATTATTCCATACCCATACAGGCAGTGCTCTTCATTTCTCCCGGTGACTCCAGAGTATCCCATGGTCTAACCAGTCCCCTATGGTGGACGTTTATGTCATTTCTAATCTTTTGCTATGGAAAAGAATGTTACAGCGAGAAATTTTGTACATATTATTGTTCCCATGTGCAAGGGCATCTGTAGTATAAATTCTTAGACGTGGAATTGATCAATAAACTATGCAATAAAACATTCTCAAGGGGAAGTGGAATGAAATGGTGAGGATTAACTTTGTATCTTTCACCCTGGCTTGGTCACTCACCAGCTGCGTGACCTCCAACAAGATGTGTAACCTCACTAATCCTTGGTTTCCTAGTCTGTTAAAGTATTTGCCTCCTTGTAGAGTAGCAGTGAGGGTTCAAGTAAAAGAGGCAACGTGTGTAAAATGCCCAGCACAAACCTGCGTCATGGAGGTATGGATGAGATGGAGCCATGATCGCTTCCCCTGTCAGCTCCCTTTCCTGGGAAAATACCTCTGTCACTGACCTATCCTTCTCGCCTTCTCCATCCCCTTCCTCGACTGCTGTATTAAACCCCCAATGCCTCTTTACACCATCTGCCTGCTATCCAAGTTCTTTGTGTGGTTCCATGTGTCCCTTGCCCACCAGATAATAAGTTCCTGGAAGGGAGAGGCCCCTTACTCATTTCTGAAGCACCCTCCTTGCTGTCACCGGTCCTGGCGTACAGCAGATGCTTGGTAAAGATCCGCTGAATTGAAGTCAGTTCTGGAAAGGAGCCCTCACAGCTCAACCTCCCAGATTCTCGGTACTTTAGCAAAGAGAGACAAGGGTCACCTCCAGCCAGAAGACTGAAGAGGTGGTCAGCCTCTCCCTCCTTTGTGGTGAGCGTTGGTAATCAGGAAAGGTTTTTGATTTTGCCACATTTAAAATCCCCAGCTTCTGCACCCACATCTCCCACAGCCACCCACACACTGGAGCCTGGTATGAAGCGTTCAGATATTCTACCGCTAGGGAGTGGGTGGAGAATCCTCCCTGGCCCCTGGCCATCCCCTCCCTCCTGTGTCCCCACTTTGGACTGCACGCCGCCAGGGAGATCATTGCTAGGGACCGTTGCCCAGTGAGTGTAGGGAGGTGGGAGGAAATCATTTCAATTTCTCTGGAAGCATAAATGCTTTTTTAATTGCTGTCAAAGGCAGCTCCCCAGGAATGTATTATTGATACCTACTGAAATGAAAGAGAGAGGAAAGCAGCAAGCTCTCCTTTGCCGGCGGCTGTCCCCCCTTCCCTGGCCTTCCCACCTACATGATAGACTCAGGACCTGAGCCTTCCACTTTTCGGAGCCAGGGGAGTGGGGGACTTCCTCCTCTCCCCACCCCCCTTCCCCTCTTTCTCCTCACCTTCCTTCTCTTTCTGTCTCTCCCACTGTTCTGCTGTGCCCCTACCTTTCCCCTTGCTCCTCATGGTGTCTCTCTTCCTGCCTTGCAGTATCTCTGTCGCCCTCAGTCTCTCCGTCTGTGTCATTAGTCTCTGGCTCTCTAACCTCACCTTGCTTTTCTTTACCTTGCTTGTATACCCTTTGGCCCCCCCACCTTTATCCTAAATTTTCATCATTTAGCCATTTTTTACTCTCTTTTCCCTTTTTGTCCCATTCTAGCTCCTCTAACCGCCACATTCTCTCTTTCTTGGCCCCTCATTCTCTCCCTTTTCTGTTTGGTGTCTTGAACCCTCGGTTATTTTTCTCCAGCCAGTTGAGAGCCTGGGCTATTCATGCAGTGTTTCCTGACCCCCAAACTTGTAACACAGAAATGTTTATTTCTACCCTCCTCTTATGCCCAGGTCTCTACCCATTCCTCAAATTTCAAGCCTTTATCCATGGTTGGTGCCAACTGGTAAGGCAAACTTCCATCTATCCTATTGGCTCTGTTTGGCACTGGCATTAGCAGAGCCCAGAAAAGCTGTCCCAGAGAATGCAAGGTGAAGAAAACCCCAAGCTCCTTCCTTCCCTCAGGTGGAGGTCTCATCCTTGGTCATCAGCTGGTTGCACTGGCAGCTGCCAAGAGCTGCGGTGTGGGCTGGACGCAGGCTCTCCAGCGCCTGTGACTTTAAGAACGCACAGGGTTTAAGGCACCACCAGCTCCCCCCACCGCCCCCAGCTGGGGGGATGGGCGGAGGAAGCAAAGACGGAGATCCCCACTGAGCCCCCTCCAGAGCTGCTCATAAATAATGGCTGATCTTCCCTTGTGGACAGGAACTGTTCTGCTCTGGTGGAGCCTGGGAGAAGGGAGACAAGGCTCATTTATCTATCTCTTCCTGTGCTCTTGTCAGTGAGAGAACATGCCTCTTTTCCCTTTTTTCCTGGTCCATTTCTCCCTCCCAGAATCTGAGAGAAAAAGGAAATGGAGTGAGGAAGAGAGGGCTCCAGTCTCCTGCTTCCTCTGAGGCCCTATGCCACCACTCATAAATGTTTAGTGAGCAGCTACTGAGTGCTGTGGGCCTAGAGCAGCAAAGCACACCCATCCTTCCTCTGGATCCCCCAAGGCCACTCCACAGAGCAGAGGCCTTGATCAGAGAGCCTCATCCCACATCCAAAGGGCCAGAGCTGTGGACCCAAAAGTAGCTGTTGGAAAGCAAACCTAGCTGCTTGTGCTGTTTGCATGGTTTGGGGTTCAAGACCAAAATGCGGTGAATCTCTCAAATCTCTCTGACAGTTCCCTAGTTTCTGCTTCTCCTCCCTTGTGCTGGGGCTTCAGCGGTTTCCCTCCTCCTGAAAGTCCTCACCTCTGGGCACCTCACACCCCACCAGTCAAGCCAGGTCACAGGTGCTGGCTGAGTCTGGCTCAGCCCAGCTGAGTCTGACCCTCCTGATTTGGTTCTGCACCAGTGCCTCAGACAGCTTTATCTCCATGGCCTGGGCAGGTGGTGCCTGAAGCTGTGGGAGCAGATTTCTCCTGAGACCCTGCACCCTGTCACTAGGTGAGACCACATTCCCACCCTCACTCAGCCAGGCCATCTTTAAGCCCTAGCTACTTACCTGAAGGACACACCACCACCGCCGCCATCACCATTATGGAGAAGAACCACCCACCCCCTAACCAAGGCCAAAGGCAGACTGGCTGGGACCTAGGCTGCCTTAAATACTGCCGTGGGGTTAAGCTAATGCCAGGCCTGGCTTCTCATGAAGATGCGGGAGGGCGGGCAGGGGTCTGGAGAAGCATGTTGTCTCTGTTCTAATCATCACTGCAGCAGGAAAACAATAAGCAAGGGTTTTCGGCAGGCGGCCAGACCTGGGGCCTCACCTGGGGTCACCCCACGCTTCCCACCGAGCTAGCATGCTTCACCACAACAGGACCGTGAGAGTTACTGCCAATACGTGGTTGCTCTCTTCACCTGTCCTGGTCGCTCTTTATTGTCTCTTTCCTTGAAAGTCTTTTCTGTGCCTCTTTGTATTTTCTCATTTCCTTACTTTCTCCCATTGTCCTCCCTGCTTCCTCCTTCAGTGCTCTTCATCCCTCCCGCCCTACAAATCCACATCACCTTCCCTCCTGCAATTATATTTAGCTCAGAGCTGGAGGTTTAGAAAAAAAGCAAAAAGCTGCTGGAGCTGGTGTCTAGTCTTGAAGGGTCTATCAGTGTTTCCATTACAGGCTCCCCTGGGATGGTTTATAACTAAACTGTTTCCTTTCCTGAGGCACCAGGCCCTGGGCTGAGTGCAGGCGAGGAGGGGACCTCCAAGTATGCTGAACTATTCTCCCCAGAGGTGGGTAAGCTCTTCAAGAGAGAACTGAACTGCAGGTTAATTTAGAGGGTGAATTTGGAGCCCAGGAGACCAGGCAAGTCAAGAGGCTGCCATGGATTAGGACCTCCTGGAGCAGTGAGACAGAGACCTTCTTAGCCATCCCATGTGACCTTGAAAAGTAACTTTGAAAGAGCCATTTTCCCAAAGCATCTCACCAGCCTGCTATGGTGTCTGTAACCCCACCACTATAGCCATGTCTTTATGTTAACCCAGCCCAATACCGCTAGAAGACCTCCTATAAAATCATACCCCACATCTGAGGGACACTTTACAGTTAACTGCAGGGTTCGAACACGCTACTACTTTTGACCTTCACAATTATGACATCAGGATAGGTAACTAGAATGTTGACATAACTTGCTTGAGGAACCCAGTTTAGCATGTGGTACAGCTTTAACTTGAACTCAGGTCTTTCATCTCTAACTCTTGTGCTCCTTGCACTGCGGTGAAAGACCCCTGAGTCAGCCTGCCCCAATAGACCATCGGCCACCAGGATCCACAGATGGCAGGTCAAGAGCCCCAGCGATGGGATTAGAGACCTGGCTGGAATCTGGTTCTATTACTTAGTGCTGCATCACCTTCAGCAAGTCGCTTCTCTTCTCTGGCTCTCACGGAGGTTATTGTGAGAATTAAAGATCATGTTTTAATGCACACACAAAAAAAGGAGCTTTGTAATAAATTTGACAAATTCAGTGGCTGAAAGTAATCTCACAGGGTTATCTGATCATAAATTCCTAACTGGGCAGGTCACAGTGGGTAGTCACACTCCAGTCATCAACTTCTTTAGTAAATGGTTATCTTTGCCTTAAGCCAGCTCTGCCCATTGTTCTTATAGGCCTAGGTTAATACACCTTTGAAATACCAGACTAATCCTCTTTCTTAGGCCCCTGGAGGTGTAACTACCCTCAAGGGAACACAACATCCTAGTACCCGCATAACATCCCTATTTCTATAAATGTTAAATATTGTCTATCTTGTGACCCACCGATGCGAAAAAAATATATCTCTTCATTTTAATTTTTATTCAACCATACTGATTTCCCCTCCTTACTTTGTCTACCTCCTTAATCTACCACCAATGGATTTCATTAATTTTTCTTACATTCTCTCCTTTGATTCCAAGTGAATAAAAAGAGATGCCAATCTCCATTCTCCAGAGCAGTTTGAGACCTTTTCTCAGGGCACGTCCTCAGTTTAGCTCAAATAAACTCTTACAAAATTCTCAATCGGTTTGGATGTTCTCATGTCAACATTCTAAATGCTTGATACGTAATAGGTGTTCGAAAAGGGTAATTAGTATCACTAATATGTTAACCTAGAGCACAAATCTCTGAAGGTATGGGACATGGGACAGGTACCTTTCAAGGGGGAGGATAGCAGGGTCTGGAGAAGTAGCTTGTGCCTGTAGTGAACAATCTTTGCTACACAGAAGCTTTTATTATGTTTAACCAGAAGATCTCTGATACCATCTAAGCTGTATTTGCTACCCTTCCCTGAACCCTGTTTCTCCTCTTTGATGTTTAATTTTTTATTTACCTTCTTATTCACATGGCCTCTTGGAAAGAGCTGTGGACCTAAGAGTCAGCCTTATTTGAATTCCAGCTCTATTACTCACAATGGAATGAACACAGACTTAAATTATTTGAGACTCAGTTTCCTCATCTGTAAAGCGAGTACAATAATGACCTGTTGTTGAGAGGATCAAATGAGATGATGGATGGGAAGCAGTTTTGTAATTGTAGACTGCTGTACTCCTGTGAAGGCTTATCATTAATTCCCCTTATTTGTCAGACACCAAAGAGAGAAGAGCTAGGGGAAGCAGCAGAACACAAGGTCAAAGCCGGGGACTGTGAATTCTAACTCTGCCTTCTGAATCTCCAGACGACCTTGGAGAAGCCACATAATCTCTGAGCCTCGGTTTCCCATTGGTGGAGGAGGACTCATTAGCCATGCACCTGCTTCAGCAGAGAGGAGTTGCTTGTAAACAGTGATTGCTCACTCACTTTTAGAGATACTCTGAGCTCACCACTGCCAATTACCGTTTATTGAGCACACATGAGGCATTCTCCTGGGCTGGATAAATAGTCCTTTCAAAGGCGTGGGCCTTGCCCAGGAAGAGCAGCCAACCTCATCCAGTCCTGCCAAGGAGCTGAGCAAGGCACCATCTCACTACACATGTGCTCAGTTCTTAAGCAGAAATAACAGCTGGGTCTCACCCCTGGCACAGGCCACCAACAACCAGTGGGACCCTAAGTGATATAAAGAAGGAAGAGCTTCTTCCTCGCGTCTGGGTCTACTGGGCCACCAAGAGCTGCTATCTGCTTCTCAATGTCTCTTACAATTGGCCCTCCTTTGAACTCTTGCCATCTTCCTAGGGGTATATCTCAAGGTGACATTATTGCAATAACCTTCTAACTAGTCCCCACAGTTTTGGCCTTGCTTCTCTCCTATCCATCTCACTGCTGTCAGATTAATCTTCATAAAATACTATTTTAGCTTCAGTTCCTTGGTATCTTCGGTTATTCCCTGTTGCCTAAAGTGTAAAGTTCAAGCTGGACACAGTAGGACACTTCAGAATCAAGGGACTCCTGCTTCTGCCCTTCATGGGTGGGTTACTTCAACCTCTCTGAGTGTCAGTTTCTTCAATTGCAAAATGAGGTCAATAGCACTGATATCCTACAACTGTAATTAAACCTTAAAATATAGGTAAGGCACTGTGCCTAGCTGTGGAAGTTATTCAGTATACATCAGCCTCCTTCCACTTTTCTTGGTGTTACTGCCCTCCAGCAAGGATTACAGTGTGTGCCTAATTGCACAGCCCCTTGGGCATTCTGGGAAACGGACATTAACAACCAATACATCACATTCTTAAGGGCCAGGAGGGCACCGAGAAAAAGATTTTAGGATTGATGCTCTGGCTTAAGGCTTCAAACAAAAATGGAAGGTGACATCTGCCCCAAGTACGATGAGCATGGGGAGCACCAGAAAAGCAGAAGAGTCATGGTGAGAAAAGGGCACGGGTTCTTGATATATAAGACTTTTTTTTAGATAACTGAACATATCTCTTGAATCACCTTGGCTCAGCCCCTGGGGAACCTGGTCCATGTTCTTTCAAAGAAAAGACTGTAAAACCAAACAGGCAACATTAGCTGCAGAGCTCTTGCTTCAGCAGCCAGGAGCCATGAGGAGAAGGGGCATGAGGACAGTGGCATGGCAAAAGCAGCAGCAGCAACAGCATCGAGATGACTTTATTTACCACATTATCAAAAACCACAGTGTCTGCCAAGAAAGAATATGAGTCATCAGGACCCACAGGAAAAAGGGGTCAGAGCTGTGTAGGGTGGGGTAGGCAGTATGACACGCTGAGAAAAGCAAGTATTTTGAGGACTCATGGGTTCAAATCCTGACATAGCTCTGGGGCCTCAAAGTCTCTGAGCACTAGCTTCTTTATCTTTAAAAATGGGGAATAATAATAACGCCAATTTCATAGCACCATTTTAGAAATTAAGTAGGTTAACCTGTGTAAAGGGCTACAGCAATAAATTTTACTTATTTTGATAGCTGAGTTCTTGATTTTCCCCAAAATTGGAGAAAAAAGGGTCGCATTCTTTTCTCATCTTCTGCTGCCCCTGACAAGAACCCTTCACTTCAATTATACTGACCTCAACTCTGATGTTCTTTGCAGAAAAGATCTTCATGCCTCGATTCCAGCCATTCCTCCTGGTCTAAATCCTTGAAAGCATCCAGAGCTGCATCAGCTCCTGATGGACTTTCCTAACAATCCCAGCTCCCAGTCATTTTGACATCCTCTGAATCTCCTCTGCACTTCCCTGCTAATCCACTCAACAAACCTCAGACCACTCTGGGACATCTTGTGTTATTATTTAATTGGTTAATTCTTAATGGGCATAAATTTTTATACCCAACAACACCGTAGAGTTTCTATATTTCTTCCTGCAGCTATGACAAAGCTAGGCATATACTTGATGCTAAAGCTATTTTGAATAAGTGGATGAGCCAAGCTTAGTTAAAGCACTAGGCTAATGAAACTGGGTTTTGCGTCCGGGGTAGAGGTGGCTCTCAGAGTCCAGGCCACCCATGCTGCTCTGTGCTACTGGTTAGTCAGGGTTGGGGTGAGCAGGCATTAATGAGCCTCCCATCACCTCAGCCAAATGCCCTGCAGCAGGGACCTAGAGCCTTACTCTCTCTCATCTTACTGCTTTTCAAGATACTAATCTAGTTCAAGGTGACTTGAGCCTGTAGGAAAGGAAATAACCAGTTGAAGCCAGCTTGAGACAGCAACACAGATGCTGCTGCATAGGCGAGGCTGGGGGAAACCTCAGGCAAGCTAGGAATAGAGTCCAAGTGAACTGTATCACTGTGCTCATGTGAAAGTAGATGGTGCTGGGCATCTAATCAGCCTGATAGAGCACAGCAGCAGGTTATCCAGGGGAGAGCCAATTTTCTGGAGTCATCGAGGGATGGTGGCCCTTAGGGAAATGTTCAAATGCAGAAGGACCCCAGCAGAGGCAGCATCCAGCCTGGGGAGGCACCTGTAGACTGGGCCTTGACCAAGCTATAAAGATACTTGTCCCCTATCTGATTGGAAAAGACTCTCAGAGGGGACACAGGAGTCTGGCAGGCATGGCTACCTCATTAGTCCTAGGTTGAAACATTCTTCAGCTTTCCTCCCTTAGGCACTTTCTAGTTAGAATGTTCTGCCTCTCATCTAAGCACAGAATCTCCAGAAGAAGAGGAGGCTAGAGGGGAAAAATATTGTGAAGGTGATTAATACAAGTTCTGCTTCCTGCAAACACTGGGCTGGCCAGAAGCCAAGATGGGTGAAGGCACCAGGGAAGACAGAGGGAGGGAGCAAATGGGAGTGACTGACAAATCTATCTTGGTACACCAAAGCATGGGGTCCTGTTGGTTTAATGTATTACAACAATATTTTATAGGAAGAGAAATCCCCTAAGGGTATGGCCTTTAAATTTTATATGAATATCTGCTAAATCCAGATCCCTTTGCTCTTGTAGCTAAAATCACCCCCATCTGATATTCTGCATGGTGGGGCCTTAGAGAGAAAAGGATGGAATCAGGGAGTCCATATACTCCAGACTCTTGAGGCAAAGAAGGCCATTACTTCAGTCTGGGGAATCAGAAGGTGCAGGGTAAACGAGTTCTCAGGAGGATGAACAATCAACCAGCTGCTGCTCCCTCAACCAGTCTTAGACATCTGGCACCCTTACGTTGTTTCTGGGATTCAGTGCACACCACCACCACCACCCTCCCTGCCGCCCAAGCCAAGGGGTCCCAAGGCTCATCTCTTTGCTTTTGAATCCCTCCATGGCTTCACCTGCCCTATCAAGACAATATTGTCTGGAGTCTTGCCCTGACTCCATGATGGACACACGCTAATATGCTGATCCTGATAAAATCAGGTTGAACCAAACTCCAGGGACAGTTTTGAAGGAGAAGTGAAGTTTTAAAAGGTCAATATATAACAGGAGATGTAGGAGAAAGAGAAATTTACTTCTGTTCCCTGGAAGTAGGAAGAGACAACATTTTTTATTTTTATTTTTTTATGAACATGAATCTCAGATCCCAAATTGGTCAGGACTTTTTTCACTGCAATTTTTAAAAACCCAAATATATCTGGCTTGAGCAGAATCTGAGAGCATATCATGCCTGGCTACATGCAGAGTTCTCAGGATGTGGTCAAGACTGGTTTCTCCCTCATGTGTAGGTGAACTTTCTATGCTGATTGCTCTCTTAGGCAGCATTGGCAAGACGGCCCCAGCAAAACCAGGGGTTAACCCAAACACTTTCAATTCCAGTGAAAATGCCAAGAATTTAGTTGACTTTTCCTGGCTTGGGTTATGTGCCCACTCCTGGGTCAATTGCTCCCAAAGTGCAAGATCTTATGAGCATGAGGAAGCAGAGATTTAAAAAAAAAAAAATCAAAGTGCTGTTTCCAGAAGCAGACAAAGCATGACCACTACAGACCCTATCTTGAATCAGTGGGTCAGGTTTCTTACTATGAAGACATCCAGCTAATCACTGAAGTTCGTGTCAGGGTTAGGCGAAACATTCAAAGAACTGGATGACTTGAGGAACTTCAGACAAACTCCTGGCCCCCAGGAGCCAATCAGTCATCTCTACCTTGGTCTCCTCAGTCTTAAAACAGAGCCTGACACATGTAAGTGCATTTGACTTGAACTACCTCCAAGGCATTTAGGAAAACTGAGACTGCCTAGCAAAAATTTTATCTCTCCAGGGCAGACACCATTTGGAAGATTCTAGTTTTCATAATTTAGTGGATCTGATGACTTCAAATTGAGAGAGTTATAATTTAAGCCAAGGTAACTTTGCTGCCCAGACAGAGGAAGTTTTACCTCCTGTGTGACAAGAGAAGGTGAAAGAGAGATTCCTGGCCATGGAATGGGAATCTGGGAGAGAGAACTAGAGATGTGGCCAGGGAAGCTGGTGTGTAAGCGAGGCCATGCCAAACCATCCTGGTCATTGGAGACTGACCTGTCAGCTAGTTGGGGTTGAGTTTATCCATCGAGATGCCAGACCAGTAATAAACTATTTTGTGAACTCTAAACATCTGACTAAATGTTATGAGAAGACAAGTGGAGGCAGGGGCTACTGATGAAGGAAAGTCTGAGGTCAAGGAGCCATGGACTACAGGCTTTGGAAGAAAATACAGGGGCTTTAGAGTGAGAAAACTAGGTTTGAAACCCAATAAGCTACATACCAGTTGTGTAACCTTGGGTGAGTTAGCAAAACTCTCTGACCTTTGGTTTCCTCTTCTATAAAATAAGGATAATGATACTAACCTTTCAAACGGTCACAGGCTCAAATACAATAGCATAACTAAAACATTTATCACAGTACCTTGCATATCAGAAGTATATGATCCACAGTGGGGACTGACTCCACCTAAGATTTCCTATTTCAGAGGTTTTTAGACACTTCGACAGTTGTTCTGCCACAGGCAGCCTCAAGAAAAGATGAAGGAGGAGAGGTTGAATTCCAAGAGGGAGAGTCATTGATCCTACTCTTAACTTTCTTGCTTAGTATCTGTGGCTTCCAATGGGGTCATAGACCAATGGCCATGTCCCCAGGACTGGCAAAACCCAAGATGAGGCCAGACCAGGTAGATGGCATACTGTTTCTTCTTAAAAATCTCCAGGTAACAAATCTTTTTGGCCTATTTGCCTCTGGAATTCTATTAGTGATTTAGGATGTCCTTTCTTCTGACTAACTCCAAACCCTTCAGCAGTAACTGCAGTTTACATTCATTCGTGTAGTCACTCAATTGTTGATTTATTCTTGCTATAACAATTATTGGGTACCTTTTATGCCAGGAACCATGCCAGCTGCTGGAAATATAAAAATGAATAAGATATTTTTGCCCTCAAGGAGCCTGAAGTCCAGCGGGAAAGAGACACGTTGATAGACAATCACCATAGTGCATAGTAAGCACCTTTGCTGAGATCAGTTCTGAATACTTTGGAAGCCTGAGGGTCACCAGACCTGAGTTTAGGAGAGGGGACGCAGGGAAGGCTTCTCAGAGAAGGTGACATCTGAACTAAGCCTTAAGAAACTGCTGAGGAATCCAACTTGAGCAACAGTTATTTTGTGACTACTGTTACTCAAACTTTATCATAAAAGAAGCCTAACAGGTTTGTTAGTGTCGGGCTGATTATCGCATCGAGATGACATTGTGTCGACTGCACTGGGGTAATTACCAAAGAGAAATTATGGTCCATTACCCATATTCAGGGTAACGACAATTTGGGCACTGAGACTTCCTGTGGCAAATGATACCCTGCAGCCCTGGAGGAAGCAGGTGGTCCAGTCCGACGTACCATAGGGGCTGTCACAGCCTTCACATTCAGTGTGAAGTGCAGGAATGGAGACCTGGTCCTCACAGGTGGTGGCCCACCTGGCAAGAGTGTGGAATCATCTTTTTTTCTTGATCCAGAATCAGCTACTCTTTGAATGGTGACAAGAACCCTCCTGCCTAGGATATGAAGGGAAGGACCAGATGATCTCAGGAGGTCCACTTTTGTCACAGGAACCCAGTTTCAGAATCTAGTTCTATATTGCTAACTTATCCTAAAGATCTTGGCTCAAGATGCTGCCTTTGGCCTTTCCCTCAGAGTAATTAACCAGGCTTCACATCACCACAAAAAGGCATCCCATGCATCCAGTCCCCTGCTCCCAAGCTACCAATGTGAGAGCCCATGGAAGCTGAACCCTTTGCAAAAGGCCAACTGGCAAACCAAAACTAAAATGCTGTGGCCAATAGCTTGGTCAGATACGCCACAACCCTCTAGGCAATGCAAAGAGAAATAGCTTTTCCTCTATGCACACTTTCTCCCCACCTGCAACCACAAAATCCCAGAAGAAACTGAGGAAATAAAGCCAGACTGGAGCAACTAGTTGAAGCAATCTCTCTTTACTTCTTGGCTCTGGAAGATGCATTCTCACCATCACTCTCACTCTCAATTCCAGGAGACAACAGTGCCTCTAACGTAGATCTCCAGGCCACACAGGTCAGTGTGGAGTGGGGTGCTGGGGAAGACTCAGGGAAATGCCCCATATCTCAGCTATTGTCCTTTTTCTGTTTCTGGTGAGTGTTCAATAGCATCTGTAATGAGAAGGACCCAGGTTAGACCTTCTGCAGAATGTGCTCACTTCTAATAGACAAAAACAGAAATGCATAACACAAGGCAGCAGAGTCTCCTCACAGGGATTTTGAAGAAGAGGGATCTCTGCCTGTGAAGCCCTGTGCAGGTCTGCCTCACGGTAGGAGAATGCACGGAATGACCTCTCCCAGAGCACAAGGTGCCCCCTTCTCCAGAGGTTGGGCCTGCTGGGGCAAAGAGTCAGGCAGTAAGCAGTTTTTGTGAAACATTCATCATTCACCATTCCAGCTCTCACAACCCTTCCCTTTACCTTTGGGTCTTGCACTCCCCACTTTTCAGATTAAATGGCTTTCCTCTTCCATGCTCCTTCTCCCTTCACTAAGATCCTTTGCAGTGGGCACAGAAATTCACCATTCTCAGTTCCTGTCTTCTGGAAGTTAAGCTGAAATGGGCACACAGAGTAGCCAGACATTTAAAACATCTCTCTTTCCTCCCTGCCTGGCCACTCTGGGTTGGGTCTGGACAGAGCCCAGTCTCATATGTCTGTTCAAGGAGCATTGAGGGGCCAGGGCATGGGGCCAGAGTCAGACTGAGTGGAGCTGGCGCCATCTCTGAGCTTCATTTCCCACAAAATTAGTGTACTAACACCGACTTCCGAGGACTGCCAGAGTGAAGAGAGATCATGCATGGTAAGTGGCTTGTGCATTATTCGGCACACACTGGGGCTCCATACATATTAATTGGTTAGATGACTAAAAGGTAAGTGTCCAGCCTGAATACTGGCTCAGGCCCCAGTGAGAAGCCTTCTGTCCGCTCTGTATTTGGAAGGGGTCATGAAGATGGGGCTAAGGAGCTGCTTGCATAATGGGAGAGACCGAAGGTGGCTAGATCCCAGAGGAAATAGCCTGAGTCTCCCCTCTAGGTTTCTCAAATTCCACTCTAGGTTCCTGTGAGGGCCCACCTCCTCTGGTCCTCCCCAGGTCTGAAGTTGAGGGCAGGGGACATGGGGGGAGGGGGGTTGGAATCCGGTACCCAGTGTGAGAGAACCAGAAGGGCTAGAATTCAATTCTAGAATAGAAGCAGGTTCACTGCTGCCCTCCCATCCCGCCGCCCCTCCCAGCCAGGGCTGCTCTCCCCAGTACTCTCCAAGTCTCCCATGTTTCCCAATACTCCCCACGTCCATGGATCCTGAGGCCTGAAGAACTGGCCTGAGGTGTGGAGGGTGAGAAAACCTGTCTCCTCAAGGGAGGGGACACAGGCCAGCTTTAAGGGACCTCTGTTACATTCCTGCTATGTGATCTCAAGCAATTCAGTCAACCGTCTAAGCCTCAGTCTTCCCAACTGTAAAATGTGAATAATCACTCACATCCTAGTCTTCCTCCCATATAGGACTATTAAATTGAATAATCGACACCAAAACCACTTTGCAAGCTGCATACACAGAAGAATTATTAAAGACTCTGGAACAGGGACCTGTGAGATGGGACAGGTTATAAATTATTCCTGTTTAACATGGGGGCTATGAAGGATCCTTCCAACTGGCTTTTCTTTGATATTATTTGAAACTTAATGAGCACTTAAGGCTTTGCTGACACTCTAACTAGCATTGAAAATTAAATTTAAAAGTCATCACTTCTTTCTGCATCACTTCTTCAGCTTTATTGAGCATAATCATTAATCAAAAACTGTTCTTTTCTTTTTTAAATGATTAAATTTTTTCTTATAGTGGGCATATAACATAATATAATGTCATATAATATTAGTTTCAGGTGTGCAACATAATGATTAGACATTTATATAACTTACAAAGTTATCACCCTGATAAATCTAGTACCCATGTGACACCATACATAGTTGTTACATATTACTGACTATATTCTTTGTGGTGTACTTTACGTCCCCATGGCTATTTTGTAACTACCAATCGGCATTTCTTAATCCCTTTCAGAAGGATGACCCTCACACCTCTTCCATCTGGCAACCCTCAAAATATTCTCTGTATCTATGAGTTTGTTTCTGTTTATTTACTTTGCTCTTTAAAAAAATTTTTTTTTACATTTTCCCCCAGCTTAATTGCAATATAATAGACAATTAGTTGCTCATATTTACATTGTTCAGTTCAATGAATTTTGAAAATTACATTTGGCATGCAATAAAATATCAGTTTCAGTTGTATAGCATAGTGATCAGAGATCCACATAACTCGAAAGCAATCACACCACTAGATCTAGTACTCTTTTTTCCTTTTACATATTTATTACATTATTAACCATCTTCCCGATGCTATGCTCTACATCTCTACGTCTATGCAATTATCTATTTGTACATCTTAATCTCTTTGCTTTTTTTTTCTGTCTCTCCCACCTCCTTTCCCCTCTTGTAGCCCTCAAAATATTTTCTGTATCTATGAGTTTATTACTGCTTTTGTTGTTGTTTATTTTGCTATTTAGATTCCACATGTACATGAAATAATGTGATATTTGTTTTTCTCTATCTGACCCATTTCATTAGCGCAATATCCTCTATGTCAATCAAGGCAATATCTTTTTCCACCCCCTTCCTTTTAGTCTGTGTGTGTCTTCTAATCTGAAGCGAGTCCCTTGTAGGCAGCACATGTAGGGGTCTTGTTGTTGTTGTTGTTTTTATCTTTATTCAGCTACGCTATCTTTTGGTTGGAGGACTTAAGTCTTTTCCATTTGAGGTACTTGTTGATAGGAATG
This sequence comes from Cynopterus sphinx, assembly GCA_030015415.1. Classification (NCBI taxonomy): domain Eukaryota; kingdom Metazoa; phylum Chordata; class Mammalia; order Chiroptera; family Pteropodidae; genus Cynopterus; species Cynopterus sphinx. The sequence continues at coordinate 20,289,037 of CM057392.1, read as the reverse complement.
TAGTTGTTACCATTCTTTATTCCTGTTTTTGATACATGTTTTTTCTTCTTAAAAGTCCCTCCAACATTTCCTGTAATGCTTGCTTGGTGGTGATAAATTCTTTTAGCTTATTTTTGTCTGGGAAGCTCTTTATCTGTTATTTGACTCTAAATGATAGCTTTGCTGGATAAAGTTTTCTTGGTTGTAAATCCTGGGCTTTCATCACATTTAATATGTTGTGTCAAACCATTCTATCCTGCATAGTTTCTTTTGAGAAATCAGCTGCCAGTCTTATGGATGCTCCCTTGTAGGTAACTAATTGCTTTTCTCTTGCTACTTTTAAGATTCTATTTTGTATTTAACCTTTGGCATTTTATTTATTTATGGTGTGGGCCTCTTTGGGTTCCTCTTTTTTGGGACTTGTATGCCTATTTCCTTCACCAGGTTAGGGAAGTTTCTAACATTAGTTCTTCAAATAGCTCTTCAACTTTTTGCTTTCCTTCAGGTACTCCTATGACATGGATGTTTTTACACTTAATGGTGTCCCATAGGCCCTCTAAATTATTATTATAGTCTTTGCTTCTTTTTTCTTGCCATTCTGATTGAGTGTCCTTGGCATCTGTATCCTCTGTATCGGCTGTTTGATCCTCTTCTCTGTCCACTCTGTTGATTCCCTCTTAGATACTCTTCATCTCAGATAATGTGTTCTTCACTTTTGACTGATTTCCATTTATAATTTCCATTACTATTTTTATGTTTTTTTTTTATCTCTTTGTTAAAGTTCTCACTGAATTCATCTATGCTTCTCATAAGTCCTTTGAGCATCTTTATAACCAGTGTTTTGAACTTTGCATCTGTTAGATTGTTTGACTCCATTATTCCTGGATCTCTGTTCTGTTCTCTCATATGGTTTCTGCTTCTTTGTCTTCCCATTTTGGCAGCCTTTCTGTGTCTGTTTCTATGTACTAAACAAAACTCCTAAGTCTCTCGGTCTTATTAATGTGCCTTGTGTTGTAGGTGTCCAGTGGCACAGTCCTAAGAGAGGTTCAGCTGCAGACCAAGTTTAGCCCCAGCTTGTGCCCCTACAGGGCCACCTGTTAAGATTCAGTAGGCGACCCACAGATACTGTGCTTACAGTTGCCCCAAGAAACCACACCAGAAACCAGGGCCAGCAGCCACCAGTGTAAGTCTTGGTGCTGCTCAGCAAGGATCATGGGACTCACCAAGGACACAACTGGATGTAGCTTGGGTGGGGCCATGGATTGGGGGAGGTAGAGTTTCAGGGAATCCTCTAGGTGAAGTGACCTCTGTTACCCAGCTTGATGACATCTCAGTATGGCGGTGCTGTGTCCAAACACTGAGAGAGGGGAGGGCCTAACAGAAGAACAATGGATACCACCAGCACTTATGTCTAAGAGAGATCCTCACCTCTTGTCCTCACCCTGACAACTCAGTGTCCCCTGTAAGTACCTGGTGACCTCACACAGGCAACCCAGTGCTGGTGTCCAGAGCAAATAGGTCTGTCACCGCGAAAGTCTGCTCCTGAACACAGTCCCCTTAAGAGGCATCTGCAGCTGCTGGCTGTGCTGCTGTAGCCCCCACTCAGCCACTGTGTTGGGGACCTGGCAGCCTTGCATCCTCACCCTCGTCCTACCTCCTCCTGTTGCAGGGTGATTTCTTATTTCTCTTCCGAGTTGTAGGGCTTGTTCTTCTAGATCCCAGGTGACTTTCCGTGCTGTTTTCTCCATGTTTCTATCACAACTTTGATTCAGTCACAAAAGGGATGAAGAAAGCCTCTATCATCTATGTCATTTTTTTCTTGCTCTGTTTACTTTGTTCTTTTGATTTCACATGCAAGTGAAACCATATGGCATTTGTCTTTCTCTGTCTGACTTAGTCCCCTCAGCACAATACCCTCTAGGTCTATTCATGTTGCTGCACATGGCAAGATTTTATTCTTTTAAAAAGTTTTTATGGCTAAGTAATATTTCATTGTACATATGTACCTCTTCTTTATCCATTCGTCCACTGATGGACACCCAGGTTGCCTCCATATCTTCACTATTGCAAATAATGCTGCGATGAACATATGGATGTGCATGTCCCTTGAAAGTAGTATTTTGGATTTCTTCAAATAAATACCCAGAAGTAAGATTACTGGGTCCTTCTTTGTCTTGTTATAGCCTTTGCTCTAAAGTCTATTTTGTCTAGTATGAGTATTGCTACCCCAGATTTTTCTTTATTGTTTCCATTTTCATGAAATATCTTTGTCTATCCCTTTACTTTCAATCTGTGTGTGTCTTTTGATTGAAGTGAGTCTCTTGTAGGCAGCATATGTAAGGGTCTTGTTTTCAAACACTATTTTTAAATGGCACTAATTTGCTGTACATTGAAATAAATGAGAAGCAAATATTTTGTTAGAAAAACAAATCATGAACAAAACTTGAGTTTAAGAAAAAAAAAACTAGTTAATGAGTTTAAAGTGAAATTAAAACCAAACTACTGCAGCTTCCAAAATAATTGAACCAGAATGAAATTGGAACAGCAAGCTATGCTCCCTAGTAAATCAAACTGGTCCTGCATATCATCAAAGGACCTGGGGCCAAAAATGTTTTCAGTCTCACCTCCTCCAGGTCTGCTTTCCCACGTCGGATTCTGTACTCCACCTATCAGTGCACCCCAGAACACACTGACATGCAAAGTCACCAGGAATGCAAAGATGAAGATGAGACAACCCCTTCCTGCAGGAGCATACAGCCCAGCACACAGGGTTTTCCTATGGAATCAAACTCCTACTGCCCTGCTCAGATGCCTTCTCTCCTTAACCCCTCTAACAGGAGGCCTGCCTGAGATGGAAGAATAGAATGGAACTCAGCATTCCTACTAAACCTCGTTATTGTCAGAATCAGAGCATGAAACCAACAACACAACAAAACACCAAAAATCCAACAAACCGAAGTTGAGCCAAAAAGACTTGTGTGGTGACAGACCAGTGATCCTCTGAGACCACTCCTCCAAGACAGCAGAGAAAGTATCCTTTAATTTAATTATGCATCACATCCTTGCACATTCTGACGTGCTTTCTAATGACCTTAGTAAAGGCTGTCCATCTCCACAGAAATCGCAGGAAGTGAGAAAAATGAAATTACTGCTTGTTGAGTATAGATGACCACCCACACTCAGCAAGGGTGTGAGCCAGAAACTAAGCCTCCTGTGGAGGGCCCAGCAAGGTTCCTACAGTGGAAAAATTGCTGGTTTTGCTGCCGTGATTCCTGCCAAGACAGCTGCTTCGATCTGCTTATCTCTCATACTAATTAAGCCAGAACCATCCGTCTATATCTTCCTTGGACCCTCTGAGCTGAAGTCACTACTGTCTTCTAGGAGCACAATTCTCCCTATCAGGTTTTTAAAGCAAAGACTTCAGAATTAGTTATTAAACTGTTTATAAGCTTGTCTGGGAGGGTGAACCATGGCTAACTAGTTGTAACCTTCTTGTATCTCCTACCATCTTGCCAAGGCCAATTCCATGGATTTCTGCCTTGATATCTCTGCCTAACACTTTTACCCCCAGCCCCTTAACTGGCACTTTTGTGGACCAGCTTGAAGCTAAATTAGTTTCCCAAGCTCAGTCTTCCTAGATCCAGTTTCCACTTCATCAGTAGCCTTGCCCTGGGTTACGTTTAAGAACAGACAAAGGTCATGAGGGTAGATGTTGCTTGGATAAATGTCTCTTGTCCACACTGCCTTCAGCCATCACTAGGCCTGCTCTGTAGAGGAATGACAAGTGAGACAATTGGAAAAATTTCAAAGTCCAGTTGGAGTTCCATCAACTATAAAAAGCCTTTAGCCCATCTTCAGCTTCCCTTTCACTACACTGTCATTGGATTTTTCATCCAGTCTTAAGCTTAGTCACATACTTAGTTTTGTTGTGTGTGTGTTTCTGTTTGTTTGTTTGTTTGTTTGTTTGTTTGTTTATGTCTCCACAACTATATAGAGGCTTCTAAAAGACAGGGACTGTGTCATATGTTAAGGTAAGAATGTCCAAACCTGCAGGATAATTTTATGTATTAGAGTTTATTTAAGCCAAACAGAGGACATTCCTAGAAGCAAGATCTCAACAGACAAAAACAAAAACAAAAACAAAACACTTCCCATGAGTTTCAATTTCTTTTAAACAAAAGAAATTAAGGTGAGAACATCAGGAAGATTTTATGAAGGTGGCAGAAAGCAAGACAAGGAAATCTCTATGATTGGATTATAGGGTAGTTAACAAGACTATGTTCTCTCCTGAAGGTGGTTACTGCTCTGAGGGGTCTAACAAGAAAGCATTTCAAGGGTTTATTAACTTAGATGTAGAAAAACAAAGAACAGGGCTTGCATAAGGCAAAGGATAATGGTTTACTAGGGAAGTTATAGGCCTGAGGCATAATTACCCATCATGACCTGCCCAGTTAGGAATTTATGTCAGATCACCCTGTAAGGTTACTTTCAGTTAAGTTCATTACAGAGCCCATTTTTCATCCACACATATATAACTATAAAATTTCCCCGCATTGCATTGGGCCCAGATTTTCCCTGTCTGAACCTAGGTTCCCTATTTATCACCCTATACACAGCTGCCACAGCCAGCTCACTAACCACAGACCTGATGAAGCCACTCGGGACCCTCAAGAGTTCTGTCCCAACCTATCCGTCCAGGCTTCACTCTATTTTTTTCCCTTCGTACCTTCGATCATGTCATTATTTTCACTGTTCCACCCCCATCCAAAATAATTTACAGCTTACTCTTTAGGATTTTCCAGGTATCTCCAAGTATCATCCCCTTTTTAGAGTCTTTTAACATTCCTGTCAGAAGGACTCATTTGGAATTTCCATGGATGTATTTTCATGTTTCATCTTTTAACATGTACTACCAAGTACATAGTAAGCACTCAATAAATATGTTTAAAGGAATAACTATAACATCTTCTATTATGATTATGTATGCTATATCTTGTTATTTCACTAAACTATAAGTTTTATTATCTTTGTCTACCTTATCTGGGCTCAGTAGATGTTGAAACAGCGAACATTCAAGAAATGTGTACTGAATTGAATAGTAGGTATTCAGCAATGAACAAAGTTCACTGAAATGAGTGAACCTAAATGATAGGTACCAGCTCAAAGAGTTTCTATATTTCTTCTGTATTTCTATATTCCTTAGGACATGTGACAAAAAAAATCTAGCTTATGCATGCACAATGAGTCATGTAACTAACTCATTGTAGGAACAGCAAGAGTACCGTAGGATATGACGTACAGCTAACTTAAATGCTGCCAGGACTCTCTTCAGCTTTCTCTGTCTCTCTCTGAAAGTAAGCTGTACTCTTTCCTACTGGCAGACTTCTTCCGTGAGGCAGGGAATGTGGCCCCTGATATTTCCTGAGCCCCATTCCTCAGTGTCCACTGCTGGAGGAACCTTCTTTGGTCTTAAGTTTAAAAATCCCTGGAAAGGATGTAACTGGCTCATTTTGGATCCGGTAGGGGTGGCACCGCTAATACAATGACAGTTCCCATCCTAACAGTGTGGAAAAAGGCCATCTTAAAGCATTGGTTCCAGGTGTGGGTAGGCGGTTGCTGTTCTAGGCAGACTGGGCAGAGATGCAGTTTGCATTCAAAGGAGGTAGATAGAAACGGCAAGGGTGCTTTGGGAAATTCAAGGTGGAATACTCAAGAGGCCAAAGGAACATATTCTGTCCAACACTGAAGGTAGAGACAAGGCTGACTGCATTTTCTTCAGGCAAGAGATGGGATGGAGACAGGGTCCACAGTGATGAAAGCCATGCCAAGGCTGACTTGCTCTGAGGAGGCCATGACACCCAGCTAGGAGGAGCCAGTCTAGAGCTAAAGAAGCAGGGAAGCTGTGAAGTCAAGGAGGCAGATGGGATAAGAAGGGAAAGGGGTTATGAAGCCCCTGGGGCAGCCAGCCATGGGGAACAGCCCAACCAGGAATTTTGGTGGTGAACGAAGTGCCCTCCTCTTGCCATGGTAGGGGAAAGGGCACAACTCTACTTTCCACATTCAGCAGTTATTTTTATGGGGAGATTTATTTTTATCTATTTAGACCTCAAGCCTGCTGCTAGAAGAAGCAAGGCACTGAGGCTTCTGGGGTTCCTGAAAACACGGGCTTCAAGGGTGAACTCAGCTATGGAGATCAGGCTGTGGCCGCCCCTGGAGTCACCTTGATGTATCAATCTCATCCTTCTCTCCGGTCTTCATGGAGGCTGGGTGTTGAAATGGGGTAAGGGATGCTCTCTTCTCATCCCACAACCCCAACCAGAGATGTGGGAGCACTGTGCTCTGAGAGAAGAGAGGAACTACCTTCAGGTTCCCACAGAAATCATACTCCTGGCCTGCCCTGAATCCCAGCCAGCCAGAGGTGGGGCAGACATCAGAGCTTCTTTTGGCAGTACCTCCCCTGCAGAACCTGCCTCCCTGGAACCCAAGGAGTTTGCAGAGTGGATCTTGCCTTTAAATACTAACGAGGCATCATTTCCAGCTCCACATGCCAGGCAGCCAAAGCAGACTTTTCCTTTAATGAGACCACACATCTGGCCTAAATTGTTATTCCCCAAAGACAAGTTTACCAAACAGGCAATGCCTCCCCACACAGCCACTAGAACAAGCTGAAAACATACTTTAATACATTTAAAGCACCATGTCAAAGATTGGCTTTCTCATGATAAAGATGCAACTGACACTCATTGGGTGCTAAAATGTCAAATTGTTACAATTGGACAGGGAGCCTGACAAGCCATTCAATCTGAAGCCCTGTCCAGTTGATTCCTTTCCACTCATTTCTATTTTCCCCAACAATGATCTGGGCTCCTGAGGCTGACATTTTGGTAGGATCTTCCAAATTCTAACAAGGTACCAGCTCTACCCCTGCCATCAGTTCTTCCCCTGAAATGCCCTGGAGGGTGGCGTAGGAGAAACCAGAGAAGTTTGGAGAGGGGCAGAGAGTGAATGAGAAAAAAAAAAAGAAATCTTGCCTTTGGTGTCTACCTACCGTAAGGAGGGTGAGACCCTCAATCCCTAGAAAGACAGAACTACCTGGAACTGCCTGGAAAACAATCCACGAATGGTTTTCACAGAGGGTGTCCTTAAACTCCCCTCCCCAGCCCTGCTACCTTGCATCAGCTGGGCTGGGCTGGAGAGAAGAGACACAAGGACAGGCAGGGGCTTATTTTGGATTTCGTTCCCAAGATAGATGGCAGCAGGCAATCGCTAGCATCACATCAGAGAACTCTGAGTTCTGAGTCCAGCCCAACCACTCTAAAAAGGTTACTTCACTTTTGTCTGTTTATTTTTCCCTATCTCAGAAATAGAATGTGGATGAGTTGTTGAGAAATAGTAGAATAGGAAAATAAAGAGAGGAAAGAAAGGACCCAGATGTTAGGAAGTTGGGAAGGGTGCTGATGTGCAGGGGGGAACCAGAGCCCAGGGCCTAATTCACAATTTTGTTTCCCAGCGTGCATGTGGTTCTTCATCTTGGGGCAAAGGAAAACCCTTGTGCAAAGTGTCCAGTTAGGACGGGAGGATCAAAGAGGTTCCTTCTCAAACCTATGAAGTTGTAGTGGGTCACCTTTATAGCATAGTTTACAACTCTAACCTGCCTCCATAAGTACGTGTATATGCCTCTGTGTGCTGAGGTGGGTGGGTGTGAGAAAAGCTCAATCAATGAAGACATGGTGTATGAACCAGTTATGGTACATGTTTGTACTTGAAAGCCACAAGGTTCCTGACAAAATCTATGGGTGGCACTGTTGCACAATGTGCTAGGTATGTGGCTGCAGGGGTGTGATTAACAATTTATAGGCTGTGTATAAGTGCTCATGTGTCTGAGTGTGAGCAAATTAAAGTGAAATGTGTGCCAGAGTGTGATGATACAAGTGCAGGAAAGTACAGGAGCCCTGGCGTCCAGCTGACTTGGCCTTGCATCCTAGCCCTGTTATTAACCAGATCTGTAACCTTGGGCAAGTCACTGATCCTACCTTTCCGCAACTCTGAAATGAGGATAGTAAGAAGTACCTTGCAAGATTGCCATGAACATTAGAAAGGAAACCATAAACAAAGCTTTAGTGACATAGCTCAAAATAATAGGACTCAAAAGTAGACAGCTCTTATGCACTGTGGATGGGCCTCTGTGAGGTACAGAGGCAAGAGGGAGCAAAAGGTAACCCTGGACTATGTGCACGAAGTCTTGATGAGGTCTGTGTACTAAGGTGTGTGAATAAGCAAAGCTGTGCACGCGTGTGTGCAGCCCAAGTGATTCCTTCTTCTCCAGTGAGCCCCTATTCAGACAGGCGAAAGGGTGAGAGTGGATGCTACAAGTTTCCACAGACAACTTGGGTTCCTGGGTCCTGGACGTAAGTGAGCAAGAGGCCGAGAGGCCCCTAAGAGCTGCAGGAAGCCAACAGCCTGCAGAAGCTTCCTTTTTTCCCTCCACCCAGCAACGGTTGAATGCCGCCACCCACATGCACTCCCCACCTCCACCCGCACCCGACGTCCTTTTCACGAGTGCGCGCCCCGGCGGGGAGGAAGCCGGAGAGAAGTACGGATCCCTCTGCCTCCTTGCCCGGGCCCCCTTAAGGAGAGCCAGGAAGCCGCCGCCGAGCGCGAGCGGCCGCCTCCGCCGGGCCGGGCCGGCCGGGCCCCGCCGAGCCCCTCCTCCCTCCCGGCTCTCGCTCCTCCCCTCGCTCCGCCCGCACCGCCGGGGCGCGCTGGCGAGCCAGAGGCTGGCGGACTGGGCTGGAGCTGTTGCCATGACAAGCATTTTCTTAGGAAAGCGCTGCTGTTGAGACGCTTCAGGGCTGGGGGGGAGGGGGAGGCACGAACTGCCCGGAGAATCGTCCTCGCGAAGCGAGCAAGAGCGGAGACGCCCGCCCGGCGGCCCTGCGCGACCTCCGCCCGGGAACCTGAAAGGTCCTTCCCTTTGGGAGGGCCGGGGCGGGGAGACCCGGCCCACTGCCGGCGGCGGCCGGCGAGGCGAGCGAGCAAAGCCAGCATCTCGAGAGTGGCTGCCGCCCTGGGGAGGCCAGTGGCTGGTCACCCCCACCCTGCCGGGCCGTGGAAACCTGGACGGCGAGTCCCGCCGGGAGAAGACTGGATCTTTGCTAGAAAGAGAGGTAGGCTCGGAGAGAATGAATTGACTCGAGATTTGCAAACTTTCTTCTCAGTGGCTTCTAAAACTCCCCGAATTTCCCCTTCCTGGCGTATTTCTTGCGACTGGGTTTGGGGGGAGTGTGTGTGCGTGTGCACAGATTTGTCAGATAGTGTATTTCTTGCCCAGACTCAGATCTGAGAAACCATCTAATCAGACGAGTGACTTCTTTTCCTTTCCCTAGTTTTTGTCATTCCTGGGCCATGGGGGTAGGTGCTTTGGGCTGTCTTTTTCACACCCAAATTGAGCTTTTGGAAAAAGCATTTCTTCCCTCCCCCGCCCCACCCCCGTCCGTTCCTGCCCTCCCCCTCCCCCTTGGCTTGGGAATGAGACTCCAAGTGGAAAACTGTTGCAAAAATATTTTCCGTGTCTGTTCCCTTTCTCGAAAGCCCCAAAGAGAGAGATGGGGGTGGCTGGGGGAGGGGTGGGGAAGCGGAGTAAGAAATCTTCAGCGAGAAGGAGTGGCTGCAGTGGGAACTGGGAAATGGGCTCACTGGGGGGTGCGTGGAAGTAGGAGCTAGGAGAAGTTGGGGGTGAGAAAGGGGAGTACACAAATTCTTTGGCTTTGTAGAAAAACCTCGGCAGTTTCTCTCTGCCACTTGCAAAACATCGTCAGACTTTCACGTCTATAATTAGCTGCGGAAAAAGCTGGGAGTTCCGTGTACCACTGTTGTCTGAGTGAGTGCGGAGCTTGGAGAATCAACTGTATGAGTGTCCCTGAGGGCACCGCCCCATGTAGCTCTGGTCCCGAAGGGAAGAAGGAGTGAAGTTGGAAAGTTTGCAGCTTCAGAGCTGTTGACTCTGGGGCCGGTGAGTGTTTGTCGGTGGAGGTTGGTTGCAGGCATCCTTGGGAGTCTTCAGCCTGGGGCTGAAGAGGTAGAAATTAAGGCTGGATTGTCCCTCCTGCCCTCGGTTCATACACACGCTCACTCACAAACTTGGCTTGCTCTTGGGGTGGAGGAGGCTGGCTGGCATCCTCCCCCGGGGAAGTCTATCTCACTGAAGGATCCAGTGCTCTTCTTCAACTGGGTGTGGAGGATGCAGGAGGGGCCAGCCACAACCTGGGAGAGGGTGGGCACTCTGCCACCCAGAGGCACCTCCCTCCCGGGCATTCCTGTTGGACTTACAATAACTTGCAGAAGCAAGGTCGGCACCAGGTGGCCCGGAAGGGGGAATGTCAGATGAAGAATTAGTCAGACCCTCAACTGACGCCCCGGTGGTGGGGGTGGGGAGTAAATCCCAGTCTACAGCTCCACATCCTTCTCTGAGTGGCGATTCTCCCCCCCCCCCACCCCCGTCTTAAGATCCTTCGCTCCCCTCCCTCTGTGAGCCCCTTCCCAGAGCTGCTCCTTCTGGCCTTCTCGTGTGGAGGTCCCTCTCCAGCACCCTCATCTCTCGGCCCTCTTCATATGGAAGAAGGGAAGAGACCAGTGTCCTCCTAGGCTGGGACAGGCCATGGAGAGGAGCCTAGGGGTCAGGAGGGACGGGGTAGGGGAAGGTTTTAAGAGGAGGAGGTCAGAAAGAGGCGGTGGCCCTGGACCTGAAGCTGACACATCTGTAGGGCTTAGGCCAGGGGAGAGGAAGCACCTGCCCTCCGCCCTAGCTGGTTTGATTGGAGGAGCGGTAAAAGCCAGGGCTTAGAAACTGGAAAGAAGGAAGGAAATGACTTGGAGGAGCAAATGGGGGCCGGGGAAGCAACAGGAACTAGTTTTCATTTGGGATGTCGGATGGTTGACCTGACTGCACCCCAAGGCTAGGCAGTTCTTCCCTCCCTCCCTGTATTATCGTCGAGCAGGGAATGAAGCCTCCCCAGTGTGCTAGCTAGGGGACCCAAGATAGGATTCCGCCCTGTTCTGTAGGAAGGGGAGGGGGAGAACCCGCATCTGCACGAGGGCGTCATCCCCGCTGCCACCATCTTGCCGAGGTACACCCCTAAATCACGCTGCTCCCCGCCCACCCCACCCCCACCCCCGCGCCCTTCCCTTGGGGGGCGCATAATCGCACCGACCCCTGCAGCCCACCTTCCTATTGTCAGAGAGTCCGGGGAGCGCGCACCGAGGCTCCGGCTCCGGTGGCCTTGAGCTGTGGGGTCGGCAGCGGCGGGACCCGACGCGGACCGCCGCGACCCCGCGGCCCCCCGGGGCGGCCCTGGCCCGCGCGCGCCGCCCTCGCACGGCGAGCCTCGGCTCCACCCCCGCCTCCGCCTCGACCCCGCGCTGGGTGCGGAAGGTGCTCTGCGCCCAGGAGAGACCCTCCGTCCTTCCCCCTGCCAGGGTCCACTGCCGAGCCCCGGGCTGAATTCAAGGTCAAGTGGAAGGAGCGCAGCTCCCCTAAGCCCCGGCCTGCCCGCACCTCGCGCGGTGTCTGGACGTTCAAAGGCGCCCGGCGGCTGCTCGTTGGAAGGAGGAAGTGGCATTCCGCGCGGGGAAGCCTGGACATCGACCTCACCGAGGCCCGTGCTCCCGCAGCAGAGAGGGAGTGGCTGAGTGAGATTTGTCAGATGTCTGTGGTCTTCGGGTGTGAAAGGAAGTCAGAATGGGAGGGCCCAGTGAGGGGCAGAAGTAGAGCAGTTAAGGTGTCCTGGAAGTAGTAAGGTGGCCTGGGGGAAGGTTGAGGCGCCCCCGCCCACGGGTACTGAGGGGCCCTACTCTTCCCCACTCCCGCAGACTCTGGACCGTCTTGACAGGAAGAACAGCCCCTGACTGTCAGGCCCAGCGCTGACCCAGCCTCTACCTGTCAGAAATTCAAGCATTCCACTGGAAACTGCCTCTTATTCAAGACTTTAGCCTCTCTCAGTAACCTCTTTTCTATGTTTTTATTTTCTTTCTCGTGAGCCCTTTTCTATTTTTTTCTATGCTCCTGGCCTTGCACCCAGCACCCAAAGACATGGATCAGCCCTGTACATCTAGGGCATTTCAGATCCACCAAGCTTTGGTGTGGGGGGAGGAAGGTCTTTGTTCTTGGTTTCCAGGGCCTTAAGAAACATGTTTGGCTTAAGTCGACCCAAGTGTTTGATTTGACCTTGAAGAGGAATGCTTTAGCCTGGGCATTACCATCTTCCCTGGAGGAATTCTTTTCAGTCTCTGACCTCTTCCCCTTAGGCAGGACTCCCTTCTCAGATTGCTTCCTGCTCCTCAGACATGCATAGGTTCCTTTCATCCCCACTTGGTACTTGGTTGGGTAGGTATGAGAAGGAGAGGAGAATGAGAAAGGCAAAACCTCTGGGCCACAAAGAAGTAGGACACCTGGGGCCCCTCAAACTGGGAAGGCATCGTTTTCCCACCCATTTTCCCATTCTGTAGAACAGGTTATAGCAATAAAGCAGGCCCTGGGGCTGGAGTCCAAGAGGCTTGTGTGGAATATTTTGTACTCAGCTTCCTTTCCCAGCATCTCTTTGTCTCCTCTTTCCTCTTTCCTTTGTATGAGCCATTCTTGTTCCACTGACTTATTTCCTCTACACATGTTAAAAGTTTTGGACTTCTGCCTCCACTCTAACCCAGTCCTCTGTGTTTAGCCTACGTGAGCATGGGTTGAAGAGAAAAAACAGGTACAATCTAGTAAGAACCAGAGCCAAGAGCTCCCAATCAGGGGAAGAACTATGTGAGGCAATTTGTGTTGGCAGGGATAATGGAGAGGCCAAAGGAGAAAAAAGGGAGGTGAGAACATAGGTATCACAGGTGAGGGTCCCCTGTTCTCTTTTGCCTCTGCTCACTCTAGTTACTCTCTGGCCAAAGTCTTCAGCCTCATCACTTCTCACTGCTCTGGTTTCCGAGTGAAGTACAGAAATCTCTGGGACAATTTGGGAAGATGAACTGGGATGGAATCAGTGAGACCCCTTTGCTCCTGCCTTCCTGCCAGATCACTAGGGCAGAGGGAGCTTTGGGTACTGTGTTACTGGTGGGGAAATTAAGGATTCTCGGGAAGGTCTGGGAAACTCAACTCAGAACACCTCATAGCAAGATCCACTTAAATTGCAAAATCAATGCCAAGAGTACAAACTAATACAACCCTGACAGAGAGGAAGTTAGAAATATTTAACAAAAATAACATATGCATTTACCCAGCATCCTATTTCTTGAATTTATTTAGAAAATGCATATTCACAAATACAAAAAGACATGTGCACAAGGTGATTCTCAGAGGCATATTTGTAATAGGAAAGGAAATCACTAGAAACTACCCAATGCCCATCCTTAATAGACTGGTTGAATGAACAACAGTACATGTAAGGGAGTACTATGCAGCCAAAAGCGACGAATAAAAGCAGCTATGAACTGATATGATGTCATTTCTAGGATATGTTATTAAATGAAAGAAGCAAGATGCAAAAGAGTGCATGTAGTGTGTGTGTGTGTGTGTGTGTGTGTAATCACCTTTGCATTGAGAAAGCAGGAGAAATAAGAATATTTTTTGTGGAGATATATATACACACATATACATAGGAGAACGATAAAGCAGAAATTAATTAAGATGGTTACCTATAGGGGGTGAGAGGGAACAGGGTAGGGGAGAGGAGAATGAGAGTGAAACTTTACTGATTATACCTTTTCAGACAGTTTTGATTTTTTAACCAGGTAAATATTTTAAACATTCACAAATTAAATTAGATCCAAAAGAAAGAAAAAAACAAAGCCTAAAGCTGACCACAACAGAAATGATGAGCCTAACCATATCAGTTCGATCACTCTACAAAGAAAAAAATTAATTCAAGTAATTTTTTAGTTTAATGCCTTGACTCTTTATCCATAATTAATGTATATTCTAAGGCTAAAAAGAATTACAAAAATATCTTGAACTTTACTTTGCAGGTGTGTTATTATTGGTCAAAGTATTGGTGTCATAAATTGGAAACTTGTTTTTTGTAGGGATAAAATAAGTAACTATGTTGACATTTTTGGAAATCAGGGTTTCACTATGGAAGAGAGACAAATATAGAATGGGGAGAGGTGAGGAAGAACCCTGTGATTCTCTATATATCTCTTAGATCTGTCCACTGGAAGAGTGTAGAAGCAGTCAGTGCTAAACAGTAGCACTGAACACACCTCATGCCCGGGTTTTCATTTCTACGTGCCATTTCCCACTAAAATAAAAGTTCTCCTTGGAGAAATAGCTGATTCTGCTTCTGAGACTGGGAAACTACAAGCGAGTCATGTTCCACCAGAAAGCTAGAGCATGCTCATGACACAGGGACACAGGAGTTAGCTTAGAGGGGCTCCCACTGGGCAAATTTGGGACCCACTATGCATCAAAAAGAATGATAGTAATAGAGTATAAGACATGAAGCAAAGATTCTATGAATTCATTCTGACAATTAAAACGGAGCAGCTGGGGTGGGGGTGGGGGCTCTTAACACATAAATACCAGCTAATGAAATGTGGAAGTGATGACAGAACTTTAAATTTACCAGCTTGCAGCCCCCAGGATAATAGTTGATTCAGGTTAAGCTTATTAATGGGTGCTAAAATTACTAGGTGAAAGGTTGGTCTCATTTTATCACCTCATGGTTTGTTACTTACTCAATGTAAGGGAAAAATCTGTCCCTATAGTGAGGAGAGTCGTCAGTGTCCACCTGAACCAAGTAACCAGGCAGCATTCGCAGGGCTGCCCAGCGTTAGTTCCTGCTGATGTGCTCTAAGAATCCCAACCACATCACCTCTGCTCCTGTCAAAAATGTTGGTCCTGAATCTAATCATGAGACAAAAGACAAACCTAGACTGTGAGCCATTCTACATGACAGTCAAGACTTTAGAAGATTGGATATCATAATAACACATAAAAATTGTGTGCTGGAGAGAAGGGTGGGAAGGCAGAAAACAGTCTAGATTTAAAGAAACTAAAAAGATATTGTAACCAAATGCAATGCATAAACCTTAGTTTGATCTTGGGTTTAAAAACTAAAACAAAAACAAAAAAAACCCGATACCCTGGGACAATTGGGAAATTTTCAATGTAGATATTAGGTGATATGTAATTATTGTTAATTTTTTAAGGTGTGGTAATGCTAATAATGGTGGTTTTGTAGGAGAATATTCTTATTCTCAGAGATTATGCAAAAGTATTTAGGGTCAAAGTGTCTGCAAGTGATTTTCAAATGGTCCCGCAAAAAAATGTGTGTATGTGTATAAACATGTCAAGTGAGCGTGTATAAAATGGTAACAATTGGTGAATCTAAGTGAAGGGTCAGAATCATTTATTGTACTATTTTTTTTTCAATGTTTCAGGTTTGAGATTTTTACTAATGTTAGAATGGGGAAAGAAGTCAGTGCCAGGAAGGACCCCTAGATTCTGGACTCCTCACACTCATCTCCTACACTCCTGAGCAGCTAAGCTCCCTGGTCCCCACCTGGTGCACACAAGGGCTCTCCTGACCTGTGATTTCCCTCAGGCAGTCTTCCTTCTCACCCTCACTGCTGTCAACACCAGGCTTTTCCTTCCAGGTGGGAAGCGGCTGGATACCATGGGTGGGCCAGCTGGCCACCCCTGCCCCCATTCCACAACAGGTGGGAGCAGAACTTTTTCCTCAATGCCATGGGCCAGCTGAGGATGCTTAGGGACACAGGGCTTCCAGGATCACCCACCTACCTTTTGAGGTGGGATCTGGCGAGGAATCCACCAATAGCCCAGAGACACCCCTTCTGAATTCTGTCATTAGATGGTTTAGAGAGAACCTGGCTGTGCCTGCCCTGCGCTTTCAAGCCTGGCCTAAGAAAGGCCTTTTGGTGTCCCCCTCTCCAGCCCTGCCGTGGCAGGAACAGCATGCCGGCTGCACTGTCAGTGACCCACATCACTATGCTGTCCACCCCCGTATTCCCAGCCTGGTCCTAGCTCTAGGGAGAGAGCAGGTTTCTTTCTCTCTTCTCCCTGGAAACCCTGGGGCCTGCCCTAGCATGACTCAGGCTCTTTTCATGTAGGAGACAGCCATTGATCCTTTAGTCAGTTCCCCTCTGTCTTGCTAGGGAGCCTGAAAAAGTGGGAACCAAGAAGTTGGAAGGAAGCAGACCAGGAAGAATTTGTTCTCATGTGCTGCCAGGACTGCCAAAGAGCACAGGACCAGGAGTCATAAAACTAGTGATCTGGGCTGCTGTGAGATCTTGACCTAGGCAGGTGGTATCACTGGGCCTTTGTCTCCTCCACTGTAAAATGAAGAAAAAGCTTGACAAACAGACATTTCTGATTCAAGACTCCTTTTTCCACAACGAAGCAAAACTCTCAAGACCTGAACCAAACTCTTTTTATCATAGAGTTTAATATAATGTAACAGCCTTTAGCTAAGTACCATCCTTCTATTCAAGATGACCAGAGGTAAGGAGACCTGAAAGGATCTGCCTTATAGACAGCTACCCTTGAGGTCTTAGGGTAGAACACGTTCTAAGATTCCTCATCTCACTGGCCTGGAAGTTCAATTAAAAAGTACCTACTCTGCTCTGAGCTTCCAAGGCCATGACTCTGCAATGTCCTAAACCAGAAACTGGAAAAGATTGGCTGGAGATAAAGAGAGCTAAGCCTTCAGGGAGTTTACTTTCTCCAAGGGAACATAATCCCCCAAAGAGTTACTAAGTCCAACCATATGAAATTGCCAATATGCAACCACTTTTGAGCAACAAGACAATATGTTTCAATTTAATATTTATATTATTAGACATTAAAAATAAGGGACCACAGTCAATGCTGTGGGATAGAGAGATGAAGTTTTTTTTTCATCTATGGGTTTGGTTTGGAGAAATTTGGGTAAAACCACCAGCTGCTAGGCCAGTCTGCCCTCCCTCTCAATCCAGACTTTTGGCCCTGGAGGTAGACACATTGGCCAAGTCCTTGTCCAGACTCTGGTTGAGATCCCAGCATTGCTTTTCTGGTAACTGGCCAGGGCAGCTGCCTATGCGTAGAGAGGAGAGTGCTGTCCATCTATAGTCCATTATTCCTGTGCCCCAAATGCCCTGCTTCATATCTTAGGAGCTGAGGATGGAGGAAACTAAGAAAGGTGGAAGTAGGAAATATCCCCTCTATTTTTTTTTTTTCTATCTAGTGGCAGACAAGAGCAGGGATACACACTTGAAGCCTCATCTGGCACAAAGACACATGACTTAGTGATGCTAGAAGCTGAATGGGGTGTTAGTGGGAATGTGGAGACCAGAATTTGACAGGGCTCACCTGGAAATTATCCTTGGAGGAGACGATTGCCAAATAGGATATGAATGAGGAGAAAGCACAGATTTGATGGAGAGGATGGGGGAGGAGGGGTGGGTTGGGAGGAGCCGCTACACCAAGTCTGGCTGAGGTCTCTGAGCATCATGGAGAGTCAGATGCTCTGGCAGGTGAGGGAGGCTGTCTCTCTACCACTACCACCACCAACTCCCTGCTGGACTGCCTCCAGCTTTATCTGAGCCAGCACCAATGTCATGGGCAGGATGGCATCTGGCCTTAGTGGCAGCTTGCTGCCTGTCTACTCTCCTGGTGCTCACGGACCATTAGGATGATTTCTTGATGTTTCCTCCCTGCCGTCTGTACCACAGCCTTCGTTATGGGGAACACTCCTATGGCATCTGTTAGGATACTAGAACAGACACAGCTGGCATCCAAACTTCCAGGGGCTTTCTGACCTTGGTACAGGGGAGGTCAGTCACCAGGCTTTGGGCTGGAAGGTCGCTCATTCTATTGAGCCAGAGCATTTGAGATGAATGGAGTTGGAGAAATGGTCCAGTTTCCCTTTTTCACACATGAGAAAACTGAAGCCTAGAGACTTGCCCAAGGACAACAGACTATTTTGAGACCAAGCCAGAGCTGGAGCCCTGTTCTCACTCTGCAGGGTTGTGATTGGGCCCCTGACCCCATCAGTGTGTCACTGTGTAACCCAGATAGATCAACACCAAACCTCCTCAGTCTCCAGTTTCTCTATGTGTGGCGTGGTGAGGTCATATTCTAGAAGCACTTTGGAAGAAAGATGCTAGAAACCATAAAAGTGCTGTGCCATGATTGTTATTGTTGCTGCTATTATTAACAATTAAGGTCATTAGCACTAGAGAAAATGCGAAGGAGAAGCAGTCCTGGCACCACCTTCCATGCTGTGCAGCTCCTAATAGAGCTGTGTCTCTTCCCTTAGTCCTTCCACAGCCCCTCCCAGACAGGGGCTCTGAGCTGGGAGGAACAGGGTAATTGAGATGGAGCAGAAGGCCAGGAAGGGGGTGGGCAGAGCCTTCCTCCTGACTGGGCATCCCTGTCCCTGCCCTTTTCTCAGGATGTGGCCATTCTGAAAGGTCAGAGGAAGTGTGGAGGGGAAGTGCTCTGACTAACTCTTCTTCTTTGGCAGCTGACCAAGGAGCTCTGATTTGGGGGCTAAGAGTCAGTGGGGTGTGGCCGCTGTAATATGACAGCACAGGCCTATTTTATTGCCAGAGCCAGTCTGTCATTTATTTGTTCATTTGTTCATTCAGCTAACAACATTGAAGTGGGCACAGACGGTATGCCAGGCACTATGTTAGGATCTGGGAGAAGCAGTGTCCAGGAGGCAGGATGTGGCTAAGAATTGCCTACTTTTAGCACAAGAACAAGTGTCCTGAGTTTGGGGGTACACAGCAAGCTTTGATTATTAGCCATGTTCCAGAGAACTTGTATTTGTGTCCCTGGAAAATACCTTTAACCCCTGACTTCAGGAAGATAAAGCCTAGACCCCATACACAGTTGAGCTGGGAGGGGCCTTAAAGACCATTGCAGGGCAACCCCTGAGTTCCCAAAGAGGCAGTGGCCTGATGATGAAGGACTTGCCCCTGTCCTTTGCCAGAGGACGGCTTCTCTTGGGCCAGGGCCTGCTGCTAAGGCTGCATGTTTATCCAGCCTGGTGTATCTCATCCTCGGGCTGCATCCCAGTGTCCTCTGACTTTGCAACCCCCTGCTTATGATCTGGGGCCTCTGAGTCTGCTGGGATGCCCAGAAGCAATTTGAGTAGAACCTTGGAATGAAAAGATAAACTTTCAGGGAAGCCCTCCAATTTCTCCTCCAATCCTTACTCCTCATTTCAGCCCCTTCACCCTGCTTTCCAGAGGCAGTACAGTGTTTCAGGATATAAGAGTGTATTTAGAACTGTTTGGTACATATCATACATACCTTTATTGAGCCTCAATTTTCCTATCTATAAAGCATATGTAATATCACCTTTATTTATCCACCCTATAGAGTGGACGAATGAGATATGGTAGGCGAGAGCACTGTGTGAATTCTAAATGCCCCCTTCTCATTTCAGTCTCTTCTTTCCCAGCCCCATGGTCTCACTCCCCAGCATAGCCTTCTCCGTTCTCTCACGGTCCACTCCAGATCCTTCTCTTACTGTGTCTTCCCTCCTCTACTAGATCAAAACCTAAAACAATACTTGTTGCATCTTACATAATTAATAACAACAATACAAGTAATAGTCTGAGCTAACATTCATTAATTATGTGCTAGGTATTAAACTTGAATTTCTCATTTAATATTCCCAGCAAACAATAAAGTCGATACCAGTATAGTCTTCATTTTACAGATGAATAAAGATGTTCATGAAACATAAGGCTGAGGTCTTACCCGAGTCCGGCCCATATATGGATTTCCTCTTTCCATTGCTCAGTGACTGGTTGACAAGTACAGGGAGAGATTCGACAGCATTTATTGAATGTCGACTAAATGCCAGCTGAATTCAAATTATGTCACAACAACCACCTCCTGAGACAGGTACAGGATTTGTCTTAGAGATCATCTTATTGTTAGAACAGAAACCCACTCAAGACGCAAAAGTAAGAGGGGGATTTACTAGAAGGTTACAGAGAAATAGCACCGAACTTAGTGGTGAGAAGCATAGCTCCTGTGTGGCTGTGCCTCCTCCCTGGCGCTGCAAGCACCCTCTTCTCTGCCTCCTCATCCTCATGCACAGCATCCCGTTGTGGCTAACTGAGCCGCAGGTTCAGTCTCCGAATCTATATGACCTTTCCACCTACCTCTCCAGCGTAAACTGACTCAGTCTCAGTTCAGATGCCAGGAGATATGGATCCCAGTGTAGGCCTGACACTCACCCCTCCTAATTGTTAGTGGCCTTCTAGAGAGGAATGGGGACTAAAACTGACCACCTAGGCCTATCTCTTCCACAGGGCCTATGGGTGGGAGCAGATGTTTCTAGAGAGGAAATTTCTTGACCTAGCTGGATTTAAATCCAAGTATGCTCTTCACCCCACCAGACTATCTCTAGGATATCATAGAGATAATTCCCTGAAATAGGAGGCCACACAAGTTATCCCAGAATCTGTGGGTTCAGACAGACCTGGAAAAATAAGGTTACCATTTGAACACTGCTCCGAACCAGGCATTTTATATACATTTCTTTAATCCCTACAGCATTCTTATGACATGTTATTGTCTCCGTTTTACAGATAAGAAAGCTAACATTCACCATGTTAAGTAGCTTGCCCGGACAGAGGTTATCTGGCTGATTAGAGCTGATTATTTGACCCAAGCCTGTCTGACATCAAAACCCATGCCCTTTTATTAACCAGTGTGTGTGTGTGTGCGTGCATGCGTGCATGTGGTGCGTGTGTGTGTGTGCGTGCGTGCATGTGGTGCGTGTGTGCGTGTGCGTGCGTGCGTGTGGTGCGTGTGTGTGCATGTGGTGCGTGTGTGTGTGTGTGTGTGTGTGCGTGCGCACACACACACACACACACACAGTATTTCACTCTGATTCTGCTGGAATGTATAAGGGCAAAGAGCTTAATCTTTTCATTCACTAACGTATCCCAGGCACCTGTAACCATGCCTAACACATAGTAAGTGTTCAACAAGACATTTCTGAGTGTATTTTGCTTTGGTCTCTTCTGCACTCCTGGGTTTCCCATGGTCAGAGGAGAAAGGGCAGTAGTCTAGGCCTTAGAGAAAGGGCCACTGAAATATGTTGGGGTAACCCTCTGGGTGTGCTTTTGATCTCTACTCAAGTCACAGTTGACTATGATGGGGGACATCAAGAACAGTCCCTCAATGTGGAGAAGTCTAAAAAGTATGGCCCTAGACCCCTGTGTGTTTCCTGTCTGTACCTCTGGCACTCAGCCCTGTGAGGGGAGCAAGTGAAAGGAGAACTTCCTAGGATTAGAACATCCACTTACGGGGACGAGGAACTAGGATGCCAGGGTCCTCTGTCACTGGGAAAAGAGAATGCCAGTTTTCATTGGGTTTTCAGCCCCAGGGGTCAGAGTTTACTAAATCCTGAATCTTTTCCAGTACTTTTCTCTGTAGCACTGTCCTGTGTCCTCAGTCGCCCAGCTAGCCTCCCAATCCCAGCAGCATGGTAGTCTATGAGAATACAGATTTGGGAGAGTCAGTGGAACTGGGTTCAAGCCTGTCTGGTCAGTGGTGAGACCATGGACTAATTGTTTAACCTCCAAGACTCAATTTTCCCTGGAAAATCGGGTTAATGCATGAATAAGGATGGTACATGTCCCAAGGGCCTAGCCTATCGTCAGTGTTCACCAAATTTTAATTTTTTCTCTTCCATCCCTCCATTTTTCTCATCCTTCTCCACAGATCCTGGTACGAGCCTGCCCACCTTTTCTCTGCTAACCTTTGGCTCAGTACATTTATAAAATCATTATAGTCCATTATCCCCCAGTAACAGAAAGGCCCAAAGGCCCCAGCCGGAAGCAACTCACCACCCCAGGGCCTGCAGAGGCCAGGGGTAGGGGGTCCATCTTTTCTGCATGACAGGTTGCCCTCAGAGCCATTTCTGGGATTTGCTTCATATCTGCAACAAGAGTCCTGCCAAAATAAGGCAGAGTGGCAGGTGTAAAGTGGCAACCACCTCACCTTGTTTGCTCCTCCTGCCCCGCTTTCCTCCCCTGGGAGCAGAAGCTATAAGAACCGCTGCTGGGAAATTTCTAGCTGATGGAGAGAGACACACTGGGTGATTATGCTCTACTTGTAGAAGCTGTGGCCCGAGGATGCCATCACCATTTGGTCACACAGATAAGCCACCAGCTGCCACTGAAATTGAGCAGGCCACTTGATAAACAGGCAGGAGAGGCTCAGTCTGGGATCTCCTTCTCTCTGTCCACCACACACCCACACAGAAACTTTAGCTGGTATGAAGCGGCAGCTTGACTAAGGTAAAGCATGAGCCAGAATTTGCCTTCCCTGACCTGGAAGGAGCTTGGCATTGAGTGACTGGGTTTGGTCCCTGTTCTTGCTCCTGCTTCCAATAGGTCATTAAGTGTTCCAGGCTTTCTTGGAGCATTCTCCAGCCCCACCTCAGTTTCTCAGGGATGATGGGAGAGGAAGTGAGGGAGTGACTATTAGCTGAGAGCTCATGTGAGCAGGCCTAAGGCAGTGTGGTTGACAGCGATGTTTCTACTGGTGGGTTCTGGCTGTAGCATCAGCCACACCTACTCATAGCCTGTGAGCTACTTAAAAGAAAAAGTGGCGCCTTGGTCATCTCTGCATACTCAGTGTTTAGCCCAGCCCTTGGTTCATAGAATAATCATCTGTAAACATTGGATGGATGGATGGATGGATGGATGGATGGATGGATGGATGGATGGATGACTAAATAAACAAATAGAACTTTTTTTTTTTTAAACTAGAGTTAAGAGCACAGCAATGTTTATCTTCTTCCTTCCCAGGGTCACCATCTCTGTTCAATACTTCATCACCTATGCCTGGATAATTGCAAAGGCTTCCTAATGACAGGCAGGGTGGCCTACAGGAATGAGTTCTAGATTAGACGTTAGGGGACCTGGAATTTGAACTATTTATCACTTTGGGGAAATCACTGTACCTTTCTGGGCTTCAGTTTGACCATTTGTAAAGTGCATATTCTGGCCTAGATGTACTTCAAAGACATTTCAACTCCCTAATTCTCTGCCTCCTCCTACCCAAACAATCTGCAGATTAATTGTAATCAGTTACCAAAACTTAAAAATAAGATTTCACATAGAAATCCAAATTTCTTATTTCTTCTAAAAAGCCAGAAATTCTGACAATATTGGCCTACTTTTTTCCCATGGCAACAGTTAGCAGGAGATGAGTAACTGCTGTTTCATTCAGACAAGTGTGTAGTTTCTAGTTTGCCACAGTCTTCTCCTGTCCATGTCACATAACACTCAGCCTGCTTTGCTCATTTTTGTGCCTGCATGGTCCTGGTAGGCATTTAAATTTGCAAACCAAAAATGGGAAAAATAAAACTTCTAAGGGTGGAAACGAGGGCCTGTCCCATAGCAGGTGACAGTCCTGGGAAGCAGCTCTCTTGTTCGCTGGGCTTAGGTGGCAGAGACTTGTTGAGATCTTCCTGGGAAGTTGCTGATTGGGTTTTGGAAAGACATAGTTGCCAATGCCCCCAGGAGACATTGCTTAGGCACTTGGCCTCCAGAACTGTTGAGTCCCTGGTTGAGGAAGCTGTTCCACCTCCTTGGACCATGCTGGGAGCTTGGGAGGCTCCCTGGGGCCTCCTTTATAACTTTATGTGGCCACTACTTGGAGGTAGGGAGGAGGGTCGGGTCTCCATTATAGAACCTTGGCAATGGTGGTGATTCCCCTTTCACTTTTTCTCTTGTCCAACCTCCACTAGTGTTTTTGGCCCAAAATAAGTCAGGCTGTTGGAAGGCTAAGCTGCTTCAGTACAATCTGAGCTGGTCCAGGATCCCGGCTATATTCAGAGGGTGAAGTGCACATTCTCCTGTTAACTTATTCAACTCCTCTCCTGACAACTATTGCTGTGGACAACTGTTTGTCCCAAAGCCCCGTGCCTCACTGGGAGCTAACTGGTGCCTGGTTTAAGTCATGGCTGTTTGTGACTCAGCTTCTTAGTCATTCTGTCTGAGCCCTTAGGCAACTCTGCCTCTCTCTTTACCCTAACCAGGTAAAACTCCCCTGCTTCCCCATCACAGAATCTTTTCTTCGAACTTTCTGGTTTGTTCACATTTCTTGTTATTCTCCCAGTTTGACTAATTGTTCTGTGTTCTAAACTAGTACTCTGGTTTTTTTCTTCTAAAAGCACCTATATTTTCTTTCATCAGCCTTGCATTACTCAACAATCATTGCTCCTCACTTGATACTCTTCCCTCCCTTGTAATATTTCCCTTTTCATGTAGACATTGACATGTAAAGTCTAGTTTAAATTATGATGATTCTTGTCCCAGTCACTTTCAGAGACATGACATGTTCAGGAGGGCTTTTGGTATTTCCCCAGTGTCCTTTAATCCCAGTGGTGGATTTTGAGCAAAGTAGGTCTTTAGTTTTTTAAAGATACTTACTCCCCCCGCCCCCACCCTGAGTATGAAGTAATACATAACATTTTCTAACATTTACTGTGCACTTACTGTATATCAGGCACCATGTCACATGCTTAAAATCACATGACCTCATTTCCTCCTCAAGACAACTCTATGAGGAAAGTGCCATTTCTAGGTATTTTTTTCCAGAGAAGAAACTGAGGCTCAAAGAGAGAAAAGATTTTATCCAAGGTCCCACAGCTGCTAAGTAGGGGATGTGGAATTCAAACCATGTCTCTCAAATTCCAGAATCTGAGCTCTGTACTGCTTCCATATGAGATCATTCTAGACAGTTTGGAAAATTTAGGAAAAAATATTTTCATAAGTCCAGAAATGACTTTCAACATTTTGATTTATTTTCTTTTACTCTTTTATATGTGTGGTGAGTATATACATTTTTTAACAAAATTGAGAACACATTGAATTGAATTTTTGATTCAAATTTTTTTCTACTCAATACAATAATATGAGCATTTTCCTACATCATAAGGGATTGTCCGCAAGTCAGTCCCAAACATGGTCATGGAGTCCGATAATAGCAGGCAACCAAAGGTAAAAGGTCATAGTAATTTTAGAAGGGCAATAAGGATAATGATGCCCAGAGCCTTTGCCTTGAAAGTGGACAGTGTGGAGCCAGCCTGGGTGGAGTGGCAAGGTCTGAATGTGGGATGAAAAGATCAGAGAGAGGAGAGAGCTGGGAGCTCTTGAATTCCCTTTGAGAAGTTCCTTCCCTCCCTCTGTGTGCGTTGATCCCACATGAAGGTGCAGGCCAGCTTGTGTTTGAAGTGAGAGTTAAAAATGCAAAGTAGCTTTTACACAGGCTCAGCTAAGGGCCTAGCTTTCTGGAAGGTATGGAATACTAAATCAAGCCCCCTATAAACCTGTGAGCAGAATTCCTCATTAAGGTCAGAGAGGCTGGCTCCTTCTGCTGGGTTTGTATTCTCACACTGACCTCTAGTTGGAGAGAACTGGGAGACTTTACTACCTTCATTCTTTGAAATGTGTACGTGTGAAAGAGGCTGAGTATATTTCATCTGTGACTATATTTTTTAAGAAAAGATACTTTTTAAAAAATCATCTAAGAGCACTTGGGCGTGGGGGCAGGGCAGAGAGGAATTAGGAAGAACAGGAGGCTGTCACTACCCCTAAGATAATTAGCAAATGTAGGTCTGGGAACAAAGACAAGTTCTGGTGTATGTGATGGGAAAGAGGGTCACAGTGCTTGTGGTAGGAGACCCCCTTGGCGGTTAGGATGCTCTGGAATGACATCTTGAGGGGCTACCCTCTTGGAGTTTGCACCAGCCAGCTCTTATAAATTCGAGAGTGAGTACTGGTGGCCTCCATGGCAGATGCAGGCTTGTCCAAAGAATGTTGTCATGTGTTCAGCGCAGGCTCCAGAGCTGGACATGAAGTCTTGGGTTCATCCACGAGGTGGTACCACCTCGCTGTGTGACTCTGGGGATTACTTTCACCACACTGTGCCCATCATAGTCTCCCCTGGACCACAGGGAGATTTCACCACTGTATCTTCCTCCTTCCTGGGCCATTTTAGGGAGGTATTTAAGAAAAATGGAGGGAGATGCTTTGAGTTTCCATTATGAACATAGAGGATTCTTCATTATTACATTGGTTACCCCAGAAGCTCCTGAGACAACACAGAGAGAGAATAGAGTGTTAGCATTGCATGTCACTCAACTGTTAAACTTCAGCCTTTTCACTCCTTAAAATACCGTATAATATAATCTTGAATACCTTTCACAGTTTCTATAAAAATCACATAGGATAATGGATGTGAAAGTTCTTTGTACACTACAGAGAACCGACAAACATAAATTATGATATACGAAGATTCTTGAATGGGAAAACCCCTGCTCACTCATCTGCCTCCTCTGAGGTTTGGAAGGCCATTTCTCCAACTCATATGAAATTTTAGCCCTCTTTCTTAAGTAGTGTGGGTTCTTTCCCTGCTGTAGATGGTAGGATGAGCCCCAGCAAGTAAGGATAACTTGCTCAAGATGAGTAAAAGATTTGGAAGTCTCAAGACATTTAAAAGAGCTCTCTAACTAAGTTCCACTATTGACCATGCCACTTGCTAGCAGTGTGGCCTTTGCAAGTCCCTTAACCTCTGAGCCTCAGTTTCCTCATTTGTCATTCATTTCTAACCACAAAAGATCATTATTCTCCAAGGGGAGAATAAGGAATCTAAATGGATGCATCTTTGAGACATTAGAAACACTATATGTATGTGAATAGACATTGTCAGAGCTCAGCCATGTTCCTGAGAATGTTGACAGGAGCCAGTGTTTGAAGACTAGAGGTCCTAAAATCCTATTGTATCAGAACTGGAAGGGGCCATAACTCAATACCCTCAGTTTTACAGACGAGAAAAAATTGAGGCCAAGGAAGCCAGGCAATCCCTACCTGACCAGGACACAGTCTCTACTCTAGGGCTCAGGTTCCCCACATGCACACGGGAGGGGGAGGGCTCCAGTTGACCCCCCTCATGCCAGTACTGCTGAGTGAGGACTACTGATATCATTTACTGGATAGATACTGCTACATCCTGTGTGAAAGCATCGTGGATTCCGCCGCGTGTAAACGTGCCTTTCTTGCCGGCATCCCAGAGCCTCGCGTTTTGGTTGCTGGTCTCTGCCATCGTGCATGCACTGACCGTGCACATCTTTGAAGCCCGCGTGCCGGGCCGTGGCGGGTCAGGGCCGAGGCGCCCTGGAGAAACCGGCCGGGGAGTCGCTGAGCCACGGAACCCGCAGGGTCTGGCCGAGGGTTTGGGGAGGCCAGGTGAAGGGCGGGCCCTGAGGCTGAAGGGTGGAGGTTCCTCCCCTGGGTGTGGCGCGGGGCCGCAGCAGGTCCTAAGGGAGGGAAGGGCTGCGGGGCGGGGCCTCTTTTGGCCTCGGCAGAGCCCGGAGCTCCCGGCACGAGGTGGTGCCTACTTAGGAGCCAGGACGTCTGGGCGGGAAGGGTTTTGGGATCTTCCACGCTGTTTTACTCTTGATTCTAGAGGAGAGGGGCGCCCAGGCCCGCTCCCTGCTGCCGCCGCCCGGAGCCTCGTGCACTGGGGAAGGCGATGCCTCTCTCCTGCCGCTCCCCGCCCGAAGCTGGAGACCTGGCTGCGGCCGAGTCTCTCACCTCCTTTCTGTGCCGCTCCCTGCCTCTCTGGCTCTCGGGTCCCTACAGGAATGATGCATATGGGCCCCCCTGCCCTGCTTCCCTTTGCTCGCACTCCCCTTCCACCGCACTCCCCCAAATAAAGGTTTCTGAGTGGGTTGATATTTTCTTATTAGGCTAGTATGTTCGATGCAGTATATTGACTATGTTATTAAATGGCAGTTTTGGACCATGAAAATGACAGAAGTTCTCATCCAAGAGAGTCTTGGTAACTTTTGGCAGATCCATGTCTATCTTTGATCATGCAGGTTAAAAAATGTTGCTCGCAGAAACAGTGGAAACCCATTTTTTTTCCCCTCTCTTTTTCTTTATTTCTCGGGTGCACAAAGTTGAATGAATCAAAATTCAGAGTTCATGATACATTTATTCATTAGTTTATGCATGTCTGTCTTTTGCTGCTTGTTTATTTAGGTTATTTATAGATTTTAATGACCTGATGACACTTGAACCCAGTACCCAAGATCACTACCATGACTTGCATCCACCTATGTGCCCTTTCTATCCTATCCCCCCCACCTCATCATCCATCCCAATTACTATCTTGAATTTTGTGGTCAGCATTCTCTTTCTTGATAAACATATGTATGCCTAAATAAATATATTATTTAGTTTGTTTTATATTTTGTGTTAAAAATATATACTATGTAAAGTCTTCTGAGTATTTGCTTATTTTCATTCTATATGATAATACTAAGATTTATCCCACTTGAGTGTAGCTGCAGTTCATTCATTTTCACTGCTATATAACATTCCATTGGCGAAGACAGCACCTTTCTCTTTCTTTCTTTTCCTTCCTTCCTTTCTTCCTTCCTTCCTTCCTTCCTTCCTTCCTTCCTTCCTTCCTTCCTTCCTTTCTTTCTTTCTTTCTTTCTTTCTTTCTTTCTTTCTTTCTTCTCTCCTCTCTCTCTCTCTCTCTCTCTCTCTCTCTCTCTCTCTCTCTCTCTCCCCTCTCTCTTTTTCTTTCTTTCTTTTTTTACATTTTTGAAGAGTACTGCCACAAACATTCCTATTCATGTCTCCTAGTGCACATGTGCAAGTCTCTCCTGGTGATAGATCTCAAAAGGGAATTTCCACTTGGTATATGAATATTCAACACAACAACAGGTTGTTTCCTAATACATTTGTAATAGGTTCACAGCTTACAGGGAAGTGTAAGAGATGCTGTTGAGCCACACCCTATCAAATACTCAGTATCAACAGACTTTTTAATTTTTGCCAACTGAATGTGTAAATAGTATCCCTTAGTGGTCTTGTCTTGCATTTCTCTGATTACTAATGAAGTTAAGCAGCAGAAATAACATTCTACAGATCAGACCCACAAAAATTGCAGGTGTTGGAGTGATT
This sequence comes from Cynopterus sphinx, assembly GCA_030015415.1. Lineage (NCBI taxonomy): Eukaryota > Metazoa > Chordata > Mammalia > Chiroptera > Pteropodidae > Cynopterus > Cynopterus sphinx. Next base: position 20,260,057 of record CM057392.1, on the reverse strand, counting down.
ATATATAGAAAAATTTAAAATATATTTAATATGTTAAAAGAAATAAGAGGGTATTAAAAGAGTGATGAAGGGAAATGAAACTGTTGACCAGATTGAATTCCCTTTGGATATCTCTCAGATATCTCAGATATCCAAAGAGAATTTCTGGAAGTAAAAAAATACAGTAAAGGAAATAAAGATGTCAATGAAAAGGTTCAAGTAGTATATTACAGCTGAAGATAAAATTAGTGAATTGGAAGATATTTCTGAAGAAATGTTCTAGACAATGGAAAATGTGGAAGAGCTAGAGAGTGTAGAAAACAAAGCCAGGTTTGCCAAATTTTTTTCTATAAAGGGTCAGACAATAAATATTTTAGGCTTTATGGCCCATGTAGTCTTTAATAACTACTCAACTCTGCTACTGTAATGTGAAAACAACCATAGGCAATATATAAATAAATGTGCGTGACTAGGTGCTAATAAAACTATTTACAAAACAGGCTGCAGGCCAGATTTGGGCCATGTGTTATAATTTTCCCATCCCAGAATAAAAAGATCCCAATATACATTTAACTAATATTCCAGAAGGAGAAAATAGAACAGGAGTGTGATAATATTGTTAGCAATTTTCAAGAGTTGATGAAATACAACTCTTATATTTATGTGGCCTAATGAATCCCAAGAGGGATAAATAAACTTTACCCCTAGACACTTCATAATAAAACTAACTATAGAACTTCAAGGATAATTTTAAATAAGTCTTAAAGGTAAATTGCCTTCAAAATCATGACAGTTAAACTGACAACTGATTTCTCAACATCAACAATAAAAGCCAGAAGATAGTGGAATAATATTTTCAAAGGACTGAGACAATAATTGCTAATACAGAATTCTATCAGTGAAAATCTTCCAAGAATGAGGTCAGAATTAAGACCCTTTGCAGAGGAACAAAAATAAGTTTCTACCAATAGACCTTTCACTAAAACAACTCCTAAAGGAAATAGTTTAAGAAGAGACATTACCTAAAAGGAGGGCCTAAGATTCAAGAAGGAATGATGAGCAAAGTAAATTATAAACATGTTGCTAAATCTAAATATTAATAGCAAAGAAAATAAAAAGGACAATGTCTAACTTACAGCGATAAAATGAAGCTATAATTAAAATCCCTAACAATAATAGCATGTAAGTTGGAAGGTGAGTAATTGGAATTTAAGTATTCTAAGGTCATCGTATTATTTGGGAGGAAGTTAAAGATTTTAATTATCAGCAATTTTTAAGTTAAATATACATGTTAAGATTCCTAAGCTAACACTAAAAAACTAGGGATAACACAACTTCTATACAAGTGGAGGGGAAGAAAATGGAAAAAAAAAGAAAGGAAAGGAAACATGAATGAAGACATTAGGAAATTTGGCAGTTAAAAAGAATTTGAGGCTGTGATATAGGAGAAAATATATCATTCATTAAGTTTCCATTGTGTTAGTCATTTTGAATCATTAACATTCATCATTTCATGTAATATAGGTAGGAGTGCCAGACACAAAATAAGCATTAAAATTATAGTTTCATTACTGCTGTAATGAAACTTGGTGCTTAAAACAAGGTCTAGAACTTAGTAGGCACTCATTATTGGAAAGTGAATTAAATGAGAATATTGGGATGATTTTGGGAGAGTGAGTAGACAAAAGCTGACTTCTCTGCTCCTTGAAAAGATGTCTTGTCCATCGCCATAATGCCCCTCTACTCCCCCACCCTTATACACACAGAGTATGGTCTTCAGAAGCCCAGTGTGTTTCTTCTCCCCTTGGCCTTGCCACTCAGCTTTGCCAGATTGTGTCAGGCCCTCTGTGGGCTCCCAGCCCTGGGTATGTCAGAGGTCACTATCTAGGATAAGTGACCTCTGTGCCACTGGGCCTTTACCTCTAATAACAAGAAGGGCCTGAGCTCTTAGTGACAGTGGCAGCTGGGCTCATAGTCCTGAATTTGGTTCTACTCTTCCCTTCTCCAATCTTCTCACCTGTCTGTATCAGAACTATTCCATTTGCTTTCCTGTTTTTCTCTTTTAAAAAATATTTTTTGTGGTGGCAAATATATAATTCAATGGTATTAATTACATTCACATTACTGTGTTGCCATCACTACTATCCATTACAGATCTTTGTCATTGTCCCAAATAGAAACTCTGTACCCATTAAACAATAACTCCACCCTTCTCCCCTGAGTCCCTAACAACCTCTATTTCCTGTCCCTATGAATTTGTGCTTAGGGTAAGTACTTCATATAACTGGAGGCATACGATATTCGTCCTTTTGTTTCTGGCTTCCTTCATTTAGCATAACATTTTCAAGTATCACAATGTCGTTTTTTTTTAAGGCTAAATAACAATATTTCATTGTATGGATATACCACATTTTGTTTTATCCATTCATCTGTTGATGGATGCTCTCTTTTCTTTAATCAAACTTCTTTGGGTATATCAAAATCTGCAGTGATATAGAGAGGACAGCCTATTCTTTCCTTGAAGCAGCAAACTGAGGAAAGTGACCATCCCAGGTAGTGTGGAATTGCCACCCAATGTGCTGTTTATAAACTCTGCTTTGAAGCCTCTTCTGCAGTGTCACCTTTCCAGAGGTCTCTCTTCTCAACAGGTAACACCACCAGGACTTAGAAGTGCTAGTTGAAAAGGAGAGAAGGGATTGTCTAGGGCTCCAAGCTTGCCTGCCTTTGCCTGCTTTCTTGGGGACAGAGCCGACAATTGCCCAGGGGGCATTGTTTTCTGAACTGTAGGCAAAGGGTCTAGAGATTAGAGCATCTTTTCTTTGTTTATAGTTCTGAGTTTTTGTTTCATATATTTATCTCCTTGTCAGCTGTCATTTCTGCTTGGTGTCAATGCACTTCAGTATCTCTGTATAGACTCACTATAATCATAGGACTTCCTTATATGGCTATGTCCTGTCTTCTTTATTTAGACTCTGTGTCTGGGAGTTCCCAAAAGGGAAGACTCTTTCTTTCTTTCTCTGAATCTTTCTCCATCCTTTTTAGTTCTCCCTTCTCTTTTTCTTTAATACCCCCTTGAGGCACTAGGAACTGCACAGCCTCTATCTCCATCACAATCTGTACCCTCAAGGTGTCCTCAGCCTAACAGGATGACACACATGAATATCACACACACCCTCAGTGTGTGTCACAGTTGCCTCTGAGAGGAAGTAGGAGAACCCAGATCAATCCTCTGAGCTCATCAGGGCAGGGTTCCCCCAGCTCCACAGTCCTGGGTCAGGCCTAAAATTCCATGACTGTTTTATTCAGGCTGCTCTCTTGCTCTTTTATTTGTTTCGTTCGCTCTTTCTTTGTTGGACTCTGGAGCATGTAGGATATCTTAGCTTATTCTTGACTTTTTCAGTGGCCTTAAGTGAGTCATGTCATCTTTAAGACCAAGTGTTATAAAGTCTGCAGAAAGAATAATATCAGTCCTGTCTGTCTTAAAAAGCCGTCCCAGAGATCATACACCAGAGTGCTTTGATGAAACTGTGAGGCATTCACCGGATGTGAGTTCTTACCACAACCTTCTTTGACTTTCATGAACTTTCCTGTCCTTCTTTCCAATGCCACTTAACAAGAGACCTCAGGCAGACAAATTCCTCAGATACAGCTACAAAAGTGAGAGATTCTGGAGAAGACCACACATGGCAATACCACCTTCTTTCAGGTACATAAAGCCCGGGATGCAGACCCAGGCCTAGGAAGTATAGTTTCTGCAGTAGAGGCACAGGGAACCTCTAACAAGGAACAGCCTCAGTTTATTTTACTTCCAATGCTCAATAGCTTCATAATGCACTTGATCTTTATCCAAGGGCACTAAGCCTTTATACACAAAAGAAGTAATAATCTTCTCAATTTCTGTGTGAGGTAGTTTATTCTCATTGTCTCTATTTTTCAGATGAGAAAATTAAGGCCCACGAAGAATGATTTGGAGGAGGATGCACTAAGATTAAGGCATACCTAGTGCTACTTGGGAAGAGATGTGATGGAAGAACATGTGAGGCTGGCTAGCCCACAGGCACGCCCTGGTCAAACTATTCATTTCCGGTTTTCTTTCTTATGTATTTCTTAGGGTCTGTGACCCACAGCGGTGTATCCGGTTGATGGTTAAGTGCAGCTGCTAGCCTGCAAAGACAGTTAGAAAGATGTGCCCTTCAAATGAATACAGCTTATGAGTGCATGGCCTGTCTAGCAACACTTAGGGTGTTTCACCTTCCAACAGCCTCCTTACCAAGTGTCCATGTTGAGGGCACACTCTGCACACCTGTGCATAACAGATCTAGAAAGCCCTAAGAAAGCTCCCCTTGGCTCAGGGTGTGGGCCTGAGCCCATTCTGGGGAGGCCCACGCTGTGAGTGAGGTCTTCTGCAGCAACCTGATGGCTGCAACTGGCCTATGACAGACCTTGGAGGTGTCATTTCACATGCACACAGGTGATCTCACTCTTTATTTGATACCTAATAGAGATTTCTTTTCATCATCGGTTTCTGCATCTATTTTGCTTTCTCATCTATATCCTACTTATTTGTTCCAGTGCCCAGCCCAGTGCTTGACTCATAGATGCTTCACTATAAAATGTAATACAATGTAAAATTGTATTAGACTTCCCTCAAAGCTATCTGCATGGCTGTTATTCTGGGATGCTATGAGATGTTTGATGCAGTTAGTAGGAAAAGCAGGGGATTTGCTTCCTGAAAAGGCCAGGAACTTACTAGTTTGTGCAGTTATTAGTGATGAAATGGTGATTAGGGCTGGCCAGCCTCCTAGCTTGTGGTCAGTTGATCCCAGGCCCCTCTCATCTTTGAGAAGGTAGCAGGGCATACATGGTACTTAACCTACAATGGTGCTGCAGTCAGTGCTTCTGAGTATAGCAGAGTCCCGAGAAGTTCTGCCTCCTTTCTATCTTTCTAGTGAGAGCCAAGTTGGAGGTGGCACCACAAGAGGCATCCAAGGGGTTCCCATAGAATGCAGAGAATTGCCCAGGATTATGCAAGGGAACTCTTTAGCCAAGTGACCCCATTCAGCTGACAGCTTCTGCTGGGAAGACATGGAAGCATTCTGGGACTTACACTGTTCTACCCATCTGGCTCCTTTCGAACAAGAGTTGAGGAGTCCCAACCAGGGGACCTGGGAAGGGGGTGCACTGACGCCAGGGTTGGCGGTGGCCAGTGGGGCAGGCCTCAATTCTGGAGAACAGCACTTCTACACATCACTTCTGGGGATAGTTATCTCACCTACCTGTGAGCTGTTAGGGACAAGAGCCTGGCCAACAGTGCACAGGGCCCCCAGGCAGAGCACCACAGGCCTGGCTGCTTGGCATCTTCTGCCTTTCTGGTACATCCCCTGGTCAAATTGGATTCATTTCTGGTTTTCTTCCTTATGTATTTTACAGGTAAAACTCAGAGCCTTTGGAAGTCCTTGCCTTTCCCAGAGCAGCTCGATTTAGCCTCTGTTCTCTCTGCCTCCTGAGTTATGTTGGCTGAGCATCTGCTCTAGGGAGGTTGTTCATCTTCCTATTTACTCTCTAGGCCCTGAGTAGTGCCTTTTTATTTTCTAAATGGGGGCTTCCACTCTGGCCTCCTCAGGACGAATGGGAACTGTTAAGGCTATTTTTCCCGCCTGTAACCTTCTGTAATCTTTTCTCTTTTTTACCATATCCCCCTCCTGTCTTGGCTCTTGAAACTATTCCCATAGGAAGAAAAAGGCACTTAACCCTCCCTCCCCTTTTAGGGCCAAACCTCTGTTTGTTGTCTTGGAAACCATGGCAACCTGGCCTAAGAAGCCGCTTCTACCATCTTGGAAATTAATGTTCTGAAGCCTTGGACTCCCAGCTGTGAACTCTCTAGCACTTTTTGCCAAGGTGGGATGGAAGCCTCTGATTTTTCAGATCTGTTAAAAAGAGAAAGTTTCAAACCAACCAACTCCTCGATGATCCTTTTACAAGTGGGTTAGGAATGGGAGCAATGTTCTCTGTAGGATCTGGAGTATGAATATAGCAACATTAGCTGGGAGTCTGGAAGAGTGTTCTGGAATGTGGTCTACACTTATTTTTCTTGTGCTCTTTTCTTCTTTCCCTTTCTCAAATACTAAGAAAACTTGTGTTGGAGGTGATTTTCTTTCAGCTAACGCCAATTTTTTTCTTTTTCTTCTCCTTGACATGTTTGTTCTTCTTGCTGTGATGCTACCTTTTAAAGCCCCAAGTTGGAAATCCAGGCAGCTGGGATGATTAACTGCAGGAGCCTGACAGAAGAATTCCACAGCCTTAGACGGCAAAGTTTCCATAGCCTCACTGCCGTGGGACTTCCCCCACCAAGGAGTCCTCTTTCTTGAGCTGGCAGCTGTTAGAGGAGGGAAGGGGAAGCACGCTGGCGTGTCCTTGGCTTCTCTTTGGACTTGACTGCTTGCAGAGCGGAGGGTTCAGTGGCTGAAACCCTGAAGGGAGGGCAATGACCCCTCTCCCAACCCTGAAAAAAGCTTGTTCTCTGGTGACGGAGATCTTTCTAATTTGGGACAGCTGGCCTGGGTGTGTGAGACCAGACAAGCTGGGAATAGAGTGCTCCTGCAATCTTTTGCAGAAGAAAACGTTAGGCAGATAATGAGAGACTCCTGTGGAGGTCTGGCTCTGCTGGGTTAGGATACCTTTTGCAGCTCCTCTGGTTCTCTCTGTGAATCCTTGAATTCCTGAATAATGTTGGGGAGGACTGTAAGAAGGCAGACATATCACCAGGGAGTTGGATGTTAACCTCCCTCTGCCTAATCCCTACCCATGGTTTACAGGCTCAGAGTAGAATTGAGGTGTGACGGTGGAGCCATCTTGCAGTTTGCATTTGGGTAGGACTAGTTTATCCTGCTTGGTTCTTGAATTTTCAACTTCCATGGGACCCTTGGAAGGAGCTAGAATCAGATCGTATAGCCCTTGGCACCTCGTACATTTATCTAGTCTCCTAACCCCTTTGTCCATCAGGCAACTTCCCTATTAATGCTGGATTGGAAACTTGGCTGGGCATCCTAAACCCTGATTTTAGTTTTTAATTCATGGGAATAGTCTTATATCCTTCTTCTGCCCCATTTCTGTTAGGGCTCCTCACTTCCTAGTTCTCAGTGTTTGCTATTTGCCTCGGCCTCAAGCATAGTTAGATCTTTTAATATTTGACTTAGCCAGGCAAGCTCCCGGTGGATTTAGGAGCTTGTGGATTGGTTCATAGAATTCGTCTTGTGTGCTTTTGGCCCTTCTTTCCTGATCCCAGTGGCACTGACTGGTCCTGTGTTGGTGCTAGCCATGGCAGCCCTCCAAGTGCCTGTCTTGCTTCTCAGCATGTCCATATTATCTGGGTTAGGGCTTATTGGTTTTAGAAATTACCCAGGTAAGGAGAATGGAATCCCATCTAAGTAGGCTGTCTCTGGAGTTGTGGAAAAGAGAGAATAGAGAAATTTTGAGATTGAAGTAGGTAGGTAGGTGGGTGGAGGAAAGATAGAGATGATGGTAGATAGATGATGATGATAGATAGATAGATAGACAGACAGACAGATAGATGATAGATAGATGGGATAGAAGGAAGGAAGAAGACAGGGAGACAGAGAGATGGGGAAAGAAATATACATAGATATGAAAAAACAAAGTGAGAAGCTTGGGAATGAGGTATATAGAGAAAAATGAGGAGGTGGGAAGAGTTTCGTACGAGATATTTTCCCCATGATTTCTGGCAGCTCAGGGCTTCAGAAATAATCCAAAAAACATCCTTTTTTGCCACTTCCTACAGACTTCCCCACCACCACCGTCACCATAGTTCTCCTCCCCTGTCTTTCCTTGGAAACTCTGCAGTGGTGTTTAAAATGCTATGTGTGGGAGTTTAGAATCGAATGAGTGTTGGGAGAATTTAAATTCTTTATGTTTCCCTTTGCCTCTCCCTGGAGAGTGGATGATTTCTGCAGCGATGGCTGGTCTCCCTTCTGCCTGCACTGGAAAAGCCCTTGGCTGTGTCCTGGAGAGCAAGGGAGATATGCCTCCAATCCATTCTGTCTCCCAACTCCAGGGGTCCAAGAAGGAGGGAGAGAAGGGGCAAGTGCTGAAGAATTGGTTCTGGGATTTATAGATGACTGACTCTCGCTGGAGATTGGCAGAGGAGGGTGGCTTATTCATTAATTCCTCATGTTAGGTCAGGCACTGGGGCAGAGGCTGGGATAGAGGGGTGATACAACCTATCTGCTCACTCGGAAGAACAATACACAGTAACTTCCACTTTCTCTGGGCTGAGATTCCCATCAGCAATGACCAGCTAGGGCTGAGTCACCTTTGTCTCCCGCCCTTTGTCTCTTTCAACAATGGGCCCTGTGTTCCTCACCATGGATCTGAGCCCTTTTGTGATAGATGTTTTTTCTAGCCCATGATTTCTGGAAGGTTAGTCTACTCTGGGGGCTCTGAGACAGTTCTACTTCCCTTTGTCTTTTTATGTATTCCCAAGGAATGGCCACTCTGCTTGAATTAATACCCCGAGACTCAGGAGCAGGAGCACTGGTGTCTGGGGCACAAGCTCACCTGTGGTGCCTTGCTATCAGCCTGCTCCCAGCTGTCCAGGATGGTGCCCCATATCAGACCCTTTCCTCACCTCCTCCCGTCTCCTTTCCTACCCTGCAGGAACAGTGGGAAGCTGATGACATTTGGTTTGACAGGCTTAGAAACCATACCCATTTTGCTCTTTTGACCTCAAGGTGCTGCCAAGACTGATTTCTGTCCCAAGTTCTGATTTTCCCAGCAAGGGTTTGTCAGCTAAACCAAGGCTGTCAGTTAAGACTTTGACCACTCCTGGGGCAGCAGAGGGTGCTTCCCTGACAGAGTCAGCAGCAGCTTCCCCCTTCTGCCCTTTCTCCTCCCTGTGGGGTTTGTTCTCATCGATATCCTCTCTGAGCCATGGTGATATCTGGGAGGCATTCAGTTATAATCTGCAATGGAAGCGATCTGAACAGTCTGTAGGATTTGCTCTTACACTGCCATAACTTTCCTTTTATGTGATTAATGTGCCTATTGGCATTGGAGGTGGGGGTGAGAAAGTAGGGAGTCGGGACAGGTCCTTCTCTTAAGGACATACCATTCCAAAGGAGCTGGAATAAGTGGAGGGAGAGGAATGATAAAATCCTACAGCATCTTTCGTATTTCAACCATCTGTTCTGGAAGGTGACTCTCTTACTTATATGTCATTTAGTGATTGGCAACCTATAGCATATTTGTCAGTCCATATATACGTTCAGCGTAGTTTGTGTGTGACTCCAGTGGCTGATCTCTGATTACTCCCTCCTCTACTAAAAACCTTTTCCAGATGCCTGGTGCCCTGGAGACATATGTGTCCTGGCAAGAATCAACCTCACTTGTGATCATTCTTCAGCACCTGAACTTTCCTAATTCCTTGGTCCTAGCTAAATGTCCTCACCACCCTGACCTAAAACCTTAACTCTTGTTAAGCAGAAGTATCCCTTCACACCAGAGCTCCCTAAGGAGTAAGAACAGGATGGCAGTTCTCTGTACAAGTGGGGGAATAACATGTATCCCTTTAGAGGCACCTCTCGAGGTCATTCCCTTCAGACCTCCAGCCAGGAGTGGCCAGGCTCCATGCAGCGTGACACTGCACCTATGGGGAGTAGGGGAGATGCTGCTTTGAGGCCCTCTTCTTGTGACCCCTGGTGTAATCCTCTGTATTTCATCCTGATGAAATTGGCAGCCAGTGGGGACTGGTGGGGAGTAGGGGTGGTCAAGGAACTTGCTGGCTAGAACCTGGCTTTGACAGGAAGGAAGAAGACCAAGTGGCTTTATAAGTGATACAGAGGTGAGAAGACCCTGAGTGCTGCCTTTCTCCTTGAAGAGCTGAGGCAGAGACCTGTGTGGACAAGAAGCTTCACCTTCACTTCCCTAAAGGAACTTACCTGGACCCCTTGCTTCTGTCTCCCGCATGCTGGCCCAAGTCCTAAGCTGTATTTTCTGGCTCTTCTTCTTGTTCCTAAGAATGTTGTGATAGCTCTTTTTATTTTTATTTTTTAAGCTGTTTTAGGGGGCTGGGAAAGGAAAACTTTAAAAGTAAAATAATAAAAAACAGACCACTCTGCCATTACAGGCACATAAATAGCTGTACTGTGGCCAGGCTATGCACTCACTTTGCCATGGCAACCTGAAACGAATGTTTACAGCAGCTTGTCGCCCGATGGAAAACAGCAGCTGCTGTTGCCCCACCAGCCACGCCCTTGCTACTGCCTTGTGCCCCATTGGAGCAGCGGGCAGGTGCCCCCTCACCCGGAGCTATTGTGGTTTGGGATGGGGGGTCATGGGCCAGCCCTTTTGCAGGGCTTTGCAGGGTGGCAGAGAAAAGGCAGCTTGGGGCCCAGATGTGTCAGGGGGCAGTAATACTTGGGGATCCTGAAGCTAGTGATAGGTGTATCTTGTTCTCTCACTTTTTCCATCATCTCTCACCTCCAGAGGATGGAGGGACCAATAATGCTCAGCTCTACCTGAACTGGAAAGGGGTCTGGATGTCCTCTGACCCTGACAGGGTAGCTTGTTTTAACTTTTTAAATAAATCCTGGTTTCTGCTGCAGCCTGTCTGGGGAAGTCCTCTTCAGTCTGTTATCTCAAGGTCCCAGGAGAGAGTGGCTCTCCTTGGGAAGATCAAGGCTCTCTCTGGGAAAGGGGGTTGCCTGAAATGAAAATGGAAGCAGAGCATCCTGGAGGGCCTAGAGGAGGGAGAGGGGAAAGCAGGAGGAGATATGTGACAAGACTCTCCTGTGCCTCCCCTGTCAGCCTAGATCTGGGCATTGTTGGGACTGGCCCCCATTCAAGGCTCTCAAGTGTGTTAACCTGCTGTTGTTGGAGGTTGTCATGACATTGTTTGCAGAGACTCTTCATAACCTCTGCAGCATTAGGAAGTGTGGTTCCCTGACCAGCCGCATCAGCATCCTCCTATTAGGAAACTTGTTAGAGGTACACATCCTCAGGCCCCACTCCAGGCCTCCTGAATCAGAAATGCTGGGAGCAGGCCCAGAAATAAATTTTAAGCAATCCTCCTGGGATCCCAATGCTCACTCAGGTTTAAGAACCACTGCTCTGAAGTACAGTGCAGTACAGGGGAGTGTGATCAGTCCACTTTCTCAAGCTCCAGCTGACTTCATGGCTCCTGTCTGTGCGCTGAGTGATAAGAAAGAGTGGAACCAGGGCAATGAGGTGACAGGTTGTTAGAGAATGCTCTCAGCTCTTTCCTGATAAATGCCATTTTCTCAGCATGGGGCCCTTGGGCATTTGCCTGGGACTTCCAGGAAACCATGGGCTGAGAGAAGCCTGGAACAGGCAAAGCCAGGAGATGGTTCTCTGTACCTTGTACTAGTGGACTGTCATGGAGTGGAGAGAGGTGATGGAGTGTTGGCCAGGCGTGATGTCCAGTGTGTGGTACTCTGACTAGTCTGGGTCCCACAGGAATGTTATTTTGTTTCCTCTCTTGCTGGGCCCCTGGGGACAGAACAGCTGCCCACCCCACCCCCTTTTGGTGAATAAGATGTGGCTTCCTTAGTCTGAAGCCAGGCAGCTTTCTCCTCACCCTCAAGGGCTCCAACGGAACCCCTGGCCTGGGAGCAACAAGTTCTTGACCCGGTAGCCAAGGGAGAGAGTCCTTCCCCTCCTTCGTGAACATGGCATGATTCTGCTGAAATTTGTTTCTAAAAATAATGCAGGATCCAATCCAGTTTCTAAAAAGCCCTTTTGTTCCCTTGGAACCAAAATGGAAAAACCACAACAGCCCCAAGAAAGGCAATCTGTGTTGCCCAAGAGAGTGTACGCACTGGATATTTGAATGTTACTGCTCAAGATCTGGCTCCTATCTGCTGGCCTAGTAGCTTCCTGTCCCAGTTCCGAGAAGCTGCACCTTACTTAGTGTGAGAGGCAGATACCTTTGCTAACTCATATCCTGAGCTGTTCCCATGATCAGATGGGAGGGATCAGGAGAGGTGCCAGCACCCCTTTCATTAGACAACAGACCTTCTAGATTAGCAGTCCTCAACCTTTTTGGTACCAGGAGGTGCTTCTATGAGAATTTAATGCCTGATGATCTGAAGTGTTGCTGAGGTGGTGATGCTAGCACTGGGGAGCCACTGCAAATACAGATGAAGCTTCATTTGCACACACACCACTCACCTGCTATGCTGCCTGGTTCTTAACAGGCCATGGGGGTTGGGGACTCCTGTTCTAGATGAGACTGTCATTCCCACTTGAAATCAGCTCTTGTCTTCCTTAACCAACTGAAGGAAATGCTCAACATTCCTGTTTCATCCTCTGTATTTTTTGAGCTCTAACTTGCTGTTAGTATTCCCCTTCACCCCTGAGTCATAGGACAACACAAGTGACCTGGGCTAGTATGACTCAGATTATTTGGAAGAGGGTACATTCCCCATAGCTCTGGGCTGAGGGGCTACCTTTTTCATCTTAATGTATTGATGTTATTTTTGCATGGAGCCAGTGGGAAGTATGGGGGTGTCGACATTGTTGTCTTAGGCACATTCCTGCTTCAGTTGCCTGATCTATGTCATGTAGCTTCTTGTCTTCATCCTGGTGGTTCCTGGGGTCTCTGACATGGGCTGATTCAACAAGCCAGATGATCAGGAACAGATGGCAAACTTGGGCCATTTCTTGTTATCGCTCTTGTGAGAATGTGCTATCTATGGGCTCTGCCTTCTCCCCGCCCCCTGAAAGTATCTGGCCAGAACTGATAAGTTTTGTCATCATTGTTATAACATAGACAGTACAGCTCTTCTGGATCTAGAAGGTTTCAGCACCATGGTATGTTTCATTTTTATTTTTTGCAGAGTATTGAGTTGATCATACTATGGACTTATGGGTTGTTATTATCATTGGTCCATGCAAGGCCCTTCCCATGCTCAATGTTTCCCCATGTTACATCTCTTCCCTTCCTTATCTGTGAGCAGCATTCAAATGTGAGAATATGTATCTTTTTGTTTAAGTATGTCCTTTAAAACAGGGATCCCCAAACCCTTGGCTGTGGACCAGTAGCAGTCTGTGGCCTGTTAAGAACCTGGCCACACAGCAGGAGGTGAATGGTGGGTGTGTGAATGAAGCTTCATCTGTATTTGCAGCTGCTCCCCAGCACTAGCATCACTGCCTCAGCTCCACCTCAGATTATCAGGCATTAGATTCTCATAGGAGCACCAGTCCCCAGTGCCAAAAAGGTTGGGGTCCACTGCCTTAAAATGTATAGAATTGCTTTAGATGCATGTGTTTTAAATTGTGTAAAAGCTGTTACAGTACCTTTTCCCCCACTAAGCTCTGTTTTTAAGATCACCGGCGTGGTCCATGTACATCTGATCTGTGTTTCTAACTGTTGTATAATATCCCTGGTCATCTAGCACACATATTTTACCCGTTCATCACCAGGAGAAGGGATTCCAGATGGCCTTCATTTCTCTGTCACCACAAACAATGTCCTGGTGAACATCCCTTCTGGACCTGTGTGAGAATTTCTTTGGGAGAAGCACACAAGCATAGATGACAGAGTCCTGGGTGTACATAGACTTAGCTTGATCAAAAACTACCAGATGGCTCTGAGGAGAAGGGATGATTCTGGGTCCCTGTGACCCAAGGTTGAGGGTGACACATTTTCTCCAGACAGATGCTTCAATCTTAGTGCTGTATTTCTGCTACTGAGTTGAAGAAACTCTCAGGGTAATAGACTTGGAGAGGGAAAAGGTAAGCAAGGGGGCTGTGTGTGTGTGTGTGTGTGTGTGTGTGTGTGTGCACGTGCACGCGCGCCTCCTAACCAGGAACTGATGTTCTCCCTTCAGGAAGGGCTAGAATTAGCATCAGATTCCAGGCCTGTGCTCAGGACCACAGGCCACAGTGTACCATCCTGTGGTCAGTGCAGAGGCCTGGTTTTGGTGCCCCAGACCTCACTTGGCTTCCTGGCATGGACCTGGTGGTTACTGATGATGACAGGCAGTGCCACTCATCATCTGAACTTTACCCAATATGCTCTGCCTCTGACCTTCCCACATACCTCCAAAGAACCTCAGACTGAAGGGGCGAAGGTCTTGCTTCTGCAAGCCAGCAGGCATTGGAGGAGCAAATAAGGCAGGCAGGCATGGGGAGGGAAGGAAAACCTGGGACCATGGTAAGGATGGCTACCAGACCTAGGGTAAGCTAGAATCTCAGTCATAGATACAAGGGGCCTGTAAGGAGGAGGGGCCAGAGCAGCCTCTGTGTGGAGTTTAGACCTTCAGAGAGAAGGGCTAGCCAGGGATTTAGCCTGCCTATAGAGATGCTTGCTAACTTTCTTGACAGGGCATGGCCCTCTGAGAAGCACAGGACTGTCTGAGAGACAGAATAAAGCTTAAGACAGTGTAGATGATGGCACAGAAAATGCCCTTGCTGGAGAAAGGTAAGAGAGAATCTAGACCAGGGTCTCTCTTTGCCTTTCCCAAGTCATGGGTTGCAAGGCCAAGGGTGCAAGATTATAGAGTGGAGGAAGCGCTCATCCCCACTCCTGGGATCACCAGGTGAGAATTGGATTTTTTTGGATTCATACTAATCCAGAGCCAAGTGCATTATGGGTTGGGGTGGGTGGGCCTATCTGCACCTAATAAGCCCTGAAAGCTCAAAGAGGTAAGGATGTGTTTTCCTGACTTGTTTCAGAGCCTTTAGGGGTCATGGGCAAGGGACACATACATTAATATGGGCTTCCTCATCAAGCTTTAGGAAGTAACCACATAGCTTTGTTTCTGTTTTCTTGGAGAAGTGTCCTTGCACTCAAGGCAAGGTGGCTTTGAATTCAGATGAAGGCACAAATCCTGGTTCTCTGAATGTATATTTCCCTACTGTGAAATGAGATGCAACCAGCCTGCTCTGCCCCCAGCCCCCACATACACAAGTCTTACCTTCTTTATACCTCACAGCCTGCATGGCAGTGACGTTGGCACTACAGCCAGAGCATCTCTGAGTGCCACCACCTCACTCCTGAGCACAGGCTCTCAGCTTAGTGAAGAGGGCAAGGCAGGGCAGGGAGCAAGAGTCTACTCTGCTGAGCAGTTCGGCCTGCAACCTGGAGGCCAGAGTTGAGTATAGCCGCTTATTATCCCGGGCAGGACTGGCTGCAGTGAAGCCCTAGCCCCTGGCCCCTCCTGTTTCCTTTCTCTCATTTCTATTTGTACTTCATTTCCCACTCATCTGGCCAGATTCAACAGGCACCTTTGGCAGGGGAAATTCATGGGGTGGGTGCCCTTCAGATCTTCAAAATACCCTACTCCATTCCTTACAGGGGAGGTACCCTTTTTTCTCATAGCCTGGAGATGTACCTCTTTTTTAGCTTCCTGGGAAAGTTTTCAAGAGGAAGAAATTCTATGGACAAATTGGGGTAAATAGTGTCCGACTGTTGCTTATGGTTTGGTGGCATAGGCCATGAAGTTCTTGTCCCAAGCAGGTCTCATTTCTGGAACTTGCTGGTCAACCTAACTGCGGAATGTAGGATGGTTTGCTTTTCAAGGATATATGAGACCTGAGGTAGGGACCGTTTCACCCTTCTTACCTAGAATGTTATAGAGATGTTTCTGATGGAAAAAGAGCAAGGGTAAGTCAGCATTTCCTGTACATGGAAATGGGTATTCTCTGTACTCGAGGGTTTTAGGTATATTTTTCCAGTAAGTATGTTTCCCACACACATTTTTGCTGCATAACTAATTTGAACATAACGTAATTTTGCCATAAAAAATAAAATAATGAAAAATAAAAAGGGACATTAAAAAGGACATAATAAAACATGAAAAATTAAGAACAAAATTAAAGACAAGTAAAATGCAAACACATGTCTTTTATTCATACTATTTTTGTTTTTTGCTTGTCGATTGGTCTCCCAGTTAGGCATAGCACTTTTTTTGGCCAAAATTTCTTCTTCTTTTATTAAGAGAAATATCAGTTTCCAACTAAAATATCTATAATTAATATTCTCAAAGACTTGTGAATTAGCAGCCTCCCCTTTTATATTTGTGTAGCTTGGTAAACTTGGTTTTGATAGGTGGAGGCCTGCCTGTGCTCACTGAAAGATTTGCAAACTGCTATGCGATCATTTTCTAGTAGTGTACGATCTGGTGTTACATGGAGCTTGCAATCTGCTTTATCTGTAGTTTTTATTATCTACTATTTTAAAACCACAAGATCCATTCTTCACTGACTAAACCATTATGAAGGCTCAGATTTATATAATATAAAAATGAAAGTACTGAAGAACTTCATCTATGAAACTAAACTATCAACTCGCTTAAATACATGAAGTCTGCCTGATGTAAACCAAACTGTAGACCGGTTATTTTCTCTTTTATGGAAAAATTGCCTTATGGCCAGTAAGTTGTGTGGCAGAAATGTTTTTGCCAAAGATGTTTACAAGGAAACTACCAGCACAACCCCGGAGATGCCTACATTTTAAAGGACTTCTTAGGTGTTTGTCAGAAAATGAGGAGGTTCAAACTCAGGGAAAGAATAGAATGTAACAGAAAGAGCACCAGCTTGTCAAGGTTGCTGACTTGCCAAAGACAAAGTCACTTTTTTATCTGTAAAGTGGGGATCACAGTTGTCCTACCTACAATTCAAATGGCAGTGATTTCAAGTGTCATTACAAATTGTAGAACAGATGTTAAGGACTTTAGAAAGAAAAATATTAAAATAATTTAATAGTCATGTAAAGTAATATGATTTCTTACTCCTGCAGGAAGTGATGAGAGAATTTGCTCTTCCATCTTATCACCCCTTAGGGTGGCAAAATGCTATAAACAAGAAGTGAGAACATACCCTACCCAGAATGTCTGGAGCCAAATGATTAATCTTGACCTGACAATAGGTGGTGCCTCCTTGCTGCCTAAGGTTTAGTCTGAGGCTGAGCTGGTGTGAACACTTACAGATTCTTCTTTGCCAGTTGCCTAATAAGGTTAGGGGCTAAGCAAGCTCAGCAGTTGCAGTGAGCTCATATTCTAAAAGCTCAGAGAGAAGTATGAGCACCTACTGTACCTCTGAATTCTGGAATAAATTTTATAGAGAAATAAACTGAGCCCCCAGATGAGCACCGACCCCTTTGACTTTGTGCTAACAGCTTAGTGCTTGACCTCCTGAATATGTGTCTCTAGAGCAACTTGCAGTAGACAAACCTCATATTTTTCCCCCACAACATCTTGAAGGCTTAAGGAATTCTAAATAAGGGTCAAGTCTGGCTTCTTACTCCTACAGCCCTTCCCATTACTTAGAGGAGAAGCTGAATGGGAGAGAACATTCTATGGTGCTACATGCTTCTATGCCAGTCTGAATGAGGGGAGCTTGACACACTGCTTCTGGTTCTTTCCAGACTTCTTTGTTCCCCAGGATTCTCTGATGACATCTAAAAAGAAAGAAGGGAGTATAATATTAAGAAACAATAACAACAACAAAACAAAACCCTGCTTATTTAACCCTTTGTAAGTCAGAGTAGCTCTAAAAATCTATGATAGGAGGAGGCAGAGGGCACATTGGGAGAGGGGGTGTGTAACCACCTCCATCTGAGGGGAACCCGCTGAGAGCAAGGCTGATTGGAATCAGTAGGAACTTCGGCCACATGTGATTTTAGGAAAAATAGTTGGTAAGAGTCAAGTCCTTATCTAATGGTTCTTGTGCTTGCTCACCTTCTAGAAGTGAGGGTGTCATCTATTTATTAGAGAGATGTTGACCAGAGCTCCATCTGATAACCAAACTCAAGTCAGCAGGGACTGCTTAACCAGGGCTGGGTCTCCTGTGTTCTGGCGCTACACTCGGGAAAAGCCCCTCCACATTTAAATGGCTGATATGCTGATATGTGGCAATGGCTACAGCATGACACACAGCGGCCCCTCTCTGAAGCTTAGAACAGGGCTCAGGATAAGCCTTCTTCTCACTTTCAGCCCTCCATATCCTCACCTACACATAGTTCCACCCCAGTCAGCATGTGTGAGAGGTAAAACATGCCTTTCTGAGGGGAGAAATGCTGATTTGAAACCCTCTGTTGCTCACTTATGCAGAGGCTAAATTGTTCTCCTACTGACCTTGCTGTGGCCCTAGGCTCTATCTGAATTGAAAGCTGTCTTATCCCTGCCACCCCAGAGAAACTTTAAACATAAGGGGGCAGAAGGACCTCTAAGGAGGAAAGATAGTTTGAAGCCTAGATTATCTTTCCTCCTCGAGGTCCCCTTATGTAAAAAGGTTCCACCCTGTTTTGACAACTGCCAGAGCTTTTACTCTTCCCTTCCCTCTGAAAGCTTTTTGGAGAGGGGCGGGGTTTAACTCCAAGACATGAACTTTCATGCCTGGCCTGCAGCAAACTGAAGAATTTCCATACAGCTGGAGGCTGAGTATTCTAATGGACCTTAGAAGAACTGGGCATTTTCCATCTGGTTGTCCTCCTGGTTTATGCATGTGTGTGTTGGGACTAGGGGAGGGCACAGGGCATGGGAGAGGGTGACAGACTGTCAGGCCATCCTCCAGATCGCTTGGGTCTGGACTCCTTTTCTGAACCCTTCTCACCTCATAGAAGTGAGGTCAGATGAAAGGATTCTGTAATGGGTCCCACAAATAGACAGGAGAAGTTAGGACCATTAGAGGTCATAACCTTTTAATTTCAAGTTTCTAAAGTTGTAGGGTTTGTGTTACTTGGTCTGATAGAGGTGCGATATGAAGACTGGGGTATATCTGAAATTATTTCCCTACATTCGACTTTATAGCCTGCTGGGGCCTCCCAGGGTGAAAGGGGATTCTCCTGAGTTAGTTCACTCAACTGAGGCCTCAGCTATCAGCTTGACTAAGGCATCAACTGTCACCTAAACCCTGTGCTAGAATGAGTATCTCTTGCTTGTGCAGGTGCTGAATCACCATGGCTGCTCTAATTGTTTCTTTTTATCTGTTTTGAATCTTTATTCCAGAGATCCAGTTGTCATCGGTATCCTGGGAGCCCTCTTCCTTCTGCTGCCTCTCTACCACCGCAGTTGCTGGTTGTTGCTAAGGTTGCCTCCATGGTAACATGCACATCTTGTTTATACCTCCATCTGGGCAAGTTGGTCTAAGCTAGGAACCTACCTACCCTGGACAACCACTTCCAGTACCACGTGGGGACGCCAATCTTCGTGACACGTGGTCCGTTCTCCACTCAGTTCCCCCGTCCTCTTCCTCTTCTCGCTGCCAAGCCTCATACAGGAAAAAGGATCTGGGCTAGAGACTCTGAAACTTATTGCACAAGATATAGTCCATCAATTTCCTAACTGCTCTCAGGGAAGCAAGAAGGAAGAAGGAAGAAACGAGCAGAGAGGCAAGAGACACTGATCAATTGAAGAGAAACTCCACATTTTTTCTCTTGTTGAGGAGTTTGGTAACAGCAGTCAAAATGACGAACCCTACAGAACGTGGCTTGCCGGCCAATTCAATGATTGAAAGCCGTGAAGGGGACTTTGGCTGCACAGTAATGGACCTGAGGAAGCTCATGGAGTTGCGCTCAACTGATGCAATAAACCAGATCAATATCCACTATGGAGGTGTAATAAATCTCTGCAGTAGACTGAAAACCAACCCTGTGGAAGGTAAAGGCCATGTCAGGAGTGGGGAATTGGAGGATGGTGGCTAGTGTTAAAAAATATTATTTTCCCAGCTTCTAGAGAAGGCATATTTCTGGAGCCCTCACTGGTATATCTGTGTCTGGTGGGGAAAGTCTGGTAACTGAAGCACTAAAACGAGGTGAGGACATAGCCATTTTTTCCTCCCCAGACATGATGTGTAGGGACTGTGTTATCATTCACTGAAGATCATTTTTTCCTCCTTTTTCTGTATCAGTGCACAAAAAGAGATATGTATTTCTACTTTGGAAGCATTGATATTAGAGATGCTTTTATCAGTAAATAATCACATCAAGTCCCTTATTCTGTATCAGTCTGATTGCAAAAGGGTTTAGATATAATTCTTCCCCACACTGACCTTACAGTGTAATTGGGGAGGATGAGACAAAAACAGTAAATAAGTCCATCTACTCGATGTAGCACTTCACTAATGTATACATTTAAAAATAGGGTGATAAGTCATAAAGTATAGAGTTGTACCCACCAAATCGTTGAATTACTCTGTTTCCTGTCAGAGAATTATTGATGATTTTTTCAACCTGTCTGATGCACTTTTAGCATAATCCTTCTTAATCTATACTTAAAAAAAGTATGAAAAACTCAGCTTTATGCTTGCCTGGCTTAGCCTAATTGCCCAATGAGCCATGGTAAAATGAAATTTTGCTTTATCAAAATGGAGAAGGAACAAAATGAACCTTGTTTTGTCACTTTTGTGTGGTTCAGCACTTCTGCTACAGGTTTTTATTTGATCCCTTCTGTCATGCAGGTACCATGGTTGAGTAGCATGATATGGAGCAAAGATTTTGTCCTTTAGGTGCCTTAAGTTACACTATTTCTGAGCCATCCTTTGGAAGCCACATCATATTTCTTGCCAGTTCTAAGAAGTTTGACACCTAGCCAATCAATGCAACAAGCTAGTGGCTTGAAGTCCAAACTTTAGGATTTTTTTTTGTAAAGGATAATTTTATTTAGCTATTTGTATATTGCCCATGTCTTGTATTTTTGTTGTTGTCATTGTTTTGTGAGTGTGTGTGTGTGTGTGTGTGTGTGTGTGTGACAGAGAGAGAGAGAGAGAGAGAGAGAGAGAGAGAACGCTACCCTACATGTTCTCTTTACTTTTACTTCTAGAATTCAGTTTCCTATCTTACAGGCTCTGAGTTGAAATAATAGGTCTGTCATTTACTAGCTGAATAACATTGAACAGTTCACTCAGCTTCCCTGAGTCTGTTTCTTCTTTGAAAATGATGTTTATACCTAGCCCATAGAATCATTAGGATTAAATACTATAATGTGTATATAGTGCTTGTTTATACTGGAGATTCAATAAGTTAGTTGTCTCAGATTAAAACAGAGCTCATGTGTCTGAAGATATTTGCCAGAATATGAGTGTCTATGGAGTACAATTTGTCATTATATCTCTAGAGTTACTGCATGTGTAACTGTGGCAATTGTCCATTTTGTCCAGTCACCTCTTGATGTCTAAAGGAGATCTGGTTGAGACAGCACGGCTTAGTTGCTTTTATGTGGCTCAGTCTTTGCCTTTTGGCTGGTATCTAATGACTGTCCTTTGGTACTACCTACTTCTTGTCAGCCAGATTTCTCTATTCTACCATTTTTGTGGTAATATTGACCTTAAAGAGAGGCTATTCTTATTATGTTTTCATTGAGATAATGCACCAATCAGAATTTAGATGGATCTTTCTTTTTCCCTATCTATCCTGTTCTTGATCCTTTTGGTCAGTTGTTTCTCTCACAAAGTGAAATTCAGGAGTCCAAATAAGATGAAACCCAAGAACCAGATTTTCCTCTGAGTTCTCCAAATCCTTTCTCATAACTGCCACTGTTTACTTTCTGATTCCCAGAGAGCTTCCATTCCCAAAGGCCAGCATATATCCTATTTTAATCTCAACATCGATATCAAATGTTAATGCTCTTAGATTCTTTCCCAGTCTTGGATTCATACCTATAGTTGAAAGCCACCCTTTCTGATGGTATGTGCCTCTGATGCCACAGACTCTGGCTGTGCCTGTATCCCAGTATCTCTACCATTGGCACAGTTGTCCACTGCCATTCTCCTGCTTCCTTAAATCAAAAATATGTATCCTGATTTGTTTCAATGTAAGACACTACAATGGGGTTGGTCCTTGACCTGGGGGGTTGGGGTGTCAGAAGACTTTTCCATGAGTGATTTTTAGCTCCGCAGTGCCAACAATGACCTCCTTGTGTGTGAGAGAGGAATAAAGTGATAGGAAAAGGAGACACTGAAGAGCAACAAAGGAGTCTCTCCCTAGACAAGGGTGATGCTGAGCTGTTTAGTCGGGAAGACTGAGAAAAGATATCCATATGCCCCAATGAGTTGATGCTATAAAAACACAGCCTATTCACGGAAGACCACATCGAGGTGCCTTACAGCCTAGCATGGTTGTTTCACCTATGGAAAGCACCTGTAGACTAATAATCGGAATATAGGAATTTACCTGGTGCTTGGATTCTGTTGGTTGGAAACCAAAATGAAGTAAGATTGGGATGATTGGTGTCTAAAGTATGACCATCCTCCTTTACTTTCTGTTGAGTTCTTAGCATCTTTAGTATAGATTGACAGAGTTTTTTGAAACCATAGCATTATGAAACTATGTAGCATTATGAAACTTGAGAGTTTATAACATTTCTGACAATAACATGGTTTTATTGTAGTTTTACACAATTCTAGAGGGAGGTGGGACTTAATTTTAATTTGTATATTCTCCCCCACCCCGCTTTCCTCTCTCTCTCTCTCTCTCTCTCTCTCTCTCTCTCTCTCTCTCTCTGTGTGTGTGTGTGTGTGTGTGTGTGTCAATAGGCCAAAAAGTTTAAATTACTTCCTAAGTTTTTACCATAGGGTAGAACACAATGGAATATTTCATGTTTTCTGACTCACAATCTAATGCTCTGCTGCCTCATGCTAGAGCAGCAACAGAGAATCTCAGTAGCACAAATAGTTTAAAAGTTTGTTTTATATTTGTTGACATAAGAATATCCAAACTTATAGAGAAATTTTATGAGTTTATTTGAGCCAAACTGATTACATGCTAGAAGGCAAGATCTCAAATTCTCTGGAAAATGGTTTTACTATTTCTCTTATACATTCAGAATTAAGGAAAGAACATAAGGAAGATTACATGAAGGTGGGGAGGAAGTGAGGCAGGGACTGGATTACAAGATAGTCAACAAAATCATGTTCTCTGTTGAGGGTGCCTACTCTTCTGAGGGGCTTGAAAAAGAGGCATTTCAAATGTGTGGTTAACCTAGATGCACAAGAACAGTGGACACAGCTGCCTTAAGGCAAAGGTAACCGTTTACTAGGGGAAGTTATATACCTGCGGCATGATTACCCATTATGACTTGCCCAGTTAGGAATTTATGATCAGATCACCCTGTAAGGTTTCTTTAGGTTAGATTTATTACAGAGGCCCCATTGCATCCACATTCTTTAATGCCTGATAACATGTCTAATTGAGACCTTGCCAATGTTAATTTAATATTGGCTTGCGCTCCTTGAGGATACCTGCCTAGTTGGTGTGATAGGAGTTGCCCACTGGCCTGAACTTGGTTAGACTCGAGAACACTCAGAGGTGCTCAGCTTCCCAACTTTCAGCAACAATCAGAAACAAGGCTGAGTGCGAGTGACAAAGGGAAGGAAAGTTAGGGAAACAAAAAGGGGTAGGGGGTACACATGAGAGAAACGCAAGCCAAAATAATATTTTGGAGGGAAGAGAAATGGTGGAGGTGAGCAGATGACCTCACACAGCCAGAAAGCAAGCTACACTGTGATGTGAGTGGTTCAGGCAAGTCTAGTGGCTTCATGAAACAAATATTTAGTGCTTGGTAAGAGGGGTGGGAAAGGTTTTCACAAAACTTGGGGGAAGCAGCATGTACAGCCATATGGTAGATGATTGAGAAAAACAGGAGAGTGAAAGTACACTCCCTTCATCCCTCCTCCCCCTGCAGGGAATTCCAAGTTGCATCCTGGGAGTTCCCTGTCTGGTTTGAGTTACTGCCTAGGGCTGAATTAGGCCAACAGTGCATGACAGCTGTGTGCCTTCTCTTTCCAGCCCAACCCCAGGCTCTGCAAATTCTTTTCCATAAAGCTCCTCCTTGCCCAGAACTGGACTTCTGTATTAGCTGGCATGATGCTGCCAGGCCAAGTGGGCAGAGAAATCTCGATGGGGAGAGTGGTTAAGTCTTCCTGACCCTGAGCACCCTCCTTGCTTTCTCCCCTTCTCTTAGGCCTGGAACCCTTTGTACTACATTCCCTTGGCAACTTAGCAGAAACTTGCAAGTTTTGTTTTCATGTGAACCTTCTTGTTCCTGTCTTGCATTGAACCATCAACTGGGGGTGGAAGGATGGCATTCCCTCCTTGACTGCTGGCCCTCCTTGACTGAGGCCCATGTGGGGTCTACTCTGGAAGCGAGGCTTTTGCTCTTTTTATTTAGCTCTGAGGTGTAAGCACTAGGAGTGTGACCTGGTTGGAAGCACATGCATGCAGTAAGGGAGAAGGTGGCTTAAGAGGGCATTCGGGAGGCTTACTCTTCTATGCCAGAATTGGAGTGTTCAAAACAGGCATAGAGCAGAGAGTCAGATAAGGGAGACATTTGCCAGAGGATGTGCCCACTTCAGCAAGAATGAGAATAAGTCCTACATCCTCATGCTATGACCTGGAGGAGACTACTTCATCTCTAGGGGCTGGAAGTCCAGCAGAAAGAGAGCACATCCTCAAGCTGTGGAAGTGCTAAGCTGGAGACGCTGAAGTGTAGAAACTGCTCTTCATCTTTAAAGGAATGGCATTTGGCTAGCAGCAGGAGACAGCTAAAGCCTGTAGGTTTCTATATTGATATGAAACTACTCCTCCTCGTGGCTTCCTAATCCAGAGTTTTTAAGATAGGACTTGAAAGGTATTTTAGTCTCTGTTTTCATTTACCAGAGAGGACTGCCTTCAGATCAACCCAGAGAAACCTCTCCCTGTACTATCTATGTGGGAAAGATTCAGCTGCATCTTTGGCAAGGTATCATAACTCAGACAGCTGGGAAGTCCCTCATGATGCCCAACCTAGCCCCACCCTTCCTGGGGCTGAGCTGGTTCTGATAAGGGTCCCTTGGCCAACAGTCTTGAGCCTCCTAGGGAGGCTGGCCCTGGCCCTCCTCTCCTGGTTCCAGGCCACGTAGGACTGGGCTGCAGCCTCTCCTCCCTAGCCTGAGGTCCCAGCACAGGCTCACAGCAGACGCAGATTTTCCACTGCTGCTCATATCGCCTCCTGCCTGGGCAGGAGCTGTGTCACTCCCCAGCATGGGGCGGGGATGGGCAACTTCACGCCCTGACATTCTGGTAGCCTCTCCCAGTGCCTGTGTTCAGTCTTTCCTTAGGCCCAGGAGCCTCCTGATGGGGTGGTGCTTTCTCTCATGTTCTTGGGAACAAGGTTTCCTCTCATTTCCCTGATGTATTTCTCAGGGAATCCCTTTTCCTTTGTCTCCAGCATTCTCTCCCTGCCAAGTCTTCCTTCCCTCTTCGGGAAGCTGTATATTTGAGAAGCAACTGTGGATATCAGGGACTAAAACCCTTTCCTGGGCTGGACAAGCATGAATGTGTAATTATAGCTCCTGAGAACAGGTCCTGAGAGCCTCTCGGAGACAGGAAGAATTGGAATGGAAAGCCCAAAATTGGAGATTGGCCAAGCTCCCATTCCCACATGGCTTTCTGTGCCATGCCACATGTCTGAGAGACAACTCCTAAGGCCACTATGCTAACAGCCCAATCTGCCCTTCCCTGCCATAGGACCTGCCACAAGACATTCTGGGAACTGGGATAGTACATGGCTTCTTAAGGTAGCTATTGAAGAGCTTAGAGTGACTTAAGGTGGAGCAGATAAGAGAAAATGGCAAAAAAGAAATAAGTGTGTGGCTTTGAGGGCATCTGGGTAAGAGAAAGGCCTGACCTTCTTTGTTTTTCATAATGTGTCTTGTTTCATGTGTTTGATCCAAAAAAGGCCATAATAAGCCTTTACTGAGTACAAAGTTTATAGGTTAGACTCTGACAGACCTGGTGTTACCATCCCTGAGGACAGGAAAGAGACAGGGCTAATTCACTCCAATCGTAAATAGTGGGAACTGGGCTAATTTGCTGAGAGGCACAGAGGAGAGCAGCAATGGGCTGCCTGCAGTGAATGAAGAGGGGTGACCAACCTGTGCCATTCACCTGGGACTGAGGGGGCGTTCTGAGGAGGCGGGAGCTTCACTGCTAAAACTCAGAAAGTCCCAGGCAAACCAAGACAAGCGAGTCACACTGGATTGAAGCCTTGGCTGAGTGCAGCTGCCTCCATGCCAGCCCCTCTACGTACAGGTTGGCATCCATCTGCTTCCTGGGGAGTGATACAGCCTCTGCCACATACTAGGGTTGAGTAGTTATGTAACCTCTCCCGGTCTTAGTTTGCTTATATATTAAATGGAGTTAATAGTAGCTACCATATAAGGTTTAGGATGTTAGGATCTTTGTTTTTCATAAATGTGCCTGGTGAAGCATCTGGCACAGAAAAATCACCTAAATGTTAGCAAACTTATTTATTACTCATCCATCTAGTTTATTCAGTAAATTTGTATGTGCACCATGTGCCAGACACTGCTGTGGACCTAAAGAACAAAGATATAAAACTGGCCTTTGTAAAGGGGGAAAGACAGAATACTGACTACATACACCTGAAACTAATGTAATATTGTATGCCAACTGTAGTTGAAAAAATTTTAAATTATTTTAAAAAAAGAATAAATGAATACATCACATCATATATTAGAGGAGAAGACCTGTAGAGGTAATGATTGAAGAGGATAAGAGGAATGTAAAGTGCTAGTGTAGAGAAGCCATAATGTTAAATGCAGTGGTCCCAGTGGGCCACACTAAGAAGGTGACATTTGTACAAAGACCTGAAAGAAGTGAGAGAATGAGTCCTACCTTGTGAAGAGGAATCCAAGCAAAGGAGACAGGGACCCTAAAATAGTGCATTCCAAGACCAGAGGGAAGGCTAGCTTGGCTGGATCTCCGTGACCAAGGAGAAAATTGTAGAAGTTGAGGGGTGGGGGACCGGGAGCTCCTATGGGGCCATATAGGCCATCTTAAGGTCTTCGGTGCCTAGTTTCACTCCAAACAAAAGCCATCAGAGGATTGTGAATAGGTGTCATGGGTTAGATTTTTAAAATATTATATTCTGACCACTCTGTTGAGGATAAGCAAGGAGACCAGGAAGAAGTTTTAATAATTCAAGCAAGAGATATGATGGCTTAGACCAGGATGGTAGCAATGGAACAAGAGAAATGAGTGGACCTGGAAGATATTTTGAAGGTAACACTGGCCTATTCCTAACTAAATGGATTGGTAGATGAGAGAGAGAGGAGACAAGGATGATTGTAAAGTATTACTCTGAGAACAGGGAGGGGCAGGGCTCTCAGATGGGTGCTTCTAGCTAGACTTTTGTTGTTGTTGGGCCTTCCTTACTGGGACGATCTTTATTATGACCTCGAATTTCTGATATCTTGGTTTGCCTTTGTAGTCATGTATTCGCCCTTGTTAAGGAGGGAATGAAAGGCCTGTCCTCTCTTTATGTTGTGAATTGTTCTTCCTTGAGAAACATCTCAGGTAGATTAACAAATTATCAGAACCCCTATTTCCTTCAAGCAAACCTGGCCCTCCGCCACAACAGTCCCAAGTTGGCATAGCCTTGGTATCTAGGGTCCCTGGGGAGAAAAACCAGCAAGGCCCTGCCCCCCGACAACTCTGCCTGTGCCTGCCTGGGGATCAAGATGCCCTGTCCAGAAACACTTTTTCCCAGGCCCTTGCTTTTCTTTCCTGCTGGGAACTTGACTTCCCAGAGTGTGGAGGCAGGAGCCTCTGGGAAGCAGCCCAACTTACTTCCAATGTTTAGCCAAACCCTGCTCCCCTACAGAGCTCACTGCAGGCCAGGGTGTTACTGTTGGGCACTGGAGGCAGGAGGTGGGGTTGGGGGCTAAAGAACAGCCGGGCCTCACTTTCCCAACCAGCTCCCTGTTTTCCTCTCCTAAGCACTAGCAAGCGGAGTGGCCTCCAGCCCCCAACTCCACAAGTGTGGATGCCAATTCACCCCCTACTTTATATCTAGGCAGGGTATCTGTCTTCCCAGACAGATGAGTACCTCTCCTGGCTATTTTGTTTTCAGGGTGAAGTGGAGGCTGTCTCCGACCTTGCAGACAACACTCTTGGGTACCTATTTTCCCGTTTTCAAAACCTTTTTCTGTCTGAATGTCTTCCTTAGATCTAACCCAGATCTATCCTCTTGCCATTTAACACCCTGGGGTCCTGTTCAGTGGAGATGGAGAGTATATGTTTGCCCTTGTGCTACACCCCCACCCCTGCCAGTAGAATACTCTGCATGCTGACTGAAGTCTGAAGAAGTCCTCTGGCATCAGTACCTCCCTTTTCTTCATGCAGTGCTGTTGTTGGCTTTTCCTTGCTCTCTGTGTGAAGCTCCATCCTCTGATTCTGCTAGTGGCCTGTCTCCTGATTCTGACCCTCTTCAGCTGGTGATGTTTTTTTCAGGACAAAGGCTGCCCCACCCTGCCAGCAGGGAACTCATTGAACAGTGTAGCCAACAGCTGCAAGTGCCAAGACCAGGGCTAATATGCTGCTGTGTGTAAACAACTTGATAAATGCTAACTGACAGTAATAGAAATTTTAGGCTCTACCCCCTTCCTTTCAAGTGTAAACCCCTGGGGCCCAGCAAGGGGGATAGGCACTGGGAATAATTAATTCTCTTTGCTCTCTGGGAACATGCCCAGAATATGTGCGCACGCCCGCCCACACAGGTACATAAGCATAGGTGTGCGTTAGTGGGAGCATACAGGCAGTCAAGATGGTATACTGTCAACTTTATGGCTCCACCTTTTTTGTTCTCTTTTTATTCAACCAGAATAGTAGTACTTCTCTCAGTACCTAATACTTAGTCTATGTAGTACTCTTCCAAATACACAATACTTAGTAGAAGTACCTCTTAGTGGTGTGTATGACACAGGAAATGGAGGCTATGCGTGCTCAAAGTTGGAGTCTCAGAGCCTCTGTTCTGTTGATCTAAAAGCCACTGGAACTCGGAGTTGGACAACTGGTGGGACTGTGTCTCCTAGCTTCCTAGCATGACGTTGAGCAGATAGCTTATTCTTTCTGGCCTTTGTGTGGTTTTAAATCATCACCGGCATGTACATGTTAACATGAGAGAGAAGTTCTGTGTGAGTCCTAGGAAATGTTGTAATGTCTGTGTTCTTAGAGCTGGAGCCAGGAGCATACTCAACAAGGAGGACATGAAGTTTTAGGTCAAGGTTAGCTTAGCCCAGAGAGTAAAAGGAGTGAACCCCGTGACTAACTTGTCTCAGTTTGCCCATTTTTAGACTGAAAATTTCATATCCCTGAGTCCTGGGCAAACTGGGATGGTTGGTCACCCTAAATGGATCTCATACTTGGGCAGATCAGGAAGCAAATGGTCTTTTTTTAAAAAAGGGTCTTTTCACTGCTTTCTTCTCTTCCCTTTTGTTCTCACTCATTCATCCTACTCCTGTCTCCTTTTCAGGCCTATCTGGGAACCCAGCAGATCTGGAGAAACGTAAGCAAGTGTTTGGACAGAACTTAATCCCTCCCAAAAGGCCTAAGACCTTCTTAGAATTAGTGTGGGAAGCCCTTCAAGATGTCACACTCATCATCCTGGAGATCGCGGCCATAATCTCCCTGGTCCTGTCCTTCTACCGCCCCCCTGGTGAAGAAAATGAACGTGAGTGTCTTAAACAGCCCAGCATGACTCTGATCAGTTTCTTTCCACGATTACCAAAAGGCACTTAGTGTTGGTGATTGACAGATTAAGCTAGTAAGCTGTCCTTCCAACTCATTCTCATTCCAGGGTCTTTTCCCCCTTCTCCCATCAAATCCTTATTCAGAATGCCCAGAATCCTCTACCCTCACTCAGCGAACAAATCCCTGCTTCTCAAAGTGCCCCCACCAATGTCATTGGCATTTGGGGATATGGCAGTGGGAGCCTGACCATATTGGGAATCATAAGTTCTTTACATGTAAATTGCTTATAATTTGCATTGACACGTTCTATGCTGTTTAGTCATTTGCTTCTTTTGGGTAAACATAAATAGTTACATGGGGATAAAATGATGCCCAATCTTTCTGCCCTTCAGTATCCTCAGAGGATAGCTCTTCTGCTCAAGAGTTTTATTTTCATTATTCTCCTTCCCTGACTTTCCATTTTGTGGTATTGAGAAGCACTAACCATTTTTAATGTCAACAGAAGCCCCTCGTTGATTCTTTCTTTCTGTCCTCTCCCTGGGTTAGAGTGTGGTCTACCCATAAGTAGCCCAGAAGATGAAGGGGAGGCAGAAGCCGGCTGGATTGAGGGGGCAGCCATTCTATTCTCGGTGGTCATCGTGGTGCTAGTGACAGCCTTCAATGATTGGAGCAAAGAGAAGCAGTTCCGGGGGCTGCAGAACCGCATTGAAAAGGAACAGAAATTCTCTATCATCCGGAACGGTCACATCATCCAGCTCCCCGTGGCTGAGATCGTGGTGGGCGATATCGCCCAAATCAAATATGGTGAGAGAGCTTTGTCTTTCTCTTACCCATGTCACCCTTTCTATTTGAGATTCAGGTCTTTTGGTATAAGGACCCAAAAAGATAGGACCCAAAACTGAATTAGCTTCTAGTTTAACATTTAAGGAGGTTGTAAGAAGGAAATTTAAAGAAAAAAGTAACTGAAACTCCTCCAAAAGATTTAAAGTATATAATATTCAGGTCACAAGAAGGTGTTTGGGGATCATTAATTGTTTGAATTTATCATACCTGGAAAGGAGTCTTGTCCCAGATTGTCAGAGCTGAAGTTATCTTTCAAAGGCTCTCCAACTACTCCCTGGGCCATTGCCTCTAGGTAAGGCCCCAAGGGCAGCCCTTAGATGGGGTTGGATGGTGGTCCTCACCTTCACCAGGCTCTTACCTCCTCTCTTTCCCCTCCCCCACCTTGCACCAGGTGACCTGCTGCCTGCAGATGGGATCCTGATCCAGGGTAATGATCTCAAGATTGACGAGAGCTCTCTGACAGGGGAATCAGACCATGTCAAGAAATCCGTGGAAAGAGACCCCATGTTGCTCTCAGGTATGGCCTGTGGCTACCCCAGTCACCTTTTGGCCTCCCAACAGACAGCCAGGCCACAGAGACCTGACCCAGACCCTACTCTCTCTTCTGGCCCTGTCCCATCTCCTTCCCCTGGGTTCACCTGGGGCAGTGGCATATTAGTGGATTGAATACAAGGATATCAGGTAACCTAAAAGAAGTTCTCTGTGCAGGGGCCTTCAAAGGGCTCTGCTGGCTGGGAGTGGGGGCTGGGCATGGGCAAGAACTATACTCTAAAGCAGTTAGACGTGTTTATCTCCTTATCTTCAGTTTTCTTGGTCTATTTTAAATGGTCCCAACTCTTGACCGGTTCCTACTATCTGCTGAGTATATCTTTATCTATGCCCCTGTAGGAAGGATGGGCTGTTTTTTTTCTAAGTCTGTATTTCATACCAGAGCATGGCTAGGTATAAGAAAGCAAAACTTTCCCCATCTTCTCCTTTCTCATACAGGGACCCATGTCATGGAAGGTTCTGGCAGGATGGTCGTGACTGCTGTGGGTGTCAACTCCCAGACTGGAATCATCTTTACCCTCTTGGGGGCCAGTGAGGGAGAAGAAGAGAAGAAGAAGAAAGGTAAGAGTCATTCAGAATGAGATTCTTTCATCCCATTCCCCAAGGACAAACTAGGAAGCAAGGGAGCAGATCTGGATGGAAGAATCTGCTGGATGAAAAGTGCAGGTATCCAAACCCCTTGCCGAGATAAAAATGTCAACCCTGGCTCTCCAGGGTGCTCGGATGAAAACCAGATCCTGGCTCTAGGCTCCCAAATCAGGCTGCATTTGAGCTTCAGTTCCTGTGCCTATTGGTGGGTTGCAAAGAGGTGAGTTATCAAACCTGCCACAAGTGAGCTGGCTAGGTGCTCTGGCCTAAAATGCCCTCTGTGTAGTTCTCCAACCCCCCTCCCTTTCTTCCTCAAACATGGGGGATTAAATGAACCAGGAAGGCTAAGGGTAAACTGGTCGGGAGATGAAACTGGATTCCTGGCTGCCAGTGGAAGAGAGATGGAGGAGATGGAGCCAGGAGAGTGACCAGAGAGGTGATGTGTACTCTGAAGTTCAGCCTGTCTTTGCCATTCACTTGTTCCTGAAGGAAGGAAAACAGAAGATGAATGAGAAAAAGTAAAACCAAATCTACACCTTTTCTTAAGCTCTCCTTCCCTTGAAGGAGAGAAGGACTCTACTGCTTTGATGGAGGATCATCTTGGGCTGTTTAGTGGAGGGCAGTTTATGAAAAGGAAACAAAATACACTCCCTCAGGACACTAGATCATTCGTTTCTGCAGCTACCCACAGACGAATAAGGAGGAAGTTTCCTAGTGCTGTTGAATTGACATGGAGACACCTTGCAGGGCCTTTGCTGTCAGGCAGAAACAGTTCGAAGGTCTCACTTCCTGACCCCCACGCCGTTTCTCCAAGTGATATGACTCAGGCCAGGAGCACCCTCCCAGTGGCAGCCATGCTCCGGAAGAGAGCGGCTTGGGCATGGGTGTGCGCTCACCCACACGAGTGGTCTGGTCCCTATCCCATGGTTTCATGAGAGCCCCTAGTGAGAAGGGAGGTAAGCAGACCCGTGAGCTTCCTTCACATTCCCTTCCATGCACCTCAGCCCCTTTGCTGTCGCCCTTTTGGGCTCTGAGCAGGACCAACAAATTAGATATCTGATCTCTTAATAGTCACTTTGGGTCTCCACCCCACTTTTTTCTTTCTTGTTCAAACAGGTAAAAAACAAGGAGTCCCTGAAAATCGCAACAAAGGTAACCTGTCCACCCACTCATTTACCATCTCTACCTAACTACACTCAAACCAGACCTTTCCAGGCCATCTGCCTTCTCCTTTTCCTTGCCATAAATCTGTTATCTGCTACTGTGGCCCAGATTTCTCATCCTGAGGAAGGTGCAGAGATTTTGGGGGTGGTCTCAAGGGCCCAGTCCCAGTCTGAGATGGGACAACAGCACCCTCTGCTGTTGGCTCAGGGAACCTCGTGTCAGGATTTCTCTTCGGGAGTGTGTAGGATTTGATCTGCTCTTCCCAGGGTGCTGGAGCCTTTGCGCATTGCCCTAGGCGGGATTTAAACACCAATGTTCATCAGTGTCTGGGCTGGAGGATTTCAGGGTCCTTATGGTGGAGGGAGTTGGGTGGGCAGTCCCTGCACCCTCCTCTTGCTAGCTTCCTCATCGGTGTCTTCTGGTCTGGTGGAATCCTTCTCTGCTGTTCTCGGGGGTGCTTGGAGAGACCCTTTTCTCCATGATTCTCTCCCAACCTCTTTCTTTGTTCTCTCTACAGTCTGTTTTCTTCCTCCTGATCTGATGTGTGTTTCTTTTTTGGTGGCTGTGCTGACATCCGTCTCTGTCTTGTTTGTGAGTCTGACAGCAGAGACAGTGTCTCAGGAAGGGCATCCTATGCAAAGGAGCCAAGCTCTGCAGGGTGAAATTGGAGGGCGGTGGGAGCTAGTGAGAATTGTTCTCTTGAGACAGTTTTTAGAGATTGTCCTCTGTCACCCACACCATACAGTCTTTAAAAAGAAAGTCATCACATCGAAGAACCTGGGGTACACAGAAATAATTCCTTAATTTTAAGTCTCTTTAACTCTTCTTTTTAATGCAAAATAGGTTTATATGTCTGTCTTTATCTCTGTTTTCTCTTATTCCAGGGGGTCCCTCACACCAGCTTCTTCCCTCTATCCCAGAAGGTTAACCCAAGTGCCTACTCTGTATCTCTCTACCTCTGTCAGTCAGGGGAGGGGGGGTTTCCTTTCCCTTTGTTCAGCTGACACAAAGAACTGAAGAACACCCTGTGTCTGGTCTCTGTGCTTCTTTCCTGGCAGTCTATAGATATAGAGAGGTGAACCTTTGAGCAGAGCAAACTAGGACCCTTATGCTCTGGACACATCTGCCAGCCTTCCCTTTCAGCCCCTTTCTGCAATAAAGATTCACTACTGTAAGCACTGAATTCCATAATTGGGTAGTTGTTAGTAATAGTGCTGAGTGGCATGACTAATCCTCTTGCTGGAATAAACCCAGCTTGGGCCTCTGAGATCATGCCAGGAAGCTGCACTGAAGAGGAAATCCATACCCTAAAAGCACCCCCATTTCATCTCTACTTGCTAGAATATCATTCTACAGGCCCTAACAGAGGGTCAAAGGCAAGCACCCAGTCTGGCATGGAGTGAAGATGGTCAGGACTGATGTCAGGGGTCCAGGGCATATCCAGGAAGAACACAGAAAGGTTTTTTTGGTTTCCACCTGCCTGCTGCTCAGTGCCACTACCTGGCCTGCTCACCTGTCCTATTTATGTGTACACCCCAGCAAAGACTCAGGACGGAGTAGCCCTGGAAATCCAGCCACTCAACAGCCAGGAGGGCCTCGACAGTGAGGAAAAGGAGAAAAAGACAGCCAAACTGCCCAAGAAGGAGAAGTCAGTGCTGCAGGGCAAGCTGACGCGCTTGGCTGTTCAGATCGGGAAAGCTGGTGAGTAGGGCGGAGCCCTCCAGTGGTTGTGGTTTATCCAAGCTGTTGGATCCTTGCTGCTTTGATTCCTTTCTCTCCACACCACCTAGGTCTGGCAGAAGAAGCTAAAACTTCTGAGTGGCTCGTGCAAGTCTAGGTAGCCATGTCTCCTGCCTCTGCCACCCTTTGGTCACTCCCTAGGCTTTCAGAGGGAAAGGTTTCTCCGTATGAACGGGTTAAAGGCCCTGAAGTCCCTTTCATCCAAACAAATGGGAAGTAGAGACCCTATATCACAACAAAGGCAATTTACTTCAGCAAGAAGGGAGACTTTAACTCTCTCTTACCTGTCACCTGTGTGGGCTTATAAATCCCTGAAGCTTAGAGAAGGCTGCTGTTCCTCGGAGGTGACTCTCAGCAGAATAGTAGTATCAGGCCAGGCACAGAGCCATAAATTCAAAATAAGGACTGTAGAGAAAAAGAAGACAGTTGTGCAGAGGCTCTCTCAAGGAGAAGTCACTAAAGGTGCCCTGTGTGTCATGAGAGGAAGTGGCTCCTCACTTGCTGCTACATTCTCTCTCCTCGGCCTTCTTTCAGTGGTGGGGTGAGGCGAGGGGGTTGGAGGAGGGAACAAAGGAAAGACTGCTCCTTCAGGGGACATACCCATCCAGGTATGGTCCTGTCATGCTGTTGATTACTTCCCACCCTGCCTCTGACTCCCTCCTCCCACCGTTTATCACAATTATAGTCTAGCCCAGGACATCTCTTTTTGTACAGTTCACATGGGACTTTGTTAAAATGCAGTATCTGACTCAGGAAGTCTGGGGTGGGAACTGAGAGTCTACATTTCTAACCAGGTGAGGCCAATGCTGCTGACCCACTAAGCATGCATGAATAGCTAGAATCCGTGCTGTCTACTGCCATAGCCACTAACCATGTTTGGCTCTTTTAATTTAAATTAATTAAAATTAAATACAATTAAACATACAGTTCCTCAGTTTACCTTCGCCTTATTGTGGTTGGTCAGTAGCTACATGTGGCTAGTGACTACTATATTGGTGCTGTGCTGGACAGTGCAGACCAAAGCATTACGGTGAGCTCTATTGGACAGCATTAGTCTAGCCCTAGCCCACTCATTTGGTTCTGTTACCCAGCTAATTTTGAATTGCAGGTATAGAACCAAGTTATTGAGCCCCGCACAAAGGTTTGGAACATTCCACAGACTCCACCTAACCCTTCCTATTGTCCTCTTAATCCCCACCTTGTTCTGTAGGAATTACAAGCTTCCAAATGGCTGACCACTTATCTAACTCCTGTTTTATTTTACATATCAAGCTAGGCCAGGGCTAGGGTAAGGCAAAAGATGTGCCTCGTGGGATCCTCAGAGTAATGATGTCTCCTTAAGGTTTGTACCCTACACACTTTGTTTGCCTAACCTTAGCCCTGAGGCTGACGAAACAAAGTGCAGAAGAATATGCTTTCATTGATATTCATCAATCACCTGTAGTCTTGCTCTGATCCCCAAGAGTTGTCAAGCCCTCAGGAAAAGTAAAGACCCAAACCAGACTGGTTTAAGGCAGAGCTCTTCCTGTATTGTACCACAGATATGGGTACTGCTCTGCCCAGATACTGGTCCCAGGGGAATTGGAGCCCCCAGGCCAGTGGTTTTAGACCTTGAGCTGATTCTTCCATTTACCTCAGCGTGTAGGATGACCAACTGTCTCAGTTTGTTTGAGACTTTCTCAGTTTTCGCACTGAAAGTCCCATGTCCCAGGAAACTGCTCATTCTCAGACAAACCAGAATGGTTGTTTGCTGTACCAGTGTGCCATACCAAAAACCTCTCTGTGCCTCAGTTTCCTTAGAAAAAGAAAAAGAGATAATAATAGTAACTTATGTGAAGAGCTTGCCTGGCCCATGGTAGGTACTATATAAATATACACTATTATTTGTCAACTTTTTCTCTGCAGTGTCAGGGGAAAGGTCGGGAGGCACTGTTTTAAAGGGTTGGTCTTGTAGGTGATGTGCTAACACCATAGGGACATTGCTGTAAATGAGTTATGAATAGCCCATCATGTGCCGGCTACGGTGGGGGAAATCCACTTTGATAAATGACTAAGAAACAGGCAAATATAGTCAGTACATTGTGAATCTTGGGATGAGGGTAGGTCTGAGATAGAATCATAGAATGCTATTTCAGAAAACTAGACCAGCCCCCTTATTCACAAATGAGGAAACAGGCCCAGAGAGGGTCAAAGACTTGTCTAAAGCCACAAGTCAAGTTATCGCTGTATAAAACTAGAACCTGTGTCTCTGGAATGTGAAACCCATGTCTTTTTCCCCCACCATGCACAAGCATCAGAAAATGGGTAGAGGGTTTTAGTATGACTTCCTGGATGTAGCAGTTGTAAAAATTAGTAGCAAAAGCTACAACATATGCTACTCTGTCTCTAGCTGGGGCCCTAGGAATGCCCTTGAGCTGAGGTTCATGTGCCTTATTTCCTCTTCAGGTCTGATCATGTCCGCTATCACTGTTCTCATCCTGATTCTGTACTTCGTGATTGACAACTTCGTGATACAGCGCAGACCATGGCTAGCAGAGTGCACTCCCATTTACATCCAGTACTTTGTCAAGTTCTTCATCATTGGCGTCACCGTACTGGTGGTAGCTGTGCCAGAGGGGCTGCCACTGGCTGTCACCATCTCACTGGCCTACTCTGTAAAGGTGAGACTAGATGATACTGTCTTCCTTGAGGGCAGAGCTGGGAGGAGAAGGTGCCACATAGCCTTTAATGAAAGGACAGACTGTCTATCCCCTGTAAACTCCAGGTGGTACCTCATAAGAGCACAAGTCTCTGCTACTATGAAGGACCATCATGACCAGTTGCATCAGTGTTTAAGTGACCCAGCAGAATCTACAGAGGATTCATAAGAATTCTGCATTTTTGTGTGGGACAAGAAAATTAAATGTGGAAAGATGTTGGCTAGGCAACAGCCTTTGACCTTTATTTAGGGCAGCTCAGTTGGTCTTCTCTCAAGTCTTCTTTCTTGTCCTCTGTAGAAAATGATGAAAGACAACAACCTGGTACGGCATCTGGATGCTTGTGAGACAATGGGCAACGCCACAGCCATTTGCTCTGACAAGACAGGCACATTGACCATGAACCGCATGACAGTGGTACAGGCTTTTATCGGAGACACCCGTTACCTTCAGCTCCCAAGTCCTGATGCCCTTGTGCCCAAGGTCCTAGACCTTATTGTCAACGGCATTTCTATCAACAGTGCCTATACCTCCAAGCTCCTGGTAAGTGCTTCCTTTGCCTGGATACCTAGAATGGGCAATTGGAGGGAACATTAATTTTCTCCAAGACAGTTCATTTTCTCTTGTTCATCCTGCCTGAATTGCCATCCCACATCACATTTCCCACTCTTCAGTGAACATGTTTAGGGTAAGATGAGGGAATAAACCATGTGAGTAGATCAGGGGGTGGCAGATAGGAATTTATAGCTATGAAATGCCCTCTGATTACCGCATAAAGGCAAAATCTCCAGGGAGAGACCTGATGCTGATAGCAGAATTAGGCTTAGCGGGAGTAAAGTACTCACTTTCTAGAAACTCAGAGGGCATTAGAATAAGACTCCACACAGGGTGAGACACCAGCACCAACCCCAGGGCACACTAAAAGCCCCTAATCCCTGGATGGCTCAGGGACCAGTTACCACTGACCACTGTCTGCCTCAAAAAAAAAAATGCTGTCCCCACCCTCCTCCGCTCTGAGCTCATGGTATAGATGTGAAAGTTTGGAGGGGAGTTCTTTCTTCCCTGAGTCCTCTCCCTGGTTGAGGAGTCTTATTCAGTAGTGCCTGGTATGTGTTTCTCTCAGCCTCCGGAGAAGGAGGGAGGCCTGCCACGGCAGGTGGGCAACAAGACAGAGTGTGCGCTGCTGGGCTTTGTCACTGACCTGAAGCAGGACTACCATGCGGTGCGCAGTGAGGTGCCCGAGGAGAAGCTCTACAAGGTGTACACCTTCAACTCAGTGCGCAAGTCCATGAGCACGGTCATCCTGAAGCCCAGCGGCGGCTATCGCATGTACAGCAAGGGCGCCTCCGAGATCATCTTGCGCAAGTGAGTGCTCCTTCCCCTCTCCTGCCCTTCAAGACCCTCCCTCAGGAAGGTCCAGGCGATGTGCCCCACGCTGACACCTCTGAATGACGCGGGAGCCTTCTTCAGGTGGTGACATAGCAGCTGGTATCTATCTGAGCATTTACTTAGGCTAACCACTGTTTTTAAGTAACTGAGGTGTCTCATTTTACTTAATCCTCACAACTCAGTGAAGTAGATACTGTTACCATCTTTTTTACAGATGAGAAAACAGAGATACAGGGAAGTTAAGGAACTTGCTCAAGGTGATAGAGCTAATAGTGGCACAGCCAGAATTTGGACCTAGGCCATCCAAGCTTCTGTTTCCTAATCTGAAAGCATATAGTAATACTCGCCCACCTTACAGGGTTCCTGTAATTAAATGATTCCATGTACATAAAGCACCTTGACACAGTGAGTACTAGAAATGTTAGTTCTATGTTCCCTTTTCCTTCTCATTCTCAATTCTAGTTACAGGGCAGCTGCATAACTTAATCAAGGTGGCCAGGCTATCCAGGTCGTTAATGGCTGACCTACGGCAGTGTAGAGCCAGTAACACAATTAGCCAGCACCCCAACTTGGCTCTAGCTACCTCTGTCAATGAACAAATTCTTGTTGAGTACATCCTATCTCGTGGGTACTATTCCAGATACTGGGGACTAAAAAAGTCCCTCTTCCTTTGAGAAGTACAGAAGAGCAGGTGATTCACAAATGACTGCATTGCATAAGAGTAGGAGCAGAGGACATGAAAGAATCACATGTTCTGCCTACCTAGACCTTA
This sequence comes from Cynopterus sphinx, assembly GCA_030015415.1. Classification (NCBI taxonomy): domain Eukaryota; kingdom Metazoa; phylum Chordata; class Mammalia; order Chiroptera; family Pteropodidae; genus Cynopterus; species Cynopterus sphinx. The sequence goes on along the minus strand of CM057392.1, from coordinate 20,220,831 downwards.
TTCATCTAAACGCACCAACCCCCTTAGAAAAAACGACCCAGCCGAGTGATAGATAGAGATTTCTGGTCATGGAGTAGTTTTTAGAAGTAATGTATTGTTGCCAGAATGTCTATAAAAGACTGTAGGGACATACTGTGTGGGAAGGGGGTGCTGCTCTCTGACTGTGCACCTCCCCAGATGCAACCGAATCCTGGACAAGAAAGGGGAAGCAATACCATTCAAGAATAAGGACCGAGATGAGATGGTACGCACTGTCATTGAGCCCATGGCCTGTGAGGGACTCCGGACTATCTGCTTAGCTTACCGAGATTTCAATGACGTGGAGCCCCCGTGGGACAATGAGAACGAGATCCTAACTGAACTGACCTGTATCGCAGTGGTGGGCATTGAGGACCCCGTGCGTCCAGAGGTGAGGCTTTGGCTTGGAGAAAAAGCAAGACCATATGAATGGAAGTCTTCCAGCAGCCCCTGGCTCATGTGCAGGCTCAGTGTGACCTACTGGGAAACCACCAGGAGTCACGGGAACTGGGGTACTGGTTCTGTGTCTAGTTGTGACCAACACAACGAGAATAACTTTCTGTGCTTCTGGCTTCACAGAACTGCTGCAGTCTGGAACCGATGGGAGGTGGCATTCCTTCAGTTAATGCCATCTGTAGGGTGAAGAGCATAGGTTTCACTGGGCTTATTTAGTCTAAGAATAGTCAGGAGGTTGGATTAACTGCTGGACACCAGTTTTGTCTCTAGCCACCCTCTTTCAATGAGCACATTTTCACTGAGTCCCCCAAGAAAACCTGAACATTATTCTCAATGCTAGGGCATTTAAAAAGTCTCTATTTCTAAGAAGTTCAGATAGGTAGACTATCAGTTGTCACAGCTCGGTGTCATGAAAGGGTGTCGTGCATTTGGGAAACTACAGAGAATAGATGTGATTGGGGCATGGGCCAGGGAGGATGGAGAGCGTTAAAAACTTCTGCTAGAAATGAAGGCAGTGGCCAAATCTCAGAAGGTTATATAAATCTCAAAATTCCAGTTAAGGAGTCTAGATTGTAAGTGGCGGAGTAAACTTTTACACTTGGCTCCTGAAGCTCATTTCCCCTTCAGCTCACAATATAATGAGGCAAATTCCAATGTAAGTATTATAGGTAGGACAGAAGTGAGGTGACACCAAGTAATGTAAAAATGACCATACTTACCCTGTGCCCCTGCTTCTAAAGTGCCTCTCGTCCACGGTGAAGGGACAGCTGACCAAGGGCAGCTTACCAGCATCACTGGCCCTTTCTCCTTCTCTCCTCTTGCCTCACTCTCCACAGGTCCCAGAAGCTATTGCCAAATGCAAACGAGCTGGCATTACTGTCAGAATGGTGACAGGAGACAACATCAACACAGCCCGGGCTATCGCCACCAAATGTGGCATTGTGACACCTGGGGATGACTTCTTGTGCTTGGAAGGCAAAGAATTCAACCGACTCATTCGCAATGAGAAGGGCGAGGTGGGTCCTGGGTGGAAGGAAGCAGGGCCTCCTTTGGCAAGCGAAGGGTCGGTTCTATTGTAAGGCATCTGGAACACATGGGAGAAAGTGGGTGGTTTTTAAAATGAAATCTATTCATAGTGAAACGTCCCTACCACCAAAGCTGTTCGGATGGTAAAATTGAGAATTCTTCTCATGATTTTCATTCACAAGCTAGCTTTTGAGACAGTGTCACTATCTATTTACATCTTTTTATTTTTTTCAGTTGTGGGATGATTTTGTACTGATTTCCCTCTACTTCATTTCTTCTCTGTCACTGCCCTGTGACTAGCAGTGGCACAGGTTTGTAAGAGGACATGGTCTGGGTATGGTGAGACCCAAGCTTCCCGGTCCTCTAGATATCAAACCTAAGACCTCAGAAGCACCACTTCAGTTACCTGAGCCAACAACTAACCTGGCTCACCTTCTGTCAAGAGTCTAAGAAATAGGGGATTGGTGTCCAGGTAGGGAATTAGGAAGAGAAAGGAGACAAGCAGGGACTGAATGGTTACCATCAGCAAATTGCACATTGAATGGGCTGCTTCATCTCCAGTGGAGGCCGAGCTGATGCCTCCCCCTGGGCCATGGAGTGCTATTGAACCAGCGGCTCAGAGTGTGTGGGGAGGTAAGATTTTCCTGGATGGTGTTCTGAGCTTTACTGACCCAGGCGTTATCTGGTGTTGGCAGGTGGAGCAAGAAAAACTAGACAAGATCTGGCCTAAGCTTCGAGTCCTGGCACGATCTTCCCCCACTGACAAGCATACGTTGGTGAAAGGTAAGATCAGCTCCTGAGTAAGCACCTGGGATAGAAGAAGGCAGGCCAGGGTGGGAACAGATAAGAACTATCAGCCAAAGCAGCTCTCCTGTCCTAAATAGGAAGGTCCCAGGAGAGCTCCTAGGCCAAACATACAGTTTAGCAAACAACTGAGCCCCTGATGAGTATAAGACTTACAGTAAAGTTGTTTTCAAACATTATTATATCTTGTTTGCCAATAATACTATGAACAAGGCAGGGCAGGTTAAACTTCCCATTTTTCAAATAAGGAAGCTTGAGACTGAGAAGACAAGCGACTTACCCAAATTGCCCAGCTAGTAGGTGGAAGTGGTCGAGTTTGATCCCAAGTGTCTGCCTTCAAATCATTTGGTTCTTTTTCTACCACATCATATCTGCTTTAGGGCACCGTACAGGTGTCTGATGAGAACAGACTTTTTTAGCTCAGAGTGCTACCCATGAAACAATTTATTGCCCTTGGGTGATAGTGTAGAACTTCTAGCATAGAGGAAAAGGAAGGAAAGAAGAAAGTAAGAAGGAAGATGATAGTTGGGATCAGGGAGGAAGACCAGAAAAGCACCTTTTGTGGAGAACAGGCCTTGCCAGATGGCCTCAGATGGTGCATATGGACTGACTGAGGTGTGTCTGCTTTTCGCAGGCATCATTGACAGCACTGTTGGGGAACAGCGACAGGTGGTGGCTGTCACTGGTGATGGCACAAATGATGGGCCAGCTCTGAAGAAAGCGGATGTTGGTTTTGCCATGGTAAGCAGCTCAGCACAGTGTCTCTGTCTGACTGTAAGCTGCCTTCTCCATCAGAAAGCAAAGACAGACTTCCTGTACCTTCACATCCTACTTTAGCTATTTTCTCCGACTCCGTCTCTCCTACCTACCTAGCCAATAATAATAGGTATAACGGTGGACCATGAAGTATGAATAGATGACACAGGAAGGGAAATCAGGAAGTATTCATAACCCAAGAAAGCAAGACCAACTTAAACTTGCCCATGAACATAGTGATATTGTCTGCCTAGGCATGCTATGGAAAATTCATGGTTTATATAGAATATATACTCTGTGGCCAGCACTATTCACCACTCTGCTTTTCTCTCATGAGTCTGGGACCATCAGAATTTCTTGGAGAGTTCATTTAAAGTTATATATTCTAAGGTTCCACAGTTAGATATCTTGATTCAGTGATACCTGGGGTGGGTCCTAGAAATATTTGGGTTTTCTTAATGGGCACATGTGTTGATTCTTATATTCAGGGATATTTAGAAGCCCCCAGATTGCAAAGTACATCCTCATAATCAAGTAGCTTATAACTGTAAGTCTCCCTTATATATTAAACTGATGATGATATTTAAGCAGTGGAAGGAGATTTGAAAAGTAACCTGTTTTTAGGATGCACTCTTTAACAACAACAATGTTTTTGTTCTAGGAAATATCAAGAATATACAAAAGTAGGGAGAATAGTTTAATCATTCCCCATGCACCTGTCACCCAGCATGAGTTATCAACACTTGGTCTATCTCGTTTCACTGGACCTCTCCACCCGCCCCTGTACTTCCCCCATCTCCAGCTGAATTATGCTGAAGCAAACAGAAGACATATGTCATTGTATCAAAAAAAAAAAAAAGTCAGTATATGTCTCTGAGAGATAAGTATGTATTAATAAAATATATTTAAAAGAATCATAATACCATTATCTCATAAAAAAATGATGCATTACTGTCATCGGCAATCTAAATAGTTTTCATTTTCCCAATTGTTTCAGAAATGTTGTTTTTTTATAGTTTATTTGTCCAAATAAGATCAGTACTTTGGAAGTATTTCACACATCTCTTAAATCTCTTAATCTTTAACAGTAGTTCTTTAAGTGTGCTCCTTCCAGCTGTACCTGGAAATGTGGATTCTCAGGCCCCGCCCCAGGTCTACTGAATCAGAAAGCTTGGAGATAGAACCAAGCAATCTGTGTTTTTATGTGCCCTTCTGATTCTGACACACCCTGAAGTTTGAGAACCACTTATCCCATAAGATCCCTGTATTGAGTCCCCAAGACATTTGTGGGTTGACTAAAGAATTTATAGGACTCAGCGTATAGCCATACTCATGGCTAAGTATAGTAAAGAAATAGTAAGGGGGAAAGTCACTGGCAGAGTTTGGAGGGATCCATGTGCAAACTTCTTTATGTTCTCTCCCACCATGAGGGGTCACACAGAGCATATTCTTATCCCAGCTACAAAAATGCAACAACACGTGTGTTGACTGGGAGCATTCTAAGAGCCAAGTTTCCAGATGCCAGCCAATGGCCAACCTTGTAAACAGGCCTTTCTAAGGATAGCAGTCTCAGGCCCACTTGTTAACTCTTTTCTGCACAATCCCTTTCCATCTCTTTTTCCTACTTATTTTATTTTTAAGGAACCAGGTTTCTATATAGAGTATCTCACAGAATGGATTTTGTTGGTTGTATTTCTTTAGTGTCCTTTAATCTGTTCTTTCGTTCCTTGTATTTCCTATAAACTAGTAATTAGTTTTAGAAGAAATCAGATTCTAGATCCCATCTTTCATTAGGGACTACAAAATGATGATATTCTGATTTCCTTTACCTATTAACTTGCATATTCTATGAAAAGAAATGTTTCCTCGTTGATTCTTTGGTTACTCTGAGGTTCAGTTTATACATGAAAGGCAGATTAAATTCTTGAATATTTTCCTTTATTACCACTGTTCAAAGTAATGAGTTGACTTTTTATGGTCCTCTAAATGAGACCGATGAATTTTTTTTAACATCATTATGAAGTCATGGATTTAAGTGTATTTGACGAGTTTCAATCCATTGTCCATTTCATTGTTTGATGTTCACACTGGCCTGTCATGAGCTTCTTCAGCCCCATTGAGTCCTTTTGATACAACCCAGCTGTGTCTAATTGCTTCCGTGGTTCCTTGTATGACTGGGTGTTCTAGTCATGTGTATTTGTTGTCCAAGATCTGGAATCACCTGTTTCTCAAAGGAATCTTGCTTCATTTTAGTGAGAAGTGCTACTTAGAGGACACAGTCTGAATATCAAGATGTTCCTTACTACTGAATAAATCATTGTTTCTAGACCTTTTCGGTGGACAAAGCTAGGAAATATATTTCTATGTCTCTTTTGTGTTTCTGTGTTATTAAGTAAAAGATATCATGAATTTGTATTGGCATTTCCAATTCAAATTTAGAATTATAGAACTCTTCCTAATTTTATTTAACTTCCATGATTTTACATTCCTTAAGCTTTCCATTAGAGATTGCTTTTGAAACTCATTTGTTTTAAACTTGTATAAAGTAGCTATATAGTTCTAAAGTCAAATATAGAAAACAAGGTGTATTCATAGAAATCTAGCTTCTATTCCTATCGCCTCCACCATGTTGTCTCCAAAACCCATTGGTAACTTTTTTCTTTAGTTTTTATTTTATCTTTTTGTTCGTTCCTTTAAAATATAATTAAATGAGTAATATATTTATATCCCGCCCTCTAAGATAAGGGGATACTTATCTATAGTACTATCTGTTCTTATCTACATACATACCATGTACTCTTTCTCCCACCTTGCTTTTTTGCACTTAACAATACCACTTGGAGATTATTTCATAGTAGTAAGTATAAATTCTTTCTTTCTTTTTTTCCTCTTTTTACAGTGCATAGTACAGCATTGTGTGGATGTATTAGAGAACTTTTTGATGGGGAAACTGAATTGTGTAGTCTATCTAACATTTTTTGTTGCAATCTGGATAGGAAAATGGTACTACCAGTTAAAGAGGACAAATAATCTACTAGTGCAGGCCAAATTAATGAATAAGCTCCTTTAGGGGTTACAGAAGCCACAGATGTGGAATAGAAGTATGGGCTGGAGATGTTATGTACAGCTTTGCAAAGCGAGCAGGGGCTTAATTGAATGGGACATTAAAGATAGGTGGGATTTAAAGAGATTGGGAAAGAAGATGTTCCAGATTTGGGAAACTGGTATCAGTAGAAGTCTACTCTAATAAATGAGAGATTCAGGAAATTGTGAATAAACAGTGGGTTTTGAGCAGAAGGATTATATAAGAACAGGTTGAAAAATGCATCAAGTTCACTTACTGAAGGCTTTGACTGCCAGACTAGAAAGTTCACTTTTTCTAAAGTACAGCTTTTAACCCTCGGTATGTCTATTCGGAAACCTTTAGTTAGTTGTTCCTCAGCAGCAGGATTTTGAAGAGGATAGGATATCTAAGCTGTGCTGCCAGACCACTTACTCCTCCTAGAAAAAGATGTTGGGTGACTTAAAGTTGTGGAGCATACAAGGATTTAAATGAGATGCTGGTAGTGGCAAAATAAATTTAAGAATTTAGAAGTCAAATAGATAGGACTTGTTCCCTACATTGTAATTTATTTCTAAGGTAAGGGTGGGAGTAGGAGGGAAGAGAGAAAGGAATATCAAAGAGGTGTAATTTGCAGTCTGGGCTCAGGTGGTGGCATCAGGCCCCAACACTTTTTTTCTGTAGTGATAGTGACACATGTTTCTTTCATTTTCTTTGGGAGAGAAGAGGACTAGAAATCTACAGTTCAGTCTTTAGCATTTGTGTGGCCGGTGTGCCCTCTAGTGTTAGTCCTAGTTCTGAAGCTTCCTGGAAGTCGGGAAATAGAATGAGTTCAGAATGTAGATTAACTCTGCTTTACCCAGCTCCTCAGCTTTCCTTTCACTTCATACCATAGGGTATTGCAGGCACAGATGTGGCAAAAGAGGCATCAGACATCATCCTAACAGATGACAATTTTACTAGCATCGTGAAGGCCGTGATGTGGGGACGAAACGTCTATGACAGCATCTCCAAGTTCCTGCAGTTCCAGCTCACTGTCAATGTGGTGGCCGTGATTGTGGCCTTTACTGGAGCCTGCATCACTCAGGTGAAGGGAGTGTGTGTCTGTGGAGGGGGCTGAGATAGGAGGGTAGAGGCAGGGGCTAAGGAATGTGGGGAATGGGGTACAGTATGTCTACTAAAGAATAAAGACAGTTTCCCCAGTGGTGTTGGGGAGAGAATTAGCTCTACTAGGTTCACTCTCTCCTCCTGCTCATGTAGGATGATGATAATTTATCTACTTAATTTAGCACTTACATGTCAGCCACTGTGTTGAGTACTTATATGTATAATCTCTATTTTTCAAAAACAACCTTGCAAGTAGGTATTATCTTCATTTTATGGGTGAGGAACCCAAGACTTAAAGAGGTTAAGTAACTTTCTCAAGGTCACTCAGCTAATAAGTGGCCAGATCTGAAGTCTAGGTGGATAGCTAGAGCTAAGTCATGACAAGGACAAAGATGACGCTAATGAGTGAGGTGGGGGTGGTTTCCGAGGAAAGCTAAAAGGACCGATCCTTCTCTCCACCAGGATTCCCCATTGAAAGCCGTGCAGATGCTGTGGGTTAATCTAATCATGGACACTTTCGCCTCGTTGGCCCTGGCCACAGAGCCTCCTACAGATTCTCTGCTGAAACGTCGCCCTTATGGCCGAAATAAGCCTCTGATCTCACGGACTATGATGAAGAACATCTTGGGACACGCGGTTTATCAGCTCACAATTATCTTTTTCCTTGTCTTTGCCGGTGAGCCAAGGGTGGGGATGGGATTGAGGCAGAAGTGGGGTGCTAGGTGGTGATGAGGCAGAAAATGACCCGAGGAAAGAAGGCAGCAGGAGAGCAAGCTGAGCACCAGACTAGGAGTAACGGCAACTTCGCTTACCAAGTGCATCCTCCGGTCCTGCTACAAGGAGCATTGTGCAAGTTTATGTACTTGTTTAAGAATTTGACAAGGTTAGCTACATGATACATTTTTGAAAAATAGATTATAAACTAAGGCTCCAGTCCCATTATAGTGGCACTAAGATTCACACCTATGCTGCCTGATTCTTGTGCACATAGTTTTATCACCATACTGCACAGTGGAGCAAATCGAGAGAGAAGGTCAGTGATGTTGAGGCCAGGGCTAACATTTAAAATATGAGATAACTAGCCTACCACGGATGCCGACTAGTTGGAATGGACACCAGCCCTCGGCAGCCAGCATGGCCACGCCGATGTGTTCTGACTTAACCTGAGCCCTCCTTGAGACCACACGTACCCTCCAATGCTTCCCCTCTCCCCATTAGGTGAGAAATTCTTTGACATTGATAGTGGAAGGAATGCACCTCTACATTCCCCACCTAGCCAGCACTACACCATCGTTTTCAACACCTTCGTACTGATGCAGCTCTTCAATGAAATCAACTCACGCAAGATCCACGGGGAGAGGAATGTCTTTGCGGGCATCTTCCGCAACCTCATCTTCTGTTCTGTGGTCTTGGGCACATTCATCAGCCAGGTGAGATTCTAGCTGGAGTTGGGGTAGCAGGACTGAGGTGACACAGACCAGAAGCTGGGAGCCAGGATTTTCTAAGTACCCAGGAATAGGAATGAGGGAGTAATGGGGACTCAACCTGTAGGGTGAGCCCTTTTGGATTCCCCATTGGATTCCCCATGTGGCTCTGTAATTGGGTCACTGTGTCAGGTGCTCCAGTACAAAGTACCTGTACTGGAACACAGTTAGTTATCTTTTTCCTTGTCTTTGCTGGTGAGCTGAGGGTGGGGATGGGAATGAGGCAGAAGTGGAGTTTATTTGTTGGTAGAAAATAAAATAAGACTTGTAATATCATTTCATTATCTTTTGAAAACCCAGAAACCTCACAAAGTGACCAAGAGGAGCTCTCTTCTGCCCCATTTCCATGCTGTGTGGGCTCTCTCCCTTCCTTGCTCCTTTGTTCTGAAGGGACTCTTGGTAGAAAACGCTGTGCAGTTCACAGAGAAAGAGAAGTGATGGGATGGCACACATGTAGTTAACAGATAAGCCTGGCTTGACTCCTCCTGTGGGAACTGGGGTCAAGAGCATGGCTGTCCTGGTGGTAAGAGGATTGGGCCCTTCCTTCTACCCTAGTCAGAGGTACACTTAAACATCATCAGATACAAGAGATTATAAGCCCACCCTATTAAAAAAGAGCTCCTTCCTCACCCCTAAGCAGGGTGCTTCCCTTATTTGCCCCCATCCTCAGTTCCTCTTCTCCACCACTATGCCTTCTCTTTGTCACTATGGGCTTTAGTCACAAGAAACCTCCAGCTCCACCTGTGCTCCCCCAGGTCTTATGTAAATAATTTTCATAGTAAATGTGTCTGTCTTCCTATCAGAGTGCTCTGTAAAGATGGTTTGTGTCTGTCTCCCCTTCTGGATTTCTTCTTTCTCCTTTCCTAATAGGCAGATTAAGATTTGTACCACAGGATCATGGGGCCTTGGATGGAGGGCTAGCTCTCTGTTACTCACCTCCCTGATGGTGGGCTGCCCCTTCTCTGTTATAGATTCTCATTGTGGAATTTGGGGGTAAACCCTTCAGTTGTACGAGTCTCACCCTGTCCCAGTGGTTTTGGTGTCTCTTCATTGGCATTGGAGAACTGCTATGGGGCCAGGTGAGTACTGGTCCACCCTCCCTATGCCCACCATCTTCTTCTTTCCTCCTCACCCTCAAGTTTTCAAGTTCTTTCCATCTTGTAGAATCTCAGGGTCAAGTGATCGGTACCACCACTTCAGAGGCTTTGGATCTCTTCTCTAACCATGCCTGGAGGCAGGCAAATTCCTTAACTTCTCTGAGATGGTAATGGAAATTTTCAATGGAATTTTGCTAAAAAAAAAAAAAAAAAAAAAAGTAAGGGTCTTTGCAGTAGAAGAGTTTGTTCTAGTGAAGCTGCAGTCTGGCTCTGGATGCTGTGTTGACTTCCTTTAAGGCCCCTCCAGCTCTTGGATTTCTCATCATGGCCTATCTGGGTTAAATGCCTGACTCTCACCTAAAATATATCCAGACTCACCAGGCCTCTAGAGAAGCAATGTAGCAGAGAGCTCAGACCATGGACATGAGATCCACCACCTGGGTGTGAATCCCAGCTCTCCTTTTTACAAGTTGAACCTTGAGCACATTCCTTAACCATTCTGTGCCTCTGATTCCTCAGCTTAGGATAACAGGGTCATTGTTAATCATTGTTAATAAAAAAACTCATTTACTACACAGAAATGACAGAAGCATCCAGTACCCTGTAAGCACTCAGTAAATGTTAGCTGTTAATATTATGATAATATCATCAGGTCTAGTGAGAGTTTTATTCCCTACCCCCGATACAATTTGTAGGTCCCCTTCATTCTCAGCTCTGGTCTGGGCTGTCTCTTTACTCTGCAGACTCTAGTTCTCTACTGAATGGTGCCCAGCCATCTGAGTAGTAGAGATTTTGCTCTAACTGGCTACAAAAATTCCTCCCCAGGGCTGCTGGCCTTTCCCCAGAGAAATGATAGTTGTTTCTTTCATACCTCCTAATGCCTCCCCAATTAAGCCCCATCGTTTACCAGTAAATCCCTAAAGCAGCTTATACTCAGGCGAAGCCCAGTTGTTTCACCTACTGTTTGAGACTCATCTCAGTCTAGTCCCACAAGTGACTTTGTGGACTTGATGCCAGATAACAGTCATCCTTCCAACATCCAAAAGCAGAACTTTGACATTCTTCCTATTTTAAAACACTAAGGTCCATGTTGCACTACCCACACAACCCCTCTTTCCCATCTGAGCCCTGTCTACTCCTCGTCTTGTTTGTAAAGGAGAACTGATCGATGGTTTCTGAGCTCACCAAATGATTTATTTTGAATTGCAAGCCCAACCTATTGCTCCATGACTTCTGCTAATACTCATATGTCCCTTCTTCGATGGCCTGTCCCACCTACTTCCTCACCCCAAGCCCAAGAGGACTTTTAGTATCCTTTCACTCTAGTTTTATAACACAGGAATCACTTTGCATGTGGTAACTAAGAAGAGTCTCATTCTTTCCCAACACTCTCCCTGCTCCTTACTCATACACATGATGCTACCATCCTGTCCCCAGACTTGTTTTCCCCCACATCCTGGTATCTGTCCCTTCCTACTATGTACTATGCATCATAGTTCTGCTTCTCTTAAAAGACAGGGCAAAATAGAAAGGAAGAGCTGAGACAGAAGGAAGAGAATGAAGTATATAACTAGGCAGATGGCTGGTCAAATTCTAAAATATAAGTTCTCCTTTGGATGTCCACAAATACAGAAAACCTTCCTGAGGTCCTAACAGCTGGTAGGTACTTAGTGAATGCTGCTCAAATGGACTGTTTCTTCTCTTGCTGTTACAAAAATGGGAAGGGTCACAGGGCAAAGAGTAACCTCCCCAAGGGTCTGACCCATATAAGTTGAGTGACAGCTGTTTTCACCCTGACTGTGGTATCTCTCCTTTTCCTGCTACACCTGTTCTCAGATAATCTCCACGATACCTACCCAATCCCTGAAGTTCTTAAAGGAAGCTGGACATGGCACCACCAAAGAGGAGATCACCAAGGATGCAGAGGGCCTGGATGAGATTGACCATGCAGAGATGGAGCTGCGCCGGGGCCAGATCCTTTGGTTCCGGGGCCTGAACCGTATTCAGACTCAGGTACTCTGATAGTGGCCTAGCCGTATCCTGGGGGAAGAAATTTCCCTTGGGAGGTGTTGGGAGGGCAGCAGTTCTTGGTTGCCAATATCTTTTTTTCCAAGGCCTACTACTGGTGGGCAGTCCTAGCTCCCTAGCTTCAGGGCAGATAGGAACAGAGGGAGCTGCACCTGAGAGGAAAGTAGAAATAGGGTTTAGAGCATGGGAAACCAACTGTTAGCATAGTTCTTTGGCTTTGAGATAGTTCTAAAGTTCACTTTTCCAACCTCTATCACCTTCCTGCATGAGACCTTGCAAGTACTAGACCTAAACCAGGGCGGGAAAAGTTCAGAATCTTCCCCTACCCTTCAGAAGGAAGGAGTTAGACGATGTCTCTATGCCAGCAGCCCCAGCAGACACTTAATGTATGTACATCCTCGAGCTGCTATTACAGTGAGTAATGTGGATGTTACCCGGAGGGGTCTTTATAAAAGAAACTCACCCTCTTATATCTTCCCCACTTGAAATTTAAGGCCATGGTGGGGAGTCTGGTGGCTAAATATGTATAAATGGCAATAGTCTCTCAATGCCTGAATATCTTTTGCAAGATTCAGACTTGCTTCCCAAAAAGGAATAAGCTATAATTTCTTCAAATTTTTCCTTTCTTGCAATTCCTGAAATGGGAGAGAAGCTGCTTCTAATGCTCTTAAGTCCCCTGCCTATAGCCCTACAGAAACTTTTTTCCCCTATTTTCCATGCAACTCTAATTACCTTCTCCTGGGTGAATGGGCTGTTCTAGACATTGATAATTCATTGATAATCACTTTCTCCACTCTTGCCTCAATATACTTCTAGTGTGTTAATCCTGAGATTTCCCATCTCAAGAAACTAAATCCCCAAAGCTCAAGGGTGCTCTCCTGAGAACAGACCTATTCCGCTCTACTGAAGATCCTGGAAATAAGCTTTACTCTCTAAAATTAGCCTTGTAGATGTTTAGAAAGTTCCCTAGTCAAGCCCACCTCCTCTCCTTAGTGTGTGGGAAAGAGAGGTGCAGTGGATATTCTAAACTAAATACCTGCTGAGAACTTGTCTTCCATAGGCAAGCAACAGGTGGAGTGGGAAAGAGGGGCCAGGGAGGGAACATTGAGACTCCTTTTTCCTCTCTTAAGTTCCTCCTCCCAGAGAGGGAAATCTCCACAGGACCTATACATACTCTAAGGACACCCAGAGTTCCCACTCCCACCCTGCCCCCTCTCCAGGCTGCTGAGCCCATCCTGCAATGACCTCATGTGCCCAGAGAACCTGGTGACTTTGGCTCCTGTCACTGAGGCCCCAGTGCTTTCCTTTATAGGTCTGCTCTCTGCAAAATAACCTGTCTGCTTTTCTTTCCTTCAGGATCCTCTGCCTCCTCTTCTACTATGTGATTTCTTTCCCAGCCAGGATTCCCTCATTCTACTGTCTCCTGGCTCCCTGAGACCTGAGATTCATGGATCTTCCTTCCCTCTTCCACTACTGATTTCCAGTCCCTCAGCTGTATACCTTTCTGTTTAGTTTAACTACCTACATAGCTTTAGGAATCCTCCTTTTCCCTATTGGAGTATGAGGTAGTAGGGCCAGAATGGCTTTAAAGCCTGAACTTCAGCAGCAAAGGGTACCTGTTAAAGATGCCACGGTGACCAAATTCGTGCCATTGCAGCATGCACCTGCCTCTGTAAGCATATGAGGCCAGCTGTGCCATCCTGCATTGGACACCTGAAGCTCTCTCCTGGCACAACTCTTCAGCCTTAGCAGGGCTCTAATCAAACCCCCACAATCTGTTGCTCTTTGTCGTCATTCGCACTGCAAAACTTAGGGGTGGGAGGTGTTGCCAAGCAATTGCCCTGTCCTGGTCCCTTTAGTTTAGGGAGACCTAAATGCACTAGAAAGCAAAAGTTTGGGAAACAAGGGCTAGAATCTTAGGAAGGTAAACTTGGAATCCAATTTCATTATGGAAGTTGGGACCTTGTAACCCTAATAAGCACTGAGGAAGATGTCTCTACAGCCCTTTCTTTCATATAGCTGAACCCTCCCCGCATGGAAACCTTTTCCACCCACAGGATCAGGCTTCTCCATCCCTTGGAACTGAAAACTGTGTAATGTGATGAAGAGGTGGTGTTTTAGCTCAGAATCCAGAAACTAGCCTTAAACATTTTATGGCTTCTCAGGAAGCTTTGCAAATAAGAATAACTGTGTGACTCACAAGGTGTCTGCTTTCCCACCTTCTCTCCTGGGAAATAAAGTCAGATGAGTGGAAACAGTACTTTTCCTGCATTCCTGGGAGATGGGCCCTTGGTATTAAGCATGAGGGCATTCTTAAGTTGATTCTACCAGATTCTGAAGAATAAAGGAATTACTTTTGATTTGTTCCTTGTTACTTAGGATGGTAGGTTTGACCTTGGCCCCAGAACTAGACCATTAATGGAAAACAAATGGCATAAATTGCCTCAGTCTCAGATAAGACCCTGGAGACCAGAGACCACTGTATAGGGCTAGACTTGCAGCTGCTCACCATCCACCAACTACCAACACTCTTTCTGCTGCTCCCTTAGTCTAAATGCTGAGATATTGTTAACATTTCTGCCAGACATTTCCTGACACTACAGCTAGTAACGTTCTTCCTAAAGAGCCTGGCCATTGGATATCTGAGCTTCATTCTGGGGCCCTGTCCACTTCAGCCCAAGAAATGGGTGTCTCAAAGAAGAAACCCAGAAGAGGATGAGCCCAACAACCTGTGGTCCAGGAGCCCAACAACCTGCGGTCACCTACATATGGGCTACTACATGCCTCTGTTTTTTCTATAAACACATGAGTTATTTTCCTGGAAAATCTATAAAAATAGGTATTCAATTTAATTGATTTAGAGGAGACTGGATTCTGGCTGGATATTTGGACTCCAGGTCAAATTGTTCCTTAAATGAAGTGCGATGTGCAATTAATGTGTTTCCCCTGCTCCTCACCATTGTTTTATGTGTGAGGGAGTCTCTCTCTGGCTTTCTATCTCCTGTCCCCTTTGCCCAGCTCCTTCCATCCCCCTTCCCTAACCCTTCAGAACCCTCCCTTCCTCTCTCTTCACCTCTTTCTGACTGTGGAGCAAAGCTGTTTCACTCTCTGATTCTTTGCAGATCGACGTAATTAACACATTCCAGACGGGAGCCTCTTTTAAGGGAGTCCTAAAGCGACCGACCATGGGTCAACACCTTGATGTAAAACATGTTCCTAGCTCATCCTATGTAACAGTTGCTCCAGTCAAATCTTCCCCCACCACTTCTGTTGCTGCTGCTGTTTCATCTCCTACTCTGGGCAGTGAGTGATAGTCTATTATGATGCATGATTTGCTAAAATGACCACAAGAGAGCACGTGGCATCCACTTTCACCAACTGTGGTTATTTTCCTTTTGGTTTTCCCCTTTGATCTTTGACTTAAGGGGAGAAAAATGGGACCAAAATCTCATTTCAAAACCAGGCTATTTGCCCTTTTATTTTACTTACTTACCTATTATTTATTTACTTACTTACTTACTTATTTACTTATTTTTAATTTTGAAAAACTATAAAACTATAAGTAACCATTTTAAAGACAACAGTCATGTTTTCTGATTGTTCTTCTGCATTGCTTATTTCTTCTTTGAGTTTTTTGTCTTGCTTTACTTTATGTTTTTGTTTTTGTTTTCTACTTTGTTTGGATATGTTGTTGTTATTCCTCCCCTCTCCTACTCTGATTCCAAACTCTATCCTCTAAGGTTAGATGTAATGTTAGTCCAAGTGAAAACCCTAGAACTCTCTTCATTGGGGGGCACGTTTGAGATCTCCTGAGAAAACGTATGAAGGGAGCTATTGTTCCCATTAGTTTTTCCAGTAGATTTGTCATAATTGAGCCAGTATTAAAGTTGGACACTAATAATGGGTTTTTTTGGCTACCACTCTATTAATTAGCTGGCAGTAGTGGCATAAAAGTTATAGCTGAATGAGAAGAAACAAAAGTGTTCAGTTCAAACGCACAGGGTTGAGCCTATTATTTTACTTTTCAGGGATTTTAAAACAAACTCTGGTTTAACAATCAATTAATACATATCTGGGTAGAATTATATGAAAAAGTCAAAATAACTTATTTTTCTTCAGCAGTTAAACTTTTTTTTTTTAAAGGAATTTCTTAAGAGCAACCTTTTTTTTCCCCTCCTTTTCTCTAGGAATAGAATAGAAAAATAGAAGCAGGGAGTTTGAAAATAATTCTCACCTGTAGCAAGCCCTTCACATCTTATTTTGCACATAAACTTTAGGAACTCCCTCCTCAGCCAGACTGTTTATTGGAATGGTGTCCACATTCAACCCAAGATCTGGTGTTCTCATTGGTCGATTGCTGGATTCTTGCTAATGCTTATGCCTTCATATTCCCGATCATTTTACCATCCCCAAATGGGACACAGAGAGGAGAGAGAAGTCAGTTTGCTGATAGTGCTATTATAGTGTTTGGTAGGAAAGGAGTCTCTCTGTAGTAAGTATATTGTGGGCTTCAAATATCTATGTGTTTGTCTCTCCCTTCCTCCTAACCTCCTCTCCAACCCTGGGATGGGAGGGTGAAGAAAGAATGGTCGCCCTATCTGTGGTTCACATTATTGTAAACTATGTAGGTTGACGAGACTTAGATTATTTGTTGTCTTTTTAACCAACTATAGTGTTCTCATGTGAGGTATGGGGGTAAGGTAGAGTTTTATATAGATACATATTTCATTAGACACAAAGGCAGTCAAAGAACTAAATAAGTCTTACCCTGAAAATATCCCAGAGCCTCTCACTCTAATTCTCCAATATTCCTCTCATATTTCCATTTTACTCTGGTTTTGCCATGTCCCTCTAACTAGTTTTTGTTCTTTTTAAATCATGCCTCTCTTTCAGGAAGGGTTAGTGTCAGGTATCCCAGTGATTTGAAGGTAGAAGGAGACTAAGCAGAAGACAGAAACTATTAGGCTCTTGTAGGGCTGCCAGTAGAGGGTATGCTGCAAACCATCAATAACTAGACAGTCAGGAGGGACAGGCCACACCTGCTCTTTCTCCAGCAGTGCCTTCTTCCTTAGAGGTTCTAGAGGTTATAGTCATACATTTTTAAACCTTTTTCCCATTCCAGACTTCCAAATCAATTCAGTTTTTTACCTAACCTTCAATATAGATGTCTCTTAAGATTTTCCTCTATAGGAAGGCCTTAATCTCTTCTCTTCCCCTGGTTTCTGAAAAAGGAGCAGAACACTATTGAATACCAGCTGAAGAGATGGAGTCTTCACCTATCCATTCAGTGAGCTCCAGAGAGTGGCCCCAATCACTCATACCTAACCTAAGATCTATCCTGGTTGGGGCTCCTGAGTCATAAGAAAGAGTTGCCCTTTAAACAGCCATTACACCTGTAAGACAAAGGCGACAGAGAGACATTTCCCAGAGGTTTTGAGAGATGACCAGGAAAGGAAGGGTTAATTGGCTGAGTTGGAAAGTGCCTACAGCTTTCACAGCACTCACTTCACTGGCTATGTCTTGTTCCCCATGCACTGCTCACGTACCAGGCAGCATGCATCAGGAAGGGAAGATGCCACCACTTGGGATGAATTGATGATGGTGTATCTGTGTGATTGTTCATCAACATGTGTTGTATAGTCTCTGAGGGCAGTGTTGGAGTTGAGGAGCATTCTGGCACAGCTCCATGCCCTCTATCCCCTTACCCTTCTCTCCACCCACCAGGCCACCAGATGGTCCTCTCTAGCTCTCTGACTCTTCTTCATTTGAGCTTCCCTTGCAGGTGGCTGGTTTCCCTTTAGATTCCAGAAGTCCTGAAGTCTAGCCGGATGATTGGTCTTTGCTCCCCTAAAGAAGAAATTTTCCCTATTTTTTCCATCTATCCAAACCCAATTCACTCTTATCTCCCTATTGTTTACCTGTAACAGTATTATGATCACCCCAACAGGTGAGAGGAAAAACCAGCAAACAGGGCTCCTGCCCTCACTCCAAGCCCAATTTTTAAAAATCTGTTTTCTACATCGGACTTCACATACAATTATTTTAATAAAGTATTCAATTGCTTAATAAAATAGAAGCAGGAAGTTTGAAAGTCACTGATTTCAAAGATGATCAACTAGTGGTGTAAAGGTACATGTTCTCCTGTAGTACTTGTTAGAAATTTTGAGATCTCAAGAGCAGGTGTAAAGTATGGGCTTTGTTAACATTCATGCAGGAGGTGGGTATGGCTTTCTTGACCAGGGCCAAGGGAGAAGGCACTGAGTTTGGGTTTACTTAACCAAGTTGCCTTTCTCTAAGTTTGATGTAGATCAATTAAAATTCGGGACCTCCCAAAGATCAGGTGGAGCCTTTGTTCCATCTGATCTCACCTAGGTCTAGAGTAAAGAGAACATAACAGATAAAATTCACCCATCAAATAGTTAATAGGAATCACAAAAGGATAGAAAAGTAGATCCTTACATTCTGTTCAGCCTGGTGAATAGGTGCCCAGGTTCCTTGATTCTTCTTGGCTGAGGTGTTGAGCTGATTCTGTTGAGTGGCAAAGAGTCCTTTACCTTCTAAGCTCTTCCACAGACCTGGATGGGTCTGCCAGCTGTTATAAATTGAGGCAAGATAGGGAAAGCCTTAGCCAGCAGAGGCACAACTTGAGTGAACCTTCTTTGCGCATTGTATCTGCAGGTTTTATACAGTGTGATAGGATACACCGGGACAGGCTATCTAACCAGTTTATTTGCCTTACTCATTGTGTGCTCTGCTGTCTCACTCTTGCCTCTTCTCCAGGAACATATCCCTTGCTTAAATAGCAGAGGAATGAAAGAGATGCCCTACCTCAACATGCATCATTCTCACTATTTCCCTCCCCACCTCAATAGTTTCTTCAGTGTTACTCCCATTTCTTTTCCGAGGGAAGAATTTTTTAACAAGACTGGGATCAGCCACCTCCCAACCACAAAAATCCTATAGTGCTTCTTTTTCCCCTGACATCTCCAACCTCTCAGGATCCAGCCTCACCCACCACCCCACCTCAATCCTACTAACACAGTTTCTAAACCAACCCTCAGAGAGGCCTACAGTTCAGAAAAGTAGGCTGCTAAAGAGCAGGTGCCTCTGGATAAAACAAAGGCTGGTGACAGGGATCAACTATGGTCAATTTTTTTCCCTTTCTCTAAATTGATTGAATCCCTCTCTTTTTGTGCAGTAGAACAAAGACTTTCAACACTTACAGGGCAATGCATTTCTTTTTGCCCAATAAAACTACAAATTGTTTCCTTTCCTCCATCCACTTCATCTACCCCAATAGAAAAGTCACTTGTTTGTAGCACTGCCCCCTGGATTGGATGGTTTCTCTTCTGGTCCCATCCTTTCCCTTCTACACATAAGATCATGCTTATTTTCACAATTTAGAAACAGCTGGAGAAAACCACATGACTGAGTGCAGTTGCCAAGTATCAGAGACAAGGACATGCATTTGAGCTGTGAGAGCCAAGTTTCTCTCAGTAGTCAGGAGGAGGGCATCTTTTAATACCTTTGATACCTGTATTTCATCTATGTCTTCCAGTAGAGAGACAGAAGGAAGGGAACAGTGTGGAGTTTGTGCGATATTAATATATACACGTTTCCTAATGAAACAATTTTTCAGTTGGAGATCATTAATTTTAATTTCTTGCATGCTGCTGACACAAATGAAGATTGGTTTGTCTGCCTTGCTGCACTGTGTTCATGGTCACTTATCACCCAGACTGTATTGTGTGCAGATTGGTATGTGTTTGGCTCTTCGAGGGTTTTAAATAGAACTAAACTCCGATGTGTATTTTTTCTATTTCACATTTGCAAAATGTTTGGCCTCAACACAGAAATCCACATGTCTGAATCATCTTTTAAATTTGGCTGTTAATTTGCACCTAGTTCCAGTGTCCTTGCCCTCCATTCAAAAGAACTAATGAATCTTTTGTTTTCTGTTTCATTTTAAGAGTGGATTGTTTGGGAATGCTAACTTTGCTTTGGGTTTTCTACTTTTTTAAACGCAGCTTTGAAACATTCTAGTTGTTTGCCATTACTCACCTCACTCCACCCCAATGCTTGAAATTTGAGCCATGTAAATGTTTTTAGTATTCCATGATCTCTTCTTATATGTGTGGGTTTTGTTGCTGATCAGTAATGTTTTATAGTGTAGGTTTTGTTTCTCTCCTCAAACCACCAGTTTTTTGTTTTACTGGCCAATTCTCATCTCTGTATTTTCTCATCCTTCTTTTCCTTCCCCTGATATAGATCAAAGTAGTCAAAGCATTCCATAGTTCCCTCCATGAAAGCATCCAGAAACCCAAGAACCAAAACTCCATCCACAACTTCATGACCCACCCTGAATTCGCCATAGATGAGGAGGTGCCACGAACACCACTCCTGGATGAGCAAGAAGAGGAAAATCTGGAAAAGGTTTCTACGTCTGGGACTAGGGTACTACTGTTGGATGGTGACGTCACTCCGTACGCCAACAAAAACAACAATGCGACGTGTTGCAGCCAGGTGCAAATTGTTGCCTCCCACCCAGACAGCCCTCTGCACAGCCTGGAGACATCAGTTTGAACTTCATTCTCTGACTCCCATTCCTGCTTTTACTATTTCCTGTTCATCTCTCCCATCTGTAAGGTGATGAGGGGCTTTTCACTGTCATGTCAGCTGCTCCCAAGTATATGTGAGCCACCTGACCATGAAGAGGCAAGAGAATAGCCCTACAAGGATTTTGACTTAAGCTTGAGTCAAACCCCAGGCAGGTAGTGAATGATAGATTCTACTTCTTGGGTGTATCGATTGTCATTTTTAAAGAAAGGATACAGTCCTCTAGGCATCCGCCCAACACGAGTTCTCCCCCAGTATTCATACATACGTTGCCATCTCCTGACTTCTGGATTTACCCTATGAGTCTATGCCATTTATAACCTCAGTTGAGGGTTCAGAGAGACAAGTGTTCTCAGATGGAATATTTGGAGGCAGGAGTGGAATGTACAGAATTAGCCGATAGAAGTGATTGTTTTTAAAACAATTTTCCCATCTTGAAAACTTATACCTAAAGCCCTCTAGCTCTTTCTCCCCTCCAGTCAAAGCTCCCCAAATCTTTTGACCATTGTCTTCCTTTCCTCACTCTAAGAAAGTGGAAAGGACCTAGATGAATTGGGTCGACTTTGACCACTTTCCCTTCTGGCCCCAGTGAAACCCTCGATTTAGTTCTAGGAGCACACCCGTTTTCTTTACTAACAGGGTCCTTTTAAGGCCACTGGGATTAGTTAAGAATGTGTTTCTGCTACTGTCAGGTTATCTGCCTCTATACTGCCATCTTGTCAGGCTTGTTTGGTTTCTAAGCGCCAGGGAGATCAGCCTTTACTACAAAGGTTGCATAGGAGTGGTAGTAGTTTTTACCATAAGCCTGAGCTTTCTCATATTCCTAAGTGGCAGCAAAAAATGAATTGAGAATGACCCTGCCTCCTAACTGAACTTGGAATATTGAGGACCAGAAGCTGGCAGGCCTAGGACGAGACAGACAATCAAAGCCAACGCTCGTGAAGTCCTCCTTGGGGGGACCACTGCTGCTTCTGAAACCGTCTGCCAAGCCTCTTCCAGGGCACAGCCTGGTTGTTGGAGGAGTGAGTGCTGAGAAGCTCCAGGAGAGGCCGAAGGGCTATTGAAGCAGGATCTGAGAAACCAAAAACCTTGAGCTGAGGTGGCTGGGTATCAACTCTGACATTCCCTCCAGTTTTGTAATTCTGTTCTTCACTGTGTCCCTCAACTTGTTCAGTCTCTGAAAAGGTCCCAACCTTTCTCTAATATACTGGTTCTGAAAACATGTGTCCTGAGTGGGAGGCTCCACTGATATGTTGCTGACTTAAATGGAGCATAAGACACCCCCCGAAAAGCTGCTCCTTCCTCTCTTGCTTCCTCTCACATGCTCCACTCCAGCCACTCTCCAGAATGTGCTCGCCACCTGCACACCTGCACAGTAAAGCCCTGTGCCTTTTTTCCCTGAACACTGCCCAAAGCATCCCCTTTCACCTGCCTCTCAGGAGCTGGGGACTTCACAAGGAGATTTTTTTTAAGTGTTCCTTAATGGGACAAGGTGGAGCCATGTTTGTAGCAGCTCCATTTTTATCCCTTCTGATGTTGACTTCAGCTCTTCTGTGTAGGGGTTCGCTCATGTCTGCCAGTCCCTTCTCCCATTGGATAAGTGAAGCCTGCCCCGCTCTTTACAGAGCAATGGGAGTGGGGAGATGGGGCTTGAGGCTCTTATGAACTGCCAAGAGTCCTTTGTGAGAGCGAGGGGACCCAGACCTATCCTCTCCAGCCTTTTCTTCTGACTGCCTCCTCCCGCGTCCTTTCACCTGAACTGTCCAAGATAGAAAGTAAAGAAACAATGTCCCCTGTCATCCCCCTTACTATAGATTCTACCAAATTTGATTTGGGTTTTGTAAAGGTTACAAAAACGTTACATGCGTCGGTGATTTTTTTCTCTCTCTTAAATGCTCATGGAGGAGGAAAAACAGCTCACATAAAGGTGTTAGGTGTTCATATGTATATTTATTAAGTACATTGGAAGATTTAGTTCAGTCAAGTCTTTTATTACCTCAGATCAGTTTAAAAAAAAAAAGCCAATAACAAACTTTGGAGGCTATTTTACCATTCCTTTTCCCAAAAGACTCTCATGGTGCCTAACAGGTTACTCCTGAGAGCTTGTGTCTACTCGTTTAAAGTCAACAGTTTTTTTGTGTGTATTCTAGTTTCCATAGTAGGAGAGAAAAAATAGAAATATTATGCAAAAAAATATATAGTTTTCTTTAGATCAGAAACTGGTATTTTTGAGTCAGCCATATGTATTTTGTTTAAAAAATTTAAAATAAAGTGCTGTCACGTAACCCTGTGGAGGAAGCACTTACCAGCTGTTCGACATGGCATGTTTGAAATTGGTTTTAAAACCAATGCACCGTAATTCCTTTCTCCAAACAGCCATCTTTATACTTAGGGGGAAAAAAGTTGTTGGGTTCTAGACTTTTTTAATATAAATTCTGTTGATATGGAATTGAGTGTTTACGTGCACATGTTTTTTATATAAGTTTTTTTCTATTCAGTTTCAGTGATCCAACTGGCAGTGAGTAAATATGGCATAAGTTAATAAAGCTTTCCCCCAAAATGGTGCTTTGAATTTGAAAAGGGTCTGATGGGGTGAAGGGGAAAATATTGTCCTAGATTGTTCTTTTGATAAACCTAGGAAAACGGGAAGTAGACTATAAATGGGAATGAAAGCATCCACCAAGAAGGGACAACCATCGGAAAATGAGTATGCACCCCCCCCCATGGAGATAGGTGCCAGGCCCTCTAGTGAGCAGTGATTAAGCTCGCAGGCCTTGGTTGTATTTTGTTTTCTTGATGAATAGCTGGCAGACATAACCATCTCTTGGGCTGCAAAGATACTATGATTTGGGATTTGCACTTTTTACACTTTTTTTTACCTCCTGTCACCCCTGGAATTTTCCATTAGCGAGTTTTTAAGCAAGGATCTGACTTGGGACATCTTCCCCTCCTCTAGAAAGGTTTCATGCAATATGTAAGATGGGGGATAGAGCTCTAAATGGAAAAAACAAAGGCTGGTTCTAGCCCTGGCTGACAGTCTTGGAGCTAAGTCCTTCCAGTAGGAAGACCTCCTAGAAATCCCTCTGGCACTTGTGGGTTCTTTGAGCTGCAAAGGGGAACCAGTTAAATCTGAGTGATTGATTACCTCACTGCTGGAAACCCAGAGGGGTGTGACTAGTTCACATTCACCCTAAAACCACCAAACTCAGAGCTTCCTTACTTTTCTACCTTCCTTGCCTAATGGTTGAAGCAGCCCATGGTACCATCAAAAAGTACACACTTCCTCACTTTTCATAACAAGGGACCACCTCATTTCAGTGGTGGGGGTGAGGCATTCATAAATGCTCACTGTTCTTAAGCCATTCTAGCCCCTTCCTCAGAACAGGCCACACACCCTTCCATGGAGTTCAATGTCAGTCCTTCGCCTCCCCAGCCCTGCTGTCAGACCTGCTGTCCACTTTCCTCTTGATTCAAAGAGATGGAGGGGGGTGAGCTCCCCATGACTAAGCTGGCCTTTGGTTCGTGTTTTTTCCCCATATGTATATATGCCATATGTGAATATGCCATATTTAGGTGCCAACAAATCTATGTTCTTTTCAAATTAGCACGCAGATAGAAACTTTGTTTCTTCTTTTTTTTTCAGTAACTAGTATAGCAAGCACTGGTATTTTTGTATAAAAAAGAAAAACAAAACAAAAGATTAACCACTGTGGTCTGCATGACATGAATAAGCCAATGGTGACATCAGAACAGTGCGTATTCCAGTGTGTGTTGCCGTAACTTGTAGTTTAGAGTTTAGCTTAACAGTGCACCCAACCTGTGTTTGCATTTTGATATTATTTAAGCTCTCTGTACAATGTTTTGCATGTATTTATATGGTTCTTAGGAAAAAAAATGCTATAAACTGGCAAATCTGAAATTCAAATATGTTGTACCACTGAGACAGGAAGAATAGTTTTTAAAGACAGAAAAAAGGCATTTAATTTCTTTGGAACCGGTAAAGCTTGTTGCTGATGAGCAGAAGTCAGTACTGCTGTGCACTGAGAATAAAAACCCACGCCCACTCGTAACCGTGCTGTCCTCGGTGTGTCTCCACGTTTGGGTGATGCCCCTGGGTGGTCTAATCTGAGGAAGGATCTGTCATAGCCACGTTGAGAACCCCATCTGTGTGAGCACAGAACTCAGCTCGCTGCTGGGTCCTGGCACACTTCCCTGCCGGTGCTTCCCTCAGTGACTCATGGCACTGGTTGCCACTTTCCTTCCCTTTGATGGGAACTCTGCTCTGCCCACTTTGGTTAGAATTCACAATCAGAAAGCAGTGAAGTTGGAGCTTTTGAAAAAGCATGAATTTGGAAGGATAAAAATGAAGTGGGCTTGACAGTCTTTTTTTAATGCAATGCCTTTGGGGAAAATCTGTTCCCCTTATATTAGCACTTTTCTCTACCTTCCCTCTGGGGTTCCCCAGTCCTTGCCTCCCCAAAGATCTTGTTTGGTTTGTTTTGGGTTTTCTTTGGGTTTTTTGTTTTTTGTTGTCCCATTCATTAAGTCTCTAGCATGGCTGGTATTAGGCTCCAATTTCAGGTCAAAACTGCTTCTCAGCAGGTCATTTAGGTTCTGAGCTTTCATATCGCAGAACTCCTTCCTGCATCTATAATCCAGGTGTACAATCAAGTTCCCAGCTCTCTTTTAAAACATAGAAGGAAAGGACTTTGTCAGCTGCCCAAGGTCCTTTAGGATCAGTGTGATGCTAAAGAACAGCCCAAGTCTCCTGGCTATTTGAATAAGCTGGTTGTGAAGAAGGAAGCAGCCCTGGTTGGAAAAGGCCTCTGTCATGAGAGGTCTCATCCCCACCTCTATTGCCTCTGTCCCAGACTGCTCTCCACATACAGCTACACAGCCCACTTCATTTCTTTAAAACAGGATGCAAAGAAAAAGCAAGTAATAAATAAATGAATATCAGAGGCTAGGTATTATTTAATAACAGAAGTCATTCACAAAATAGAACTAGTCTTTTTTCCATTGTAGGTTCCCTCCCAATTACCCTTGCTAAACATGTGTGCATGTGCGCCTGTGCATGCACCCGCACACACGCACACACACACACACACACAAACACACACACACACACACACACACACCCCTAGAGTCTTTTCTAGAGTTTGGCCCTACATTTCCCCTCTTATTCTCACCTCATCGTTGTTGGGCCCTACATCTATGCCTCTCTACTATGCCAAACAGCATCTTAAGAATCAACACCTCTGGCCCCAGTGTGCAATAAGACACAGAGTAGAATGAACTTCAAAGTAGCCTTGTGGCAAAGACCAGTGTATCCTGAGATATGTGTTTAATGGAGTATAAAGCCAGCTTAGCTCCTTGGACCTGAGTTACCATACGAAAGGGAGCTCTTTTCTTTCATCTTTTTCCCTACCCCCCGTTCTAGAAAAGAATAATTTTGTTATCCTCTATCTTTAATTATGGTTTGTGAGTCCCCCGCTTTTCAGCCATCATAATCATATCCTCCCTGAGGTTGCTTAGTGAAAACTTCACTAAGACTGACTAGTTCCCTTTCAGGTACACACACACCCAGGCAAAACCCTGACTTACTCTGTGGTAAATCCAAAGATGACTCATTGGGTACTGGTGAGCTGGTCACCAGCCCCTGACCTAGATCTGTCAGGATACGGTCTTCACGTCACTGCGAGCAAGGAGGAGGATGAAAATGGCATGTCCTCTGTCAGCAAATAATTTTGAGATCTTGTAAACAAAGCATGCAAATGTGTCACTGTCTTTGTGTGTGGTGTCATTAACATCCAGTTGTCCCCAACATGAACCTAAGCCATGAGAGGTAATAACCTGCTAGGTTCATAGACTGTAATAATACTTTTAGCCTTAAAAGATAGTAGCTTCTGGGTTCTGGACTTGCCCATCTCCTGATGTGGAACTAATCGTAAGTCTTCTGAAATTTGTTTCAAAGACACCTCCCTATCCTCAGAAGACACACACACATAGAAGGAAGCAGTCTCTTCAGAATGGGTTTCCACTGGCGTCTCCTGAAAGGCCAGTGTCAAAAAACCAGAATGCCGTGTCACACTTATGATGAGAATTCAAATCAGGGATCTCCCTAGTCCCAGGCAGCAGGAGGTGAGTGGTGGGCAAGCGAGTGAAGCTTCATCTGTGTTTGCAGCCGCTCCCCAGCGCCAGCATCACTACCCCAGCTCCACCTTAGATCATCAGGTATCAGATTCTCATAGGATCACTGACCCCTAGTGCCAAAAATATTGAGGACCGCTGACTTAAATGATACACATATTTGGAAAACCAATTACAATCAGATGTTTAACTTCTTTTGAAATCTAAGCAGGGGGAAATACTTGAATTGTCCGAGTGGCCAGTGCCATCACACTCAGCCAAGTGCATCCATCTCTACTCTTGGATAGACTCTGTCTCTGAGTTCTGAGTTCCAGCTCGGGCACCACCTGGTTTCTCTGCTGTCTCCTATGATAGAGACCATGTAGACCATCCTCCAAACACAGCACAATTGATTAGATTGTTTTCTTGCTGTGCCAAATGCAGGAATACTACATTAAAAGTCTGAATTGTATTTTAAAGCACCAAATCTCCCTGTGTTGGTGTTATCTAAAGCAAACGTACATGAAAATTTACTTGAAAGAGGAAGTGAAGCTAGGAAGGGAAGGGCTAGGAACCAGTGTTTGGCCTCAGTCACATGTAAGAGGGAGAACAAATATCCAAATGCAGGAATTCTTGACTTCAAGTGAAGGGTGATTCAAAATCCTTCTGAAGACAAGAATTCCTGTATCTTCCCTACCAAACCTATGAACTTCAACTACTGTTGATCAGGTAGGAGAGAGGGGTTTGAATGATTTTCTGCTCACCTTTTGGTGGAGGATCTAAAACAGAAAAATTAGAGAGAAGCAGTAAGATCGTGACATGTGGCAGTCCAGGAGGCACGAGACCCCTGACCGGAGCCCTGCTCTGCTGCTTTGCTGGCTTGTTTGTCCATCTCTCCAAGGAGACACTTGAAGTACATTGAAGATTTACAGATTACACTTTGAAGGTCTGAAACATAATTCCTTAGAGATGATTCAGAGCCAACAGGTGTTCAACAAGAGTGGTTTGTTTTTTGTTTTCTGTAAGGTTAGCTGTAGCTTGAAAAAAAAAAATTACTGTGAACCAGCCATCTCTGAAATGCTGTGATTCTAATTAAAAAACCAAATAAATACTGCTGAAATGATCCAAGCCTGGGTGACAATGTAACAAGGTATGTGATTAAATATACAAAGAAGCCTAATTTCGATCCTGTCTGGATTGTTTCCCATTATAATTCTCAATGTATGCACAAATAACATAGTGTACAATTAACAACCGTGGCCCAGCCTGCTGAGATTGTTCCCTCGCTGATTCTGCTTTGGAATTTGATGTGTAAAGAGCAGTAGTTTGGGAATCCAGAGGTCTAACCCACTGGAGTGGCATAAAATTAAAGAGGAGAAGCAAGATGGCTCATCTGAACTGTGGTGGGAAGAGCTGGCCTGGGAATTAGGCCTGCGTTACAATCTTGACCCTGCTGCTGACTTGCTGTGTGCCAAAGGTTTCTCCAACTCCAACATTCTCCATACTTGCTCTAGTGTCTGGAATTGCTATCAGTAACCATCAGAGATTGTCTAAATGGCATTTCTCTTTCCTTGCTTCAAACGCCCTGGAAGGCAGCATTATCGCATGTGCATACCAGGGCGTGCACAGGCAGGCTTCACTTGGGCGCAGCCACTGACACGTGCAACAAAGACAAATTGCTTCTCAGCCCTGGAATTGTGAGAAATCTGTTTTGTTTCTTTTCTAAATCGGATCAAATATGGCTCCAATCTAGCGAGCACTCACCAAGATCTGCAAGAGGTCTCTCTTAGTTGTGTTATATGTTCTCGTCTCCTCCCTTGGATGTTAGTCCACGCATGCATCCAACAAGTATTTATTGTCCAGGCACTATTGTTTGCACTGGGAATACAACAGGGAACAAAACAAAGCCCTGCCCTCTTTGAACATAGTCTCATAGAAAGACAAAATAAACAAGTAAATACATAACATGCAAAGTATCAACAAGGACCAGGAAGAAAGGTCAAGTGTAAATGGAAATAGGGAGCACAGGGCATGAGAGTCACTCTGTTGTAGAGTGGTCAGGGAAGGCCTCGCTGACAGAGACATTGTGAAGAGATGTGAAGGGAGTGAGAGAGCGAGCTATATAACTATATGGAGGAAAAATATCCCCAGTAAAGAACACAGCAAGTGCAAAGGCCCTGAGGCAAGAGGTCTTGTTCTGTTAGAGGACATGTAAGGAAACCAGGGGTTGGGACTGAGTGAGGTACATTCAGAGATGGAGGGTTTGAAGTGGAGGCAAAACTTGAGAGCCATCATGAGTTTGGCTTCATGAAATGGGAATTCACTGGAAAATGTGTGAACTGAAAACTATAATTGTGATCCCTTTACAGTTTAAGGGGATCACAATGTGGCTGTGTGGCTGCAAGCTAGGGAAAAATGAAAGAACAGTGCAGCTTTGGCTACCACAAATGCTACATGTGGGCTTAGCCTCATACTAAAGAATACAGGTAAATCCAAGCCCCACTGCATTGTCCTACAACACACAAATTGTGAAAAAAATAATGCTTGTCCAAAAAATTAAATTAAGATATATTGCATGCCACCATAGCTTGCTCAAGACGCCCTGATTAATGAAATGATTGAAATGATATTCTATTCACCCCACCCCCTCCACTGCCAGGAAGGGAACCAAGAAAACCATCTTGACCTGTGCCTTCTCTGCTCTAGCCTGTCAGTCCTGTTGTCCTATGGCTGTCTGGTCCCCAGGTCCTCTGACCTTGCTGCCTTCTCTGAGTTGTTCTGTGCCCTCATCGCATTCCTAACGTGACTACACCCTCTGCTTCTTCTGCTGAGGGTTCACCTCCTTCCTGCCAGGGCCCGGGGGTCAGAAACTCTATGCATGTGTGGGCTGGTGGAGGGACACCTATGGCCTGAGGGAAGCCTTGGGCTTTCAGCAGACATTTGCTCATCTTACGTGCCAGACAGCTATCTCTGCTCCAGTTCTGTAGCTGCAAGGACTCAAGGGGAAGCTGCCAAAAGTAGAACTCCAGAAGGTCCAAGCAGGCAAGGGCTGCTCTGCTCTCAGGCTTAAGGAAAGTGTTCTCTTACCTTGTCAGCAATGCCAAACCACCTCCTTCACTAAGGCTTAGCCTGAGCTGGGAACAGAAACTATCTCCTAGCCTGGTCACACTCTCTGCTTCCATATTCTCCTCACTCTTCCCTAGGGCCTTGGGTGGAGTGAGGACAGGGAACAAAGAAGAGAAATATTTTTGTGGTTTCTAAATCTCTTTGTCCTAACCCTGCTCTCTCACAACCTTAACTTAAAAGGAAGGTATTTGCTGCCTTTGTATTTTGTTTCAGACTTGTCTGGACTGGAGAAGGCCTCCAGGATATGAGCAAATGAACCGGGTGGGCAGGAAGGTGGGCAGGCGGTGGGAACCACCACCATTAAGGCTCCCATGATAGTCCTGTCAAGTTGTCCCAGCTCCTGACCTTCAAAAACAGAGCTTGGCTGGATTTGTCTTCACATGGGTAATTGGACATTTTGACCAAGCAATACTAAAAACACCGTTAACCTCTTCCTAGGGTGGAGGAGACCCAATGCAGGAGGTCAGGGCTCTCTTCCCACAGGAGGCAGGGAAGGCAGGCCCTCTTGCTTTGGCTGGTGAGTGCACTAGAGAAAGAATGAATAGACACTGATATCTTCCTGAGTATCACCCGTTACATAGTTAGATCATAAATTTACAGCAGCAATAAGTGCCTAAGATAAGTTCTTAGAGGGCCCCACTAACCCTCAGGGTCAGGCACTGTGCCAAACATCAGAGATACAATAAGTAAAACAGTCCCTGCATGGAGGGGGTTCAAAACCTACTTGAGGAAACAGACATTTCAACAATTAACCCCAGTGACTGAGAAGCGCTATCATGTGTGATGCCATGGTGGGGGGGCTCAGAAGAGCAAGAACCCAGTTCTCAGAAGGGGAAGACTTCACATAGGTGGTGACACTGAGGGCGCTTTTTATTAAAATAACAGCCTTTTTATAAAAATGACACTCAGTCTTTGTAATGAGTCAAGCAATAAGTGTCCAAAACAAGTAACAAAATACCTCAAGCCCCTAGACCCAGAAACAACCTGTATAAGCTCTTAAAACGTAATTTAATGGAATTTAACGAAAGGAAAAAAAACTGCTGTTAGAATGAAGAAACTTGTTATGCAAAGGCCCCAAGTATAAAAGTGACAAAAGCTTGGTCTGCCTAGAATACAGAGTGCCGACAGAAGGGTAGCCAGCCAAGACCAACCACTACCCCAGACAGGGACCGAATCTGTTTTATGTGCAAAGGCAGTGCCTAGCGCCATGCAGTGGATGTCCCATAAATATGTACTTAAAGAATAAAGTAGCACATGGAAGGTAGTCAGGTTAAGCATCTAGAGAGGAAGAGAGGAAGGCAAAGGGGCCAGTCCATTAAATATAAAGAAATGAGCGTCGTGCATCACGAGATAATAAAATAATAGCAGCCCCATTTAACTGCTCTTGCAAATGCCCCAAGTCCAAGGTCAAGCATTTTTCCTTATTAGCCCAATTAACTCTCACAACTGCTTTCCCTAAGTACTATTATTACTGTCATTTTACATCCAAGGAAACACCCAAAAAGGTTAGAGAGCCTGACCAAGATCACTCAAGTAGTAATTTTGAATCTGAACTCATGTTGATTCTCTTAACCCAGGGCTTCTATCTTTCCAAAGAGGATCTGAGAGGTTTTTGGTGTTAGCAACATCAGTGAGTTAATGTGCAGCCCCTTCCCCTCGAAGGGCTTTGCCCACTTGAATGCATAAGTTCTATTTAAAACAAATCTGAATACTGCTAAAGAACAAAATTCAACAGAGTAAATTTGAAGATCTAATTGACTTTATTAAGCAATTCATGAATGCAGCAGCACCCAATCCAGCAAATAGAAGGGCACTCCAAGGGTTCAAGGGGTATATAAGAAAAGAGATGGGGCAGGGGAGTTATTAGCAAAAAAAAAAAAAAAAAAAAAGGAGGGGATTATTTTTAAACCAGGACATTTTCTTTTGCAGGGTAAGGGAAAGGCAAGGGTTTTGTCAAGCAAGTCGCCTCTTCTTCCTTTGGGGAAGGAGAGGGCCCATGTGACAGATTACCTTATTAGCTCTTGACGTGGACATTTCAGACTGGTTGACTAAGATTATATTACTGGGAGAAACTGAAACTGAAATCAGGTATTAAGTCTAGATTTGATAACACAGGCTTCAGTGCAAGTAATGCCATTGGGGCCTGTGGTTTTCTCTTTAACCTTTTTTTAGAATCATATGTCACATTCAACCCCTGAAATCATTAAAAGTGGATAAAGGGAAACACTAGAGCAATCAGAGTTAAAACATGTACACTGCTTCCCAGGAATGAGTAGTTTCCTTCCACCATTACAATGAATAATTTCAGACACCTATTTTGTGGTTTAATTGTTGGTTTAATTAGTTTATATACCATGGGGAGGAAAAGAAGAGCAGGGTGGAAGGGCACAGCCGGGGCCTGGAAAGCTGGAGCTGTCTGTTCCTGAGAGCCTCCTTTGAGGAGGCTGTTTCCCTCAAGCTTGGGGAAGGAGGGAATCAGGAGACCAGAGGCAAGATTCGTCTGACTCAGACAGGCTGAGAAGATAAGAGATGATCACATGCAGGAGGAAGTTCTCTAGTAAAAAAAATTTAAGTAATAGTCAGGGTTCTAAGGTTTGGTTCCATTTGCCCTTCCCGCATATCATCTTTCAAGTTCCTGTTTCACACACGGTCTCCTACTGGCTCCAGTGTCTCAGGACAGACCAGGGGAGCCTCTCTATTCCAATAGAGCCAGCCACGAACTGGAGTAATGGATTTTTCCCATGAGGAGTCCTAGGAACTCATTCCCAAACTAAAGAAGTGGACGGAGACCCAAATTCTAGTTTTCGAGCCAGTTGCTTCTGAGCCATCTCTGCTTTCTGCCAGGTAAGCCTACATGTGGGGTGAAGGGGCTGCAGTAAGGCCCTGGAAGGGCAGAGCTCTGGGGAGGGCCAGCCAGGGACCTCCTCCCTTGGGGGCCCTGTATGAGCCTGGACACCTACGAAGCAGGGGCTAATGGCTCAGGGCAGAGATGGGAGAGAGGCCTGGTGATGAGGCGCTGGCTGTCTTCCCTGCTATCCATCTAAGAATCTAATTTTTGTGGAAAGCAAAGTCAGAGGCTCTTCTTCACACCCTCAAAATTCTCTTCGTGGTTCCTTCTCTTTGGACTCTCCCTAGATACAAAAAGAGTTTCACGAGGTCGATGAGAAGAAGAGGGGAGGGAAGTTAGAAACAAATTTTGAAAAATCTTCAAAGCTTAAGACACTTTCAGTAGACACGGGGGATGAACAACTGGCTCTCAGACAAGTGGGACTAGATTCATTGGCTCCAGAAAAGCCCTGTGAGAGAGACAGCCAGCAGCTGGGGGCCTCTGAGGGCAAGGTTTCGGGGAGTATGTGTGTAGTGGTGGGGGCGGGGGCATGTACTGAAATGGCCTCCAGGAGTCCTGCTAAGCTAGCATCACGCCATTCTGGGGTAATACCTAGAACAGAGGTTCTCAGAATGTAAAACACAGATCAGCTCCACCAAAACCATCTAGGCAGTGTTTATGAAAACAACCTTTCCTTGGAAACCCAGGGTGAGCAATCACAAATGCTCCACCACCTTGCCCCTCTTTAATCACACTCCCTACAGACCACAGTGCACCTGGCCAATCCAGGGAACAGCAGGTGCAGGAATGTGTTTTCTTCTCTTATTAAGAGCTAAACAGCATTTCCTGTGCCCCATGCTTCATTAGCACATTGGTGATATTCGTTTCCTGTCCCTGACTCTCTGTTTCCATTCTGGCAAAGCGTTTGCTCTTTTCTCTCTGCTTTGGGGGTTGGGGAAGACAAGCTTCTCACAGAGCCTTTCTCAGGCTTCTTGGCAGCTTCCAGCTTTGTGCCCCTCACACTCGCACTAGAAAGCAGAGACTATGGCTTCTCCCTGACCCACCTCAAGGCAGCACCGCACCCCAATGAACTCTCCCCTCTTACTGTGGGCATTGTAGCCACATCCAGGTAGAACCAAACCTGCTCTTTTAGTATTTAGGGTCAACTAAGCCTGATGTTTCAGGGGTAGAAACAAGGTAGGGGGTTTGTTGGGGGGAAAGAAAGTGCTAGAAATAAAGATTGAAAGTTTAAAATCAATAGACTTTTATTGCGAGGGACTTTGATGAATAAAGATATAAGAAGAAAAAGTTAAGAGACTAAAAAGTTGTGCATTAGGGAATGTTTGGGCACATGGAGATCAGGAGGATTTCTGTTATTCATATACTGAAAATAAGCGGTTCTGCTGCACAGAATTATATATAAAATACAAACCTATTTTGCCTTTCCCCTGGGAGTCAGCAATTTTAGGAAAAGCCAGGAAACATGGCAGACTTGCTGGATAGCTGATTATGATTAAGAGAAGGCTTAGAAGGAGAAGCTGAAGCCAAAGAGGTTCCTGTGACAATGGATGCCCTCACCCCAACCCTTTCGGAAATCAGAGGGACTACCTCGGAGCCCAGTACTCTGCAGGTTACTCTCGGCAGGCTGGACAGGTAAGTGGCTCCTGGTGGTGAGCTTCACCCTTCCCTGAATTACACAGAGGGCCCTGGTCTACCTTGGGGGGCTTCTATTTGGCAATGCTACCATCTGTTACAACCAGGCTCAGGTCCACTGAGACCGTCAAACTCTAGGCTCAGAGAAGTTTGCTACTCCTGGGAGGATAGGAATAGATATTGAGGAGGAAAAGGAGTCATTGGGGAGAGAAAAGCCATGGTAACACGGGATTTTCTTAGAGCTAGCTACCTCGCCTGGCTGGACTTCTCACCTCTCAGAGGCCCCGATTTCAGCCCTCAATCTTTCCTACCTCAGGGCTCACCAATTGCTCCTCAGAAAAATACTAGATCCCACCATGATGAAAACAGAAGTCCCACTTTTCCCAAAGTTGTGTTTTTAGGTCCTAAAAAATGTGTCATGAACAAAAGTAATCATAGATATGATAAAAACATGTCTTTAGGACATAAAATTTCACAGAACTAATTGTGGATATCAATTTCACTGCGATATCTTTATTTCAATATCTTACTAACAAAAAATTCCATCACCAGTCGAAACTTTAGGAACACTGATCTAAATTTTAGCACTATGATAACAGTACAATTCAACGATAATACATTTTAAATTGCTGTAGTTTGGGGAAATAATTGTTATTACCATGACAAGCACAGGTCACTTTGCAGGTAGACTGGTGCATTGATGAGGAATGAATTCATAAAATCAGAATCCTGTATTTATTCACTTGTTTATTACTTGCTCATTCATTCATTTAAGAAATTCTTATACCTGACACTGTTCCAGGTAGCAGGTAAACAAGGTACACAAATCCATAACCTCTTTGAGTTTACAGTCAAGTGGGAGAGTCAGATAGAATCAGATACAATGTATAACATAATGTCAGTCATGAACGCTATGAAGAAAAACCTGAGCAGAGTAAGGGGACTGAGAGTAATCAGGTGTGGCCAAGGAAGACCTGTCTGAGGAGGTGACATTTTAGAAAAGACCCAGAAGAAATGTGGGACTGAGTCATGCAGGCAGCTAGGAGAGAGAGCAACAGGTCTGAGACAGGACTGGGCTTTGCAAGGGCAAGGAACAGCAAGGAGTCCTAGCAGTCAAAGTCAAAGGGAAAGTGGTAGGAATGAGGTCAGAAGGTAGGCAGAGGCCAGGACATAAGGTGTCATGGAGTCTTCTCTGGGTAGGGACTATGGTTGTTATCCCAGGTATGATGGCGAGTCATGGAGGTTGCAGTCAGAGGAGGGATGTGATCTGATTTACGGTTTAGAGGATCATGCTGACTCATGAGTAAAGATGGTATATTAGAGCTGAGAGTGAAAGCAAGGAGACCCTTTAGGAAGGTTATTACAAAGGTCCATGTGGAACACACAGCGGCTTAGACCAGGTGGTGGTAGTGGAGGAATGAGAGGTGATTGGGTGTGGGATAAATGCACAGGGTTGAGCAACAGAATCTGCTGGTTGGCTAGAAGTGGGACATGAAAGAAATAGACCAAAGTAAAGGACAGTCTTAGACCGAGCTACCAGATGATGGGAAACACCAGAGGAGGAGCAGGTTTATGGGAGAACAAGAGTGCTGTTTCAGATAGATTGGGTTTGAGATGTCTGTTAGGCAGCCTAATGGAAATATCCAGTATTGAGTTGGATAAACAAGACTAGAACTCAGGAGAAAAAAAAATCACTGACAGATTACCTGGTTCCTAATATTTAGGAATGCCAGATCTGCTAGTGATTCCTCCTTTAACATCAACTGGCTGCTTGCTGTTACAATAGGCAACTCAGAGTAGTAACCCCTGACCTCCAAGGGAATTGCAAATGGCACAGAACTTGCTCAGTGCATTTCCATTGGTTAAATCGCACAGAACAGAGTGTTGCTTGGAAACCAGTCCCACAAGTTGGTGCTGTGAAGGCTACCCAAGTGCACACCAGCTGGGACTCACAGATCCATTCCTTAATTGTAAATTGGGTAATCCTCTCCTCTGGGAAAGATGGGAAGCCAGGAGTAGGAAGAAGGGGAAGCAAGGGCAGATGACTTTGCAGATTCGGAGGCCAATGTGATGCAGTGAAAAGAGCATGATCTTTGGGCCCAAACCCACCCAGACTCAGATTCCATCTTTGCTTCTTTCTATCTGTGTGATCTTTGATATGTGACTTTACCTTTCTGAGTCTAAATCTCAGGTTCCATGGCCACAAAGAGAGATGGTATTGTTGCAAAGATTAAATAAGTACCATGTGCAAACCCCTGGCATCTAATATGCATTCACATGGGATAGCTCCTTCTCCTGTGTCCAATTTTCCTCTGTCCACGAAGATGACCCTCTTCCACCCCATAGCCCTCTTCACCTGGCCTTCCCTCACCTGGCTCCCATTCCAAATCCTTGGGCTCAAACTCCTAAAGAAAACATCTTCTCCAACCTTCCCACCTCCCACGGCTGGGGCCTGGCACTCAGTTTTTCTCATAGATCTAAAGACCAGAACATCAGCATCTTTTCTGGGCTTGCGGGACTCTTCGCCATCCTCCTGATCATCGCGGTTCTCTGTGTCCTGCGGAACTGGAATAAACGGAAGAAGCGTGAGTCCCTTGTTTGTCCAAAGTTGAGACATACTAGGACCAATAGTCTAGCCTGCCATTTAAAGCTCAATTTATTTTCCAGGGATAAACTATTGCACCAGCGAGTCCTCCGATTCTTATCCGACACACTGGTCCTTGATTTGCTCAAGGTCCTAGGCTGTGGTTCCAAAAGACTCAGTGCTGAATGCAGTTCCATTTGGAAAGTCATTGCCCTAGTACCTCTGTGTCCCTTTTTTCTCTTCCTGCTCTGACCACTGAGTTCCTTACTCTTAAAGCTCAAGTAGAATTTGTCAAGTTTGATAATGTAGTTTTTATGATGCAGGATGAGGTTGGGGAATACTTTCAGGGACCATTCCATCCCCAAGAGTTTCCTTCTCTCATTGCCATGCAGGGCAAGGTCCTTACCTGCGAGTTACTGTCATGCCCTTGCTGACTCTGCCTAGACCCAGACAACAAGCCAAAAATATTTATGATTCCTTACCCCAGAGGCAAGAAGTACAGGGTAAGTTTATTTTCCAATCCATGGAGTCCCATCATACAAAACTCCTAACCCCAAAATGTACCTCTCACCACCCAAAGGCAACTCTCTCTAAACTTTCAGAAATTTCTGACATTCAGGGAGCATGAAGAAGAATGGGATAGATAGACTACAAGATGTGACTCCAGTGAAAGAGCCTAGAGAGCTCTAAAAAGGGAGCATGGATTTGTCTAAGTTTAGGGTTTTGATTTTCCTTGGTGTTAAGGTAACAGAGGACAGGTAGGTATGTCTAGGGATGGGCAAGACATTCAGAAGGAGAATATGGCCACCAGCATCACAAACAGGGAGGATTCTCATCAGGAGCCTCCTCCTCAACCTCTCCACCCTTGTGCTAGTGTTCTCCAGCACCACAGAAGCTGAGGAGGGCTCCAGGTCTCAGAGCACATCATCCTTGTAGCTCTGACCCTCTCACCACACAGAGCACCAGCCCCCCAATACCAGACACCACAAAAACTCACTGAAGGAGAGAGTATTAAGGCTGAAGCTAGGACTGGCTATTGTCAGGGTTTGTTCTCTATCCTTTCAGGGAGACGTCATTCAAGGAGCATCCGGATTTTCAGTACCGAGAGCCTCCTTTCCAGAAACTCTGACAGCCCTCCCTCGGCACATATGGTAAGAGTCACGTGACATGACAAGCCTTTTGAGAGAAATGTCTTGTCTCTGACAGAACTGAGGTGAAAGTGTCCTAGGTCGCAAATCTCATCGCCACAGACAAATAGCATGCCCTTTGGCACTCGCCCTAGTGGGCAATTAATAATCAGAAAGACAAGCCTCAGGATCCCCACTGCTCAAGTAGAAACATTAAGAAAGATGGAGCAAGGGCCTGAGACTTTAAGAAGGACCAGAGGGGATGAGTCCTCCAGGACGTGATGTTAGAACTGTAATGGCTTATTTTAACAAAGACATGATAATGTGCTTATTCAAATGAGTGTCATCCTCTTCAAAGTAATCATCTCAGGAGTGTCACAGATATTCCAGCATTGCTGTTAGTGCTCAGAACAGACTTAAAACCCTGCTTTGGGAATTACTTCTGGGACTTGCATCAAGTTACTTCAATTAGCACTACATCCCGGTAGAGAAAGTGTTTGATCAAATGGGAACTATCCTTTGAGGCAGAGGTCCCCAGCCCCCTGGACCATGGCCTGTTAGGAATTGGGCCTCACAGCAGAAATTGAGTGGTGGGCAAGCGAGCAAACCTTCATCTGTATTTGCGGCCACTGGGGCACTGGCATCACTGGCTCAGCTCCACCTCAGATGATCAGGCCTTAGATTCTCGTAGGAGCACTGGTCCCTGGTGCCAAAAAGGTGAGGGCCACTGTTTTGCCTTTAAAAGGGGAGGGTTCCAACTGATAACAATAACCCCATGTGTCATGCTCTGGCTCTGAAGGCGGGAGTCCCACACAGTGTGAGGCAGAGGCACAGGGACAGCAGAGGGACTGCTTTGAAGATCAGGGTGCTCAATTCCATAGATAAGTCCTTGTCTGCTTGTTAAAGAATCAGTCCCTTCAGGCTGGTGGGCATCTCAAGCAAATGCAGTTTGCTTCTGATGTTTTCTGTTGTTACCCAGTCTCTCGTCACCATGTGCCCACCTCCATGTTGCCACCTTTGTTCCTTCTGCTGCCAGTCCCATCTTTGGGCTCCACTGATAAAGTGTAGAAAAGAGGAAACCGTTTCAGGACTCGGGTGGGTCTTGAAGGGATTTTGAATCTAGAGCTTAGAATTCAGCTCAGATATAAGTTTAGCTTGGACTAAATGTTTGAAGGACATTTTGAGCCAGTGGCCAACATTTAAAACTCTAAGTCCAGATGTCCAGCTTTTCTTGAAAATTCAGATATTCTAGAAACAACAGACCAGCAATCTAAACAACCATAATCAGCTGATTCTGTGCATCTGCTGCCCCTTAATAATGGGAAGCATTTTTTTAGTGTTTTCTGTGTGCCAGGAGATATTCTAAACACTTTACACATGGAAATCCATTTACTTCATGTGAAAAACTTATGACGTAGATACTATTATTATCCCCATGTAGGAAACCAAAGCACAGAGAGATTAGGTAACTTTCCCAAACTCAGCACAGAGTGATGAGGCTGGGATTGGCACCCTCAGCCTAAGCCTAAGTCTTTACCTTTAACCATTATGCTATGTTGCCCCTCAGTGTGCTCTGAATTGGTAGGCTCTCTCTGTTAATAATATCCCCGCACCCCATTGAACTCCCACATTGTGGCCAAAAAATAGTTACAATTTATCATCACACTTACACTGTTGCTTTCTCTAATTTCAGTCCATTTCTCTCGTACCTACCTAGCATTTAAAGTTTTGCATTTGGAGATCCCTGATTCAGTGCTTTTCTGCAAGATGGAGAACTGGGTGAAGGAACGATCAGATAGCAGTACTGGGTGGGGAAGAAGAAAGGCTTTGTTCTTGTTTCTGCTTCCACCCTATCACTGGCTTTCTCTTCTTGCTCATAGCCCTCCCAAGCAGACAATGGCCTCCAGGTGCACAGAGCCCATAGCTATGCTGTGAACTGTGCTATGGACATCTATGACAATGCCACAGAGGCCCAGATGTATGACAATCCCACTCCCTCAGCACACTACATCAATGTCAGAGCAGCTGAAGACTGCCTGAGCATCTCTTCAAAGGATTCAAGAGATTATGTCAATGTCCCCATAGCAGAAGAGGTTACTGAAGCTCTAGCTTCTACCAACACCGTCCCCAGGAACCTTCTTGTCCTCCCAAGTGCTCAGGAGCTGGAGTCTACTGAGGGAAAAAATGAAGGCTGTGAGGATGCCCATAACTGCACCAGTTTTTGGTCTCCAGCAACTGAGAGCAATGATTCACTCAGTGATGAGGAAGGCTCTTCTCAGACCTCAAATGACTATGTCAACATGGCAGGTTTGGATATCAGGGCCATCCAAGGGGAGCATCCCTGGATATCTTGTCAGTGCTGCAGAGATTATGCAGATGTCAATGGAAGCCAGCAGCAGGCAGAAGAAGTGATATCCTCAAACACGGACCATGTAGAGAGCAGGACAGATGGTCTAGGAGCCCATGTGCAACTTGTAAGGCAGTCAGGGAAGTTCCTGGATTTAGGCGATTATGTGATTTATCAGCCATCTACACAAAATGAGAACAGTCAGGTGACAAATGAGGACTCTAATGACTATGAAAATATGCTAGCTGTCAACTTAGAAAGCAGGGACTGCGAGCAAAGACCAGATACACAGCTCCTTCCTGATGAATTAAGATCCCGCCACCCAGCTGGAAAGCTACATGGAGTAGTCTATCCTGCCAGATCCAAAGCCACTACAGGTCTTCTAGTGAAGACCCTTGACGATCCTAATATTTCAGTGGATTCATTCAGCTAGGCTAAAAAGAGGCTGAGAGGTGTAGGGAGCTGAGGGGATCGCAAAGCAAAGGTTCGGGAAAGCAAGAAAAAAATTCTTCTCAAGTAGGGTGCCATTATCTTTCATACCGGTCTAAGAATGTTTGCTGCCGTTACCTTTTAGGACTGTTTGGAGATCAAAAATGCAACAGTACTTTAGTGCACCATGAAAATATAAAGTAGTCTAAAATCATTTCCTTCACTCATACCAGCAAGCTGCAAAGCAAAAATTGGGATTATTTTGTAATCTGGGAAGAGGTTAAAAGAAGGGAGAAATGGGAATGGGGGTGGAGGACAGTTTCTACTTTAAAATGAGTGTGGACAACAAATGCTGGACAGGATGTGGAGCAACAGGAACTCTCACTTATTGCTGATGGGATTGCAAAACATAACATCTACTTTGGAAAACTGGCAAGTTTTTATAAACATATACTTATATGACTCAGTGATTCCACTATTAGGTATTTACCAAAATCAATTGAAAACTCTTGTTCATACACGAGTTTTCAAAAACCATACATGACTGTTTACAACAGCTTTATTAACACTTGCCAAAAACTAGAAATAACCTAGATCTCCTTCAGTAAGTGAATGGATAAACTGTGGTAGATTCATATAATGAATATCCATACTCAACAATAAAAAAGAATGAACTATTAATTCATGCAACAACATGAACTAATCTTAAATGCATTTTTCTAAGTGAAAGAAGCTAGACCTAAAAATTTTCATATTGTATGATTCCATTTATGTGACATTCTGGAAAAGGTGAAACTATAAGGATAAAAAACAGATTAGTGATTGGCAAGTTTGAGAAAAGGAGCAGAGTTGACTACAAAGGAATTTTTAGATTAATGGAGCTGTTCTGTATAGGATTGTGGTGGTGGATACATGACTCTATACATCTGTCAAAATGCAAAAAACAAACAAACAAACAAAAAAACAAAACAAAAAAAAACCTGTATAGCATACAGAGTGACTTTTATTGAGTGCAAATTAAAAAAATTAACCAGGCTGTCAGGGGAACCAATGATGAAATACAAGTTGTGACAAATGAATCTAACTGTACTATAAATATGTCATAATATCACAGAAGCAGAGAGTGAAGAGGAGCAGGCCTAATTAACTTTGGAAAACAATCTTTTCACTTGAATTGTAAGATAAAGACATAAAGAACTCTACATAAACACTGTACCCTAGTTAGTAAATTTGTATTTTACAGGAGTATAGGTTAGCAGTCCTGATACTACTTTAAGTATTTATTAAGGTTGAATAAATAAGTAAATATATTATAAATAAGGGGAAGCAGGTTTCTTACTATCAGAGAGAAAAGTAACAAATGAACAAGTAGGAAAGACTCCAATGAACTCTGGTGCTGGATTAGAGTTAGGGGTACAATTGGAACATGCACACATATATATGAGTAGATACAGTAATAAATATAGGTATAGGCTAGTATTCATATATTTTTTAGCTCTGTCCACTAAGGGCCTTGAAGCAATGTCACCCCAGTAGCAATGAACACACTAGCATTCAGATCTTGGTTTCTTAATATCATTCTCCAATGAAAGGAACCAGAGCTCCTTGGCTCTTTCTAGGCCTGGGACAGAGAAAACACAGAACAAGCTTAACCATCTTGTAGAAAATGAAAAGCAAAGCAAAGTAAGGAAAAGAGAAAAGAAAAGGGAGGAAAAGAAAAATAGAGAGGAGTCGGTGGGGGAAGAAAAGACAAGATGAGGACATGTCTAAAGGAGCCAACTGAAAGAGCTCCCAAAGAAAAGCCAGAACTATTTGAGCAGTGAAAATAAATAATAACAAATTTATAACTCAAAGAACAAAATAAATATTGGTAATTGACACCCATACCAATGGTCAAATAAATAAAATGGAAGAAAGGGATAAAACTTTCTTACAGATAAATTACAAATAATAAACATAAAATAAATAGGGGAGATCACCATTGAGACACCACAGAATAAATGCTGTGGGTAAGTTCTGATGAATGCTCAAATTAGTGGGTGACACTTTTAGGAAAACTAAGATAGTTGCAGAGGCTCAAAGACTCTTCTCCAATATATTTATTCATCACTGTGATAATTTTAACACATGCCCATAAATTATCTGATACTCCCCCAGAACTTTATTCCCTTCTCTTTCAATGTGGGCTGGATTTAGTGGCTGTTTTCTAACAAATAGAATATAAAACAGGTAAGGAGTAAATTTGGAGTGGAGAAACTTGGCAGATACCACCTTAATCATGTGATCAAGGATAACTCACTGCTATATGATCAACAAGATAGGTACTTCACCTCTGTGGTATTCTTAATGCACAGCCCCAGTCTTGTCATGAGAAAAAAAAAAGTTAGAGAACCCAAATTGTATGACATTCTACAAATACCGGAGCAGAACTCTTAAAAGTGTTAAAGTCATGAAACACGAGGAAAGACTGAGAAACTGTCAAATTGGAGGACACAGAGGATACATGATGACTAAGTATAAAATGGTACTTTGGATTGCATCCTGATACAGAAAAAGCACACTAGCAGAAAAAAATGATAAACTTCAAAAAAATTATATTTTAGTTAATAGTAGTACATCAATGTTAGTTTCTCAGATGTTAACATTAAGGGAAAGTGGGTGAAGGGTATACAAGAACTCTGTACTATCTTTGCAACTTTTCTGTAAATTATTTCAAATAAATAATAATTTTAAAGCATGGGAGTAAAGAAAAATGACTTATCTCACTGAAATAAGTGTGCTCTTGTTCCTTCTTCTGCAAAATGGATATAACATAAAACACATCTGGTATAATACTTCTAGGTGTTTGTTTTTTGCATTGTTTTGTTAGCATATAAGTACAATCTCCCCTATCAATCTGCATCTTTTGCCTGCTGCATCATTAAGTCAAACAAACATTGACTTAAATATATTTAAGTCCTTGGCATTCACCCTGGCTCTTAACACAAGGCCTGAGATAAAAGCAGGTTCTTGATAATTGATGATTGATAATGTGATTCTCTGCACCTACTTATAGAATAAAATGTTGAGGGAGGTTTTGCTGTTG
Organism: Cynopterus sphinx; assembly: GCA_030015415.1. Taxonomy (NCBI): domain Eukaryota; kingdom Metazoa; phylum Chordata; class Mammalia; order Chiroptera; family Pteropodidae; genus Cynopterus; species Cynopterus sphinx. The sequence goes on along the minus strand of CM057392.1, from coordinate 20,177,071 downwards.
TTCCGGAATGGAGGCTAAGACCAAAAGCTTGGTAGTTATAATGGTGTAAAACACCCCACATTCTGAGGTCAGAGTGCACCAACTATGAGGAGTCAGCCAACCCTCTTCAGGAATTACTGAAAGTGAAAATTAGTTCTACCATATACAGCTCTCCACTTCACTATGTCCCTACTCTACAAGAGAGGACACAGAGGTGACTAGGGCTAGCCTTTGAGGAATTTGCTGGTCAGGAAGAGAGGTTCTTTTCTCTCTTTGCTGCTCGCCATCCCTGGGGGTGGTAACCATCTCCTTCTGCAGAGTGCTTGATGAGAAAGAAGAGAACATTGTCAGAACTGAAAGAGTGGGGCTATGAAACACCTGGCCACCCACTGTTGGGCATGACAACAATAAGAGCATCACGAAGGGGAGGTTAACTGGGCCTGGGCTGTCTTGCTGGCACCACCTCAACAGGGTGCCAGGCAAGGGCCTCTAGAACAAATCTAAGGTGGCCTCACAAGCACTTGCATGGGTGCTAGAGACTGAACACTTACATGCCCCAAAATTCATATGTTGAAACCTAATCCCCAATGTGATGGTATTTGGAGATGAGGCCTTTGGAGGTGATTAAGTCATGAGAGTGGAGCCCTCATGAATGGGGTTAGTGCCGTAATAAAAGAGATCCCAGAGAGCCCCCCCGCAACCTTCCACTATGTGAGGACACAGCCAGAAGATAGCTGTCTATGAGTCAGAAAGTGGGCTTTCACCAGACACAAAATCTGCTGGCACCTTGATTGCAGACTTCCCAGCCTCCAGAACTGTGAGAAATAAACGTTTGTTGTTTAAGTCACCCAGTGTGTAGTGTTTTTGTTATAGAAACCTGAAGGGACTAAAACAATGGAATAAAGGTAGATTATTTCAGGAGCTAGTTCTCTCACATCTCACGACTGTATTGTGGGTAAATTCTTCAAGGCTCTCAGATTCACCCCACAGGTAGCCAACATTTAAATTCCTACCACACAGAGAGCACCGTGTCAGTCTGGTGTTGATGGCCAGGGAAGCAGCAACAAGTACATAGAGAGGATGGCAACCTCACCTAGTCAAGTAAGAGATTTGTATCAGATGTGAGAACAAAGACTTGGACAGAACTGAATCTTAAGTACTGGTATGAGAGAATTCTCAGAACCAAGAGAGAATGAAAAATTATAGGATCAAAATAAGAAATTATTAAGAAAGCTACCACCTGGTAGGAAAGGGAGGTTCAACCTACCACAGTTGGGGAGCGGATTCTGAAAAAACTAAAGGCAACTCTGTTTATACCTCAATAAGCCAGTTACACTCATATACATTCCCCCAAATTGAGAATGATTAATAAGTTATAGATTGTCTCATATTAGGTAATTTTTCTATTTCTTGTTCTGAAATTTTTTATTAATGAATGATAAAAGACTGTCTATAGAATTATAATTCTTTCTTTCCCTTTATAGTTTTATTTTCTTACATTAGTTGCCAGAAAATTTTGAGCTGAATTGTATGTCCAATTGCAGTAGTTATCTGATCTCATATGCCTGATAATGCTAAACATGAGGAAATTTTTTTTCAATATCAGGATGAGAAAATAGACATAAAAATAGTCCATTATAATTTTTTAATTACTTAAATATAGTGAATTAATTATTCAAACTTATGTTATATTGATTGTGACCACATTCAGAATACACCATGAAATACAGAGGTTTGCTAAGTGTCCTCCTTCCTTCTATGTCTCCCTCCCTCTGATGGTGAGCAGAAGACAAGATTTCGTTGCCCCTCTGGTATGTATCCCTTCCTGAGTGCTGCCTTAGTATCATGGATCTTTATCATTACTTCTGGTTTTCCTGTGGGCTGAAGGCCCATAACTGACTTGCAAATACTTCTAGAAACTCTGAGTCTTAAACCAACTAATAAGTTGCTGTCACAGAAAGAAGGCAACAGTGCTCCTAGAAGACACAAACAACCAAGGAAACCTATCATATCCTTTTTACTTGTATTACTTCCTTTTATTAATCACTCATGCTGAAAATGATGACATAGCAAGAAAAGGGTAAACAGGGTAAAGCATACTTTCTTTTCCTTTCAGTCTTCTCTTACTCTCAATAAGCAGAAGAGCGCCAGTAGAATGTGCGTGTATCAAAAAATGGAGGCAACAATTCTGCTCACCAAGTATGACATGTGGGGCACTCCCTCACCACCAAGTAATTCGCCAGCTGGGTATCCTATAATTCAACTCAGTACTGATACTATCTACCCAGGGAGAGCATAAGATTCCGCAGGTTACAAGCTCAGTCCCAGTTGCAAGTCCATGTTGTCACTTGTGTTTCTGACTGACTCTCTATAAATCAGAGATTCCTAGGACCCCCTCAATGGGTTCAATTAATTTGCCATAGAAGCTCATAGAACTCAGGAAACTCATTTGTTCACTAGATTACCAATTTACTGCAAAGAATATTAGAGGATACAAATCAACAACCATATGAAGAGATATATAGAACAAATCCCAAACAAAGGAACTTCCATCCTCGTGATAAAAGCACTCTGTTTTACCAATCTGGAAGCCCTTTGAACCTTGTCCTTTGGGTTTTATGAGGACTTCACTACATAAACATGATTGATTAAATCACTGGCTATTGGCAATAAGTTGAACCTCCAGCCCCTCTTCCCTCCCTGGAGGTCGGTGGGGAGGTGGAAGTGTGGGTTGTGGTGGGACTGAAAGTTGCAACCCTCTAATCACATGGTTGGTTCTCCTGCCCTTGTACTTAAGTGTGATCCAAAAGTCACCATGAATATAACAGAAGGTACCTTTGTCACTCTCATCACTCAGGAAATTCCAAGCATTTTAGAAGTTCTGTACCAGAAACAGGATAAAAACCAACTAAATATTTCTTATTATAAATCACCATCAAAGGAGTAAAAACCATTGAGGGTTTTTTTGTGCAGTGTTGCCATTGTTCTGGTAAGATGAAACACAATTAATTATTGTTATTCATAGTAGTTATAGTCTAGAAAGTCACCATAAACACTGAATTAGTGAATACGGAACCACACTGCTCCTAAGGGAAATATAGAGTTAGGTTCTTGGGAGCTTCTGATTACATTTTCATCAACTGATCAATACATAGCCTTGTTTTAAGTGTGTTTCTATTTAATGATACCTTATTTAACATATACTGTTGATTCGTTAACATTGGAACTCACCGCCAACTGCACTGTAACTCATGCCTGAATGAGGCTTATCTGGCACACATATTTTCTCCATAAGATACATCACAGCCTTCTTGCTCTTTGAACACTAAACAGTACTTCAGCACTACACTTGGGAGTCATTTAAAACAGTGAAATCACCAACAAAAAGTACAAAACTGCAAAAAATGTGGTACTGATTAAACCACAAAAAAGATTCTTCTTTACAGTTTGAGAGCTGAAACAAGAAAGCATAACTTTGCCTTGTTTAACCTCAGGTGGGACCTGCATGTTGGATGACTGAAATTTTTCCCATTTTGTACATGCTCATGTCTGTGAATGACCAACAGTGCCAAGACTATTGGTTTTGAGGTTACAAATAAATTTCAGCAAGTAGGCAAATTCACAAACAGAATCTACAAATAATAAGGATTGGCTGTATGCATGTACCAGTTACAAAATAAAAATTGTGTAATTTTAGTGATTCCACATATGAGTTAAATGTTGATATATTTGTATTTAAACTGGCATTGCATGATATAAAGATGAGTGGTAAAACTCATGTTAACAACTTAAAATTCTAATGTTACTTACAATGACATTAGATAGAAAGTAAGAAACACCATGACAAGTCAAGAGAGAGACTAGAGGGAAAAAGCTTCATATTTTAGCACCTCTAACAGCACTTTTTTCTCAATCTTTGAACAAGAGATCCCACATTTTCATTTTGCACTGGGCTCCACAAATTATGTAGCTGACCCTGTTCCCATGGGCATTCATTCCTCCTCTGCTATTGGGTTTATGTGCTTACCTAAATCTCTTCACAGGAACATGCGACATTCCATCTCTCCATTCTAACTACGGAAAATACATCCCTTCTCACAAAAACTCTGGCTCCATCAGTCTTCTCTCTCTCCCAGAACACTATGTCCAACTTGAAGTTTTGCTATCTTGAGTGTCAGTTGGCTAGACAGTGAATGGTCAACCCCACTTATGCTAACGGACTCCTAAAAAGAAAGACAGGTCCAAGGACAAAGGTCAAACAGACAAGGATTCTTCCATCCAAGCTTTCTTTTTTCTATTCTTTCACATCAAGCTATGGACCTCTGACTGGTCCATTCAAGCAGTTAATTTATTAAAGTAATAAAATCTAAAATCATGGACGTTTCAAAAAGAAACAAGGGGAGAAGTTATATAATCTCAGAGTAGTAAAAGTCTTTCTAAACATGAGCCCAAACCTAGAAAGCTATAAAAAATGGTTGATAAATTTGACTTCAAATTAGTTCTCTCTTGCACAAACTTAGTGGCTAAAACAACATAATCTTATTATCTTATAGCTCTAGAAGGCAGAAGTCTGTAATGGGTCTCACAATACTGAAACCAAAGTGTCAGCAAGACTGTAAATTCCTTCAGGAGTTTCCAGGGGAAAATTTGTTTCCTTGCCTTTTCCAGTTTCTAGAAACCACCTGCCCCAGCCTGCATTTTCATTTTCATGAATTTCTCTTATAAAGACCCTTTGGATGACATTGGCCTACCCAGATAATCCAGGATAATCTCCCTATCTCAAAATCCTTGATTTAATCACATTGCAAAGTCCTTTTTCTATGTAAGGAGGTATATTCACAGGTTCCGGTATTAAGACATGACCATATTGGGGGAGAGCAGGGCCTTATTTTCTCTTCCACAACTACATAACATATTAATATGTTTGATGATAGATGAATCTGATAATATCTCAAGCCCTGTTATAAGAGTTAGAGGAGTAAAAAGATGTATCCAGGTGTCCTGGAGAACCTGTCTAGAAGAGAAGAAAATCCATTCTTGACAATCCCAAATCAAGGCATAATTCCCCCAAGTGTGTTCTAATTTTGCAGAATCTTAGATGAAAAAAATATGCATTCAGCTGCTGTTGAGTGGAATGTTCCAAAATGTCAGGTCAAGTTGGTTGCTTTGGAGGAGAGACTGTTTCATCATGTGACCTGCAGCTGGACCCACAAGCTAGATCCAGATCAGAACAGATATTGCTTCATGTACACACCCTCAGAGACTATCTGATTGACCCCTCCCATATGCCTCTATGCTGGTTCTTGGAACAGATAGTTGCATTGTCCTGAGAAAGCATTTAAGGCATTCTTCTCTTTATCCATGACAGATCACCAGCACTCCCATCCATCCTGCCCTGTTCTACATAATTCTTTAGTGCCTGCCATGTAGCACAAAAGATATCCACGTCATCTTGTAGCCACCCAAGACACACCTTGTATGTAAGTTCCCTTAAAAAACTTTTGATGTAATACTACAGTTGTCAGCCTCTTCGGTCTCTCAAACCCTGGGAGATTTTCCCAACAGTTGATAGTGTTTTTTGGGCCGTCTATACCTTTACTGATTTTCCTTCTACTTGTTCTACCAGTTACTCAGAGAAAAGCACTGAAGTCTTCAAATGTAATTTTAGATTTGCCTCTCTCTCCTTTGGGTTCTACCCATATCATCTTCAAGTATTTTGAAGATCTATTGTTAGCTGCATGCACATTTAGGACTGTAACGTCTCCTTGGTGAATTGACTCTTTGGCATTAATTAATGTCGCTCTTTATCACTAGTAATATTCTTTGTTCCAAAGTCTGCTTTATCTGACATTAACATAGCCAGTACCCTTTCCTGCCTTCCTTACTTTTTCACTTCACTTAAAAAAAAATTTCATTTTGAAATACTTTTAGACTTACAGAAAAATTACAATAATAGAGACTCCCCACTTGTATTTCACCAAACATCCCCTGATGTTAGCATCTTCCATAATTATGATGCAATGATGAAAGTTGAAAAATTAATGTCTACTAGTATAATAGGTATAATAGTATTAATTAACCTACAGACTTTATTTGGATTTTACCAGGTATTCACCAATGTCCTTTTTCTGTTTCAGAATCCATTACAGGTTCCCACATAACAATTGTCATACGACTTCTTATTCTCCTCCCATCTGTGGCAGTTCCTCATTCTTGCCTTTTCTTGCAAGTTCTCTCATGATCTTTACACTTTTGAATAGTACTAGTCAGCTTTTTTTTTTTTTTAGTTTAAATGCGTTTTTTTTAAAAGACAAGCTACATACACTACATGTTTTTCTTGAAAATGATGTCTTCTCTCCAAATAACTCAAAGTCAAAATAAATAAAGAGCTTAAGATAACATTCAGTCCTATTTATCTTAGTCGTGGTGTGTGGATGGAAAGCAACAGTGTTATGATGACAACAGAAAATAGTTCCAAATTGCCAAATTTGTTTATCTTTCTTCATTTCTAAACCATCTTTAAGAGAATTATATACAGAGTCACACCATCTTTGTGCTAGTCCAGCAGAGCAACCTTGCCACCTGGATTCATATTTTCACTAATAAAAAACTGGTAGTTTTTTGATATTAGCAAGGATGTGCTTGATGTCTTCAGTTGTCCCTGTCAAAAGGTTTTACTCTTTCTGGTCTGTGTTCTTCAAGTTTCCCTTTGATTGATTTCATGTAATCTTTGATGTACTTCTTATAGGCTTTTTTTGTGAAGCTCGTTTCTTACAAATGATGGTTCATGACAATATCAACATCAGTGATTACTGTGTTTTGTGCACCTTCACCCTCAATGCCTTTAGCAAATGCATTTCCACCAATGAATGAGTCATCAAAGTTCCCCTTTGTCCTACTAACCATCTTCGCCTCCACCTCTAGGCACAGTCTTTCCATGATCTCCTGGATCTTGCAGGTGTCCAAGAACATCTCATCATAGTTGATGAGATCTTACTAGATGATGATGGTGGTGGCTGCAAGGAGATGACTGTGGCACTGACTTAGCAGGAACCTGGAGTTGAGAGCTAGCACAATGCGGCCAGAGTGGTGCTCCGTGGAAAAACAGTACTAGCAGTTATTTTGTAAAGTATTCCTCAGTTTGTTTTTGTCTGGTATTATTTTTTCTCTCTCATGATTAAATTGAAGCTATGTATTTTTGGCAAGAAAATTGCATAATTTGTCCTTCTCTGTGCATTATATTAGCAGGTACATTATATCAATATGTCTTATTTCTTGTGATGTTTAACTTGATCTCTTGGTGTCTGCAAGTTTCCTCTACTGTAAAGTGACTATTTCTCTTTTTTATAATAAATAAATATCTGGGGAAAAAATACTTTGAGACTATTCAAATACCCAGCTTCTTTTCAATTTTTATCCTACTAATTTTAGCATCCACTGGTGAATCTTGCCTATAACAATTATTACACCGGTGGCATAATAATGATTTTCTATTTCCTTCATTACCCCTCCATTTATTAACTGTAATTTATCTGTAAAAAAAGAGCTGTCCTTTCTTTCTCACCAGCTTTCTTTCTGATTCGTGTTTGTATGGTATATCCTTTTCCATCCATTTACTTTTAAGCTATTTATATCTTTGTATTTAAAGTGGGTTTCTTGTATGTAGGCTATGTTGTGGTATTTTAAAAATTACTTATTGACATGAAATTCAGATGATATAAAATTAACTCTTTGAAAGTGAACAATTCAGTGGTATTTAATACAATTACAATATTGTGCAACCATGACGTGGTCTATTAAAACCCAATCTGACAATCTCTGCTTTTTAATTACTATATTTAGACCACTTACTTACATGTAATATAATTATTAATATGATTGGATTTACGACTACCAAGTTGTTACCTGTTTTCCGCTTTTCTGTTTTATTGGAGTAACACTGGTTAATACAACTATATAATTTTCAGGTGTACATTATAATTTAATATTTGCATATTCTATTGTGTGTTTACCACTCAAAGTCTAGTTTCTTTCAGCTACCATATATTTGATCCCCTTTACCCACTTCACCTTCCCCTACCCTCCTATATTTGACACCTTTTATCCCATCTGCCTTTCCTCTCCCTCAACCCCCTAACCTCTGATAACCACTAGTCTATAGTCCATGTCCATGAGTCTCTGTTTATCCCATTCTTTTGTTGCTTTTAGGTTTATATCCAACCTATAAGTGATATCATGTGATTTTGGGGCTTATTTCTCTTAGCATGATTATCTCTCGGTCCATCCATGTTGTCACAAATGGCAGTATTTTATCTCTTTTTATGGCTGAGTAATATTCCATTGTATATAGGTACCACAGCTTTGTTGACCGATCATCTGTCATGGGACACTTCAGTTGCTTCCATGTCCTGGCCACTGGGAATAATGCTGCTATGAACATTGGTGTGCAAATATCTTTATGAATATGATCTTTTAAGTCTTTGGGGTAAATACCCATTAGAGGGATTGCTGGATCATATGGTAGATCAATTCTTAGTTTTTTGAGGAACCTCCATACTGTTTTCCATAGTGGCTGTATCAATTTGCAGTCCCACCAGCAGTGTATGAGGGTTCCTTTTTCTCCACATTCTCTCCAGCATTTGTTATTACTCGTCCTGTTACTTATAGCTATTTTAACAGGTGTAAGATAATATCTTATTGTGGGTTTGATTTGCATTTTTCTAATAGCTAGTGATGTTGAGCATCTTTTCATATGATGTTGGCCGTTTGTATGTCATCTGGAGAGAAGTGTCTGTTCAGATCCTCTGCCCATTTTTTTATTGGATCATTTGTTTTTGTGTTGTTATTGAGTCGTATGCACTCTTTGTATATTTTGGATATTGGTCCCTTATCAGAGGAATTGCTTGCAAATATATTTTCCCATTCGAATGGTTGTCTCTTTACCTTGTTGACGGTTTCTTTTGCTGAGCAGAAGCTTTTTAGTTTGATGTAGTCCCATTCATTTATTTTTGCTTTTACTTCCCTTGCTTTTGAGTTTAAATTCATAAAATCCTCTTTAAGTTCAAGGTCCTTAAGTTTTGTTTTTATGTTTTTTTCTATGCATTTTATTGTTTCAGGTCTTATATTAATCAGATCCTTAATCCATTTTGAGTTAATTTGGTGTATGGTGATAGACAACAGTCTAGTTTTATTCTTTTGCATGTGGCTTTCCAGTTTTCCCAGGACTATTTATTAAAGAGGCTTTTATTTCTCCACTGTACGTTTTTCGCTTTTTTGTCAAAAGTTATTTGCCCATATAAATATAGGTTTACTCCTTTCTGTTTCTGTTGTTGTTGTTGCTAATGTTCTATTTTTCCTGCTTTTTTTATTATTTCAATATTTTTTATTATTCCATTTTTTCTTATCCATTAACTTTTTGGCTATCTTTCTTTGGATTATCATTATAGAGGTTGCTCTAGGAAATACAGTATATATAACTAACTTTTCACAGTTTGCTCAGAGTTAATATTTTACTGCCTTGAGTAATATGTAGAAGCTATTAACCTTAGAGGCCTTTTTACCCTTCCTCCTTTATATTATAGCTGTCATATATATCATGTGTACATTTGAAAACTCCAATAATGATATAATTTTTGCTTTTACTTATTCATACATATTTAAAGAAACATGAGAGAAGATAAATAGATTTGTATATTTGCCTGGATATTTACCATTTCGTTTCTGTTTCTTCATTCCTAAAATTTCCAGTTTCTCCCTAGTATTATATTTCTTCAGCCTGAAAAACTTCCTTTAGCAATTATCTTAGAATAGGTCTGCTAATGACAAATTCTCTTAGTTTTTTTTGATTTGAGAATGCCTTTATTTAGCCTTTATTCCTGAAGAATATTTTTGCTGAATATAGAATTCTAGGTTGACAGATTTTGTTTCACTGTTCTCTGGCCTCCTTCATTTCTGATAAGAAATCTGCTGTCATTCAAATTAGTGTTCATCTCTGTGTCCCTTATATTTCATTTTTCTCCAGCTGCTTTTAAAATTTTTTTTTTGTTTACAGCAGGTTAATTATGATGTGTTATCATATGGTTTTCCTTGAGTCTATTTTGTTTGGAATTCCTCGACCTTCTTGAATCTATAAATTTATATCTTTCATTAAATTTGGGAAGTTTTTAGCTATTATTTCTTCTAATATTTTTATGCACCAGTCTGTCTCTCCTATTCTTCAGAAATCCATTGGCATTAATGCCAGAATTTTTTATATTGTTCCACAAATCCTTGAGATTCTGTTTTTTTTTTTTTTCTTCAGTTATTCTCCCTCTGTTCTTCAGATTGAATACATTCTACTAATCTATTTCCAGGCTCATTGACTCTCTTTTTCATCTCTTTTCTGCTGATAGACCATTAAATTATTTTTTTAATGGAGATAAGGTTTATGATAAAAATCCACTCTATAAAACACTGCATTTCTGTAACCCAGGATGATACTTTGACTTGTGATTTCTGCATTGTTGGGCAAATGATTCTTAGAGTAGAAATAACACTCCTATTTTTGAAATTAAACATTAGACTAAAAATATTCATGTTAATAACTTATTTTCACTTCAATGCCATTATTTCTAGGATAGTCTTTAGTTCATTTTCAAATCCATTTGTTTCTTACTCTCCTGTTTCATATGATTTCAGTATTTCAGTCCTTTGGTAATAGAGTGTATGCTTCTCTATTGAAATTACTGCTGGTTTTTCTTGCATGGCTTGTGATGTTTTCACATTAAGCTGTGTAAGATTTTTGGTGAGACATCAGTGTTATAGATGTGAGGGGATCCATACAGACTGACTTTACTTAGCCAGTTCCCTATTGAGCCCTCCCCTTTACCAGTGCTCAGGGCATAGCACTGCCATACCCCTGACATCATCAAACTGTGTAACAGAGGTCGCTCTGCCCAGAGGATTCCCTGAAATCTTGCTTCCCCCAGCTCACAGCGCCACCCAAGCCATATCCAGGTGTATCCTCAGCGAGTCAGGCGCTCCTTGCTGAGCAGAGCCTAGACTCACATTGGAGGCAGCTGGCCTTGGCTTCTGGTGTGGTCTTTTGAGTCAACTATAAGTACAGCATCTGTGTGGATTGCTTGCTGAATCTTAACAGGTGGCCCCAGAGAGGCAGAGCCTTGGGCTAAATTTGGCCTGCAGTTGAACCCCTCTCAGGACTGTGCCTACTTCCCAAATCCAGACAAATAATATGGGAGACTTATGAGCTTTGCTTATTACATAGAAACAGATATGAAAAGGCAGCCAAAATGGGAAGACAAAAAAGCAGAAACCGTATGAGAGAACAGAACAGAGATCCAGATAGAATGGAGTCAAGTAATCTCACAGATGCAGAGTTTAAAACACTGGTTATAAAGATGCTCAATAACCTTTTGGTTAAATTCAGTGAGAACTTCAACAAAGAGATAAAAAAAACCCCACAAAAATAAAAATGGAAATTATAAAAAGGAACAAGTCCGAAATAACACATCTGAAATGAGAAATATATTAAATGGAATAAATAAAAGAATAAACAGTGAAAAAAAAAAGGATCAAATGCCCTATCTAGAGGACAGGAAAGCCAAGGACACTCAATCAGAATGGCAAGAGATAAGATGCCAAGACTACAAAAAATAATTTAAAGAGCATAGTAGACACAATTAAGGGTCCAAATATCCGTGTGATTGGCATAACTGTAGAAAATCAAGATGTTGAACAGCTGTTTGAAGAAATAATGATGGAAAACTCCCCTAACCTGGTGAAGGAAATGAACATAAAACCCAAGAAGCTTAGAGAATTCCAAAAATCAGAGAAGGAAATGGGCATAAAACTCTGATGAAGGAAATGGACATAAAACCCCAGGAAGCTTAGGGAATTCCAAAAACCAGAGATCCAAAGAAGCCCACACCAAGACACATGATAATTAAAATGCCAAAGGTTAAATACAAAGAAAGAATATTAAAAACAGCAAAAGAAAAAGTTACTTATTAGGGAAAACTCATTAGACTGGCAGATGACTTTTCAAAAGAAACAAGGCAAGACAGAAGAGCTTGGCTAAAAATATTTGACAGGATGAAGACCCAGGATCTGCAACCAAGGATAATTTATCCAGCAAAGCTATCATTTAGAGTTGAAGGACAGAAAAAGAACTTCTCGGGCAAAAGTAAGCTAAAGAAATTTATTACCACCAAGCCAGTATTACAGGAAATGTTGGAGGGACTTCTTTAAGAAGAAAAAACATGTATCAAAAACAGGAATGGTAACAACTACCTTCCTATCAATAAGTACCTTAAATGGAAAAAGAATTAAGTGCTCCAACTAAAAGAGTGGGTGAATGGAAAGGAAAACAAGACCTCACTACATGTTACCTATAAGAGACTCACTTCGGATTAAAAGATACACACAGTCTAAAAGGAAGGGGATGGAAAAAGATATTGCTTTGATGGACCTAGAAGTTATTTAAGTCAGAGAAGGATAAACACTATATGATTTCACTTATATGAGTAATCTAAGGAATAAAAAGAACAAACTAATGAAAAACAGACTCACTCATATAGTGGACAATTTGGTGATGGACAGAGAGGAGGAGGGTTTGGGGGCTGAGAGAATGGGGAGAAGGGTTAAAGAAGTACAAAATAGTAACTAATAGATGGTCATAGGGATGGGGAGCACAGCATAGAGAATGCAATTAGCATAAATACATTGTCTAGGTGGAAGGTCAAGGGAGGGAGGGAGAAATGGGGGGATCATTTTACAAACTATATAGATGTGTAACCAATAAACTGTATACTTGAAACTAATTAAAATAAATTTTAAATATAGATTGATAGATAGATAGATAGATAGATAGATAGATAGATGATAGATAGCCTTAACTGAGTGTTTCAAGTAGCAACACTTAAAGATACTTATATAACACTTGAGCTAACGTTGAAGCAGTTTCATTAGTCTGTGATCTATATATCTTATCATCTTCTAAACATGAATACTTTATAGGACCCATCTTCAATTTCTTCTTCTCTCTTTTTCTTCCCTTTCAGTTTTCCTTTTTGTGGCCTGAGATCACCAGTTTCTTGGATATAATCAAAACACTTCCATCATGGCTGCACTGAAGAGCAAATTGGTTTGAAGTGACTGGCCTACCTTCCTCATCTCTTAACCTACTAAAAGTATCATTATAGGCTATGACCATTCTACCCTGAAGAAGCCCAATCCATCTGATCTTGGAACCTAAGCAGCATCGGGACTGGTTAGTATTTGGATGGGAGACCATCTAGGAAGACCAGGTCTGTAGGTGTAAAAATTTTTTTTAAAATAAGGGATTATAAACTGACAAGGTCCTTGCAATCTGCAACATCAAACAAGGCTTGCCTTGCCTAAAAAATAAATAAATAAATAAAATTTAAAAATATATTAAAGAATCATGATAAAGATCATGCAGTTTCTGTTTCCTTATGTTCATAGCTTTGTTACACTGGGCTCATTCTCCCCTGAGGTTTTCTTTCTTTGCTTGTAAGTTACATACATCATCTTCTAAGTTTAAAATTATGTTCAGTTTGTGCTTACAAAGTTCTGAGCAGCAACTTTATATTTCCCTCTTCGTCTACTATCACTGACTAGTGACACTTGGAAGTCTGTCAGGTAGTACTTGTTTAGCATCGTGTTGAAAATAGCAACAGGCATGAGGACAATTTCAGCTACAGAAATAGGGATGTACAGAGCTTTTAGCACAGCATTTGTCCCACCTTAAGTTTCTGTCTGTGTCATTGAGGTACCTATTCTTTATTTTCTGTGACTTCCCAGGCCATGAAAAAGATTCAGAAATGGATTTTATTGTACTTGGCTATAAGTGGTAAGTGTGGTTATTGGGCATGTGCTGAAATGCAAGATTCCCACGAAAACCAGAGTCACTCCTGTGATCCACATGACAAAGCTTAGTAGGTTCTGGGTAGTAGCTTCCTATAGCCCCTTCTCAGGCAGGTGGGAAAGAGATTCAAGGTCAGTACCAGATCCTATAGCACCTTCTTCACACAGAGAGGAATTAGACTTAGTGACAGAGGTGCTATTCCAGCTTGAATTTAAGGAAAGCCCAGAATCAGAATCTGGCTCTTCAAAAAAGGTGAGAAATTTCCATTGGATCGAAACCTTCTTCAGTAACCAAAGGCGTTAAATTTATCTCATCAAATATGTTTATATCAAGGCCATACAGAAGGTTTTGGCTTGTTAGAGTCCTCATCTGATGGTCAACAACTGGAAGAAAGCCTGTCAGATTCGTTCCAGGAAGGGTCCATTCAGGATTGGTGGTACCAGAATTAAACTGCAGAAAAGGTTCCTGTGGCTATGAAGTCCTTGCCACTGATCTCTTCTAAGTATATTGTCAGGACTCAGCAACATGGCTCATGGAGATTCACATCATGACTTATAGCCAGGCTAAAAGTTACATTATCATGTGCTGAAGGATTCATTGATACTTCCTGGAAGAGGAGGACTATCTCCCAGTGAAGTTCCCTCTAGTGAATTTTCAGGCTGTGATGAAAGCAACTGAAACAAGTCTTCCAGAAAGATGCGTAGATCTCATTTAGACATCTCTCATTTCGATTCAGTGGTCCTTTCTGTCTCCCACTCAGGTTTATCTGGTATTTTATTTTCACCTTCATTCTTCCGCTGCAGTGGCTTCTCCCTCTGGGCTGACAAACACTCTGCCCGTTTTCCCCATGCTGGCACTGGGACCCATAGATCTTAGTATTTCATCCCCCTCGCTTGCGCGTCCACTGGCGTCCAGCACTTGAGCCATGGGTTCCGCGGATGCCTTCTCCTCTTCTCCAGCGGCCAAGGGCTAGTTGGAGCCGCTCGGGGGTCCCCGCGAGCCCTCCTCTCCCCCCACAACCGCGAACCCCGCACAGCCTGGCCGCAGCCCTGCGCGCTGACGCCGGCTCCTCCGGCTGACCAGGCGGCAGAGGCGCGCGGCAACCCGTGGGCCCCGTCGGCCTCTAGAGCACGCGCCTCCAGGACGCTGGACCTCTCTCTGGCTCCGCTGCGGGATCCGGCTCCCGGCCTCTGGGATGCAGGAGGTGTGCGCATCCCCACCTTCCCCGGGCCGGGAAGGGGCAGAGCACGTCTGACTTTTAATTTTATTTATTTTATTTTTTGATTCTTTTCATAGTTTCTATTTCTCTGCCAAGAATTTCTATATTTTTATTTATTTCAAATATGTTTACCATTAGCTCATGAAGCATAGTTACCACAGCTGCTTTCAATTCCAACATTAGGGTCATCTTGAGATGGGCATTGTTATTTGTCCCTCAAGAATTGGTTACACTTTCTTGTCCATGTGTGTTGTTAATTTTCCTTTCATTTAGATATAATTGGCATACATATTGTATTAGTTTCAGGTGTGTACAACAATGATTTGATATTTTTCCTTTTTTTATGTCAAGTAATATTAGATTACATCCTGGAAATTTTTAATATTATTTTGCATAAGCTCTGGGTCCAATTAAAGTCCTCTGAAGAATGTTGTGTTGTGTTGTGTTGTGTTGTGTTGTGTTGTGTTGTGTTGTGTTATAGCAGGCAATAACCCCAGTAAGGTTCAGACTGCTAGTTCTGCTTCGCCTTCTGTGGGCAGTAGCTTCTCTTGCAGTTCTGTTCTTGAAGTTTTTGCTGTACTGCATTTGGGCCTGTCCCCTGCATTCACAGCTCAAGTGTGAGACTATGATGTGTACGGGCTCGCACACAGAATTAGGTGACCCCCTTCTTCAATTCTTTTCTCCTCATGAGTCCTCCCATGCTCTCAGGCTCCCGTAGCCATCTTTTAGGTTCCTCTGGCCAGAAAGATGGAATTTCAGTTGGAATTTTAGTTGCCTACACTGCCACTAATGTGCAACTCCACAACTAGGGCCCACCTTCAGACCAAAACTGAAAGAGGGGGAAAAAATGAAGATTACACACACACACACACACACAGACACACACACACACACACACACAGAGACACACACACACACACACCATGCACACACCACATTTTAGTCTTCTCTTCCTGATTCTTCTTTCCAGAAAGATGGAGTCTCTATCATAAGTTTAGCCTCTGTTCCTCCACCACACAATTTTACAACTGATACACATGCTCAGGTCAAAACTATGAGAGAAAAGAACGGGAAAAACTCACCTCTACAATTGTAGAAGATCTACAATTGATCTTCTTTTGTTTACTTTTAGGATCTTCAGGTCGTCATTTTTTGTGTTGTGTCTAGAGTTTTTAGTTGTAATCCACAGGAGACAGAGGCTGTAGAGGACTTATTCCATTTTGGACAGAACCAGAAGGCTCGCTTTTATTATTCTTTATGTTTAAATTATATGATTAAAAAAAAGAATGTTTTAGTTTATTCAGCCTGATGTAGAGCCCATTTTGAAATCTCTTTTATCTTCTGTCAGACATAATTTTTCCTAAGATTAAAGAAAATTAAATAAGATTATTTGAAATGTGATGGTTGGGATGTCACATAGAAAGGCTGAGCTCTACTAGTCTGACAAACTGTAGTTCACCTTCATTTAGTTCTGGCCACTCAGTTAGGCAAAGGTCACCAGAAATACATTCAGCTGGTTATGTCACTCGGGTTTGGCCCAATGTTGATTTTTTAAAAATGCTGTTATTAATGGAATTAGCCTCTTAATTAATTAGAAAATTTTTAAATTCTGTTTCCTCTGTTTTCTATATCTTAAGACCCAATAGGTTGCATTGTTTCTGTGTCTGAAAATACCAAGTAGTTCTGAAAACAAACAAATAATTAATTAATTAATTAATTAATTAATCTTTAATTGACTCCCAGAAGCCTGTGTAAGAAAGAGAACCTGTTTTATGCCTTTGCAGTTTCTCTTAGCCTATGTTCAGGTCTGGATTCTTTACCTGCTCAGATGCAAGAAAGAAAGACAGATGATGAGGGAAGAGAAGAGTCTCCATCTATCAGTCAACCAAATTCAATCAGCAGACCCCACCAATACTGGATAAGTCATCTAATGCTCACTCTCCCATATGATACTTTGGCCATACATCAAGGGGTCTGAGTGTTTAGGTAGACAGCTCCTGATAGATCCCTTCTGCAGCTTTGGAGTTTGGCTGAGCAGTCTGAAGCCACCTTACACACTCTTTATATCACACTTCTCCAAGCACTGAGGCAGGCATTTTCCTAAATTTTATCTCAATTTATGGACAAAGACTTGTCTGGGTGCCAATTTGGGGCCCTGATGACCATGGCCTACTTCATAGTTGAAAAATCTGCTTGGTCTAAAATGAAATTTGATAGTCAACATCTATAGTGATCTGGAATTTACTTTATTTTATTTTATTTTATTTTATTTTATTTCATTTTATTTTACCATTCTATCATTAAAGATGCTTGAATCTCTTAATTTTGGAAAAAGGCTCTACTTTCAGCTCATGGTTCTCCAGAAAACCTCTGCCTTTGGCAGAGTCCATATTCTTAACAGCCTTCCTAACATCCTTATATGCCTGCTATATAAGGGAAGACCAAAAATGCAACATCTGATAACGACGATTTCTATATCTATGCCATATTGTCATCATGTCCTGCTGTGGACTGAATGTCTCTGTTTCCTTAAAACTCATGTGGTAAAACCTAAACCCCACTTTGATGATATTTGGCCTTTGGGAAGTGATTGGGCTGTGAAGGTGATGTCCTTATGGTGGGATTAGTGCCCTTCAGAAACAACTCCTTCACCCCTTCTATCACCTGAGGACAGACCAAGAAGGCACTTACCAGACACTGAATCTTCTAGTGCCTTGATTTTGGACTTCTCAGCCTCCAGAACTGTGAG
Organism: Cynopterus sphinx; assembly: GCA_030015415.1. NCBI lineage: Eukaryota > Metazoa > Chordata > Mammalia > Chiroptera > Pteropodidae > Cynopterus > Cynopterus sphinx. The sequence continues at coordinate 20,159,239 of CM057392.1, read as the reverse complement.
GAACAAATGTTTATTGTTTATAAGTCAGCCAGCCAGTCTATTGGTATTCTGTTAAAGCAACCCAAACTGACTAAAGTCCCAACTTAATACTCAAAATAAAATCTTCAGTCACAGATGCCCAGGACTCCCTTCTTTCTCCCACATGGCTGAAGTCTTCACAACAAGGGTATGAAAGTTATTTAAACTATCATTCATTCAGCAAATACTTACATAGTGCATACTCTGTACTAGATACTTTCCTAGGCTCTGGGGACAAAACTGTGAAGAAGACAGATAATCGCTCTGCCTTTATGAGGATACAATCTAGTTGGGAGACAGATAGCTAACAGACCAACAAAGTAATTACAAATTGCGATAAGTAATATAGTGCTATGAAAGAAATGAGAGATCATGAGATGGGGTAATTAGGGAAGCCACTTTAGATAGAGTAGTGAGAGAAGGCTTCTCTGAGTGGGTGAACTGTGAGCTAAGGCCTGAAGGATGAAAAGAATCTGTCCAGGAAGAGTATCCCAGAAGGACTCACAAAGGCCAAAAGCAGAAAGGGTCTCAGTGTGCTCGAAGAATAGAATGGAGGCCAGTGTGGCTGGAGTGTAGTGAATAAAGGAGAAGGACAAAAAAAAAAAGGACGGAGACAGGGCCCTGTCATGCAGCACTGTTAGGCCACAAAAAGATTTCTGGATCTGGGTTTTATTGTAATTGCTACAAGAAACCTTTTAAGGATTTTGAGCAGGAGATGATCTGATTTCTGTTTTTAAAACTGCTGTACAGAGAATGTACTAAAAAGGGACAAGAGTATAAAAAAGCCAGAGAACTGGTCAGGGGGCTTAGGTGGCTGTGGATGTGGAGAGAAGTGAATAGGTTTGAGATATATTTTGCCCAGAACTGACAAATTTTAGAACATACTGAGAATGACTTCTGGATTTGGGACCTAAGTAATTAGATAATGAGCAGATGGTCTATCATTTATTGAGATGGGGAAGACTGAAAAGAAACAGGTTTGGAAGTGGGGACTTAAAAGCTCTGCTTTGGGTATGTTATGTTTGAGATACTATAAGCCAGCCAAGTAGAGTTGTCAAGTAGATAATTAGATGAAGTTTGGAGTCATGAACCCATAGACAGTATTTAAAGCCATGGAAGGAGAATTAGTCTCCTAGGGAGAGAACCAGTATAGGGGAAAGGGAATGCAGTTTCCAGACCTGGGGTGCTAACATTTAAAAGATGAAGGAAGAGCCAAGAAAAAGAGACTGAGAGCCTGATACTATAGTGGGGAGACCAGGACAGTGTGTTGTCACAGAAGCCATGTGAAAAGACTATTTCCAAGATGGAGTGGTCATCGATAGCCAACGATGCTGAGAGGTTGAGTGAAAAGGGCCATGGACACATTCTTGGATTTGCCAACATGGAGGACATAGTGACTTCAGTTTCTCCACCAGCAAAATGTATTGTTCTGAGAATTATAGATTATAGAGAATTTATATCCAAGACTTCATTCGCCTGAGTTAAATGATTTTACTTTTGCATTAATACTCTAAAAGTGAGTCTAGTAAACTTTAATGTTTACTAGAATCACCTGGAGATGGGCTTTTTAAAATACTGTTTTTCTTAGTTAGTATGCCTGAGAATTTGTGTTTCTAACAACATTTCAGGTGTTGTTAAGTCTATACCTGTTTGACAAATACATTACCTTCTGCTCTTGTTTTTGAGACTCCCCATGGCCTATGTGTCCATGCATAGCCCTGGTTACTGCTTGCTACTTCAGCCCATTGGTGTAAAGGAAGCTCAAGTACCATTTAAGCTAAGCCCTGCAATACCTAGTCCCTAAAAGCCTCTCAGACATGCCACTCTGATTGAGTCACCCATGCCTGCTAGCTTCTATCCTAGTCATGGGCAGCCAGGCACCTGCTGCCACTGCTAATAATGGAAGATCCACCACTCAGTAGAGCTTGAAATCTTGTTAACAGCACTGTTTCTATTTCTTGGCTTAAATTCCAGAAGTCCTGAAGAAATAAAACTCTAGCCTACTGACTCCTAAAGACCTGAATTATGCCTCTATGTTTCCCAAGACAGTAAAACTTGAGTGAAATGAAAGAGAATATATCTATCTCCATTAAACACAGTTAGAGCTGTCTCACAGCAAAGGTGCCTGGCTCTCCAAGTGGGTAAGCTCACTCACTTCACACACATACATTCCTCCAGAGTCATTTCCTTCTACTCCTACCTCAACTCACACCCAGGGGAAGATACACTGTTACAGGGGCTCCCCCATAGGTCTTTTAGTTGAGTCTGTGTCACTGGCCCCCCAATCCATTTTCACTTATAGAGATTTTCTTCTAGAGAAACTGATTGTTCTTTCCTGAAATCTAACTTTTGCTGGATCTTCCTAACTAATCTGTCATGTTTTTATAGCCTTCAACCTCAGTGGGGTCAGGATTCTCATTCCCTCTGTTTTGTGCAATGGGCAAGCTTATGAATAAATTTGTGGCTGCAAAAAGATACAAGGGATTCTACCAGAATACACCAAACTACAGCAACCAAGCCCCAAAAGCAAAAAGATGCATTGAGGAAGGGGCATTGTTAAACTTCTTTCAGCAAGAGCTCAAGGCCCTGCACAGGCCTGTAAAACACAGTGCATACATGGGACAGATGTTCAACAGATGATAGCTATTACCATTATTGCCTGTTTCTGCCCCACAAACTCATCTTTCTTCCCCAAACCAGTTTCTCCTTAGGCTTTTTCTAACTCATCCCAGGGCCTCAGACCTAATCTTATCCCTCATTTCTTCACACCCAGATGACTCCCAACTTCTGACTATTTTAATCTCTCTTCCTCAGCACCTCTGTCCCTCCCACCCCACCCCATCCCTTGTCCATTTTGTCATGTCATTCCTTTGCACAAGAAACAATGGTTCCCTCCTTGTAATCATCCAAACTCCTCTCCCTGGCCTTTAAACCCTGGTCCCTTATCTACCCAGTCTCAGCATTTACTCCCCCAAATTCTTACAAACACATATTGAATGCCTTCAGGCACTGGGCCTCTGAAGACGAGCAAGATATCTCTGTTCTTGATAAGGGGCATATAAGGAGAAGCAAATGAGCAACAAGCTAATCACTAAACCATGTGACAATGCACAGGTTGCTGGAATCCAGAGATAACCAGTCAGTAGAATGATTGAAGGTGGAGAAGAAGCATGTTAGGCAGAAGAAACTACATGAACAAAAGCACAGGGGCTTGACAAGTAAGACACATTCAGGTTACTGAAGGTCATTCCACATTAAAGATCAAAGAACTAAAGGGGACAAAGTGGTAAATTTTCAGGATGAATAGGTAGGCAAGAGTAAAATTTGTAATATTAGTAGATATTAATAGAAGCTTAGAATTTATCCTAAGGGTGATGAGCAATATCTAAAGGATTTTCAAAAAGAAAGTAAATTCTAATTTTACTATATAGATTTGCAATTGTTCTGATTCATAAATAAGTCCAAGTCAAGGGATGTGTTTATTATGTATTTTGAAGATCTTACAATACTGAGAGATCATGTGTTTGTGGACATGGATGAAAAGCTAAGAAGAAAAACCAGTATAGTTTTGATTATACTGTATATATAGGGGTCCATTCTATATAAAATAATATTTAGCCAGCCTATCAGGGGATGCAAAACTAAAGCTATTACTAGTGTAACCTCCCTTCATTCTGCATAATACTGTGTATCAGCAAAGAATCAATATTAATTCATTCAACACTGTGATGGAGAACCTTGAAGAAGCAAGAAAGCGTCCAGTCAATATAGGATACTCCAAGTGAATTATGACTCCTCTCATAAGCTGTATCTAAATTATATAAATTGAAAGCATTTTGAGTAGATATATGCACAAACATGTTATAAAAGCCAAACACTGCAAACCAGTGAAAAATAAGCTGCTTCTCAAGCCACCTAGTAGTATCTCCTGCCCACTTTGTTCCTCCATAAAGGTACCTATTGTTCTGGTCTCTTCTAAACTCTTCTAGAGATCTTCTGTCACATATGAATTGTCATGTCATGTCATTCCTTTGCACAATAAAAATGATTCCCTACTTGTAATCATCCAAACTCCTCTTCTTGGCCTTTAAACTGTGCTCCCTTACCTATCCAATCTCAACATTTACTCCCAGAATAGATGTTCTATTATATACAGGTAACATTTTAGTGCTTTCACATGGAGTTATACAGTACAAAGCACACCATTCTTCTTTATTGTATGGCTATACTCCTTTGTATTTAGCGTTATAGTAGTGACAGGCATTCAGACTGTATCATATCCACACACATGTGTCATTTTCACTCATGTGTGAACACAAGTACAAGATAAACATCTAGATGTGGAATGCTGGATCAAAATGTAGAGGTGTTTTTTTTTAACCTATTTTTATATAATAAAAGTAATACATATGTAAACAGAATTTGAATTAGTAAAAAAAAATACAATAAAAAGTCTCCTTTCCACTTCAGACTTCCATCTCCACTATGCTTAGTTATCTACTGTTAATAGATTCTCTAGAAAATATTTTATGCAAAAGTGTGAGTGTGCATGTGTGTGCATGCACATATGTGTGTGTGTTGTTTAGATTTTACTTGCATTTTAAAAAGAGAAATTAGTTTGGAAAGTAGGCTAAAGAGAGGATTAGATGGAGAGGCAGCAAACCGAAGAATAATTTGTGGCAGCAATCTAGAAAATAAGTAACAAGTGATAAAGGCCTCAACTAAGCAGGAGCAGTGGGAATGAAAAAGAAAAATGTAGATTCAAGGGATATTTAGAAGGTAAAGTCAATAGGATTTCATAAGTATTTGATGGTGGAAGATGGGGAAAAGAAAGGAGTCCTCATTAACTCCCAGACTTCTGACCCCAGTAACTGGATGAAAAGTGGGTGGTGCCATACACTGAGACAAAAACTTCAGGAGAAGAAAGAGATGTTGGAGACAAGTGATAATTTTAGTTTTGAGTATGCTGAATTTAAAGTGCCTCTGAAACATTCAACTGAAGATCCGATAGGCTCCTATAGGCAATTGGACAGAGATCTGGGTCAGAGATACAGATCTGAGAGTCACCACATGTAATTAATTCATAGTCAAAACCAAGGAAATGGAGGAAATAACCCAGGAAGAGAATATAGAGTGAGAAACAATGAGGGCTGAGGAGTGAATCCTGGGGAACATCAACAATTAAGTGAGGGATAGAGAAAGAACCTGCAAAAGAACTAGAGAACTGGCTGTCAGAGAATTTAAAGGGCACCAAGACAGAATTTTGTTTGTTGAACCATGGGAGGGGGAGTTTTTAAAAAAAGAGAAAATGGTGAATGAGGGCCAATGTTTTGTATAATTATTTGGATTTGGACAGACCTGGATGTGAATCCTGACTTCACCACTTACCTGCAGTGACACTGGGTCACATCATAGAACTTTATAAGCATTTGTAAGAAGTTAATAATATTACTTATCTAATAGAGCTACTATGAAGATTCAATTGTATGTAAAGCTGTTAGCACAGTGCCTGGCACATAAAAAACAATTGATAAATGCTGGTTAATAATAAGAGGAAAAATAAGCACTGAAAAGGATCTATCCAATTTAAAACTAACGCTCCTGCCACAGTAATTTCAGAGAAACCATGAGGATATAAATCCAAATGAAACATATTGAAGAGTATATGAGAGGTGTGAAAGTAGCCAACAAACTTGGCAATAATGATAAGTTGGGAAATTAGGTGTGCAGAGGAAAATGAGCATAATGCCCCACTCAACATCTTTTTTTTTTTAATCAATGAGGGAATCATATATGTTACTAGGCTTGGGAAACAACCAGAGAGAGAGATAAGTTAAAAATACAGGAGACAGAGGGGATGGTGGCTAGGATCAAGAAAAAAACACTCTTCGATGCTTCCATTGATTCTTCACTGTGTACTCCTGCCCAACATGACCTCCAATTCAACCTTTCTGAAACACAGCTTTGCAGATGTCACATCCTTTACCTCTTTGTCCCTGTTCTAAAGCTTTCAAGAAATATTTATTGTCCAAAAATATTATTTGAATGCCTTCCCAACATTCAAGACCCTCCATAATCTTGTTCCAACCTAGTTTTATGATATTTATTCTTTCTATAACCTATGGACTCTTCTCTAGTCAAATTTCCTTCCTCACTCTTTTAAATGTCTTCCTAATATAGCTTCTTTCCTTGTCTTCACTTAACTTCTCACCTCTGTCCTATTTGAGGTCAATTTAAGTCTCACTACCTTCAGAAAATATTTCCTGAAATTGCACTTTTCACTGATTGCCTCTTCCTAACTCTCCTAGACCTAAGTGGAAGTTGCAACCCCACCCCCCGCAAGTGATTTTGTTTTGCTTTATTTGTTAGCTTCTAAATTTACAAATCAGAAATTTTCACATAAAAATTTCCAGGTTCTTTTGAAAAATTGAAAAATGTGGTAATACTGGATCTATATTCCCTCCTGGCAAGAATGGGCTGGAGTTGAGTGGTCACAGCTGGCTTGTTAGCTAGGGCATGCACTCAAGTTTATACCTGCCTCACAGTTCTCATATACACACGTGACTGGCTCATGTAAGCATTTAGGTTTGTAACCCTAAGTCTAAACTATGGCTACACTATTATACACTACCCAGTAGTTATTTATCTTTATATTTATCATGTGTTCCAGAAAAAGTTCTACATGGGCAGTTCCACATATTATGCCTATTTGGATTTCCCACAATGCCTAGCACAAACACCTAAAAACATAGGAGAATACTTAGTGTAAGATAAAGGATGACGATGTTGATAATGAGACCCTAGTCTGTCTTTTGTTAACTAACTGCATCAATCAATAAAACTACAGTTACCCCATTCCAAAATTAAATACCAAGAAAAAATATTCTATACAAGAAAATTAAACAGCATTAGAAAGCATTGGGAATGAAGAGGGGAAGGTAGTACCAGGAAGGTTGACTTCAATGATACGAGCCCAGGTCTTGCAGCTAGAGCAAGAAGTTTGTAATTTATCCATTGTAATTAGTGGGTATTTCTGATTTCTAGCCAAAGCTTCTTGCTGGAAGACTCCATTAGTCCCTATTTCCTCACTTATGTCAGACAGCTGAGACCCAATGGCTGGAGAAAAAAGGATGATGGATAGTGGTGATGGACACTGGGCAGGAAAAGGAACTAGCTACTCATGTGGCAGTTACCCTTCTACTCTACTCTCTAATATAGGGAAGTACAAACAGGAGCAACTCCCAACCTGCGGAGCCCACAGAATTGGCTAGAGCTTCAGGGTAAAGGATAGGCCAGGATTATAATCCAGATCATATTACTCCATAGTCCACACACCCTACCACTACACAAAGAGAGAAGGATTTACCATGAAGTTAATGAAGCTTAACCTTCAGGGCCTCTTACACAAGTCTTCTTCAAGGCTCTGAGCAGGGCCTTAGTAGCATGTTCATGTGGTCATTATAAAATTTGCAAAAGTAAGATATTTTAGTAACAAATACCTAAGAGCTATATTTTGGGTTTGTTTTTTTGTTGTTGTTGTTTTGTTTTTGTTTTGACTCAGACTCTCTCTAATACCTTTCCCTTGTTGGTCATTTTTGGGATCTGGCTAAGAAGTTGAGATGGGATACAATTATTTTGGGTTATATTTATGTGGTTTACAGTCACTTTCATTAGAGTTAAATTATTGCTAGATATGCAGAGTTAGGAATGGCTTTCAAGAATACACCCATTACCTACTGGGTAAATTCCTCTGGCATTATGACCCAAAGTTGTAGGGCCAGAGGTCATATCTTGATATAAGTGGCATATCTTGATACATATGGAAGAGAAACAAGATTAGAAATGTTTAGAGCCAGAAGCTGGACTGTTAAAAGTTCTTCCGATCATCACACATGTAAAATTTTAAGAGGAGGATTCAGGTATCATTAACAAGCATCCAAAACAGACCTCATGATCTCTGCCACCTGTTATTCATGCCCTTATTCAGTCCCCTCCCACATTATGTCAGGGGTGCTCTGTGTGAAAGAAGAATTTGAAAGAAGTGATAGTGTAGGTCACTTCTAAGGCTAGATCATAAAAAAGTGTTGCATTTACAGCTTCTGGCCTGGTCTCTGTCTCTGTATGTCTGACTGTCTGTCTCCCTCTCTCTCCCCCTGTCTCTCTGTCTCTGTCTCTCTGTCTCTCTGTCTCTCTCTCTTTCTCTCTCTCATCCAGCTGCCCATATCCTGAGCAGCCCCATGGGGAGGCCAACCTGGGAATAAATTGAAGTCTCTTGTTAACAGCTATATGAGTAAGCTTGGAAACTAATCCTCTAGCCCCAATCAAGCCTTCAGATGACTTGTAAACCTGGCCAACAATTTGATTACAACCTGATAAGAGATCCTGAGCCAGAACTACACAGCTAGACTGCTCCCAAATTCCTGACCCACAAAATCTGAGATAAGAAATGTTTATTGTTTAAAGCCACTAAATTTTGGCATAATTTATTGTGTAGCAGTAGATAACTACATATCCAGTAAAAATGGCAGTTCTTGCCTGGTCAGGAATAATAATTCAACAAAGTCCTAGTGCTTATATACATAAGGAATTTGATAGAATTTTCATGACATTATCAATAAGTTGTGGAGTTGAAAATTTTCTAAACTATCATTGATAAAATTATTTTTATTAAAGGTATCAGAGGAGTGATTTATTTATTGTTTATAGAAAATATTACAAAATTGTTGTCATATGAAGAGGCAAAGAGTATGCAGCTAAATATATAAAAATGTATTATGGAGGCTTATAGATTTATTAGTAAAAATTTGACTTTTTGAATTTATATGATACGAAGTTGTTTTTTAATATGTAATTTGTTGTCATCTCCTTTCTTACAAATAAATATACATTTTTGAATCAATTTTGTTTCAATAATTTTGTATTCTTTTTCTAGTGGACTCTATAAAACCTTTGCTCTCCCATTAGCTATCATAAAATCTTGTCAATTTTTTACTGAAGAGGTCTAGAGCTTGTTTGAAATTCGTTTAGATTCAAGGTGGGGTTTGAGTAGGAGGAATCTGGCATTGTGCCCTTGCTCTAAGCACTTTATGCTCTTATAAAATGGAAGCCCACATCCACCCCTGAGAATTCTGTTGTGTCCATTGGGGGGGATCCTTATGTGTACTCTTCCCTGTCCTTTGGAGGATGTCCTGACTAGTTCTCTCTCCTTTTATTAGCCTCAGGCTTTTAACTTCTGCCCTCTTCAATGTCCCTATTACCCTATGAGTTTTATTTTTTTTCCCCCTAGGAGAGACTAATAAAAACTGAAACATGATTGTTTCCATCAAAGAGGAACTGCCGAAACTTATTGTAAAACAGCTTTATTGTGATATGGGTTACAAATAATATGCTAAGTATCTAAGCACTGATGACCATTAAAAGATATTCAAAATACATGGAAAATGAAAAAAAGCAAATTACAAAACAAAATACTGTATTTCCCACATTTTAAGATGTATATTCTTTCCAAATTTACCATCTCTGACCAATAGCCACTAAGAGTTTAATTGGCAGCGGTTTTTTTCTTTCAGAAGTCTGTGAAATAAAATGCATTTTACAATGATACCTTAGATTTGATTAACTGTAACTATACAGAGCATACCAGTCAGTCCAGGACTGCAGCTAGGAAAGCCCTAAACTGGAAAGCCTATCAGCTGTTTGGAAAGCCCTGTGTTAAACTGAAAAACTCGAGGTGGTGTAGCAGACAGAAATTGGTTACCAGGAATCTGCTTGTTAGATCTAGTTGATATGGCAATCACAGAGTTGTCATGTAAGGCAGGGACTGGATCTAGTATTTTAATGTTGTGACTTCTCACTTTGAAAGAAGATAAAAGCCCAGGTGTAAGGAGACTCCAGACAGAGTCATGGACTAGCTGGACTTCTTCACAAAGCCTAAGAGGAAATAAAAGGTGGCTGGAATTCCATCTGCTTTACCAGCAAGAGTACCCTTCTGAGTAACAGAAATGTATCCTTTAAAGCTCAGTAAAAGGTTGCCATCTAAGCAGGTTCTGTTGACCCTCTAAGCCAGTGGCGTTTTAGGCTCTTAATTTATCACCGTTATATATTTAAGTATATTTGCACACAAAAGTTAGGAAGAATATATGCTAAATTAATGAGAGAGTATTTCTCAGGAACTAGATTAATAAAGGCTTCAACTTTCTACTCTCTATATATGTTATTTACATTTTTAAAAATTCATATGTATTATTTTTATAAGTGAAGAAAAAAGGCAAAAACAATCAATCAAATGGGAAAATACAAGTTAATGTTAATAATTAAGTCAGGAGGCCACTGCTAATGTTCTTCGTTCTCATGCCCCAAACCTCATGAACTCTAGTTGTTGTGACCGGAATAACCAGACTCGACCTGAGTGCTCTGATATTAGAGGCAGTTTATTAGCCGGCGGCTGTCCTTCCAAAGGAGCAGCCTCGACCCATTTCAGGTCCACAGTTTTATACCCAAAAATCCATTAATCACTATATCCTAATCACAATGGATCTATACATCATCTATTCATTACCCGTCACCAAATGGTGGTCTGATATGATGCGTAAGCGGGTGTACAGAAGCAGAAAGCGGAACGTTAAAAGTTCAGGTTCCCATACTATGTTTCCCATAAATTCCTCCTCCTCTTTCTTGTGGGAACAGAGTTAAACAATAGCCTACCGATGTAATCGCCAGGTATTCAATCAGGAAATATGGCTGCTGTGGCGGCTGGCATAGAGGCTTCTAGTTTTAACCCCTTCTTGCATCTTTCTACGGGCACATCATCACATAGTGAGCTTGAATTTTTTCCAATTCAAAAATTTGTTTTACAAAATATAACTCCCTTGAAGCCAATTTCACTTCTTCAAATAAAAACAAATGCACAAATTCTTCAATACTGCATAGGAAAAGTAGTTTATCTCTAAACTGGATATCTACACGGCTGGGATTATTTATTCATTCAGCAAACAGTTCTGGGAAGAATAAACTGAGCGCCTACTGTCCAGTAGACACAGCTCTTGCGACTTTCAAGTTCATTACCTCCTTTGATGAAAAAAAAAACCAACTTAAAAAATTCCAATACAATAAAAATTAAACAAAACTAAAAAATCAAAGACGCTTTCAAGAAGCCCATAACTTTCTAGAACGCGTTCCCCGGAAAGGGCGGGCCCCAGTGGCTTAGCACCTCCCCTCTCACGTGACCCTGTGGCCGGGGCCGCCATCTTACGCATCGCCTCATAGAGGAAACTACATCTCCCAGAATCCTCGCGCTTGCGTCGTGCTGGCACTTTCACCGCTCCGGTCCAGAGCCGAGCCTGTAGCCGGGCGCCATCTTTGACGCTGGCAGTGTTGGGTTTCTGCTGGTGGTGCAGCTGGGCGGACGGCGGACGGCCGCGGCTGAGAAAGAGGAAAGACGTGGCAGCAAGCAGGGATCGGGGATAGTGTCGTCGGTTCGGTAAAGTTTCTGTTCTCTGGTAACTAGACCTGTTTTTTGATTCCCAGGTGGCTTGGGGCCGGGGAAGTGGGGGAGAGGGCGAGGGGAGTGGCCGCGGCCTCCCCCCTCGCCCCTGGGTCGCGGCCTTCCCCGGGAAGCCAGCGGGACCTTCGGCCCCGCCGTGACAACACCCCACCCCTCCCCCCGCCTCGCCGCTGCCCTCGCCGGGGCGGGCCGGGAGCCCCGGATTCCCGTGCACGACTCCCGTCCCCCCACCCCCACCCAGCCCACGGCCCCCGCCCGCGGCGCCTGCTCCCTTCCCAGCCCGTCGTCCTCCCTCCCCCACATCCGGTGTGGGCGAAACGAGGAGCCCTGAGCAGGCCCCGAAAGCCTACCTGTTCCTGGACTCCTGGACTCAGAACTGACACTGAATTGCCGCCTTCGGGGCCACGGTTTCACTAATGTGGCGGATCCCGCACGCCTAAATTAACCCTAGTGCCAGGAGCTGAATTCACCTACTCTGATTCCTCTCCAGGGTCCCACTACTTCGGAGGTTTTCTCAAATCCACATACAGAAAGCCACCGACCTTATTCCGGTATCCTACACCCTTTCCTCCCTTAATTACAGTCCCACCCCCCAGCCCTCAGCATCGGAGCCAAGAGCAACAGGGACACTTACGTTCTCCTTGTAGGATCGATGAAACCGTAATGAAGAACACCCCCTAAACTCCCATAATCGGTGCGGATTCCGATGGGGAAGGCCCATATTGTTGACATCTTCCAGGCCTTGTTTCTGGACCTTGAGAAGGAGGCTGTGGAACTAGTGATAGCGATGCTTTTTAGGGTAAATGTATGTAGGTATTGACGGAAGGGGAGGGATCAACTGAGAAGGAATGGAAGTGGTTTAAAGCTCACATTTGTTTTTTGCTGCTCATATAAAGTCCAGCTAATGAGTTACTTGTTTAAAGACCTAAAAGCTTCTCCACTCTAAAAATCTCAGAAAATAATTTGGATTAGTTCTCAGTACAAACTAAGTTGAATATGCATTTTATGACCTTGTTTTTTTAAATTTACTCTCAGCATTTTTTTTTAGCCACCCACATTTTTGAAAATTATATTACTTTTAGAGCTGAAAGGGGTCGGCTAGCATTTGTTAATGACCAGTATGTGGAGTCTAATTTACCTTTCCAGAATTTACTTTTGGGATTGTATTGGCAAATCACAGTCCTAAGTGATCAGTGTTGAATAATGCAGTATGTTTTTGTTTAAATGAAATTTCCTGAAAATAATTAGTTTCAGAATTAAGGGAAATTAATGTGGCTATCATGAGGCATCATAAAAATACATATTTTAAAAGGTAAAGACATTTCTAGTAGATATAGTTCTTCTGATGCAGCAAAGAACAAGGGCCTGGGATTTAGAAAACCTGGCTTCTAACTGCTTTTACCAGCTCTATGACTCTGGGAAAGTGGGCTTCAGTTCTTTTTTCTATAACATGAGATTGGGTAATTTGAATTCAGAACTCAAAGTTGGAAGGGACCTTAAAGCCCTCTGAGAAAGAGTTTGGGAATGTTCTCCATTGCTGTCACTTTTCCTCCAAAAATAACCTGGCTTGGAAGTCATGGAACCAAAGGGAATTTGACTCTCTGTAGAAATTGGAGAAAAGGAAATGCAAGTAGAGAGGAGCAACTGTATTTCTGCATGAGTAATAAACCCACTGTCAAATTCTGGTACAAATTTTGGAGACATAAAGAGAATGAGTGTATGTACCCTAAGTGTACCAGTTTCATCACTCTCTCCTGGCAAAAGATGCACCACTTGTAATGGTGCTGGGATTCTGGGATGTGTTCCTATTAATTCTAATGCAGATAAAGAAGATGTTGTAGAGAGGAGGATGGTGGCAGAAGGAATGGAAAAAGAGGCAAAATTGCCTGCTAAAAAGAAAAGAAAGAAGGGTTTGCGAATTAAGGGGAAAAGGCGACGAAAGAAACTAGTTCTTGTGAAAAAATTTAGTAAGGATTTGGGATCTGGGAGGCCTGTTGCAGATGCCCCTGCTTTATTAGCCTCCAGTGCCACTGAGCAGGATGAAGAACATCTTTTTGAAAGCAATATAGAAAAACAGATTTATCTACCTAGTACCAGAGCCAAGACCTCTATTGTGTGGCACTTCTTTCATGTTGACCCCCAGTACACCTGGCGGGCTATTTGTAACCTCTGTGAAAAAAGTGTTAGCAGGGGTAAACCAGGCAGCCATCTTGGGACATCTACCCTTCAACGACATCTGCAGGCAAGGCATTCACCTCACTGGACCAGGGCCAACAAATTTGGAGTCACTGGTGGGGAGGAGGATTTTACTTTGGATGTACCTTTATCTCCCTCTTCTGCCGGCAGCAATGGAAGCTTTGAATATATTTCTACTGATCCATTAGATGGTAACAGAATGGGTAAAAAACGTGATAAATCAGTATCTGATGCCCTGAGGGCGGAAAGGGGGAGATTTCTCATTAAAAGTAACATTGTCAAGCATGCCTTAATTCCTGGAACAAGAGCCAAGACTTCTGCAGTTTGGAATTTTTTTTATACTGATCCTCAGCATATCTCAAGAGCTGTGTGTAACATATGTAAAAGAAGCGTAAGCCGGGGTAGGCCAGGTTCTCACTTAGGAACTTCAACGCTTCAACGACACCTGCAGGCCACACATCCCATCCATTGGGCTGTTGCCAATAAAGACAGTGGTGCAATTGGAAATGGATTAGATGAGGCTGAGACAGAGAGGGATGATCTCTTGAGCGATACTTTGCATGGAGAGAAGTCTACAGGGAGCCAAGATTTAACAACTGAGGACCTTAGTGACTCTGATTCAGAAGAAACTCCTGTGTTAGAGGTTGAAAATAGATCTGAGAGTCCTGTTCTTATTGCAGAGCAAGATACCCTGATGTGTTCCCAGGAAAGAGAAACAACATACTGTGAAAATTCAGTCTCAAGTCGAATAAGTCAGGCAATTATTCAGATGATTGTGGAGGATATGCATCCTTACAACTACTTCTCAACCCCAGCTTTTAAGAAGTTCATGCAGATTGTAGCCCCAGACTATAGGTTACCATCTGAGACATACTTCTTCACTAAAGCTGTACCTCAATTATATGATTGGGTCAGAGAAAAAATTTTTTTAACTTTGGAGAATGTTCAAAGCCAAAAGATCCACTTGACCGTAGACATATGGACCCATGATCCATCCACTGACTATTTTATTGTGACTGTGCACTGGGTGTCCTTGGAAACTGCACTTTCTTCCAATAATGGCAGGATCCCCAACTTTAGAAAATGGGCAGTACTTTGTGTAATAGGTCTCGCCAAAGACTGTTTGGTAACCAACATTTTACAAGAATTAAATGACCAGATTGGTCTGTGGCTTTCTCCTAATTTCCTCATTCCTAGCTTCATTGTTTCTGATAATTCCTCTAATGTGGTACATGCAATCAAAGATGGTGGTTTTACCCATGTGCCATGCTTCTTACATTGTTTAAATATAGTCATTCAGGATTTTTTCTGTGAGCACAAAAGCATTGAGAATATGCTAGTGGCTGCTAGGAAAACATGTCATCATTTCAGCCATTCAGTCAAGGCCCGTCAGATACTGCAGGAGTTCCAAAATGATCGCCAACTTCCATGGAAGAATTTGAAGCAAGACGAAACTGGCCATTGGATTTCTACTTTTTATATGTTAAAATGGCTCTTGGAGCATTGCTACTCAGTTCACCATAGTCTTGGTAGAGCCAGTGGAGTTGTACTCACTTCTCTTCAGTGGACTCTTATGACTTATGTTTGTGATATTCTTAAACCATTTGAGGAGGCCACCCAAAAAGTGAGTGTGAAGACCACAGGATTGAATCAGGTGCTACCCTTAATCCGTCATCTACTTCTTTCCCTGCAGAAACTCAGAGAAGAATTTCAAGTTAGAGGTATTACACAGGCCCTCAGTCTGGTGGATAGTTTATCTTTAAAACTTGAAACTGACACCCTACTAAGTGCCATGCTCAAATCCAAACCCTGTATCTTGGCTGCTTTGTTAGATCCTTGCTTCAAAAACAGATTGGAAGACTTTTTCCCTAAAGGTGCTGATTTAGAAACTTATAAACAGATCCTGGCAGAAGAAGTTTGTAGTTATATGGAATCTTCACCAGAGGTTTACCATGTTGCAACTTCAGAAGCTTCTGGTCCTTCAGCTATAGTAGAAGCTGATCCATTTACCTCATCTATAAGAGAAGGCACCTCCAGTTCAGGGTGTATTGATAGCTCAACTGCAGATAATGTTGCTGTTGGAGACAAAAGCTGCATGTTTCCATCTGCAGTAGCAGCAGTAGATGAATACTTCAAAGAGAAGTATTCAGAGATCGCAGGAGGTGATGACCCTTTGATTTACTGGCAGAGAAAGGTGAGCATATGGCCAGCTTTGACCCAGGTTGCCATTCAGTATCTGAGCTGCCCCATGTGTAGTTGGCAATCAGAATGCATCTTTACTGCAAATGGCCACTTTCATCCAAAGCAGATCATGAATCTGGACTTTAACAATATAGAACAGCTGATGTTTCTGAAAATGAACTTGAAAAATATTAACTATGATTATTCTACATTGGTTCTGAGCTGGGATCCTGAGAAGGAGGTTGTTCAAAGCAATGAAAAAGAAATATCTTAATTTTTTTTCTTTTTTCATTTAAAATAGGCAACATTGCTATGTAACTGTATCTTAGTTGCTGTAGTTGTTAAATATACTAATTTCTTTATACACAAATCTGGGGAATCCTGAAAACAAAAAAACTGAAAATTCCTCAGGGGTAATACAGTGTTGACAAAGTGAAGTTTAATGATTTCACAATAACTTAATATAGCTGTCACTCAGAATTTTATTTTTACCTGTTAAAAGATGTTTTTTCATTAAAAAAAAAAAATTAGCATTGAAAGGCCTTACATAATTTCTGACTGATAGACTGAACTAGTAATTGGTTTTAAGTAAAAATTTCTCCCACCATGGAAAGTTTGATTACTCTGAAAACAATGATAGAAAAAGACGTACTAAGCTGATATTCCTCCACCCCCCCCTTTATTTTTCTATTTCTTTAAATAGAAAATAGGAGATCTGAGAGTCCTGTTCCTGTTGTGGAACAAGATACAGCTTGGCAAAAACAACAACAACAACAAACACCTCAAATTGTATTATATTTGGAAATTTCCAATTGCCTCCTCATACTGGTCAGCTTTATAATTTCAACTTAGCATGATAGTTACCCTTTATATTTAGAATTGGATCTAAAGAAAGAAAACAATTAGGAAAAATTACTTTTAATCTTTGAATTGCCTTTTCTTAACCTTTATAAAATACTACAAAAATATTGTTTAAGTACCTTTGCCAAATTATGGGTAAATGGCATAATGTAAGTTTACAGAATTAGAAAAGATTGGGAATTAAAATGAAAGCCCCATCTATAAGCGTACTTTGACATAGTATCTATTTTCTAAAGAATGTTTTTCTAATATTAAGTGATCTTAAATGTCTTTTAAAAACATAGTGAATAATCCATAATACTATATTCTTAACTGTGAGGTTGTTTTGGCCTCTTTTCTTAACTAAAAATAAGCAATATTTTTATGTGTTAGGAATCATTTCCTCAGTGGTAAAATGAGAATTGATCTCTGATCTTTATGGTCCTTTTCCACTCTGAAAGTATGTTTCTGTGATTGAGTGGGAGGCCAGAAATTGATGACTTTTAGTAAAAGTCTATTCAAAGTTTCAGACTGAATAACTAATGTAAGATCCCAATTTTTCCTTTTTTTCATTTTAGATTTGGGGATATTCCCTGCCCAAAAATTTCCTGGAAAATTGACTAGTATTAAGTGTGAGTAAAAGGTGTCCACTTTTTTTTAAGTTTGATTTTAGTTTTGTCTTGGATAGTATTTGGCAAGATTTAGCCTAGAAATAATGTAGTATTTATTACGTGAGAATCAAAATTGCTTTATTACTGGGCTGGTTTCAAAATTTAGAATTCATTTCTATGTATCAAAGTCGTTTTTGGGGGGTTTTTTGGGGTTTTTTTTTTGGTTTTTGGATTTTGTTTTTTTGTGTTTTTGTTTTTTAATTCTTAAATGGTAAATGTACCATCGTGGAATGAAATTTCAACTTCAAAAGTTTACCCTTTTACTAACTGGAGTAAATGGATATTTACGTCTTTAGTTGTAGTTATCACTAATAAAGAATTTGAAACTAGGCTGCATAAGCAAGCCTTTGCAGGGCCAATGTTGAATTTCATGCCAGTTGACACTGTTGTTGCTATAAAAGAAAAAAAAAATCTTCCCTTAGATAGAAACTTTCTGTATTTTGACAGTGCCAGTTCAGTATGGCTATAATGTTGCTCTGCCTTCTACAGCTTGTTGCGCCACTCTGTAGTTACTCTATAACTATACGTTTCTATCTTTTTTGGTTAAACACTCCCTGAAGATGATAAAGATGATAATGATATACAAACATCTATATTATACACATTGATATATGTTTAAGGATGTCCCTTCATTTTTATTTTGCGGGCTGGGCAAAATTTGTGTAATGTATTTTAATATACTTCATACTTTTAGTATAGGAGTAAGTTCACTACTTTTATAATGAACTCAAATATAAAGGCTTTTGTAGTATATTTTAAAAGGGAAAACTTACCCAAATGTTTTATTTCTACACATTCGTGTATATGTGTGTGTGTGTATAAGTCAGTTAGTATATATGTATATTATATACATAAAACACTTATATTTTTACATACAAGTATGCTTTTATTATACAGATAATAAAGATGGGGGAAGGTTTCTGTTTTTTTCTTAATAGGTGAAGAAATCTTGAAGACCAGAAATTGGATCTTATTGAATTTTGGTGTTCTTTTTATTATTTTTTTCCTTTTTCTTTTTAAATTCTATTCGGCTATGGAAGATGGATTTTTTTTTTCTTAAATAATACTTTGAATCTCAAGTTCATCTTTAAATGAACTCTTTTTTTGTTTGTTTTTTTGTTTTTGTTTTTGAGGAGATAACTAGCCCTAGCTGTCTCCAGTCTGACAAAGGTTATTCCAATGGACTTAATCTCCCAGTAGTTGGGAGATGTTTTAAAAACACGTCCTGTGTTTGAATTGTGGCTGAGAGGTTTCCTTGGCAATGTGAGGAGGAAAATTCTTTCTGCCTCATTATTATTAATTCATGGATTGAGTGTTGGTTCGACCTACAGGAGTGATAGATTGGAACTCAGTGAAGACACAGACGTTCCTGTTGAGAGCAACCAGCTAATGTAAGTGTGAAAATGGTTTTTTTCCTCTTTAAAGGAATGAACATTTTTCTAATTTAAGACATAATTTCCCTGGATCAGTAAGAAATTAGTGATTGTCGACATTTTTTTTTGTAATTGTTTACAAGCTTTCAGTTTGGGGATGGAAACATTCTCCCCTCCCCACCCCCTTTTTTATGATAATACATGCACATTATAAAAAAGGTAAAAACAATGTAGCCAAGGTGAAAGCTCCCTGTCATTCCATCTCTTCAGAGATAAACACCTTTAATAGTTTATCAAGGCATAGTTCTATGTTCATACACATAGTTCTGCCTCATCTTAATGACTACTCATTGTGCCTTTGTATGGATGTGCCACAATTTAACATATCCACCATTGATAGACATTTGGGTTTTGCCATTAAAAGCAAAACTAGCTCCATATCCAATAATAGCCCTATACCCACATCCGTGTAAACTGTACCTTAGAACCAGTTCTCAGATGTGAATTTGTAGAATTGTTAATAATTCATCGTAAAGAGGTTGTACCAATTTACTAATTAATGAGGTCTGTTTGATTTGTAAAAGTTCTCAACACACCCCTTTTAGTAAAGATACCTTTGGCTATGTTGCTAATAGATCTTTCGCTGTTTAAGGTTTTCAATTTGTGTAGTCAAATGTACCAATTTTTTGTTAAGGTTTTTAATTAGTATCATCCTAGGAAAGGGTTTTTCACCCTGAGCTTTTCAAAAAATTCCATGCATTTTTCCCCAGTGCTTGAATGGCTATATTTTTTACATTAAAAATGCAATCTAGGATTATGGTTATGTGATATTGCCTCTCTTCCACACATAAACATAGTAGACATTATCAAATATTGTTTGTTATTAGCCTGAGTAGTTATGAATTCACAATCTTAGTATAGTGCTTAGTATAGAGCTAAAGCTTCTGCTATTTTTCCATTTATTCCCCTGGAACATTTTTGTATGAGATACAATTCTTTTTTCTTTTTTGAATGGGTGGCCAATTTTTAATTTCAAATGCCTCTTTTTTATATATCACATTTATTCATAGATTCACTTGAATTCTATTGATTTTGTACTCATTTATTTGCAAACATTTCAATAATTATATTTCACATCTACTGTAATATCAAGAAGATATTACAGTATCTTCTTGATACTGTAATATCAATACTCTTTTTTAAAAATTTTTTTCTTTAAATTTTTTTTATTCTCAGTTATTCTAGATGATTTAGCAGTTTGTCAAATTCTAATAATAAACTCTCATTGAGATTGTGACTTAAGTTGCATTGAATGTATACATTATTTGGGGGGGAAGTATACTTTAAGCCATTATCTCTACACTATCAAGGTCTTCTGTATGTAATTTCATTGTGTTTGGGCTTTGTTTTTAATTTAATGTGTGTCTTGTATACTGCTTCATTTTTTTATATACTTTATAATTTTATGGTGAATGGGACTCGAGTAATTATTACTGGCGCATAGGAAATTTACTGTTTTTTAATATCTTTAAACATTTTTCAGTTGTGCTAGATTTTCTAGTTTGCAAGTATATAATGTGCAAAATTCTTTTGCCTTATTTCAGTCTCCCTTTTTTATTATATATGCTAGACTCTTTCGAACATTGTTGAGTGATAGTGGAGGCGAGTGTTCCTTTTTTCTGTGCCTTGAGTGAGCTTACTTCTAGTGTTTTTATCATGTTGCATGTGCTGATGAATTTCTGATAATTAAGTACATTTATGCTAAGGTGGTTCCTTTCAAAATGTCTTGCATTTTAACTTTCTCCTAAAGCTGTATTTTTAAATCATTATTTCATTTTACCATTTTTTTCTTTTTAAAATCCTAAGATACCACAGTTTTTGTGTTTACCCCTCTTTATTAATATAATGAATTTCCTAATGTTAAGGCATTCTTAGTCCTGGAACAAACCTTTTTTTGATCATGTGATGTTACTCTTTTAATATACTGTAGTTTAATTTGCTTTAATTAGGAGTTATCAGTTGTGTCATAACTCAGATATCCAAAGCAGTTGCTTTAAAGCTTCTTTAGAAAGGAGTGAAATAGAAAACCATGTCACAACATGGTTTTGTTCTTTTTTATTATTGAGCTCTTTCTAAATTCTTTTTCTCAGGTTAAAATACTTTCTTAAGTTAATTTATTTAAGAACATATGGAGTAGATTGATCTTATACTTTTTGAGACTTTTTATGTCTAAAAACTTCTTCCTAGGATTTCTTGAAATGTAGTTTGAAAGGCTAAATCTAAGGTCATAATCTCTCCTTTAAATTCTGGATGCTTAGCATTTTGTCTTTTGGTATTTAGAGATTCAGATATAAGAAGTCAAATGTTATGTCTGATTTTTTTTGCTTTTCATTAGTCTTCTTTTTTACTAGAAGTCTGTATGATTCTGTCTTTACCATTGGAATTCAAAAGTTGCACCAATTCTGTGACAGAGATGTCTTTAAATAAACTTTCTGCCTGGCATTTGATGTGTCCCTTTTTAAAAAGTGTCAAATTCATCCAGTTTAGGGAAGTTTTCTTTTTCTTTCTTTTTAAAATTATTTATTATTATTATCAATGCCTACAGCACCTACCTGGTCTTCCTAGGTGGTCTCCCATCCAAGTACTAACCAGCCCCGACCCTGCTTAGCTTCCAACATCAGATGTTGGGCTTGTTCAGGGTGGTATGTCCGTAGACCATACACCGTGGCTCCACTGGGGCGTGAACCCAGGACCTCCTGTGTATAAAGCAGACATGCTAACCGCTAAACTATGTTACCACGTCGTCTGGGAAGTTTTCTTGTATTGTTATTACCTCTCTGAATTCCATTCCTTCCTTTTAGAATTTCCATTGTATAGAAATTTAATCTTTTGTTTAGTATTGACATCTTTTTACCTTCTGAGAGATGTCCTGATATTGATATTTTATAATTAATTAATTGTGTTTTGCATCAATGTTAGCCTTCTAGATGTGAAAATCGAAAAGATTTCAAAATCTTTTCTTGGAAGAAGAGGCTAGAAATTTGAGTTTTCTTATTGGTTTTTAAGCTTTCTCTTGTTCTCACTCTTTTTTTCATAGAGATGTGTTCATTTCTATCAATCTGTAGCCTTTAAAACTTGCTGAGAGTGTGAAGATTTCAAAAGAATTTATAATTTTTTCCAACATTAATTCATAATCTTTGAGATGTTGATTTCAGGAATGAAATTGACCTCTAATTCTTTCCTTTCTTAAAAAATTTCCTACTGTAAAACTTTTTCATTCTCATCTAATTAATACTTTTTTTTGCATGAGTCATCATAATTATTTGAATATTCCTTAGAGACTTGATCCTATTAGAGGCAGTTTTTTAAATTACCTTTGGTACATACAAGAATGCAGAATGTACTCCCTGGATTTTGGGGCCAGGGGAATCCTGCTGATAGATCAGGGAAATGCTATTAAAGGTCCAAGCCTTGTCCCATTCTGTAGTGGATAGTTAGGGCAGACTTAAATTATTTGTTTATATGTGTGTTGCTATTATATTAGAAAATGTAGTGTTATTCTGAGCATCAAACAAAATAATAAATGGCTACCTATAATCCTATCACCCTGTCAGTAACTACTGTTTTGTGTATGTTCTTTCAGATTTCTTCCTGTTGCTTCACATTCTCATCATTTGCTAGTGTCAGTGTTGTCGATTTTAGCCATTCTAAAAGGAATTTGCAATTCCCTAATGACATTTGATATTGAGTATTATCTCTTCATGTGCTTATTTGCCATCTATATATCTTCCTTAGTGAGGTGTCTGTTTAGATCTTTTGCCCATTTTTAATTGTTAATTAACAATTTTGTTGAGTTTTTTAAGTGTTCTTTGTATATTTTGAATACCAGCCCTTTATCAGTTATGTATTTTTGCAGAGATTGTCTCTTAAAAATGTTTTTGCAGAGTAGAAGTTTTTGATTTTTATGAAGTCCAACGTACCAGTGTTTTCTTTCATGGATAATACATTTGGTGTTATATCTAAAAAGTTATTGCTAAATCCAAGATCACCTGGATTTTCTCCTGTGTTATCATCTAGGAGTTTTGTGGTTTCATGTTTTACATTTAGGTATATGATCCAATTTAATTTTTGTGACAAGTATAAGGTCTGTGTCTAGATATGTTTTTTTCATGCAGATGTTCAGTTGTTCAGCATCATTTATTGAAAAGACTATCCTTTTTCCATTGAAATTGAAATCAGCATATAACTGCATTTGGCCCTCTGCATAACACAAATTCCCAGTCTTGGAGTTGCCCATTTCACTAGGTAGGTTTGAACTGTGTGAGTAAGTGGAAAATATCCATTTATAAGTGGACCTGAACAGTTCAAACCTGTGTCGTTCAAGGGTCAGCTATATTTTAAGGAAAGAACCCCAAGGTCTTCTTTTGCTCATTGTTTGTAATTGGCGTGCAACTCTTTGGCCATCTTCACTATATAAGCTAGCTCTACAGATGTTTTCAGGGGTAATCATTTCACCAGTTATTGAGAAACTGTTTTACCCATCAGCACAATTATATATTTTTGAAATAAAATGCTTGTGAAAATGTTGAAACTTTTGTTAGATGAAACAAGAACAGTATGCCAGAAATGTAGATTTAGCAAGTATCTCATGTAAAATAATCTAAGTTCTGTTAACAATCTAAAATAGATCATTTGTTGAGTTAGCACTGCATATTTAATGTTATGTTGAAGCAATGTAATAAGCACCACAGAGAATACAAAAGAAAGAAGGGCGTGGCTATCCTTAACAAAAATTTTACATAACAGACGGGACTGTATAATATCACATAAGAATAAAATATGAACCAGAGTGTTCACGAGGATCTGTATCGCAATGATATGTTAATACTATTAAAATTTGATGGTAACAATGTGGTTACATTTGGTGGTTTGGAGAAGGAAGTTGAAAGAATTTACCTGAAATACTTTAATTCATTATCTCCTCATTCTAGGATTACATTTTAAAGACAATTTCTGTGGTCGAGTTGTCTTTTGAAAGATTAAATCTATTTCAAGAGAACTTGAAGTTGATCCTCGTCTTGAAGGAAGCAGTGGCTTGTTTTCAAGGAGCCACTTCTGATCTACCCAGCATGCCTAATCAAGGAGAAGACTGCTATTTTTTTTTCTATTCTACATGTACCAAAGTAAGAATTGGATTCTCTAAATCAGTTCTTTTAATAATTTTCCTAATAAAATAGAATAAGATTTTACTAAGTTGTTCTTGTGTTTTGTTTTTCTTAACTGTTTATTTCTTGTTTTTAGTTTTTTAGTGAAGGATAGCATTCCTAGGGGAATTCATTTATTATGTTTTTTTCCTCTTCATTTTCTTTGTGTTCTACAAAACTGAAAAGGTCCATAGCATTTAGTCATCATTTATTGGTCTCTCACTGAATTACAGTGAATTAATCTGTTCAGGGTGCCTTTGGAATTAGGAGCACTTTGGCCTGTGGCTTGCCAACTTTGATTTTATTTCTTTTGTGCTAAATGAATGGGTGGGTTGTAGTATTCTTTAGAAACTCATGGGTTGAATTTTATTTCTGCTGATTTACTGCTGAGTACTAAAGCCATTTTCTAAATATTCTTTTGTAACTTTTTTACTTTGTGAAAACTACCAGGTTGTCTGCTTTATTCTACTGCAGCTCCATTTACATTTATCTGCTGTTTTCTGTTCCTTTATGACATTCTGTGAATGTACATGTTGTCACAAAAACATCTTAAATCATCTTGCTGCTATGTTTAAAATTATCAGTTTTGAGTAGGGCTCTGATCTTATACAGCAACTTGCACAATAGTTGTATTTTGTTTTAGATACCAGTGTATATAGTGAAGCATGGAATCCTATACTTAAATCCTAATGTGGTAACTTCCTTTCAATTTTTTGTTAGCTGCTAAATCACACGTTAGGATTTATTAAACAGTGTTGAAGATGAACTATAAAATATATTTTTAAAGAGATCTAATACTTCCACTTGTCTCTTTCAACCCCGTCTCTCACCTTGTCATTCATGTTTGCCAGACCAGATGAAGGGTATTCTCAGGAAATAGAAAGTAGAAAAATTATAAATTTATTGACTTCCGATAGTTCTTGTTATCCCACCTCAGTTTTCTCCCTTCCCTATCTTTCTATACTCTGTGTCTGTATACTTTTCAGGAAACTAGTATCATGAACAGTTTACTTGGAATCTGTTTCAATACCACAGTTCTTTTCTATATTCTCTTTGTTTGTAGGGTGACAGCTGTCCATTTCGTCACTGTGAAGCTGCACTAGGAAATGAAACTGTTTGCACATTATGGCAAGAAGGGCGCTGTTTTCGACAAGTGTGCAGGTTTCGGCACATGGAGATCGATGTAAGTTTTATATTGTAAGAACTAGTCTGGTGTCACAATGGGCCAATAAAAATACAGGGAGAAATTGTGTTTTATATAACATGTAAGTTAAATTTTTAAAAATGGTGAAATTTCAGTCATTATATTCATGCTTGCTTAATATCTAGTTATTATGGAGTATGAATTGGTAATATTTTTCTGGAAGGCAGTTTGGTAAAAATGGTATATGTAAATTTGGGGAATATTTGAATTTCTGTGTTTATTTTCAAACAGTCTCAAACTTGAAAAAGTTGCAGCTATGATATAAAACATTTTCTAAGCCATCTGGGTGTAAATTATTGACATTCCATATCACCTCCAAATATTTTCATGAGTATTTCCTGCAAACAAGGACATTATCCTACGTAACTAAATAACAATCTTCACAGATAGAAAATTAGCATTGGTATATTACCTTCATTTAGTCTTCAGAGCCCATTCACGTTTTACCATTGTACCAGTAATGAATGTCCTTTATTGCAAAAGGAGCGAATCCAGAACCAAATGTTGCATATAGTTTACATGATTCTTCAGTCACCTTCAGTCTACAACAATTACTGTCTTTCCTTGGCTTTCATTAGTATTGACACTTCTGGTAGTTATTATTTTGTAGAATATCCCTCAATTGGGGTTAGTCTGAATTTTCTCATTACTAAATTCAGATTTTGTATCTTTGGCAGAAATAGCACAAAGGTGATATTCTCATTGCATACTATTAGGTGGCATTCAGTTTTAATTACCCCATTACTGGTGATGTCAGTTTTGATTGCTTCATTAAGGTGGTACCTATCAGATTGCCTCACTGTAGTTTTTCTTTTCATAATAAGTATTTTGTGAAGAGATATTTTGAGACCCTATAATTACCCATTTCTCATAAAAATTTGTTTTTATTTGTATGTGTGCAAACTTACAGTTTCCTATTCCATGTATTGTACTCCATTACTATCATTATTTTATTCTCAAATAGACCCAGATTGGCCAGTAAGAGCCCTTCAGAGTGGTTTTTGTGTCCTTTTGATGTTTCTATTCTTTGAATACCTCTTTGCTTTTTGGCTTAACAGTATTTTCTAGGCTCATCCTGTACTTATCTCTTCTAGCCCTGGATCAGTCATTTCTCTAAGGACCTCTGGGTTCTTTCAGTGAAAAATGGTATATAGAAATAAGATTTGTGTTGTTCCTGGAGTGTTACTGCTTCCAGGCCTGCAGTGGAAAGAACAAAGGAATATATAAGCGTGTGTGTGTGTGTGTACACACACGTACATCATTATTTATGTTCATGTATTGAAAATTATGAGATTAAATAGATGTTTGCAATTCACAACACTACAGGGTTTAGTTTAGGCTTCTCCTTTTCCATACTATAATTCTCTTTTCCAAAAGTGAGAAACTTGGTTCCCTTTGCCCTCAATATTACTTATTTGTTCAGTCCTGTAGTTATGTATCCAATACTGAATCTCAGCCCCTTCCTCTCAGGATATGACATCACACACGAGGCTACTCCTCCACAGGGACAATTTTCTCATCTTGTTTTAATGCCTAAAACTCATACCAGGCCTTCCCCCTGGCTCCACCATGAGGACTTCTCCCTCCCTCTGCTTGAACCCCAGCATCCTACCTGGATCCCTCTACCTCGCTTTGATGGCCTTTTCACTCTGTTAGGCTCTGCCACTCTGTTAGGCAGCCCTCGCATGCGAGGTGCTTACTCTCCTCACCCTGTTCATTCTTTGTCTCTGTACTAGGTCCCCACTCAGGAAGACCCTGCCTTCCTCACCCTGCTTGGTCTTGGATGCTCGTTCAGGGCAGAGCCTCCATGAGTACACCCTCCTCACCCTACATTGGGATCCCTTCTGCACAGAAGTCTTGCTCGCCTTGCTCACCCTGCTCAGGTTCCATCACTGTGCCAGGCCATCTTCCTATGCAAATGTCATACTAATCTCTCATGGGTTCTGACATCCTATGCCAGTCCCACCTTGTCAAGTGGACATCTTTCTCATCTCAGTCAGGCTCTAAAACTCTGCTCTGGATCACATACCCTTCCCTCTCCCAGTATGAATGCCTACCTCTCAGCATCACTAAGACTTTGGACTGAATTGTTTGAGGGGCTAGGGAAGAAAGAAAGAGACTAAATGTACAGTTTGTATGCCTTGGGTCATAGAGCTTACCCCAGTTTGGTTCCAGATTTATAGTCTTAACTATATTCTATGCTGCCTGTCTTCCAACTAGTTGGGAATCTACTAAAATTCAGTGAAAGCAATACTCTGACTTTTGAAAAATGAAATAACACTGCTTGCAGATTATAAATTGGGACAACACCTACGATCTCTAAGAACTAAGGTCTCTAAGAACATATACATTTGAATATTCTCTAGAAGACCTCATGGGACTCTGCACATGGTTGTATAGTGCCATTGGACTCTGCACATGCTAAGATTTATTACAGTGATATAAAAAGGATGTCTCAAAAGACACAGGCAGAATCTAGAGGAATCCATATGTGAGTTTCTTTATGATCTCTTACATGAGAGGTCACACAGAGCAAACACTTCCCCCAGCCATGAAAATGCAGCAGCGTGTGTGATGTTTCTCCCCAGGGAAGCCCATGAGAGACTCAGTATCCAGGGTTTTTATTGGAACAGGTCACATAGGCACTCTCTATCTAATATGTAAGCAAACTCCACACTCCCACAAGGCTGGCAGTTGTTCAGCATAAGCTGTATTGTTTGCACATGTCTAGGCACATTCTGAGTGCCAATTTCCTTCATCCCAGCCAAGGGTCAACCTTGCAAAGATTCTGTCTAAGGATAGCAGTTTTATGGCTGCTCTATTCTTTTCTGCACAGAGGCTTATTTGGCTGCATCATGTGAAACTACTGTCATACCTGTGTTTCAACTATACTTGTGCAAAATGAGATATATACAAAATTACTCTTTGTAGCATAATTTGTAATAATAAAATATATGAAACAACCCGACCCTTCATTTTAAATAAGTTTTATTACATTCATGCAATGGCATGGTAGGCACTTACAAAAAGTTTTTAAAGGAAACTACTTAAATTGTTATGGAAAGATCAGGACATAGTGAAAAAGTAAGGGGCGCAGAATAAGGTATATAATATGCCAATTTGTGTAAGAGTGAAAAGATGTATTATTTTTTACTGCATTTGCATTTTAAAAATCTCGAAGTATAAAAGAAACTTAACAATAGTAACTAGAGGTGGGGGCAGAAATGGGAAAGAGCCTTTTTACTGTAAGTCGATTCTGTGTGCAGTTAATTTTCATTATTTGTGGGTTCCATATTTGCAAATTTGCCTACTCGTTAAAATTTATTACCCCAACATCAATACTCACTTTCATGGTTGTTCACAGACATATGCAGAGCTCCAAGAAATATGAGTCTCCTAAATCATCTGATGTAAAGACTCACAGCAGAATTCAAGCAAGGCAATATTCTGCCACCTTGTTTCAACCCTTATATTATAAAAGGTGTTCTTTCCGTGGCCTGTTCAGTGCCCCCCCATTTTTTTTTTGTATTTTCGTGCTTTTTTTATTGTTGATTTTCCTGTTTGAAATGGACCCCTAGTGCAGTGCTGCAGTGTTATATACTGTTCGTTCCTACGCGCAAGAAAGAAAGTACATGCAATAGATAAAAAGCTTCATTCAGGCATGAGTTATAGTGCCATTGGGCTTGAGTTTAATATCAATAAGTCAACGATATGTATTATATAAGGTGTCTTTAATTACAGACATACATAAAACAACGTCATATATTGATCAATTGATAAAAATGGTGTGACCAGAAACTCCCAGGAACCTCATTCTGATACCTTTCTACCATGTGCTTTATATTACCTATTAAATACTTAAAGAAATAATCATGTGTTGCTAAATGTAAAATGTACAGAATTATATGGAAGACCTTTTAAGTGTGCATTTATACATTTACAGCTTTTTAAGTAAAAGAATTCTTTACCAAAAGAAGTGGTTTTCTTTTGATAATAGCATCCTAGGCATTTGTTTCCCAAGTAGTCTTCTTGCATGCATATTAGTTTTCATTTAGAAACAAAATCCACTAAATGCATTAAACAGATCAAGTAAATGTCATGTAACTCCTGTATGTGGAGGTTATTATTTTAGAACTTATCCAATAATTTGAAAAATGCTTCCTGGAAAGGAGTGAAAACTTAACCGAAGACTGGCTTAGGAGCAAGGAGGGTTGGCATTAAAATTCTACCTTGAGGAAGGAGGAATTGAGTAACTGTGTTTATTCCTATCTAAAAAACAATGGTAGTTATTATACCTGCCTTTTGGGTGTGACAGGGAACTAATAAATTCCATCCAGTTCTTTGAAAGGTAAAAGTATTTGCTGTTCCCTTTTTTATAAAAAGTAATCATACGTGTAGCAATAAACTCAAGACATAGATTTTTAAAATAGTTTTTGCCAAATTGCCTTTCAAAGCTGATGAGCTACTTTGTTTCCGTTGTCAGTATGCATGATCCTCCCACATCAATACCAACACATTGTATTATCAAATTATCAGTCTCAGTATAGTAGACTGATCTTTGTCCCATTTGTTACATTTAAGAATCTCTTTATAATGGTTATTGTTTCTCTGTTTCCTCCACATTAAATTTTCTGAAATAATGCTGCTGTTCTTTTCTGGAATTTTACACCTTAGGCTGCTTATTAGGATGAGAGAGCCAACATAATGTAGGTTATTAATCTAAGATTAGTTACTTTTCAGAAGTGCTTATCAGGTCTTTTTTTTTTTTTTTTCCGTTGAACTACTTGTTAAAATATTTGTAGAAATGTGCACAAATCATCATCTTACAGCTTGAACAATTTTCACAAAAATGAATAAAAAACTTGACCAGCACCTAGATCAAGAAATTGAACCTTTCCTCCTCCTTTCCTTCGTTGTCACTAACAAAACCCCCCAGAACTAATCACCATCCTGATCCCAATTACTATAGAGGTTATGCCTGTTTTGATCTTTATATAAATGGAAATCACACAATCCGTGCTCTTTTGTGTCTAGCTTCTTTCACTCTGCATCTGTGTCAAGTCTAGAATCATAATCTCTTGTATGAAGTTATTACAATGTATTTATCCATTCTAGTATTAATGTACATTTGGGTTGTTTACATTTTGGAGTTATTACAAATAGTATTGCTTTGAACATTCTTTATAGACATCTAATGTATATGTTAAAACTAATTTATATATAATTGTTGGACATATATCCTTGATTTGGCAATTTATTCTAGATACGCAAGTATTTTTTTAATTCTTTATAAAAGTAAAGTAGCTGGGGAAGGAAAAATACCTTCCTTAGTGTGTTACATGTACCTTACTTTGGGAAGTCACAAATGGGAAAATATTTTCTCAAAGCTTTGAACTCTCAGCTTCAGATAATAATTGTCTTTTTAATCCTTTTTTATATGCTAAGTGCTTTATGTACATTATTTTATTTAATCCTTATAAGAAAGTAATAGCCCCTTTTCCCATTTTATAGCTGAGGAAAGTGAGACATAGAGGTGTTAAATTGTTTGTCCAGCATTACCTGGCCCAGAAGTAGCATAGTGAAGATTCAAGCCCTCTTATCTTTGATTCTATAACCTTAACTAATATAGTATCCAATATCTCTAAATTAAGTGTAGATATTCAGAGTTCCAGGATAAGGGCAAAGAGGGAAAAATGGTAGATAAACCACTTCCCTGTTCACCTCATCTCTCCATCATGCTTAGGGTATATGACTTTCAGCAACCCTCTTCCTTCTGCTTAAAATCATCTCATGTTTCAGATTTTTGAATCCCATATATGAACTCTGCAAAAAACTCATTTTTTATTTGAAAATGATGTATTATTCCCTCTTACAGAAAAAACGCAGTGAGATTCCTTGTTACTGGGAAAATCAACCAATGGGATGTCAAAAACTAAACTGCGCTTTCCATCACAACAGAGGACGCTATGTTGATGGCCTTTTCCTCCCTCCAAGCAAAAGTGAGATCTGTTTTTAATTTTAAAGGAAAAATGACTATGTAATGAACAGCTGTGCACATTATACAAAGTACTTTATATATGTTGCCTCCTTTTTTTCTTGTAAGGGAGCAGTATTCCACTTTATAGATGAAAGAACTGAACTTTATTAAATGACTTGTATACAGTCATAAACTGATAAGTAGCAGAGTCACAATCAAAATTGTCATCAAAAGCCATGCTCCCTCACAAGTGTCTCATGGTATGACAGTTTAGATTACTATAGCTTACTTCATTCCCATTTTCATATCAGACCCATAGAGGATTTTGAAAGAAACTTGATTCTCTGGGCCAGGGGTTGGCATATCTGTTCTCCCACCTGTTCTGTAAAACAAAGTTTTATTAGAATAAAGTCATGACCATTTGTTTTCATATTTTCTATAGCCATATTTTGTGCTACTGCTAACAGAATTGAGTACTTGAGATAGATCTCCAAAGCCTATATTTACTACCCAGCAGTTTACAGAAAAAGTTTGCTAACCCTGCTCTGGACTATAATCTGAAATAAAACTTCCACTCTACCAAAAGCTAGTATTGATTTCCAAAGTCTCTTTTAAAGTACTTTTCAAGTGGAATGATAAGCCTTTTAAAAGCCACATCTGCTCTTTGATTAAAATCTGATGGCTGCATATATTCACCTTCATTTAAGGGGGGTAAAATTAGGTTCACTCCTTTCTGCTTTGGCTCAAAAGTATTACCTGCTATCTCTTAAAAGCTTTTTGCTGAGCAAAAAGCCTAGAATTCCAATATTAAAATTACATCTCTAGAATTTAGTCACTATGCATCTAGTTTCCTGCTTATGTTTTGAGTGCCCATTTTGAGTGTATTTGCCTACAGTGAAGAGTTATTAACTAAAAGCCACATTTTCCGTCCCTGGAAATTTAGAATCTAATTGGGAAAATGGGAAATAATATAAAGAGACATAGATGGTGGCAAGGAAAATGCACTGAACTCATCATAAGTGGTTGGGGATTTTTGATGAATTGGTATAATATATTCCTTTTTTAATTTATGACTAATTTTATATGTCTAGCTGTGTTGCCCACTGTTCCTGAGTCACCAGAAGAGGAAGTGAAGGCTTGCCAGCTCACAGTTCAGCAGAGCAAATTATCTGTCCAGTCTAATCCCTCCCCTCAGCTGCGAAGTGTGATGAAAGTAGAAAGTTCAGAAAACGTTCCCAGCCCCACACATCCACCAGTTGTAATCAATGCTGCAGATGATGATGAAGATGATGATGGTAATTTAGCTCTTTAAAGCAAAAATGTGATCAAGTCACTTAGTGAATTAGACAGAATCAGAATTAAAGGCTCTAGGCTTGTTTTTAATCATAAACTTGCCTTTAAATGTTGATAATATAGATCAGTTTTCTGAGGAAGGTGATGAAACCAAAACACCTACTCTGCAGCCAACTCCTGAAGTTCATAATGGATTACGAGGAGCTTCTGCCCGGAAAGCTGGGGTCAGTTTAAAACAAGGTAAGAAGATGTTATGTTGATGCTGGTTCCCACAAATTTTATAGCAGTATCAAATGTGTTCAAATTATATTAAATACCTTTGAAATATAGTTCACAGTCACCACTACCTCCCTCTTCCCTGCCCCCATCACGCGAGCGTGCGCGCGCGCACACACACACACACACACACCTTCTCTTACTCATTTAGAAAACATCTGAATGCCTGCTATTTACAGATAAAATGCAAAGTCCCTCATTTTATTTCTATTTGCATTTCTCAGGTGAATGTTTGAATTTTGGAATAAAAACCCTTGAGGAAATTAAGTCAAAGAAAATGAAGGAAAAATCCAAGAAGCAAGGAGGTAAGTCATCAGTTTTGACACATTGTTAAATTTTCCTAGAGAATAATTAGGACATTTCTGATAATAAGGACGCTTGACAACAGCCAAAATGACTGACTTCTGTGGCTGATTTGAAGAAAAAACGCAGACTTATTAAATCATGGTTGCTTTTTTAATTCATTGCAGCTGTGTTTCAGTTCCTAACTATTCATAGCCACTCATTGCAATGAAAAACCTGGAAAAACATGTTTATCTTGCAAAATGTAACTCTAAAGAACAACCTATAAACCATATTAAAAGAGGAAAAACTTTATTTTGTAGTAGGAGAATTTTCCTCAAGAGCTGCTAGGATTTCTTTGAGCTTGCCTTAACCTGATTATTTTATATTTTTCCAACTCTAAAAATTATAGTTTGAAAGGTAGTATTTAGAGAGAATCGAGTGCTTGGTTCTCAGTACTCTCTTGGTAAAGCTTGTTGTATAGGAACCATGGAGCTGTGCTATTTGCAGATAATTGAATATAGATGAAAAAGGTTGAATTGACAGACTTTATAGCTGGTGTGCTTCTGGGGTTAACTTAAGAATTCTAGCCTTGATAAATAAAAGTGGATTGAGTGCCTTTTACTCAAAACAGTTTTGTTTTATTTACATATTGTGCCCAAGGAAGATAAGAGATAAGGATTATCACTCCTCCCACCACCATCTCATATCACTGTAGGCACAGGAACAGAGAGACTGATTGGCTTGTAATCTTATGATCTATTTTGGACTTATATGGTCAAAAGCCACAATTTCTTGACTTGTGATAGCTTTATTTTCCATAATTATTTGCTTTTTTTTTTTTATTTGCTTTATTTAGAAGGTTCTTCAGGAGTTTCCAGTATTTTACTCCAACCTCAGCCCATTCCAGGTATTGAAAAAGAGAATGTCCGGACTGTGGTGAGGACAGTGACTCTGTCCAACAAACAAGGTGAGGTATAGGTAGATCTTAAGAGTTGTCAAGCTACTTTTTAAAAACTGGGAGAACAAAATCCTACTGTGTATTTTACCTTTAATGGATATGCAGAAAGAGTTCAGTATGTTGATCAGATAGAAGGATGAAAAGTTAGTATATTTCACTCTACTATTTAAAAAGTTGAAATTCTTACTCATCCAGTACTCACATTAATGTATCTTTAATTTTTATATTTACTGTTTATTTGTATTCACTCTAAATGTGTTGACTGCATGTTGTGGATAAAAAACTATAACAAACCCTTTAAGTAATAGAAATATTTCCCTTAAGAGCTTTAAATCAAATGAGTATAATACAAGTAATTATAATATGCAGATATCTTTAAATGTTTGTGCCCTTCAGTCAACAGAGTCAGAATGAAGAGCTTACTACTTCTGGAATTGATCAACAAAGGTTATATGGAGAGTAGCTAGCAATGGAATATAACTTTTTTATATATATAATTTTATTTAATATATTGAAGTGCACAAGCAAAAGTATTGGTTAAGTTTCTAACCAATTGATTAGAATGCAGTTTGTCTTTGTATACTTGGTTATTGTCAATAATTAGAACTGTGCTATTGCTTCCCTTTGGGCTGAACACTTGGCTCTTTAAGAGGTTAAATCTTTTTTTTTTCTTTTTTAAAATGTGATAGTCTTCCCTTAAGACCGAAATCTGATTGTCAAGAGACTGTGTGGACTCATGTTAATATCAGCGCATACTTTGTGTCCATAAGTAATTACTGAATACAGAAAAATCAGCTAGTGGTAGAGAAATTCTGTTTTTGCCATTTTAGGAGAAGAACCCTTGGTAAGATTGAGTCTAACCGAGAGACTGGGGAAACGAAAATTTTCAGTAGGTAAGTTTGTGCATATTCTTTGTTTTCTGCTTGTTTATGTATTAACATGATACCTTCTCTAAAATTCTCTTTATACAAATGCTCTGTCAATATTGATTTATAGTCCCCATGTTCTTGGCTAAAAGCTCTTAATCAAATTTCCTGGTTTTTTACATGTGTATTATACCTTTTACTGAAGTCAAAAAATGTATAGTGTTAAAGTTGAATTTGATTATGGCCAACTCTTTAGAAGGTACTAAGTTTAAAAAACAGTAAAAAATATCTGTATGGACAAATTGAAATTTGAGTTTTTAGAGGAAAGTAAGTGTTCAGTTAATATAAATTCAGTCCCTGAATTTATTAGTGTTAGTTTATATTTAGAGAAGTATTTCACCATATTATTGAATTATTGTGTGTCTGTTTCAGAAGAATTGTTTTGAAAATTTCTGACTCCAGCGGTTCCTTTATACTCTTTAAAATGTGTTTGCATATATGAAATCTTATTCATTTTGTATTTTTTTAAACACCATTCTCACTGACAGAAATTTTAGGTAAAAAAAAAATACAGAAAGAAACTATTTTTATATTAGCAATACATGTAAACTTTGTGATTTTTTATTTCTTTTTTAAATTATAAGAGGAGAGAGAAAACATACTCTAGCAAACTAAGTTTTTAAGGGGACCCTGCAAAGTTTATATTTTTAATCAAGCAATCCAAAAGCACAGTTTTTATCAATTTGTGACATTTAAACAGCTTGCAATGAACAGTGTAATGTTATAAACCAGGAATCAGAAAACTTGGTTCAAGTCTTGGCTCCATCATTAATTGGTGACTTGGCTAAGATACAGAACCTTTCATAACTTTATATTTCTTATCTGGAATTGAAGAGAGGAGCTATTTAGCCTTTAGAGTCTTCATGTCACAGAAAAAATTCTTAATTTTGTGATTCTTCCTAAACATTCTTGGTACATTAAACCACAAATTTACATAGAATTCAACAGTTAGCCAGTTAAGATTTTTCTGTACATGAAGATTTTTTTTTTTCCGTATATTCCTAATTAAGAATTTTAGCCTTAACCAGGACTTAAAATTTGAAGTTTTGGTCAGTTATTTGGTAAGTGTTAATTTGTGCATTCTAATTTTTTGTCCCTTTCTTTAACTCTTTATTTTTTATGACATTTTTTTTCCTGCTCTAAAATTGAGTTGTAAGGAATCCAGTAAATGAACATACCATATAAATGCAGAAAACTTACAAAAGTATTACTACATTGTCTGTTTTTACTTGTATTTCTTGACCTTGCAGAAGGTTGACTTGAGCTCTTAAACTGAGTTCCTTCTGTAGGTGGTGAAGGTGATCCTCCATTAAAGCGTAGCCTTGCACAGAGGCTAGGAAAGAAAGTTGATGCTTCAGAAACGGACAAAACATCAAAGAAAGGTACCTCTGTTATATATGTGTGTAGTTCTAACACTGTCTCTTGTAACGTGTATGGTTTTTTTATTATTTTGTTTGGGTAAATCAGATCATTTCTGGTATTCATTTCATTATTTAGTAAATATTTGAGTGCTTACTGTGCTAGATTCTAGGTAGAATACCATTGGATAAAATAAACACCATCACAATCCTCAGGAGTTTGTAATATAATGGCAGGTAGGAATACTTGTCTGTATTGTGATAAATTATGTGACAGGGAAAGTACACAGTGTTATGAGATCACAGAATTTGAAGCCAATTTCCCTTTCTTCTTGCCTGTCAATTATATTGAAGCCTAATAACTAAAGTGCATATTTCCAATAAACTTAGGAGGAAAAAACCTTTCGATGTCAATAAGATTTTAGAAGGTTGTATGGTAACAAAATTATTTTATTAAATTTAGTAGTTTTTGCTATTCAGATATAAAATAAAAAGATTTTTTTCGAAGGCTCTCTTTCGTGCTCTAGAGCAGCAGTCTCCAACGTTTTTAGCACCAGGGACTAGTGCTCCTATGAGAATCTAGTGCCTCATGGTCTGAGGTAGAGCTGAGGCAGTGATGCTAGCGCCGGGGAGCAGCTGCAAATATAGATGAAGCTTCGCTTGAAACTCTCCTCATACCAGTGCTAGTCTGCATCCCAGGGATTGGGGACTCCTAGGGATGCTCTAGGGAATCCATGATTTGCATAGAAAGAAAAATTTAAGACCTGGGGACATTTTTAAAAAGCATTTGCATTTGAAGATAAGTATAAGCCTAATTTGTGACCTTTGTAAAAGAGTTTTGATCTATAAAATGTCTCTGTGTAACTTTTGGTTTAATTTCTTTTTTATTTACAGCTCAGGTTTCTAAGTCTCTGAAGGAACGATTAGGCCTGTCAGCTGGTCCAAACAATGAGGAAGCAGCAGGTAGGTAAACCCTAAGACCAGCTTCTATTTTTTCTCTTGCTGTAGAACCTTCACTTTTTATCCTGTTTACCTGTTGAGATAGGTTAGGGCTTATATGGGTTTTTTTGTGGGTTTTGTTTTGTTTTTGTTTTTGTTTTTGTTTTTCAGTGTGTGTGTGTGTGTGTGTGTGTGTGTGTGTGTTTTTGTTGCTGTTTTTAAGTAATTAATTACTGGTATAAATTCTCTTTTTTGTACTTAGATGTGGTATAATGAGTGTTCATCATAGGAAATTGGAAATATCCTAAATATCCAGCAAAAAGGAATTAGTTTAAATTAAGGTAGTTTTAAACTAAAATAATTACTGTCATGAAAAGTTATGTTCTGAACCATAATGAAAGAAGGCTGCAAAGGAAACATAGCTCTTTTGACCTTTTTGCCTTAGGGTAAAATAAGGATTTTTTGGATGAAATTTATTTTATTATAATAGAAACTTAATTCTCAGAAAGAAGTCTTTATGTATCAGATGATTCCTATTTTATAAAGAAAAATACATCCTTAGAAAAAACACTGCAAAGAAATATTCCAAAATATTATTATTGGTTTTATCTTGGTATTGAGGTTTTAAGTAATTAAAGTTTTTTTTTTCATATTCTTTCTGTACTCTA
The DNA here is from genome assembly GCA_030015415.1 of Cynopterus sphinx. NCBI lineage: Eukaryota > Metazoa > Chordata > Mammalia > Chiroptera > Pteropodidae > Cynopterus > Cynopterus sphinx. The sequence continues at coordinate 20,121,369 of CM057392.1, read as the reverse complement.
ATTTGTAAACTTTTTAAATTATTAGGTACACTACATACATTTATCTATGTATACAGTTTAAAGAATAATAAAATGAACATCCATGTACTTAACCATTTAGCTTTTTTATACATTTGCGGGATTTGGTTTAATGCTTTTAAAATTTTTATCTGTGTTTATGAATAATATTAGCGTGTGCTTTTACTTTTTCATTTTAACCTTTTCTGATTTGGTTATTAAGACTTTAACAGCATCATAAAAGGGGACTCTTACATCAGATATTCTTACTCTTTTGTAAATAACTTTTTTGTTTTCTCCTTATGGAATTTTTATTAGATGTTGGAGCTTTTGGACATATGCTCCATGTGTCTTTTAACCTTGCCTTTATATTTTCCATCTCTTTGGATTTTTTGCCTCATCGTCTAGTATCTTTGCTTGGCTTGATGTTCTAGATTAGGAATTAACCAACTTTTTCTGCAAAGGATCAAATAGTAAATATTTTAGGCTTTGCAGTTCACAGTTTACCTCACATCTACTCAACTCTGCAATTATAGTGTGAAAGCAGTCATGTAATATGTAAATGAATGAGTGAATGTATTTCAATAAAGCTCTAATTATAAAATTTAGACATAGCCAGATTTGGCCTATGGACTTTAGTTTGCCATTATTCTAGATGACTGATTTTCCACCAGCCTTGTCTTTTGTTTACTATTTAGTCTTTCAGTTGAATTTATTTTGGCACCGGTGTTTTTAATTTCCAATAATTTTTTTTGAGGAGGGTTCCTTGAGTTCTTTTTCACAGCCTGATTTCAGGCTGCTCTGGTCTTTTGAATTTGAATATTTTTTTAAAATATGTGTATGTGTGGTTTTATGTCTTTCATCACTTCTCTTTGTTTATTTTGGTTCATTTTTAATGTTTTTGCTCTTCCATATTTCTAAGTACCTTGCCTAGGTTTCCTCTGTGATTCTAAGTAGTCCTCTGTCTTAGCTGGCAGACCTGACTTAAAATGTTTACATAAGCGTAGAGGGTACACTAAAAACCAGCTGTGTGGGTCACAGGCTGGAAGGCTGGGGGCCCATACAATTACTTTATTTACTTTAAAGTACAGCTAACTTCTTTCTTTTTTTAACTTTGCTTTTTACTTTCTACGCCCTCCTCCTCTTTCTGCTTGGCATTTACAAAAGTCTGAAATATTTCATGCTCTACTTCTCTCTAGCCCCAGCATCCTCACAGTGTGGTTCCTTCCCCAGTAGATTTTCCTCTTTTTATGGAGCCATTCTTGGGAGAAGGTCATGACTGTCCCAACTGATCTGTAGGATTCTTTATGTCTTCCCTAAATTTTTATTCACTGTTGCTTTTTATAGTAGTTTCACAGTTTTTTTGATTCTTTTGGGAAGAATGTTTCAACTCCTACAGTTTATTTCTTTTCTGTTTTTCTATAAATTCAAATATCTGCTTTCTGTCTCAGAAATTGCTCAGAATTTATGCTTTGTCAGTCACATCTTTGTTTTCCATAGCTATTGTGAATTTCTACCTTCATCATTTTGATGAAATTTTGGTAGGGTAAGAAAACAGGGTCTCCATGTCACCATTCATGTTATGCTCTCTTGAAGTGATAATTTTGAGAGCATTCTAGCATCTTGAAATTAAAAATTTTTTTAATTTAAAAGCCTAAGGAAATCAATAAGTGAGTGCTTCTTATCTAACAGAGACTGTTAGATAAAATATTACATATAACTAAATGTAGTCACTGTTCTCATGAAGTTTCTAATGTGATTAGAAATATAGTTACCTATGATGCTATATGATCTGTGCTGTGATCAGAGAAGCAAACTAGATTTGGAAAGTGTCAGATTCTAAGGTGAACTCTGTTAAAACTAACTAGGAAGCAAGAGAAATGAGATGAGTAAGTACCACCCCATAAAAAAACGACACATTCAAGGGTTTAGAAAGTGAGACAGAACATGTGTTTAAGGTTGTAAAAGGATATTGCTTTTGATCTTTCATTGAAAGCTGTTATTCAGTGATTAAATATGTATTTTCAAATTCTTGTTTTTTTTCACATCACTTCATTTTTTTTGCCCTTTAGTAATGAGGAAGTACATATCCGTCACATGTGAAATTGGTCCTTTAAACAGATATAAAATGATTAATGTATCATTAAAAATAGCTCTTCGGTGCCATGCCAGTCTCAGGGCTTTTCCCATTTTTCTTCTGTCTTATCACCTGTTTTACCTCCTTTCATCCTTTAAACATTACTTAAATGTTACTTCCTCTGAAAAGCTTCTCTTAACCAATTCCTAGACAAAGGTTAGTGTTCTTACTACATGCACCTGTATCAGAGCTACACTTTGTTCCTTAATTATTTGTCTGTTAGACCATTATAAACTACATGCAGGCCAAAATTGTATTTTACTTACTATTACATTTCTAGCACAGTGTCAGTGCACATTATATACCTTCGAATGAATGGAAAAATTAACTTGTTATTTTTATTGGTAAGATTTATAATGACAGGTTTCTCCAGCTAACAAATGGCTTTCAAGTTCCTCAGATAAACTTCTGAATAGAAATCCAAATCAGTAATTTTTACTCCGTAAGAGTTTTCCTTGAGGGCCACTGCCTGAATCATGGAATATTCTAAAATTGAGGTAGAAACTAATGTACTTTTGATCATTTTAATTGCCTACCTAAATAATACTACTCTATTGTACTGTCCTGATTCAAGAATAGAGAGACCATAAGACTTTGAGCGATGAACTCTTAAGTACAGTGTCATTTTTTTTCCCCCATGAAAACAGAGAGAGTTACTAAAGTTGGTGAGATCCACGTGAAGACTTTAGAAGAAATTCTTCTTGAAAGAGCCAGTCAAAAACGTGGAGAATTACAAACCAAACTCAAGGCAGAAGGACCTTCAAAAGTTGACGATTCTGCTTTAGGAACCAAAAGCTCCTCCACAATCCGAATCAAAACTTTCTCTGAGGTCCTGGCTGAAAAGAAACATCGGCAGCAGGAAGCAGAGAGACAAAAAAGCAAAAAAGATATAACCTGCATCAAGTTAAAGACTGATAATGAAATGAAAAAGACAGTGGTTTTGCCACCCATTGTTGTCAGCAAAGGACAATCAGAGGAGCCTGGAGGTAGAACAAAGTCTATGCAGGAGGTGCATATCAAAACGCTGGAGGAAATTAAACTGGAGAAGGCACTGAGGGTGCAGCAGAGCTCTGAGAGCAGCAGCAACTCCCAGCCTCAGCCTGAGGCTACCCCAGGAGCAAGGCGGCTTCTCCGAATCACCAAAAAATCAGGTAACAGAAGAGCTTCCTCTGTAGTACCACTTCCCCAAATAATATTTCAAAAGGCAGGTGTCCCACAGGATTATTATAGGAATTCTGTGAGAATTTTTCTTTACTCAGATAACTTTTGAAAAATCACTGGATTAAATGAAGTTAAGCTGTTTCTGTACTATGTAGACCTTTGATATTTTAATGTGCACTTTGAAATTTGGATTACCCATAGGCTTTATAATTTTGTCTTACCTTAGCATTACTTTCATTAAGAAAAGTTTTGTTTAACTTTATCTGTCATGAAGTTGCAACATAAATAAAATATGTGTTCAATGTGAATATAGGTATAAAAGAAGAGAAGAAACTTCAAGAAGGCAGTGAAGTTGCTTCTCAGAGTGGTGTTACTAGAACAGAAAGTAAAGAGGTGAGTTTATTTATAATCATTTTAAAGTTGTCCATACAAGTGAAGACTGGATGAATGGTAAAATGTGCTTTTAGTTTTAGCTTGTAATAAATTTGTATTTAACATTTCACTGACATATTAGGTAAATAATCTTTCACTATGCTTATAATTTTCTGTTGGGAAAATAATGTGAGGGGGGGTGTTCTGTAAACGTCTATATCTATTATCAGGGTTCTCTGCCCTTTTAAAGTGTTTAATTGACTGTTAATATGTTTTAAACTAAGTTGTTTTTTTTTTTTTTTTGCCATTGAGGGTAATATTAATTCATTCTACGAATTTGGGGGTCTTATTATTTAAAAGAATGAGAAACCCTATAATTTCACAACCTACGTGTAACCAACATTAGTTATTTTCATGGATTTCCTTCAAGTCTTTTGTTTATGTTTATGTTTAGAACATAATTGAGAACTTTGCAGTGTATCATTTTGCAGCCTGCTTTAAGTTTGTTAATATTCATAACATTACACAAGTGTCATTTGGACATTTAGGTTTTGTTTTACACAATAAGATAATGAACATCTTGGTATAAAAATCTTTGAGCAAGTGCCTGATTATTTAGAAATCATTTGTATTAGAGACAGGGTCATCATTGTCTAGCCTATGGAATCTGGATTTTATTGTTCCACACATCTTAGGTCTTTCATAAGCTTGTTTTTTATTTAATATCAAATAAAGAGCAAAAGCTCTTGTGTTCTGGATCAAGTGACACTGCTTGACTTAGCTGTTAGCCTTGTAACATATAAATTGTAATTACATAGGTTGTTAGAGGTACTATATTTTAATTCTATCATTTAATTGTATCCATAGGCTTCAGCTGAGACAACAGGAGTCGGCATCACTAAAGTTCAAGTCAAGAGATGTGAGACTATGAGAGAAAAGCACATACAGAAACAGCCAGAGAGGGGAACCTCACAGAAGGAAACATCAGTTTTGACACCCCTCTGGGGAGATGTAGACTCTTACAGTACCCAGATAGCAGAGAAGCCAGTGCTCACTTCTGTGCCAGGCCTCACACGACACCTGACAAAGCGGCTTCCTACAAAGTCATCTCAGAAGGCAGAGGTAGAAACCTCAGGGATTGGGGACTCAATATTGAATGTGAAATGTGCGGCACAGACCTTGGAGAAAAAGGGTAAAGGTCAGTGTTTTTTCTAGTGTGTCTTACTTTAGGATCTCAAAATTACCAAGTTTCGGTAGTCCTTGGCAACAGTTCGGTCATATTTCATTTGCCTTGTATCCTAGTCACACAGGTGGATAGTAATAGTTCTTAGAATTCTGTTTAAAAGGCTAAATTAGAAGAATTTATCAGAATTTAAAATTGCTGTTTAAAAATATCTAAAACTTTCTATGGTGCATATTTCCTGTGGGTTTGAAGAAGAAAAACAAGGATCAGAATAGCAGCGCATTCAAGCGCCACTGAAAGGAATCAAGTATATATACATTATGGCTATTTGTAGTACAGATTGCTTGTGGATCATTTTCAGTCTGGATTTTTTGTTGTTTTGTTTTTAATTATTTGTTGTATATCTAATACTGTGAAGGAATTCTTATACTCTGAGTTATTCTCCACGTAGAAGGGATTTTTCTAGCTATTAATCAAATATTTTCTGTCCTTTATAGCTAAACCCAAAGTGAATGTGAAGCCATCTGTGGTTAAAGTTGTCTCATCGCCCAAATTGGCCCCCAAACGCAAGGCATTGGAGGTCCACCCTGCTGTCATTGCAGCTGTGAAGCCACTCAGCTCCAGCAGTGTCCTGCAGGAAAGCCCAGCCAAAAAAGCAGCTGTGGTAAGCAGCAGACCCAATTCAGTGATGATTTAGTTTGGGTGGTAGGAAAGCAGGCAAGATTAAAACTCTGCTTGTGTTCATGTGTGATGCTTCCTGCCATTTTGTAAGTGTTTTAGTTGTTCAGATTGTTACTGTGTTATATATTTATAGTTAGACATTTGTGGAGTTGGCAGGATGGAATTTTTAAAAGCTAATGTTTGGGTGGTTAAAATATTTTTGCTTATTTGTATACTCAACCTTTGGATTATTTATACTCGGATTCCAGGTTTCAAGAATGATAGATAGTTATGATTTTAAATAGGTGGCAAAAGAAAGTGAATATACTCAAATTTAAAAACCTAACTCTCCTACTAAATTACTCTTCTGTAGGCTGTCATCCCACTCGTCTCTGAGGACAGATCAGTCACTGTACCCGAGACAGAGAAACCTAGAGACAGGTAATACCTTGCAGTTCTTTCAAATCAGACTTCAGGCCACTATTATCATTTATACTCTTTAAAGAATAACACTGCTAAATAGTTTTAAACATTTACAATTTAGCCACATCTAAATAAATCAGATAAACTTCAAATTATAAAATATGATGCTTAAGTTTTCTGTTCTCCTTGAGCACCCTTATGTTTTACCTGTGTTATTTTTAAAATGTTTTAAACACCTATCTGAATTCTACTTTAAAAGGACAAAAATGCTTTGTCCTAAATTCATAAAACAAACCCTTTTGTGTGTCCTCAGAAACAACTCATGGCTAACTCTTTGTGTTCCTGAGACTAGGTGGTCCAGCCAGCCATTGACAAAAGGCAGTTTTCTAATAATCTTTTGGGCTTTTTTACCTTACAGTCTTGTGCTGCCTTCAACCCAGTCACCTTCAGATACCTCCCCAGCAGAAATATCTGGCCCTTCCTCGTCCCAGATGGCCACAAAAACTCGCCGACTCAGCTCTGCTTCAGCAGGAAAGCCCCCACTCTCTGTGGAGGATGATTTTGAGAAACTGATATGGGAGATTTCAGGAGGCAAATTAGAAGCTGAGATTGACCTGGATCCTGGGAAGGATGAAGATGACCTTCTGCTTGAGCTATCAGAAATGATTGATAGCTGAAGGTGGTAGTAGAACATTTAAAACAAACAAAAACTTGCCAAAACCTGGACTCTTATATATTATAATATTTACCCAAGATGGTCAGTTCTTTAGTCTAGAATTCGCCCCAAATCAGAAGTATACCTCTGACTTATCTCTGTGTCCTGGATTCCTTGGGTCAGATTTTTAAATTCCTTGGTAACCATTTTGTCTATTTGATGACATGACATTGTTTAGCATCTTCAAGAAAAAGTTCTGTCTTACCCCTCCACAGAAAGACTGAGAGGGAGATCCAAGTGAAAGGGTGCAAGAGAACTTAGTGACTCCTTGAGGTGTTTGTCATTTTTTGGCTTTTTCCCACTTTGTTGTATTATTTCTTTTATGTATTGTCTTATTGTGCTTAATGTACCTGAGTTTGAAAAGGATGAAGACAGCTGCTACTATTAAGGACCAAATTTCACGCTACCACTAAACAAACAAAACAAAAAAAATCCACTCAGTCTCTCTTAAATTGTATGTTTTTAAAGGTATTTAGAGATTCAACTAAGCTTTAGATAGAGCTGAACAGCTCAGAAAGCCTGTAATTTGGACATAACTTTTGGACCTGATTTTCATATTTCTGCTGCTGTGTAAGTCTCTGAAGAGCAATAGCTAACTTATTATTACTGTAATTTTTTAAGGCTTTAAAGTGCCTCAGGGGTTCTCTGAAACTAATTTTCTATTTCTGGGATTCCCTGGATTCTTAATAAGAGATGGTGACATAATGATTACAGAAATTCTCTTTTTAGTATGAAAATTGTCCCTTCTCTTTAGTACTTGCCTCCTCCTGGCATTGAATTATCACAGGGATAAAAATTGATTAATTATATATTTCTAACTCTCCCGGCAAACTCTTCTTGCCCAGTATTTATTTGGTGTCTTTTAACCACCTAAGAGGGAAAAAATGAATTCATTCAAGCTATTAATATTTATCTATGGACCGTAGCAGTACAGTGAATTGTACTATAGAAGGGATTATTTGAGATGTTCTGGGGGTGTATTGTATACCTTCCAGTTTTCTTCATTTCTGAATTGAATTTTCTTGATGTTGGTCTCCTTTTTATCACCTCAAGGTTTAACTGTGAAGGAACAAGTATGATGGGGATAATAGTCTTGAAAGGAGACATTGTACATAATTGGAAAGAAGAGGAAAGAAGGACTTGTCCATTTTGATAATTTGCTGTAGGTGGCCAGTGTTGTTTCTCATAGGGAAATCTGATCCACCTGTCATGTTGGCTCCTAAGGAACTGCTGTTGTAAGCGGCTCATCAAGAGTTGAACTTCATGTAGCCTTGCTGGGAATATGGAAAAGGAAGAAAGCCACAGGACTGCCCATTCAGTCTTGGAAAGATCTGGATGATTCTGCACAAGCAAAAATGACTTGAAATTTATGTATAGACACCTCTCTACCAATCCATCTTCAACTGACCGAATGTTGTATAATAGCCCTTCTCCAAAGCAGGGTGGAATGTCCTGGTTTCACCACAGATTTTCTACTCATTTCATTTTTGGAATCAGCTTATAGATTCCAAGTCTCTTTTGTATATAACCTTTATTCTTTTGCTTTTAAAAAATAATTTTGTCTCATATTTAAAGTCCTTGTATTAGTCGGTGATTAATGTTCAACATTATTTCAACCATTCGCCATTATGCAAAGAATTACTTACGTGTGTTTTAAATAAAACTGATGTAGGAAAGTCTTGACGTTTTGAGTTAAGTAGTTGTACGTCACTCCAGCCTAGGATTAGCCTCAGTAGAGGTCCCTGTCAGAATGTTGGCCTTTGGTGTGAGTGCTCCAATTTCACACATATCATTTGGCTTTACAAACTTTTACAAGGACATATAGCCAGACTTACCTACAAGTATGCTTAGTTTTTAGCCAGATATGCTTTAGGTGTGAGCGAATATTATATGTCTTTTTTCCTGACACTAAGCCATTATCACTAACTCAAGTAATGCCATTATTTTTTTTTAAAGAGAGGGTTTAGAAGTGATCTTAAATGGATTCAACAATTTAGATTTCAAGCATGAATACTAATATAAAAATTTTAATTCAGGAAAATCCAGGTTTTTTTCATTAGTGTGCCACTTTTTATGGGATTACGTATAAATTGTTGGGCACCAAAGAACTTAGATTTTTTTTTTTTCCAAATAGTAATCCCAACAAGTTGAATCAGCTAGTCACAAAAGCAAAACATTGTGTATTCAGTTTTGAGTGATGATGGTTTTCAATTTTAACAGTAAGAAAAGGGCCCAAATGTTGCAGTTTGGCCATAGCCAGAAATTTCAAGATAGTCCATGACTGATATATTTGTCTCAAGGTAAAATGACTTAAGCTCAAATTTCAGTGGGTCCTCTCTCATGGCCAAAACAGTTTATTTTCATCTTGACCAACCTTTGAAACCACCATTGAGATAAGACTGATGTTTAATCATTACAGCTTCAGAAATAAAATGTATTGTATATGGGTCTAAGTTTTATGATCTTTCTAAAATTGTGGCTTCATCTTGCTAGAATATTTCTGCAGTTCTATAAAATAGTTGCTTTGTATTTGTCATTTTGGCAACAACTGTGTGGTCTCCAGTTGCTGTTTAATAGGTAAACTAGCTAACATTTACTGAGTACTTAAAGTATGTACTCATTTCACATAACCATTTTGACACTAAATCTTACACTGCATCAAAGATCACTGCTTTTTATATTCACTGTAGTGTTAAAGTCAGTGTGTTCAGATTTAACAATGAGAAAGTACAGTTATAGTCCTATGTGCAGTTGAGTTTGATTCATTGAACCTTAAAGAGCTCTTTTTTTTCTTAAATCTTTGGAAGCTGCTCAATAAATACATGCAAGTTTCCAAAACCCATACATCTGACTACATGAGCAATTTAAACTCTGCTTCAATTTATTTGAATTTGCAAAATGATTTTAAGAGCATGAGCACAAAGAAAATACTTGACCTTTTTCTTAATATTACAAAATAAAATGGACAGAATAATAGCCATGACCCTAAATAAGAACAATACAGAATTTAACTTGATATTTTAAAAAATTTGAGATTTACTGAGTAGGCCTATTAAAGTATTTGGATTTAGTTGGGTTTAACTGCTGAGATATTACTAAGTCTGATTCTATGATGAGGGCAAAAAAAACCAGTATTGCTTGTACCTGGACTTTTTGGTCTTTAGACTGATTTGTCCTCAGGAGTAAACAACCTGTAAGTTAAGAATAGGGTAAACAGCCAAGGTTTATACCAAATAAGACAGAGAAGGAAAAATGCTCAAAAGACTCCTATTTGTTAAAAGTGAAAAAGGAAATTGGGTGAATCAAGAACACTCGAAAAAAATGTCAAGGAAGAAGAAGCAAAATGGAAGGAACCCTTATCCAATAGGTGTGTGTGGTTAATGAAGTCATTTATTTGTATAAGGAGTTTAAGGAGACTAGACAAGTTGAGAAGGTAAGGAAATGTGAAAGAACGAACTTTGGCATGACTGCCACAAAATATTTTGAACTGCTATTCCTTGAAGTTCGAATTAGGACATAGTGAATTCTAACCATCAGTAAACACTACTGGCCACTAGGGATATATCGATCAGTGTAAAGCAAACTCCTGCCCTTAAAATGCTTAAAGGAGAAAAACTTGAGTGAAATATAACGAACGAAGTAGGTGCAAATATTAAGTGGATGATGCTACAGAGGGAATAAGTAATCAATGAGTTTGAGATTGGCCAGGGAAATTTGTGTTAGAGCTAGAGTTTTGTGTAACAGCAAAGGAGATGATTTGAGCTGCAAATGCCAAATTGAGCAGGAAAGTTGTTTTTAGTGACCTCTGACCAAGTCATTGGTACTCTGAATTTGCCTTGTGTCTGCCATTATTGGTCCCAGTTGTCAACTAAGCTAAAATACATTGATTTTTTTTTAATCCAAATCTGAGTCATTGCTTCATAAAATCCTCCAGTAGTTTCCTTTTTCCTTAAAAATTAAATTCAATTCTCTTAGCAAAGTTTGTAAGGCCCTGTCCTACCAGCCTCTCCCGCCACTCACCATGCTCTATACTCCAGCAAAACTGATCGTTCTCATACACTAATGTCTCTAGCCCTTTGCCTGTGTTAATGCTGCCTGTCTTCTGCCTAAAAGTCTCTTTTGGCTAACTCCTACATGTTCTGTGACCGCCAGGCTACCTCTCCCAAACCCCTGCTTTCTCTGTCCCCCAGACTGGCATTTGGTGCCTGTCCACTAGGCACATACTCTGTTTACCTCATTGTTTTAAAATCATTACCTGTGTACATCTTCCTCAGCTGAATATAAACTTGAGGCACATATTCTTACTAATCTATATATTCTCAGTACCTAGTACAGACCTGGCACATAAAAGATGTGTTAGTTTTATAAGTCTGTCATAACAAAATACAGACTGGGGGGCTTAAATAACACATTTTTCACAGTTTGGAAGGCTAGAAGTCCAAGATCAAAGTGTTGGCAAGTTTGATTTCTGAGGTATCTCTGGTTTGCAGATGGCCACCTTCTTGCTACATTCTCACATGGCCTGTCATCTGCATGTACGTATGTATTTTAATCTTTTCTATAGACACCCGTCACCTTGAATTAGGACCCACCCACGTGATCTCATTTAACCTTAATTACCTCTTTAAGGGCCTATCTTCAAATGCAATAACATTCAGAGGTACTGGGGTTAAGGGCTTTGCCATGAGTTTTTTTTTTGGGGGGGGGGCAGAGGGTGGAGGCACACTTTACCCAAATAGAAGGCATTCAATAAATATTTGCTAAATGAATGAAAACGTTCTTGACCCATTTCTCTAGCTGTTGATCTTTGCTAGGCTGCTCTTGTCTTTCTTAACTCACTCTTTGGCATGCTTCTAACTAATTCCAGCCATTCAGCAAGTTTATGAGGCTACTGGTTGAGATGGAAGAAACTGCAAGCTGAGAGGATGGGTGTTCAGTATTTGGGAAGCCTGGAGCTGCCTCTTTTTGAGGCAGGTCTCTTTGGACCAGTAATTCTCAAGCTTATTTTGCAGATACCTTGGGAGTAATATGAAAACCTCAAATTTTATAAAAACATTATGGTTAATTGCAATAAAAAAGAAAATAAATGTTTCATAGTACTTTGTACTATTTAATGAATTCATTGAATTAGTGATATATTCAGAAGTTTCAAGGTTCAAATCTGTATAAGGGTATATCAGTAAAAATCCTCCCTCCTACTTCTGCCCCAGCTAGCCAAAAACCACATTACAGGTTCTCAGGTATTCTTCCTGAGATATTTCAGGCATATACAGTCTTAATGTTGTCAACAAGGTTCTGCAACTTCAAGCAGAACAATGTATAACAAAACCAATTTTACCATAGGCTAATTGAGTTAAAATTCTATGGCATCAACATTATAACAAAATGAAGAACAAAATGATGTTATCTGAGGGCCTGCTATACAAGCAAATTATACTATACAATATCATGTATAAAACACACATTCTGCACCTTACATTTCTTATTATGAATACTTTTAAATTATGAATTACAAATTCATAACAAATCCTGTTTCATCTATACCCATACCATTTATCCCTGATTCTGTCTGGCCCCAAGAGCTTAGACTAGGGTGAGGTAAGCAAGGTGCCTGTGCACAATTTAAGGAGGTGCTCATTCTTAGGGTTGTACTCATACATAAGTGTGACTCCTTAAATTTTGCTCCTTAGGCCCATTTGAGATCCAGCCCTGCTGACCCATACTTGATTATTGCTAAGTAAATTTCAAATATATCATAGTTTGTTTTTTGTCTTACTCTATATTGAATGTCATTTTGTATGAGAACATAAAAGAACTTCTTCAAACTTGGTTATACTTGCACCGTATTACACTATGAATATGCAATAATTGAGTAAGTTTCCCTGTTGATGGACATTTAGGTTGTTTTCTGTCTTACTATTTTTATCAATGCCAAAAGGTTTACATTATATTGCACATGTAAGTATATCTGTAGAATACCTACAAGCGGGGTTTAATAACTGATGATACCACTACTTTTTGATCTTTGCAAATCAAATGGGAAAGGCTTTCTCAGTGTAGTTTGCATTGTCATATAGTGAGTGAACCTGGGCAACTATTCACATGTTTGAAGATCATTTGTATATCTTTTGCTATAATCATTTTTCACACACCCACTGCCAATTTTTATTTGGGGTCTTTGTGTCAGATTAAAAGTGGCTGCAAATTGTTTAATGTACCTCCTGTCAAGAGGTGGGCTCTGTTTTTCCGGCCCCTGAATTTGGCTTGGGGTATGGACACCATACTATTCTAGGCCTGGACTTGAAGGGTAACTTTAGCCTTGGTTTCTTAGGGCCCTGGGCCCCCACATGAGAAGGCATACCACTCTGCCAGAGGGACCCTGTGGTGAGGCACAGACATAGACAGGGACCCACCTGAAGCCTTCCAAATACACACACACACCAAGGCCTTAGCTACATCTGGAGCAGAAAAAAAATCACCTGGCTGAGACCTGCCCAAATTCTCGACTCACAAAATAATCAATTATAACAAAACAATTGTTATAAACTAAGTTTTGGAATATTTCTTACATAGCAATAGAGAACCAGAACAGCATTTTTTTTTAAAGTTCTTTATATAATAGTAGAATTAATCATTTGTTTAATGTAGTGCAAATATATTTTTCGTACATCGTTTGACTTCACTTATTACGGGGCTTTTTAGACATTCAAAACTTTAAAATTGATATGTAATTGAATTAATCACTTTTTTCTTCTAAAAACCAGCTAGAACATACAATTGAGAAAAAGATAATTTTTAAGAACAAGAGATGAAATGTCTATAATTAAACTAGATAAATTAGAAAAAAGAAACTAAAAACAAAAACATCTGAAAGACAAAAAGGAAAATTTGAACAAATAAAAAGCCATCATATACTTAGATTTTTTTAAATTCTGTTGTTCTTAGAGTTTAAGATAATCACAGTAAAAATACCAGATTTTAAAATTTAGATAGGCTAATTCTAAAGTTTGTAAGAAAAATAACCAAGAATAACTAAGAAAATTCTACTTACTTCTAGTCCCACCAAAAAAAAACATTATAAAGCTACAATGCTTGTAAGAGTAATACTGGTCCATAGATAGATACAAAGATCAATTGAACAAAATATACACTATATAGATAGATGCATACATTTGGTATCTTTATAAATGTAGCTTTTTAAGTTGAATGAGAAACAATAGGTTATTTTTTTGTAGTGATGATGGAAAGCCAGGCAGCCATCTAGAAATTATAAAGCTGTATCAGTTCTAGGACACACGGGGATAAATTTTAGATTAAATCTCATTCGAACATTTAAATTTTTAAAAGCAAAATCATTTTTTAAAAAGCAACTCACTTCTGATGAGTTGTATAATCAGTCAAATGATTGGTTGTAGGGCTCAACCCTCAAAAGTTCTGGAGTCATGACTTCTAAAGCAGGAAAATGCAAAACCGAGGAGCTAAGCATCTCTGCATCTGAGATGGGATAGGTATACCGTGAACTCAGCAAATACAATTAGCTTCCTCTGTGAACAGCACCACTCTCTGCTGGGTTTGAGGCAGGGAAATTTCTTGAAAGAAGTAATTATCCCGTGGATTTCCCAGCTCTGCCTAATTTAAATACACTTTCGTATCCTTCCATCCCAAACCCTGAGGCTCGCTCTAGTAACAGCCCTTAAACAGAAGACCTCAGTTACGCAATTCCTGTTTCTGTCGCTTGCCACCCCTCGGAGCCTCAGTTTCCTCACAGATGAAGGGCATGTTCCGGCGAAGGGGACTTCCGCCGGGCCACGAGCCCACGACATAAGCTCCCAAAGCCAGCTCCTGCCCCTCCGGCCGGGTTAGGCCCGAGCTCGTCCGTGCACGCGCGCGCGCTTCTCGGAAACGCCGGCCGCGCGAGGACCGAGTGGCCTGTGACCGTCTGGCGACGACCGAGCAGAGCCCTACCGGGTCACGACTACGGGCGCGCCGCGCGGGAGGAGGGCCCGGCGCCGGCCTCCGGGCTCCCGGGCTCGGCGCCGCGCTCCGCGGGGGAGAGGCGCCTCGGGCGCTCGACGGCGGACGGAGCCGGCCGCAGCGGCCGCGTTCGCGTCTGACAGTGCGGCCGGCAGGCCAGGGTGACAGCCCCGCGTCGAGTCTCAGTGCCAGGGAGCGAGGCCTTCGCGGGGGCGCTGACCAGCCGTCTCCACGCGGAGGGACGCGGGGGCACGACCCGGCCGGCCCCCTGCGCCGGCTTCCCCGGCGCCTCCCTCCAGGGGGCGCTGCGGGATGGACGCGAAGTCCAAAGCGCCGGCGCCGCAACTTGGCCTCCCCCGGAGGCCACAGAGCACCGAGAAAAAGCTTACACGCGCGGCTAGACAAGCACTTCCCAGGAGCCGCCGGGCCGCCTCGCGGGCACGGCGCACTTCCGCTTCCGCCTTCATCCGGAAGTGGCTCTCTGAGGGAGCGTGCAGGCTAGTGCGGTCTTTGTCAGCTTCCACGATGGCGTACCGTGGCCAGGGCCAAAAAGTGCAGAAGGTGATGGTGCAGCCGATCGTATCCTACGCAAGATGTCGGGGCCTCTAGGTTCGGGCCAGAAAAGGGGAGCTAAGGAGCAAACAGCAGGCCCAAGGAGCGGAGGAGTGTGGCCCTCCGTCCCGTGAGCCCCCGGGCGCCGAAGGCCGGGGAAAGCGCGGGACGTTGAGGAAGTGGGGACGGGGGGGCGGGCGTGGGCAGACCCCTGCCGGGAGATGCGGGGAGGAGCGGCGGGGACAGCCTTCGTTAGGTGCTGGGTGCAGGAGCGGGCACCGACCTCAGGCGGGCGGAAGATGGCTGGGGCGAGGAAACTCCAAGAGACTCTGTTTAAGGAACCCCCAGCGGGTGCCGAGGTGGGCCCTGTCCTGGCGGAGGCACCAGACCTTGCGCTCCGAACACAGATGCGATGCAGTAGGATGGGCCAGTTTCGGGGAGCAGAGTTTATGCGTGCATTTTTTCCCTTAACCATTGGCGCAGAACCTCATCTTCAGATACTTGCAAAATGTACGTAAGTTGTTTGTTGTTTTTCTCGTAATTTTTAAGTAAAAGGCGAATTTATTGGGCTGTTTCGTTATCCTGTCTGGTCATTGTTTGTAGAGTTAAAAGTAGATGAAATTGTGGATTTGGGAAGTGATGCAGGCCTCGTGGACTGTCCCCCGAGTGGGGACACAAGTCCTACAGGAGCGGGCCCTTGACTGGGCGCAGGGAAGAATTCAGGCGAATCAGTTAGAGATAAAACGAAAGTTTACTAGAGAAGGAATAGCTAGCTCCACAGAGACTCAGAATGAGAGACCCCGAGTGTTCAAAGAATTCAGTTCAAGTCTGTTTCCTGGCTGTGGGTCTGCAGTGTGAGTCGTAGGGAGGCAGTTGTTAATAATCTCAGCGGGAATCTTCCTATAGGTTCCCCGCAGTCCGGCCGGATGCCCATCAAACAGGGCCCCGTGTCTAACAGCGTTGTAGCAGGGCTCTGAATACAACCTGGCTTAATGTTTAGTCAATTTTTGTAATTCTCATGCCCCTTTCTTATATTAGAAGAATTTTTGAGGGAAAGGAGTGCAGGGAAAGCACTAATAAAATGGTGTATAGTCATGCCAACTGCAGACATGTCAAGAATTGTCATTACTTTGCAAGACTAAAATTACTAATTCAAAAATTGTTTAGGTATTGTTATTTTGTTTTGTAGTGATTATGACCAGACACTGGAACTGTTCCCTTTTCTTCCCATACAATGTAACATCGGAAAAAAAATGCAGTAGCTTAAAATCATGAAATAAAGTGGTGGGTTTAGTACCTGGGAGAGAACTTAAATATCAAAATGACACAATAAGGAAGAGGGGAGGAAAAGATAGATTCAGAGGAGTTAGTGACAGCCTGCTTTCCTTTGGGGAGATTTTTTAAGCAACTGAAGTTCTGAGTTGGCAGGGCAAGGTTTAAATTATCTCAAAGAAAATGTAGTTCATGTTGCTTTGAGATATTTTAGTGTTTGACAGCACAGTTGAAAAGCAGATTAATTTCAAGCCACTGTAGTTTCTAATCACCAGAATTGAGGGGCTCTCCTTGGTCGTTAGTTGTGAGATAGGGAAAACTGAGAAACTAGAGAAAGCTGATTCAGAGCTGGATTTTGCTATAGCAGATAGGAAAGAATCCACTGGTCTTTAGAAATTATTGCTTTGTGCTATCCTGCTACTAATTTTCATTTTAAATGTATGGAAACCAGGAGCAATAAGCAATGTGATTGAGACCCAAGATCACAAGATTAACTTAGACAGTCCCAATATAGCATTTATTAAGTGAGAATGTTTCTTGGCAAGTACTACTCTTGGATACCATTTCCGAGGTATGAGTCAAATGATTAAAACTCTTGGATCTTTTTTTTTTTTTTAAGTTTTTTTAGGAGCCTTATTTCTCTATTGTTTGATCAAAGTGGCTTTTATGTACCTATTTTTTTTAACATTTCTATTTTTATGATTATTTCAGAGATCTCGGATTCAGGTGTGGCTTTATGAACAAGTGAATATGCGGATAGAAGGCTGTATCATTGTGAGTACCCAGGATATTTGCTATCAGAGCAGTTTGTTTTAGAAAAAGATCTCACAAAAAGTGGCCAGCCAGAGCAGTGTACAAAAGTTAAAAGACTCGACCCAATGAAAGTTTTTTAGAGCCCATTGTCCCTTATCTCATTGTTCTGCTTGATAGGGATGGGGTAATTCATAAAACAGGGAAAATTAATATTTAAAAACTATTTAAACAACAATGTTAGTACTTGAAGGAGGGGACAAAAAATAAAATTAGAGGGGTGAGGATTCATGGATTATTAGTTTTGGGTCAGGGGATACCTGATAAGAGCTGGGAGGGTTAAGTAAGACTTCCAGGATGGTAGGATACCCTAAATAATGTTTTCAAGGAAGATGAAATATGACTGAAAGTATTATGTTAGGATACTTTGGTATGCCTTTGGACATCATCGATTTCCTTAGTAATCTCATCTTCCCTGGTTACTGGAGGAAAACGAATGGTGGTTAGTAGAGATAGTGTTTTGTGAGGAGCATGGGGAAAACGGTGGCAGAAAAAGTTAATTCATATGTGAACACACGCTATATTGTGCAGGTTATAAAGGATAGGGAGAGTGCCTCTTTGGCATAGCTAATGAAATCTTAAGTTCAAAAGATTCCAGAAGTAATTTGGAATGCATTCTGGCTTTTTTGTTATTTAAAAAGAGGCTTTGCGTGGGTAATGGTATTTTCAGCAGAAGGATCAGTGGAAGGGTGAATTTCTGAAGTTAAATGGCATTTATGTAGCCTATAGGTATATGTAGAATGTGATCTTACTTGAAGATGTGATTTTACTTGAAGATGACAGTGAATGACTTGTTTTTCTAGGGTTTTGATGAGTATATGAACCTCGTATTAGATGATGCAGAAGAGATTCATTCTAAAACAAAGTCAAGAAAACAGTTGGGTAAGAATATAGATGGTCTTAACAGAATTTTGGAAATTTAGTAAGTTTTACTCACTATATGTTTAGTTTGCACTTGAGGAGTTATTGTTTTTTGGGGGGTACATTTTTGAAATTATTCTCTGTCGCTTATTCCTTACCCTACTCTATTTCTGCTTTTGTCTCTTCACTCAGTTACCACCAAGGTCACCAAAGACTAATGGTATTAAATGTAATGGTCAGTATTAGTCCTCATTTTATTAAACTCTCAACAGTATTTGGCACTGTTGGCCACTCCCTTAAAAAACTGTGTGCCCTTGGCTCTGTAATAGTATACTGAGGTTTTTATTTTTCATATCTAGTTACTCCGTTTCAGATTTTCATAAAATCTTTGGGACCCAAACATTAAGTGTTTGAATTGCTCAAGGCTTGGTTGTAGGCTCTCCTATCACTCAATATTATTTTCTTAGGCGCTCAAGACCACACCTTCAGTTACCATCTCTATACAGTCATGTGCTTCATAACAACATTTCAGTTAACAATGAACCATGTATACCATGATGGTATGCTATATAGCCTAGGTGTGTCATGGGTTATACCTTCTAGGTTTGTGTAAGTGCACTCTATGCTTGCACAACTATGAAATCACCTAATGATGCAGATCTCAGAACGTATTCCTCTTGTTAAGTGGTATATGACTGTATTAACTTCCAAATTTATGTCTAGCTTTAGATTTCTCTGAGCCTCTTTAACCTCTCTTGAGTGTCCCCCTGCTCCTCAAAGTTAGCATATCTGAAATCAAACTCAGTTCCCACCCTCACACTTCTAGAGCTATTTTAGTGTTCCCTTACTGAATGGCACCAATTTTTTTGGGTTTAATAATTGATTACAAGTACCTCATCCCCCTCCAATTTACTCTACAGGCTGCAGTCCTCTTTTAAAATCACCAGTCTGACCTTGTCCCTTTGCTGACAGCCTTCAATGGCTTCCTGCTGCTTAGGATAAGAAAATCTTTAATGTATTCTGCAAGCATGGTTTGGCCTTGTCTCCATCTGCTCATTTTGTATCACTGCTTCATTTTTTGAACTTCATCCACATTTGTCTTTTTTTCGGTTCTTTGAATCTGCATATTGTCCCCACCATAAATCTTTGTACATCCTGTTCTGTGTATCTTTCGGACTCAGATAAAATATCACCTCTTCCCAGGGTTTAGTTTGATTTTGCTTGGGGTTGGGGGTGGGCTGTGTTCTGTGAGTTTGTAGTAAAACATTCATTAATGGGCTTATTTTATTAATTTCTTTCCCACTGGACCAGATGTTCCATAAATACATGCATCCCATCTTTTTTGCTCCCCAGTATGCTTAGTGCCTAACTCAGTGCCTTCCATGTAGTAGAAACTTAGAAATATTTGATCAACAAACACAATTTCTTAACCCAGTTAACAGGATCTTTTAGGATTCATGGCTTCATCAAGACAAACTGAATCATTTTTGTTAAAATCCCATTAACTTAGTCATTTTGTTTCTTATAGCTTATGGCTCAGTTCACAGCTCACTAATGTTACTTTTATTTGTGGTGGGCTTCAGGTGTCTCTTTTTTCCAGACCCTAAGGATTCTCTTGCCTATAGGAGATGGTGTGGAAAGTACATTCTGAGAATTATGTTTTGCTGTGTATCTTCCTGCTTAGGCTATTTTTGTGGAAACCTGGATTTTTTAAATTTAAACATGTTTTGCCAGGAAGGGCAAACGAGTCTTATTGACATATTGTTTATAAATTATTTGCAAAGTTTTGAATTCCCGTAGTAGTGTCTTATAGATACTGTAGAAAAGATTAAATTGCCTATTGTAGAAGCCTGAGAAAGTAAAATAACTAATCACTGTTGGGATCGATTATCAAAAAACCATTTGCCAAACATCAGTATTCCTGAAGATATTTATAGATATCTTCAGGCAAAATATATTCTCTGTTCGAATAAGTTTAGGAAATGTTGGGTAAAACTTAAACAGTTCTGTGTATTGAAGGATAAATCTTTAACATACTAAGTTCTAAGAATGGAGTTTTAGTATGCTGCATTTCCTAAACTTGATGTACAACTCATTTCCCAACTTACAAACCCAGGGCATCAGGAAATGGGGGTAGACCTATTTAACTGACTTAGTCTACCTAAATTGTACTTTTTGACAAAATAACTTCTCAACCTTCATCAGTTTCTTGTTGAAACAGTGCATGTGCTCTAATATGCACAGCCTTTAAATATATGGATATTTGAAAATTTTCATCTACAAGAGAAAGTATTTTTAAAATTGCTCTAGAATGATTTTTTAAATATGAGGCTTAAAGGTTGTCTGAATGGCTATTAATAGCTTTTTAAAAAAATTTTGTGTTGCAGGTCGGATCATGCTTAAAGGCGATAATATTACTCTGCTCCAAAGTGTCTCCAACTAGAAATGACTGATGAAGTGAGAAATTGTTGAGAAGGCAATAGAGTTTGTGTTTTTTAGGTGTATTTTGTACATGAACATTTATTAATATTGCTTTGTTACATTGTTAGCAAATAACAATAAATGCTGTAGGATTGTTTTTATTAAAAATTTTACATTGTTTCCTTCTTTCCAGTGGTAGAGGCCTTTTACAGGGTGCCACTATTAGTTGTTGGTATTTTAAATTTTTCTGAGGGGTGGCGTTTGGCCCCTGGGCATTTCTTTTCACAGAGCCTGATCTGTAGATTCTTTAAGAGGAAGAACAGGAATTCTGCCTGACAGGTAAGCTTCTGATATTGGGTGGTGGAGCATGGTAGTGTTGTCAAAAATAAAGGTTATTACAGTAATATAGGTCTCCGTCATCAATTCTAATTCTAGATGCTGGAACACTAGAGTTTCTAACCACAGTAGATTGGAGACATAGTTTCAGTATTTGGTTAGCATTTTCATAGTCAGTGCTTGAGGTCTTTGTGAATTCTTTTATCACCAAGATCAGAATGTGAGAAGTATTTAGGTATAGCAAAGAATGGAATGCCCTAAATGTGCGTTAAAAATGAGCTCTATCTATTAAGAGTTAAGAGGGAGACTTTGAGATTAGTAACTGAAAAAAAGACTACAGGTAGCACTGGTAAGTTAGGGAGAATGATAGTATGTTAGTTGGAGAAACACCTGTCTTCTTTTCTCTAAGAATTTTTATTCTCTCCCAATAATTATTTCCTAATTGAATTTTGTGGACAAATCTCTCCTTCCTCAATAATTCAGGGTCGTTCTAGTTAGAATTCTTTTAGTTACTGAACATCTGCTGTTAAGATAGGCACAAAGTTGAAGAAATACAAGGAAACACTGTCATACAAAGCTTCAATATCATATGCTAAGTGCTATTTAAATTGGAACTTGAAAGATGAGAAAGGCCTACCTTAAGTTATGGTAATGGGCAGTATTAAGTATGGGAAAGGAAGGACCAAGAAGTACATTTTCTGCTTTTCCAAATGCCTACAAAGAAGATACAAGACTTTTCTTTAAACTGAGTAAAAAACCATTTGTGAGAAAGAGATTTGTAGGTGGTGTAGAAATCAGTCTAACTTAAAACTTGGCGTTCTAGCTATTCCATTTCAATTTAAACTTGTGCTTTTTTGGTAGTAGTTTGAAATAAAAGGCTGCTTTAGCTGTCAACATTTGAGTTTGAAATTCATTGAACCTGCTATAGCATGCAAAGAAAACGGTGGGCAGCAGAGGGAGTTGCAGCCCTGAGACTGCTTCAGCCTTTCTGGTGAAAAGCTTTTTCAGAACAGGGGGAAGACTGCAGCTTTCTTGGCACCAAAATAGCTGGAAGAAGTATAAAAGCTGGAGCAGTATAATTCCTGAGAAAACCTGCTGGCTGCTGCTTCCATTTGCCTGTGTGGCCTTTCTGACCTGGCTGCCCTATGTAAGCAAAATCGCCTGCTGTGGCTTATTCTGAATGGATCAAGACATGGAAGGTTCTATTTTTGACATAGCAGATGATAGTGAGAAATAAGGTACAGTTGAGCTCTGTATTTAGAAATCTCTACTTGCTTTTGTGCTCTACCAGAGCCTGTGGTTTTTGCCTTTTAAATTGTACTTTTCCACAATCTGTAGATTTTTTTCATCAACCAGTATTTGTATTACTGGTTGATTTGTATTACTGGAGGCATTATACTCTGCTTCATTAAAGTTATTAAAACATACTGCTGGGAAGTTGCCGTTGGTATGTGAGTAGTCATTTTTTCTGGAATGGCTACTGGTTACTGAGGGTGTCTTGCTAACCACCCACTAACATTTTTGAAGAGTGTAGGGGAGGAAAATATCAGACTCTAAAAGAGTGCTGCTGCAGGCTTGGTGTTCTGTTAATAGTAGGTAAGAAGAAAAGATAATCATTTGAAAACCCTAGGATTTTGTGTTTGTAGGAACCAACTATATCACATATGTTAGTTTCAGGGTTCGAGAGTATATATCTAATTTGGGTAAGGCATTGCTGGCCAGAAAATGTCATGGGCAGTTTCTAGGGTAAGCCTAATAGTATCTAATGTTAATTAAATGAGTAACACAGGAGCTTTTCCTTAATTATTCCTTTTAGAACTAATCATAAGCAGCTACTCATGGTGTGTTTTTTGGGAAATGAGATGCTAGGTAAAATTTACTAAGGTGGCACAAGAAGTCTGTTAGTACTTAGAATTTAATTTTAGTTATAAAGTTATATATAATGGACTTTTAAAAACTGAATTTAAAAATATTGGCTTGGTACATGTCTGTGATCAAAACAGCTCAGAAAGATGCACACTAGAAAACAAAAGTCCCTCCTTTACCCATCAGTATTGTATTCTCCTTAGATAGCCACTATTAAAAGTTAGATGTTTATCCTTCTAAACTCCACAAATATGTATAATTTCATGTTTCTCGTTTTGGTATTTATGCTTTAAATTAATTTTGGTGGAATACACATGCTAGTTACTGTCCTAACTATATTTAAGTGTACAGTGGTGGTTGTGCAACCACTCTCTATAAGACTTTCATCTGGTAAAACTGAAACTGTACCCATTAAACAATAACTTCCCATCCCTCCCTTCCTCAGCCCCTGGAAACCACCATTCTATTTTCTGTTTTGGAATTTGACTACCTTAGATACTGCATATAAGTGAAGTCTTATAATATTTATCTTTTTGTGTCTGACTTATTTCACTTAGCGTAATGTCCTCAAGGGCCTTCCATGTTGTAGAATGTCAGAATTTCCTTCATTTTTAAGGCCAAATACTCTGTTGTATGTATGTATACCATGTTTTGTTTATACATTCAGCTATTGATAGACACTTGGGGTTGCTTCCACCTCTTGGCTATTATGAATAAATACAAATATTTCTTCAAGACCCTGCTTTCCATTGTTTTGAGTATGTGCCTGGAAGTTTTTGAAGAACCATCTTACTGTTTTCCACAGAAGCTGCATTTTACATTCTGCCAACAGTGCACAAGGATTCCAGTTTCTCCACATCCTGGGCAAAACTTATTGTCTACATTTTGATAGCAATCATCCTAGTGGCTGTGCGGTACTATCTCATTGTAGTTTTGATTTGCTTTCCTATGACAATTAGTGATATTGAGCATTGTTTCATATATTGATCATTTGTATATCTTCGGAGAAATGTCTTTTTAAACATTTAAAAAAAATTTTTTTGGTTGAGTTGAAGTTCTTTACATATTCTGGATATTAACCTCTTAGATAATATTTTCTCCCATTTTGTGGGTTACCTTTTTTGTTGATTGTGTCTTTTGATGCGCAGGAGTTTTTAATTTTGATGTAATTCAGTATATATTTTTACTTTTGTTGCATATACTTTTGGTGTCATAACTTTATGCAGACAGTTTTTAATTTTGATGTAATTCAGTATGTATTTTTACTTTTGCATATATTTTTTGTGTCAACTTTTTATGCAGACATGCTCTCTACAGTTTGATTCTTAACAAAATTTGGACATATTAAACAACAGATCTATTTCACTGTTTGAGTCTCTTAAGTAGTCACCCCAATATTTTAGGCTGTGTTTTTTTTTTTCTGTTATGTTTTGTAGTAACGTATCTGTTTTTAGCCATTTAAACGTTCTGTGAGATGAATTCTTAGAAATGGATATGCACATTTTAAAAAATTCTGTAGATATTTTTGAATTGCCTTCCAAAGTACATATGAGAAAGTTGTTTAGTAACCTCATATAAGCCAACTATCAGGCATCCAGTTTTAATGAAACAGGCTTATTGTGAGGTTACTATGGAATAATAACAACCAACATTGTAAGGATGCCAGTGTAGAAAAATGGAAAATATTTAGTCTTTGCTGACTTTTGAATCACAAAATTAATTAACTCTGGAACTTGCCTACTACCAAACTTGTTATGTGAGAGAATACATTTCCTGTTTGGGATTTTTTGTTACTTAAAACTACAGCATTGAACTCAGAACAGTGTCAGAACGGGTGCTTGTCTTTAGTACCTCTTAAGCTTGGAAGGGGATTAGTTCAGTTAAGAATTGTTAAATGCCATGGTTGAGAGAGTTGGTAATTGAAGGGATAATCTTGGACTGTATAGAGGAATACAGATGAAAATGATTTTTATTCAATAAAACAGTAAATTTTACTTCCCTAGTTAAGAAAATAATTTCTGAGAAAGATGATCTTAGATCATCATTCCATGTCCATAGAAACTGCTATCTCTGGAGTATTCACAGATTAACCTGGTCCCCAGGGCCATTCTGAGTTAGAGATGTTTTGTTAAGCTGGGAAATTGCAGCGGGGAACTGGGGGAATAAACAAATAAATGCCTTTTCCTTGTAGACAGTGTTGCTAATCTAGAGATAAGGTGGACATGAGAGTAGAGTGGGGAAGGGATGATTTTCCCCAGAAAAGCAGATTTTAATCCTGTACTGATAAGGTACTCAATTTGGGAAGATGTTTCTTATTTTTCACCAATGTCAGCTTTTATTGGGTGTAACATGCTAGAAATAGTGAAGAATATAAAGTTTAGTCCTTGTCTTTAGGCACTGGGAAAGCAGTGAGGTACAGAGGGAGAGATGACCTTGAGAGTTCATATACCTGTTTTTAAATCCCAATTTTAGAATTACCTGAACCTCTCATCTCAGTTTTATAAACTGAGTTGGTGGAATAATTTCATTAGATAAACATATAAAGTATCTTATCAAGCCTCAGGAATGCTTAAGAACTATAATTTGTCTAGTTACAAATAAGGATAATTTGTAGTTTAAAAAATTAGTCTAGGAATATGTGAGGAGGGAAGGTAATAGAGCAAGACATTACAATTTTGAGAATCTTTTCCTAGTCAAGTTTATTGAGGCATAATTTATAGGTAACTAAAATTTACATTTTATACATGTATACTTTGGTGATGTTTGTCAAACATAGACATGTAACCACTACCACAGTCAAAACATTTCCATGACCCAAAATGTTGTCTCTGGCCCCTTTGCAGTCCACTCTCACCCTAGCTCCTGGCAATCTTTAATCTGATTTCTGACCTTATAATTCTGTCTTTTTCAGAATGTCATATAAATGGAATCTTACAGCATGAAGCCTATTGTGTCTGGCTTCCTTCATATAATGCTTTTGAGGTTGATTCATGTTCCTTGTATCAATAGTTTCTTTTTCTTGCTGAGTAGTATTCCATTGTATAGATATACTACAGTTTATTCGTTAATAAATTTGGGTTTTCAGTTTTTGGAAATTAGGCATCAACTATTAAATTTAAGTGTAGGCCTTTGTGCAGACATGATTTAACTTTGTTGGATAAATATTTAGGAGTAGGATGTCTAGGGTAAATAGTTTAAGAGACTGTCAGACTTGAAGTGACTGTGTGGTTTTAGCAGTTTATGAGAGCTCCAGTTTCTCTACATCCTCACCAGTAATCAGTACTGTCAGGTTTTCTCCATTCTAATAGATATTGTCTTTGTTTGGATTTTCCTAATACTGAACCATTTTGATGTCATTTCATGTGCTATTTGGCATCTCTGTTTTTTGGTGAACTGTCTCTTCACACTTTTTGCCATTTAATAATTGGGTTGTCTGTTTTCCTCTCTTAGTGTTGGGAGACCTTATGTGTTCTGCATAAAAATTCCTTATGAGATAGGGATTTTGTGAATATTTTTTTCCCAGTCTGTGGCTTTATTTTATTTCATCTGTGTTTCTCAATTTGATACATATTTTTACATATTTATACATATTTTGTTAGATTTATCCCTTTCTAAGTATATCATGTTTTTTGATGCTATTGTCTATAGTACTGTTTTCTGATTTGATTTCCAGTTCTATTGTATAGAAATACAACTGAGTTGTATAAATAGACCTTGTATCCTGTGACCTTGGTAAAGTCAGTTATTATTTCTGGTAGCTTTTTTATGGATTGCTCAGAATTTTCTATAGAGGTGATTGTTTTGTCTACAAATGAAAATGTAAAAAATTAAAAATTTTCAAATAAGTTTTCTTTCTTTCCATAATAAGCCTTTTATTTCTTTTTCTGGACTTATTTCAGTGGCTAGGACCCCTCTAGTGTGAGTGATAGGAGTAGATGTCTTTGTGTTCCTGATCTTAGAGAGAAACTGTACCATTATGGAAGCATGCTCTTAAGTATGATGTAGTTGTAGGTTTTTGTACATGTCCCTTTATCAGATTGTTTCCTTCAAGTCTCATTTGCTTAGAGTTTTTATCATGAATGTATGTTGAAATTTTTTGCCCTTTTTTCTGCATCCGTTGAGATGATCATGTGGTTTTCCTGTTATAATTCAAAAAGTAAATTGTATTAACTGATTTTCAATGTTGAACTAACCTTGCATTTGTAAGGTAAATACCAGTTAGTTGTGGTATATTACTCCTTATATATATTGCTCAGTTCAGTTTGTTATTTAAAGATTTTTGTGTGTCTGCTCATGAGGGATGTTGTTGGTCTATAATTTGTAATGTTTTTGTCTGGTTTTAGCTAATAAGTTTTACAGAAGATGGAAATTCTATCCTCGTCTTTTATTTCTTGAAAGAGTATTATAGGATGGATATCATTCCTTCCTTAAATGTTGGGTATATTTCTGTGAAGCCATCTGATCCAGAAGGTTTCTATAATTTTCCTCCAGTTTGGAAATCATCATGTGACTAGTCTTAAGAAATTTATAGACTTATTACACTGGATTACACATATATCCAACAGATACTTTAAGGCAATATGTAAATACTAAAAAGTAGCATAAAAAGTACAGAGGGTGGTCTGGAGCACATTGTGAAAAAAACACTATACCTCAGAAGTTGAAGTCCTTAGCCTAAGCAATGTTTTCTTTTGTCTGCCTTATCTCTCAGGACTTCAGCGTTATCTCCCAGGATTCCCCTATGTAATACTTTCTGTATTTACAACAGGTGACTCACTAGCTCCTAAGTTCACCCATCTCTACAGCTTGTTTTTGTGGTGGAAGGTTTTTACTACCTCATTTGGTTATGATAATAGATCTAGGACATTTATTGAGTGAGCTTTGGAATTTTTATTTTTTAAGGAATTTGTCCATTTCATCTTAAGCTATCAAATTTATTAGCATAAAAGTTGTTTATAAGATTGCCTTTTTTTAATTGCTATAGGACCTGTAGAAATGCTTTCTCTTTAATTTATAATATTAATAATTAGTATTATCTTTATTTTTTTCCTTAATCTGGTCAAAAATTTATCATTTTTATCAAACTTCTCAAAGAACCAGCTTTTCATTACTTTTTCTTTGTTTATTTTCATTTTCATTAGTTTCTGCTCTTTATTTTCTTCCATCTGCTCTGAGTTTAATCTTTTTCTAGTTTTTTTTTTTTTAAGATAGAAGCTTGGATTATTAAAATGTGTTTTTTATATTTTAATGTAAGCATTTTATGTCTCATAAGTTTGATCTGTTGCATTTTCATTTTTATTAAAATCAAAATATTCTCAGTTACCTTAATTCTACTTGGTGCATGAGTTATTGAGAAGTGTGTTGTTTAATTTCCAAATCTTTGAGGATTATCCAGCCATATTTCTCTTACTGCTTTCTAGTTTAATCTTACGTCTATTCAGATTTTCTATTCATGTTTTAGTCTTGGTAGGATTTGTGTTTCTAGGAGTTTGTTCATTTCACATAGGTTCTTCAGTTTCTTGGCATATAATTGTTCATAGCATAGTTCTCACTTATCATCTTTATTTCTGTAGAATCGGTAGTAATGTCCCCACTTTCATTACTCTTAGTGATTTGAGTCTTCTTTTTTTCTTAGTTCATCCAGCTAAAGGATTGTCAATTTTGTTGATCTATTCAAAGAACCAACTTTTGGTTGCATTCATTTTTCTCTATTTTTCAATTCTCTATTTCATTGATCTCTGCTCTAATCTTTATTACTTCTTTCCTTCTACTGGCTTTAGGTTTAGTTGGAGGTTGTTTTTAACATAAGCATTTATAGCTATAAATTTCCCTCTTAACACTTTTTACTGCATTCCACAAATTTGGGGATATTGTGTTTTTGTTTTCATTTGTTTCTAAGTATTATATATACATACAGTTCATAGAGTAGCTTGCACATACCCAAGATGACCTTGTCGTTCAAATATTGGAAAATTGTATTCTGATAAGTGATTTCTGCTTTTGATCAGAGGTGCAAAGAGGAGGCTAGCCATTGTTGTGCCTCCACCCATTCTCTACCAGCTGAAGTGACTTTCAGGGGACTTAAAAGACCAGTGCCTGTTTCTCTTTCCCTTTCATTTTTCTCTAAAATCTCCTTTTAGGAACCAGTCATTAAAAAACTAGGACATTCAGAAACCAAGTGCATATATGGGAAAAATTAGAAAGTGACCATGAATGCCCAGGGAAAGGCACAGTTCAAAAAATAAATAAATACCCGAGAAGACCTTGAATTTACACCTCAATCTGATCTTTGGTACAGACACAGTCCACCACCAACAGCACCAACAGCAAACCCTGAGGAAAGGGAAAATCTGATTTCCAGAGATAACTATTAGATTCAGGTGTCCCAATTTTCAGCAAAAATTCAAAAGGCGCACAAAGATAACAGGTGTGAGCCATTTGAAGGTAAAAAGTAAATCAACAGACACTGACCCTGAAAAACTGGACTGCAAGTCTATCAGATAAAAACTAAAACAGTAATTTTAATGATGCTCAAACAACTAAAGATGTGGAGAAAGTAAAAACAACAATGTATGGACAAAATGGAAATATCAAGAAAGAGATAGGAAACCTAAAAAGAAATTCTTGAGGTAAAAAATATAAGGTGGTTTTGGTCTCAACTAACAAAGATTAAGCACAGGCTTTCAGAGGAATGAACTATTTCCAAGTAGCTTTCCTTGATTGCAGGACAAAGCTCAAGAATATTAGAATACAAAAATATTTGGCACTCAACAAGATGAGATTCACAGTGGCATCCAAACTTGGAAATTATCAGGCATGCAGAGAAGCTGGAAAATAGAATTCAAATTGAGAAAATCAATAGAAACACCTGGAAATAACACAAATAGAATTTAGTTTATAGAGATGTTAAAACAGTTATATTTTACATGTTCAAGGAAGTAGAGATATGCTTGAACATTGAAAGGGTTTTTTAAAAGTCCAAATTGAACTAGAGATGCAAACTCCAGTGTCCAAGATGAAGAACACACTAGACAGGCTTAACAGCACATTCAGCATTGCAGAATGAAAGATTAATAAAAGACACCATAGAAACTATCCAAAATGAGACAAAATAATAAACTAAAAAAAGAAATGAGCAGCTCTTAAATAAATTGTGGAACTGTTAAAACAACATGATGAAATGACAAGTATTTGAAGAAATAGCGACTGAAAAGTTCACAAATTGGTGACAGCTATAAACCCACAGATCAAGAATCTCCATGAATGTCACACAAGAAACGTAAAGTAAACTACACGAAATTTCATGCTATACTCAATTTCCTCAAACCAGGGATTAAGAAAATATTAAAAGTAAGCAGGGAAAAAGACACATTGTGAAAAGATAAGGATAACATTTCTCATCAGTTACAAGGGGAGTGTAAAGACTGAAGTAAATCTTTAAAGTCCTGAAAGAAAAATCAACCTTGAATTCTATTCCCAGCAAATATATCTTTAAAAAACCATGGTGAAATAAAGATTACTTCAGTCATAATAAAAGTTCAAAGAATTTATTGTCAGAGATTTATTCTATAAAAAATTTTAAAGTCTTTTAAGAAAAAGATAGATGGAAATCTGGATCTACACAAAGGAGTGAAGAGTAAAAGTTTAAGAGATAACTACTGCTTAAATGAAAAATAAAATTAATCATGGGGTTTATAGTATATGTAAAAGTAAAAACGACAAGGCTAGGAAGAGGAAAGTAAAAGTAAATATTAAAAATGTAGAAGTAAAAATGTATGACAGGACAAAATTTAGAAAGGGAGAAAGTCTTACTGGTGTGCAATTTTTACTTTGTACATAATGTATATTTCTTCATGTAGAATGTAATAATTTAAAGGTTAAATGTTTATGTGCCTAATGAGCTTTAAAATATATGAAACAAAACTGACAAAACTGTGAGAAACAATTTTTGCAATTTCAAAGGTTTGAACACCTCCATAGTTGATAAAACAAAATTAATGCACCTGAAGTTAATAGAATATTATATATCTATTACGCCTCAATAAAAGAAAATAGGCTTATAAAAAATTTAAACCATAATATCAATTAATTACTCAGCAGCAGCAGAAATTTTTTTTTTTCAAGTGTACAAGGGACCTTTATTATAAGATAGGTCGTGTTCTAGGCAACATACCTTTAAAAATATTAAAATCCTACCAAATATGTTCTTTGACAAAATTAAATTCGAAATTGATAACAAAACAGTCTGAGAAATCTTCAAATGTTTCAGGACTAAATAACACTTCTGCATAGCCCATGAAACAACAAAGTAGCTAAAAGAGAAATTAGGACTTACTTTGAACTGAATGAAAAGTGAAGACATAGCATGTCAGAATTTGAAGGATACAGCTAGCAGAACTTAGATGAAATTTTATAATGGAAATATCTGTGTTTGATAAGGAAAACCTTAAAGATCTGGGTTACCTTAAATTAGAAAATAAAGGGTAAGTGAACAAAGTAAGCAGAAAAAAGGAAATAAAGATGATAGTAAAAATTGAAATTAATAACCCCTAGCTAGGCTGATTAGGGGAAAAGATGGGAAAAACTACCAATATCAGGAATGAGAGGTAACAGCTGCAGATATTATATATATTTAAAGGACTTATGAATAATAAGTTCAAAAATTTAGATGAAATAGACAAATACCTTGAAAGACAAACCTGTTATAGCTCCCTCAAGTAGGATAAATGTTAAACTATGTTTATTGTGATCATTTTCAATATATACAAATACTAAATCATGTTGTACACCTGAAACCAGTATAGTATGTCAATTACATCTCAAATTTTTTAAAAGAAAAACTAGGTAACTATTAATTTGAATTTGTAGTTTGAAGTCCTACAAAGAAAACACCAGGCTCAGATGGCTTTACTAGTGAATTCTACCATACATTTAAGGAAGGAAAAAAGCCTCCTTCACAAAGTCTTCCACAAAACTGACAAGTTCCTCCCTCTAGGAAGCCAATTAGTGTATTTCTCAACACTAACAGACTATAAAAGAAAAGGTGTGATCTCACTACATACGCAAAAAACACTGACAAAATGTAACGTCCATTTCTGATAAACAGCAAAAGAAATAATTTATGGAAAACCTACATTGAACATGTTTAATGATGAAAGATGGAATGCTTTTCCTATATAATCAGGAAGAAGGCAATGATATTTAACATTGTACTGAATGTTCTAACCAGTGCAGTGAGGCAAGAAAAAGAAATAGCAAGCCAAGACTAATAGGAAGAGGACTCACCCTCCTATTTGTAACAACTCAAAAACTATGTGAACAATGGTTTTCAAGACACTGGACATTAGGCAACCAAGTATTGTGATACTTGAGTAATGAGATGCAGACAAATATATCTCTACCCTTGACCCAGCTTATTGCCTGAAAACGTTGCCAAGATGAAAGGCCTTGGAACCAAGTATAATCCAGACGTCTCCCTGTGTTGAAGAGGGAATTGAGAGACTGGGAAGCAAAGGCAGCTAGAATTCTCAAGGCAAACTATCAAATTGGAGAGAAATTTATATAGAGAGAATACTCTGGAGTTGCAGTTTTCCAGGTTTCAGCTGAGCACATTCATCTAGAGAAAAAAGAAATAAAAAAACTTGGAAATAAGCTACAGACAACACAGCCCAGTCTTTGCAACGTTTTATTGGAGCATTGTGTAACACCCACCCAGGGATTATTGACTTTAGAAAGACTGTACTTGTGTCTGACTTTGTTTACCATTTGTAAAACCCAAACTCTGTGAAGTTACATAGTAACTTAGAGATTTCTGCCTGTCAGAAAAGAACACCCCAAAGATTGTCATTTGATTGTCTTGAAACTCATTTACCAGTTTTCTATCTAATCTAGCAATCTTAATCCAGCATTTTTTTCAACTAATATATGTATGATTACACATTCCCTTCATTACTCTTGGAACCAGCTTTCTCATCTCTCTGTTTCCATCATTAGTGAGTTAATACATTTTTGATATGGCTTCCTTCTATGATTTGTATGTAAGCCATATTTTAAACTTTTTGAATATTTTACTTCAATATTCCATTGAGATGCCCAAGTGGGCACTTCTACCAGAGGCATTTAAAAAGTGTTAGATGTGTGTACCTTGTGGAATATTTAAGCCCATGCATACCTTTTTTTCTTTTCTTGCCCCTGGAGTGAATCACAAGAGGAAATACAACTTTCTTTTTCATCTCTCTTTATTCCTGACCCTGTGCTTTTATTTGTGTTTTTGGCTCTTAGCCAGACTTGGTTCCAGTTCTGATTTGCAACAACTAGGGATCTGATTTTATGGCCTGAACATTCAGTTATCAATAGCATGATAAGGGTTTATACTCAGTTAACAGATGGCAGAATATGGTTTGTTACTCTTTTTGAATGCTTTCCTATTAGGTCAAATCAATTAAAAACACATTTTTGTATACACTGGAAAGGAAAATAATCTCTTTGAGCTCAGGACTGGTGAGATTTTTGTGTTCTATGTTTACTTTGACCCCTAGCTGCAGTTGTAGGGCTAAAGCTGTAAGTTTTCTTTGTGTCTGTATGAGAAAATTCTTTGCCTCTCATATGAAGTTGCAACATTTTCTTATTTCTTGAGTATATTAATAAATTACACTTCACTGACACGATACATAGTAATTCCTTTTTATCTTGTCACCTCTTTAATGCCTTTAAGGTTATGTGTATGTGGCTGTATCTGCATATGTTTGTGTATCTCCAGCATTTTGAATTGTTTTTAGTGGGGGAAGGAATGAGATTGCCAAATAAAATACAGGACTTGGATTTTGGATAAATAATATTTAGTATAAATATTTTGAAATTCAAATTTAACTGGGCATCTTGTATTTTTATTTGCTAAATCTGGCAACCCTAGTGGAAGTGGATGCCAATCCAAATAATTTAGGCTACCATTACTAGAAACAAACATTTCTGTTTTCAAATTTTCAATCTTTGGTTAGAAATTTCAAACATATAAATTAATTTTTAAAAAGAGCATACCTATTTTGTTTTTCTAGTT
Source organism: Cynopterus sphinx (assembly GCA_030015415.1). NCBI lineage: Eukaryota > Metazoa > Chordata > Mammalia > Chiroptera > Pteropodidae > Cynopterus > Cynopterus sphinx. The sequence continues at coordinate 20,087,573 of CM057392.1, read as the reverse complement.
TTGAAGGGAATACCTGTAGCTCTCATCCATTAAATAGAATATGGGCTCTTAATTTGAAATATACTTTTTTACATTAAGGATTGCATAATGATGGATTAACCCTATCCAGAGAGATGCCCTTTGATATTGGGAGGGTGATCTCTAGACCTTTACTGATAGGAATGTCCTGCCTGATAGGAGTGTCTTTGTTTGTTGGGGACTTTGACCACCAAATTGTTTAATAGTGTGATTTATGATATGGGCTTTGGCCCACACTGTATCAGTTTCAACCTCCAGAGGAACTGATGACTAAAGTGAAGGACTGAAAAACTAAAGGTCAGCCATGTAGACAGTATGTGACAGCCTTAATAAAAACTCTGGACACCAAAGGCTCAGGCGAGTTTCCCTGGTTGGCAATACAATATGCACATTGTTAAACTTTGTGACCAGAAGGCTGTAACATCACAGGTGACTCAACAAGGATCGGATGACTAGAAGCTCTGCATTTAGACCCCTTCTGGGCTCTGAGACCCTATACTTCTATGTCTGATTTTGATTTGTATCCTTTCTCTTTAATAAACTTAAACTATGAGTATAAAAGCTTTCATACAAAATTAAAAATAACAAAAAATAATAAAAATAAATTTAAAATATTGTAAAATTAAAAATAAATAAATAAAATAAAAATAAATAAGCAGGGTCGGGCCTGGTTAGTACTTGGATGAGAGACAACCTAGGAAGACCAAGTGCTATAGGCATTTAAGAAAAAAAGGCTTTCAGTGAGTTCTTCTAGGGAAGTACCCAACCAGAGGATGGTTTTTGGAACCTCACAAACTTGCTCTTGGTGTGAATTAGTGAGGCTAGTCTTGTGGGCACTATTCCCTCAAACTTGAGAGTTTGATTAACTCTGGAGGAGGTATCTTGATACTGTTAATGAGAATGTTGTTGAATTTTAATATGCCTTTTTTTCAAACTTCTACTGAAATGATCGGTAAGTTTATCTAATTGATGCCTTTTTAAAAATAATTATCTGTCATTGGGGGTGGATCCAGACTTTGTAGAACTAGAAACATATAACTTGGGTAACTCTTTTAAAAAAATTAAAATTATAAATGCAAAATTGTATACAGAAGTGAGTTTTCATTTAGAATGAGAAATCATAACAAATTTAAAAATATTTTAAGTTAACAAAATAAAATTACAAAATTCATTAAATAGCATATTTTATTAACCTGTATCCTTTTATTAACAGGTACACTGGCACAGTTGATATTAGGAGTATTCCTGACACCCAGTTTTTTGCTGGGAGGTCTAGCAGTAATTTAAGTTAGAAGTAACTGAACTATAAATTATCCCACCTAACCAAAACTAAATGTGGCCCTAACTCAACTTCCTCTTGGCCAGAGTCCAAAAATGTCTGTGGCCACTGTAACACCACCTGACACAACGGAAGGTGTGATGGAGGGGAAATCTAAGTGGAAAGAGGCAGTCATTTTAACCTACTATGGTTAAAATATCTTCCTCTTGCAAATTAGAAAATATATTTGATCATTTAAAGATTGCTTGAGCCCCTTCTAGGACCTTGGAAGGGCCTAAGTAAGTGATAAATTCTGAAGCTTAAGCTTTATCTTCACAGTTGATTTGTGTTTGCTGTCAGTGCTTCTCAAAGTTTCTCACCAAAGAATCCATGAGTGGAGAATTTTGGCATTCGTATCCAAAGCTTTGGTGGCATAATTCTAAACTACATGCTTCAAAGGAAGAGATTTTTTTAAAGTGTTAAGTTTATCTTTAAAATTCATGTAAAAACTTAACTCACCTCCCCTCGAAGGGGAAGAAGAGAATAAAGCTCATGCTTCAGTTTATGCTATCGCTTTGCATAATTTATAACTTCTTGTTTTTCCATCTTTTCTCCTTGGATTTATCATTTGAGAATATGACGTCATCTGGAAATGTAATTACAAGTTACACAGAACCCAAGTAGCACTAACTTAAACAAATGTAAATTTATGTAGTCCACAATAAGAAATCTGAGATAGGTAGTCCAGCTATATGCCGTCCATCAGTATACAGCACAAACCAGTGCTAGCTAGTATGGTAAACCAGTGCTACTAGTATGGTAGACCAGTGATGCTACCAGACACCCAAGCCACTTCCATCTTTCCCTGCTTCTCTTGTCACGTGCCACCAAATTTGGTTTGGGGTAAATGCACTCCATGACTTTCAGAAGGCTGCCTTCCCCTTAAGTCTTCACATGGCCTTTCCTTTATGTGCAAGGAAAAAGAGCGGGGTCTGGTATCTTACTTTTTTTATAAGCACAGCAGTTCTTTATGATCTCACCATGCCTCCTTAAAAGCCCTGTCTCTAAATACAGTCACAATGGTAGGTTAAGGCTCCAACTTATGATCGTTTTGTGGGGAGGCACATTCCACTTCATAAACACTAAGCACTTTTAGTTCATCGTATTACCACAGCAAACAAAATCATTGTTCTGTTATCGTGGCTGACTATCAGTGCTCGGCCCATATTTCCTTGGCTCACCATGAGAGCACCTGCAGACCACTTGCTATACACAACAATCACTCCTTGCATCTCTGCCTGAGGGCATTCTCTGGCCACTGAAGCATGGATCAGTCCACATGCTGCCTGAGATTAATGCTCTTGGACCAACCCTCACATAAAAAGGGACTGGAGACAAGGAAAAATACCCTTGGTACAATTCTGAGGCATATTCTATATAGTTTCTCAGAGGGTCCCCAGCAGATTGAGCCCCAGCTACTCAAAATGGTTAGCCAGCTTATTAAAGCAAATTTTATCATTAGCTTTTCTGTCATCCTTGTTTACTTCTCACTCTCATACTTGCTTCCTGGAATCATCTGCCAAATAAGCTACTTACAATCAAATCTTGACCTAGGTTTGGCTTTTGGAGGAATACAAACTAAGATACTAACTGAAGTAAAAAGAATGAATACTGTTGGACAGCTATGTGTCCGTTACATTGAAAAAAAGTGTGTTTTGTGATACTATATGTAATGTTAAGTCTTATTTCAGACGGTACGCTAGTAGATGCATAATAGATTCTGTAACCTACCACCTTACTTTAGTAATCTTGGGCAATTTATTTAAATTTATATCTCAATTTCTTTATAAAATGGTAATAATAAGATTAACTCATCCATAGGGTGGTTGTAAGAAATGAGTTAATTCACATAAAGTACTTAGAACAGGGCCTGGCATATAATTTTTCAATACATTTCATTGGCCATTAACATCTTCCATTTGAATGTGTGTGTTATTGTTATCAGGACCATATATACCTAATATACTAAAAAAGATAGAAGAATGAGTAAGGTTTTATCTATATTAAATGAGCAAATAATAGTTGAGTTGTGGTGGTATAAATAATGTAATGTGTTAACATCTGTCATTTGTACAGTTGACCCTTTAACAACACAGGATTAAGAATGCTGACCCCTGCCTCACAGCTGAAAATACAAGTATAACTGAAGTCAGCCCTCTGAATAAGTGACTCGCAACTGCAGATGGAAAATACTATTTTCAATGAGGTTGGTTTAATCCATGAATCCGGGGATATGGAGGGTCAAATGTATATTTTGGGAAAAAAATCCTCATGTAAGTGGACTTGTGGAGTTCAACCTCTGTCATTTAAGTGTCAACTAACTGTATTAAGTTTTGTAGTCTACCAATAATTGTCAGTACAGTATACTATTTTATACTCTATTGTTTATTTATATTTTTTAAATTGCCTGTTTATATTTTTTAATTGATTTTATTTTTGTCACTGATACATAGAAGGCTTTTTTATAACCAGTTTTCTACTCATTAGATAATCATCTTTTAATTATATCTATGATATCATTTATTACACAGAATTTTATATAGTTAAATCTATCATTTTCCTATTACATTCTGATTCTCTGATGTTTAAGGATAAAATTTTTCATATATTTTTCTAGAATTCTTATGGTTTTATATTATATAATTAGAATCTTTAATCCACCTGAAATATATTTAGTGTGAGGTGATCATGTATTGTTTTTACTTAGAATATTTCATTTATGTTATAACTAAAATTAGTTTATGAATTTTCTTTCTTTTACTTCTCCTGTCATGTTTTGGTGTTTTAGTTATATTAGACTTACAAAATGAGTCAGAGAGTTTACTTATTTTGAACTTTAAAATAGTTTAAGTGTGGGATTATCCCTTGAATATTGGTAGAACTTCCTGGTAGAACCACCATAGACTTGAGTTTTCTTTGTTAAAAGATTTGAAATTACTATACTGTTTTTTTTTTAATAATTATTATGTAAGTTTTCTACTTTTTATAGGATGTTTTTATTTTTTAATTACAGTTGGTATACAATAGTATATTAGTTTCATGTTTACAACATAGTGATTAGACATTTATAGAACTTACAAAGTGGTCATCCTGATAAATCTAGTTCCCATCCAACACCATGCAGAGTTATTATAATATTATTAACTATATTTCTTATGCTGCACTTTACATCCCCATAACTATTTTGTAATTACCAACAAAGAAACAATGTATTCTGCCAGCACTTCTGTCTGCGAGAAAGTTCCAGCCTTTGCCCTGAAGCCAGACAACTCAATTCCTCCCCATATATCACTGGTATCTTTTGAGATGCTGCTCCAGGGCTGGAGCTCAGAGTGAAGGAGACTGTGAGTAAGTCTGTGTGCGGGCCCTTTAAGAGAAATGCCTGGGACTCTTGCAGCCCTTTGTCTCACTTAGCCAAATCTCCACTGATTTTCATAGCCAGAAGTTGTGGGGACTTCTCTTTCCAGCACTGGAACCCTGAGCTGGGGAGCCTGTTCTGGGGCTGGGACCCCTCGCTCCTCTGGTAAAACCTCCACAACCGAGATATTCTTCCCTGTCTTTAACTGTCACATGTGGGTGTGGGACCAGCCTGTTCTGCATCTCCACCTCTCATACCAGGCTCAAGGTGGCTTCTTCTGTGTGTCCTTAGTTTTAGGACTTCTGTTCAGTTAGACTTCAGGCAATTCTCAATGACGGTTTAGTTTAGTTGTAAGTTCTGTAGTTTAGTTGTAAGTTTGATGTGATCATGAGAGGAAGTAAGCACAGTATTTACCTACTTTGCCATCTTGACCAGAAGCCTCTCTATTTCTTCTTAAGTCAATTTTGGAAAGTTATATTTTCTGGACATTGTCTGCTTCATTTAACTTTTCTAACTTGTCAGTATTAAATTGTTGGCTATATTTTAATGTCTGAAGCATTTATAGTTATATACCATTTCATTCATAATATCATTTGTGTCACCACTTTTCTCTTGATCAATTTCATATCAACTTTAAATTTTTTTAGCCATTTTGGTTTTATCTCTATTATAAGGCTATAAATTTTCTTCTAAGTACTTCTTTAGCCATATACAAGTTTTGATATATAATCTTATGCTATTGTTCTTTTATTTTTCTGAAAATAATTTTTTTACTCATGAACTATTTAAAGTATTTGTTAATTTTCATTCTTTTAATTGTGACTTAAACATCCCGTTTTAGATGTGTCTCTAGTAAATAGCATGTAGTTATTTTTTTAAAAATCCAGAGGCCACAGCCCTCTTTGGTGTAGCCTGTTTCTTTCTTGAAATATGCTTCAATAAATCTTGCTTTTCCTAATCTTTACTAATATGTAATTCTTTACTGCATTTATGGAAAGGACCGAGGCTCCAAGTGCCAATGGGACAACAAGGGACTTAGGTCACCCCTAATGGTGACAAAAGAGTATAGTACGTCATTGCTGTATAAAAATACAACCAATTTCATTGGGGGGGGGAGTGGGGAATGGCATAGAGGATAGAAGTTCTGTTCATTATTTGGCAACCAAATCAAAGCTGTGATGGAAAACAAGGAGAAGCAGCAAGGAAAAACCACCTGGGATCTAGATGAACAAGTCATACAACTAGGGAGAAATCCAAGAAATCACCCTGCAATAGCAGAAGGAAGGACAGGCCAAGGATGCAGTGCTGCTGCTTGGTCTCATGCAGCTGAGACGGAGGCTGCAGCAGGGCCCATATCTGTGAATGGATTTTCAGGGTGATGAAACTTTTCGCTCTGAGCACCAGTGCCCATTTGGATGCATGCGGAGGAGAATCAGAGACTTATAGGCAAACATTGTTGGAGTGAGGGCTGAGGTGAGATTCACTCTGTATGGAATTGCTGGAGGTATCCATTGTTCCCTGTTGAGCCCTCCCTACACCATGGCACAGGACACAATGCCACCATAGCTCTGATGTCACCAAACTGGATAACTGAGTTTGCTCTGCCCAGAGGATTCCCTGAAACCTGACCTCCCCCAATTCACGGCCCCATCCAAGCCACATCCAGGTGTATCCTCAGCGAGTCAGGTGCTCCTTGCTAGCAGTGCCTAGATTCACACTGAAGGCAGCTGGCCTTGGTTTCTGGTATGACATTTTGAGGCAACTACAGGCACAGCATCTGTGGATTGCTTGCTCAATCTTAACATGTGGCCCCAGAGGGGGTGGAGGCTTGGGCTAAATTTGGCCTTCAGCTGAACCCCTCTCAGGACTGTGCCATTGGACACCTACTTTACAAATTCACACTTATAAAACTGGGAGACTTAGAAGCTTTGTTTAGTACATAGAAACAGATATGAAAAGGCAGTCAAAATGGGAAGACAAAGAAGCAGAAACCATATGAGAGAACAGAACAGAGATCCAGGAATAATGGAGTCAAATCATCTAACAGATGCAGAGTTCAAAACACTGGTTATAAAGATGCTCAGTGAACTCCACGTGGAAGCCAGAAAGGAGTGTAATCAAATATTGAAACTATTAAGTGAAAGGAACTATCAGCCTAGAATAATGTATCTAGCTAAGCTCTCCTTTAGATATGAAGGAGAAATAAAGACCTTTCCAGATATACAAAAATTGAGAGAATTCTCCACTTTAAGGCCTGCACTACAGGAAATACTGAAAAGAGTCATCTCACCTAAAACAGAATGACAACAACAACAAAAATACATAATTAGGAATAAAGTGACTCTCAAGCAAATAGAAGTAGAGGAGTGCAACCCTTACTAAGAACAACGCCTTATAAGCTTAAACATTAAGAAGAGAATTGCTATAGCAAGATAGTAATGAATGTTCAGCATACATAGGAACAAACTGAGAAAAAAATGACTGAAAAGAAGAAGGTTCAGAGATCCAAATTTGCAAAGGGGAATGGAGATAAGGCACATACAGAAAAGAATGGATGAATATATATATATATATATATATATATATATATATATATATATATATTTATATATTTATATATTTATATATTTATAAATAAAATATATTTATATATATATATATATAAATAAAACTATTTTTACGTATTTTTAATGGTAACCACACTTCGAAGATTCAGAACTGAAGTATATAACATAAAACAAGAACCAGAGGGAAAACCCACAAAAGCCAACCAAAATAAAGAAAACAGAAACACAAGGACAAGGAAGCAATGAAAACATTGACCTACCAGAAAGCAAAAGATAAAATGGCTATAAAAAGACTTCATATTTCAATAATCACCCTAAATATAAATGGACTGAACTCACCAATAAAAAAAAAAGCATAGAGTTACAGGATGGATCAACAAACAAAATTTAACCATATGCTGCCTCCAGGAGCTCCAAAGACAAATATAGACTCAAAGTGAAAGGGTAGAAAATGATAATTTAAGCAAAAGACATTCAGAGAAAAGTGGAAGTAGCAGTACTAGTATCAGATGAAATAGACTTCAAAATAAAAAAAGTAAAGAAAGATACTGAGGGACACTTCATAATGATATAGGAAATCATGCATCAAGAAGACATAACACTTATTAATATCTGAGCTCCTAATCAGAGAGCCCTGAAATATGTAAAGAAATTACTAACAGAACTAAAGGGAGAAACAGACCAAAACACCATTGTAGTAGGAGACCTAAATACTCTACTGTCAGATATGTACAGATCATCCAAACAGAAAATCAATAAGGAAATAATTTCCTTAAATGACACATTAGACCACCTGGACATAATTGACATACACAGAGCTTCCATCCCAAAACAGCTGCTTATACATTCTTTTCTAGTGCACATAGAACATTCTCAAAGATTGACCACTTACTGGGTCACAAAGATAGCGTCAAGAAATATAAGAGGGTTGAAATCATACCGACCACATTCTTTGATCCTAATGCTTTGAAACTAGAGATCAACTGCAAAAATAAAGCAGGAAGAACCACAAACACATGGAGATTAAACAAATGCTACTGAAGAATAACGAGATCAGAGAATAAACAAAAAGGGATATCAAGAAATACATAGAAATGAATGATAATGATAGTAAAACATATCAAAATTTTGGGGACATGGCAAAAGCAGTCATAAGAGGAAAATTCATATCATTACAGGCCTATCTCCAAGAACAAGAACAAGCCCAAATAACCTAATGCTTCATCTTAAAAAAAAAAAAAACTAGAAAAGGAAGAACAATTGAAGTCTAAAGTCAGGAGAATGGAATAAATAATCATAATTAGAGCAGAAATAAATGAAATTGAAAACCAAAAACAATAGAAAAAATAAATGCAACTAAGAGCTGGTTCTTTGAGAAGGTTAATAAAATTGACAAACTCCTAGCTAGATTCACTAAAGAAAAAAGAGAAAGGACACAAATAATCAAAATCAGGGATGAAAGAGGGGAAATTATGACAGACACTCCAGAAATACAAAGGATCATACAATAATATTATGAAATAGTATATAACATCAAATTTAATAGTCTAGAAGAAATGGACCAGTACTTAGGAAAATACAACCTTCCTAGGCTGAATTAAGAAGATCTGGAAAATCTAAATAGACTGATCATCAGTATGGAAATTGAAACAATTATCAAAAATCTACCAAAAAGTAAAAGTCCAGGACCAGATGGCTTCACCAGTGAATTCTACCAAATGTTCAAAGATTTAATACCTACTCTCCTCAAACTCTTCCAAAAAGTTGAAGAGGAGGCAATACTTTCCAATTCAGTTGATGAGGCCAATATATACCCTGATACCAAAACCTGGTAAAGATAACACAAAAGAAGAAAACTACAAACTGATATCACTCATGAACATAGATGCAAAAATCCTAAATAAGATACTAGTGAACCAAATACAGCAAAATATTAAAAAGATTATACACCACGATTAAGAGGCACAGGAATGGTTCAACATATACAAATTGATTAATGTGATATACCACATAAATTAAAAATAAGAATCATATGATCATACCAATAGATGCAGAAAAAGCCTTTGACAAGATACAGCATCCATTTATGATCAAAACACTTAACAAAACCAGTATAGAAGGAAATTAACATAATAAAGGCCATCTATGACAAACCCTCAGCCAACATTATGCTTAATGGTGAAAACTAAAAAACTTTCCTTTAAGATCAGGAACAAGGCAAGGCTGTCCACTATTGCCACTGCTATTCAGTATAACATTGGAAGTCCTAGCGAGTGCAATCAGGCAAAAGATATAAAAGTCATCCAAATAGGAAATGAAGAAGTCAAACTGTCATTATTTGTGGATGACATGATACTCTATATAAAAACCCTAAAGAATCCCACAAGAACACTACTAGAAACAATAAGCAAATACAGCAAAGTTTTTGGATACAAAATCAATATTAAAAAATTCATAGCATTTCTATACTCTAATAATGAAGTATCAGAAAAAAAAGTGGAAAAAATAATTCCTTTTGTGATTGCAACAACAACAACAAAAACAAAATACTTAGGAATAAATTTAATAAAACAAATAAAGGACCTAAATAATGAAATCTATAAGACCCTAGTAAAAGAAATCAAAGAAGATACAAAGAAATGGAAAGATATTCCATGTTCTTGGGTTGAAAGAATCAAGTTAAAATGACCTTATTACTTAAAGCATTATACAGATTTAATGCAATCCCCATCAAAATCCCATTGGCATTTTTTAAAGAAACAGAACAAAAAAATCATCAGATTTGTATGGAAGCACAAAAAGCCCTAATCGCTAAAGCCAATGAGACTGGAGGCATCACTCTGCCCGGCTTCAAATTATACTATGAAGCGACAGTAATCAAAATGACATGATATTGGCAGAAAAGCAGACATCCAGACCGGTGGAACAGAATTGAGAGTCCAGAAGTAAACCCATATTTATATGGGCAAATAATTTTTGACAAAAATACCAAAAACATACAGCGAAGAAAAGAAATCCTCTTCAATAAATGGTGCTAGGAAAACTAGAAAGCCACCTGTAAGAGAATGAAACTAGACTATTGTCTATCACCATACAACAAAATTAACTCAAAATGGATTAAGGACCTAAATATAAGACCTGAAACAATAAATTGCATAGAAGAAATCATAAAAAGCAAATTCAAAGACCTTAGACTTAAAGAGGACTTTATGAATTTAACCTCAAAAGCAAGGGAAGTAAAAGCTAAAATAAATGAATGGTACTGCATCAAACTAAAAAGCTTCTGCACAGCAAAAGAAATTGTCAACAAGGTAAAGAGACAACCATCCTAATGGGAAAATATATTTGCAAGCAATGCCTCTGATAAGGGCCCAATATCCAAAATATACAAAGAACTTATAGAACTCAGTAATAACAACAAAAAAAAAAATGATTTAATCAAAATGGGAAGGACCTGAACAGACATTTCTCCCTAGAGGACATAAAAATGGCCAACAAATATTTGAAAAGATGCTCAGCATTGCTAGCTATTAGGGAAATGAAAATCTCACACCTGTTAGAATAGCTATAAGCAACAGGACAAGTAATAACAAATGCTGGAGAGAATGCAGAGAAAAAGGAACCTTCATACACTGCTTATGGGACTGCAAATTGGTACAGCCACTATGGAAAAATTAAGAATTGATCTACCATATAATCTAGCAATTCCACTACTGGATAGCTACCCCAAAGACTCAAAAACCCATATCCAAAAAGATATTTGCACACTGATGTTCATAGTGGTCAGGACATGGAAGCAATCAGTGTCCTATGACAGATGATTGCCTAAAAAAGCTGTGGTATACATATGCAATGGAATATTACTCATCCAAAAGAAGAGATGAAATACTGCCATTTGCAACAACATGGATGGACTTTCAAGATAATCACGCTAAGTGAAATAAGCCAGACAGAAAAAGTCAAAAATCACATAATATCTCTTATATGTGGGATGTAAAACTAAAAGCAACCAAGGAATAGGACAAACAAACAGAGTCATGGACATAGAGTATAGACTAGTGGTTACCAGAGGATAGGGGATAGGGGAAAGGGGAAGTAGATGGGGTAAAGGGGGTCAAATATATGGTGACAGAAAGAAATCTAACTATGGGAGGTAAACACAGTGTAAATACATATATGTCTTACTATTAATGTATACAAATGAAACATTGGATTTTGTTAACCAATGGCACCATAAAAAAATTAATAAAGATGTTTACAAAAAAAGTATGATGGAAAACTTCCTTAACCCAGAAGTTTTGAAGGAAATGGGCATAAAACCCCAGGAAGCTCAGATAATTCCAAAAATCAAATATCCAAAGAGGCCCACAACAAGACACATCATAATTAAAATGCCAAAGGTTAAATACAAAGAAAGAATATTAAAAGCAGTGAGAAAAACAGATAGTGACTTATAAGGGAACATCCATAAGACTAGCAGCTGATTTCTCAAAAGGAACTATGCAGGACAGAAGGGCTTGGCAAAAAAAAAAAAAAAAAAAAAAATTTAATACAATGAAGACCCAGGATCTACAACCAAGAATAATTTACTCAGCAAAGCTAGCGTTTTGAGTTGAAGGGCAGATAAAGAACTTCCCAGACAAAAATAAGCTACAGGAATTTATCACCACCAAGCCATATTACAGGAAATATTGGAGGGTCTTCTTTAAGAAGAAAAAACGTATCAAAAACAGTAATAAAAAATGGTAACAACTAAATTCCTTTCAATAAGTACCTTAAATTAAAAAAAAAATTAAGTGCTCCAACCCAAAAACAGAATGACTAAAAGGATTAAAAAATAATAATAATAAAATAAAATAAAATAAAACAAGACTCCTATATGAAAAGGAAGAGGATTGAAGAAGATAGTGCTTTGATGGACCTAGAAGGTATTTAAGTCAGAGAAAGATAAACACTATATGATTTCACCAATATGCAGAATCTAAGGAATAAAAAGAACTAATTAAACACAGGCTCACAAATATAGTGGACAATTTGGTAATGGATAGAGAGGAGGGTTGTTTAGGGAACTGGGAGAATGGGGTGAAGGGTTAAAGAAGTACAATTTAGTAGCTGATAGTCATAGGGAGGGGGAGCATGGCATTAGGAATGCAGTCAGCATTAATACGTTGCCTAGGTGGAGGGTCAGGGGAGGGAGGAAGCAATTGGGGGATCAATTTATCAACTACATATATGTCTAACCAATGTACCATGTAGTTGAAACTAAAATTAATTTTTTTTTTAATATCCAGTCAGGCAATCTCTGACTTTTAGCTGTCTTTTAGTCCACTTACGTTTTTATAGTTACTATAGTTATTACAGTTATCATTAGAATTTTGTTTCTGTTGTGCTTTATTTTTGTCCTGTTTTTTGTTGGTTTTGTGTTCCCTGCCTTCTTTGTCTTTTATTGTTTTGTTTTATTTTCTCATTCTAGTTTTTACTTCTAGTTTTTGAGGTTTATATAAAGCTAGCTTTTGCTATACAATAATATCTCTCTCATCTCCAAAAACAAACAAACAAACAACAACAAAAATTTAGTGAAGGACAGATAAAGAGCTTCCGTCATAAACAGTGGATCTCTGTGTCTGTGGACATTTGGCAGATTGGTTGGCAGTTGGGTGATCTACGATGACCTCATTCATATGTCTGGTGTTTGGCAGGCTATTGGCCAGAGCAAGAGGGATACCAGAGCAAATGGGCCATCTGTCTTTTGTCAGCCATCCGTCTAGCTTAGACTTCTTTCTGTGGCAGCTTGAAGTTCTAAGAACTCTAAGTGAGCTCCAGTACACAAACTTTTCATTATTTTGCTTGCTTCTCATTTGCTAAAGTCTGAAACCTATCATGTAGCCTACCCAGGTTTTAAGAGGAGAAAGATAGACTTTACCTCTTCTTGGGATGGGAAGAATTTGTGGCCATTTTGCAATCTACAACAAGTATGTACTATCTATTCTTATGTTTTTAGAAATTACCCTAGAAATTTTAACATGCATGCCTAATTTCTCATAGTCTGAAGTGAATCATCATCTGACCATGATGGAGTAATGAGTAGTGGACTTGCCCCTTCCTTACATATACCACAAACCACTAGAAAACTGGACAATCCAACATTGATCAATAGATAGCAAAGGATTATGATCCCTGAAAGAACAGAAACAACGAAGTCTTGTGATCATCCTGTCTTTCAGTTTGGAGGCACTTTCCGGACCATGACATAGGGAGCTACCCAATCAGAGTACAGCGGATTTGCTGAGTTGAGGAGATGAAGATTAGTACTTGGAGAAGCCGAGGCAGTTGGAATTCACATAGCAGACTACCAGAGAAGAGGTAGCTGTGCATAGAGAAAGATTTCCAGAAATTTGCACTGGGTTTTTGTTGTTGTTGTTGTTGTTGTTTGTTTGCTTGTTTGTTTGTTTGTTGACTCTACCAATCTGTGAATTTATAGGGTTAAACTTTTTGAAGCTGGGCAAAGAACTACTGGGGGCAATAAGGTGAAAATTTCAGAGCACAGATCAAATTGGGAGACATTTAAATTCCAATGAGCCACAAAGGAGAGAGAGGACATTTAAACACCTGGGACATTCAGTAGAGACTCCAGAAAAGTCAAATCTTACTAGTAGGACTAAACTATTCTAGTCCTAGAATAATGGCTACTCTAAAACCAACTAAGAATGCTTAAAAACAAGTCTTGAAAGGAACAAGGCAATCCTCAAGTAATTAAATGCCAGCTAAAAGAAAAATCAATGTTCTTTAAAAGAAGGCAACAAAATCCATCACTCAACACTGAAATATTCACTATGTCCACCATTCAATTGAAAAACAGTAGTAAGCAAAGTAGCAGGAAAATGTGACCCATAACCAGGAGAAAAAGATGGTCAATAGAAACAGATCCAGAAATGATAGATGGGATTAGTAGCAGAAAAATTTAAAGTTATTTAAAAATGTTAAAGTTAAGATACTCAAGGATTTAAAGAAAAATAAATTAAAGAAACAAATGAAAAATTTATAGTTAATTAGAATCTTTAGCCTTTCCAACAATACAAGAGTTTTAGAACATTTCAGCTCCAATCACTCCCTTCTGATTTTATAGATTAATGTAACATTTTATCTTCTCTTTTTTAATTTCATAAGGCATTGTTATTATATTACAGTTTGATGTGGTCAGTGTTTGTTTGGATTTACCTATGTATCATTTTGTTCATTATTTTCTTTCATCTTATAACACTCACCTGTTGTGATCACTTCCTTTCTACCTCAAGTACATACTCTAGAATTTCTTCTCAAAGATTTGTGGTGGCAAGCTCTGCATTTGTTCGAAATTTTTCTCTATTTAGCCTTCATTTTTAAAAGATATTTTCACTGGTCACAGAATTTCAGGCTGACAGTTGTTGCTTTCAACGCATTAAAAACTTTAAAAATATTACTTCACTAACTTCATCTGTCATTCTAATTATCACACATGAGGGTAATCTCTCTTTTTTTTAATGGCTGCTTCAGCTATCTTTCTTTTTTGTTTTGTAGTTTCCCTGTTGTAGGTCTCTGGGTGTGATTTCATTTTCCTTATTTTACTTAGGATTCACTGGACTTCTTGTATCTGTGAATTGAATTCTTTCATTCTAAAATATTGTTAGCCACCATTTCTTCAATTGTTGTCTCTGCTCTATTTTATTTACTCATTCTGGAACTTTGAATAGTCATTTGTTAGATTCTTGTAGTATATGCTTCATAGTCTTTTTCACATTTGTCATCTTTTTCTCTTTGTTCTGTGTTTCTTTCAGATCTATCTTCTAATTCACTATTTTTGGCTGCATCTAAGGACACACTTAGAAATTTTAAACCCATCCAGAAAATTTAAAATTTTAGATTACTTTTTTAAAAAATTCTTTAGCTTAACTATGTTTTTAACCTTCTCTTTTATTTATTGAAATGTATTAAATATGCTTTATTTTTTTTGTTTGTTTGTTGTCTGGTAATTTCAATATCTGATGTGTTTGCATTTTTTATTTTTCTGTCATTTTTGCTGACTCTTGCTCATGGTGCTTTGTTTCCTGATGGTTTTGTAATTTGTTTTGTTTTGTTTTGTCATTGTTATTTTACTATAAACTGACTTTTAAAAGCATTTTCTTTGAGAAGACTTTAAGTAATAGGATGAAGATGAGTTCCTCCAAAGGGATTTGCTTTTACTTCTCTTATGCACCTGAGTGCATCACTGTACCAGGACTACTTTGAATCTAATTCTTGGATTTGGATTTTTTTAAGTATCCAGGTCATATGTATTTGGGCTGCAAACCTGCATTAAAGCTGGCTTGTGATTATAGATTCTTAGTAGATATAATCCCTTTATCTCAATTTGGCACAAAGTTTTGAGATGAGCAATTTTTGTTGTAGTCCCTTAGTGGAGAATTGGATGATTTCTAATTTGCCTCACAATGAGAATGTAACACTTTGGGGACTTAACTTTATGAGGGTAGGGAGTGAATCTCCTTTTAGATGCTCCTGGGTTTTGATTTCTAACATGCATACTGTATAATGCTATCAAAATTTAACCTTGATGTCTTACAGTTTGGGTAAATCTCTTTCATATTTCAATTCATCCTCACTTTATTTTATTTTATTTTATTATTTCAAATATATATATTTTTCATATTTTAACATCTCTGAAATCAATAAGCATTTTAAATTGATGGCGTCCTATGATCACTATCAGCCAGGATTGGGCATAACACAGATGTATTGTTTATGTGCATGTAACTATCAAAGTGAAGCATCAAGACATGCAGAAAGAACATCAATGGCATGGAAGAAAACCTTGTGGCTGATAGTGGAACATTCTTTTTACCCGTTGGAATCAAATGTGGAAAGGAGCTGTCCTGGTAGTGAATCAGACATATTCAGCAACATTCCTGAAATAGGAGTCAAAAGTAGGTTAATACCAATAATTGCAAAGTGAGACTTAGGAGCACAGAGTCAATGGTTTTTCATTCTTTTAAGAATTATTTTATGAAATAATACATCAAATGTTCTTGATGGCACAGAGCATTGTGTAGAAGAGTAAGATTAAATGGGAGGAAGTTTTAGGCCTATCTTAAGTGACTTTTTTTCACTTATGTTTTACTGTTTATGTATGCCCAAAAGTAATATGTGATAAAAATAGATGACTAAGTCTCAAAGATCTCCTTCAGTAAGTATAAAAGTTTAAATGACAAAAAAGCATTGTGTCATAGTTTGACAGAGTAGTAGATAAAGTAATGGTTCCTTAGTAGTAGATAAAGTAATGGTGTCTCTTTTAAAAAATGATGCCTTAGAATACATGTAATACATTTGGTAATCTTTTCTTTCTTGTCAGTTTCTGAGTTCATTTAAGACTTTTTAAATACCCAGTAATTTTAGTTAATAAAAGCAGCTAAAAGCAGCTGATTTAATCCTAGAGTGCCTAGTCTTCTATACTACCAGAAATCTAAGTCTTGCTTTACTTTTATAATCAGAAAACATACATCATTTCCACAACACTGTTTGGTTTTGAGAGAGCCTTTCAAAATAGAGAGAGAACTATGGTGAAAGAAAGGTTCTTTAGGATAGAGAAAATTTTAGCATTTTTGAATATTACTTACCTCCTTGTTTCTAATATTTTGTGCATATTTTCTCTTGATTAGATTTGCTGGAAGCTTGTCTACTTCATAATGTTTGCATAATCAAATTGTTTTTATTTTCTAATTAATTTTGTTTTGATCTTAATTATTCCTATTCTCCTTACTTATGGGGATTTTCTTTATGCTTTTTATATAATCATTTTTCTCTCTTAAGAAATATATTTTTTCCAAATACTGCTTTGACTTTATCACAAAGATTTAGATAGGATAGCTTTTCTTTTTAAAATATGTAACTAATAATAATTACTAATCATTTCTGTATACTTTTATAGCCTACAAAGAACTCTCTTTTCATGTTTTCTCTTTCTTTTTGTCCAAGTTCTAATTTTTGGATACTTGTTTATTTTACAAGTGATTGGGGACTATTTATAAGAATACATTTATACCATTAATGTTTAATTGCGAATGGAAAATATAGTGCATAAAATGTTTTTCTTTGTCTTTAATGAGATTTTTCTCCATAACCTAGGATGCTCAAATTCTGTACCTGAACATATGTAGCCATTTTTTGTAAAATATAAAATCTGGAATAACATTTTAAATTATGTTGTTTAGATCCTCCATGCCTTTATATGTTATCTGCTTAATCTGTCATTGATATTAGAGAATTAAAATCTTCCACTATAATTGTATTTTTATAATTTTCTCGTTAAAAGCCTATCAGTCTACATTATATATTTAGCTGTCATGTTAGTTTATATTAATTCCTTATTATATTTTCATTATTACCTTTTATCATATACAATAACTGCACCTACTTTACGTGCTTTTTTGCCCTAAGTCCTATTTTATCTAACATTAATATTGCTATCACTGCTTTCCTTTTTTATCAGTTTAGTTTATCTTTGTCTCTTCTTTTAAGTATTTATATTAATAACATTAATTGATTTTAAAGTAATTTATACTTTTTGGCCTTCTAATAACAGGATTTAGACTGTTCAGAGTAATTTTAATTGTTGTACTTGTTTTTTCTTACTTTTTGCTTTATGCTTCTGTGAAACTGAATAAAGGAAACCTCATTTAAAATAGAGTCAGAAGGCTAGAAGGAGGAGCTCTCAAGTGCTACCAGTCAATGTCAATGATAGACCCCAACAGGAAGAGACTACTTTCCATTCCCAAGAAGTGTCTAATCCAGCAGGAGGAAGGCAGATTTTCTCCTTGTCCAGCAACAAGCCCAGCCAATGGGAACCTTTGCAACTTAGCTAATGAGAAGCCATCACTACCCTAAACTTTCTTTCCTTCAATGAACTTTTATTCAAAGCAACTTCTTTCAACTTCCTCCTTTTTTCTCTATAAAGTAACTTTCCTCTTTTTTTGTTTGCTAGACTTGCCTATAGTTTTGTTTTGTTTTGTTTTGTTTTGTTTGTTTTGTTCTGTTTTGTTTTGTTGCTACAGCATGCTTGTCCCAGATTGCAATTCCTTGCTATTCCTGAATAAACCTATTTTTATTTTTAAGGTCAACTGGCTGTTTTATTCTTAAGGTCAGCACTTCCTGACTTTTATTTTTCTTTCTTTAGTTCTGCCTTTTCTATGGATTATACTTTGTTTCCCTTAGGCTTTTAAATCAATTTGGAAGTAAAATTCAGCAGCTTAAAGAAAAACAACATATTACCTCACCCAATCCTTGAAATTCAGGAATCTGTGAGCAGTTTAGCTGGGCAGTTTTTGCCCAGGGTATGTCACAGAGTTGCTGTCTACATGTTGCCTGATGTTTCAGTCTTCTGAAGTCCTGACTGGGGCTGAGAAATTCGCTTCCAAGCTCGCTTCCAGGCTTACTCACCTGGCTATTGTCCAAAGGCCTTGGTTTCTGGTGCTCATTCACTGGAGGCCTCATTCCTTACTACATGAATTTAGCCACAAGACTGTTTATGACATAGTAGCTGGCTTCACCCAAAGCAAATGATCCAAGAGAGAGGAAAGGGTCAAGATACAGGTCACAATATCTCTTAAAACCTAATCGCCCAAATGACATACTATCACTTTTGCTATATTCTATTGATCATGGGGCCCACCACTAGTGCAATATGGGAAAGGACAACACAAAAATGTAAATACCAGGAAGCAGGGATATTGGGAGCTATCTTGGAGGCTGGCTACCTCAAACACCCTGTTTTTAATTCTACTGGTGAAAATTTTAAGTCCAAAAACATCCTTATCTATATTTACCTATTTAGAGATATCTAATAAGGAATAACTTTGACTATCAAATTATAAGATAAGCAATTTAGTATATTTGGCTTCTTTATCTTATGATTTATTCATGCTTTCTCATTCTTTATTAACTTACTATGATATTTATAATTTCTAAAAGTAATCTATTATTTTTTAAAATTATGTCAGTGAAAAAGACTTAAAAACAACTGTAGTTTATATCACTGTGTCAGTCAAGTTTTCACCAGAGAAAGAATTTGTAGAATTAACAAATACTTTGCAAGTAATTGGCTCTTGCAGTTGTGGGGGCTGGCTAGAAAAGTTCAAAATCCAAAGGGTTGGCCACCAGGAAGGCCAGGCTGGGACTTTCTGGCAATCTGAAGCTTCAGCCCACAGATGGAATTTCTTCTCAGTTTTGCTCTTAAAAGCTTTCAACTGATTGAATTAGGCCCACCTAAATTATCTAGGATAGTCTCCTTTACTTAAAGTGAACCGATTTTGAACCTTAGCCATGTCTACTAAATACCTTTGAAGCAATATCTGATTTAATGTTTGATTGAATTACTGCAGGTTATAGCCTAGCCAAGATGACACATAACATATCACTTTTCTTCAAATTCACTTTTCTTCAAACAGTAGCTTATAGAGTCCTTGGTGCCCTAGAAGATACCAAATATACAAGGCAATTGCCTCCTAGATTTTATTTAAATAAACATATTTGAAATAAATATCATTTTTCTCCGATTCTTTTTGTTTTGTTTTAGTGGCAAAATATAAAGGTGCTCAATTTGCATATAGCTCACGTTTTTTTCAGGTTGGAATGTTTAGAATTATTTCATTTTTAGCAATAATTTTATTTATTTTCCCAAAACTATGGTCTTGGACTCTGATTTTAGCTAATTTTTTTTTCCTCTCTGAGCTCTCTTTGTGTCTAATCTCAGTTCTTTTTTCAGGTGAAAAAATATTCCATTATACCTTATTGATCACATCTGTGCCCACGTTTTTGTATTCTTTGAGACTTTTGTTATTCAAAGTTTTATTCTACCTTTTTCTTTCATGGTCTCTTAAAGTCTACTTATACTTTTTATTTTCTAACGTATTTCTCTAAATTATTTTTTATTGCACTTTTTCCCACTGGATTCATTTTGCTTTTGCACAATTACCTTACTTGGTAATGTGATAATCCTGACCAGGTGTTCCTTAGTAAACATACACAACAATTCTCTAGACCATATGTTCTCTTGCATCTTCAGAAATTAATTTTCAACTCCTCTCTAACATATTTTTATGGCTGTTATGCTTCATCTATTTCAGTGTTTGGGTTAACTGTGAATGAATATGGTACTGTTATTTTTCTAGACCCTGTATTACTTTTATATGTATATCTACTGCCTTGAGTTTAATTTTTTGGTTGTTTTAATATTGTTTTTAGTACAGTAACAAATACAGACTTAAGTAGTTCACAACATGTAACCAATCCACTGAGCAACTCCTTTTTATTGCCTTACAGTTAATAGCTTAAGGTACTTTACTATAGGTTTTCATGAGTCCTGATTCAAATCTCTAATCTTTTCACAATGAATTAGATTGGCATCTAAAATAAAGTACATAACTATTGATTTATTCTATGATGTCTTAGAGCCACATGTCCATTTTATATATGTGAGATGATAACAGTCTCTTAAAACTGTTAAATATCAATGTTCCTTTCCAAAATGGGAAAACAAGTTCCAATCTATATATATAGTCTTGGAAGGACTTCGCATAAATGGCCATGTGTGTGACCTGTACAAAATTAAGATGTTTTAAATTATAGACTACAAGCAACTGAATCTAAATGTCTATTCTTTGCATTATATTTCAGCTAATATTGCAGAACCAATGATAGTTTTTGTTGCTATTACAAATTCTGTCTAATGTAGCCAGATACCTTAAGTTTCAACAAAATCCTAGGAAATAAGACTGAATAACATCTATTGTAGAAATACCTACTCTTTACCAACTCCCACCCTTCTCCACCCCTTCAAAATCATAAGCAGCTCTCTCTATGACAGATAAATAATACAAGAATTGTGAAAACCCAATTTACGTAGCATATCTCTTTGTCTACTATCTCTTGCTAGGCTGTCATGTTCTGCTCTGTAGGTCATATACTGAGTGGCAATACTTCCCACCAAGGGGTTGACAGAAGTACAGTCTATAAGAAGTGAGCAAATAAGAGGACTTTAGAAATGGTTAGTGCTGGAACCCAATTATCTTTCAGTATGTCCAAGCAAATAACTCCTTGACTATTAATATTACAGGGATAGGTTCTTGTCCAAAATGTACACTTTGGAGGCTTGAAGGGATATTCTGGTGTAAAAGAGATATCAAAGAGGGTCATACCACCCTTGTAAACAGATCCTGGTGGCCCTAGAATGGTTGATCTCCACAGGTGTTATCCCCTTTGGGACCAGCACCGGAGCTAGTTGAAGGGTCTAAAGTGATATCTGCCAGTTCCTTCCAAATCATCTTGGCGTTGATGAAGAGTTTAGAGTTTTTGTTGGTGCTGACTTTGTGCTCCTTTTTCTTGAGGGTGTTTGTTTATTTCTTGGTTTGCTGGTTGGAAGACGAAGATGAGGAGGAGCTGGTGTTCGCCCTCAAACTGTCATCTGAAGTGACCAACTCTCCACTCCACTCTGCAAACAGCTCTCTTCTTTGAGTCTGGCTCCTCTGTGGCTGCTGCTGTGGTTATGGATGAGCCTGGCCACTTAGTCTCTTCCTGAGAGAGCTTGAGTTTAATTTCTTGAGTTTTACTATTGATAATAAAATTTTCTTTGTTTCAATGGCTTACTTGTTTTTTAGAAATTTGGAAAGTATGAGAAATCTGGAGTCTGGGGCACAGTCATGCTTTGCCATCTTTTAGGAAGTCACAAGGTCTATATTTTTAATTGATTTTGTTTTGTTTTTGTTTTTGTTTCTTTTAGTAGTATGGCAGAGCGTTCAGAATAGCAGGCCAAGAATCAAGAGAATTCTATTTTAGTCTCAGCTACTCCCCTAAATATCCTTTGTAACTTCGGCTAGTTCCTTATTTTAATGGGCTTTAATTTTCTAACCTACAGAATGTGAAGAAAACAAACAAGAAAACAAACATGTCCTTACCTTTTAGGAATGTCAAGAAAAATGTAAAGGTTTATGAGAAAACTGAGAAAATTCATGCCTTTCAGCAAAAGCAGGCTAAGGATAGGTTGTTGAATGTGGGAAAGGAGAGGAAGGAAGTTGGAAACAAGTGAAGGAAATCTCGAATTAATTTAGCATTTGCTTTTCATGTGTCTTCATGGAAGGGACTCTTAGCTGTTTTATAGAAGCTGTTTTAGATGATCTTTACAACCACTTTGTGAGCTGAGTTTACTTTTTTCCTCTTTTGCAATAAGGAAAACAACTCAGTACTAACTCAGATAATTCTAGCTCTGTACCTTTTGAATTTTGTGACTTGAGTAAGGTTACTTAACTCCGATGAAAAACTAAATTAGAATCAGAACTTAAATCTTTGAAAAATAAGATAGTTTCCTCTCTACCACTTTACCATGTTGCTCCACTGCGAAGAAGGAACAGCAGCAAAATTGTGGCATTAAGTAGGAAATGGGGCACATTGCAATTGCTGTCTCTCTCTTCTTCATATTCCTGCCTCCCTTCCTTTTTCCTTTCCTTCCTCTTAAATTACAAACAATTTCAGACAACAGGCAAGTATAGTGATTAATTTATCCAATGTATCCACAAATCAGCTCATCAAATTTTAACATTTGGCCATGTTTGCTTCAAACTTTCTTTTTCTAAGAAATTAAATATTACTGTACATATATAGTTGAACTCACTTTGTACCCTCTTCACCCCAGTGGTGCTCATTATATTAGTATATATCATTTTTATCTTTGCCTTTAAGATACATTTACTATATACTGTAACATATGCTAGTGTTTTGCTTTTTTCTAAACTTTATTTAAATGGTGTCACACTTTAAATATTATTTTGCTAATTGCCTTTTCTATTCAAGATTATTTTTATATTTATCCATGTTGGTATCTGTAACTCTAGTACATTAATTTTACTATTGAATTTTTTTTATTGAATAAATATACCTCAAATTATATTTATTTAGTTACCTATTAAGGGAAATTTAGGTTGTTACTAATTTTCAGTGTTACATCAATGCTGCAATAAATATTCTTATGCATTTCTCATAGTACATACATACAAGAGTAGAGTCGTTTCATATGTATGTAAATCATCAACTTTATTAGTTAATATTGTCAAATTGCTCCCCAAAGTGGTCATACCAGTTTATCTTCTACCAGCAGCATATAAATTTCTAGTTTTTCACATCCTCACCAATACTTGCTTTTGTAGACTTTAAAATGTTTTTTGGTCTGATGAGTATGAGTGAAATTTGTTGTTTTAATCTGCATTTATCTTATTAATAGAGAAATTGAATTTTTTTTCTTGTATTTATTGGTCATTTGAGTTTTCTCTTTTATAGATTGCTTGTTTGTCGTATCATTTGCCCAATTTTTTATTAAGTAGTTTTTTATTTTCTTATTGTGTTGGAATTCTTTATATATTTGAAATATTAACTCCTTGTCAGGTATGTTTATTGCATAACTGTATTTATTGCATCTTACTTTACAGAAGTTTTAAGTTATAAAACTGTCAGAACTGTTTTTTTTCCTTAAAGTTTATGTGCAATGTCATAAAAAATTCCCAATATTTTTTTCTAAAAATGTTAAAAATTTGCTTTTTATATTTAGGTCTTTGATCCATCTTGATTTTTCTTTTTGTACATGTATAAAAAATTCCAATTATAAATTATTGATTATTCCAATATTTTTTAATATTTATTTTCTTGCTATGAAATTTATAATGTCACCTTGATCATATTTGTCTGTGTCTGTATCTTGCTCTCTATTCTGGTTCACTGGAAGCTTTGACAGATCTGTACTATTAGCATGGCATTCAATATTGTGTCTTTAATATGTCATTGTTTGTTTTTTACATCTCCATGACTTATTTATTTTGCAATGGGAAGTTTTTATTTTGACCCCTTTCACCCATTTTATCCACTCTCTCCCCCACCTCTGACACACATATAGGTCTTGATATCTGGGAGAATAAGTCCCTCTACATGATCTTCTTTGTAATTGTCTTAGCTATTCTTAGCCCTTTAATTTTTCATATCAAGTGTAGGTTCTGAAAAACAACTCTATTGGGGTTTTGTCTGAAATTTTATTGAATTTTTAATTTGGGTCCAACTTATTTTCTTTTTAACTTTTAATATTGATGTTTCCCATTCATGAACATAGTATATTTTTATATTAATTCTATATTTTATATATTTTTTATAGTTTTTATGTCTTAAAGTTTCATAATTTTCTCTGTAAATATTTTTGAAGTTTTTTCTGTAGATTTTTTTCCCTCTAGCTGATAATAGAAACAAGTACAATAGCAGGCAGGAAACTTGGGAATGAATACATAAATGCTCTGAAAATCAAGGGAGGAAAATTTGTAAGGGCCATTCAGTTTTGAATCGGGTTTTATGAGGGCTTTGTGCTGTGTCAACGGTAGCTGAACTGGAACTACATTTCCCATAATTTCCATCCCTGTGTGCTTCTTGGTTAGAATTGTCCACTAGAGAAATTCACATGATGTTTTGAAGGTAGAAGTGAAATAGTAGCCAGTTTTGTACTCTGAAGGTCAGTGTAGGGCAGATGTAGCTCACCTGTTTTCAATTACCTACTGGCTCATTTTGTTGGTTGGGAGCAGGAGCCATTTCCTACTGCATCTCCTCCTTCATTTCTTCAAATCCTGGGCCATGTGCATATACAGCTCTATGCTGAGGAACACCAGCTTATTCTGCAGATCCCATGCAGCATTTTGAGTAGGAGTGATAAAGAGACACACAGTTTCAGTTTGTCCTCAGGGGTTCCACTTTGTCCTTCGTCTCTCCCATATCACATCTATCTTCCCTTTCTGACTGCTGGCCTTGCTGACTTCAGGCCCAGCACCACATGCAGAAGCAACAGACTTACATAGACTGCTTAAATAGTTCCCATGATTACAAAAGACCTACCCACTATAATAAACACTTATTCTATATCACTCATAGTGGTCTGCTTTCCTGATCAAATCCTTATATAATTCCTATTTCCCCTAAAATCCTACAGAAAACACCAGAAAAATAGAATGAAGAACATGATTAATTGCATATGGCCTCAGAGGGAATGAGAGAACATCTCAGAGAATTCAGGGACAAAACATAGTTATTTTAATAAAATAAATAAGGATTGATGCTGTGGAAACTACAATGGCTGGTGTTAATGGAAACGAGTCTGAGATATACTTCCACAGTGCTTTATAGGTACAAAATCAATGAACAGGAGGCAAATTTGGGCTTGCAGAGTTTATTTAGCAATTAATTTTTTTTGGTGGTGGTGGTAATTTATTTTAAAGCCCCTTAGTGTAACACTTGACACAGTATGCACTCAACAAATATTTGTAGAATGAATCAAAATTAGACTTGTTCTTGAGAATACTATAAGACTCACTTTTGCTGAAATACTATTAATTGGACCAAAGAAAAATTTAATTGCCTGTCTTTGAGAGAGAAAACAGATACTTAGAAATAGGACAATATTGTGTATTTTAAATTTTTTATTTATTTAATTAGTTTCAGGTATACAGTACATTGGTTAGACATATATATTTATATTTCATAAAATGATCCCCCCAGTTGCTCCCTCCCTCCCCTGACACTCCACCTAGGCAATGTATTAATGCTGACTGCATTCCTTATGTCATGTTCCCCATCCCCGTGACCATCCATCAGCTACTAATTTGTACTTCTTTAACCCTTCACCCCATTTTCTCAGCCCCTCAAGTCCCTCTCCCCTCTATCACCAAGTTATCCACTATATTTGTGAGTCTGTTTTTGATTAGTTTGTTTCTTTTATTCCGTAGATTCTTTTATTCCTTATTTTTATCTGGGAAGTTCTTTATCTGTCCTTCAACTCAAAACGATAGCTTTGCTGGGTAAATTATTCTTGGTTGTAGATCATAGGTCTTCATCCTATTAAATATATATATATATTTTTTGCCAAGCCCTTCTGTCCTGCATAGTTTCTTTTGAGAAATCAGCTGCTAGTCTTATGGATGTTCTCTTATAAGTCACTATCTGTTTTTCTCGCTGCTTTTAATATTCTTTCTTTGTATTTAACCTTTGGCATTTTAATTATAATGTGTCTTGTTGTGGGCCCCTTTGGATATTTGATTTTTGGAATTATCTGAGCTTCCTGGGGTTTTATGTCCATTTCCTTCCCCAGGTTAGGGAGTTTTCCATTATTATTTCTTCAAACAGCTGTTCAACATCTTGATTTTCTTCAGTTACGCTGATGAGACACATATTTGGATCCTTAATAGTGTTCCATATGCTCCTTAAATTATTTTTATAGACTTG
The DNA here is from genome assembly GCA_030015415.1 of Cynopterus sphinx. Taxonomy (NCBI): domain Eukaryota; kingdom Metazoa; phylum Chordata; class Mammalia; order Chiroptera; family Pteropodidae; genus Cynopterus; species Cynopterus sphinx. The sequence continues at coordinate 20,060,989 of CM057392.1, read as the reverse complement.
GCATCTTATCTCTTGCTATTCTGATTGAGTGTCTTTGGCTTTCCCATTCTATAGATAGAACTTCTGAACTCTTTCTTTATTTACTCTGTTTATTCCTTTGTTTATTCCATTTAATATATTTTTCATTTTAGATGTGTTCTTTATTTCAGACTGGGTCCCTTTTATAATTTTCATTTCTATTTTTAGATTTTTTATCTCTTTGTTGAAATTCTCACTGGATTTAACCAAAAGTTCATTGAGCATTTTATAACCAGTGTTTTGAACTCTGCATCTGTTAGATTACTTGACTCCATTCTATCTGGATCTCTGTTCTGCTCCTTCATATGGTTTCTGCTTCTTTGTCTTTCCATTTTGGCCTTTCTGTGTCTGTTTCTATGTACTAAGCAAAGCTCCTAAGTCTCCAGGTCTTATTAGTATGGATTTGTGAAATAGGTGTCCAGTGGCACAGTCCAGAGAGGGATTCAGCTGCAGACCAAATTTTTCCCAAGCCTCTACCTCTCTGGGGCCACCTGTTAAAATTCAGCAAGCAATCCACACATGCTGTGCTTCTAGTTGTCTCAAAGGCCATACCAGAAACCAAGTCCAGCTGCCTCCAGTGTGAGTCTAGGCACTGCTCAACAAGGAGCACCTGACTCGCTGAGGATATATCTGGATATAGATTGGGATGGGCAGAACAACCTCTGTTATCCAGTTTGATGAAGTCAGGGCTGCCCTGGGGCTGTAACTGGTGCATTGGTAGTGGGGAGAGCTCAACAGGGAACAATGAATACCTCTAGCACTTCCATACAGAGTGAGTCTCACCTCAGCCCTCGCTTCGACAGTGTGTTCCTGTAAGTCCCTGGTGTCCCCTGTGTGCAGCAGAATGGACACTGGTGCTCAGAGCGAGCAGGTTGGTCAGCCTGAAGATCTCCTTGCAGATGTGGCCCCTTGAAAAGGTTTTTGCTGCTACTGCAGCCTCCATCTCACTCAGCTGCTCGGGACTGGGCAGCCCTGCATCCTCAGCCTGTCCTACCTTCTGCTGTTGCAGGGTGCTGTCTCAGATTTCTCTCTAGTTGAGTGGCTTGTTCACCTAGATCCCAAGAAATTTTTCCTTGCTCCTTGTTTCTGTCAAAACTTTGATTTGGTCACCAAAGGGATGAACAGAGCTTCTATCATCTATGCCATCCCCATCCCCCCTCAATATTGTGTATTTTTATGAGGAAATCTGAACTGGATAATAGGATCCCTGCACTTAGGAACAAGGGGTAAGTTTAGTGTAGCTCTCTTATTTTCTAAATGAGTTCAAGAAAAGTTAGCGGACTTGACAGGGTAGGGCAAAGTTTGTCAGAATCATGTTCATAGGAATTTGAGTACATTGCTCTATTTACTAAACCACAATCTCTTCCATGTGGAACAGCTGGGTGAACTTATTTACTGATGATCAAAAAGTTAAATTCAAGTACTGATAAGATCAATTTTAATTTGGAAAGAGATCTCTACAAGGCCAGGTCTTACCTCATTCAGTATTTTCTTCAACAATGTGAATAAAGAGCTATGAGAGATATCTCTGAAATTTTCAGGTGACATAAACTGTAGTAGTTAAAACACATATGATGAAGTAGAGAGTTAGGATTCCAAATTCTAATTAACAGGTTCTAAATTGGGGCTAAAAAAAATAAAAATTAAAATGGTGGTAATTAGAATCTAGCATACACATTAAAATATATCATAAGTATAGGAAGGGGAAAACTTGATTTGGTGACAGTTCATGAGAAAAATGCCTGAAATTTTATAGAAGCCAATGAACGATGCAAAGAAACTTTAAAAAAAAATGTCTAGATAGTCTTCGGATGCAAGAAGATGGAGAAAGCAAGACGAATTGAGGGTATAGACATGAGTACAGTTTGAAGACCAGCATGAGGCAAAGCTTTAAGCTGTGGATCTAAATCTTTTCCTAAAAATCAAGAGAAGCTAGTGCATAGCCTGGTTATTCTTACTAAACTGGACTCTTGCTTACTTCTGGTTATTCCACCTCCTTATATATACCTGTAGCACTCTGCTCTCATGTACATAAGGTGTCTGTAGACCACCTTTTCTCTCCTCACCTTAATTCTATCTTCCACTGAAAGCTAGCTCCAGTCCCACCCATTTCTCAACCCAGTTTTCCTGTGAACTTCTTTAGCATTTATTTAGATCAAATTCTATACCATCTTTTAGTTTGTTACTGTTATTTAATGAAGATTATGTCGGTGATACTGGTGGCAATGGTGACAAACGGCATGGCAAATATATAAGAATTATTTGAGAATAATGGCATTTGAGCGGAGGTGACTCATTTCTAAGAACATATAAATGCTGGCTGTAAAAGCTAAAGAATGAAGTCATTTGGAAAAACCACTATTCTATTGTTGCCTGGAAATTCTACTTAAAAAAAAAAACACTGTAAAATTATCTTAGAACAAAAGGGACAACTTATAAAGAAACTTAATCCCAAGGTGTTAAGTGACTTTGCCCAAGGTCACTAAATGAAAGTGAAATTTGATTCCCACCATCCTGAGTCCTACATTATGTCTCTCCAATGAGGTTCTTAGGACTTTAAATTATAAGAGACAGAAACCAACTATGGCTGATTTAAGCAGAAATAGGATTTTATTTGGTCAACACACCTACTGAACATATATTTATTGAGTGTTCGTTATGTGCTATGCACTCTTCTAAGCCCTAGAGTTATATCAAAAGTCAAAGTCCCACTCTCAAGGAGCTTATATTGTAGTAGGGGAGGCAGACAATAAACAAATGCATATTATGTTTCAGTTGCTAAAGAAGAAAAACAAAGAGAAATGATTCAGATGTTAAAGAAGAAAAGAGGAATGAGGCAGAGGAGAGGAGTGTTATTCTAGACAGGGTGGTCAAGGCAGACTGTCTGACAAGGTGACATTTAAGTAGTGACCTGGTTGGAGTGAGGAAGCAGGTAACGTGGGGACCTTGGAGAAATGCGTTACAGGCAGAGAGAACAGCAAGGCTAAATCCAGCAGTGAGAGTATGCTGCGCATTTGGAAGAATAGCAGGCGACTGTGCAGAGCAGAGTAGTGAGTGAGGAAGTGGTAGGAGACAAGATCAGTAAGGTAAGCGAGCCAGGACCAATAATACAAACCTCAGGAGGTATTCTGGATTTCATTTCAAATGAGATGAGTAGCTGTGGAATAGTTTTGAACAGAAGAGGAGTGACAAGATCTGACTTACAATTTTACTTATTTATTTTGTAGAGCTTGTGACACCTTTTTTTTAACCTTTTATTTTTTTTTATTTAAAAAATTATTTAATGTCACCACATATCTGACCCCTTTTACCCCATCTACCTCCCTCCCTCCTCCCTTCACTTGCCCCTACCCTCTGGTAATCACTCGTCTGTCGTCCATGTCCATGAGTCTCTGTTTATTCTGCTCATTTGTTGCTTTTAGGTTTATATCCCACAAACAAATGATATCATGTGATTTTCAACTTTTTCTGTATGGCTTATTTAGCTTAGCATGGTTATCCATCTACGTTGTCACAAATGGCAATATTTTATCTTTTCTTATGGCTGAGTAATATTCCATTATATATATGTACCACAGTTTCTTTATCCAATCATCTATTGTAGGACACTTCAAGACTTATGAATTAGAAAAATCACTGACTACTGTACGGAGACAGGACAGTGTGGGAGCAAAGGTAAAAGTAGAGAGACCAGTTAAGAGGCTATTGCAGTAATCCAACGAGGAATAATAGCTTGGGCCAAGGAGAAACAGTGAGGACATAGGTCACTTCCAGAATTTTCTAATGAATTTGGTATAGGTTTACAAAGAAGACTCAAAAATGTCACCAAAGTTTGGGCCTGAGCAACTAGAAGGAGTTCGATAGTTCTTAGGGTTACTTGGAGACTCAAGCTCTGAAAATGGGCATAAATAAAGAGAAGGGACAGAGCTGGAACCACTGCCAAAATCTTACTAGCAAGCTAGTCTGATGAAACATCTCTTACTGCCAGAGGTGGATACTGCATGCCACTCTGGCGTGGAAACCAGACATTGCTGTTGCTAGAATAAATTCTCTGTTTTCCTGCTTATTTCTTTGCATTGATATTTCCTGAGTCAATATCCCAGGCGGGCATGTCCAGCTGACCGAGCTCAGATCACACACCTGTATCCTGGCTGCCAGAGGGGCTGGAGAAGTATGTGATCCTTTCACTTCCATAGTGGGACTCTGATGCTGCTTTTTACTAAAGTTCAAGTGGTAAGGAATTCCTCAGATATAGGAAGGGAGTTCAGATGGTGGACAGCCACAAAAACAAAAGCCGTATGCTATATTGCATCAGAGCAGCCACTGTGTCAGAATGCTGACGCAGGAAGCTGCTGGAACTCGTTGAAGAGCTGGACGTTTTAAAAGAACTTTAAAAACCAATCTGAGAGAATTTCATTTATAGCCGTGAGAGCTCTTCAAACTCATCAACAGGAAAAAGAACGGTTGCATTATCACTCGGGGGCACGAAGTATCAGTAACAGACTTCCTTTCGCGCTGCCCACTTCTCTCGCCACAGCCCTGAGGCTGGGATTCTTACAGAAGTGAGGCTTGCCTTCAAGGCACCAGGAGCCCTCACTATGCATTATTTATCTTTAATCATTACAGCATCAGGGAAAGTGAGGCTTAATAACACTCTGAGGATTGCTAAGGGAACTAAAGGTACTTGAAATCAAAGGGCTGTACCAAAGTTAGGTGTCACCGAGCGGTGTTTTAAAAGTTTTACACTTGCTGTGAGAATCTCCACAAACCCCACAAACACCTCCGTGGAATTGTTGAAGGCCTTGAAGAATGAAGTTTGAAAACCACTGTGTGATGCTAAGGACACCAGAAGGGCTATCTAAAGAACTGAGTTCTGAGTATGCCTCTGGGGTTACTACATCTCTGTAAGTCATCACACAGTTATCATAAAGATTAAATGAGAGAACATATGTGAAACCTAGCTGAACGGTAAAGTGTCCTATGAAGTTAGAATAACTTTTCACAAGTTCAGAGGACCAAGAATTTTAAACCTAGAGCACTTGGGTCCTACACCTGTCTTGCCCGAGAAGTTTCTGGATGGTAATACCAAGCCCCGCAGCCTTTCCTCTACCATCACTACAAGCTCATCATCTGAGCTCTAGCTTGCCTTGCTGCCTTGCCTTGTTACGTAGATGGATTGCCTCCAAAGTTCAGGTGTTAGTTTATGCCTCCCACTGTTGTGGGGGAGGGCCTCCACACTCCGGAATGGTTTGCTTGTCCTTTCTGCATCTGGCTAACCCAGGTGCCGTTTTCCATTTGTCCATATTTGGTCCCAAAGCTTCCCCAGCCCTGGGGAAAAGTCGACTGGCTAGAAAATCTCCACTTCCTACCAGTCATGGTCTCCCTGGCATAGGAGCCATCCCACGGTTTAAGATTGACTTCCTCAGGGAGACAGTCCTCTGGGTGGCTGCCTTCGTTTAGAACGCAGGAACTTAAAGCCCACAAGTAGTTCTGTAGGCTTTTCAAACTTCTCTCCCGTAAGGAACACTCTCCAGACTTCCCTAGTTCTGCCTATCTTTGTGAGATAATCTCCCAGGTCTGGCCTCAACCACAAGGATGAAACTGATAAGGTACCTGAGCCCTATCAGGAGATTTGGGGCAAAGTAAGGGTTAGTGGTAGGAGGGGTGGGGGGCTCAGGCACTGCCTGATCATCACGGCAGTGGATAAAGTTGCAGGGTGCAGTGTCAGTGTTTTGGCATCGGATATGAAAAAATTTCTAAATTAAAATATGTAATAAATACAAATATACGTGAAATGGCTTCTTACCTATGAATCATCTGTTTGGAATCCTTTTAGTTTTGAGCATGGGAAGTAGGGGAAAGAGAAGAAGGCAGTTCTTTTAACTTATTGCATTTAAAATATATATACTGAGAAAACTTGTGGAAGGTAATGGGTGACTTCCAGTCCCTAAACTTCTTAGTGACTCATAGAATCTCTTTCAGTTTCCTTATGTACAGGAAGGAAATTTGCCAGAGGTGGAGCCTGGAACCTGTGAATATCTTTCATTAAACCTCTGTTTCTCATTCATGTAAAGTGTTTATTATTGAAAAATCATGTGTTGTTAGGTTCACTATACAAAAGGGAAGCCAGTGCCTGCCTTCTCTGGCATTAACATTGGGGATAAGTACACTTATGAAGATCCAACCTGCAATAATAGAAAACCAAAACCAGAACAATAGTGAAGAACGAGTAAGATGTTTTGATGAAAAATTAGTAGATTTTAGAGTTAAGAATAAAGCGAAACTTGACATAGAAAAAGTTGAGAGTTCAGTTTCCAGGGGGAATTGTTTAGCTAGGGGTCCTAAAGGAGAAGGAATTATAATTTTATTTGAATAAAACGAATTCATTACACTCTCTTACCTGTAGCTTGTGAAAGGAACCGTTTCTTCTCCCCTTTTGATAGGCAGAAGTCAAGGCTTTTAGAGCCCTGGCAGAGTGAGTAAAGACATTAAACAATTTTCCTCCTCTGGCAAATCACAACAGCACCGGATTTGTGGGGTAGTAGTGGGCTTGCAAGATGCTGACTTTCCGGAGGTGGTTGCTGCTCTGTATTCTATACCTGGGATCGGGCCTCTTTGAAGGTTAATTGTCATATCACCAATCTGCAGCTGAGAGGGCCCTTGCAGATCTGGGGAAGGAGATACCATCAAGGCTGGTTTCTGCAGAACACTTAGCCCGGCAGTGGAGCAGGAAAGAAAGACAAGCAGAGGGGCTGCCGCAGGAAGTGTGCCCACCTGGGCAGGTGGGAGCTTGAGTTCCTATACCCATCAAAATCTACATCTTTGTACAAAGCAGGGAGCACTAGATTAATACGTTACTTAAACCGCAAACCATGCCATAGTAAAAAGCAGGACCTCAATTATCCTCCATCAAGACGTTGCAAGGTGGCCATCCCTAAACTCTGCCCTAACAAGGAGAAAGCCCTTGGGATCTGAACCTGCTCTGCAACTAATAGAAAATCCTCTGGACACTCCCTTTCACTTGAATGCCTTTCTGCTCCTTCGAACCATCTATTTTATTTATGAATCGTATGTAATAACAAGAATAATCAAAAATTATTTACCCAATACCTGCAATATGCATAGTATTATGCTAGGCCTTGTAGGGGAACAAAGAAAACTATAAACTCTGTACTTTTAAAAATCTTTGTACTTTCCAAAGTGTTTTTGGATCCTTGCGTGTTTTTATTTTTATAACCTCTGCTCATCCTTTCTAAGAAGCTTTCTCCCGCTAACTTTACTTTGTTATATTTCTTCCAATACCTACTGGTCGCATTTTGAAGTTGCAGGTATTTGTATTTGTCTCTTTGATATGTGTTCAGCTGTGTGCACCTTATATCAGACTGTTTCTTAGATCGGGCACCTTCATTTAATCAGTTGCACTAAAAATTCCCTGAGGACTGAAACTCTGTTTCATCTCAATAGATTGAGATTGATAGAACTTTTTAAAAAATTATTCACTTTGAAAAATTTACATATAGTAAAATTCACTCTTTTTGAGTGTATAGTTCTATGACTTTTGACAGATGTATATAATTATGAAAATACCATCACAACCAAGATATAGAACAGTTTCATTCCCCCCGCAAATTCCTTCATGCTGTCCTATTGTAGCCAGTCTCCCCCAACTCCCCAATCTCTGCCAGCCACTGATCTTTCTTCTGTACTTATAATTTTGTCTTTTCAAACATCATATAAGTGGAATCAGACATATGTAGCCTTTTGCATGTGACTTCTTTCACTTATCAAAATGCATTTGAGATTCATCCATGTTGTTGTAGGTTCCTTTTTATTGCTAAATAGAGTTCTAGTCCATGATATACCAGTTTGTCTAGCTTTTCACCAGCCAAGAGACATTTGTGTTGTTTCTAGCTTTTTGTGATTATGAATAAAAACCACCATAAACATTTATGTACAAGTTTCTGTGGGAACAAAGTTTTCATTTTTCTTAGGTATATATGGAAAATTGGGATTGCTATATCATATGGTAACTATGTTTAACTTTAAAAGCAACTATCTATGAACATAAAACTGCTCTAAAAATATGAAGTCTTTAATAAAAAAAAAGAAACTGTCAAATTGTTTTCAAATAGTAGCTGTTCATTTTATAGTTCCATCAGCGTTGTGTGAGTTTTGGTTCTTCTGCATCTTTGTTAGCACTTGGAATTGCAAGATTTTTAATTTTAGCCATTCTAATAGAGGTGTAGTAGTTTCTCTTTATGGTTTTAATTTGCTCCTAATAACTAATGATATTGGTCATCTTTTCTTGTGCTTATTTTCCACCTGTATATTGTCTCTGGAGAAGTATGTCTTCATACTTTCTGCCCATCTGCTTAGTCGGGTTATTTGTTTTACTACTGAGTTTAGAGAATTGTTTATGTGTTATGGATACAAATCCTTTGTCAGATATATGGTTTTTTAGACAAACAAAAAGCCTCAAACTGGTTTTAATGATAGATTTGCTCACAATTAATTATAAGATCTAGAAATAAAATGTACAGGCTTCAGGGTTGGTGAAACTCAGTTTCTCACCATGTTCCCGTATGTCCACTCTGCGTCTTGCTATGCGAACTTTATCTAGGCCACAGCTTTTCTCATGATGACAGAATTGCTGCAGCAAAAGCAGGCCTCATATCTCTAAATAAAATTGGCCATAAAGAGGAAGACCTTCAGAATGAGAGATTTTTCATTTCATCTTCCTTTACAACAATCCTTCGGAATTGTCCCAGCATCGCATTGGTCTGAAATGGGTGAGATAGATGCCCACTGCAAAGCAACTTCCGTGGCCAGAGGAATGCAGCAAGCTGACTGGGTTAAGCCAAGAGGAGGGGACACTATGCTTTGAGGTTGCCCTGTGTATTTTGGTTACCCTTCACTTGCGAGCTTTTTTCTAACATGTGAGTCCTACCTCCCCAAAGTAGAAGCCAGCCCCTCACTTGTCTCATTGTCTCTTGCAGCCACAGCACAGGCATGCAAGCAGGCTCACCGATCAGATGCTTCTGTGTGAGATTTTGATTAAGAAGAGAGCAGGATGAGGAAACAAGGGACATGCAAGATCAACTTTTCTTAACAGGGTGTCAACAGAGGCCCAATCTTTTACTTATTAGGGGAGATTGGGCCCTATTCAAGTCACGTAGAGTTAAGGCAATATGGTTTTAATGCACATCACTACAAAACTGTGCCCTCTAGAGTTTTTTCTGGTTCTACCTCATTTGTTTCAAACTCCAAGATATGTGAGGTCTGGGATAACCTGTTAATGCAAGTTGTGTCTGGTACAGAAAGAAGAGCTGGAAAAGGCAGAGGGAGTCCGTGTTGGGGGGACTTCCATAGCTCTCCATTTTAAGTACTTTACGTAGGAGGTATGGCTTTGCATAGAAAAGTTCTATGCAAAATGGTTTTGGTCGAGGAACACTGCGGGGAAGGGAGATGTTACCTCATTAATTTTAGATAAACCAGTTTGGCTGGAGGGTAAAGAATGGAGGCAGGAAAAGCATATGGTTCAACAAGAGGGGTAGGCAGGGGCCAAGACATGTTAGGTTTTAGAAGGCATGGACCTCGAACAAGTTTGTGACTTGAGCACTTGAGTGTGAGTAATTACATCATTTATTGTGACAAGGAACCCTGGAGACAGAGGTTTGAGAGAAAAGATGCTAATGAGTTTGAGGTGCCTTTGCAACATCCTATCAGTTAAAAACTTGGATCTATGGTTTCTAGGAACTCAGGAGATACAGTCATAGGCAAACTGTTAATGTAAAAAAGCCATAGACTGGGAGGTCCCTGGGCCCCTTTCCTGGCTTCCTTTTATGCCTTATGCAAGTGCACGATGAGTTTAATAGACAGGCCTCTTGATTAATAGAGGGATAATGGTATAATTCTCTGGTAAAAGAAAATTGGTAAACCACATTACAAGAAGATCAGAAATACATCTGGGCTCAAGGGACAACTGAAAAGACAAACTTTTTGTAGTTCTGATCCTTTCTTTTCTTTTCCTCATATTCTCTTAATGCTTTCTGGCTTCTCCATTTGGAAGAAATGAGACTCAACTAAAAAGAGACACAAATGCCAGGTGGTTCAATGCTACACAACTTAAAATTCAGGTAGCCAGAGAGAATGACTTTTTTTACAGTTCCGGTTTGAAAAGTGTGGGCAAGGAATTATGGCTTGGCCTGGGTCAGGCCTCCCTGACCAGTCGACTCTGGAGGTGGTAGTAGAGAGGTGGCTATATATGCACATGGCAAAATAAAAATTAAACATCCCATATCATGATGTTGGTCTGGCTATGGTGACAGAGATCCAAAATAATAAGTTGAATAAGATAGGAATTAATTTTTCTCATGTATGTGCTTAGATATAAACACGGTACTGAAAATATATTTAAAAGGACTGCTATGGATTAAATCAAGGGTTCGATCAGATTTTGTGGTGCTAAATACAATTTTTGGAGCCCTCTATAAAGAAAATAACACAAAGTTTCCAGTACAAAATTAGGTACGAAATTAATATTGGTTAAGTATGAGAAAATAAATTGCAACAAATTTCTGGAGCTTTGGAGTTTTGAGTTTCTTTCTTCTGAGATCTTTTTAGCCAATTTGCCAGATACACTTCATTGTTGCGATCTGTTCCCTCTCCATCTAGAACACTCCACAACTCCCAGCAGCTGCCAGGGCTCAGGCAAGTAAAGGTTCAAGCTTCAGCTTCATTATCTACAGGGTACATCTGCCTCTGTGCTGAGGAAGGAATTCTACTCCGATCCAAGAAGAAAAGAAAATAGACATCCACTAACAGTCTCTCCCAGGAACTATGTCAGCTTAATATTGAGAGAAGATAGATGAACTGTATTACAATGCGTGGAATGACTTTGTTCCTGAAGAGGACTGGGCTGATAACCATTCATGGTAGTGTCTTAAGAGGATTTGAGCACCAGATGAAGCAGGGCTTATTTGGGTTAGATAAACTTTAAGATTGTATAGTGAAATGCAAAGGACACAAACTACAAAGTGAAAAAGATCTGGGTTTCAGTCTTCATTCTTCTACTAGCTAGTATGATGACAATGGGTAAGTTGTTTAACTTCTCGGAACTTGAATTTCGTTGTCTACAAATTGAGATAACAAACCTATTCTTCTGTAAGGATTAAATGTGAATGAATTTTAAACGCCCAGACAGGTACACTGTAATAGATTTTAATATAAATTATTTCTCTCTCTCCTGCTCCTTTTCAGTACTGAGATTCTATGATTCTACATGGGATTCGAGCTTTACCTTTAAATATAAATAGGATTTAGATGAGTACAGAGGAAAATGGACATTCTAAACAGAGGGCTATGTTGTCTGACAAGGTGATGTGTTGATTTCCAGTTTTTGTCTGTCCCAACATCCCTTCCCTTTTTGAGGAACTGCTCCTTTTCCAACCACAATACAAATAATTTGGAGGCAATCTATAAATCACAAAACAATCTTTTTATCACCCAATTTCTCCATTCTTGTGTCATTATTAATCTAAAAACGAAAGGCCAAAGTAAGAGGCAATAAGTGCTTATTTGAGATACAAAAGAATAGCTACTTGGGAAGCACTGATTCAGGCAGAAACCCAAACAGTGTTCCAGCTAGGAGGTGAAGGGAAGGGATACTTACTTGTAAGAAAGGGAAGGGGAACAGTTGCATGAGGAGGAGGAAGGCATTTCTATAGGTGCACATAAGCTAACATGGTGATGTTAATTCTAAAGAATGTCTTTAATTTTCAGTTTGGTAGTTACCTATCGGGTTTCTTGTTATTGTTGCAAACAGTTGTTTCAGATACAATGCTGCTTAAGGCCCAGTTCAAAGTTTGTTCCCCCCAGTTTTGGCATTCCAGAGATTTGAGGAGTAAGACATTGAAGGTCTTGACCACTTTGACTGTTTGTGCTACCAGTTGCATGCTTTAACACGTGAAGTAGGTTTAACGATGCTGTCCAATGCTGAGTTTCTTTCCAAAAATTTAAGGGGGAAAGGAAGCAATAACTATTGTAGTGAGTGTTTGCCCTCTCATATCATTTGTGAGATAGGAAGGAACTAAAGTAAGGAAAAAGGCAAAATGAAGGTGTGGATTATGCAGGCCTGGTTTGGAATCTCCGGTTAGCTGTTTACAACAGATGCTGTCTGCCTCACTTCCTAGTAACCTTTAATTTCAAATCATCTATTGCTACCCACAGTTTAAGTAAGAGTACCTGTTACGGTACTTGTTTGTAAAGGGTCCTTCTGAAGGTGTCTTTTCCAGTATACGTAATCACCTGGTTGTAAATTGTGGTGGTTAATTTCTTTGTCTTTTTAATTAATTGGATATTAAAAACAGAGAAAACTAATTGCAAAGGTCAACCTGGTAAGGCTGCAGGGAACCCTGTAAGCAAAGTATCAGGCTGATTTTCCCAGGGAGTCTTCCATAAGTCAACCTTTGTTCCCAAAATCTGTCTGGTCATCTCTGAGACTATGTATGTCTTTCTCAAATATAACATTCCAGTCTAAGCCTTGGTAATAAAACTAATGTTTCCAATTTTGTCCTGTTACAAGGAAAACAAATGCTGAATGAATTTATGTAAATAATTACAAGGCCATGAAAATTAAAATACTCACTGAGAGTTTCTGGAAAGATGAAGTATGGATAAAAAGATTACAAAGGTACATTTTACCAAATTGCTCTAAATCATAGGTAATTTAAGAGAAACTAAAAAAGAGAGAGAGAAACTAGTTTCCATATATCCATTTTAAGAGTATGATCTCAAAGTTTATTAGAAACCTATATTTTAGGATAAGTATTAGAATCCTCTCCAAGAGTCTCTTTGAGGATGAAAACTTTGCAAAATGTATCAGCATAAGACAATGATCTCTGTAAATGACAAAGACTTAAATTGATGAAGTTAAAGATCTGATAATAATACAATTGACAAAGAAATTTGTTTTTTCTCTGAAACATACAACATTTTAAGATAACTAGAATTACAAATAAAAATATATGAGGACATTTTGGAGTTTTAGAAATTTTATATAATTTCTAGAATATTTATTTTAATAATATGTGCATACAAATATAATTATTTCTCATTTGACAATGCTCCCATGTAATTTTAGCATCTCAAATAGGCCTAATTGGTTTAATTTCCTGCTTTTGTAAAGAGACATATCTTATTTGAAATGTTTCAGGGATTCTTCCCCAAAAAGTCTCAAAGTTATTTTCATATAAAAAAAAAAGTTTGATTTTTGAATTATGGAAAATTTGTCATATCAAAATTCTGGACATTTGACTAAAAAGGTCACAGATTATTATGAAACAATTCTTAATATCTCTTTAACCAATGTGACAAAAGATTTTATAAACAAAGATTACATGATTGCAAGCAAAATTTAGCTCTTACTACTGAGAAGATATGGTTTTCTTAAGCAATCAAGGACCTCATTAAGATAACATAAAACACAGAAAATTACATGGAAAATTACTTTGATAAAACACAGAACTTTTGCTTTCTAGCCAGAAAACAATTTTATAATTACTTATCAGGAACAGACCAATAGTTCAAGAAAACTTTGTTCTTTTAACAGAGATAAAGAGAACCAAACTCAAATTTTGCATCTGTTTACTTTTGATATTGAAATTAACTTAATTAAATTAATTTCATTCTTACTCAACTTGATCACACATAAAATTGCCTTTCTCAAGATTCCTTTTCATAAACCAACAGCTTTTCTTGTCATTTATAGTTTGTCTCTTGTTCTTTTACACATTCAGAAGTAAACTATTTATTTCAGGACAAACCACTTTCTTTTAAATTCCCTCAAAAGTATGCATCTTATACCTTCTATAACTGAAAGCCTATATTACTTTTCTCTATCTTATTAGAAATCTGAATCCTTAGAAACATTAATTTCTAGTGAAAACTAAAAATAAATAGTTATATGTTCTTACATCAGCATTCCATAGATTGGCAAACCCACAAATGCATTTCATAACCTCTAGAAAAAGACTCTTACTGGTAAATATATTCCATAATTTTTAGAAACATGCTTCTTAAAAAAAATACAGACATTTTTATTAACAGATCCAAATTTATCTTTTAGTTTCTCTATAACAAGTAGCCAAACTTAGACTTATTTAGCAATTAATGTTTCAGTATTTTACCTTATTTGGAAGTTATCTAAATGTTCAGTAAATTTTTATTATTTAAATCAGATGGCAAACTTTAAACTTTTCAGTTACCAAAAGATTTTAGGAAACTATTCATAAATACATATATCCACAACAATTATAATTATTTCTTAAAAGGTTTACCTAAAAAACTTTTTTATCACACCTACATCAATTTATTTTACTTGTTCACAATAATTATGTTTAAATTACCCATAAAAACATCATGGGATGTTAGACCAAGTAAGCCATCACTCTAAGTTATTACTTTTGCTAACAAATTGATAAGCTTAGGTAGAAAAAAATATTAAACTTACTACTGATAACTCTAAAGATATGTTCATTTCAATTAAACCAACAAACTAATTTTTATTTACTAAACATTAACTTTAGATCACGTGAAACTAAAAAACGTGTCTATAATTTTTGAGAATTTTATAATATGTAACTTTTTAATTTTTATTTTACATTCAAAATTATTTTATGTTAGTTTCAGGTGTACAGCATAGTGGTTAGACATTTATATAATTTATGAAGTGATCCTCTTGATTAGTACTCATCTGCCTATGCATAGTTATTACAATATTATTGACTATATTTCCTATGCTGTACTTTACATCCCCGTGACTATTTTGCAACTACCAATGTGTGCTTCTTAATCTCTTCACCTTTTTCACCTACACCCTTCATACTCCCCCACATCTGGCAATCACCAGTTTGTCCTCTGTATCTATAAGTCTGTTTTTGTTTTGTTTGTTCTTTTATCTTGTTCCTTAGATTCCACATGTAAGTGAAATCATATGGTATTTATCTTTCTCTGTCTGACTTATTTCACTTAGCATAATATTCTCAAGGTCCATTTTTGTTGCTGCAAATAGTAAAATTTCATTTTTTATGGTTGAGTAATATTCTACTATATATATGTACCACTTTTTATCCAATCATCTATGGATGGGCACTCAGGTTGCCTCCTCCATATCTTGGTTATTTTAAATAATACTGCAGTGAACATAGGGATGTGTTTATCTTTTCTAATTATGTTTCAGTTTTCTTTAAATAAATATCCAGAGGTGCAATTGCTGGGTCATAAGTTAGTTCTATTTTTAATTTTTTGAGTACCAAACTATTTTCCATACTGGCTATACCAATTTGTAATACCACCGATGGTACATGAGGGTCCCCTTTCTCCCACATTCTTGTTTTGTGATTTATTGTTGATGCCATTTTGACAGGTGTGAGGTGATATCTCATTTCAGTTTTAATTTACAATTCTCTGACAATTGGTGATATTGAACATCTTTTCATATGTCTATTGGCCATTTGTATTTCTTTGGAGAAATGCTTATTCAAGTCTTTTGCCCATTTTTAATTGGATTATTTGTGTTTTTTGATGTTGAGTTGTATGTGTTTTTTATAAATTTTGGCAAATATCTTCCCCCATTTAATAGGTTGTCTTTTTGTTTTATTGATGGTTTTCTTTGCTATGCAAAAATTTTTTAGTTTGATAGAATCTCATTAATTTTTGCTTCTGTTTCCCTTGCCTGAGGAAATATATTAGAAAAAATATTGCTAAAAGCAATGTCAGAGAGTTTCTGGTCTTATATATAAGTCTTTAACATTTTGTGTTTATTCTTGTATATGGTATAAGGTGGTCCAGTTTCACTTTTTTGTATGTATCTGTCCAGTTTTCTCAGTGCCATTTATTGAATAGATTGTCTTTACTCCATTGTATATTCTTGCCTCCTTTATCATAGATTAAATGACCATACAGGTGTTAATTTATTTCTGTGCTCTCGGTTCTCTCTATTCTGTTCCAGTGACTGTGTGTCTGTTTTTATGCAAGTACCATTCTGTTTTGATTACTATAGCCTTGTAGTATAGTTTGATATCAGGTATAGTGATACCTCCAACTTTGTTCTTCTTTCTCAAAATTACTATGGCTATTCAGGGTCTTTTATGGTTCTATATAAATTTTAGGAGTATTTATTCCAATTCTGTGAAAATGCCACTGGTATTTTCATAGGGATTGCATTGAATCTATAGATTGCTTTGGATAGTATGGACAGTTTAATTATGTTAATTCTTTTTATCCCGGAGCACAGTAACTGTTTCCATTTATTTGTATCTTTAATTTCTTTCTTCAATGACATTATTTTTCAAGTACAGATCTTTTACCTCCATGGTTAGATTTTTTCTTAGCTATTTAATTTTCGTAATTTGCAATTGTAAATGGAATTATTTTCTTAATTTTTCTTTCTGATAGTTTATTATTGGTGTATAAGAATGCAACTGATTTCTGAATTTTAATTTTGTATTCTGCTACTTTACTGAATGCATTTATCATTTCTAACAGTTTTTTTTTTTTGGTGGAATTTTTAAAGTTCTCTCTGTGTAGTGTCATGTCGTCTGCAAATAATGACAGTTTTACTACTTCCTTTCCAATTTGATGCCTTTATTTCTTTTTCTTGTCTGAATGCTGTGGCTAGGACTTCCAATACTATGTTGGATAAAAGTGGTGAGAGTGGGCATCCTTGTCTTGTTCCTGGTCTTAAGGAAAACTCTCAGCTTTTTCTCATTGAATATGATGTTTGCTGTGGGATGTCATATACAGCCTTTATTATAAAAAGGTATGTTCCCTCTAGTCTCACTTTGTTGAGAGTTTTTTTTTTTTTATCACAAATGGATGCTGGATTTTGTTGAACGCTTTTTCTAAATTTATTGATATGATCATATGATTTTTTATTTTTCAATTTGTTAAGGTGGTATATCACATTGATTGATTTGTGGATATTGAACCAACCTTGCATCCCAGATATAAATCTAACTTGATTTTGTTGCTTGATCTTTTTAATGTATTGCTGAATTTGGTTTGCTAATATTTTCCTAGGATTTTTGCATCTATGTTCATCAGGGATATCTACCTATAATTTTTTTTGTACTGCTTTATCTGCTTTTGGAATCAGGGTAATGGTGGACTCATAATGAGCTTGGGAGCTTTTCCTCTTCTTGAATTTTTTGGAATAGTTGAGAAGAATAGGTATTGGAATACCCAATTTTAAATTTATATAGGCACTTGTTTGTTTTTAAGTCAATCAAATGGAATTCCTTTACAAATTAGTAATACTATCTGGAGGTAGAAAAATACCACATATCTTCAATACACATATAGATACACAGGAACATTTAAACAGATGCAAGCAGAGACTTCATGGCTTCCATAAAGGAAGTGGGATCTATATAAATGACTCTGCCTCCCCTATTATTTTTGCTAAAAATTACCTTTCATAAATTTGCATTTTAAAAAGATAGCCTGGGTAAGAGTTCCTGGACTAGATCAGGATTTACATCTCAAAGGCTCGAGAAAAGAAATGCAGGTTCCTCCTAGAAGGACTTTGGCTTCCTAAGGCCAATATTTACAAGCCTTTTGAAATAAATAGGGAAGGATTTGAGATGGTAAAAAGGATTGATGGGCTTTGAATTGTTTCTGGAGCTATAACCCTAGTCCTGTAAAGACTAAATTTCAATTCCTTAAGGAACTGAGTTGCTACTTAAATGACATCAAATTAAAGAAGATAACCATTATATTTTTTTGTATCCATTTTTTAATTTGGTCTTTCCATAGGTATCAATAAAACAGCTGTTATAATGAGCGTTCCCTAAAAAAATTTCCATTTCAGAAGATTTTCAAATTTAAAGGATCTATCATTTGGCTGTTGATGATCAAGAAGGACCCGATACATGGACCCCTGTATTATGGGACTCACAATCTTCCTGGCCTCACCTCTTCTTACCCTATAGCTTACAACCACACACAAACTTCATTCTTTTTTTAATATAGTTTTTCCTCTGATTTAAACTGTTTTTGCTCAGATATTGGTATTGTGACTCACTTGCTTCCCTCCCCTCCATCCTCTCTATGCCTGCTCCTTTAATATTCAGCCCTAGGACATAAATTTAACTGAGACTCAGATCTATACTCTTGAGAACAATAAGTTTCAGTTGGAATTTAGACTAAGGATAATATATTGGCTTTAGATGTGTTTCAGTCTCACTGTCCCCCAGTTTCCCCAGTCTTTAAACAGACAATAGATTTTTCCTAATGTAACTCAAGCTTAGAAAGTCCCCTGCATCAGAAAATTGCCCTGAAACTGTGACTGTGTCCTAATGCTTGCTGATCACAATCTTTATGGCTTAGCATTCTTTACAGACTACTCTCATCTTTGTTCCTGGGTTGCTGATGCCACAAGAAAGACCACGTAGCCAGAAGGAAGCCTGGAAAGCTCCATAAAGCTGAACAGACGCTCCCCTGGAACTGTCACTAGCCCCTGGAATAATGCCCAGATTTTCCCTAAGTCAGATTGAGAAAGTAAGGCAGTTTTTGAAGGTGTTAACCTGTTACCTTCTCAGATCACCAGTGTTCTGACAATAAACACTTATTGTAAATATCCTAAATCCTGTGTCAGTGTATTAGTTGAGTGGCATAGGCAGCATGAGCCCCAGACTCAATTGCCCTCTGGTTTCAAAGGTAGAATCTAGTAATCTCGATAGCTACTCAAACTAATAAGCCTTTTATGGCTTAACCAGACAAAGAACAAGATCCAGAAACTCACCCCTAGACTAGTCTAAGACAGTAAAAGCCCTTTTTTACTATAGGCAGTAAAGCAACAAAGGTTGAAACAATAAAGGTCTTTATGGACCAGGACCCTTCATGACAAATTTCTCTAAAAGCTAGCACAATCAGACAAAAAGACAAAAAAAGATGCCAGTTGACTGGCTGTAGCTGACCAATTGTAAATTCCTGTGCTTCTGTCCTTCTGGTTATAGCTGCCCAAATCCTAGTATATTCAACTGGCCAACAGATGCACCCTGATAAGTGCACCTTCCAGATAGTGGAGACCAGAATAAAATATTTTGCTAGTCACAAAGCCAAGCTTTCAGGACATAGACAAGACAGAAGGAAAAACCTCATTCAGTTTTTGTATAAAGACCCACAGCAAAGTTTGTCTAAACAGAAGCCAATCTGGAGAGATGTGCCAGTTTGTCAGTTTGAGGGCACCAAAATGCAACTGATTTATAGGATTTGACTGTGTCCTCTTCTATAAAACCTATTTCTGATGACAGTACAACCTATTTCTGATGACAGAGACAAGGAAAGGGAGCAAAAGAGTGCACAGAAGAAGAGTACTTACCCACCAGGGAAAAATCACTGAGAGTTGCTCAACCCCGAGGTCACTTCTAATGAGAGCAAAAAGCCTGTCCTGAAGAAAAAAAAAATTTTTTTTTTCTCATGCAGTAGCCAGCTCTGAGTTTCTAACCTCCCAGGAAAACTTCCACAGGTGAGAGAGGTTTCCTTCTGGAGGAAAATTTCCCCGTGCAGTAGCAACCCCTATGGCAGAAGCCATATACCAACACTGGGATACTCATCTCCAGAGCAATTGCCTCACACCACAGGAAATCCCTCCTGATCTCAAATAAAAGCACTAACCTCAACCAAAAGGAGAGATGTCTGAACCCAAGAAGCTTTAAGGTCAGGGAGGCAGTGGTCCATGGAAGCAGTGAGTGCAAGAGAGTCTCTATAGATACCATATCCAGTTCCGGTAAATGCCAGAACACAAATGTGAAGTC
Organism: Cynopterus sphinx; assembly: GCA_030015415.1. NCBI lineage: Eukaryota > Metazoa > Chordata > Mammalia > Chiroptera > Pteropodidae > Cynopterus > Cynopterus sphinx. Next base: position 20,041,154 of record CM057392.1, on the reverse strand, counting down.
ACTTTAGATCCCACTTCTGACACCAGATATGATAAACCTAAAAATAAAAGGTCAAGTGAGAGGCAACAAATGTTTATTTGAAATCTAAAAATATAGTTATTTTGGAAGCACTGATTTAGGCAGAAACCCAAATAGTGTTTTGATTAGAAGGTGAAGGTAAGAGTATTTATGAGAAAGCTAAGGGAGAAAATTACATGACTAGAAGGAAGTAATTTCTACAGGTGTCATAAGCTAACAGTGATGCTAATTCTAAAGAATTAGAATTAGTTTTTAATTTTAAGTTCAGTAATTATAATGTCTGCTTTTTTAGTATCTTTGCAAACAGTCATTTGGAATACAACGCTGCTTTAGCCCAGTTCAAAGTTTTTCCCCTCCCTCATTTTTAACATTCCAATGTTAAAAATGACAAGTAAGAGGTTCAAGTAAGTTCCTCTGGGATGGCAACTCTGACTTCATTTTGAAATGACTTCATTTATATATATATATTTACAACATAATTATATCTTAAATAGCAGAAGTAAATCTTCAAATAATTCCTTTTTAAAAGGGCAAGTGGGTATTCTATTTTTGGAGCCCTTACATATCTGAGAATTCTTTTCTGTTGTCTTCACCTAGAAATGTTCATTTGGTGGAATATAAAGTACTGTTTTGCTAATCTGTTTAATTTATAGCCTAATAGAGGATAGTTCACACATTTCTGCATTCAATGTGTTATAATATGTTGCCTTAGTTGGAACATAGAAGAAAATCTGGTCTCACACCAATATGTAATTTAAAAAGAGAAAAGTATTTTAATAATTTTTTTAGGTAATTCTGTATATTCTTCTTTGACATTATACCAACATTTAACAAATAGCAGTTTTCTAAATGTTAGTTTCAATGTGGAATCTAAAACCATATCAATGAAGTGTTCTTACTCTGTTAGACTCTCTTGATCTACCTTTAACTTTGATTAGAATTTTTATTCATGCATAATTTTGTATCAGCATGCATTTGTTCATTTGGAAATTATTTGTTCACTGAGATATGCATATCTTCCATATATGAACATATTTCATTAAATGGTATGAAAAAAAATCACTTTCATTTGCATACTGATGATCTCATCAGAAAATTCAGGGTGGCAGCTGCTATTTTTCTGACGTTTTAATTTTCACTTTTGAAATCTCAGATTTTTTCCATTGGCAACAAATACCATCAATTTTTTTTAAGTGATTGGCTCATTTTGTTCATTTTTAAGAAAATGTTTGCAAATACCCAAGTCTCAATAACAATGGTTTGTCTATCAGTAGTTCTTTCAAGTGAAAATAATGATACATGAAAAAAGAAGCTAGTGTAGTTTGTAACTTCTTTTAGTCACATAAATGCTTTTCCTTGAAGCAATCATCACACACGATTAAACAGCATAGAATATTTTTAAAATTTGCAGTTAAGATTCCAGATTTAGTAAAGTTAATGTTTTTTATTATTTCCTCAAGGACACTGTTTGTCCCCCACTGCAAGTGTGTGGTGGTAAAGGATATTACCACCAGTACAGCTGGTACCATGGCATTAATTTGTGCTGAACAGCCAGCAATTATATCCATTATTGTTCATGTATCAACAGTGCAAATATCAACAGAATGAAAAAGGCAAATGATGTCTTAATATGATTATAAAAACAGCTTTGACCTGTGAAAACCCTGAAAAAGATTTTAAAGACCTCAAAGGGTCCATGGACTACTCTTTGAGAATGTTTGTTTTAGTAGATGTTATTTGCTGATTTATGGCTATCTCACATAATTTTTCCTTAAAAATTTCATATCTCCTGTTTCATTAACTTCTTAATTTAGTATTCTATAAAAGATTAAAATCAAACATATTTTTTCCTTTATAGCTAATTTGTTTGTTCTCTTTTGGTTATAACATTTTTCATTATTTTTGTAATTAAGAAAAATTTCCAGAATATGTATATATGGATCTATTCAATATGGTGATCCCCTTTAGCCTTACTTACTACTTAGGTTTTTTTTTTAAGCTCCATAAACTTTAAATTTTGTTTGTATTTTTCTTCTCTTAGGAACAGCATTAATTATTGAATTAGAACTGTTTTCTGTCCTCTGTTGCTATCATCTTTTCTTTTGTTATTTCACCTTCTTCCTTTTCCTCCACATTTTAGGGAACTTTTTCATATTTGCCCTCTACACCATTTATTACATTATCTATAATGTCTATTCTATGTTTCTTTTTGTTGTATATTATTGTGCTGATATCCTAGCAATTCTCTTATATTTTACCTAACTCTCTTTTCTTCTCTCTTATAGTCTTTGTATTTAATACTGTTGTCTTTTCATCTCTTTTCCTCCCTGCTTATGTCTTTTTCCTCCGTTTTTATAAAGGATATGACTTCTTATATCCTAGCTAAGGGATTATTTAAAGATTAAATTATTTAAAAGTTAAATGTCTTTATTATTTTAATAAAAATGAATTTTTATCAAACAGAGTAGGAAATGTTCCTTGGTTCTATTTATGCTCATTTTTAGATTGTCTGAGCACCTTGTTAGAGTTTTAGCTCTCTGGAAAGTGGTGTGGATACATTCTGATCTTGTCTTGGATCTGGTACACATTATCCTAGAGAAGATTTGGCACACTAAGATGAAATCTTAACTCTAATGCATTGTTTTTTGATATTTTGAACTAATGGATTAGAGGAGAATGCATCTTTTCATGACTTGCTTAGGCCTCAGGTGGCCTCAGAGTATACACTACTGCTGCATTCTGAACCTTTAACTATGACACTGGTCTCAGTCCACATGGATTGACCTCTTGGACACCTCAGCAAAACTGGTAAATATAGAGGATTTAGTGAGCGGGTATAGCTAAGACAAGAATTTAAACTCTAAGAAAAAACAATTATTTCAGTATGTAGTTCTTTAAGAAACTGGTAGGTAGAAAAATGTTTGTTCTTTTAAAATACAAACCAGCTGAATCCATATGAGCTACAAGCACTGGTAAGGATCAGCTTTAAATTATTACTGGCATAAGAAGGTTTCTGTTTTATGATAATGGTCTGTATCTTGATCTGGGTACTGCTTATTTAGATGTTTTCACTCTGTGAAAATACACTGAGCCGTGCACTTGATTTGTGTACTTTTGTATACAAATGTTTTACCTCAAAAAAAGTTTGTATAAAAAATGATATGATGAGTTCATGTTTAAAGCACTCTTGTCTGCCCAAAATCCATTCTTTGTTTTAATTAAATGTCTTATTGCTCAAACAACTGTTAATCAAGTGTTCTGTTACATGAAACTTAATATATCTAAATTCATTGTCTATTTCATCTGAATTTACTAATTTATTGACAAAAATCTTTATGTCTCTTATAATATGTAAAGACTTTTAGTAAAATAAATTGTGTCCCTTTTATCATTCTTGGTATTATTCATGTGTAAACTTATTTGTTAAGTATTTATCAATCTTGTTATAAATATGTCTATTTTAATACCTGCTTTGTGTTTATAGATTCCTCTACGATGTCATTCCTTTTCTATTTTATTAATTTCTGTTTTTACTTTTATTATTACCTTTATTTTACTTTCTTTGAAACTCTCTGATTTTTAAGATTGTCTTTAGTTATTTTCTGATTCACAGTTAAATTTTGATATGTTTCTGTTGAATTTCTTTTTATTTATCCTTCTAGAATTTGGGGGGGCTTTGTAGAGCTAAGAATTGATATCTCTCAACATCCTGGAAAAAACCTAGTCATTTTTATCTTCAGATATTTCTTCATCCCCACCTCTCTATTATCTCCTTTTGGAACTCCACTGAGATATATGCTAGATTTTCTCATTATGATCTCCATGTCTTTTAACCTTTCATTTATATTTTTCTTCTTTGAATCCATGAATAGCATTCTGGATAAATCCTTTGGATTTATTTTCAGTACACTGGTTCTCTTTTCAGTTGTCTCTATTCTGCTTTTTAATTAATCCCTTGACTATTTAAGTTAGCATCATATTTTTTTATTTATGAAAGTTCTACTTTTTAAAAAATCTGCTTGGTTATTCTTATAGTTTCTTATTTCTTGCTCATTCTTTCTTTTTTCTACTTTTATTTCTTGAAGCATATTAAACATAATCATCTTAAATTATATGACTGATAAAAATTCAATATATGGAGTTTTTGCATTTCTTCTGCTGTCTCTTGGTTCTCTGGCTCTAATTCATAGTGTCTTGTACTTGTAGGTGTTTTGTGATTTTTAATGTAAACTATTACGTTCCTTGAAATTTATCCTCTGTAACTCTTTGGATCCTAGGTTGAAAATGAGCTCTTCTTAAGAAAGCTCATGATTATTTCTGCCAGTTGTCAATTTTTTATCTGAAATTTGTCTAACCACACAGGCAACAGATATTCAGAACAAAAACCTTTGTAAAGACTGGAATATTAGTTATCTATTGCATAATGAATTATATAATTTAGCAGATTTAAACAATAAACATTTATTATCTTTACCTAGTCTTTGTAGTATCTGGAGGTAGTTAGCTGGATGGGTCTAGCTCAAGGTCTCACCTGAGGTTGCATTTAAGATGTCAGCAGAGACTTTGGTCACCTAAAGGCTTAACTTCACTGGGGCTGGAGGACACATTTTCAAGGTGTCTCACACACAGGTCTGGCAAGTCAGTACTGGTTGCTAGGAGGAAGCCTCAGTTCCATGCCTCTCTATAGTACTGTTTGAGAGTCTTCATGTTATGGCAGCTGATTTCTCCAAGGATAAGTCTTTTAAGAAAGAGAAAACTAGAAGCTTCAATATCTTACATTACCTAGCCTCATAAATCGCACACAATTATTTCTACAATACCCTATTAGCTGTATAAATAAGCCCTATTTATATATAGGAAGTGATTACATACAAGAGTGTGAATGCCAGAAAGCAGAGATCACTAGAACCAGCTTAGATGCTGGCTACCACAGATGGCTTATTGCTGTAAATTATCCAGGGAGATTTTTCTCCTTGTTCTCTCAAACATTGAGGTCAATCCAGGTATATTTTCTTGTCATCTAATTTTTTTTTTACAACAGGATTTATATTTACTTTTATATTGTGGGTATTCTCCTTTGGGTTTTAAGTATAAGTAGCCATCTCCTATTAAATTCTCTTTTTAAGAGAACATGTGATCCATGTAGCCATCAAAATGGATGTCAAGTCTTCAGGGCTGGGCAGAAAACCTCAGAGTGAATGGTAGAGCACTGAACTTCCAGAACTCCTATTGCAATTCATAGTGGGAGTTTGGAGATTCCTTTTATGCCAGCCCAGCAACATATTTAAAAGTTTTAAAAACTAATATTTTATTCAGAATTTTAAATAGTAGATTTTTTCAAATTAACTCTTAATTATATAGCCAGAAATAGAATATAATGGAAATGTTTTCTTGAATTTGCACTATTGCTATATTTCTAATTTTTAGAAGAAGATTCTTTCCACTTTAACCTTAATCTATCTTCTATAAGTGCATTTAAGACTATTAATGTTCCTCTTGGTACTGTTTTAGCCACTTCTTATTAATTTTGAAATGTATATCATTTAGTTCTAAATATAATCTAATTTCCCATTACATTTTATTTTATGGTTCATGAATTGTTAATGTATGTTTTATAAATAACTTTAAGCAATTAACTTTTGATTAGTTAATATATTCATTAAATAAAAAATTAAAACCATGAAAAGGTATTCAGCAAAAAGTTACATCCTACTACTTGGCATTATGTACTTCCCCAATACAAATGTCCACTGTTACATTTTGGGAGTATATTTAAAAATAATTTTTATGTATACATTTAAACATATATACATATATATCTTCTTTTTACACAAATGATATTATGTATTACACATTACTCAATATGTCTATTTACTTACTCAACTGTGTATCTCGCTCTTTTCAAATAAAAAATTGACCACTGGCAGACCTCTATAAGTCCATAGAGGTGTGTTTTAAGTTTTCCAAATGTGTGAATTTAAAAATTATCTTTTTATTATTGATTTCTAATTTTATCTCTTTATAATCAGAAAATGTAGACCACACAGTAGTAATTTTTTTTTTTTTTGTATTTGTTGATCTTTGTTTTCTAACTTGGTATGTTCAGAGATGTTGAGACATAAAATATCCTCCTTCAGGTCACCTGCTTAGCTGGTGATCTTGGAGAACAATTGTGTGTCATGAAATTTATCAGATTGTAATTTCAATTACAGCAATTTTCTCTAGACATGATAGATTGCTTGGAACAAATCAAAATAGTTGTTATGGATCTATTGATTTTGTAAGGAAATTTTTAAACATCTGTATCAGTTTGCAAGAATCCCAGATACCATTTGTTTCGACCTAGAAAATCCTACAATATACCTTCACAGATCTTCTCAGGTCAACTTTCTTTATCTCTGACATAATATAATATAAAGAAATGTCAATGATGCTGCCATCTCAAGATCATTACACTAGTCAGACATTAATAATATTAAGCTGCTTATATCTGTTCAGCTGGAAGGACCAAGTACCTAAATGTTTTTAAGGAAGAGTTCTACTTTTGAATGAGAAAGTATAAAGGGGACCAGATTTACCCTCCCACCATGAATGACTAAAAGCAGACAAAAGATAAGAAATGGTTTTCCTAAAATGGACAACACTCAATGTAGAAGAGTGGTCCCTGGAAGATGGAAAAAAATGAATCACCTAGCCTCATAACTGGAGATAGTTTCTAGTCCTTAGCACAGTGAGGAAAAACAGCACCCAGGGTCTCCTATTGTTGAGAATTTGGAAAATGCAAGGCATTTTTAATTCACAGGACAAAGTATTGGAAAAGGAAAGAACTGCAGAGATCTATAGAGGATTTTCTATAGTCTCCAGTTGAATACTGATTGACACATGGGTGTGAGAAAACTACCATAGATCAGTGAAATAACCACTGGGCATAAGTAACAGCATAATTCCCAGAAAATACTTAGGGTTGTGAATAGTTCATATTCCCAATAATCAGTGTGGAACACCTTCATAAAACACAGAGCTAGGGTAGAGTACTGAGAATGAGTTGCCTCAGTAATGAGGACAGTTTATCTCTAGAAGAAATACGGCTCTATTTTTACCTAACAAAGCTTAAAATCAGGTTTTAAAAAGACCAAACTGTTTCCAAGTAACTTAGCAGCATCCCAAGATAAACACAACATTTAAAGACTATGAAAAGTCAGCATCCCAAACAGAAAATTCACAATATCTGTAATTCAATAAAAATTATCAGGCATGCAAATAAAAAAGAAAATATAGCCCAAAATCAGGAGAAAAATCAGTCAATAGAAACAGACCCAGAAATGACACAAATGACAGGCATATATTCTATTAGTTTAAAAAGGTACAGGAAATTAAGAGCATGTTGAAAGACATGGGATGATACAAAAAAAAAAATTCACATAGAATTTCTAGAAATGAAAAATACACTGAATAGAATTTATATTAGTCTGCTAGTGCTATCATAGCAGAATGCCAAAAACTGAATGGCTTAAATGACAGATATTTATTTTCCTTCAATTCTGGAGGCTAAAATCCGGATCAAAGTTTCAGCAGTGTTGGCTTCTGGTGAGGACTGTCCCACTGCTTTGCAGATGGCCACCTTCTTTCTGTGTACTCACATAAACTCTTCTCTGTACGCTTGGTGTCTCTTCCTCTTTAGTGTCTCTTCCTCTTCTCATAAGGACACCAATCCTATTAGATTAGGGACCCTCTTATTGTCTCCTTTAATCTTAATTATTTCCTTAAAGGCCCTAGCTCCAAATAAAGTAGCATGAGGTTTAGGGCTTCAACATATAATCTTTGAGAGGAATATAATTCAATCAACAACAGGATTAATGGTAATTTAGATACTCCAGAAAAATGATTAGAGAACTTAAATGTAGCAGTGGAAGGTACACAAAATTAAGCACACAGAAAAAAATAGCACTAAAAATGTAAACAGAACATTAGTGAAGCGTGAGATAATGTAAAGTGGCCTGGTATGCATATCATTGGAGTCCCTGAAGGAATGAATGGTAGGCAGAACTATTTGAAAAACTAATGGATAAAAAATTTTCCAACTTGATGAAAACTATCAATCCACAGACAGAAGAATCTCAACAAACCTCATGTCATGTCATAGAAAAACCATCTAAAGACAAAGAATTTTGAAAGCAACAAGAGAAGCGACATACAAGAGAGCCTCAATAAGATTAATAGCTGGTCATCATCAGAAACAATAGAAGTCAGAAAGCAGTGGGAATGACATTCTAATTGCTAAAATAAAGACTTCAAACCAAGAATTCTATACCTAGTAAACTACATTTCAAAAATGAAGCGGAAATGAAAACATTCCCAGGTAAATAAAAATAGATAATTCATCACTAGCATTTCTGCTCTATAATAAATACTAAGAAAGTTTCTTGTGAAAAATGGCAGACATAAATCCTACCTCATGAGTTACTACACTAAATGTAAATGGACTAAATATTTCAGTGAAAGACAGATAGATATTGGCCAGAAGGATAAAAATGACATGGTCCAACTATAAACTGTCTAAAAGAGATACATTTTAGATTCCAAAACACACAGACGTTGAAATTAAAAGAATAGAAAGAAATATACCATGCAAAGAGTAACTAAAAAATGTCTGGAGTGGTATACTAATATAAGACAAAATAGATTTCAAGGCAAAAAATTTTAAACTAGAGGTTAAGAAGGACATTTTATAAATAAAATAGTCAATCCATCATGAATACTTAATAATTATAAATATCTATACATAACAGTCTAGTCTCAAAATATGTTAAGCAAAAATTAACAGAATTGGATAGAAATATTGACAATTCAACAATAAGAGAGATTTTATTACCCCACTTTCAATCATGGATAGGCAGAAGATCAACAATAGAAGACTTGAACAGCACTATAAAGCAACTAGACACAACAGACATCTATAGAGCACTCCACTCAACAACAGCAGCATACATATTCTTCTCAAGAGCATATGAAATATTAATATTCTTCAGGATAGATATACGTTAGAGTATAAACCCAGTTTCAATAAATTTAAGATAATTGAATTGGAGACAAGTATAGTCTCCAATTACAATGGAATAAAATTATAAATCAATAACAGAAGAAAAATTAGAAACATAAATATGTAAAAAATAAATAATACACTGATAAATAAATAATGGTCAGAAATAAGACATGATGCGTTCTCTCACCGCTACTAGTTTACACTATATTGGAGGAGCTAACCAGGGCTATTAGGCAAGGAAAAATAAATAAAAGACATCCACATTAGAAAGTAAAATAAAACTATCTCTGTTTAAAGAGGATAGATCTTATACATATAACAAATTCACACACACTCCTACATGTGTATCGCACGCATGCATGTGTGCGCGCACACACACACACACACACACAAACCCACTCAAATTAATAAAGTTCAGGAAGGTTGTTTATTGATATAAGGTCAATATACAAAAATCAATTGTATTTATAGACTCTAGCAATGAACAACCCAAAAATGAAATTAAAGAAACACTTCCATTTACAATAGCTTCAAAAAAGAATAAATCTAACAAAAGAAGGGCAATACTTGTACACTGAAAATGACAAAACATCAATAAAAGAAACTAAAGGATACTTAAATAGGAAGATATCCCATGTCAATAGGTTGAAACACAATATTGTTAGGATGGTAGTACTACCTAAATTGATCTGCAGATTAAATGCAATTCCTCTCAAAATCTAAGCTGCTTTTCTGCAGACATTCTCAAGATGATTTAAAAATACATATGGAATTGCAAAGGACCCAGAATAGCCAAAACAATCTTGAAAAAGAATAATAAAGTTAGAAGACTCACACTTCACAATTTTGAAACTTTCTACAAAGCTAGAATAATTAAGACAGTATAGTACTGAAATAAACATTGACATATTTATCAATGGAATAAAGTGGAGAATCTAGAAATAAAACCATGTGTGTATGACCAACTGAGTTTTAATAACAGTTCCAAGACCATTCAATGGGAAAAAAATAATTTTGTTAACAAATGCCTTTGTGTGTCAGTCCCAGCCTATTAATAATGATGCTGTTGGCTAGGAGTGCTGAAGGTACTTGCCTGGGCTCATATTACTCATAGAAAGCCCCCACACACATTCCCCCCACTAGGCCAATGTTGTGGCTGGAATGACCCTTGTGGTTGTTAGGATTTCGGGATGCACTTTGGCAAAAGCCATCATGGAATTTTGAGAAACAAGATTTATTGTTCCCATGTGCTGCTAAGCATACAGCATGCCTGAGAGGCATACAGCAAGGTTGCAGGTAGAGAGAGAGCATGCAGACCTGGGGCTCTACCTTTATTAGAGTCTGAGGGTGGAATGTCTAGAGTTTTGTGGATTCAGCTTATTAGTTAAAGTATAAGAGCAGGAACTAGTCATAGGAAAGAAGAAGGAGGGACACCCAAATGGTCAGTTATCTAAGTTACCCAGGGCTTTCTGAAAGAGGAAACTTTGTAGATTGAAGCAACCTAATTCTTTATCTAGTTGTTTTGCTAGTAGCTGTGTCATACAGCTGGCAATGTGTTTACTCAAGATGGATGTATTTTGACATGGATGCCTCAGCAATCAAAATCTTAATGTCAGGTACTTACTTATACTGCAGTGATGCTGGGACAACTGGAGAGCCACATACAAAACAATGCATTTGAACCTCTACCTCACACCATATACAAAATTTAAGTTAAAGGGCCCTGTGTACCTCCTAGGTCCGCTGGCCGCCCCCCGTCTGCCTCAGCTGCTTCATCCTCAATGTCAAGGATAAGTCCCTGATCAGCTGCACTGCAAGGGTGACGTGGCCATGAGTGAGATAGAGCGCTTCCATGCTCTGCTCATGCAGCAGGGAGGACGAGGGCACCCTGGCTCCACTGCTGAGCCACACTCAGGTCCACTTCCTGTGGATCAAACAGCAACCTCTGCTTGGTGGCCACCACAGTAAAGAATGCCAATGCCTCACTCGTGTACTCCTTCCTCTACAGGACAGTGGAGGTATTCTCAGAATACTTTAAGGAGCTGGAGGAGAGCATCCAGGACACCCGGATAAGTTCATAGGCTTTGGTTTCCCTCAGATCCCCAACAGCAAGATTCTGAAGGAGCATATCACACAGCAGGGCAAAGAGCGGAGGCAGGCAAGTCATGGGTGCCACTCACCATCACCAATGCTGTGCCCTGGCGTGCTGAGGGCACCAAATACCAGAAGAATGAGGTCTTCATCGACGTCATGATCTGTCAACCTGCTCATCAATGCCAATGGCAGCATCCTGCTGAGTGAGATCATGGGCACCATCAAGCTCAAGGAGTTTCTGTCCAAGATGCCACAGCTTCTGCTTGGCCTCAACGACCGTGTGCTCTCTGAGCTCACTGGTTGGAGCAAGAACAAGTCCGTGGAATTGGAGGTTGTGAAATTTCACCAGTGTGTGCGACTCTCTTGTTTCAACAATGACCGCTCCATCTCTTTCATCCCACTGGACGCGACTTTGAGCTCATGTCCTAGCACCTCAGCACACAGGTCAAGCAGTTATCTGGATTGAGTCCATCATTGAGAAGTTCTCCCACAGCCGTGAGGAGATCATGGTCAAGGCCAAGGGGCAGTTTAAGAAGCAGTCAGTGGCCCATGTCATGGAGATAATCTGTGCCGGTGCCCAGCGATGCCGACTTGAAGACCAGCGCGGGCAGTGCCAAGTTCGTGCCTGAGAAGAACATCGTGATTTGGAGTATTAAGTCTTTCTTGCCAGGGGACGCAAGGGTTACCTGATGAGTGCCCACTTTGACCCGCATTCCCCAACATGGAGAAGGAGGAGGAGGAGAGCTGGCCCCCCCACTTGGGTCAAGTTTGAGATTTCCTATTTCACCGTCTCCGGGATCCAGCCAGGTCGGATACATAAAGATCATTGAGAAACGTGGTTACCAGCCCTGCCCTGGGTCTGCTACATCACCCAGAGTCCAGAGTGGTGATTATCTACTTTGGACTAACTAGAAGGGAGAAGAGGTGGGGCCTTGAACTCGAGCCTCCTCCTACCCCAGGCCTTGATTGTAGACTTTAGAAGGAAGGAGGGAAGGTTAGAAGAGTGTGTGTAAGCAGGCCCTGTTGGCTTAGCAGTTTCTTGCTTCCTGCTCCCAGCACCTTCCCCGCCTTGTCCTCTACCCATAGGCTGAGGGGGATGGTCTCCCTGCCTCTCTCTGCCTCCAGGCTCCCCCTTCCATTTTTATGTGAAGAAAGAGCAGCAGAGCATGAAAGCTCCCTCCTGAGTGCCTTCTTGCAGTGACCTGACTTAGGGGGTGTAAGGGGTTCCTCCTCCTTTGTGCTTCTGAGCCTAGAGTCTCCCCAGCCCTGGCCCACCCACTCTTCTGCATTATGGATTGGCATTAAAAAGAATTTTTTTAAAAAATTTAGCTAAAAGGATCATAGATAGAAATCCTAAGTCATCAAAGGCTTCGGTTAACTTCGTGGCCCTACCTACAAACAAGTGTGCAGGTTTTTGCTACAGGGTCAAGTGAGAGGCCAAAATAAGCTTTTAATTCAGAACTCCAAAACTGGTACTAATCTTTCATGTATACATTGAAAGGTTTATCATAATTAGGGAGTTCAAGGATAGGAAGATTTTTAAGGAGATCCTTTGTGCTCACTTCGGCAGCATATATACTAAAATTGAATGGAATCCTTTAAGTTACAGAAAGCTGGATAAGTTGGATAAGTTATCAGAATGTTTAAAAGGGCATCCATTCCCAAAAGTTAGAAGTCTAATATCAATTAGGATTATGAGCCTGAGAAATTCCTGATGTTATCTTTTGGTAATTGGACGGGGCAAGTCCCAAATAGTTTGCAGTATACGAGGAGGAAAGGACTTTCCACTTTGTGTGATGTCATGACCTAGGTAATGCACTTGGATCTGATAAAATTGGAGTTAGTGTTCTTTATACATTAATGCTGTCTGCAAATGGAGAAAATCAATTTTGCAAGGCTCTCCATCTGGAGAGCATAACGAAAGTTCATCTCATTATATAAGAATAGGATATTCTAAGGTTATGGTTGAGTATTTAGGAAAAATAAGCAAGTGCTTCATAAGCCCCTGGGGCAAAAACTGTCCATGTGTATTGTTGGTTTTACCAAATGAAGACAAATAAATACATGTTAGATTGACTATGTTCTAACAAATATGAAGTCTAGACCTACTACTGTAGAGTAAGTAGCTTTTTCAGAGATGGAGGATAGAATGGAATTGAGATTCAGAATTATAGGGAAGCAAGGAAGCACAATCTTGTTAATGGTTCGTATATATTGTACAAAGTGGCTGCTGAGCCTATTGGCCTTTTGGTGGACGGGATGAGGTTAATATAAGGGATAGTGAAAGGAATAATGAGTCTTTTAGGTGGTATACAAAATACAATGGCTAAAGACTTTCAATACCTCTTTTTGATAGAAGGTTTTATAGTGGATTTGGGGTCAATTCTGGAAGGGCATAGCTGGAAAGAGAGAGATCTTTAAGGGTTTAGCCTCCTTTTGTGTCTCACATGTGAAGTCTTAATAGCCTGGAGGCTATTAGGGTTGTCTTCAAGGTCTGAGATGTTAGCAAGGAAAGTATTAGACAGTGTGTGCCATTATTAAATTATTGGCCAAATTATGGTATTCCAGTTACAACAAATTCACTGGAGTGAAATTATTAAGCAGAAAAATGTTTGACTAGTAAAAGGCCCAAAGAGATAGGAAGTGGATGAGACAAAGGCAGAATCTAAAGCATACTTAAGATACATACCGCTGAAAACTTTTTGTTACTCGAAGAAAGGGAATTATAGAAGGGTTGTAGGATTTTTGTAGAAATGAAGCATTCTGTTTTTGCAACTGCATGGAAATCTCTTCCCTTTGTGTTAAGGGGAATTGTGGGCAGAGCAGAGCAGCTACTTCTGCAGAGGAGTGTCATTTTGTCAGCCAAACTTTTTCTTTCGTCATTTTAGATCCTATTTTCCAAACTAAAGCTGAGAAGTTGTTCTTCCAGTGTCTCTTTTCCTTATAATATTGACAGGTGTTTTGGTCTAGACTGGACAGAGAGGTGTCCTTGTTCTAGTTCTTCTTAGTTATTTAATCTAAAGAGCTATTAATTTGGTCTATGTATGTTTTTCTAAGTCAAACTATCTCCACAGTTTCTGAAAGATCTCGCGATTTAGAGAAGGGGCAATATTATCTTCTATTTTTAAACTAAATCTGGCAGGGTTTTTAACCAGATCTTAGAGAAATAAAACAGGAACTGATACAATTACATACAGTATATAACAATTCACAATTATAATAAACAACAAACTATGTCTTGGTTTATATACTTACTGTACTATACTTTTTATGGTTAATTTAGAGTGTACTCTTTCTACTTATAAGTTTGCTGTAAAACAGTATGCTGTGTTATGCCAGCAGCAGCCTCATGCATCTCGTGTTTATCATGTCTCTTGATTGCATCATTTTCTCTTGTACTTGATTTAATCTTGTTTTGTACAGTAACGTGATGTTCAGGCTTGTAGCCTAGGAGTTATAGACTATACCATATAGCCTAGGTATGTAGTAGGCTACACTATCTAGGTATACAAAATCGCCTAACAACGCATTTCTCAGAAAGTATCTTTGTCATTAAGTGGTTCGTGACTGTACTAAATGTTTAAGTTTACTGAAAGTGTAAATTTGTTTTAACCAGATAGAATAATTACTCTGACAAACTCTATTTTAGCAATAATTATTTTGAAGTTAGCTTCATAGATTTTAGGAAAATAAAACCAGGAACTGATCATTATATTGAGTTAATTAGACACCTGGATCACTTCTAAGATAGAATACTGCAACACTAATTACCAGGTATAATTTTAAGTTTATATGCTTCTTATTTTTATATGCTACAGAAAGACTGTATATTTAAGTTTTTAATGAACGTGTTCATTTCAGCCACCTTGAGAAGTATATAAATGCCGGTGTGTGACAGAGAGTATACAGTTATCCACCTCTTACTTTTCTCTGTCAAAAAGTTACTGTGATTAATTGTCCCACACATTTTGTCTTCCACACTCCAAAATATCTAATATCTCTTGAATCCATTCATATCTTTTTATTTTCACCACAACCACTGCCTCATCTGCCCAAGCCGTGGTTATCTTTCACATGAACTATTAAACTAGTTTTTAAATTGTCCTTACAATTTAGAGTACTATTTATAGAATTAAAATCAGAATATAATCATATCCATTTCTTTATAACTATCAGTGTCTGCCCATTGCATGGTCTGACCCTATTCTCCCTTTCCAGCTTCATTTTCTATTCCTTTTCTACTCACTCTCACTACTCTTGAGCCACATAGGTTTCATCTAGACTCCATGAACATCCTTTCCAACTCAGAGCCTTGGTGCTTGCTGTTCTTTCTACCTGAATGTTTTTTGCATGACCAGTTCCTTTTCCTCCTCTAGGTCTCAGATGAAATGTTACCTTCTCAGAGATCCTGCCTAACCACCCTGTCTAAAGAAGCCAAGCCCCCATCACATTTTCATTTTTATTTTCTTCTCAGTGCCTACCAAGTACCATGATCTAAAATCATCTTAGTCATTTTTCATTTAGTTATTTTGTTTCCCCAGCCAGAATATAAGCTCCATGAAAGCAGGGATCCTGTATTACTATTTCCTCCAGACTAAGAATGTGTCTGATGCATAATAGGAGCTCAATAAATGGAAGAATGTTAGATCTTTCCATGTGTACCCCCATGCCTACTGAGCTGAAAAATCAGTCCTTAGCTAGGACTGCTGATCCTCCCTTTCTTAGAATCACCAATTATTTTTCTGTTTAATGGCTTCAGCCTCCAGGCTTAGACCCAGAACAAAGAGGTAGAAAAGAGGTTGCAATGAACATATCTAATCTCCCCAGGAATGTTGCCCTTGCCCCCTAACTGCATTCCATTTCTAGCCTTGGAATGGGAGCCCTCTTTCAAAAAAGACATGCATGAAAACAGGCTTATAGTGGGCCAGGGTCAGGGTTCCAGCAATCCTTGATGTTTTCCTCATATTCCAGTGAGGTTTTAAGGATCCCATATTTTCCCAATCAAGTGTATCAACCAATCTCAAACAAACAAACAAACAAACAAAAGGAGCAAATCAGAACATTTGGTTGGCTGCATTTGAGCCCGGCAAGTAACTGATTTATTGATCTGGATTTCAGAATTTGAATTGTGATTCTGCTTTTATTTTCTGCTTTCACTTTGGTCAGCCTGAACTACAGTTTGTCTTATTGCACCTTGTGAGAATAATCAGCCTACTCTGATTAGCCTAATGTTCATTCAACAGATATGTATTGAGTGTCTACCATGTGCCAGACACTATCGTAAGCTCTTGGAATGCATCCAGAAACAGACACAAGTTCCTTATCCCAGAGGAGCTTCCATTCTAGTGGTATGGACAGTGGGTAGGATAATAACAAACAATAAATATGATAAGTAGTATTATACTTATTGTATAGGATATTGGAAAGTGATAAGTAGCTCGCTTTATTTATTTGTTTGTTTGTTTGTTTGTTTATTTAGATAAGTAAGTCCTTTAGAAAAAAGAAAACCTAGATGGGAGTAAAGAGATTGGGACAGAGAGGTAGATTGCAACTTTAAACAGATGAACCTCTTTTAGAATGTGACAGCTGAACGTCCTGTAGAATCTGAACAAAAAGTCGAAGGAAGTAAATTAGATATTCAGCCATATGAATATCTAAGATTTTCAGGTATGTGAATATGGAAAATTTTCAATCATGTAAATCTCTGAAAGCAGGGCATTCCAGGCAGAGGAAGCAGCTAATACTAGGCCTTAAGGTCGGAGTGTGCCTAGCATGTTGAGGAATAGCTGTGTGTCTGGAGCAGGGGGAATGGGAGTGGTAGGAGATGAGGTCAGAGAAGTGATGGGGGTCAGATCATGTAGGCCTCTAGCCAGTGGAGGCACTTTGGTTTCTATTCTGAGTGACAGAGGGAATCATGGCAGGGTTTTTAACAAAAGAGTGACAGCACTCATTTAAGTTTTACAAGGGTCCCTCAGGCACTATGTTGAGAACAGACTGTATAGAGTAGAAGCTGGGAGACCTGTTAGAATAGAATAGGGAGATCTGTTACTATCTCAGGATCCAGGTAAGAAATGATGGTGGTAGGAGGGAAAGTGGTTGTAGGGGGGAAAAAAGTTTCCTTGACTCTTTTAGGGTGACTAATTGGGTCTGTAAATTAAACTGATAAAGATTAATAAGAGGAAAGCATATGTATTTATTTTACATGACACAAGAGCCTTCGTAAGGAAATGAAGAACTGAAAATATGATTAAACCTGAGTGTTTTTAATGTCAGGTTTGATGAAAAGCAGAAAGTCATGGAAAGATACAACAGGGCAAAGAGTATGAGCTAAGTATAGTGAACTGGGGAAAATTTAGCAAGGCCTGTTCATTCAGATTCCTCTTCATGCCTGTGTCTCTCCTCTTGGAGATAAGGATGTTCCTTTCCTCCAGGTATAGAGAGGGCACATCTAACATAAGGGTCTTAGGACCTGCTTCAGGGGAGAATTGGGGGAGGGGGAAAGTCAGAGTGACCTTCCTGCTTCTGCATTTTCTCAGACTCCTTCGGCTTAAAATATTCCATGTACCTAGGTCTCCTAAGCCTCATTATAATGAAAAATAATTGAATTCTGGATACAATTTGAATATAAGCCCACTGGAAGAAATGACTGTGGTATTTGAAAGACTGAAAGAAAGGAGTCAAAGATGAGCCCAAGGCTATCTCTTAAAAAACTGGACAGGGAAATGGGGGAGGCCAAGGGGAGAGCCAAAACGAGATGCATGTTAGGATTCCCAGTGAAGAAGCTGAGCAAACCATTGGATACACACATCAGAAACTCTGGAAAGAGTCTAGTGTACGTGTTGGCATATATCAACTGTTTAAACTGAATGAGAGAGTAAGAGTAGAGAAAAAATAAGGATCTAAGACTGAGCCCAGGGGATGACAATATAGAGCAGGGCTGACAATAAAAATATAATATGAGCCACATTAATTTTAAGTTGTCTAGTAGTCACATTTTAAAAAAAGAAAAAGAACAGGTCAGCTTAATTTTAAACTGTATTTTATTTAATCTAAGATATCCAAAATGTTATCATTTCAACATGTGATTACTAATAAAATATTTTATATTCTTTTTTCCTAGTAAATCTTTGAAGACTTGCATGTGTTGAATACTTATAGCTCTTTCACTCAGGCTAGCCACGGTTCTAGTGCTCTGTAGCCACGTGAGGCTAGAGGCTAACAAGTTGGACAACTCAGATTTAGAAGTTTAGGAGAAGAGAGACTAGCAAAGGAGACTGAGAATAAAGCACCTGTGAGATAAAAAATAAATCAAGACATCATGACATCTTAGAAGCTGTGTCAGTGGGAGTGATGACAATTTGTAGAAATTATAATAGTTTTAGCTTTCTTGGTGAAGAAGCAAGCTAGGTTTACTACCCAGGGTGCTGAGGTGGGGGAGGTTTTGGGAGTATGAGGAGAGAGGAGAGGGTGGGAGAGGGAACAGATTAGGGAGGGAAAGGACGACCGCTGGACAGCATGAAGATTCACTGAGACTAATAATCATGAATTTAAGGTGAAAACAAGCCAGTGAAGTCGGGTGTTTTCCTCCAGGCACAAGGATCCAGGCAGAGTCAGCAGAGCCTTGGGTTTAACCTGGGGAATGGCTTTATGTCCTTCTTTATGCCCCTTCATTTTGATTAATGTTATTCTGAGGGCAAATAATGGAAATCAGCTCACATCAGGTAAATCAAAAAGAAAATTTATTGTAGAAATTCTGGATAAGTTTCAGAAAATTGAAGGCTGCCAGTAGAGCCAGGAAGCAGGCAGCAGGCAGGAATGGAGCTCTGGGCTAGTCTGCCTCTCCCTCGTCCTTCAACATGCCTCTTTCCCTGCTTTTCTAGCCTCCATCCCATAGAAGATGGTGGACCCACCACCGCCAAGTTAATATCACCTCACCCCCAGCCTGAGAACTTGCAATTGTCTTCGAATTTATATTATCAAGAGAGAAAATTTGATGACACAAGCTTGAGTCAAATGGTGTGTGAGTCAAGGAAAATATCATGGGGAAATGGCAACAGCTAATAATTTAAAACATTGTCTCACAACATATGTTTGCAAAAACATAACATCAAAAGCTGACTCCTAATAAGTGTTCATAATAAATGAAGTTTTATGGAATAAGGGTATTTAAAAGGGTATTATAGAATAAAGGGTAATTAAAAAATTAAACAAAATCCTGACACCCTTACAAATGTAAAATGAACACATGCCAAAGATTTTAACTCATTAATTAATGAAGAAATAAGAGGTTTCAACCAGTTCAAAAGATAATTCAAAGACCAGACATATATGTAGGCCATAAAATGAATCCACAAATAGATGCAAAACTAGCTTTTGGGGTTGGGGGGAGGTAGTAGAAGAGAGAAATCAGTTGTCCCTTCACTGGACGAGATTTATTTGCATGTGTATAAAACAGAGTTATTTGCACTGCTATGTTATCTATAATTTACAATGTTGTAAAATAGCTCAAAGACAATGAAAGGTACAAACCACAGAAAATCAGATAACCTAGAAGGGTGTGTTCTAAAAAATGCATAGTTTTCCATTGAAGATATCCGGCGATTCTTTGATCCATTTCAAAACCTTTCGGAATTTTTCATGATAACTGAAAATACTTGAGTTGTTGGTAAGTACATTTCTTCATGATTCTCTCACTTTGTACTAAATAGTATTTGGTGAATTTTCATTTTTAAAAATAAAGTTTTACATTTAATTATTTAAAGTTATATGGTATCCAGAGTCATAATTACATACAACAAAACATCAGAAAGCCAGATTCCTTGAGAAATGAGCATTAATTTTACCCTTTAAGCCTCAAAGTTCTATTATTTCATTTATTTTGGTTTTTCTCAATTGTATTACATTTCTGTTTCTTTAAAATAGTTAATGGGGAGGACTGTTAGTGATACGAGCAAATAAATGCTCTTGTAGGAGATCGGAATATGCCACCCCAAAATATGCCACTTTAATATAAAGATTTTTTGAGCTGGAAGCAAATGAGAATCAACAGATGTAGAAAGAAGACTTCTTAGAGCTTTCCCTATCTGACTAAAAGCAGAAACTTCTGAGAAATGAGGACTGCCGTAAATTTCTTCCCCTGAGGGAGTTTTATGGCCGTGAAGATGGAAAGCACTGAGATGGGTCTGCAAACAAGCCTTACTGAAAAGAAAAGAAAAAAAAAAAACCCTCATCTTCCATTAGTTTTCTCGTATACTTACCTTCCCAGTTTTCCACCCCTAAAACCTACACACATTTTTCTTCGTCTTGCCACTTCTCTACAAATATATTGTTCTTTATTAAGATGCTATATAAACCCTGAGTTCATTTTATGTATTCAGAGAAGGAGGAGGAAGTTTCAGCATCCACCCCAACCGCTGTCTTGACCCAGAATTTGGCTCCTGCGTTATGAAATGGAGCTGATTTATTTTGATAACGTGCACTCATCATTTTGAATCATATATTTTGCAAAAGCCTGATGTCCCTCAGGTATCTGATGAAGTTTATAAAACTATTTGGATTTATCCTAAGTATAATTGATATTAACAAAATTATTATTATTTTAGTTCTTATGTCTTTTTTTAGAGATTTCCCCTCTCTTCTTTCAGGCCATCAACTGCCTCTTCATTCTAACAGCCATATACCCAACCATAACGATCTTCTGCATGTTGCTGGGCCTCTCACTGCTCCCCAGCCACCTCAGAATGATTCCTCCTGCTTTATTGTGCAGAGCAATCGTGCTTTCTCTAGCCCCTACCTCCAAAATCAGCTTGCAGCATCACTTTGGAAACACACAAGATTATTCACATGCTCTAGGACACAATGGGATATCTCTCCTGACACCTTTTATTTTTTCAACCAGTTCAGCAAGCAGAAAGAAATGGTAAGAAATTTATTTCCTCATTGATATAGATCATACTACTGTGTTTGTGAGACTTGTATCTGACTCCTAATAATGAAGGCCCAAGTATGAGGGCTTAATTTAATAAAAACTTTTTTTTCTTTTACCCCACTTAAATAAACTTCATAGGTAGGCAGTTTGAAGCTAGTATTCTGGCTCTTCAGTCATTAAGAACCCAAGCACTGTCTAGCTTTCTATTTAGCCTTTCTTAACATAAGGCTTTCAAACTCAATATCCTTTTGTGGTCTCAAGACGGCTGCTAGATCTCCAGTCATCACAATCACATTCCAGTAGGACAAAGAAGAAAATAAGAAGGACAAAAAAGGTATAATTCCCACCTGAGTCAGTTTCCTTTAGGAGAAGTTCACGGACACCTCACCTCTTCCACTTATATTTCATTGGTCATCCCTAGCTACAAGGGAACAATTTTGTTTTCTCAAATAAATTGAATATATTGCCTTTATGCCATCATTTTTGGTTACTCTACAGTGTGTATTAGTTTACTTTCTGGTTCTCAATTATATTCTAATTAGATGCGATATATCTCAATTTTTTAAATAAATAAAATATGGCTTTTAGTTATTTTCGAAGATCAAATCAATAGCTATAAAACAAATAAAACATTGTCAAAAATCATCGCCTATACCAACCAGGGAGCACTGTAGAATGGGCAAAATTAACTCAGACAATTGCCAGTTAATTCAGTTTAAGGTTTACTGAGTGGTTTTAGAGCTGACTAGGGGCCAGTTGCCTGTGGAAGGTACAGGGAACAATCAGGACTGTCCTGTCCATGAGGAGTTCCAATTCAAAGACTCACAGGTGCCTGGAGGCAGGAGGAAGCCACCAAGTAGTTTTACACAGAGGAGAGATGCGATCACTTCTCTATATTTGAAAGATAGCTCAGACTATGTAGGGTGAACTGGAAAAAAGGCCCGAAGTAGGGGATTTCATTCTAGAAGCCAAATAGCGTTCTGCATTGCTGGCCAAACACGTTAACCTCACATTCTGCACCATGTACCTGAACTATCCTCAAATCCTCATTATCTTCGCCTTTAGGTTTTTCCCACCTCAGACTTTCAATTCTGTGTCTACACTCCTGGAAGTCCTGGCAAGTCAAAGGAGTTTCTGAGTCAGGAGTCTATGCTGTCTCTGTTTATTCATTCTTCATACATTTCCTGAGCCTGTATCATGCTCTGGGTTCTGGGCTCCGTGCTATGGGCTAGGGTTGCAGGTGACTCAGACTCAATTCTTGCCTTCAAGATAGGAATAAATTGTTTTTGCTTCTCTTTAAGCTTAAGAGTATTAAAATCTAGAGTTAATTTTGGCTGAAGAAGAGAGATAGGGCTGAAGGGCATGTAAGAATCAGAAGAAAACTAAGCAGTCTGGCATTGAGAGCAGTGAAACCGGAGGCCGGACCTATCCTCGGGTCCAAGACTAGTTTCCCCTAACCCCAGACTGCCCCCTCCCCTTCCTTTTCCCCTTCCTCCTCCTTTTCCTCCTTCTCCAGTCTCCTCTCAGCCAAGCCTGGCTTCCATTCAAACTTTCCGGAAATCCCCTACCCAATTTCCAGCTTTTGAAACAATGACTCTCTGGAGACTATTTCCAATGTCCTTGGAACTGGAACAATGAGAGAGAGTAGAGCCTCCTCTCTGGTTTCAGGCTACATCCCTGCTCCCAGGCTTCCCCCACCCCAAAGTAAAAGCTTCCTCAAGTCTCCAGTCATTGTCATATCTGTATAGAGGCAGGAAGTTGTGGGAGGTAGAAGAAAAGCACTTTCTATTAACTGCTCCTGAAACCTCTAGTCAGCCCCAGACCCTAAAGTACTACCAGGGCCTATCTTTTCTTAGCTAGAACTGAGGAGGATCCTCTCCACAGGAAGGCAATTGGACACCTGAGTGTGCTGGGAGCTGGCAGGCAAGCTCGGGCCTTGATTCCTGTGTTCTCTAAATGTCTTTTGATGCCTTAGTTTCCCCCAGCCACGCTGAGGTGAGAGGGCCAGAAGCCATTCTAAAGAGACCGGAGGTCTTTCTTTTTTCCCCCCACTGCCCAGCTCCTCTTCCACTTTCAACTCTGACCCCAGGAGACCCCTGTTCCCTTCATGGACCAGTTTCGCCAAAAGGGCTGCTCGATGGGCAGGGGGTGCAGGCGGGGCTTTTCTTGCACCATCCTGGCGCCTGACTGGATCGGGTTACTAGAGGCAGTCTGGATTTGAATGTGCAAATAAACAGAAGTCGCTTTGATCCCCGAGGCTGAGAGGGCGGGGAGGGGAGCTGAGTGCCCTGGTCAGAGGAGTGCCGGCTTGGTTCTCTTGAAAGAGGGTTTGCGGATGTGGAGTGTGAGCATGTCCTTATTCCTTTGGACCAAAAACCTATATAAATAAAAAGAAGAGCGAGAACCAGAAAGAGGCAGGGACCCATTCCAGGCATCTCAGACTTCCTCTGGGAACCAACTATTCTACCGGCCTTTCTTTCTGTTACCAAGAGGGGAGTAGGCAGATGGGAGTCCACCCTCCCTGAAGGCTCTTCCACCTTTGAGACGTCTTGGGTGCACTTGGGCGAGAGAGAAGGAGTGGAACCATGCATTGTGTGTACTTCACCACGGTTGGGGTGAGGTGGCGGGTTGGGAGGGAGTAGGGCCTATTGTCTCCCTGGGCACCGATCCACAGCCACAGGCGGGCTTAGAGAGGGAGAGACAAAGGAGGGGATGGGAGAGCACAAAGAGAGCAGGAATGAAATGGTAAGTAAAGGCAAACAAAAGTGAACCGGGGGAGACAAAAGCTGGGAACAATATTCCCCAGGCAATAGGCTCTGGAACAATAGGGACACTGACAGCCCCACAAAGACACCAGTGTCTCCAAGTAGACGTTATCTCAGGCAGTGGTTGGCAGCCCCGCTCTGGCTGCAGCTATTTTCAGTGCCGCTTTTGTGCCATGCTGAACAATATTCCTTGCATGGCTGCTGATAGAAAGATGAGAAGGTTTCTGTTTGATTCTCCTCTTCCTTCCCTCCCCCTCCTCTGTTTCCAACCCCCACCAGCTCCAGGCATTCTGAGCTCAAGTCACTGGCCTGGTTAGGGCTGTGTGTGTGTGTGTGTGTGTGTGTGTGTGTTGGGAGGGGACCAAACAGGGAGGGTCTCAATCAGGCCTTCCAGTTGCCCTCAACCTTACCAGGATCTGCATCGAAAAAAGAGAGTGGAGATTAGGGCTGGAGAGAGACTCAAAAATACTGAGGGAGATTCATTCAAGGAAGTGAATTCTGCCATCACCAGCAATCACAAGCCTAACCAGAGCTATTCACTATAAAAAGGCCTGCTCGGCAAGAGTTTTGCCCCTTATGGCCAGCTGTTCATTTAATAGCCAAGGCCATAAGGGTCCCATCCTGCCCTTCTGACCCTCTCCTCTGTGCCAGCAAGTGCTCCCCATGCCACCCCCAGAGCCACTGCTTTCTCCCATTTTTGTTCGGTTTTATCAGTTCCTGACTAGCTCTCAAGCTCCTTGCCCCCACCTCTCCCACTCCAAATTGAGCCTAAGAAATCAGGATGACTAATCCTCACTCGGGGAAAGACTCGTAGCACTGGCCTTTCTGTAGGCCCGATGGCCATTCCTGTTGGAGCACACATGACCCCCGACCACAGCGTTAGCCAGTCCCCACTAAGTATCTCTTCTTCCTAGAGAAACTCTGACTCTAAACTACTGGGTCAAAGGTGTCCTTTTTCAGGGCTACCTTGTTCACAAGGCTGTGTGCTCTTAGTGTCCCCAAGGTTGTAGTCCACTAAGCTGCCTGCATGGGATTAGAAAAAACCCTATACTTTTTCATCTAACTGATCTTGTTATTATTCTTATTCTTCTGTTCAGGTTATTTTTCTAAGTGGCTAAACTCATTTCAGATCCCTGACTTCCTTAAAAATATTGAGACCAAACTTTTTGGGAAGGCATTGATATAAAAATGTCAGGGTGAATGTCTTCCTAAGAGACTAGATAGATATTCAGAGCTTGGGCCGTCACTTAGTTTGTGGGATGTATGACCATCTGTTCAACTTTATCCATATAAGCAGCTCTTAGAAGGCAGGAAACACATTTTACATCTCTATTGGCTACCTCATGGCATCATTGTATATAATAAGTTCTCAATGAACACTTGCTGAATTGGACCAGATTTGGAGAATCAACAGGGACCCTAAAGCTCATCTAGTTTCTTGCTACTCAAATTGTGGTCCCTGGACCAGCATCACCTGGGAGTTGGTTAGAAATGCAAAATCTAAGGCTTCATGCGTAGCTTCTGAATCATAATCTGCATTTTAACAAACTCCCCAAGTAATTCACAGAGCCCTTGAGGCTAGTGTAGCTTCTCCCTCCCTGACTCCCCACAACTCCTGCCCATTTCGTAACAGTATTGCCATTGAGAACCTAGAGTCATAGAAACTGTGTGCCAGACCAGGCCATCCAGATGGCATCTACAGGAATACTTCTGTAAAGATGGGCTCACCATCTGTGGTAACAAGCTAACCACAGTTGGAATCAAGTCAGATTGAACGGAATTAAATTGGCACTCAAAGAGCCTCAGGAGTGGGACCTTGCACCTGGTATATGCTCCATCAAAGCTTGTTGAGGGAAAGGATTCAGTCATCCATTATGACCTCCCCCTTTCCTGGGATGATTCCTGTGATGGACAATTTAGGGATCAACTGGACTGGGTCACAGATACCAAAACATTTGGCCAAACATTATTCTGGGTGTGTCTGTGAAGGTATTTCTAGATGAAAATACATTTGAAGTGGTAGACTGAGTAAAAGACTGCCCTCGCAAATGTAGGTGGGCCTCGTCCAGTGAAGAAGACCTGACTAGAACAAAAAGCCTGAGTAAGAGGACACTTTGCCTGCCTGACTGCTGAACTGGGACGTTGATCTCCTGTCTTATGACTCAAACTGAAACATCAGCTCTTCTGGGTCTCAGGCCTGCCAGTTTTTGGACTAAATCTACCATCCACTCTCCTGGGGCTCAGGCCTTCAAACTTGGACTAGAGCTACACCATTGGCTCTCCTGGGTCTCTAGCTCAATGACTACAGATTTTACTTATAAACATATAGGCCAATTCCTTATGCTAAATCTCTCTATATAGTTCTGTTCTTCTGGAGAACCCTGAGTAATACAGATTTTAATACCAAGAAATGGGGGTGCTGCTATAACAAATACCTAAACTGGTGAAAGTGGTTTTGTAACTGGGAATCAGGTAGAGACTGACAGATTTTTGACATGTGTGCTAGAAATATGAATCTTAAGGGTGAATCTGGTGAGATCTCAGAGGGAAATGAGGAACAAGTTACCAGAAACTGGAGGAAAGATGAATCTTGTTATAAAGTGGCAAAGAACTTTGCTGAACTGTGTTCTAGTATTTTGTGGAAGGTAGAAATTGTGAGCAATAAAAGTGGATATTTAGGTGAAGAGATTTCCAAGTGAAGTATTGAAGGAGTGGCTTGGTTCCTCCTGATTCTCACAGTATAATGTGAAAGCAAAGAGAAAGATTGAAGAAAGAGTTATTAAGCAAAAAAGAACCAGAATTGGAAGATTTAGAAAATTATCAGCCTACTCATATTGTAAAAAAATGAGAAAGCTTGATCTGATGAGAACCCTAAGGGTATGGCTAAACAACCACTTGATTAAGAGATCATGGGTGCAATTCCTGGTCTTAATCAGCCATCTCAGTAGAGGCCAGGAATGTAGATGTGGTTATATCAGCAGACGCTGCCAGTGTGAACTAAGGGAACAGAGAAAACAAGGTGAAATAAAGGAGGGATGTTGGACTTTTTAGATCCTCCTATAGAACAGGGCAATAGAGCTATTCAGCTGTAAACATGTGCTATTCTTCAAGAAAAGAGAAGAATGACCCCTCCAGTAATTTAGAGATCATCAGGGCAGTCTCCTTGGCTTCAAAGGGTGGGACCATTGCCTTGGTTTCAATCTGACTGAAGCCTTGGGGGTTGGTCTGCCCAGAGCCTTAGGTGCAGGACCCCAACAGGCAGAACACTGGGTGGGATCACTGGTTCAGTGGGTCCTGAAGGCAGGGCATTGAACCAAAGAGGATTATTCTCCAGCCTTAAGATCTAATGGAATTTTTCCCTCTAGGTTTTGGACTTACTTGGGACCCATCACCCATTTCTTCCTTCGGATTTCTCTCACTTGGAGTGGGACTATCTAGCCTATGTCAGTCCACTATTGTAATTTGGAAGCGCATAACTTGTCTGGTTTCACAGGTTCACAACTGGAGAGGAATTTTGCCTCAGAATAAATGTATCTCAAGTGTTATACATACATGATTTAGATGATATTCAGTTGGGATCTTAGACTTGAGTGTTGACACTGGATTAAGACTTTTGGGGGCTGTTAAAGTGGAGTGAATGTATTTTGTATGCAATAGGGCATAAATCAGGGTTGGTAAGGAGGCAGTATAAGAATGCTATGTATGGATTAAACTGTGTCCCCCCAAAGTCATACATTGAAGCCCTAACTCCCAATGTGACTGTATTTGGAGTAAGTAAATAATTAAGATCATAACGATAGAGCCCTGATAGACTTAGTGTCCTATAAGAGGAGACACCAGAGAATTCACTCTCTCTCTCCCTGCACCATGTGAGGATATAGTGAGATGGTAGCCATTTACAAGCCAGGAAGAGAATTCTTACCAGACTGACCCTACTGGACCTTGACCTGGGACTTCACAGCCTCCAGACCTGTGAGGTAGTAAATTCTGTCTAAGCCACCCAGTTTACAGTATTTTGTTATGGAGGCTCAAGCTGATTAAAATGATCCTTAATGATGGGAGAGCAGGAGAGGCCTCTAGGCCTGCACAGGGTAGTCTGAAGGTCTTGGAAGGGCCTCACAGCAGAGGACACATGGAATCACATTATTCCTTCCAAGTAGAGAGGGTAACATCTCTTCTTCTCCTCTGGTGTCCTTAGTGCGAACAGGGCAACAGCTGTGAGCCCTGTGGGACTGCTGCATGTTCTCTGACTCAAAGTAATTCCTGGACCGGGATGGGTACTCAAGACCATCAGGATTATCTCAACTCAAATTCTTTTCATAGACTGAAAGACTTTGCCATTGTTGTTCACACAATGGTGCATTTTCCCAACATGTGTATGTGGGGTGTGTGTGTGTGTGTGTGAGAAACTTACAAATGAATAAAGTCAAATTTTTATGATTAAAATTAAATTCTTTTTTTTCCTGTAGGTTAGAGAAAACAAAACATATTTGTTGGTGCCTACTTATTAAAAGCATTATTCAAGTGGTTCTTCTAATCCCAATATGTTAAGTTTCATCATCTTGTGTAAAGAGCATCTTGACTCCGGTGTGCTCAATGAATCTAAACAGATTTACAAACTGTTGCAGAGTGTTTATTTGATTGTCTTCTCTGTCAAAGCACTCAATTCCCTTCAATGAAATGAACAGCAGTGTAATTTCTGATCTGTGGGCAGTCATGTTTTTGGAGGAGGGGAGAGTGGCTGGGGCTTGCAATTTACTGACCAGTCAAACTGGAAAATCAGCTTTTCAGAAGTTTCCTTCTGACTCCTCTCAGGCGATTTATCTCAGATATCTTCCGCCCCCCACTCCCAAAATTTGGGGAGGGCAGAGAAGAGAAGAAATATTGAAGTTTAGGATGGACAACCGTTCAGCCCATTTATAATTTGTCCTGAATTCTCAGCAACAGAAGACGGGGATAAAGGTATTATCATTGTTTTTGTAACACTCAACACAAGGCTCTTAGCTCCCACATAGCAGCAGCATTGGGCAGGTCTGGGATAACAAGAGCCTCCCTCATATGTTCTCACTCCTTCGGCATGTTCATGTGTGTTTTCTGACACGACCTAATTATCTCAGACCAGCTATCTCTGATATATGGGGAGGTCCTCTGGCCAACACACACAGGGTGTCAGTGAGCACAGAGGATGGCACTGTCTTCCAGAGTCTGGGAATGATCCTGTAGGATAAGGCAGCTAGTCCCATGCAATGGCTCCAATTTCCCAAGGAAGTTCCACAAAGTGGAGATTGAGTCGCTGTAGGGGTTAGCTGGGATGGGAGTCAGGTGGCCTACTCACAGAATATTAGTGAAAGTAGCAGAATATGCCACCCCGAAATACGCCACTTCGGCAAAAGGATTATTTTGAGTTAAAGACAATTGAGAAGATGCAGAACAAAAGAAGTTCTCTGCCCTCCCCCTATTTACCTAAAAGCAGGACAAAAATTTATAGAAGTGTCCCTCCTCCTTGCTCTATCAGGAGGGACAACTCTGGAGACAACTCTGAACCCTTATCCACCCAGAGATTAAACCAAAGGAATCTACATGACAAACTACTAACACTAATGAAACTACTGTCCATTAGTGTTCCTATATATTTACCTTCCCACCAATTGCTGCCTTAGAAACTCAGTCCTTTTCCTTTGTCTTGCTACTTCTCTAAAAATTTATTGTTAAGATGCTATAGGAGCCCAAGTTCTAACCACCCATTTGAGTTACCCACCACTGAGTGCTCCCATGTGTATGTGGCTGTGCATGTTAACCAGCTTCTTTTGTTAATCTTTTATCGGTCTAATTTACAGGGCCCAGCCAATTAACCCAAGATGAGTAGAGGAAAACAGTTTTTCCTCTCCTATATTAGGAAAATGCAAGGGCCTTTGGGCTCTTGAGGGAGCGGAGGGTGGGAATCTTATGAATTATGAAAAGTAAAGAAGGGATTTCAGTTCCTGTGATGAATGTGTAAGCACACGTAAAATAACTACTAACTTGAGTCTTATTTTAGAGTTAATAATGCAGGGTTTTATTTGTTTGTTTTGCCATAGACCCTAATTAAATCCGAGTTCTAGCATTATGCACTATCTGCTTCACTCTCTGCCCCCAAATCCTTCTCCCCATCTAATGGACAGCTGGACGCAGGGGGGGGGTGTCTATTTCCCTTCTAAAGACTCATTTCCAGGGAGCATACAGGAGGTTCAGGGAGACTGCCATCTGAATTATGCCTCCTGGAATGGGCAATGGTGTGCCCAGACCCATATTTGCTTCTCAGATCGATGCGCCATCACTGAGACACCAAAGTTGCTCTAACTCCCTTTCTTAACCCTTAACTTTTGGGCCTAAATCATTCTTATCATGTATTTTGTGACTCTGCCTGCTCGTAATTTAGGAGGTAGTAATTTAGGTTGTGATAGTAGACTAGGTGTCCAATACCAAGGACACCTAGGTAAGAAGTTTTAAATTCTGAGTCAAAATTATCTTGCCTTTCTTCAAAATTGCTTTTAAAACTCAGGCATTCTAGGATTAAGTCCCAGATTAAACTGATTAAGCTCTGGTTATCGAACTCTGCCCCTTTCACGAAACTCATTACCTGCTGGGCACCATTTTTATCTACACTCTCTGGTCTTGGTTTCTTCTACTCTTTCCTGGTCTGAGTTTCTTCCATGAGTGAGTTACCTTTATTAGGCTCCCAGCTTTGACATGAAAGAGCCCTCATCTACTCTTGCCTCAGGGTCAAAAGCAAATCAACCAATAATTAATTTTTCAACAGGCACCGTATGTATGCAAGACACAATCCTAGGATGAGTACTGGGAGATCACAAGGAGATACAACAGATGGAGGCTACCCCTGCCTCAAGTAGTTTGCAGCTAATTGGAGAGATCAACATAATCACATGTTGTGGAACAAACTGATATCATGAGATATCGAGATGACAATAAAACAGGAGTGAGGAGGAAGCATACAATGTTCAAAGAAGATAAAGTCCATGTAGGGAATAAAAGAGGCAATGGAAGTTAGACCTTGAAGCGAAGGTGGCATTGGCCAGACAAACAGGATAAAAACAAATTATAGCCTTAGGAAATGATATAAACAAAGATACAGGCAGTTCTACTATAAGATGTTTTTAAAAACCTGAATTTGTTTCATACATCTGGGAGCGATCTGAGTTAAACATAATGTGAATTCTGCATTTGCTTATGCTTGATGTTGCCCAGGGTGAGTGAGAAAAAAATGTACCAGAGAGGGTAGGACTCGGTGAAATCTGCACAAGCACACCGCTCAGACTTCCGCCCCTACCTAAGTCCAGAGCATTATAATCACACCCATCCATATCTGGTGTTGTAACATCCTTTCCATTCTCATAACCCTACTTCCACCTCTCTGCAGTAACTCCTAAGCTGCACCCTTCAAACTCCACTTCCATATGTAAAATTCAGGCCCAATTCAAGGAACGGTGCATATTTATTGTAGTACTTATTTATTTTTTAACCATTTACATGTGTGAACTCTGCTACCATTTTATCAGGTTCCTGTCTCATGTTGTCCTTGTTACTGACGAAGTTGTTGAGGATCGTGACCTTTAACCCCGTTTTTTGCAGAAGCCCTGTGGTTTTCATTGCATGACTTTTGCATAGTGTGATGACCTTTAGGAGCAAATATATCATGTTATAGCAGAACTGACTATACAGGTTTTAGAATAAAAATAATACTTGGAGAACTGTGTGTAAATGTCCAAGATTGTAACTGAATTTATGTAGGAGAATTTCCGACAGAAGGCTGAAATCAGATTTACTAATTCATTTATACATTCATTTGACAGATATTTGTTGAGCACCCATTATATGCCAGACTCTACGTGCTGGGGATATGGCAGTAAAGAAAAGAGGCAAAAATCCCTGTCCACCAGAAGTTTTCATCCTAATTGAGGAGAGATAAAAATAAAATATATAGTACATTAGATTGTAGTCAATGCTAAGAAGGAAAAAGTAAAGCAGGAAAGTTGATGTGTTGTGTTTGGGAATGGGTTTAGATATGATGTCAGTAGTATTCATTACTGTATAACAAATTATTCAAAAACTTAACAGCTGAAGACAATACTACCTCACAGAGTTTCTGAGGGTAAAGAAGACAAAGTGGTGTCACTGGAGTGGTTCTGGCTCCGGAGTCAATATATTGGCTGTGAACTTCCATGGTCAACTCACGTGGCTCTTGGTAAGAGGTCTCAGTCCCTTTCCTCTCCATAGGACTGCTCATGACACGGCAATTTGCTTTCCCCAGAGAGGACGATTCAAGCTGGAAGCTGCAGGCTTCTATAACCTAATCTCAGAAGTGGCATACATACTATCGCTTCTGCCATCACAGGAACCACGCCTGGTACAGTGTGGGAGGAGACAACTGGAAAACCCAAGACTGTAAATAGCAGGACATGGGGATCATTAGGGGCCATTTGGGAGGCCAGCTACCACAATGACCAAGAAAGTCTTCCTTAAGAAAATTACCTTTGGATTAACCCTTGACAGAAGTGAGGGAAGTAGCCACTAGGATATCTGGGGGAAGATCATTTGCTCATGGAACAACATGAGCAAAATACACAAGGCCGGGGTGTTTGAAGGACCACAGGGTGCAATAAGCTGGAGCAGAGTACATGAGAGGGAGAGGAAGGGAAGATGCCAAAAAGGTAATGGGGGAGGCGGACACTTTTATCTTTACCCTGACTAAGTAAAATACAAGTTTTGAGCAAAGAAGTGACATGACATGATTGAGGATTTAACAGAATGTATGTGATTGCTATGTAAGGATAAACCAAAGGGAAGTAAGGGCAGAAACAGGAAGACAGGAGGTGAGAGATGGTGGTAAGAGGTGATGGTTAGGAGGTGAGAGATGATGGTGGTTTAATTCTGAAAACATTTTGAAGGTACGACAGATAGAATTTGCTGATAGATTGGCTGTGGGATGTGAGAGGAAGAGGAGTCAAAGATAACAAAATTTTTCTGTCCAAGTAACTGCAAGAATGGAGCTGTCATTTATCTGTGTTTGGTAAGACTGAAGAAGGAGCGGTGTTGAGGTAAATATCAGGCATTCCATTTAGGACATGTTAAATTTGAAATGTCTATTAGAGATCCAGGCGGAGATGTTGAGTAAACAATTGGATAACCAAGGCTAGAGTTCTAGAAAAAGTTTCGGGTTAGAGATATAAATTGGGGAATCATCAGAT
Organism: Cynopterus sphinx; assembly: GCA_030015415.1. Taxonomy (NCBI): domain Eukaryota; kingdom Metazoa; phylum Chordata; class Mammalia; order Chiroptera; family Pteropodidae; genus Cynopterus; species Cynopterus sphinx. Next base: position 20,008,061 of record CM057392.1, on the reverse strand, counting down.
ATGGGTGGAATTTAAAACTCTGAGTTTAGATAAAGTCCCCTAAGGAGTGAGTGCAAATAGAAAGCCCCGGGGCACTGTAACTTTTGGGACTGGGGGTGGGGACCAACAAACAGGACTGTGAAAGAGTGGCCAGAGAGGTAGCATCCAAGCCAAGTGAGGGCAAGCGAAGATGTCTTTCAAGGAAGACTTACAGAGACCTCCATTGTCAGATGCTGCTGAGAGGGTGGGAAATGTCAATCGGATGTAGCATGCGGGGTTTATTAGCTACCATGACAGGAGCAGTGTGGGTGGTGTAAATGAAGACAAAATCTTTATCCAAGTGGGTTGAAGATAAAATGAAAGGAGAGAAATTGCAGACCGAATGTTCTTTCGAATAATTTTGTGTGAAGGGACTAGGAGTCACACGGAAGGGGAAAATGGAGTCAAGAGAAGATTTCTTTTTAAAGATGGGAGATAAAACAGCATGTTTGTGTCCTAAAAACATGACGAGAGGAAAACATCAACAAAGCTGAGAAGGCAGAGGGGAGAGCTGCTGGGGCAAAACCTTGAGTGGGTGAGAGCAGAGCAGATGCTTCTGTAAGTGGAGGGCTTGCTCTCAGCAAGGAGCACGGGCAGAGTCTCCACCACAGCAGGAGAGGAGGCAGAGCACATGGGCCCAGGAGCAGGGAGCTGGGTACGTGGGGAAAGGACTTCAACTCAGAGCGAAGACGGAGAAGGAAGTGAAGTTTTGGAGGAGACGTGAAAGTGCCCACCAGAGGGGGAAATGTGGCACGACTGCTCTGCAGCTTTAAGGGTTGCAAGAGTTGGGGGTCATCAGTTTCAAGCAGACCAGTCGGCACAGCTGTGTGTTGCTCCATCCAAGCGGTGCTCAGCTGCACGGGAGCAGTGCAGTGAGCAGCAGGGGAGCAGTCTGCAAAGCCGGAGTTTGGCTGAGTGAGTATGACAGGAATAAGGGGCGTCACAGATCTCCTTCTCCGTGCTTCTGCAGCTGCGGAGACCAGCATGCTGGTTTGCCCGGGGTCGTCCTAGTTCACACTTGGTTTTCCACGGTGCTTCGTAACGGTGCCCCTTTCATTTTCAAAACTGTTCTCATTTGCATAATAAATGAAATGGTCCTTCTATGTAGCAGCAACATGGAGTACTGAAGTTCTGGTCAGTGTTATGTTTGGTCCCTGCATCTGGCATAACTTTTACGTGTACTCTTCCCGCCTCTCAACTGACCCAGCAAAACACAGGTGGCTCAAGACTAGAAGAGCCATCGGGGATAACCCAGCTTTAGCCGAACTCTCTTAACTCTCAAAACAAAGGAAGGGAACTGAGGCAATTTACACGCCAAGAGGGCCTGTTCTAAATCCTGCCCAGGAGGATTCAGGGGCAAAGTAGGAGGGAGGCCAGTCAAGACTGAGGACCCTCTAGGGAGCAGGGTCTCAAACTCAAATGTTCCGGTTATCTGTCACTGCATAGCGGATCACCTTAAAATTTAATGACTTAAAACAACAGCAATTTTTTACTATCCCTCACTCTTTCTGTGGCTCAGGAATTTGAGGGGGGTTTGGCTAAACAGTGGTGGCTCAGGATCTCTTATACGACTGCAGTCAACTGGCCAGGGCTGGAACAGTGGGGCGTCTGAACAGTTTGGGGCTGGCAGGGGAAGCGGCTCTCTCCAGGCAGTCACAGGACCACTCCCTGTGCTCTCTTGTTTGCCCTGATTCAGGTTGTTCCTGGCATGGAGGCCTCAGGGTAATCAGACCGCTGACATTCTGGCTGAAAACTTCAAAGACGAATGTGCTAGTGACAGCCTTGGAGGTCACAGCATTTCTTCTGTCACAAGTCTGCCCAATGTCAAAGGAAAAAGACGTGGAAATCGCTTCTCAGTGGGGGGAGTGTCAAAGTCTCTTTATAAGACGATCACTTGGGATGGGCAATATTGTTTTGCCCTTTTTTGGAAAACATAATTACAATGCCAGGTTTGGGTTCTACTTTCCTTGCTTCCAAGGAGTCTCGTTGGAAGGCTCAAGGAGATGTGAAAGTGCCCACGTTTTTTTGTTGTTGTTAACTGAAACCATTTTTATGTTAAGGATCCTTCCCCAAATGGAACTTTTTCCTTGACACTCCTTGATATGTGGTCATGTGTATTGCCCTGTGTCCAAAGGGTTTAGGATGGAAACTGTAGGCTGTACGCCCTCAGAAAGAAACTTGACAGTGTGATATGGACAAACAGCTCCGTTTTAGCAGTTCAAAAGTTATCAGTATGATACTGATGATGGATTAGTCTTTATTGCTGTGTAACAAATCACCACAAGTTTAGTGGCTCTAAACAACACATAGTTGTTATCTCACAGTTTCTGCGGGTCACAAGTCTGGCATATTTTAGGTTGGTCTCTGTTGACAGTGTCACAAGGCTGAAACCAGTGTCATCTGATTTGTCCTCACCTGGAGGCTCAGCTACAGGAAGGCCCATTTCCTCTGGTCATTGTAGAGTTCATTTCCTCGTACCTGTGTGACTGAGGTCCTTATTTTTTTGCTAGCTCTTAGCTGCGGGCTGCTTTTAGCAATGAGAGGCTACTCTCAGGTCCTGGCCATGTGGCCTTCTCCATAGGCCCTTTAAACATGGCACCAACATCTTCAAGGTCAACAGTACAAGCTCTGACTTTAGGACTGACCCCGTTCTTTTTAAAGGCTCACCTAATTAAGTCAGACTCATCCAGCATAATCTTCCTTTTGATTAAAGTCAACTGATCTGGAACCTTAATTACACCTGCAAAATCCTTCCAGCTTTGTCAGATGACATACTAATCTTGGGAGTGAAATCAGTCCTATTCACAGGTCCCCCCACACTCAAGGGGAGGGAAATACACAGAACATGGATTCCAGGGGATGGAAATCTGAGGGGCCAGTTTAGAATTCTGCCTACTGCATGTGATCTTGGGAAGCTAATGGCCAGTGGGTCTCCTACATCAATCAGGTTGAAGTTTTTTGGGTGGAAGGAAATGCAATGCCCATTAAAGGAAGCTGGAAGGGTGAACTAGAGGGGGAAAACTCCTCTAGCCTCCTTAGCTTATGGATGGGTCACGCACACTACAGCTCACCTTAAAATGGTGCTTGTGACCCTCATTTAATAAACTAACAGAAAGGAAGTTATACTTTAAAAAGCAATTCATAAAGAGATAGAGATTAAAATAAATGAAAAATTAAAACTGTAATAATAATTAAAAGAGAACCATAAAGTTAAAAGAAATGAGAAGAAACGAAAATATGATTAAGAAAAAGTTTAAGTGAATAAGAGTTATAAAATAGTAAGAAAAGGCAGCACATTAAGAACAATTAAACTATGCCAAATCAGTCTGTAATAAAAAGTGAATGATTAAAAGAATCAAATAACTTTTAAAAACTAAACTAATGAAAGTAAACAAAATGTAAGAAATGAAGAAGGAATCATAGCTAAGTGTCTAAATATGGAGCAACAACAAATTCAAAAAGCTTAGTAACCTCATGCTAGTCAACCAGAATTCTTCAGGCTGAAGCAACCATAAATCCAAAATACCTACGTGAGTGTCTTTCGCAACCAGGGTTCCTCACCTGAACCACAAAACACAGAAAGTCACATGAGTGACTACTTTCTCAATTCTCCCAAGGAGAATACATCACTAGTACCATTAAAACGTAACTGAGAAAAATTAATTCACTGAACACGGTGGATGCCTAGAGTATTAGGGCTTAGTTCTCTCACGGAACTGGCTGATCTATGTCACAGCGTATGTAAAAGGATCAGTCTATTTGGCATAAGAGTTCTGTGATGCTTTTGAGAGGCTAGTATTAGGTGAGAGGTGGAAACTAAAGCCAGATTCCTGGGACGTTTTTCTCCTCAAGAGCTGCTCACCCAGGTGATGACTGACTAAAGTACAAGTCACTTTGGATTGACTGTTACTGAAAATAATAAAGCCATCAATAGATTTCTTGACTTCACCCAGAGTACTTCAGAGAGATAGCAGAAGACATATATTTGATATTATTCCATCAGCCTCTTTCCTGGCCAAAGAAAGACAGGGGGTACTCATAAATTGGTATTTTAAAAAAGTGAATAAATGAGGCCTTTTCAAACTCACATTGCGATGGGCCAAAACTGAAGCCAGACCAGCCCTTGAGACTTTTTTCTTTTTTTCTCTCCAGCATTAAGTAAGTGTAAAAACTAATGCTAGTTTCCCACAGTTGGCCTCCTCCTGGCCAAGGAACCCTTACAAAAGCCTGGGTAGACTTCCTCCACTCCGGAACAGTCCAGCAGGACTCGGAGCCCACCAGAAGGTAGTTATGGCACAACCTGCTAAATTCTACTTGACTTCTCAGCTTCACGAACATGGTTGATCACTCATGGCTTGAAATACTTCCTTATTTTATTAGTTATCTGTGTTGCATGACAAATGACTCTAAAATTTGAGTCACCTAAAACAATAAGTCTTTATCATTTCGCGGTTGCTGTAGGGTGGGAATTTCAGAGCATCTTGGCTGGGTGGTTTTGTTCAAAGCCCCTCGTGTCGTTGCAGTTGGGATGTTCCCCAAGGCTGCAATCATTTGAAGGCTTGACTAGGCGGGGGACCCACCAAGATGGCTCATTCACATGACTTTGGGCAGGACGCCCCAGTTCCCCTCTGGTTCTCAGCAGGAAGCCTCAGGCCCTCATCATATGGATGTCCCATAAGACGTTTGTGAGTCCTCACAATACCACATAACTTCCCCTGGAAAGAAAAAGGAGGAACTTGCAGTCTTTTTATGAGTGAGTCTCCAAATTCACATATTATCACTTCTACTTTATTCTATTTCTTAGAAGTGAGTCAATAAGTCTAGCCTACACTCAAGGAGAGGAGCATTAGACTCTGCCTTGTAAAGGGAGAGGTATTGTAAGGAGGATCAAACCTGTTTCCTCTATCCTGTTAGGTTCACTGGCTGATTAAAGACTGATCAACAAGAGAAAAACAGTTTATTAACACATGCAGAAGCAACAGTGCTGAGTAACTCAACGGGGTGATTAGAATTTAGGCTTGCAGCATCTTAACAAAACCCAACGAATTTGCAGAGAAGTGATAAGACAGAGAAAAAGAGTTTAGACTTCCAAGAGTAGCAAACGTACATACTGGGAACACTAATGGAAATAAGGCTTGTTTTGGTGAAGTTTGTTATATAGAATCCTCTCAGTACTGTCTCTGCTGATTAAGAGCTTTTATGGGGGAGAGCAAGGAGACTTTTTGTTGTTGTTGTTGTTTCTCAATTGTCTTCAGCTCAAAATAATCCTTATGTCCAAGTGGCATATTTTAAGGTGGCATATTCTTATTCCCTACAGCATCAAAGAATGTGTGGACATATTTTAAAACCGCCACATTTATCTTTTGCAGCAAGACAATCCTCCTGGTTGTCTTCCTATGTCCCTGACATCTTAATATCCATTTATGGTTCCTTATACTATTCCTGTCCTTTAATGCTGGGTTTCTTGAGCATTCTGTTCTTCTCACTCCGCATGTTTTCTCTGGACCATCCTACACTCTTATACACCACCTTCAGGCTGATAATTCTCCAACCCAGGAGTTTGAAGAATATGTTTTGAGAAAGGCCCACGTGGCTTTGTGGGACAAACGATCTCTATTGTAAATATTCTACTCTGTGGCTGCAGTGCAGAAGCAGCCACAGGCAATGCATAGATGAATGTGTTGGAAATACTTTATTTGCAAAACAGGCTGCCAACCTGCTGGCTATAATTTTCTGACCTCTACTCTAATTTATATCACCCGCTCAGACCTTTCTCCTGGACGCCAGATACATACCCACTTGTCCTCTGGGCGTTTCTTTTTGGATGTCTCAGAGATAGCTCACACTCTTCTCCCCCTGTATTGGACTCCCTTCACCTACTTTTTCTCTAGTCTCTGTCTTGTAAGTGGTATTCCTGTCTGGTCAGTTACTGGATCCTGAAAACTAGAAAGGATCCCTGCTCATTCCTCTCCCCCACCTCCCACAACCGATCAGGCAGCTTCCTAAAACCAGCTCAGTTTATCCCCTTGGCTCCATCTTCACTGCTGCTACTTAGTTAAGCTATCATTATGTCCTGCCTGAAACACCATAATAGCATCCCATGGTGGGCAGGACAGTGGCCCTCAAATATGTCCACATCCTAACTCCCAGAACCTGTGAATGTGCCACCTTACATGGCAAAGGGCTTGTGCCATTTGTGACTCAGTTAAAAATCTTGAGAAGAGATTATCCTGGATTATCTGAGTGGACCCAGTGTAGTCGCAAAGGTCCTTATGAGCTGAGGCAGGAAGGTCAGACATAGACAAAGGGTGTGATGATGGAAGCAGAGATTGATGCAATGTCCTTTGAGGATGAAGGGTGGGGCCATGACCCAAAGAATGCAGGTGGCCTCTGGAAACTGAAAAAGACAAGGAAATAGATAGATGTTCCACTCAAACCTCCAGAAGGAGCCAGTCCTGCCAACATCTTAACTTCAGCCCAGTGAATCTAACTTTGGACTTCTGACCTCTAGAACTGTAAGATAAGACATTTATATTGTTTTAGGCCCCCAAATTTGTGGTAATTTGTTACATCTGCAATAGGAAACGAATACACGTCATAACCCTTCCTCCAGTCTTGCTCTATTCTAGTCTATTCTCCACACTACCCCAGACACAAATATGGTCTGTCACATCCCCATCTAAAACATTTCTGTGACTTCCCTGCATCCTTACGAAAAATTCCAAGCTCCTCTCAAGACTCCATCAGCGGGCGGCCAGCAGTTATGCTTCATACATGCAGGCCCTGAACTTCGGGCCCTGCTCTCTCCCACGCTGGATGGAATGCTGTCTGTTTAGGGGTAGGCTTCCGTCCCTCCTCTCCCCTGACCGATTTCCCAGCTTAGGCATCACCTTCCCATTGATGGCCCCACCCCATTCTGAGTGTCCCTCAGCTGGAGGCATTATGCAGTTTCTCTCTCACAGCCCCGGGCCATTCATTGCTATGACTTGTGACTTTATAGATGGCACATCTCTCCTGTGCACTGCTCCGTACTCAGCAGCTGGCATGAAGGCTGGCACACATCCGTGTGCAGCGAATGCAGAAATGGACGAGTGGTGAGGGGCCGGGCTGCTCATGGGGAAGAGGGATCTGGAGCTGACTGCGGGGCAGGTGGGAGTCTGAACTGCCCTCATTTCTCTTCCTGCTCAGCCTGGTGGGGAAGACTCTGGGCAGGGGAACTGGGAGTCACTGCCCTCCTGCTACAATTAGCAAGCCTTTCATTCTCCCTCTACAAAGAGGAGAGAGCAAATCAAAGGGAGATAAAAGTGCACGTCCCACAAAGGACATAGAGAAGAGGGGGAAGGAAGGGAGGGTGGTGGGAGAGAGAAGCAGACGCAGAGAGAAAGCCCTGCGGCCCAAACAAAAGCCTAAAACCAGCCAATCCCAAGGATCAGACAGTGGAGACACAAGGACAGGAAGAGAGCAGGCCGCATGGGGATCGGCAGCCAGGCAGCCAAGGAGGAGAGGGCATGAAGGAAGATGAAACGCCCGTGCGAGCGGCCAGGGAGAGGGTGGAGAAGACCCCAAATGGAGATGGGACAAAAGCATAAAAAGACAAGATTATCACCATCCCATGAGCCACTCCACCCGGGGAAAGCAAAGAGGAGCTGAAAACAAAGGCAAAGCGAGGGAGGCAGAAAGGGAGGGAGCATGGCACCCTGGCCTTCCATCAGCCACAGAGCTGTAAGCATCGGGGTCAGCAGTGTGTTCTCCGAGGTGGCCTATATTTGATGAAAGACATCCGCTTGATTAGGTTTCTTGTGTTTGAACTTTATGTGTAGATTTTAAGAGATGAACAAACAAAAGCAAGTTGGTCTGGAGCCTCTCAATGGTGTGGTTTGTGCCCGGCTTCTTTCTCTTGACATTTTGCTGTATGTAGTGGAGATAAGTCATTGTCTTTGCTGTATAGTATTCCACTATGTGAATGTGCCACGACTTTTATATACATTGTTATATCTGGTGGAGGATTATAATTCAGGTCAATAATCTCTTATTTGAAAACTTGGGACCGAATATGTTTCAGAATTTTCGAGAGATGATTAAGGTGCATCAGCTCCCTATGTAGGGTCTGTGTTAGAACCCTGTAATCTCACAGCCATGCCACCCTCAACATGCCCAATCCCGTCTGATCTTGGAAGCTAAGTAGGGTGGGGCCAGGTTAGTACTTCGATGGGGGACCACCTAGGAAGACCGGGTGCTGTAAGTGTTGAAAGAAAAAAAGAACCCTATAATCAAACGTATCAACGTTTCTGCATGGAAATGCACGAGTGTTCATCCTACTGATAGCTTCACTCCAGGTCAGGTCAGGTTTTGCCGCCAAATGAGTGCAGGCCAGATCTAGTTACACCTCCTAATAAGGGCTGATAACATTTTTGGATTTCAGAATTGAGAACTAGGCTTTATGTACCTGTACTTTATTAGTCAAAATTGCTTTGGGAAATCTTAGCAGAAAGATGAACTGGATGCCACCCTACAGGGATCAGCCAAAATCAGAAACAAAAGTCCCATGTTTAAGCAGTGACACAGGGTTTAGCAGGAAAGTTGAAGCCGGCTAAGTCTGGGCTCAAACCCTGATTCTGAGAGGCGAGGAAGACCCAGAGGTGCTGCCTGCTGCCGTCCCTGAGATTGCCGATCCCTCAGTCTATTTGGACATCGTAAACCTTTGTTTTTATAACCACAGCTCCTAATCTTATAAATGGTTGATTATATTTTTCTCTTTTATCCTTTTAATCTGTTAGTCCTTTAGTTCTTTCACTTATCTTGATCATTCCTTATCTCTATTTTGTCCTTTATAATTTTATATTACATTCTTTTATCTCATCTCATCTTCTTGTTTTTATAGTTATTGTGCTATTTTTTTAGTGACTGGGAGAAGACTTGGGCTTGGAGGAGCAAGCAGAGCTAATTTAACCCTTGCTCCTCCCTCAGAGCCAGATTGCTACAAATTTGGGAAAGTTTTCTTCCCTGAGGAGATTTCTGGGGGGTGGGAGCCCTCAAAATTTAAGCTGAAGCCAAGAATTGGTTCTAGAACTTTTGAAGCCTCGAAAAACACTTACTCAAAGTAGGAAACTGTTCTAAGTGGTGGGGATTTATTTCTGGGCAAAGATTTCTTTGTCTGGGAGACCAGACCCCAGGTGCCTAAACCCTTCCTTGTCCCCACGTGTAAGTGCTCATCACCCTTTCACAAGCTCAAGAATACTCCGTGGCAAGGAGGCAGCAATGTGTTTAATCCTTCCCCTCGTGACAGATGTTTCTTTTCTGCAGGGATGCAGAGCATATTGTTCCCGGAAGTCACAGAGACAAGTGAGGTTGTGGTCTTGTTCGAGCTGCATCTATATGGGGCACAGAGAGGAAGCTGCCAGGAGGGCCAGCCACGAATTCTCCCCGGCCTGGGGGGAATGCTGACATCTCCTCATGGGGTTACAGCAGGCTGAAGAAATCCAACTTTGGGAAGTGTATTGAATGGAGAGAGGCTGGTTAAAGCTCTACTCAGAGCTGGGCCAAGTCCTAGACTATCCCTTTTGTCTAAGGCTCTGCACATTCTGTCAATTGCGCCAGGATGAGGCAGACCCCAAGAGGGAGGAAGACCTGAGACACGTAGGCCTGACAGTGCTTTGGGGCTCTGATGATCTCTGATGAGAAAGTCTGGATATCCACCCCACCTCCCCAATCCTGCTCTTTGAGGAAGGAGAAGGCAGGCCTGGGGAGCAGATGAGCAGGCTGAGACTGAGGGGCTGGGGACTCAGAGAGCACACCTGGCCCTAACTCGTTTCTCCCACATCCTCATTCCTTCACCCAGCTTTCGTCTGAACAGTTTCACCAGATTCCAAGTGAGCTGTGAGCAGTTAGGGAGCACCCTGCGCCCTCGCTTAGGACAGGGTGGTAGAGGGGGGACCTGCCCAGCCTGTCCACCTAGGTCACTGCAGTCAGGACAACAGGGACTTCATGGGGACCAGTGAGTGAGCTGGGCAACATCAGGGCTGACTGGTGGAGAGTTGAGGGCTGAATTGGGAGTTATTTTTAGTGCATTTTATCATTTAATTTCCTACCACTTTTCACATCACTTTAATAATCTTTTTATTTCTTTTCATTTATCTTTTTAATGAACTATTATATTATTTTTATCTTCCTATTTTCTATTTCTTCACCTTAATAAACTGGATGCTGGGGGCCCAGTTCTCAGGGGAGAGGTGTGAGGCCACCCAAGCAAAGAAGGCTGGATGCTCTGCCCTCTTGGACTGGACCCTCAAATCCCTTTACCAGGTGAGTCTTGTCCCTAGTGACGCCTCCCAAATCTTAAAAACTTCCATCTATGGAATTCGGGGTTCCCAGGCCAGAATTCTGCCCCAGGTTGATAATATATTTACCTATACTGATAACACATTTGAACAGGCAGATGATGGTCATGCATACTATTTTTGTAATTAGAAAGGTAACACATGCTCAAGAAATGCAAATATAAAAATGGATGAGGTAAAAAAGTATATGTCCCTCAACTCCCCCAAGTCCTGCTCCAGGCCCAGAATAATCTTGGTAACATGATATGTGTGTGGAGATAATCTGCAGCAGAGATATACACATCCCTCTTTGAAATTTGGTAGGTAAAGCCAAATTGTCCTCCAAACATGGTAAGCCAGTTTCTATCCTTACCGACAGCTTATAAGAGGATCCCTTTCCTCCTTTGCCCACACCCTCACCCGCACAGCAGAGGGTCCAAACCAGACCCTTGAAATCTTTTCTGGATTAGCCCACCCCTGCCCTGCATCCCTCCCCACAGCCCAGACAGTTCAGATTCAGGGAAGGAGTCAATGTGAGGTGACCCTCGTCCATTAATCACTAAGAGATGCAGTGTCTTTGCTGGGCTAGGCTCCTGCTCTGGCTTTGCCCCCAAGCAGGCTGGACTCTGGCATCAGGAAGGTTCAGCTCCTAAAGCACAGGCCGAAGGGGCTTCCTTCAGCCCAGCAGAAGCAGAAACTTACCTGCTCACTCAGGAGACCTCCAGGTGTGACTGAGAGTGGGCGGGTGCCTGACTTCGTGTTCACGTGGGCCGACACCCACCGGAACATCAAGCATGAGTCATGCCTGAAGCTCCGTCTGGATTTTTCCCAAATCCCAATCCTCTCCCAGAGGGAATGGGCCAAGCTTTCTTCCCTCCACACCCTTCCACCACATCTAATAGCATCACATCGCTTTGGGAAATCTTCCTAATAGCATGTGTGTGCCTGGCCTGGGTCTCCCCGCCAGCCTGCTGCAGGGGGGTGGGAGTATGTGGGTGGGCAGGGAGGAGGTGGGTGTCAACACAGTCAGCTTCAGAGATGCTCCATCTTCATATGAGATGAATGGGAGGGCAGCTCAAGCTAAGGGTAAACAGGTGTGGCTGTCAGGTGGGACCAGGTGAAGAAGAGCCAGAGGTGCGTAGAGAAGGAAAGTTGCCTAGAAGGAGGCCCTCACGGCACCTGGATCTGGTTCTAGCTCTCTTGGCAAGGCCTAGAAGCTGGTTGAAAGGTGGGAACTAGTCACCTTCTCAGGCAACTGGTTTGACTTCTTTCTCAGTTAACTAAACAACTATCTTTGGCCTCAAAAAACAGCTCTCAGTTTAACTACTTGAAAGTTAAGACATGTCATCTTCTCTATCTCCATCAGCGGTGTGGCTCTATTAGACAGGAACCCCAGAGAGGGAGAGGTTAGGGGACTGTAGCCCGTGGTGCCAAGTGCCTGGCTATCATCTAGGGTCTGCCTGGTTGTGGCAGATGAGGTGTCCCTGACAGGGGTAAAGGGTCCGTTATACCCCAGTTGCCCTCCAATAGAATAAAACCTCTCTTTGCAGAAGAGGCTATTTGAATCAACAAACTTTCCTTTAATTATAGACTGGCTCACCCTACACCAGGGGTCCCCAGGCCCCAGGCTGCAGACCAGCACCAGTCTGTGGCCTGTTAGAAACTGGGTGACAGACGAGGAGGTGAGCAGCGGGCAAGTGAGAGAGCTTCATCTGTGTCTGCAGCCGCTCCCCAGCGCTAGCATCACCGCCTCAGCTCCACCTCAGATCATCAAGCATTAGATTCTCATAGGAGCACTGGTCCCTGGGGCCAGAAATGTTGGGGACCGCTGCCCCACACCCATTTCTTTTCCTTTATCATTCTCTACCCTAGAGGCTGGAAAAGCTGAAGCCACCTTTTTTGTCTTCTGTAGCTGTAGGAGACCTTTGACAGTATCCTGGACAGTTAGACATAAGCAAAAATCTTTTGGCTTTTAAAAAAATGAGACAGATGTACCTGGCATCACCCCTTCCCCCTGTTGCCACACCCCCTTAAATGGGGACATGATGCCTGGAGCTATGGCATCCGTACTATGACTCTGAAAGGCCAAGAAAAATAAAAGATGTTTTCTTTAATATTATAATGTCCTAAACCAATGTCAGCTACTGAGGACAACCTCTAAAATTTTTGTTATGTAAAGAAATCACAATTTATCTAAGCCTTTGTTAGTTGGCTTTTCTCTTTCTCTCTCTCTCTTTTTAAAATTTTCTCCCCAGCTTTATTGATATATAATAGACAATTAGTTGCTGGCTTTTCTCTTTCTTGTCATTGAAAAGAATTCTTAAGTGATAAACTTGCATATGGATGTTTTCATAAGAAAGGAGGCTTAAAGCTTAAAGGAATCCTTAGCTTCTACAGTTGAACAGGGAAGATGAGTCACAAGGCCTCTCTCTAGAAGGGAAATACCCCAAAAGGAGTTCTCTCCCTCCTTAGCATGACCTGGACCTCTTGGCTCTGCACGGGTCCCCCATGTTGGCCTCACCTTGTCCCGAGATGGAGGGCCCTGTATTGTTCACTCAGTGCAGGATTAATCTAGGCCCCTGGGCTAAGTGCCACAGAGAACTAAAAAAGACAGCTTCACCACGATGGTCCCTCTGCCCCTCTATTCCATGAGGATTCCAAGATGTCCTCCTGAGACGTGAGCCAGGCCTTGGGCCTCACTCCCAGGACAATGGTACGGCTGCTACAGAGGCACATTTGGCTGCTCTTCCCCAACCGCTCCTCCCTGGGTTGAGAACCATGAGATGAGACCCCATCTCATGAGGCTTGCCAGACAAACTGGGGATTCAGGCAACCTGGAACATAAAGAGCAGACCCTAGGGGAAAAGTGGAATGAAACTACCTATAAGTCATTGCGTTGCCACCTTTGTTAGGGGATGTGAATCCTCTAGTTAATCCTCACTAATTGTCCTTCCTCTCTCTCCTTCAAAGGTGCCTCCGCTTCTCCTTCTTGGCCTGCCCTCTATCCTTCCGCTTTTCTCACTCTCATCTTTCATTCATTTTCATGGCTTCTATAGCTCCTGGAATCCTGGGTCTCTCCTCTCTCTCCAGCCCAGGCATTCCTCCTGAGCTCCAGCCTCCCGTATCCAGCTATTTCGTGCACATTTACTCTTGGGCTCCATAAACTTAATATGTTCAAAATGTATATCTTGTTCCCAAGTCTTCTCCTACCTGTTCATATCTTAAATGGCACCAGTACCCCCATATTCATTTCCTGTTGCTATTGTAACAAATTACCACAAACTTAGTGGCTTCTAACACCACATATTTATTATCTTACACTTCAGGATGTCAGAAATCCAAAATGGCGCTCGCTGGGCTAAAATCAAGGAGTTGGCAGGGCTGCATTCCTTCTGGAGGCTCTGGGGACAATCCACTTCCTTGCTTATCGAGGCTTCTAGAGGGTGCCTGCATTCTTGGGCTCAGGACTGTGTTCCTCCACCTTGAATGCCAACAATCACATCACTCTATGCATCACTCTGCATCTGTCATCAGATCTTCCTTTTCCAAACATCTTGCCTTCCTCTTCCACACATAAGAATTCTTACGATTACATTGGGCCAAACTGGATAATCCAAGATTATCTTCCTATCATCAGATTCTTAATTTCGTCACATCAGCCAAGTCCCTTTTGTTATATAGGTAGCACATTCATAGTGTTCAGGAATTAGGCTGTGAACATCTTCAGGGGGCCATTATTCTGTCTACCACACCCACCTGGACTCTTCCCTTTAATAATAATTGCTACGTTTCCCAAACAGATTTTGTAGTTTAGGCCCCGAGCTGTCCTTTTTTCCCCCTAAGTATTTTTATACACTATAGAGACAATACAAATGAAAAGAGGGCTTTGGGCTCCCAAAGTTCTACTGGCAGGAAGCAAGCTGAGAAAAACAACTCAGTTGCAAACACATGCTAGCTTTTATGAAAAAGGAATGATGACATTGGGGTCAGAACCAAGAGCTCAGAGGGGAAAGCCAAGAACCATGGAGAATTATTCTATTGCCTGGCTGGATTTCAGAATTGCTATGGACCATTTTCCCTCTTTTTGAAGAGGAATGTACATAGCAGCAATCTTATGTCTCTCCCACACTGTACAGAGGGTGTGCTGGGGGCACCAGATAACGTCTCCTTGTTTAACTGACTGAGAGGAACATTTATGGGCGCTGGACCTGAGGGTCCTTGTGCACCTGGGCTTGATTTAGATAATGATGCTGTAACGAAGCAAGATTTTTGGCTCTTTGTGAAGGGGTGGGTATATTTTGCATAGGGAGGGATGCGAACATTAGAGCCCACACGGCAAAGGTAGCCAAGATGGCCCCAGCGATCCCTGTTTCCTGATAGTCACACCTCAGTGTAGTCCCTCTCCCAGTGCACCAACATCCCACAGCAAAAGTGATGGTATGCCACTTCTGAGATAGCTTGGCCATTGTTTGGAGCATGTTATCTCTGTCTCTCTCTAGGATTACTCACTGTGGGGGAAGCAAGCTGCCACGCTGTGAGTAGCCCTGTGGAGAAGCGCACCCAGCAAGGAGGAGAGGCACTACGCTAGAAACATTCCACTCAAGCCCCTTCCAGAATCCTGATCCTCAGAAACTGTATGAGATAATATGTTCATCACGTTACTGAATTTGGAGGTAACTTGTTATGCAGCAATAACTATTTGAAGGGGCTAGAGAGATGCGAGCGAGGGGATCCCTGAAAGCAATTCCACACGTCAAATGTCCTTAAGCAGCTGTGTGGACTAAGGACTCTTTTGTAGTTCTTTCCTCTGCCTGGGGCGCACGCCGTTGATATGGCCAACTTTCGTGCCTTCCAGCTCTCTCCAGAAAGGCTCTTCTAGCTCCCCACCCCAAAGTGGTGCCTGTGTCATTTGTTTTCATGCTTCCTGCAGTAATTCTCTGCTGAGCATTTATCACTCTGATATCTTTGGTTGGTTTTACTATCTGTCTCCATGAGATCAGGAAACTTGTCTCTTGCTCGGCACCCAAAACAGTGCTTGACATAAATAAACGAGTCCAACCAGCTCTCATTTCCTGCCCTCACTTCCCTATAGCCATCTCTCCTGTCTGACTGAACTACTGGATGTTGCTTTTGGATCATTCTGTTTCACACATTGTGATTTCTCCTAGAATTCCTTTCCCCTTTTGTCTTTTGTTCTCAGTTGAGGAAAACCTACGCATCTTACTGAGAAAGTTCAGCTGTCTGAGTCAGGTGCCCCATAATACCCAGAGCTTTCCTCATCATAACATTTACCACCCGTTGTTGCAATCTGTTGCCTAGGTGTACATACCCTGCAAGATGTTGAACTCTGGGGATTCTGGGCTATTGCCTTCACCATTGCATCCCCAGGGACCTGGTGGAGTGCTGGGCCTGTGGTAGTACTCAGTAAGCACTTGGTAAGTAGAGAGATAAATCACGAGAAAGGAGAAGGCCCTGTGAGAGGTGGCTGGAATTGGCTTGTACCCACATTGTGTTACCTCTCTCCCCAGGGCCTTGCTCCCTGTTGGTTGAGGAAGGGGCGGGACCCATTCTGTACCTCCTTATACATTAGTGTTTTCACCTAAGTGAAACTCGCTGTGTGAAATGACCCTTGGCAGAGCTAGGTGAATCCTAGGCACTGGAAATAGCCTTAGGGGTTGGGCGAAGGGGTGACCTCCATGGCCGGGCACTTGCACCCCAGAATAGCTTTCTATTAATCTCCGGAGACATGCTGCTGCTTCTCCTGCCCCTCCCACAGCATCTGAAAGGCTCTGTGGAGTTTCCAGTGGTCCTGGAACCTCTGCTCTTCCGCAGGGGAAGGCCAAGTGGCGGTGACAACATGGGTGATACAAGAGAACAGATGAATTGGGAAGCAGAAACAGAGTGGGGGAGAAGGAGCGGAAGAAGGGGGGCCATTGCTGGCTTGCACTATTGAAAACTCTCCTGTTTTGAAACTCCCAGCACAGCCCCCTGGACGCATAGCACCCCCATCCCAACATAAAAAGCCCTCTCTCAGAACAAAAGGCCTGTCACCGAAAGCACTTATTTAACAACAATAACAGCAAAACACACAAGGTACAAAAAACATTTTTCTCAAAAAATTTTCCAATTCAATTCAACAAATATTTATTTTCCTGAAAAAGCAGAGATATATAAAGAAATAGAAACGTGTGGTTTTTTTCTTGTTTTTGATTGAAAAGCCTATCGGCACAACCAGAAGAACAGCATTGCCCCAGTGAGCCAAAGCACAATAGGAAAGCCTTTTTAAAACAGAAAAGAACACTAATATATAAATATACCAAGGTAATTTAAAACACAGTAGAGCCTCAGTTCTAGAGCGGGGGATGGGTCCCCGGCTCACAGGCAGCTTGTGCTCTGTCTTCTGTGTGGGCTGCTTGGGGCAATAGTTTAATCCAGGGTGGGCCTCCACCATCCTGTCAACAACATGTGATATGGGGTACCTGGAAAACTATTACCAACAAAGATATACCTAACTAGGAAAAAAATTTCAGAAAGCAAAGCGGAGCCTAAGGAGCCAGCTTTGGGTAAGGAAAGAGCACTCAATTTCCTCATCTGGAAAGTGGATTCGATGACCTGTCCTGTTCTGTCAGACACTAATAGGCTGTGGTCCTGAAGGGTTACGAAGGAATCCAGGGGAAATATGGTGGAGGAGATATGAAAATCCCACTCGGGGCCTTATCGTTCCCTCTGTTAGAAACGAAGGACCAGGTTAAATGAATAGCAACCCAAAACTCCCCTACAGCCCATCAGTTTGGTCCAGGTCCTAGCAGGGTGTGTCACCTGAGCGCCATGTGTGCATCCTTCGCAGGTTTTGATCACGTGTGAAATGGTGTGTCATACAGAACATGGACTTGGGCAAGTCGTGTGAGATGGCACCAAGTAAGGTACAACTGCCAGGGAGAGGCGAGAGGCATTGCTGAGCACACAAGGCTTGGCCAGGACGGTGTCAGAGAGAGATTGCTTTAGCCCACTGGTGACAAGTCCGGGTGTGTAGGAGACAACTTTCTCGGACTCTGGGAGTGGGTTACGTAGCCTTCGGCCATAACAATAAAGATCAGTGGTGACGTGTACGGTAGCGGTGAGTGCACTGACTGACTTGTTTGTATTGTTTTGAGCTCTCTGAGGTCCTCCCAGGACACTGCCAACAGCAGTACTGTTGGAAAGGGTGCCTCGGACACCGGAGGGAAGGCCTGGGTGAGACGGATCCTCAGAGGGCAGCTTTCCCCGTGGGCAGAGGGGAGGACTCTCGGGGCTCATCGGTTTCTTCCTGGTCCTGGAGCCCTCGTCTGCCTCTGCCACCTGTCTTCTCTGCTGCGGTTCCCGCCCCCACCCCACACCCGACCCACACAGATGCACTGAGCGGGGACTTGCCGTATTCTCTGCCCTCACCCCACGCCCACCGACACTTCATTTGTGAAAGCCATTCCCTGGCTTAATTATTTGCAGATCTTTCGCTTTCGAGTCTCCCAAAGTCCGAAGACAGTGTGGATAATTAAACCTGGAGGGACCAGGGGCTTTGGAATTGGGGATGGGTGATGAGGTCACTCCTGATCTTTGTTGTCGTAGCTGAAGGTTACTTAGCCCACTCCCAGAGAAGCTTTGTCAGCCGCCCGCCCCACCGCCAGCTTGCTGAAGCCGAAGCTGGCCTGCGGGGACCTGGAGCCCTGCTCTCAGTTGGCTTGAGGTGGACCAGGCACAGCAGCCGGGCTGTTTACTCATTAGCACTCCTTGGGGGCCTCAGCAGTTGTTTCTCCCATCCCTAGACTTCACTGCACTTCTCACTCTCCCTGTCAGGGCCATGTCTTTTGTCTTTCTGGCCACCTCAGCCCCTACTCTGATCGGCCATCCTGGGAACCAAAGCCCAGGGTCAGAAAGGGGCCCGTTCCTGCAGGTGCCTGCAGTAGCCTCCGCTCAGTGTTGAGAGCTTTCCCAGACATGCCCTGGAAAGGAAACTGGGGCGGGAGGAATGAGGTTCCCTAAAAATACATTTAGATTTCCCAGTGGAGGGACGAGTGGAAGAGTGAAGCCAGGACTATGAACTAACTAAGCTGGACATTGAGCTTGGCTCTGTCTCGAGGTACGAAGGCTTCTGCTGGAAAAATCATCCCTGGAAGAGAACGGGAAAGAGAAAAAATTCTTTTACCCACAAATAAATCTGTAAGGGCTGTCCTGGGCCATGGAGATTAAGTAAATTGTCATTTGCGATAATAATACATTTTATAGAGGGCACTAAAATATCCTGATTTTGCTTTGCTCATCAGCATGACCCCACCTGTCCCGGGTGACAAGGCGGAGATGAGTCTGTTGCAGAAACAAGGGAACTGGGAAAAGGAGAAGCTAAGTGACTTGCCCAAGTCAGAACCACACCAGTGCCCTGCCCCTCCACCTCAGATCAATTACTCAGTTTCCTTGTGACAATACGGGGGCTCTCCTCAGGGAGGTCGTGACTTTCACTTGCTGGGCTGAAATTCTCTGGTAAAATCACCTGGAGATTCATCACCTCCCCCAATAGGGAATTCAAGCTCTCCTACTTCTTTTAAGCAGCAGGTCCCTCCTGGGCCCACCCATGTCATCTTGCTCTAGAGAGTAATGTCCCTTAGAATGAAGATATGAAGGACTGACCACAGCTGCCATAGCTGTACACCACGGAGTGCCAGGTCTGTGCCAAGAGTCTACATGAATTGTCCCATGTACTTTTTCCAATAATCCTGAGGAGAGGGCTCTCTGATTACAGCTATTTCTCAGATGAGGTGACAGGACCAGACATGTCAGCCTGCCCTAGGTCACACAGCTAGTAAGGGGCAAGAGCGGAGATGGAAGCCCAGGACCTCCTGGAGCAAATGTCCTTCCTTAACTGTGAAAGATGTGCTCTGCCACGAGCAGACATTCCCTGGAGGGGATGGCGGAGCACATTTCCAGCTTATGTGCCACCCCGTTAGAGTAGGGACATTGATCAGAGAAACCAAAGTACAGTAAAGATAAAGTTAGTGCCAGAAAATGCAGCCAGGCCCCCTAGAGATCACCTCCTGATGACTGCGGAGTACAGATGAAAAAACAGAGGCCACAGAGGGGCTGATTCTCTCTGGGTCAAACGGCAGAGCCAGAACTAAAACTCAGGTTCCCTGGCGCAGGCCCATAATCGCCTCTTGTCCCACCCCAGGACCTTGTCAGCTATCTCCTTCAGCTTTACAATTTTATCCCCCACTGCTTGCCATGTCAGAGGAGGTCTTCAACAGGATCTCTGAACATTGCTTCTTTCCGGCCTGTAGAGAAACTTCTTGGATTAGAAACAACGCCCTTCCCCAACACAAGCAAGCAAGCGAACATTCCTCAAACAATGTGGTCTCTAAACTATGCATCTAGAAGACTGTCCTCATAGACGCCTGATATGTTCAACTCATGTGGCCTCCCAAACCCATTCCTTCATCCCCATCCCCATGCCCATCCCCATCCCAACTGTTATCCTTATCCCTTCATCCCTCCATCCCCACCCCCTGCTGTGTTTGAACCAGGGCAAAGAAACACCCAGAGCATCTGTGGTCCCCAGCACACAACTGGAGTTTTGGTTTGGTTCCCAGACTCTTAAACTCATTGTGGTGCACAGGAGACAACTCTTCTAGCTCTGGCACTGGAGTCCAGTAACCTCCATTTCACAGGCCACTTCTGCCCATTACTGCCTGGACTTGGGCCATTTTCTTAACTGCTCAGGCCTCCAGTCTCTGGGGGTTTGTGTCCAAAGGGTAGACATGCCGTGCCTGGGCTGGGACTGCTTGGTGAGACCTGGGTGGGATTAGGGCAGCTCAGGAACCTCCATAGATCCTGCCTGGGAAACCAGCTCTAAAAGAGAAAAGAAAAGAAAAAGCCCTAATTTGTAGAAAGTTCTTATTATTGTGGTGTAAAAATCTCTACAATGGCCTGTCGCAAGCTACCTAACATTCCCAGACATTTATCATGCTCTTGGGAACTGGCATGAGCTAGCTCTGGCACACGTCTCATGCTGCCCGCCCTTGGCTCCCAAGATGTCCTGGTGCAGGGGCAGTTTTTAATTTTGTCTCAGTCCCTGGCAGGTGTCTGACAGCCTAGGAAAATCAAGTCCCAGACAGTACATCTCCCCAAGCTCCCAGATCCCAGCCAAAGGGTAAAGAAGCAAACAGTACAAAGCCTTGATGTCTAAAAGGTTTTTTCTTCCAAGAAGTTCAAAGCAGTTGCTGTGTCTGATCTTACCTTAGCCTCCCAGCAGCCTGGGAAAGTGGGGAGACAGCAAGAAGGATTTTTGTATCTCTTCCCGAAAGATGGGGATACTGAGGCCCAGAAAGCTTAGAAAGATTGGTCAAGGCCACTGGCAGTTTAGAGCAGAGGCCAAAATGGGAAGCCCAATTATGGCCCTTATTCTCACCATCAGGCTCCTTCCCCCACTATGCCTTTTCATGACCTCCCAGCAGGAGGTGGATGGAGAAGGAGAAGCATGAGATCTCCCTGTGGTTTTCGCAGACAGAACCCACGTCTCTACTTCCCAGCTCTCCCGGCTCAGACCACACACCCTTAGCACCTCCAGGGGAGCTGGCCCGACAGGCTTCCCTTGGGGGAATGCCAGCTCTGTCTCCGCTCATTAGCAGGTCTGTTTCCAGGTGGATCCACGTGGGGTCATTAAAGCAATAAACAAGTTCCAGGATTGTCGGTGGGCTGGACCTGGCACCCACGGCTCCCGGCATTGTGTGGCGTTCCAGTGGGCCCACACAGCCCCCGAAACAATGCCTCACTTCCTCCCAGGAAGCTGCAGACCTGAGCCAGTCTCCTGGGCTCGCCCACATGCTCTGGCCAAGCCATTGTCTAAGAGTCAGACAGGTCCAGCCATTCCCATGACCAAGGTAATCACATCCTCTTTGTCATGTAAAAGTAGGAGGACCAGCACCCCAAGGATGCTGCTGCCCATATCTCTCACAGTCCCTGGCGGGAGGCCTGTGATCCCACTCTCATCTGTATTCCGTGCCTCAGCCTCTCCCTGGAACAGGGTGCAAAGAAGCCCTAATCAAGCCTTTCAGCCCCTTTGGCACCCCTTTCTTCCTATGTTTGGCTAGGATTTTTCCCTCATATCTCCCCAGGTAGTGGCTGAATGATGGCAGGGTCCATCAATAAAGTGAGCAACAAGGAGGTCATCCAGCCCTACATGGTCACTGGCCTGGCAGGGAGGAACACTGGCCAGCCCAGGGTGTTCTTTCTCAAGAGATTCTAAGGTGTCCTTAGTGAGGCTTTTACCAGAGCCACTGTCTGCCTGGATTTCTTTTACACAGGTCTATTTGGGATTTCTTAAGTGGAATGATTTCTTAGGAACAGGAGAGGACTTGGGACAAAGTAAGCTAGAATCTAAAAAGAACATGGGATTCAGGGTAGGGAAGAGACCAAGCAGCCAAGGCCAGGTCTGTAGAACTTCAGGCGCAGGCCAGAGACCCTGGACCTCAGGATGAGAGGTATTGAAGTCTGAAGGCAAAGGTGCCAGAGGCTCTGCGTGCAGTCTCTTGCCCTTGCCAGGACCCAGCAAAAGCTGTGGAGACTGATGTGTGTATTTGAACACAATTTGCGAAGGTTGCTGGGCTTTGGTCCCACCCTTACCGGGGGAAGCACAGACACTCTGGATGAAGAAAGGTTGTGGCGGGGAGTGGCACGTGGGAAGATGTGCTGGGAAAGAAATCTTCCACAGAGAAAGGAGTCCTGCTATGGCTTCAGGTAGAGATGTTGGAAATATACTGAAAAGAGATGGGAAGGAGACAGACCAGCTTCGAACCATATACCTTCAATGTAGGACATGGCAATATTGCCCTTTTGTTTCCTTTTAAAATTAGCTTCATTGAGACATAATTAACTTAAAGTAAAACACACCATTTGAAATGTACAGTTCGCTGAGTTTGACACATTTACAAACCCACATAACCACCACTATGATCAAAATACAGAATATTTCCATCACCCCAGAAGGTTCCCTCTTGCTGCTTCGCAGCTAGCCTCCCCCAACCACCAGCCCAGGCAACCACGAGTCTTGTTTCTGTCACTATGGAATAGTTTTGCAAATTCAAGATTTTTATATAAACAAAGGCGTAGAGGAGTATGGGCACTTATGTGTCTGACTTTACTCGGCTGTTGCATGTATTGGTAGTTTTTTTTTTCTTTTTTTTTGCCGAGTAATAGTTCAAGTGTGACTTTACCACAATTTGTTTATCCATACTTGTTAGGAAACATTTGGATTGTTTCCAGTTTGGAACTGTTTTGAACAAAACTTCTTCCATTATCAGTGTAAAAGTTTTTGTGAATATATATTCTCATTTCTCTTGGATTTATATCTAGTAGGAGAATTGCTGGGTTGGATGACGAGTGTATGTTAACTCAATAAGAAATTGCTAAACTATTCTCCAAAGTGATTATAGTGCGTCATGTGGCCACCAGCAATAATGAGCCTTCTGGCCGCTCTGCACCCTTGCTTACACTTGGCGTTGTCCATCTTCTTTCATTTAGCCATTCTAATTGAAATTAGTAAAATCTCATTATGGTTTTAATTTGTATTTTTTTGATAACTAATGATGTGGAATGTGCCTGTTGGCATTCATATATTTACTTTGGAGAAGTGATTGTTCATATCGTTTGTCCATTTTTTAAAAATTGGGTTGTTTGTCCTATTATTGAATGTAAGAGTTCTTTATATATTCTGATTACAAGTCCTTTGTCAGAAATATATACTGTAAATACTTTATTCCAGGCTGGTACATGTGACTTTCTTTTCCATTTTCTAAAAGTCTCTTTCAAAGAAAAGAAGTTTCTAATTTCAATGGAGTCAAATTTGTTTCATTTTTGGTGTCCTAGAAATCTTTTCTAACCCACAAAGGTCAGTAAGATTTTCTCCTATGTTTTCTTTTGGAATTTTATCATTTTAGCTCTTATGTTTAGGTCTATGATTAACTTCTAGTTTATTTTTTAAGAATTATGAGTGTTGAGATCAAGGTATGTTTCCGCCATGAGACTATATAGTTGTCCTAGCATCATTTATTGAAATGATATCTTTTCCTTTTTAAGTTATTGTGGCAGCCTTGTCAAAAATCAATTGACAAAACATGTGTGGGTCTAGTTCTAAACTTTCTACTCTGTTCACGATCTATATGTCCCTCCTTACACCGATACTACTAAACTGACTTGATTACTATAGCTTTAGAGTAGCTCTTGGAGTTAAGTAATATAACTCTTACTTTGCTCTTCTTTTTCCAGATAACTTAGGATATTCTAAATCCTTTGAATTTCCACATAAATTTTAGAATAAGCCTGTCGATTTCAGGAAAAATTCCTGGGTATTGTCTTAGTCCCCTCGGGTTGCTGTTACAGAATACCACCAACCTACCAAAGGCTTAAACAACAGAAATGTATTTCTCATGGTGCAGATTCAGTGTCCAGTGAGAGTCTACCTCCAGGCTCATAGATGGCCATCTTTTCTCTGTGCTGTCACTTGGTAGAAGAGGTCAGGGATCTCTCTGTGAACTTTTGAATACCCCTTTTGTGAGGGCTCTGTTCTCATGACTTAATCACCTCCCAAAGGTCCCACCTTCTAATATAATGTTTTTTGGGGGGACACAAATATTTAGTCTATAAAAGTGATTATGATTGGGATTACATTAAATCTACAGATCAGTTTTGGGAGAATTCACATTTTAATAATATTGAGTCTTTTCTTCCATGAACATGGCATAGGCCTTCATTCATTTAGATCTTTAATTTCTCTCAACAGTGTTTTGCAGTTTTTCATGTAAATGTCTTACACATCTTTCATGAAATTTATCTCTAAGTATGTCATGCTTGTTGATGCTACTATAAATGGCAACTTTTCATTTCATTTTCCAATATTTTGTTACAAATATATAGAAATACAACTGATTTTTGTATATTGACTTGTATTCTGCAACCCTGCTCAACTGACTTATTAGTTTTTGTAGTCTTTTTTGTAAATTGCTTAGAGTTTTCTACATACATGTCATTTTAGCTGTGAGTAAAGATAGTTTTATTTCTTCCTTTATTGTCTGTATGCTGTGCATTACTGTATTATCATACTTGGTCTTGATATATTCTTCTTTTTATATATTGCTGGTTTCTATTTGCAATCCAGCAATATATTTCTTTATTTCTTTCCTTATTATATCTTTATTTGTGACATCAGAATAATGCTAGACTCATAAAATGAGTTGGGAAGTGTTCCTTTCTCCTCTGTTTTATAAAACAATTATGGTTAGTATTATTTCATCCTTAAATAATTGATAGAATTTTGCCAGTTTTTTAAAAATTATATATTCAAGTCTTCAATAGATAGAAGGCTATTCAATTTTTCTATTTCTTCTTGGGCTAGATTGTTTAATATGTGTGTTTCAAGTAATTTGTCCATTTCACATAAGTTGCCAAATGTATTCATAAAGTTAATAATACTCCCTTCTTACACTTTTAATGTCTGTAGGATCTGAAGTGATGCTCCCTCCCTTTCATTTCTGATATTGGTAATTTGTGTCTTTCCTCTTTTGTCGTTGATCAATCTAGCTAGAGGTTGATCAATTTTATTGACTTGTTCAAAAAACCAGCCTTTGCTTTCATTGATTTTCTTTACTGTTGGTCTGTTTTCTATTTCACTGATTTTCATTCTTATTTTTATTGTTTTTTCCTCACATTACTTTTTGAAGGCCATAGAAAGGCACAGGTTCCCACTCTCATCTTCTGTCATAAGTAATGGAACATCTGAATGGAAAGGGGTCTTAGACATAATCTTGTCCAACCCCTTTCATTTTATAGAGGAACAGAAATCCTAGGGGGATGGAATTTTTCTTAGGCAACTTAGTTTTCTTCCAAGGCCAATGCATTTATTCATTTATTTAATCCTTCCTTTATTAATATATTCTTATTCATTCATTAAGACACATTTGTTGAGCTTATACTATGGGCCTCTGTTCTGTTCCAAAATCAAAGATGAGTACGTCACAGTCTCAGCCTTCAAAGACTCCCAGCCTGCTAAGGGAGACAGCAAGTAACAGATAATTACAATGCAGTTCCAAGAGCCATAACAGAGGTGTTCCCAGGCTTCCATAAATGCACTGAGGGTAGATGACAACATCTGATGGTTAGTGTGAAGATGAGGGTGGAGGAGACTTTTAAAACGCATTCAACAGGCAAAATGGATCCACTTTTCTTCCATCCAGAAAGAATTTTGTGAAGCTACTAAATATTTGTTTAAAAAGGTAAATAGAAAACAATACAGTCTTAATAAAAAGTAATCAATTAATCAATTAGCTAATGTTGTGTCCAGAGTCATTCTAGGAGGTTCAGGAGAATACAGATTACTTTCCAGAGAATAAATATTCTCTTGGATTTCTATTTACTAATTCTTTTGCAGGTGGCCAATCCCATTTTAAATATATTTCAAATATGTAGAGTTATCAATATTGACATTCTTACCTATTATGTCTTTACCTATTGTTGCAAATAAATTACCCTGACTTAGCAACTTTATTGTCATATTATACAGTTTCTGAAGGTCAAGAACCCAGCAGTGGCTTAGCTGAGTGTTTCCGGCTCGGGGTCTTGTACGTGGTCGCTCATGAAGTTAGTGGCCGGGGCCACAGTCTCTGAACACTTGACTGGGGCTCGAGAGTCTCCTTCTATGGTAGTCACGTGGCTGCAGGCAGGTGGCTTCAGTTCCTCACAGCGTGGGTGTTTCTACAGGGCCACTGGACATGGCAGGTGGCTTCCCCTAGAGCAAATAATCCAAATGCCACTCTGTCTTTTACGACCTCTTCTCCAAATCACAGTGTCATTTCTGCCTTATACTGTGCATTAGAAGTGAGTTACTAAGTCCATCTTACACTCAGAAGAAGATTACACCATGGCAAATATGCACACCAAGAGGTGGGGATCATTGGGGGCCATCTCAGGTGTTTACTCACCACAGATACTCTCATAGACTGACCACAGTTTTAGAGATCTGGAAGCTTAGTGACATTAATATTGAAATAGCCATTCACCTTTGCCTCATTTTCCACATAGAAATGTAAAGAAAAGGGCCTAATTCTTAAAAATAAAGTTACTTTGTGGGATCTACTCCTCTTTAAAGATATTATACAATTACATCTTAAAGTAAGAAGTAATAGGAGTTTTTACTGATAACCAAATTCAACCCCATGCTGGGAGAAATTGCTTAGCTATCAGGAGGTAACTTCAAGGAATCTTCTAGAAGGATGTTACCATTATCCTTTGGCAGTTTAGAATTATGCAGGATTATATTCAATTTGCTTATTTTAAGACTGAAGATGCAGCAGTGAACAAGACAAAGAGGAGTGGCGATGAGGGGTGTTGTGGAATGTTTATGTCTCCCACAAATCCATATGTTGAAGTCCTAATCCCCAAATATGGTGGTACTTGAAAGTGGGATCTTTGGGAGATAATTAGGTTTAGATGAAGCCATTAAAGTGGGGCCTCCATGATGAGGACAACAGCTCTCTTTACCATGTGAGGATACAGGTGGTCATCTACCAGCCAGGAAAAGAGCTCTCAGGAGGAACTCAGTTGGCTGTAACCTTGATCTTGGATTTCTAGTCTGCAGAACTATAAGAAATGAATTTCTTTGTTAAGCCACCCAGTCTATAGAATCTTGTTATAACAGCCTGAGCAGACTAATATAAGGGGTTACTGTAACGTGATTAAGTAGAAGCAAGCCTAAATTCACAGCGTTAGGATGCTGCAGCTATCAGTGATGAAGGAATCTGTCTGCAGAGGGGCAGGGCTGATAGGAGGGAGCTTTGACCACTGGAGAAGTTACTGAAAATGTGACTGGAGAGCATGGAAGTAAAATTTTAAGAGCCAACTTGGAATACTAAGCCAATAGTAGAAAATTTGGAGAAGAATCACATTGTTAGCAGAGGAGTGGGGTCAGGGTCATGGTGTAGATTCTACTGATGAAAGGTGGGTTTTGGTTTTTTCTTAACAGAATAGGTTCTTTGGCTTGCATAAGTAGTTTGTCATGAAAAAGATTTAAAATTGGAACAAGTGTTAAGACCTACCTTACTTTTCCAGGGCTCAAGAGAACAGGACACAGTGAGGATGACTGTGTAGACTTAGAGGTCCAGCCATGAAATAAGGCAGATCCCTCCCCCTCATGCACCCTTGGACAAGGAAGAACTCTCTGTCTTGCCTATAGAAGTAACCCAGGAGGGGTAGATCTAATTCTTCTCTAAAAGTTCTTAGAAAGATATGATTCCAGGCTCATCTCAAAATAAAGAAAAGTTTTAGGGGAGATCTATATGCTAAATTAGGGAATTAATTCAGCTATTGTAACAAACACCGGTGTCACAGTAGCTCATAGAAGATAGCAGTTTATTAGTCTCTTCTGTAATTGTCCAAGAATAAGCAGTGCAGAGTGTTATGGGAGCTGCATAGTCAGAGATCCAGAGATCCTTTCATCTCATGGCTTTAAATAGCTGCCACAGCTCCTGCCACCATGCTCACATTCCATCCAGCAGAAGGGAGAAAGACAGAATGGGAAGAATATACCTTTTCTTGCTAAAAACATGATCTGGAAGTACCTATATAACTTTGTGCAGGTTCTATAGGGCAGAACAAGGAAGTTGTATGTATCACTTCTGCTTAGGTCCTATAGGGCAGAACTTAGGCACGTGGCCATAAATTCCTTAGCTGCAAGGAAGACTGGGAAATGCAGTCTTTTGATTGGTTGTCATTTTCTCAGCTAAAAGTTGTATTACTCTAGGTGGGAAAAACAGTTACTTGGGGGACAGCTAGCAGCCTCTGACATAATAATCTTCCTGTATTCTTGCCTAAAAGGAAGACCAAGCAGATAAGTCACAGGTAAATATTCTTTCATTAGACTATAAACTTTATGACAGCAAAGACCCTAGCTCCTTTTTCTCTTCACTTTATTGTCATTGCCTGGCACAATTCATGGTACACAGCAGGTTCTCAATGTGTTTTTATCAAATAAATAAATGAATGAGAGTTTTAGAAGACCCTCTTGTGCCTTTTTCCAGGCACTTTTGTTGCAAGGATCAAGACCATCTGATTTCTCATTAAAATTAAACCTGAGAAAGTATGTTGAGAGCCAAAGTGAAATTTCCTACCCACTGCTCCCAACCTGGCAAGTAGTTTGATCTCTTTATAGCCTTGGTCTAATGTCTAGTGATGGTGAGTTTTAGATGACATGGTGCACACAGAGCAGTTCAATGGCAAACAATGTGAGAAAGCTGGGCTCTTCCAGCCTTTCTAATGTGTTATCACTATAAGCAAACCTGGTATCTTCCTGAGAGAATTTTATCCCAAGATCTCCTATATTGCACCAATTAATTATTTTATACAGGAGGGGCCTGAGTTGGATGAATGGCTCATCTATTGGGAAGTGCTGGAGGGCCGTCTCAAGCAGGCAGAGCCTTCAGCCTCAGGTTGGGCCTGGGTTAGCCTCACAGCTCTTCCTTGAGGGCTGTGTGTTCAGCCTCCATATTCACTAAGCTGAAAGAGTCAAAAACAGTAAAATGGGGAAGATAATACAGCAGTCAATAAAATATAAAGTAAATTAAGAAGAAATAAAAAGATGGTAAAAACAGTAAAAAAAAAAAAAAAAAAGGCAGCAGGCAAGTGATATGACCTAAAAATAAACCAAATAAACTTAAAAGAAATGAAAAGATAAAACAAAGACACAATAAGGCAAAGGTTAGAAATAAAAGATTGAGAATAAAAAGATAATACAATAACGATAAATCTAAAAGATAAGATGGGATAGAAGAAAATAGTATAAAATAGCTAGAAGAAAGACAAAATGGAGATTAAAAATGATTGAGATAAGTAGAATCATTAAAGACAGAAAAATAAAGACTAAAGGGATTAAAACAATAAAATGTGGTAAATCAATACCAAAAGAAATAAGCAATGTAAAAGAGTGGGCTATGGGGGAAGACAGTAATAGATTAATTTTGCTTCAAGTTAAAGTAATGCTACAATGCAAGTACAAAAGCCTGCTCCTCGTGCAGATGCAGTCTGGATCTAGGCAGCCTCAAGGCTGTGCAGACTTCCCACCCTCTAAGCATCCACGTTAATTTGTTAGGGCTGCCCTACCAAAGCACCACAGACCGGGGGGGCTTAAACAGCAGAAATTTATTATCTCACAGTTTTGGAGACTAGAAGTCTATGGTTAAGGTGTTGACAGGGTTGGTTTCTCTGACTGCCGTGAGGAAAGGATTTGTCCCAGGTCCCTCTCCCTGACTTGTAGATGGCCATCTTCTCCCTGTGTCTTCTCTTTGTGTGTGTCTGGGCAACTTTCCTCTTATAAGGACATCAGTCACATTGGACTAGGGCTCACCCTAATAACCTCATTTAAACTCATTTACCTACGTAAAGACCCTGTCTCCAGATACAGTCACATTCTGAGGTCCTGAGGGTTAGAACATGAATTTGGGGGAGGGGATGGACACAATTCAGCTCATAATAACAACTGGGAGGAGACCCTCTGCGCAGAGAGATGAAGACAGAGAACAAGACCTTTGACCTCTTGCCTGGTTTTGAGTCTCTGATGGAACTATTATTTTTCTTCCTTCATTTCAGTTTCTGATTAATATTCTTCATTTCATTTAGACCCACAGGGCAGAAAGGCTGAGCTCTAGATGGATAAGGTTCCGGAGTCCCTAACCCATTTTCTGTCCTGATGTTAGAGTTTTGGGGAGCAAGAAACGTCCCATGAGGTTGGGCTGGTGTGCTTAGCTTCTCAGGCCATAGAAACATTTGCTCTGGCTAGAAACATTTGTGAGATCATAAGTGCCTTCTAATTACCCCCTAAATCAACAGCATGATCTCCAGTGATGTTTTGCAGCTTAGCATATACTTCATTGTCTTCTGCCTTTTCCAAACAGGAAAGCCCAGGAAAGCTGGCCACCAGCATACCTCACTAATAGGACTAAATTTTCTGTACTTGGTTTCTCTCTTGCTCCAAAGATGGAGCTCAGAGAAAAGCCTGAGAAGTCCTCCTCCCCTCTTCCTGGAGAAAGACGCACAGAACCACAGAAGAAGCAAGCCGGAGATCACCTAGCTCAGTCTCCTTGTTAATAGTTGAGGAAATAGAAATCTAGAAAGGAAAGACTTCCCCCAAAAGTAAATGTTCTCATCCCTGCCCCATTCCCCTCCTCCCCACCCTCTCTGTGTACGCCCCTTCCCCCACATATACTAAGTAGACAAACAGAGCCCAGGCCACGAGTGGTCTTCTGACAGGGGCTGACTTGAGAGCGTTTAACCTGTGCAACTGAAGAGGCCAGGCCCCTGTGCTCAGAAGGGCCCTGAGCTTGATTTAATGCTCTGCTATTCCCATCTTGAATTCCTGAAAATTTTGGAATTAGAGATGCTACATGTCAGTTTGCAGTGGGCCCTACAGGCATTGTGGTGGCAACCCCACCTCCAACTCCACTTCCCACTGTGATGAAGAAGGATCCACAGCCACTCAAGCTCCTTTTGACCATGAGCTGTCCAGAGCAAGACATTCTGGGCACAGTTTTAGCACTAAAGGAGTCATTCAGAACAGGAAGAGGAAGGCGAGGAAGCTGCAAGTCCCAAGGCTGTCTCTCTGACTTTAATTCCCCAGGGGGTTTTACCTAGGGCATGAACCCTAGAGGCATCCACCTAGAATCTCCAGCCTGCAGACTTCGCCTGTCC
This sequence comes from Cynopterus sphinx, assembly GCA_030015415.1. Taxonomy (NCBI): domain Eukaryota; kingdom Metazoa; phylum Chordata; class Mammalia; order Chiroptera; family Pteropodidae; genus Cynopterus; species Cynopterus sphinx. The sequence goes on along the minus strand of CM057392.1, from coordinate 19,976,973 downwards.
CAGCCCTTTTCCCTTCAAGATCTCCAGTTTCCCAGGCAGAAACCCAAGGGGGTGGGAAAGGGGAAGGATGAAAGGAAAGTGAAAGTATCAGCCTCTCTGGATGGCCCCTTCTCTTCCTCCTCCTCCTCCTCCCCCTCCCGCCGTTGCCATGGAGACCAGAACAAAGCATCTCTTTCCCTTCTTTTCTGGATTGTTAATTGTCTTTACTTCATGGTGCCTTTGTTAATTGTTGCCAGTCCCTCCCAGGATGAGGATCTAGGCTTCCTCAAGACCAGAAAGAAGATTAAAAAAAAAAGTTAGGTAGTGGGGGTCGGGCAGTTAGGGGGTGGAGGTGAAGGACTGAAGAGGTAACATCAAGATTTTAAAAATTGCCCAGGCTTCTGAGAAGACAACACATCTTTACCTCTTTAGCTCCCTCCCCTAATCAGCTGCCTTTCAGGTGGGCCCCCAATGAGAGAAGAGACAGAAGAGAATGGAAAGAGAAAAGAAAAACAACCATTGTGTGTATATATATGTGTGCCTGTTACATGTGTGTCTTTGCACTGAACCCATGTGAAGTTGACCAGTAAGACATGTAGCTTGATCTTTACCCCTAGTGTTTGAGACTATTAATAATTAAATTTACAGAAAGAATGCTATGGAGGTGAGAATGACTAGTCCAGCCCTCATCCTCTCTCTCAGTTCCCATGGCAGCTAAACATGTAAAGAATGGGGTGGAGGTTTTGAAAGTGTGTGTGTGTGTGTGTGTGTGTGTGTGTACTCGTAAGTGCATTGAAGGGTGGTGGTATAAGTGGAGCCCTCTCCTTCAGAGAGAGTCCTCAGTTGGGGGACAGGAAGCAGACTGACATATAAGGAACAGAGGGCCATTTCTACTTCTAGGGTCTAAGCTGTTGAACACTTAAGTGTTAGTTTATATGGTTCAGATTCTAAGGACCAGAAAATTCCATAAGAAGTGCAAATGGTATAGCAGAAACAGCATGGATTCGAGGAGCAGAAAACCTTGTCCAAAGTCAACTCTTGGCCCTTCACCTTGTGGCACTAGAAACTTTCCTTCCACCCTCTGTGTTTCAATTTTCTCATCTGTGAAATGGAACTGCCTCCATCTACATAGAGTTGTCAGGTTAAAGGAGATCATGTGTGTAAAGTGCACGCCTTGGCTAAGATGCCGCCTTTCTGTGTACAAAGAGAGAAGCTATAGGAGATGTTTCTGGAAGGCTGATTCCTTCCAGATCTGATAATCTCAGTCTCTGACAAGCAAATGAAACATTCTGTGAATCAATCTATGATCTTCTTGATTAGTTCCCAAATCCAAGTGTGACTCAGGAAAAACTCAAGTAGAACTGAGTAGAGGCCCCCCAAGCGATGACCTAAAGGGAATGCCTGACTCTGAAAAGTTGCTGAGGGCGGCGCCATGGGGCAAGACCCATCTGAGCTGAGAGCTCCTAAAGCCCATGTCTGGCTACAGGTATCTAGGAAAGCACTACCTCAGTCAGTAGGATGAAGAGTTGGTACCCAGAGGAGCTCCACTAGGATGGGTCTGCCTTGACCTGAGCTGACCTACAAGCACCCTCCTCTTGGAGACGTCACAGAGAAAATGGTCCGTGGGTAGGTGGTCTGCGTGTGGGGAGGACTAGGAAGGGCTTCAGGCAAAGCAGCAGAGGCAGGGATTTCAGTGAGGATCTGTGCTTCTCTCCAAATCCCTCAGTTCATTGTTTTTCTCAGAGCTTTCTCTCCCTCACCCTGCTCCTGGAACACGGAGGAAAGCAATTCACACCATTCTGTGAATTTTAATCCTTTGATTACTTCTCCTGAGGACATTTGCATTTAACTTTGTCTCTACCCTCTGAGGTTAAAGGGAGTGTGGGGAACCCCAGCACCTTGGGCACCACAGCCCCCACCATTGTCTCAGGATCAGGCTTGATAGCCACAGGAAGTGGATTGGAGACGCACTGAAGCCAATCAAAGTCTTTCCTTCGGCAAATATTTTTTGAGCATCTACAGCAGGTCTTCAAATAATGTTTTGTTATAATGTTGACGAGATGCCTTAGAAACTTAACTCTTGTTTATATCAATTACCCCATGGTAAAATTGGTTTCTACAACTCATTTTGCTTAAAGTTTCAGAATCTAATGACGTCGTTAAGTGAAGACTTAACTGTATTCTGAGCTCTGCAAATTAAATGGAAAATAGAGTAGACAAAATTCTTCCCACATGGAGACCACAGTCAAAATTGGGAGGTAGAAAAAGCACAAGAAAACAGAAAAAATAAGTACCAACTGTGGTAAGGGCTATGAAGGGAGCAGGGGCTGAGGAAGATAAAGGGTAGAGGAGGATTTTAGATGGGGAAGAGGAAAGGTGAAGAGAGGGACATTTGTGTTGAGACCAGAAGATGAAGAGGAAGGAGTCTGCTTTGGGAAGAGCAGGGTTTAGGAAGTGCTTACCATGTAAAGGGATATTTATAGGATTTGAAGTCTAGTTTAAGGTGGCTCTTTCAATGTGGAACATCTGATTGGGACTGGGAAACATTTCTGAGATAACAGTTTAGGATTGGCAGACACAGCAAGGAGAGGATCTTGAAACATAAACAACTGTTTGATAAGCTGGCAGTTTGCTAGGTTAAGCAAACTATTGTCCCAAGGAGGGGGCTATTTGAGCAGTCCATTGTTCAGATAAATTGATTTTCAGGAAGTTTCTGAAACAAATAATGAAGTTATTTACTTGTTTATGGTCTTATCTTCTTGGGCAAGAAATTTCTGGAACAAATATTAAAGACATGTTGATGTAAACAGCCTTAGTTAAATTATGTGGCTGTGGGTGGTCTCAGTTCTAAGAAGCTGTGAGGCTGTGATAGTCTAGCTGAGATGATGAGAGCCTGGGCTAGGGTGGGGACAGTGAAGACAGAGAAGTGAATGGATTGGTATGTATTTTTGCAGATAGATCAATGGCATACACCAGTTCAACGGGAAAGGAGGAATCAAGGATGACTCTTAGGTTTTAGGCCTGAGCCACTGGGTGGGGTGTAGTACCATTCATTTACTGAGATGAGAAAGACGGAACATTGTGTAAACAGACTTTGGAACGGTGGCTAATGTTTCACTTTTGAACATGTTAAGTTTAGAATGTCCTTAAGATCCTCAGGTAAAAATGTCTAGTGTGTGTTTGGATAGTTGAATCTGATGTGCATTAAAGAGTCTTGGGAGTTTAAATAAAAATTGAGAACGTCATCAGCACATTGTCGTTATTTAAACCTATAGAAATGGATAAAGTACACCTAGGGAGAGAAGGTAGAGAGAAAGGAAAATGAAATGGGTGCAGGAGAGAGCCCACAGGAAACACCCACCTGGAGACAAGGGTGGGGGAAGAAATATAAATAAGGGAGGCCAAGAAAAGGCAACCATTGAGGTCAGGAGACATTTAGGAGAGTGTGGAGTCATGAAGTGAGCATTCCACTGGGGTAAATGGTGTAAATTTGATGGGTGTTCCTGGGAAGTGGTATGATAGTGTAGAAAGACCTAGAATCTTCAGAGTCAGATAACTTCCATCACTTATTGGCTATGACCTTGAGCTTAATTCTTCTCACCTCTAAAATGGGGATAGTGATCCAACCAACCTCAAAGATTTAGGATAAGGTACTTTATTACTGTATATGAGAATAGTACCACGTGTAAGACATAGCAGGAAGATACTTAAAAATATCTCAACTTAGTGGCAGCTACTGGGAAAGGTTGACATCTGTGAAGTGAGATATGGTGGATGGGGGTGTTTGAGAGAGGAGACCCTACTGCCTATCTCTCTGTTCTTCCTCTCTCCATCTGCTGTGGCTAACTGGAACATTGGAACCATGTGACAGATACATGGAAGGATCTATAATGAAGGTAGCCATTAAATCTTGATCAGGAGCCAGAGAAAAACACCCAGATATATGGCAAACACAGCCATGGTGGCTGGTGGCACCTGGGTACTCTAATAATTTCTGAAATGGCTTCATCCATGATCATCCAAAAGTCAGACTGTGAAGAGTTGATGTTGACTTCTCCCACCTCCTTACCCCCACCTGTTTCCTTCTTTTCATTTTTCCTACCCCTGGCTTAGGCCTGTATCACTTTTTCCCTGGTTATTGCCATTGTCTGGTCCCTTGCCTTCCTGCCTCCAGCTAGAATCAGAGGCCCTATTTAGAATCTCTTAATGACTCCCTGTTCACTTCAATCAACCCACTAATCAGTAAGTATTTTTCAAGGGCTGGGCACAGGGATCTAACAGTGAACCAGAAAGACACATTTCTGCCCTCATGGAGCTTACAGTCCAGTGCCGGGAGACAAGCAAATGAATAGGTTTCATACTATATATGACTGGGGCACTTCTGGAGCCATACACAGATGAAGCACCTGACCTGGATTTGTCTGTTAACAAAGGCTCTTGAAGAGTTAGTTGATATCTGCACAGAGACCTAAAATGAAAATAGGAAGGCGCTAGGAAATGATAAAATCACAAGTGATGGTCTATATGCCTGGCTGAGACTCAGGCCACCTACACCGCGCTCATGTTACCTGCAATTCCAGGATTGCCACTCCTTTAACCTACTCGACCCCCTTCACGTGATAGCTTCCCCAAGAAGACTCTGATCTGGACCCCACTTTAGTGCCTTTGATGGGCCCCATGTCCCGTGTGCTTGCCTAATCTCAGCACTCTTGCACTTCACTGTAATTGTATGTTCACTCGTCTTTCTCCTTCACAAAGTGAGAATCCGGAAAGCGCAGGGCATTCTCCCATTCATCTCGGTGTCTCCTTTACCCAGCTGAACCCGGCACATTGTAGATATTTAATAAATACATTGAAACCACCACCCCCAACCCCGCCCCATGTGGAACAGGTCAGGAAAAAAATAAAGGACTTGTTTGCGAGTGCAAGATGTTAGAACTAGGGACTGGTCTGCGACTTCAGGAAACTGCCCAGCTGCAGGTGGGATCAGGTTCCTAGGAGAGGTTCTGAAATCGGGGTTTTCAAAACCCCGAATCGAGGCTCTCTGTCTGGAGGGGTAAGGATGCTGGGAATTGGATGGATAACTTTTTGGGTCTTGCTTCGGTAGCGACCCTCATGCCTGGGCAGTGGCAGTGGCAGGGTCCGCGTCTTTCTTCCATCCTCTCTACACCCAGCCTTCCCGCCGCGCAGGGGCCTTCGCCCTCCCCTGCCCACCAGAGGTTTCCAGCTGTCGATGGCAGGATGGACCTGGCTGCAGGGAGGAGGAGGGAACTCTCTGTCCCTCCCTCCTCCTCCGTCTCCCCACCCTTCCTCCCTCCTCCCGCTGCCGCCGGCTCTCTGTCTCCCTCCCTCTTTCTCCTCTGAGGCTGTGGAGTCGCCCCGCAGGCGCGAGCGCCCGGCTCCGGGTCCCGGCAGGGAGCGGAGGGTGCGCGCGCGGGTCGGGCACCCGGCCGGGCGCGGCGGGCCGCGGGGAGGCCGGGCGCGGCGGGCAGCCGCGGGGCCCGGGTCGGGACCGCGCCGGGGCGCGCGGGGCCGGGCGGCGGGCGGGGCCGGGGCCGGAGCGCGGGAGGCAGGAGCCGGCCGCGGCGGAGGGCAGAGGGCGGAGGGCGGAGGGCGGAGGGCGGAGAGCGGCCTGGCTCGGAGGGCGCCGCCCGGCCGAGTCCGCGGCCCGGAGCCGCGCGCGCCCCGGCGGCCCCGCGTCCCGAGCGAGTCGGCGGCCGGCGGCGGGGGGCGCGCCCCGCCCGGCCCCGCGCCCGGCCCCGCGCCCGCCGCGCGGCCGGGCATGTGAGGGCGAGCGCGCCGCCCGCCCGGACGGCCGGAGGAGCCCGCGCCCCGCGGAGCCGTAAGTGCGCCCCTCGCGCCCTCGGAAGTTTGACACTCGCGCCCCCACGCTCCCGGGCACACGCCCGCGCGCGTCCCCGCCAGTTTCCGTCCTTCGCAAAGTTTTCCGAGGGAGGACGGACCCCCACCTGACCCCATCAGCGCCAGACGCGGGGGGGGCTCCTCGCGGGCAGCCCGGGGCCTGGCGCGGGGGGCGGCCGGCGGGCACCCGGTCTTCCCCACCAGCCTGTCCGCGCACCCAGCTCCAGGGATCCCAGCGGGACGCCGAGGCGCCCTGTGCGCGCCCCGAGTGCGGCTCGGGTGCAGGCGCCGAGGCGCAGGCCCCCCTCGCCCCCCGCCCCGCCCCGGCCGCGCCGACCTTCCCTCCGCCAGGTCCGGCGCCCGGCGGAGCGGCCGGCCGGCGGGCGCTGCGTCCTGTCCGCTGCGGCGGCGGCTCTCGCCTCGCCCCCTCCCCCTCCCCCAGCCTCCTCGCCACCCCCGCGCCCCCCGGGGATGCCGGAGGGGGAGCCTTTGCATCCCGGTCTCGTCTCCGGAGCAGGTCGTCCCCGGGTGTGCGTGTGTGTGTATGGGGGGGGCGTCGCTCGGTTCCCAGAGGCTCGCCATTGTTTTCCCACCCCGCGCGCTCACACGCGCACACACACGCGCGCTCACACGCACACGCGCACACACTCACGCGTGTGTCCGCGTCTGTGCGCGCGCGGCGGCGGGTCCCGACACGCGGAGGGGTCGCCCGCGGGCTGCCCCGCGGCCCGGCCGGATCCCGCAGCTGGGGCTGCCCCATTACTAAGCCGGAGCCGGGGCGCGCGCGGGGTGCGGTGCGGGAGCGCGGGGGTGGCCTTGGAGCCCCGGGCGGGGCTGCGAGCCGTGCCTGGGCGGGAAGGGGATTTCAACTTCAGCCCCGGACCGCTCCGCGAGCACCCCGGGGCCGCCGCCCGGACGGGCAGGGAGAGGCCGGCGAGTGCTCCCGGGAAGTTCGCCTGGACGCTGGGGGGATTCCCGGGCGGGGCGCCCCCGCGCCGGCGAGGGGTCCGGCGTCAGACAGCCGGGGGGGTGGGGATCCTGCTGTTCTGGGAGGACTTGCCGGGCACCCTGGTCCACGCTGGCCGGGCTCCCTGAGGAAGCCACGCTCCAGATGCTGGTCCTAATCCCTCACCTATGGGCAGCGTGGGCTCCGGCGAGTCTAACTTTTCTAGCTTTTCCTTGAAGCGAAACGGAAAGAGTTATGCATACATCTTTGAAATTGGCATCTAATGACTAGTTAAGGGATAGTGGTTTGGAAGGCATGAAGTATAGGAGGGTAGGGAGCCCCCTCCCCCCTAATGTGACCACTGAAAGCCAAGTGTAGCTGAGCGGTTAACTGTCACAGGCGACGTGATTTGAAGCAGTTTAACCTTCCTCCGCTGTGTGCCTCACTTTGGTCTTCTGAAAGCTGGGTTTATGTGAACATACCTACCTCTTCGGGTTCTTGAAGACTAAAAGTCTTCATGAAATAAAGCTCATAGAACACCGCCTGGCACAGAGTGCTGGGGAAACGTTAGCTGTTCTTGTCATTGTTACTAACCTGACCTTGTACAGAACCCAGAAGAGCACTTTGGGACTGTGATCATTTAATCAATTATAATAATTGTCCACTTCTGGAGAGGAAGAAACCTCACTCTTGTCACCCTTTCCTAATTTTGGCTCCTAGTCTAGTTCCATCTTGTTTAGTCTCCTATCTCCTCCGCGCCCCCCCCCCCATTCTATCTTCTCTCTCTGCCTTTACAATTTTTGTGAAAGGCTCGCGCTCTCTCTGTCTCTCTGTCTCTCTCTGTCTCTGTCTCTGTCTCTCTCTCTCTCTGTCTCTCTCTGTCTCTGTCTCTCTCTCTCTTTCTCTCTTTCTTTCAATCTTGGCCCAACTTGCAGTGTTCTCAGTGGAAATCAGGCCCCAGGAAGGAAGTGTCTCCGCAGGGTGTCTGTCCCCTGAGTTTCCCCGGCCCAGGCTGCTGGCTCAGGATTGGATGTGCATTTGTGTCTCTGGGGCTGGGCGAATTTCCCGGGAGAGGAGCCCAGGTGTCTGGGACCCAGGGGAAGAGTCAGGTGGGATGGGCTGGGGTTGTTCCTGGGGGAGCAGTGATGTCTGGGTTGCTCGCTTCTGGGAACTGGAATGTCATAGCTGCCTGGGTAGAATGGTTGTGGGATTTTAGATACCTGACAGTCCACAGTTTCACCTCCAACTCTCCACTTGCATGTACAATATTTTCTGGGAATTTGGGTTTTTCACAAGCTCCCTTGTCCAATACTAGACTCTGACAATGCACAGCTCGTGAGGGGCGAGCTGGGCACAGGGGGAAAAGCAGGCTGCTGCTGGCCACCCACGCTGTCTGAGACAATGGGCTTCTCTCTCTCTCTGACCCTCTAACCCCCACCCCAGGCAGTGAAGATGGCCAGGAGGTTGGTTCTTGGTGCTTGGAAATCCTGCAAGTGGGCATTTTCAGTGATGAGAACCAGCCAATTTAGTCACCCTTGTTCATTTTTTTACAGAAATTTGTTGAACATCTATCATGTGAGGCTTCAGGGGTGAATAAGACAGGTAGTATGCCTGTCTTCAGGGATCCTTCTTTTTAGTAAGAGGAGACAGGCAATGAATGCATAACTTGAAATAAGTAAGCAAGACAATGTTGGACCCTGTGTAATGTGAAAGAAATGCAACAGGGTGATATGACAGAGATCTTATATGGTGTGGGGCAGCAGTGGCCCTAAATAGGGAGGCCAGTGAAAGCTGTGCTGGGCGAAGACAGCTTAGGGAGAAGCCTGAAGGATGAGAAAGAGCTAGTGGCACAAAGACTGTAGAAAGTCTGGCAAATGAAAAATCCCTGATGCCAGAATAGGGTTCGTGACAGCATTGTGGCTAGAGAGGGAGACTGGGGAAATCAGAGGAGGCCAGAGCCTGGTCTTAGGGACCTGGTAGGAGTGTGACTGGTTAGGAGACTAAATTTCATGGCCAGATGAGAAGCCATTGGGGAGTTTTAAGTAAGGGAGTGACATGATCTGATTTATGGTTTTAAAAGATTATTTGGTACACAAGAAATGGTAATCAAAGTTGCCCCAAGGGAGGGAAACAGCAGCTGAGGAATGAGATGGAGGAAAAATGGTGTTTTCACTGTAGACTCTCTTGTCCTTTCTGACTGTAGCACCATATGCATGTATCAACTACATGCTATCCCCCCAACCCACCCCCGCCGCAAAGTATAGTTAAAAAAGAGTAGCTTATTACCTGGAAACTGTACTGAATAAGTATAGAAAGTGATATAAAACTATATAGTATAGTACCAATTTTGTAAAGATGGTAATATGTATACATGCACATCATGCACACCTATATAGAAAGAAGACTAGAAGGCTGCCTTGAAATGTTTCCAGAGGTTAATTCTAGATACTGGACATATGGTGATTTTTACTTCCTTCTGTATCTTCTGTTGACTTTTCCAGTCTTCTACAATGGTCCTAAACCGCTTTTATAAGTGGGAAAAAGCTGCAAAAAAGCAGCTTTGGCTGCTAAGTAGAGGATAGCTTGAAGGGGAGCAAGGATGGAAGCAGAGAGGCCAGCTAGGAGGCTGATTTGGAATTGAGGTGATGCTTTGGATTAGGGTGGGCCAGTGGGAGGTTATAGTGCAGGTAGAGCCAACAGGTCTCACTAACACACCATTGCCTGATGTGAGGCTCTGCTTTTTTCTGGAGAGGGTGGGTGTTCACCCTAACTCAGATTTTGTGATCAGGAGTATGGGGATCCGTTATGGTGAAGGACCATTTCTAGTGCCGCCCTTGGCTTTGGAAATGTCTCAGGTTCCAGCGACATCTTTATCCCCATCTTTCCTGGTAGTAGAGTGGGGCATCCTGCACATTTTGCTAATTGGATAATTAGCAGATCAGGGGCATGTGATGTATAAAGTGAGATGGATTTGGAGCCAGTGTGTGTTGGGGGGAGGGGGTATGCAGTACATAACATCTCTGAGCTTGTTTTCCCGTCTGTGAGATGGAACAGTAACGTCAACACCTGCCTCCTAATACATGGAGGCTTCCCCATCTGATCATGTCTGCAGCAGGGTTCCATGAATGGTAAGGGTCTTGAGTTTGCTGTCGCTAGACAAGTTTTGATTGAGCTACACTTGACTCTGCAGAGATGTTCTCTCTGGAGGTGCTTCGAGGCTGGACTTTATTGGGCAGCCCCCTGAGGAGGTCGCTGGGTAGCAGAAACCGGTGCCTCTGGAAAAAGTGGAATTCAAATGCAGCTGTGGCCATGCGCCCCTCCCCCCACTACTTTCAGGGGTGAAGCTGAGTGTTTGCAAAGGGCTGTGTGCTGGGAAGGCCCCGCCAGGCCCACAGTAAATCGTGCTTTGAATGGGAATTATTTTTGTGCTCAGTGTTTGCTTAAGACGTTCACTCCTGCCTGAACTCGTTGTGATCCTCACCCTTTGCTGGTCTCCTTCCTAGAACCTGGATGTTTTAGCCAGGAAGTCTATCACAGTGCCTGTCACCAGGCAGGGGAATCAGGATCCATGAAGATCTCTTTCATGGCTTTCAAGCAGGAAGACATGACCTGAATTGGGGTCTTTGCCTGGGTAACCCCATTTTAACTGCCCCTTCCTTAGTCCTTCTTCCAGCTCCTTAGACTTGATTGGGAGATTTGTTACAGACCAGCTTATCAGGACCACCTTCAACCTCTGCCAACTTCTCTGGTCAGGGTGATGCTGCTGCTTTTAAAGATTTAAATACTTTCTCTGAGCAGCAATGATATGGTAGTTCTTTCCTAAGAGTAGGATGGAGTGGAGTGGAGCATACAGTTCAGCCTGAGTGCCTTGGAGCTAGCACAGAGACCCATGTGTCCATCCTGCTCTAGCTTCATGGTGATGCTCCTCCAGGAAAAGGTTTGTGTCCACTCTGCATGGTCCATAGCATGGAACCTCGCAGTCCCTACCCATGACTCCAGGCACTTTCTTGGCTCTCTTACCTCTGATAGACCCCACTGGTCCTGTGAGCTGGCCTATATGAAAGGAGCCGGAAGCCCTGCAGCCCGCCAGCTCACTCCTAGGTGTTATCAGGGAGGGTTTTGATGGACTCAGAGATGGAACAGCACTAGTGGTCGGCTAGACCTCCAAGAGACTGTGAGGTGAGGAGGAAGTGGTTGGGGTTTCCCCTGTCTCCTCCCAAGGTCATCTGTGGGCAAACCCAAGGACTGGGCACAGCCCAGGATGTGCTGTGTGTGACTGTCATCTCAATGTGAGTGCATGCGGGGACAAGCTAGGAGAGCAGCAGGGGCTGAGATTTATACCCAAAAGTTGAGGGTTCCAGCCCAAAGTGTTTTTTCTTTTGGTGGGGGTGGGGCAGGTGCAGGGGTATATAGGGGAGGAAAGAAGTAGGGACAGTCTCTCCAGCTGCCACCTTTTTTCCTAAATAGCATCATTACCCACCCAGGTGCTTTTGGTCACTCTGGGAAGCCTGACACAGGCCATCCAACCAAATTCAGATCCTTTGATACACAGCTTCTGACCTCCCCCCCAAGTGGCCTTATCATTTAAATAATCTTGGCCTGAAGCCCCATAAACAGCCTAAAAGATTGTGGCCAGGTTGGGGGGAGGGACTTAGTGTTACCCACCCCCAACCTTGTCTCCCTGTGTCTCTGAGGACATGTCCAAGGTAGGGTTTTAGTTTTTGGACTTGAGGGGAGGAGAATGGGCAGAGGCCACAGACTGAGCAGGAACCTTCTGCCCCCTTCCTCTGGTGGTTTAGGTCTGTGATTTCTGCCAGGCCTGGAGTTCCCTGGGGGATCCGCCCCAGAGGAGGCCAGACTGTTCTCCTCATTTCGCCCTACCTCCCCCATCCCCGCCCCGGCTTGACTCAGAATGGAATGTGCAGCCTGTGGAACAGGATGGGGTGAGAACTGGTTCCCAGAGGGCCTGGTCCCGCCCCTTCTCTAAAGTGGGTGGGGGACCCTGGGACTGACTGGCTCCTTGGCACAGCTAGAGGTTCCCCTGTAAGTCCCAGGCCTGTGCTGATTTGGGGCAGAGGTGGATGACATGGGGTTCAGGTCCAGCCATTTGAAGGGACAGCCATGGGTTTTCCTTTTAAGTCCAAGATGAGGGTAGGTGGCTGATCAGAGGCTGGATGAAGCAGGCATAGCGGATCCTCCCAACTTGCACAGCTGGGGTGGCTTGCCCTGGACCAACAGCCTTTGCTGGCTTCTTTTTAAAAATTGTGGTTCATATTTATTTTGTTATTTCTGTGTTTCTGTAGTTTCTAAAAGTAGTACAACAGTGTTATACTTTAATACTCAGAATGGCAAGGGTTTAAAATATGTGTAGAATTGCCAGACAGTGAACAAAAAGTAGTTGTTCATTTACTCTCTGGAAGACCAAAAGGAGTTGAAGCTTGACCAGAAGAGTCGCTGGCAGGAGGGGTAATAGTGGGAATCTGCAAAGAAGCCTGTAGGACTGGACTGATATACTTTCAAGATGACAGTTGAGTGGGTCCCATGGACCCCACTGGTAGGTTGGGCTGGGGGTGGGGGCCCAGGGACCCAGGCCCTCGACGCCTCCTGTGTTAGCCCTGGCACCTGGGAAGTGGCAGGAAAGGGAGTGTAGCCTTGGCTTAAGTTGCCCTCATGCTGACACGAGGCAGGCCTTTCACTCTCAGAGTGGAGAGTGAGTGTGGGGAGTTTTCCGTTTAAGTGGGTGGGGTGTGAAACTCTGTCAAGTCCTGGCTCCCCACTTGCCAACCCTATTGAAGGAGTCTGAAGTCCTTTACCCATCCCTGTGAGGCTTTGGTTCCAGGCCTGTCCCTTGAGGGGTGGAGTGGAGTGGAGTGGGGTGGAGTGGGGAAGGAAGGACAAATAAAAGGTTAGTGGGGAGGGGCTGGAAGGACGCCTGTGTGCAGGTACAACCAGGCTGTCAGGGGCAGGTGGGGTGAAAGGAGTGGGGAATGAATGGGAGCTGTTGAAAGCAGAAGGGAGTGGCCCCTTCAGCCCCTGCTATTTCTCTGGCTTGCCTGGCTGTTTTTCTTGGCTGGTGGAGAGGGTGTGCGAGCATGCGTGCGTGTATGTCCATGTGCACATGTGTGTCTGTCCAGGTGCGTGTGTATGTGCATGTATGTGGTTAGGCACCCACTTGGAAGCTTGGTCAGCCCCCGCTGTCCCCTGGGGAAACAGGCAAAGCCTCTGAGAGCCCAGGGAGACAGTGGGGACATTAGACCGGTATCAAGGAGGAAAGGGGACAGTGGATTGAGAGGCAAAGAAAGAGGCAGGGTGCTGAGGAGAGTCAGGGGGAGGCCCTTCTCTCATCACTCCCTCTGAGCTCCAGTCTCCCATATCCTCTGAGCCCCACATGATTGGGGTTTCAATCCCAGTCTATCTGGGGAGCAGCATGCAGTGGGCAGTCACCCTCCATCCCTCCCTTCTGTCTCTGTAAGCTCAGCTTCCTCCTACAGTGTCACTGTGAGCGTGGAACCACAGCCACCCCCTCGCATCAGGAGTGGATGACGTGGGAATCTGGCCAGGTCGAGGGGCCAGAGAGGAGTGGGAGGGAAAGAGCTGGTGGTGGGTCGGTGGGGTCCCCTAGCTGGGGCTGGTGGGGCAGGGAGGGGAGATGGGCTCAGCCTCCACTCACAGGTACCCTAGCTAGGAAGCGGGGTCAGAGAACAGAGAAAGGACTTGTGTCACATCTGGCCTGGGGCAGAGGTACACAGCAGGAGAGCTTTCTTTTTGGTATCTGAGGAAATGGAGGGGTGAACTTTCCCGCTGTCTGACAGGATTATTGTAACAAGTGTCTAGGTTTGGGTGAATGAGGCCCTTTGAGCTGTGCAGTGCACAGTCTGCACGACTGGCCGTGAGGGCCCTGTCGGAACTGGCTCAGACCACCAGGGACCTAACATTTTTGTTGTTGTTGTTGTTACTGATTTTTAATTTGAAAAATTTTTATTTTCAATTATATTTGACATATAACAATATTATATTAGTTTCAAGTGTACAACATAGTGATTCAACATTTATATATCTTATAAAGTGATCACCACGATAAATATAGTGACCATTCATCACCATACGTAATTCTTATGATATTATTATTGACTCTGTTCACTGTACTGTACATTACATCCTTGTGGCTTATTTTATAACTGGAAGTTTGCATTTATTAATCTCCCTTCCCCTTTTCCACCTTACTTCCCACCCCCAACCTCTCTTCTCTAGCATCAGTTTGTTCTCTATGAGTTTGTTTCTGTTTCGTTTGTTTACTTTATTTTTTAAATTCCACATATAAGTGAAAACATATGATATTTGTCTTTCTTTTTTGGCTTATTTCACTTAGCATAATACCCTCTAGATCTACCCATGTTGCCGCAAATGGTACAATTTCATTCTTTTTTATGGCTGAGTAATATTTCATTGTATATATGTACCACTTCTTTATCCATTCATCTGTTAGACATCTAGGTTGCTTTTATTCCATCTCTTGGCTATTGTAATCAATGCTACAGTGAACATAAGGGTGTGTGTGTGTGTGTGTGTGTGTGTGTGCGCGCGCGTGTGTGTGTGTGTGTGTGTGTATATATTTTTTTGAATTCATTATTTGGACTTCTTTGGATAAATACCCAGAAATGGAATCGCTGGGACATATGGTAGTTCTATTTTTAATTTTTTGAGGAACTTCCATACTGCTTTTCATAGTGTCTGCACCAATTTACAATCCTAGCAGTGTGTGTGTGTGTGGGGGGGGGCGTTCCTTTTTCTCCACAACCTTGCCAGCACTTGTTATTTATTCTTTTGATGGTAGCCATTCTGACAGGTGTGAGATTGGGACCTGTGGTTCTCATAATGTAAGTTTTCTTCTCTTCCACTAGCTCTGTTTGGCCGTAGAGCCATCCTCCTCAACATAACACACTCAATCCGGAGGTGATTCTTGGCTATGGTTTACCCTTTTCTGGGCAGTGATTGACTTGGAGCTTGGGGAACCAGAATTGAGAGGAGAGCTGATGTGCAAGCTTAGGTGTGGGTGTGTTGGGCAGTTTAGAGGGGATCTGGAGTTGGACTGTCGCCATCCTTCTTGTGGAATCAGAGTCCTGTTTGGACAGTTGGCCACAGGTATAAGGAAGGGATCTTGTGATTCCCAAGGCAAAGCTGGATGGGGCAGGGAAGATTGATGGGCAAATGGGGAGAAGAGGTTCCTGCCTCCCTTGACAGCAACCCCTCCACCAGGCCCTTTTGCTGGCCTTTTACCCACAGGGTCTCCTCTGTGTCCTACCTTTCTCCCTGTCCCATCCTGAAAACTCACCCATCCTTTGCCCCTCAGGATCCTGCCCCTTGATTTCTGAAGAGATTGCTGGCTAATTGGATTTACCAACCTAAGTTCAGGTGCTGGTGACAACAGGGAACTACTGAAACACGTGAGCCTTCTAACCAGCCACAAGGCCTTATAAATCCACGAGGTGACTCTCAGAGTGGGAACTTGGAAGAGAGGTGGAGTGGATATTTGGGCCTATGGAGCCTGCTCAGTTCACCCATCCACTCAGCATATGTGTAGAGTGCCTGCCTCTTGGCCGTGCCCTACTACACCGGGCTAAGAGACCACCTTAGCCCTTATACAGTTTTGAGGAAGATAAAGATAAGTAAATAATTGATTAGATACTGACTGACAAGAGTGGAGGTAGGGAGGTGCAGGGTGGAGTGCTTTGGGAGCACTCAAGATGGGTATTGCAACCAGAGTTGGGCAGTCAGGGAAGGCTCCCTGGAAGAGGAAACAAAGACCCAGAGAATGAGGAGGAGATAGCTTGGCTAGAACAAGTGAGAGAGAAGAGAAGGTTGTGAGGGCAGATCCCCTTGTTTCCCAGAGGCTCCACCTGGGTCTCCAAGAGCATGTCAGATGATCATCCTGACTTTGGGAGGGGGTTAAGTAGGGGGCATTTGAAGACAGGGCGGCTAGGGGCCTTGTTCAGCTATGAGTCGTGTGTGCCAGGACGCGGGGACACGGGTTTTGCGGGACACTGATATGCATGGATGTGTGGGGGCGGCTTGTGGTGTGGCGCTGTGGCTTCCAGTGGGACTAGGGCATAGTGCGGTGTGTGGCCCAAGCAGCCCAGGGATTGGAAGCCCAAGCCTCACCCAGGCAGCTGCGGGGGTGCAGGATTGCCAGGACCAACTGCAAATTAGCCAGGCTGGCGTTAAATGCCTTTGCTACTTCTCTTTCTCTCCTCCCCTCCTGTTCCTCCCTGCCTTCCTGAAAATCAACAACTGTGTCAACAGCGGGGTGATTGTGCTTGGCCGGCAGCCTCCAGGGCTGCCAGGACCGGGCAGGTGCTGGCAGGGGCTGTCGGAGCCCCACGCTGGGAGCAAGCTGGGCCTGGCTGCCAGGGCTGCAGGATAAACAAGGCCGCACACAGGCTGGCCAGGAGGGAGGGAGCCCACGGGCAGGCAGGAGGGAGAACAGGTGTCTCAGGAGCACTGCAGACACAAAGGACCTCTTGTCTCCTCCTCCCTGGCCCCAGAGAACAACTCCCCTCCTCCCTCTCTTAGGCCCAGTCCTGAGACCAGTGGCCAGGTCAGCTGGGGGTGTAGGGAGTGACGGAAGGGCAGGTCCTGACCTCTAGACTCTCCCTACCTCTCGGTGCTTGTTTTTTCTTGCTTCAGATGAGGTAAAACTAATCCTGACTGGGGGAGGGGGTGGAGTGGGGGGAGTTGGGCACACTAGCTGCACCCATCATGAGACCTCAGTGGATCTCAGTTTCCCCACTGGAAAGCCAGAAAGACCACTCCCCCCTGCTAGGGTGCCCAAAAAGAAACTGATGGGAGGTGGGAAGGGCACCTGGTGCTTTTGGGGGAAAAGAAGCACTGACTGTCAGAGGTGATGGAAGATGGGATGACAAGTAGGGAGCCCTGGGCCAAGGAGTTCCAAGTGGAATTAGGGACTGGAGGTGGCTGGGGTGCAGCAACATCCTCCTCCCTCTGTACCTCTTTATGAAACACACCTTTACTGAGCGCCTACCATGCGCCAGGCACTGTACTCGGGTTAGGAAAGGCAAGGAAAAATAATACAGAACCAGCACAGACCGGCAGATTCTGCAGCCGACTGCCTGTGTGGTCTTGTGTAAGTAACTTAACCTCTCAGTGTCTCAGTTTCCTCATCTGTGAAATGGGGGTGAAAATAGTCACTGCCTGGTGGGGCTGTCATGATCGTTAAATGAGTAAAGAGAGGCCTGGTGCGATGCACATTGTATAGTAAGTACTGTATAAGAGAAGACCATTACTGCCCCGGGAGCCGAAATCTAGCCAGAGCCTGGGAACTAGGCAAGTAAAAACAGTTGCAGTCTAGTTAAGTACTGGAGACCAGGATGTCCGAGGGCTCTGGAATGCCCTGGAGAAACGATCAGCTTTGCTTCGGATTATTAGGGAGTGATTAATGAAGGGCCGGGACATCTGAGCTGGGCTTTGAGTGCGGTTGTAGGAGTTTTCCGGTGAAGAATGTAGGACGGGCTTCTAGGTGGAGGCACCTAATGACCAGAGCATAGAGATGTGAAAGTGCATGTCTGGACCTGGATTATAGGTTGTGAGGAAAACAGCTGGAGGGGTCCCTGGGGCCAGGCTGAGAAGACTTTAGGCTCATCCCAGCTCGCTGCCAGGGGGCGGGGCCCATTTTGATTGTCACACCGTGTCTTTCTCCTCTTTTTTACTTCCTCCACACCAATACATTATGAAAAACTTAGTCTCACTCACTCTAATATCTTTAATTTATAGAGAAGCAGGATTGTTTAGTGAAAACTCCATAGAGTTTTAGAGTCAGAAAGTTCTGGATGTGAAAACTTTGGACGTTCAATCTTGATATTGGGCCATATACCTCATTTCTTTAAGTCTCATTTTCCTTTTCCACAGAATGGGGTAATGGATCTCCCCTGGGGCTGGCTGAGTGTGGGGATTAGAGAGAAAGGTGTGCCTCGTGCTCATGCCCCGCAGTTGCATAGTAAATGGGAGCTTTGAGGGTCACTCTTTGTGTGGTGCTGTCCGTGTCAGAACCCTTCCTGGGCCTCGGTTTCTGTATCTGTAGTGTGGAGACACGTGTGTTTCCTTCCTTCCATGATTTTCGAACTGGTGACAGGCTATGGGCAGATCAGTCACGCGGGAGGCCCTGGACCAGAGGGGCAGATGCTGGCCTTCCTGTGGCAGTGTGGGGCCTGCAGGGCTGAGCTGAAGGGAGCTGACTCCACAGCGGCTGCAGCAGTGGTTCCAACCTTGTTGCTGCTCCCTGTGTATCAGGCAGTGGGGCCCCCATCCTGCCTTTCCCACAGGGGTGAAGCACCTCAGAGGCCCTCTGGCTTCTTCCTGTGGCTGCAGAACTGGTGATGAGGGCTTGTGGGCAGCAGGGGCCAGTGGGCAGACTGAGACTCTGGTCTAGCTTCGGCTTATGTGCCCTCTGGCCTCTTGGAAATTTGCTTTTTCCATCTGCAACTTGGGAAGGCCCATTGTGACCCTTCCCAGGATGAAACGAGGATGCTGTGCTGCTGTGGCAATAGTCATATAAGGACAATGACAGCCACCTTGGTCATTTTTGTTGCAGTTTTAAACTCCAGATGTAGAGTCAGAACCCTCTCCTTAAACCTGCATTGTCACTTGACGGTGCCCCCACCCTCTGGTTGGCCTTGCTCCGTGTGGCTTATCTCAGGGCTGCCTCACAGCACCTGTGATCAGGAAGGGCTGAGAGTATCTAGCTGCTCATGTTGTGGGTGAGGAGACTGATATTTGGAGATGGGGACCTGTCCAAATGGTGAGGCTTCCTCGTCCCACACTGGCTGTCTGCAGGGGTGAGCCAGCTGGTCCACGCAGTGTGTCTGTCCCTGTGAAGAACCAGTGGAAACCCACTCTGGGATTTGCTGCAGAGTCCCCTGGCCTCCTGCCATTGCTTTTGAGGAATTGGTGATAGGAAGGGCTGGGGCATTGAGGAATGTCTAGAGCCCACAGGGTCTCCTGACATTTGTAGGGAGTCTATCCCGAGACCAGGTTGGAAGCATGTTTGCCTGGGCAGAGGCCATTATTCTTTTTTCCTCCCTCACTTTCCACTTCGGTTGTGCCCAGTGTGAGCATATGTCTGTTTTGTCTCCTTCCTCTGTACTCATGTTTCTCAGGTGGCTGCAAGGTGAGGTGAGGCCAAGGAGAGAAGTTGGTACAAAGGGGAATGCCGGGAGGTGTGGCTGAGGACAGTACTCTGGGATGCCCTGCCCAGGCTGACAGATAGCTTCCTAGGTAACCCTGAGTGAGAGGCAGAAAGAAAGAGCAACAGTCACACTTGGATTTTTTCAAGGGCCATGTACACATTTACATGCAATTTGTATGTAACCAATACAGTGAACACAGTTTTATAACCTACCTCCTGGCATATTCAGATCTGTCTTTTATACCACTGTTCTTTGCAAAGGTGGCTGCTTCTGGCTTTTTGCTCATCTATGCCTTCTCACTCCTGTCCCATTTCCCCCCGACCCCTCTCAGAGGTGAGGAGACTGGGAACAGAGTCAGCTCCAGGTGACCCTCTACATATCTGCCCTTCCTGGGGGGAGCACAGAGGGCTGGACAAGCCACTGATCTTCAGCAGGGACACACAGGCCAGTTTTCCCACCATTCCCCAGCGGCCACCCTCACCTGCGAACGGGTACCAGGGAGCCTTCGCACACAGGTGCACAGTGCTTGGGACTTAGCAGGTTCCCGCTCAGTAAATGTGGATAAAGTAAAATTAGAGACAGAAGGATCTCGTCTGAGCCTGGCTTTTGTGCTTATGACCAGCGAGGCTAGTGTGGTTAAGGGAGCACCTGAGGGTCCTGAGGTGGTAAGAATCCATTTCTCTCTCTGACTGTGGCCAAAGGAGGTATTTAATTCTCTGCTTGGCCATGCAGGAAATAGTGTTGAGGATGAGAGAAGCCCAGGCCTTCTATTATTTTGTTTTCCAGATTGAGAATTTGTAATGAGCAATTTACGACACCCAGGTCTCCAGCCAAGCACATTCTGTTCTCCAGGGCTGGGGAGACGCTCAGGGGCCACGGCAAGAGGCTGGACAGGAAAGAGCACGAGTCAACAATTTTATGATTGACTGTGTGGTGTCCTGGCCTGTGCTAGGGGACAGTTTAGTGCAGGGCCATTCGAACCCAGCCCTGAGTGGGCAGATGCCCTTCTGGATGGCATGGCATTCCCACCTGAACCCAAATGGCTCTTGTAAGCAGGGCGGGTAGGCTCTCCTCTCATACTGTTGCCCGTTGGGCCTCGGGCTCCAGATTTTTCTCTGTGAAATGGGGTCAGGGCACTGATTTAGAACAGTCACTCTAGGGACCCAGGAAGACCCCTCCAAGGAAAGGAGAGCAGCTGTGTGTGAGAGGACCCCGGAAGAGGGGGAGCCGGCAGGATGACCACCCTGTGGAAAGAATGGCGCACATGCAAAACAACCCCTTTTCTGCAGAAGTGCTGAGCTGGTGGAATTTAGCTCGGTGGCTGTGAGATCGGGGCAGTAGATAGAGCTCTGCGGGCGCCTGGGCCGTGTGTGCAAGGTTGTGTGGGGGACAATGGAGAGGGCAGGAGCTGCACCTGGGGAGACTCCTCCACCAGGCTGGCCTCTGCACTTCCCTGGGCTTATCACCAGTCTCCATTCCTGGAAGCAAGTCCCCTTCCTCCATCCTCCCCTCATGTAAGTTGGTCTCATTCTTCTCTTGTTGTCCCCTCATTCTCCTCCCAACTCCGGCTTGGACTAGAAGTAGTGACATTAACCTTTCTTTAGGGAGTGGGGGGATTTCTCAGGGGCAGGGCCGATTGTGCCTGGTCCCCTGGCCTCGGCATCACTGCTATGAGGGTCCCAGGCTGCTCTGAGGAGTGAATCTCTCAAGTCATGAATTCTTGCAACCTAGCAGGTCTCCAAGCTTGGTGCCATGGCTTGATTGGGAAGGTCAGACTTGCTGGAGGGGGAAAACATTTCTGGAAGGAGCCAGGGTAAAGAATGCGTTGGGCAGTGGGGAGGAGGATGTTAGGCACTGAGAGAATGGGCCTGGTTTCCAGCTGTGAGGTTTGGACCATTATTTATATCCTCACACAGCTGATTGCCACTCAGTCCCGAAGCGGGTACTTGTCCTCCATTCTCAGGTTGACATCCTCCTCCCTGGCTAGCTCAAGGCTCTTGCTAGGGTTCGTTAAAGGATGAACTCGGAGATTCAATTTGGCCCAGATAAGTTCAGTAAAGTGTGTGCGGAGCACATACTCTGGGCCCAGCACCAGACTTGGCTCCACTAGGAACCGTGTGGCCTAGTAGTGGGGCACCTCTGCACCAGGGGCTGTGAGGAGCCCTTCTGGGGGAAAAGGAGGACCTTGGCTTAGATGGAAACCACCAAGGTTGTAGCAGGTCAAGGAGCTAGGACTTTGTTGAGAATGAGGAACCAGAGAATATTTCAGAGAACTTTCAGGACGGTGGCTCATTCATTCAGGCTGAATTTTCTGTCTCACTGTCCTATGACAAATTCTAACAGATCTCTGTTCTTTTTCTTTCCTTAAAGACATTTTGCTGCCTTCAAATCATGCTGAACTGTTTAGTGGTCAAGACAACTGTACCTTCCCTGCCAGGGCTAGTTGGATCCCAGGGTGTGGGGCCACACCAGCAGCCTTGGGTGGTGGGGATGTCCCTCTTCCCTGTCAGCCCTGACCCGTGCCACGCTTGGCTTTGGTCCCACTGGGCCCAAGTGCACAAATGTGGTTGGCCAACTTTCCTGGGAAATCTAGCATGTTCCATTTCTAAACGAATGGGCAAATTTATATTGTTTAGAAATATATTAAGAAATATTGAGAAATATTAATCTCTCTCTGTCTTTTTAAAAGGCAATGATTTGACATGGTTTTGAACAAATGAGATAGATAGGGAGTAGATGCTCTTTGCCAAGCCCTCATTATGCAAAGGCACTGGGTGAGGCTGCGGAGAGGAGACCAGACCCTGTCTGTAGGGAAGCCATATCGGTCTGGGGTGGTGAGACAAAGTCCTAGGAGAGGGAGCTGCACTGTGGGAATGAAGCCTTTCAGCAGAGGTGGCCAGGGCACCAGGAGTGGTGGTGACAGTTGCATCTCTGCAGCCTTGGGTTAGGGGGTCTCGGGGTGAGGTGGAGTTTGACAGATCTAGGTTTGAGTGCTGGTTTTGCTTCTTCTAAGCTGTGTGATTTCTGGCAAATACCAGAACTTTCTTAGAGCCTACTTTTCTCACAGTGGGAAAGAATAATATCTGCCTCACAAGGTGAAAAGGGTTTAATGAAGTGGTGTGCACACTGTAGCCCTTAGTACAGGGCCTGGAGTGTAGGAGGTGCCGGTGAGTGGGAGCGGACATTAGTACTGTGGCCAGCATGCTGGTGGTTGTTGGGACATGTGCTGGGGTGCGATGGTGCTGCTCTCCTGGGGCCTGCCTGGGTGCCCCTGGGTCATGAGTGTAGCCTCTGTCGGATCTGGGGAAGGAGAGTGTGGTGGGATAGACCGCCGGCCGTGACACCTCCCTCAGCCTCCCTCAGTATTTCTTCTTCAGGTGTGACCCACAGATGTGCTGTGTGGCCCTGGCCAAGTTACTTGGCTTCTTTGTGCTTCAGCTTCCTCAACTGTAAAGTGCTGCCGACAATCGGGCCTGTTTCGGAGGATTAAATAGAAAGGATTACGTGGAAAGTTCAGAGCAGCGTCTGCCACGGCGTGCTCTTCTCCAGGTATTTGGTGGTTACTGTGGCTGTGGTTACTCTGTTACTGGAGTGAACCATTCTCTCAAACGAGGGTGAGAGCCGCTCGCCGAGTGTCCGGGAGCTGGGAGCAGCGTGGGCTGGGGTGGGGGACCCCGCCGTGCTGCTAGGGAGCAGCCCAGAAAGGGAACGCACTGGCCGCGGGCAGGGCGTCGTCAGGTGTAGCAGAGCTGACAGTCTGGATCAGACCCTGCCTTTGTTGTTTGCTCAGTGTGGTCCCTTAAATTGTTCACCACGGGGGCAGTTCTGCACCACGCAGGACGGATTTTTGTAAAACTGATGAAATTCACAAGTAGTTGGGATCACTTTGAGGCTGGAACCACCACACTCGCAAAACCCAGCTGTGGGGGTCAACAGTCTACTAACCTTTGGACTTCGGGCGCCCGGGAGCTGCCCGCGGGAGGCCGGCAGGAAGTGGAGGCTGCCTGGTCCGCACCCTCGTCCATGGTGAGAGGGTTAATTAGGTTTGGAGTGCCTCTGGGGAGTAGCCTCTTCTCCCAGGGCCTTGGGCTGTGATTTTGAGCTCGGGGTCAGGCAAACCCTAAGTGGGACTCTGCCTTCACTCCTTGGCTTCAGTTGCCTCATCTGAAAATAGGTTTTGTCGCTGCCGAAAACATCTGTGAGGTGCTCGGCTTCTAGTGATCGATCACTCAATAAACGGCAGGTGCTGTCAGTATCTTTCTGATGATTTGGCTGCAACCTGAAGATGGAGATCGGGGGCTCAGCAGCACCTGTATTTATTTCACAGCATCAAAGGCTATGGTGCCTCCCCCACTTATAATACTATCTCGGGGGGAGAAGGCAAATAGAGCAACTGAGAGCTAGTAAGTTTGGGTGGTGTGTCCCTGATGTCACAGTGAATGAAAGGTGTCCACACCCCTCCCCCGTGTCCGGGGCTTTATAAACCAGCCATCAAGTGTATGAAGTGCTTTGACATTTAGAAAATCACTCTGCTAAGGCTCCCAGGAATCTCTTGGTGTGTATTTTGATTCCCAATTCACAGGTAAGAAAGCTGAGGTTCAGTGAATTACGACAGAGTTTGTGGCAGAGCTAGGGCTCAAACTCAGACCTCTGCCTCCAGATTCAGTGCTCAGTTCCACCGTGCACTCAGAATTTTCACCTTGGCCTGTCTAGACCCTCTCTACAGTTATAGTCCCACCTCCATACTGTAGGTCTGGTAGGGTGGTGGATAGTCATGAGCCGGCAGGAAGAGGGTTAAATTCCTCCTAAGCACAGTGCTGGTTGTGAGCTGGCGCCTCCAGTGACCGCATCACTGACCCCTGTCCCCTGGGTCAGGGCAGCAGGCCGTGGGGGAAGGGCAGAAAGCCTGTAACAGCCCAGTGGGGGCAGAGGGCTGTCCTGGGGAGGGAAGGGTGGGAGAGGAGACACTCATCCCCATTCCTCTTTGGACAAAAATGGACAAGATGCTGGTGGCTTTTTGGTTTTTATAGGAAATCCCTAAGGGTCCCTAGTAGTGGTCTGCCATCGGAGCTCAGGCAGCTCTCAGAGACACTGGAAACTGATGTGTTCTTAGTTAAGGGAACTGGGATAATTTTTACTAGTAAAGGCATCTCTAATAGAAAGTGGAGATATCAAGTGAACCTTAGGGCTGGATGAGACTTTGGTCCCAGCTTGTCATTCACCGAGGAGGAAAGGGGTGATTCGGTGGCCCACAGAAAAGAATATGTGAGATAAAGGGGTGGGTCTCTGCAGCCTGAGAACGCTGCCCATTTCCCTCATGCTCTCCTCAGGTGACCACTACCCCAGTCACCCTCACCGTTAGCACAGACCTTCCCTGGGGACCCTTGTCAGGGAGAACACCGAGAGCAAACCTTGAGAGAGGCCCAGAGCGGGAGGATAACTCTCCCAGGGTTGTTTGGCAAGTCAGGGGCACACCTGTTCTGGAAACCAGGTGTCAGTCCAGTGCTTTCCTTGAAACCACCTCCCTAAGGAGGACATTTGAGGAAAGGATTTCTGGGAAAGCCAAAAAACCAGCATGAAGGAACACTAAATCCCTTCCTCTATTCCCATCTTCCTGCCCCCAGATCTCTTTACCTCTCTGCTAAGGGACCCTAAATACACCTTGTCCCTGCATGGCAGGTGGAAGCCTTGAATCCAAGAGGTACAGGGAGCTTCCAGGGGAAGCCTTTAGCTGCTGGGGCAGGTCTGGCACTGTCTGGCTCTGGCCTTTTCTAGACACTTCAATTAGTGATGTTAATTATGGCTTTGTGAGCATGGGCCCGCGCTCTCCCTGACGCCCAGTCTGACATTCGTCCCCAGTCTGTGAGGCTGTGTTTATGCTCTTGCCTCTGCCCAACTGCAAGATTGAAGATGCTGAGAAAGTGCAAATTATTAGCAGTTTTATGTTCATTTTCTGTGTATGTGATAAATATGCATAACAAAATTTATCATTTAAACCATTTTTTAAGTGTACAGTTAAGTTGCATTAAGTACAATCACATGTAGGTCGTGCAGCCATCACCCCTGTCCATCTCTAGAACTTTGAATCATCTCAAAGTAAAACTCTGTACCCTCATGCTCTGTACCCATTAAACAGTAGCTCCCCCTTTGTCCCTGGCAACCTCTATTCTACTTTCTGTTTCTATGAATTTAACTATTCTAAGTACCTCTTAAAAGTGAAGTCATGAAATATTAGTCCTTTTGTGTTTGGCTTATTTCATTGAGCATAGTGTTTTCAAGGTTGTGGCATGTGTCAGAATTTCCTTCCTTTTCAAGGTGGATGATATTTCATTGTATGTATCTACCACATCTGGTTTATCTGTTCCTCCCTCCACGGACACTTGGGTTGTTTCCACCTTTCGGCTTTCGTGAATAATGCTGTATACGCATTGGTGTACAAATCCTTCTTCGAGAACTTGCCTTCATTTCTTTTGGGTATATACCCAGAAGTAGAATTGCTGGATCATATGGTTATTCTATGTTTAATTTTTGAGGAGCTGCCATATTGCTGTCCACAGTGGCTGTACCATTTTACATTCTCACAAGCAATTGTCCACATCCTTGCCAACATTTTTTAAAAAATTAATAACCACTGTAATGGGTGTCAAGTAGTATCTCATTGTGGTTCTCCATCTCTTTAAGGGGGAAGTCAAGGCCCTAAGATAGGCTGAGATGGGCCCTCCCCGTTGCAGTGGCAGTCAGAGCTTGGGCCGCAGCTTCCAGGCTTATCATAGCTTCATCCTCAATTCCCTACTCCCTTTGCCATTTTTTTCAGTTCATCAGCAGGAGACAGGTGAGGTCCTTCTGCTGCCTTGCACTGTCCACTGACTGTCAGGGCCCTTTCCCATCGGTCACACGAGCAGACGGGCTGTGACTTGGTAGAGGCATCTCGAGGGTAGAAGGCCTTAGGTGAGGAGGAAGTTTCAGTAACATGAGATTTAAAACAACCATTTCAACGTGGGCATCCGGTAAAGTGAATCGTGGTGCAGCCGTGGCGTGGAAGTTGTGCAACCATTACGCGTGGCTTTACAAAGAACTTTTAACAATTTTCAATTTTTGGTGACGTAAAAACTCCCCTTATATATTCTATAAGTGTTGGGGGGAAGTATAAAAACTTGCTCATGAGCTCAATGATGAAAAAGAAAATGATGCATAGAAAAAGGTTTGGCAGCCACATGCCAAACTGTTATTAGTGGCCTCCTCCAGATCAATGGGAAATGGATGACTTGTTAATTTTTCTGTCCTCTTTATGTTATACATTTTGCAGATTTTATACAATGAGCACGTTTCTTTTGCATTCAGGAAAAAATTGGTAAGAAAATGAGAATGACTGCAGCCATTCATTAGGCATATGTATCGCAAGATTTGTGAAGCACGTAGCTCTCTCAGTGCTCTCGAGAGTCGGGCGTGAATGGGAAGCTAAAAGAGCAGGGGTGGAGATGTGGGGACAGATGGCACTGAGGGATGTCCCGGAAATAAAGAAATGATAGTAACAAAGGGACATCAAGGGTGGGGCAGCCTGCGCCCTCAGGAATACTGACCCTAATTCACTCAGAAGATGCTGTGGTTGGGCCCTGGCTTTGCATCCTTTTATCTCTGCATGTGATTGTGGGTAGGGGCATTATCCCTTACCTGCTTTGACCTGGTCTCCTGGCGTGGTTGGCAGCAGTGAGTGAGGCCTGCCATCTGTGAAAACAGGGCTTCTTTGGTCCCAAATTTGCCTTTGACTTCTCTCAACGCCAACCAAATTAGGACCTAACCCTGGGTCCATTGACCCCTATCATGTGAGCAGCAGGGGTTGGGGGTTGGGGGGCGGGTGATTCATTCTCCAAGAACAAGTTTCCATGGCCCGTGGGACCCCAGACAAGTGGAGGAGAAGCTAGTATAATCCAATACTTAGAGGAAAGGACTCAACAGCCAATCTCTGGGTTCAGTGCGTCTTTGTCACCAGTTTCTTAGCCTTAAACCTCTGTGTCCTCATCGGTTAAACAGAGATGATGATAGTAATTATATCACAGGGCTGTTGAAAGAATTAAGAGCTAATTCCTACAGATGACACTTAGTGTATTATGTGCTCCATTCCTGTTGTCTGGTTGAGAGATAGATTCTTTCACTAGACTGCGCCGGCTCCAGTCACCTCTGTGCCTCAGTTTCTCCATGTGTGAAATGGAGGTACTAATACCATCTACCTCAGGTGATTATTGTGAAGATTATATAAGTCAATATGAGTAAAAGCGATTCAAACAGTGCTCTGTACAAAGTAAATGCTCAGCGTTAGCTGTGATGAGGAAGGGGCATTTGCATCAGTTGTCAGTGGCTGGCATCTATCAACTCATCTGATTGTCCCAAGAGTGCCATTGAATTTGTTAGTGCCCATCGCTCACTCGTTAAATACTTTGAATGTCAGTTATTTTATTATTATTAGTGTCATGGGCTCCGGATATTAAGATCCTCCCAGATCGTACCCCCTTCTACCCCTTTGCCAAATCTGACTCATTTCTTGGTTGAAGTGGTCCCGCCTCACTTTGCAAAGGTGCTCATGCTGGAAGGAGGAGTCCAGGAAGACTGGGGTGCAAGCTGGCTGCTTTTGGTTTGTGTGGTGAGCATTTTGGATGAATTCAGACTAACTATGACATTGCTTTCCTGCCTTTGCTTCCCTGCTCTTTTGAAAAGGAGCCAAAGCCAAGAAGAACATAACCTATAAATAAAGGGGACCATGAAAAATAATAGAAAAAAAAAAAGAAGAAGAAATTTTGCTTTTGCGGCAGGCTTGGCTGCCGATGGGCAGATAATGGGAGAGGAAATGCGGCCTTTGCAGAGAAGAAGAACGGAACACTTTGTACGCTGGAAGAATGAATGCTGCCTGAGCCCAAGCAGGTTTCCAGTGATAGAGCTTTGTCTGGGGACGTGCTGGTGATTAGACCGACGTGGGCATGAGAGGCGGCCCACACAGAACCCTACAGTGGGGAGGAGAGGCTGAGGGAGAAGCAGCAGGCCTGAAAGGGATGTCCAGAGGTGAGGCCGGTGCGCCCAGCATGACTGCAGAGCTGCCGGTCACTGTGTTCCTCTTCCACTGTCTGTCCAAGTTGGGGAGCTAGGCGCTGGAACCCCTCTGGAAGCCCCCAGGCCTTTGCTGGTGGTGTGTCTTTTGTGGAGCCTCAGGGAGATACATCCCAGCGGGGATGAGGCCCAAGTGGATATGCTGATTATTTGCATGCTGACTTTAAGGTTCGAGGTTACACTCCTCTCAACACTGCCTGAAGGCCTTCTTGGGGACTGTTGTTACCGACTCTTCCTTCTGTCTTGTACCACTCACCCATCTCTTTCACTGATCCACTTTCCTTACCCTGCAGTGAGTGGCAGAGGTGGGAAGAGGGAGAGGAACTAGGGGAGGACTCAAGATACCTGTTAGAGCCCTCAGGGACCCCAGGGTGCAGTATGGAGGTGCCTATTTTGAGAGGGTTCTGTGGGCTCACAGATATGTGGAGGCTGATATATGAAATGCCTTCAAGAAGGACCTTTGAAACAACTCTGGCTTGGGATTGAGGGCTCTGGTTGGCAGAGGTTCCCTGGAAACATTCGTTCATTCACTCATTCAACCACAACAATACTAAGTGCCAATCTGCTTTGTGCTAGGCACTGTGCTAAGTTATTTTATGTGCAATATTTATTAATT
Source organism: Cynopterus sphinx (assembly GCA_030015415.1). Classification (NCBI taxonomy): domain Eukaryota; kingdom Metazoa; phylum Chordata; class Mammalia; order Chiroptera; family Pteropodidae; genus Cynopterus; species Cynopterus sphinx. The sequence goes on along the minus strand of CM057392.1, from coordinate 19,948,271 downwards.
CTCCAACAACCATGAGAGGTAGGCATTGTCAGCCCCTTTGTTACTGATAAAGAATCTGTGGTATAAAGAGGTTAAATCTTAAGTATTTGTTGAACTTCCTACTCAGAGCCATGTGCAATTGGATGACTCCCCACTTCTAACCTTCACCCTCCGGTTCTTGATTATGATGATAATGCCCCTTACAGGTGTTCCACACAGCTGCGTGCTGTGCACTGGCCTTTGCCTGTATTATATTGTTTCTTCCTCGTAACCACACTACTGGGTATATATTATCGGTCCCACTTGTAGATAAAGAAATTGGGGCCTTTTGAACCATGTTTCTCTCGCTCAGGCCCACCTCCACTTCTGGAAGTGTACTTTCCCTTCAATAGAACTTTTCTACTGTAAAAGAAAAGAAAAGAAAAGAAATTAGTATGCCTAGAGAGTAAATTGGCCTGTCCATACTGCTGGTGAGAGCAGTGCTGGTGTTGGAAGCAACTATGCCTGTCTCCAGAGTCTTCACTGTCACCACGTGCAGCCTGGTGCCCACTTGTCCTGGTTCCCTCTATGGCCATCCCTTTAGTTTCTACAGGGGACTGGTAGGTTTAGTAAAACAACACTTTACCTTCTTGGACTCTGGAGGAAATGAGGGAGCTGAGGGGCTCATGAGTTTTGCAGAGCTTTTGTGTCATCAGCCGGGAAGGGAAGGCATGGTGGTTCGGCCAGATGAAGCAGTGGCACTGAGTATGTGGGGTTTCCTTGGCAAATCTAGGTCCTTTCAGCCTGTCTGCTCCATTTGGTGCCTAGGCACCTAACTGGGTGTAGACACTGGCCAGGCTGATTCCGGGGTGATCGGGGATAGTGACAGCATTCAGACAACCTATGCAGGGCTGTGAGGCAGCACTGCAAAGAGAGGGAGACCTATTGGGGGTAGGGTGCGGTTAAGCAGGAGCAGGAAGAGGGTGGCATGTTCATGCAGGGGGTGGGGAGGCTTCAGGGAGCAAACTGTTTTTGCTTTTGGCAAATGTTACATTCAATCTTAATAATTTTTGGAGATAGTTATTATTTGTTAGTTATTATTTGTTTCGTTTTAGAGTTGGAGAAATGGACACTTCCCCATGGTCACACAGGTAACAGAGTCTCAGGTAGAGCCAGGCCTCAAACACAGGTCTGGGTGACCATAAAGCCCAATTCTTTTTCTGTGCCAGGCTCCTCCACGCAGATCTGGAGGGTCACACCCTGCCTGCCCCCTGGAGAGCCTAGGACAGGCCCGCCTGCTTCCCAGAGCTCTGGGGTAGGAGAAGAGACATCCTTTCTTGTTTTAGGTCTTTCTCCCCTCCTTCCTTCCCTGAACATATGTTCCATACTAGATTCTTTAATTATGTATTCTAACCACAAAATAAGTATTGGTATCTCCATTTACCAAGAAACTAAGGTTTTCGGAGGTGAGTCTTCTCTGTAAGTTCCCACAGTGGCCTCAGTTCTTTGGACTAATTCTTCCTTGGCTGTGACTCAAGTCGAAAACAAACAGAATCCTGTAACTGGTGAAGAAAGTGGCAGATCTATCTTTTCTGGACAAGATTCTGTTATTTTTCTAGGGTAGAGAGAGTGGGGCCAGGGCATCAGAGGCCTGGGTTCAGATGCCACCTGCACTGGCCTGGGGTAGGTAGGACAGGGAAATGACTGGCGAGCCGTGCGTTCAGTAGCGAGCCCAAGTGACTGCTCTATTATGACATGCCTTTTTATTTGACCCTCCTTCCTTTGGTTAATGTTCATGGCTGTCCCAAAAAGGAGGCCTTGGGCAAGTCAGCCCCAGCCGCACCATTTCTGTGTGTGGGCACTGGGCTGGGCACTGCTCGTGCAGAAGACCAGACACACTCCCCTGTCCAGGGCGCTGTCTTGGGCCTGGCCACTGGGAGACAAGGATCTGTAGCTGCTTCCTAGCACTGTGGGTGGGCTGCTGATGGGGCATGGGAGGGGCTAGAGATTGTTTCCCATCCTGAAGCAGGAAGGCCCCCAGAGAAGGGACTCCTGGGGACTCTGTTTACCTCTTCTCAATTTTACGCAGGCCATGGGGCAGGCCACGGGGCAGGCCACGTCCTTATGGGAACCTCAGTAGCACTTCCACGTCTGTTAGAGACCCCCCTCTGTCCCATCTGTCTCTTTCTGGGCTCTCCCTCTGGGCCAGAAGAAGTTTCAGGTGCCTCAGAGGCTTGACAACCAGAGCTACGGTCTGATGTTCCCTGGCTCCTTCAGTCCTTGGTGCCCTTGGGTGGGGGATCAGCTGAATCCTGGCAGCCTGTGAAGAAGCTCTGTGTAGAGCTGGGCTTCTGTTCCAGAGGTGGGGCGAGGCTGCCTCCTCTTGCAGGTGGGAGGACAGGAGTTCGGGAGTTCACAGAGCCTCTGCTGACTGGTGGTGGCTGCTCTGCCAGGTGACTACTACCTTGGCCAGCCCAGGGACTGGGAGTGTTGGCTGTGGCCCCCTCCTGAGCTGGGCTAGACCAGCCAGGAACTTGCTCTGGATCTCATAAGTCCCCAGGCCCAGAGGCCGGAGAGGGTGAGGGGGCCGCTCAGGAAAGCTGTGTCCTAAGCCTGCAGCAGGCCCAGCTCCCAGCTCAGAGTAAACATTAGAGATAGGATCGGGCGTAGCCAGGAAGGGTGGCAGGGTGCGGCCTGGGAGAAGAATGGCAGGATGTGGCACCGGGGCACTGTTCTGGGCACCCACGCCTCGGGCTATTGTTTAGGGCTGCCTGAGGCTCTCAACTCTCCAGGGCTTAGAGAGGAAGTGCCATTCCCCTGGGACTTGGACCTGCCCCACCCCTGCAATGTGGACCTCTCCCTGGTGATGCCCTTGGCACCACCCCCTCAGGGCCAGCTTGGGAATGGGAGCCTACAGTAAAGCAGCCTGGTGTGTGCGCAGTGGGGAGGCGTCATCAGCTTTTCTTGGAGGGTCTGCCTGTCCAGGCTGTCTTCCTGTACCCTGAGTCTGAGTCAGCTGTCATGCTCCGATGACTGGAATTTATCTCTGTCTTTATCTGCATCTAGATATTTTGGGGGGGAGGAAGGGGCTGTCGCTGTGGAGGGAGAAAGGGCTGAGTGAAAACTCCTTTGATTCCAGTCCAGATGGGCTGCTCGTTGGCTGATTGGGAGAGGAAGTGGCTGGTGATTTGTTTTGAGTAGAAAGGGGCTCGGTGTGTGTGTCTGTGGTGGGTGGGGGTTGGAGGGGCTGGGATAGGGTTGGCTGTAGGGAGGAGAGACAGGAGATGGCACCTGTGGCACTCTGTGGAGGGCAGGCGTCTTGTGCCTTGTCCTAGGCACTGGATCGGGGGCCCCAGGGCCTCTCGGGCACCAGCTCAGAGACTCAAGGCTTTATGGCATCAAGGGTAAGGATGGCTGGCGCCCTCTCCCTTTAGGAGCCTTCACCTGTGACAGATGCTCAGGTGAGATAACGGTGGAGGAGAAGGAAGGCAGCGGAGGCATGCGGGGTGGGTTCCCGAGATGGGAAGGGAAGGCAGAGCAGCAGTGCTGTGCTGTGTCCCAGCTGGTTAAGGTCTGTCTCTAGTCCTAAAGCAGTATTGCCCAAAAAAGCCTTCAACTTAGGCCTCAGTTTCTCCATTTACAAAATGTGAGTAAGGCTGGGCAAGAAGAGGGAGGAGATTGGATCCACAAGAGCACTTCCACCGAAGTGGGAGGCCAGTGGAGTGTCCTGTGGGCTCGGACCAGGGTCTGGGTGGGAACTGGGGGAGCCCAGTAACTCAGAGACTCCTGTACATCAAGGATCCCTTGGCTTCTGGGTGGCTGGGGAGAGGGGCAGGTGTAGCTGCTGAACTTAATGCTTCCTGAGAAATTATGGGGATTGTTGAAGGATGAAGCATGCTTGGTAAGAAAAGGGTAAAGGAAGTTGAGGGGTTTTTTTTCGGTCTCTGGGGGAAAAAAAGTAACTTCAGGGAAGACTCCAACAGGGTCTTTAAATCCAAAAGGTATGGAAAATGTATCTTAACCATCCCATGGTAAAAACAAAAGGAAATGGGCTCGCTTTGCTGCTGGAGGACTTAGGTCACTCATAAACAGAGCTTAGAGGCTAGAAAGGCCAGAAAAAGGCAGCTGAGGATAACGGTTCGGGAAGTAGGGGTATGGGAAATCGGTCGCAGCGAGCAGCAGCTATCTAATGAGGAGAATGGTAGCTGTCACTTATGATGCCTCCAGCCTGCCTGTGTTATGCTGCTGAGCTGTATCACACAATTACTGTACGAATATTTATTGAGCACCTGCCTACTCTGCTCCAGGCGCTCTGCTAGACTCTGGAGCTATGTCGATGAGCAAAACTATGTATTTTCTACAGTGCCTTGTGGCGTTGGGTGGGTTCTCAGGCTGCTGGATGAGTCAGAAATAAATTAAGCATGTAGTCCTTTGAACACTAAGAGAATGTAAAACAGGCACACCTTTCAGGGTCTGGAGTTTTACTGGAAGGCTCATCCCTTCATATTGGTTTCTTTTTTTAATTTCCATTTTAATGAGGAGGAAACAAGTTCAAAGAGGTTAAGACACTTGCTCAAAGTTGCACGACAACTAACTGAGCAAAGTTGGGTTTCAAATGTACTCAGGTCTGTCTGACCCCAGAAGTTTTTCTGTCAACCACCTGACTCTAGGAGCATCTTGAGCTATGTGACAACTTAATGGTTGCTTACCCTGCATTAATCTTCTTCTGTCTTTAATGGACACCTGTGGGATATGAGTCATTATACCCAGTATATGGATGAGGAGACAGGTTCAGAGAGGTTAATTAACTTGTCCAAGATTACACAAGTCAGATGGTGGCAGGGCAGGAATTCAAACCCAAGCTGTGGAACCGAAGAGCCTGTTTTCCAAACTTTGTTCCATTGACACCTCCCCACCCTGACCCTGGGTCCCCTCACTTTATAGACAAAGACCATAGAGGGTGAAGCAACCCGCACAGAGACACTCAGCTGCAGAGCGACAGAGCAGGGCACTGTGTCAACTCTGTGCCCTCCACCTTGTCTTTTCTCTGTTTAGTTTATCACATACGTCGTTTGCTCTGCACTCAGAGCTGGGATGGCTGGGGTCCAGAGCCTGGTACCTGCGCTCCTCAGAGAGACTTTTTATCTCTGTGGGCCTCAGACTGTGAAAGGGCAGGAAGGAGCATCTCTTCTCTAGCAGGGAAAGCCAGAGGGAGGAAAAGAGGGGCCACCTAAAAGGTGAGACGAGGGACATGCTTTCCAGGAGGAATCTGGGGCCTGCACTGTTGCTTCTCCATCAACAAATAGGCAAAGGGTTGCTGCCGAGATCCAGTCCCCAGTGCCGGAAGTACATCGAGTCTGAGCCCAAGCCTGTGGGAGTTAAGGGCCCTTGTCTGGGCAGCAGGCTCTGGCAGGGTTATCTGGTGGGCACCACGCCCTAGTGAACAGACTGACACCTCCCAGCCAGCTTGGCTGGTCACCAGGAGCCATTTTCTTTGTTACCAGAAGCCGGGCCAGAGGCCAAGATGAGCCATGGGGAGCTCCAGGAGACCAGCTCCCCAGTATAAAGATAATCCAAGTGCCCCGCTGGAGGGACTCTGTGGGAAGGGGTGAAGTGTGGGTAGAAAAGTCCACTGAAGCTCAAAGGAAGATGTCCTAGTGTAGCACTGCCCAACAAATATCATTCTAGGCACACGCATCGCTTTAAATTTTCTAGTAGCAACATCAAGAAGGGTAGAGAGGAAGAGGTGAATGAATTTTAATGTTCTATTTGACCCAACGTTTACAAAATATTGTAAATTCAACGTGTAATCAATAACGAACTATTAACAGGCTATTGTACATTCTGGTTTTCATATTGAGCCTTAGAAGCCTGGGGTGTTTCACAGCGAGCACATTTCCATTGGGACGGCCAAGTTACAGGGCTCAGTAGCTGCATGTGGCCAGTGGCTATATTGGGAGTGCCGTCCAAGAGTTAATTAGGACAGAAAATCACTTCCTCTGCCTCCACCTTCAGCTGGAGGATGGCTGCAGAATCAGCGTCTGGCCCTGGGGAGACGCAGCCCGGTTCCACCCAGGCCTCAGGCCTGAGACCCTCTCCTCAGAGCTGTGTGCTGCAGCTGTCGCTGAGGTCTCTGGGCTACGGTGGTAAGAAAAGCTTTGAAATTAGGGGCTGGAAGGCCACGAAGTTGGGACAAAATATAGGAGAAGAGAGAACCCTTAGGATCCAAGTCTGGAGCGAGGAGGTGACCCGGTGGCCTGCCGCACGGAGGCCAGCGAGTGGTGGGTGTGGGACAAGGTGGCGCTGAGCCGGGCGGGATCAGAAGCCCACAGGCCTGCATTGTTCGCCTGTCACACTTCCTTTGGCTTTATTGCCTTTGTCCAACACCCTATTGTCTGGTTTCCTTTTGTCCCCCTTTCAGTGCTGCTGCCTTTTATTTCCCAGCCAGCCTGGTTGTTTTCATTTCTTTTGTCTGAAGTTCCTGAGAGGAAGGTTTTATTTTCAGCGGTTTGATTAATTCACAGCTTGAGCCCGGGGTTTGTTTGTTATGTAATTGCTGCCCTCAGCTTCAGGATAATACCCTTCCTGGACTCCCCCTCCCCCACTGCGGCCCCGCCTGCTCGGGCCTGGCCCTGCGCCCCTCCCTGTGCCCGGATGGGCTGAGCTGCCTGCTTCCTGGACGCTCTCCAGGCCCCTGGGTGGTGGGACTGGATGCCCCAGTTGGATCCCAAAGCCCTGGCGAGCTGCGCAGGGGTCTCTTCTTTTCTCCTGGGTTCACCTTCTCAGAGTCAGGTATGCTCCCCATCACCCTGCAGTGCCCTGTCCTGGGTCCTACAGCAACCCCCAGGGCGCCCTGCCTTTGGTAACTGGCAGGACAGTCTGGGCTGCTTGATAGGATGGCATCAAACAGAATCATTTTATTCCACTGTAATGCTCCTTCAGTTATTTAATGTGAAATGCCGTTTATGTATTGTACATGGCACGCTGTCATTCATTATACGTCACGAGAAATCATTAATTGTACAGAGTTAACGCACTGTACAAATATTACAGTGCACCTGCAGTCTAAGGGACGTTTTACTGCATCTGAGTTTTGCCTTACACTCCCCTCCTGAATACTTAATGCCTATGTAAAAAAAAAGCACCTTTATTTTTATTTTTATTTTTATTTAATTAACAACCCTCCAACTAGTTTGTATCAGAATCACTGGAGAGCTTGTTAAAGTAGATCCCTGGCCCCACCTACAGATTCCGGTTGTGGATGACCCACGACTGCCTCTCAGGCCTCCTGTTTCCCCTGACTGTGAGTTTCTGTGCTGCATCCCAGCTAGCAGTGGTTTAACGGACACCACATCAGTGCTTACTGGTACCAGGTAGTGTTCCAGACACTGCAGTTCATATAACCCATTATACAGTTGAAGAAAGCTAAGTACAGAGAGGTTAAGTAGCTCACTCAAGGTCACTTAGCAGCTTGTTGAGGGCCGGAGGCAGGACCCATGCATAGTTGGAACCTGCCTTCTGTCCATTGGTCTTGTCTCAGTGACTTTGGAGGATGAGCTGCTCTGGTCTGAGCCTGGCATGACCACTGGAAACCACTACCAGGGACCCTGTGCCTGCTCCACTACCCTAGATGTCCCTGGCTGTGATGTGACAAGTGGGGAGGCAGCAATGGGAGCAGTGGATTCAGTCTCTGCATCAACCAGGGATTGCAGATGCCTACAGGGCCCGGCTCTCAATGAGAAATGCTAGATAAAAAATTTTTCCTTAAAGCCACTCATCCATCTCTCAGCCTGTTATTTTCCCACTTTTGGTAGGTACATGGGTATAAATAGTTCACTTTGATCTTGCCTCAACTGTAAGAAGAAGAATAACTATTATTCAGGATAGCTGATGGTTCCCTTTTGGGGAGTGGTGGGGAGTAAAGGAAACTGGTCTGTCCATAAGGGGCACCTCATTTATAGCCAACTGTTGCTATGTACCAACTTCGAGAGAAGTTCAGATCCAGATTTTTATGTGATACCTTTTGATTTTGAAATTCTGGTAACTAATTACAAATACATATAAACAAACACACCTATATGTATAATATTGGCTTTATTGGGGTCAGAAATAGCCATTTAACAATCTCCAGTCTCCTTTAATGGACCCATTAGCCCACCAGTCCCAACATTACAGCGGGCAGGGAGTGCCAGTAGTTGGGCCCCATCCTCTCTACAGCTTCCTATTAAAAAAAGTAAATAAATAAAGACAGAAGAGTCTTTTCTAATTTCCACTATGGGTCCCCAGTGGCAGCTTCCGTCTTGTGTGTGTGCCTGTTTGTGGCTGGGGGATGGAGAGTGGGATTGATTCTCCCGGGCCTCAGGACTCACTTGGCTCACCTTGCCCCTCTGCCCTCAGGATGTCCATGAGGAGCCCCGGCCCTGCCCAGCTGGCCCTGGATGGCAGTGGCACCATGGTGAACTGTTCCGTCAAGTCAGAGGGAAAGAAGGAGCCTTGTCATGAGGCCCCGCAGGGCTCGGCTACTACAGCTGAACCCCAGCCTGGAGATCCGGCCCGGGCCACCCAGGATGGTGCTGACCCTCAAGCTGCAACCCAGGTGCCCAGCGCTTTCCCAGGGGGCGCCTGAGTCAGTGTCCTCACCACACCCATTCACCACCCTGTCCTCTCCGCTAGGCTAGGCAGGCACCTACCCCCTAGTTGGGCGGAGAGGCAGGCAAAAATGTTCATCTCCAGGCAAAACTTAGGTGAGTGGGGAACGGCTGCCAAGTTCAGTCAGGCCACCTGTCTGAGCAAGATGTGGATTCACTCCTGCACTCACTCGCCTGATATTAATGCTCCCCTGTGTGACTAGTCCTTACCCCTGAGGACTAGTTGGAGAGATTGGATATACAAGCTCAAAGTTTGCCTTAATCTACCAGCTTTTGCATGTGAGTTGAGAAAACCAGTCTTATTATTAAGGCCAGAATTAATTGCTGCTAAAATCCTTAAAATGAAGGAGCCGAACTACGTGAGCAGTGAGGATTCTTGCAGCTATTAAAAATTCTATGATTCCATTAAGAGGTATAAACAGGAAATATGTACTTAAAAGCCAAATGAGGAGAAAATAAGAGTTTTAGGTTCTGAGAAGGGCTCCATCCTGAGGCGTGTGTGGGAGGCGGTTAGGAGGCAGGGTGGTGACTGTGGAAGACTTCCGAGAGGAGCAGGTCCTCGAGCTGGGCCTTGGAGAATAGAGAGGACTCAGGAGAAGAGGAGAGGGGATGCTGTGTGAAAGAGGGCTGGGGCGGGAGCCCCGGGAGTTACCGGCCCAGCTGGAGCAGTGAGTGTATGTAAAGGAGGAATAATTAATAGCTGGCTTTTGGCCTCAGACTCTGCAGTGGCAAACCTCATCCACATGCATTAACGAACGCCCTTGATCCCTGCACAATTCTGTGATGGGGAGGTATGAGTATTTTCCGCTTTCAGCAGAGGAAAGTGAGGTTTAGAGAAGTTCATGGACTCATGTGGGATCAAGCACCTTATGAGTCACTGAGCATGGGCTGAGCCAGGTCTCTTGTCTTTAAATGCTTCTTTTCAGTACATCAGGCAAAGCCAGAGCAAAGATAGGGAAGGTGGGGACGGAAGGCACTGCTTGTGGGGGCCAGTGGACTCTAAGAGTCCCTGAGGGTATACATGTCTGGGGCACTCCATCTTCGCTTCATTCTGCCCCTCTTCTCTTGGAGGTGACAATGACATTCAGTGTGTCTTACAGGACTGCAGCTCACCGGAGAGCAGTGGGTGCCCAGAACCCAAGAGACGAGGAGGCTCTGAGGCTGCTTGTGGAAGCCAGGAGAAGCTGGACTTCAACCGAAATTTAAAAGAAGGTAAGGTGTCTGCCTTACTTAGAGGCAGGGGAGATGTTAGGATGGCTGCTCCTTAACTCTCTGGTATCTTCTAGTCGTGCCAGCCATTGAGAAGCTGCTGTCCAGCGACTGGAAGGAGAGGTTTCTGGGAAGGAGCTCCGTGGAAACCAAAGATGTCAAAGGTGAAGATCATGGGTATGGGCAGAGGAGGGATGTCTGAACGAACCCCTGTCCCTTCTCCCAGCCTGGCCATGCAATCCGGGCCTATAGGGCAATTCTTGGGGCTCTTGGTGCCCTCAGACGTGGCCTCTGCCACTCTGGTTCCTGCCTGGCTCTAGGGAGCAGCACATCCCTTACTTGGGGACCAAGCACTAGGTTTGGCTCATTCTTATGCGGGAGAGGCCTGGTAGGAATCAAATCCTATGGGTGCAGGGCACTTGTGACCTTGGGCGTATTATTGCCATTTTTTACATGTAACTATAAATGAGCCTAATATTCTCTTTCACTTTTGAAAATTAATTCCAGACCAGCAGGACCTCACTAAAGGGATTAAAGGACTATTTAGTGGAGTCACTAGAATGATAATTTTCTCAGTGTGATTGTTCACACTTACAGGGCACTTTATTTGTTTGTTTGTTTGTTTGTTTGTTTATTGCAAGAGAAAATAACCAAATTTAATACATGTGTATGTATGGGAACCCCCTACCTCTATGAAAGATTCAGAGATAGAAAGGGAACCTGAGCATATAAGACATCCTGAGCTAGGGGTGAAGGTAATGCACCTTGGGGGAATTCAAAGGGTCATTGCAGGGTGATAAGAAGAACAATGTTTAGTAAATAAAAGTTTGCCCTGCCATATAGGTGCCACAGATAATCTCTTCTGTGGGCCAGGCCCCTAGTTCAAGTTCTTCTAGATAGTTAAAGGGAGAGAGAAGTTTCTCCTGAGCCTGAAAGGGAAATTGCCTTTAGCTCAAAATAATCCGCATACCAGTGAAGCACAGCTCAGGGGTGGCTCGTTCTGAACCCCCACAGTTCCTTCCTCTGACTCTTCCCTGAAAGTTTCACATTCTAGAAACTGGGCTGAAGGACTGTTCTATCATTAAACCAGTCTCAGTCTTGAGAAAATTTTCATTCAGTTAAGGTTGTGTCTCATTTCAGGAGGCAATGATGCTGGTGGGCTCCAAAGTTAAATGGTGTAAGCAATCAGATATTTAGTAAGAGGCATCTCTGTGGAAATAAAAGAAAAAGGTTAATGATTGGAGCTGACAATACTCTGGATTTCTTAGTTCCCAAGGTGTTTGGCTCGCAGCATCTTCAGATGGAGTGAGGGCAGGAAGTCCCAGTGTGATAGATTTGTCCTCCTGGTCTGCTGTTCGAATGTCCCTGGTGATCTTTCAGCAACAAGTGTGAAGTTTGTCTACAGATGAGCTGTTGTAATTTCTCTGAAGTTTATATCAGGCTGTCCCACTATAGCTTGCATGGCCTTGGAAAGGGGCAGTTTTCGTTCTCCATGATTCCACATCAGAGGGTGGGAAAATGAAAAATGTTAGTTTGGAAGACTGCCCCCAAGTATTTAAGAAAACTAGAAAAACGTAGGATCCAGTCCAGTTTATAGGTAGAAAAATTTAAAACCTGAAAGACAATGAATAGCACTAGAATCTGATTTCCACAAAGATATATTATAGTTTCTATTGGGACAGTTTTACTATAAAAAGTCACCCCCCGTTTTATCACAGATAGCAAAATTAAGACTGATTTATTTGCAAAATTTATTTGCAACTTGACCCAATTATTTATGTCCAGCAAGAATAGTAATTAACCACAGAGGGTCTTTTAAATCTGCTTTGCTAGAATTTTCATGAGGAATCTTGAGAGCGAATGAATTTAGCAACGTCTCTCAAGTCCAGAAAAGCCAAAGCAAGGACTTGCCGTTAGACGTCACCTGCAGTAGGTTTGGGGGAGTTCCTCTCTTCCGGAGGTTCCCCAGATATCCTGAGGTTCCTACACCTGCTAAGAAGTGACCTTCTTCGCTCACATGATAATGCTGCTGGGAACCATATAAGCAAGTACCAGGCCAGCATTTCCAGGGGTTTTTAGTGGCTTCTGTAAGTCCATCTTAATTCCTTAAAGATGTCTGGATATATCTGAGTCTACGCATCTCTCTCAAATATGACATCCCAGTCAAAACCTTGGTAGTAAAATCAGTTTCCAACTGTGTCCTATTATTACAAAGAGAACAGCTTCTTATTGAATTTATGCAAATAACCATATTGCCATCAAAATAATATTTATTAAGAATTTCCAAATTCTGGAGGGATCAGGTAGGGAGAAAAATGTAAGATATTTTAATACTGCTTACAAAGGTATAATTTACCAAATTATTAAATCATAGGTAGTTGAAGAGAAACAGGTTTCCTTTTATCTGGAAAACAAAAGATTTAAAAAATCAGCATTCTCAAATAAAAAAGTCATAAAAATGTTAACCCCTTCCGTCAGTTCATTCAGTCCTGTATAGTCATATGTGTTCTGCTTGAGTCCGGCTTTGCCATTAGTTCTCTCAAACTTGACTGCTCATTGAGGCTGATTAGGTCAGTGACAATTCCAAGAAGTTTGCAAGGCTGTCCAAGGTTCCTGTGATTTGCTTAGCGATCACAGAGCGCACTCTAAAACAATGCAGATGCCCAGGCTCCACCCCTACTGACTGAGAACCCCAGAAGATGGGGCCTGCGCATTGTAATTTTCAAAGGCTCCCTGACTAACTCTGATGCACATGGTCCGTGGCCTGCACTTCTGCATCTGACACTAGCTAAATTGGAGGGCAAGGAAGCGCTGACAGTTGTTGGTTGAAGGCCATGTGACAGTCCTATACTAAAAGCTTAACGTTTATTATCCCTTTAATTCTCGCAGCAACCCTGTACAGTGACAATTAGTGTACTCTTTTGTAGATTGAAAAAACCCAAGTGCAGAGAAGTTGGTAACTTGCCCAACAGCTCCCAGGCATGATGGGTTGAAAGGGGAATTTGCACCCTGACCTGTCTTGCTCCAAAGCCTGAGTATGTCCCGCCAGGTGCCTCCTGTGGACGGTTGTCTACCCTAACCCTGTGACACTGGACACTCGAGGCTGACATGCTCCACCATCAGCATTTCTGGGGCTGAAATCAGTGATTGATGGTGAAATCAGTGATTGATGGTGATACTTCTAGGGCATATAGTTGTCTGTCAGATGGCAAGATGAGGAGTCCCTCCGCAGCAAGATATATGTCAGTCACCCCTGCTGCTTGGCCCCTAATAGGGGCCTGAGACATAGCACTTGCTCAATAAACATCAGTTATATGGGTGGCTAGACAGATGAACAAACAACATTTCTCAATGGTGGCTGTTTCACTATGGAGCAGGGACCCAGGAGAGCCTGGCAGAGAAGGAGCTCCAGCTTCTAGTCATGATCCATCAACTGTCCACCCTGCGGGACCAGCTCCTGACAGCCCATTCAGAACAGAAGAACATGGCTGCCATGCTCTTCGAGAAGCAGCAGCAGCAGATGGAACTGGCTCGGCAGCAGCAGGAGCAGGTAGGCCTTGCTTTGTGTCTGGCTTTTTTTATAGGGGAGGGATCTGTCAGGGCCCAGAAGGGAGTACCTTGGGGGCAGACCCAGCCAGTACAGGCTGAGGCCTGGGGCGGGTGGGGGAGGGGGCTGAGGGGCCCTGCCCAATCTTCGCCCCTGGCCTCTGAGGGAAGGGAGAGCTCCTGTCAAAAGGAGAATCAATTTTAAGGGTTGGCTCTTCTGCTTCTTGCCCTGCCCAGCTTCCTTCCATGTTGGCACTTCTGGAGGGCAGGGTGTGGTTGGGGCTGGAAGGCTCTGGGTGTTGGGGCCCGCGGGCCTATGCCCATGCCCCCTTTGCCTGCTCTTCCCTCTGCCAGATTGCTAAGCAGCAGCAGCAGCTGATTCAACAGCAGCACAAAATTAACCTCCTTCAGCAGCAGATTCAGGTGACAACAGGGGATGGCTGGGGGATGGGAAAACTGGAGGCCAAGGGCTTGACACCAACCTGGAGAGATGCTGAGGCCCAAAATATCTTTCTCCCCAGCCGGGACCCGAGGGCAGGTAGACAGGGGCTGAGGCCAGGTAGATAGGAGCCCACGGAGGTGGTGTGGGGTCACATGGATCCTTTGGAAGACTGTCTGCCCCAGGCACTATGCCTCTCATTCGTGGGTCTACCCTTCGTCCAGAGCTAACTGCAGCTGGGTAGCTGTTTGGACCCCCAGGGACTCAGGGTTTCTTTGCTCTCAGCAGGTTAATATGCCTTATGTCATGATCCCGGCCTTCCCCCCAAGCCATCAACCTCTGCCTGTCACCCCAGACTCTCAGCTGGCTTTGCCCATTCAGCCAATCCCCTGCAAACCAGGTGAGTGTGGGAGGGGCGGTCCTGCTACCTGTTCTGAGATTAGGGAAGAAGGCCCCCGCCATTCTCGATCCATTAATTTGCAGTGTGGACTTCTGGGCCTTGGTTTGGGATCTGTCCAGTGGAAGAATACTCACTTGTTTCTGGATGTCACCAAGAGAATGAAAAATGGCACTTTGAAAACCATAAAGTGCTTTCCAGATGTAAGCGGATGTAGCCAATCTAGGTCTAGTCTCCCCAGTTCTGGTACATTACTGCACCAGAGCATTAATATTTCAAACATTAACTGAGATTTATGTGTCTCCCAAATTCAGACTTTTGTTCTCACTGCTCTGGCTCCCCCTCTTCTGTCCTGGCACCGAAACTCAACAAATACAGACTGAGCACTGAGCACGTGTTGTCGGGTGACTGTGGGGTAATAAAATGTGGACTTCGAGCACAAGGAATTTACAGTCTGGGGAGGGAGAAAGAAGTATGCCAACAGCCAGGGACTCTGGGACGGTTTCTTGAGGAGGTGGTGCTTGATTGGGTTCTGGGAGAATGGAGTTGGGAACTGGGAGCTGAGGGTTGAGGTCGCGGGAAAGGCCGTCCAGGCAGAGGCTTTGCAGCCTGAGGCAGGAGGCCAGAGTTGAGGGGAGCACGTGACAGGGTAGTGGGGACATGGCTGCGGAGGCCAGGTGGGACTGAGCATGGAGATTGGGATTCATTTTGTAGAATGTGGGGGGCATACTTGAACATTGAACAGAGGCTGTGCTGTCACACAGGCTGTGGGCGATAGGGGATGAGTGGAACGGAGACCAACTGAAGGCAGAACTGGGTGGGGGGCTGTTGAGATGATTCCAGCAACAGGAGATGACAGTCTGAATGAGGGCAGTGACAGTGGCATGGAGGCCATGCTCATTGATTCTTTGTGAATGGTCATGGGGACAAGGCAGAGAAGCTGCCCGTAACAACCCCAGGAGGAGGGGACACAGCTTTTAAGTAAACTCCTCGGCTCACCCTCCTGTGAGAGAGAAGCAGGAGAAATCCAGCCGGTGAGTTCCTGGTTCCACCAGCAAGCCTGTGGGCCAAGGGCACAGTTCATTGGTCAGCCCCCCTGATTCTACCTTGAGGGAAGATTCCAATTGGGGTATGGGGTGGGGGGAGGGGGGAGGACGAGGCAACGGCACGAATCTTTGCAGCTCCGAGTGAACATGGAGCAGCAGAGCCGCAGGGGTGAGGAGGGGCAGGGCCATGCACTTTCTGGACGAGGGAGGTGGGAAGTGAGCTGTGGAAGACCTGGACTGGCCAGGCCGCCAACCTGCTTTGTTTGCTCCAGAATTCCAGTAAGCAGGGGTCTGCAGGCTGCCAGATGCCCCTTCCAGAGGCTGAGTGAGAAGTGCCTGTCCCCAGCTAACAAGCCTTAGATGGTGCCCCATTACCTCCAGCATGGAGTCCAGACTTCTGAGTTTGGCCTTCACAGGCTTCTGAGCCCACCTTGCCCATCACGAGCCAACCAGTCTCATTGCCTGCATCTTGTTTCCGCACCCACCACTCCATCTCTCCCTGTCCGCCCACCAGCATTAGCTCATGTCTCGGCTCCCCCAGGAAGCCTGCCGCAGTCGCTCCAGCTGACACAAAGTTCTCTCGAGTGCTAGCCATGCAGCCCATATCACCGTGGGCCATGTGGTCATTGATTTGTATACAGGGCTCTCTCTCTCCATCTGAACTGTCAACTCCTTGATTCTGAGCCTGGTTGAGGAGTGAGTTTGGCGAGGGAGAAGAGAGCACCGTGCTGAGCGGAGAGGATTGTGGAGTCAGAGGACCCAGGTTCAAACCTCGGTGCTCCCATTGATGAACTATGGGGGCAATCCACTTAACTTCTCCAGGTCTTCGTTTCTTTATCTGTAAAATGGGATGATGTATCGAGCACTTGTTGTGCACCACACACTGAGGATTATTGTGAGACAGGGCACAGGCTACAACAGGTAGCTGCTGTGTACCCTGCACATAGCAGGTACAAAATACAAGTATCCGAAGAGTGGCTAGATGGTGCCCCTGTTGTCATTTCACTGTGGGCTTGGAGTGCCAAGCTCATGGGTTGGGAAGGGCATGACAAGGTGACGATGCTGATCAATGTGCAGGGTGATGATGGGCGAGGGTGTAGGAGGTCCTCAGCAGCGCTGTGGGGCTGGGGAGGACAGTGGTTGGAAGCAAGCCAGGCCAGCTCTGAGCCTTTGTCCACTTTGTGCCGCTGGGACCTCGTCAAGCAGGGTGACTGCTGTTCTGTGCTCATCCAGGACTTTTCTCCCTGCTGCCTTTTCCATAGTGGAGTATCCGCTGCAGCTGCTGCACAGCCCCCCTGCCCCAGCCATGAAGAGGCCCGGGGCCATGGCCGCCCACCACCCGCTGCAGGTACTGTCCCCCGCACTGGCCTGGGGCTCCTTCCATAGCTGGGCTGGCTGGCTGCCGCCTCGTCTGTTCTGGATGTGCTTGTGCCCTCTCTTCCTCTGCGGGGATCTCCTTTGGTGTCACTCACCCTCTGAGCACTGGATCTTCCTCTAGGAGCCCTCCCAGCCCCTCAACCTCACAGCCAAGCCCAAGGTCCCCGAGCTGCCCAACAGCTCCAGTTCCCCCAGCCTGAAAATGAGCAGCTGTGGACCCCGCCCCCCCAGCCATGGGGCCCCCACGCGGGACCTGCAGTCCAGCTCCCCCAGCCTGCCTTTGGGTAAGTGTTCCACCTCCCGCACCTTTCCCTTCAGTCCTCTTCCAGCGTCCAGTCAAGACAGCATGCTGTCGCCTTGGGCACGGCCCTTCCTTTCTGTGGGTTAGACTTGCTGTAGTCGGCCCTTTTTATCTCAGCATTTAGCATCTCCGAAGACCCCCTTCCTCTTCTCTGCCACCATATCTATCTGGGCTCCCTGGCCTTGGGGATTCAGACCTCCGGCTTGCACACTTTCAGGGGGTGCTATTGTCATTTCTGGTTTGTTGGCACAACAGCCAGTGTAAATGGCGCCGCCTTGGGGGTGTGCGGTACAGCGGCCCCCAAGAGGGAGTGCCGGAGGAGCATGGCATGAACTGGGTGACCCCTCAGTCCCTTTCCCTTCTTTTCCTACCCCCATAGGCTTCCTTGGTGAGGGGGATGCTGTCACCAAGGCTATCCAGGATGCTCGGCAGCTGCTGCATGGCCACAGTGGGGCCTTGGAAGGCTCCCCCAGCACCCCCTTCCGTAAGGTATGGGCCCCTACTCCCCTGCACCTGGGAGCAAGGGACACATGGTGGCCAGGGTGGGAGACACAGTCTGAGGCCTCTGAAGGGAGGGGTGAGGGAGAGAAGTGGGCGACGCAGAGGCTGATGCACAGGTTGTCCCTGTCAACCGTAGGACCTCATCAGCCTGGACACATCCCCAGTCAAGGAGCGGCTGGAAGAGAGCTGTGTGCACCCACTGGAGGAAGCCATGCTGGGCTGTGATGTGGACGGTGAGGGCTCTGGGCACTGGGCTGATGGGTCCCACTTCTGCTTCCCACCAGGACCAGGGTGGGTCAGGTAGTGTCTGTCCACTGTCCCTTCTCCCCTTTTATCTGTGGCGTCTCCTTTTGTGTGTCTCTGAGTCCCTGGCTGGGCCTCTGCTGACATCTTGTTGCTGGTCATCCCTGGGTGCTGTGGGAGCCCCCATCACCCCTCAGCCGTCAGATGTGGGACATTTCTTTCTGCTGGCCTCGAGGACTTTCCTTACCCCAGACCAGTTGCCTTACTGACTCCGTCTGCCCCCTCCCCCCCCAGGCTCCCGCCACTTCCCTGAGTCCAGGAACAGCAGCCACATCAAGAGGCCCATGAACGCCTTCATGGTGTGGGCCAAGGACGAGCGGCGGAAGATCCTCCAAGCCTTCCCAGACATGCACAACTCCAGCATCAGCAAGATCCTTGGTAAGGGCCAGTGGGCGAAGTCTGCAGGAGCTCTCGGGGTTCCAGGAGCCGGAGTCCAGCAGGACCCGGTTTCAGGAGCCAGCTGGATCTACTTGGGGCTTGCTCGGCGATAGCCATGCCATGCTGAACTCCAGTGTGGGAGTCAGGGGATGTGGGGCAGTTGGGTCCTGGGGTCTTGTACTCTTGTAGGGTTCTTCTGCTAGCGCCTGCAAGGAGTATGTGCATATGTGTGTGTGCCTACATGTACGTGTAAGAGAAAGCTCCCTTCCCCCATCTCTCCCTCACTAACCTCTTCCACTTTTGCCAGACCCTTGGAGCTGGCTCTGGCAGGAACAAGAGAGACTGGTGTTCTTAGGTTGTCAGTAGAAAAGGTTTTTTAAATGCTGTGTCCTGATTGGAGGCCAGAGAGGAATATAGGGCAGGGCAGGGCAGGTGGGGCTGGAAGAAAGCAGTTGTTTTCAGCACCGAGGCTCCTCCATGTCTGCGCAGGTCTCGTGAACACGGACACCAGGTGCCTTGAACAGGGAGCCGGTCTGTGTTATTGGGGCACTGGGGCAGCTGCTCTTTTGTTTATGTAAGTCAGGCCAGAGGCCTCTCAGAAGTTGCTGCGACATAGGTGGCTGCTGTGTCTTAGGCTGGCAGTTCGATGCTCATTTACATGCCACCTTCATTCATTCATTTGCTTGACATCTGAGGAGCAGCCATGTTGGACCAGGTCCTTGCTAAGTGCTTGCACTTATATCTGGGTATCTGGGTACCAAATATATCAGCACCTCCAGGGCCTGCAGGGGGCTGGGGATGCTCGGCAGAGCCCAGGGCTGACTACCTCTGGGGCCTGGGCCAGGCTCCCGTTGGAAGTCCATGACCAACCAGGAGAAGCAGCCCTACTATGAGGAGCAGGCGCGGCTGAGCCGGCAGCACCTGGAGAAGTACCCCGACTACAAGTACAAGCCACGGCCTAAACGCACCTGCATCGTGGAGGGCAAGCGGCTGCGGGTGGGCGAGTACAAGGCGCTGATGAGGACCCGGCGCCAGGATGCCCGCCAGAGCTACATGACCCCGTGAGCAGGCCCTGCCCAGGCGGCCGAGACTGTGTGCATGCGTGTGCGTGTGCGTGTGCAGCTCTTGTGCGGGGCTGGGTGGTAGTGTGTGGCTTGCTTTTGTGTGACTGCCGGGTGGTGTGCGTGTCTGTTGGCTATTTGTATATGTGTGCGAGCATTGCGTGTGTGGCTGGGCCTTTGTGTGTGACTGCAGGGGTGACTGACTGTGATGGGTACTTGGCTGCTGAGGACATAAATGTGTGACTGGGGAACTAGCATGTTTCTGGGGAAATGTGCCTGTGGGTCCTATTTCTGACAAACTCAGTAAAAATTCATGGGTACTAGAGACCGAGGTACTCATCAGACAGAGGATTCCTGACTTGACCAAAGCAAGCACACTGGTGGGTTCCTTTAAACAGGTGTTTGAATATAGTTTCCAAAAGTGGGCTTCATATGTAGTCCTCCAGGAATATCTTGAATACGCCTGTGGCCCTGAGACCGAATGTGTGTGGGGGGCTGTAGCTGACAATGAATGTGGCCATCAGGAAGCAGACCAGGGGGCAGAATGTGTGTTTCAGAGCCGAAAGGGTATAGGGTACGAGGGTACGGCCTGAGGAGTCCTGGAGGGAGCTGGGAGGGGGCGGAAGTGAAGGGGCCCTGTAACCCGCCTCTTGTCTGCCCACAGCCCTCAGGCTGGCCAGGTGCAGATGAGCTCCTCGGATGTCCTGTACCCTCGGGTGGCACAGCCCCTGGTGGAGCACTATGTGCCCCGAAGCCTGGACCCCAACATGCCTGTCATCGTCAACACCTGCAGCCTCAGGGAGGAGGCAGAGGCCTCGGAGGACAGGCACTCGGTGGCCGATGGTGAAATGTACCGGTACAGCGAGGACGAGGACTCAGAGGGCGAGGAGAAGAGCGACGGGGAGTTGGTGGTGCTCACGGACTGATCTTAGCTGGGTGGGCCTGGCCCTCCTCCTGGGGAGGACCTGGCCCCGAGCCAATGGGCACAGCCAGCCGACCTGGACTCTGTTGGTACTTGGGCATGCCCGAAGATGGCACAGCTGTGTGCTTGTAGATACTGGCCCCTTCCCCATCACATGCGGGCACACTGAGGAGCTGTTGGCCTAGGTGCTAGGCCTGTCTGATGGTGATGGCTGAGTTGACCAAGTTCCTTGGCCCTTGGGGCTCAGTATGACCTGTCCCCTTGGGGCCATATGCATTGTTTCATCCTTGTCCTAACTGGACCAGCCACCATGGGACCAAACCTCCCCCACCCCCGCACACACCCCAGATTGCTCCTGTCACCAGGATGACTTTGTACTTTGTGCAAAAAGATGTCTCTCACTCTATCTTCCGCCAAGCCTGTTGTGCCTCTGGCTGCTGTGTGTGCGTGTGTGTGCGCACATGTGTACGCACGTGATTGTTTTCATCTGTTCATTCGTTGCACAAGATATTTATTGAGTGTCTACTACGTGCCAGGCACTGTTGCTAAGTTCCTGTGGGTGTGTCTCTTGATGCCACTCTTGCTTCTGGAGGGCTCTTTCTGTGCTCTCCTCCTTCCCAAATTGCTACCTCTTTGTCAGTCTGGGTGTCTCAGGTTCTGTGCATCCTTGTGTGCGTTTCTGTCTTTGTCTCTCTGCAGGGCCCTGTTTGTGTGTCTCTCCCTTCCTTGGTGTCTGACTCTGCCCCCCTGCCTGCTAGTCACTCCGAAGGCCCCTGAGCTGCCCTTTGGGCCCACCAGCTGCCCTGACCTCCCCTGCCCACTTCTTCACCCTGACTGCTGGTCAGTTCCCATGGAGACATTTTTAGCTCCGAGCAGCATGGGAATGTTCTCAGCCTCCAAGGGGCTCTGTCCTGGTGCCCCAGACCCTGGTCCCAACCTGAGTACCAGGAGTGGGGGCAGGAGGATTGATGGTGCCCCCACCTTCCTGTCAGTGACAGAAGCCCTGGAGCAGGGCTCCTATGGCAGCTGGTCTCCATTCCTCCCTCTTGAGCAGGGCGTGGGAGGGCTCCTCAGTCTTGGAAGGGGTTGGTGAGGAGAAGACTGGTGCTCCATTCCCTCACCCAGCTCTGCCCCCCGCCCCCACTCTACCCTGGGGAACTTGCTGCCTCTGCTCCTGGTCACTTTCACGTTATTTCCCTACACAAGTTAAATCCCATTGGCACCTGACTCCAGAGCAGGTCAGGGTTGGAAGGGACTCCAAATCCCACAGGGGCAAATGTGGAGTCCATCTTCTCCCCTCCCCCTTCCCAAAGCTCAACTTCTCTCCAGGCTGTTTCTTTTTTTTATGACTGTAAACATAGATAGTGCTTTATTTTGTTAATAATAAGATAATGAGTAACTTAACCAGCACATTTCTCCTGTTTACACTCGGGGAATTTGTTTTCTGTTGGCATAATAAAGGCAGACCTTTTCAGAATCTGGCCCTGGTGTGGGGGAAGGGGAGGCTGGCCCAAGTCAGCAAGTCCTGTAGGTACCCCCAGCCCAAGCACCACTGCCCCCCGGTGGCAGTTCACGGGAACTTCAGGGGTGGGGCTGGGGAAGAAACCTCTGAGGCAAGGGAGAGGCCAGGTGCCACCCCCTCAGAGCACACTCTGAATGAGACACTGCCTTTGCCTCAGACCTCCCCACTGAGTGTCCACCCAGGTCCGCACAGGGCGATGGTAAGAGCGCCGTAAGGAGTCTGGAAGCTTGGGTTCTCTCCAGAACTAGCCACATGGCCTTGTGTGTGTTGCAGGGGAGGAGGGGAGGGGTTGTCATGGCTCCTCTTCAGTCCACATTGAGCTCATCTGAAAACACGGCAGGCCTTATCCATGCTTCCTAGCCTCTGTTGGAGGAGCCCTTTGAGAATCTAATGAAAGCTGTAGGTCCTCATCTAAGAAAAGCACTCACAGGGATACCCCAGGCTTGTGTATGGCCCCTAGGATACTGATTAATGAGCAGGGTAGGGTCTCTGATGTATTTCAGAGCTCTATCTATGACCTTTGCTTTGAATGAAGATTGCAAAGAACTCCCTATCACAATAGGAGAAATGACAGTCCATCATACCTGAAAGGGCTGGATAACAGACTCAAAACGCCTATTAACAAGGATCGATAAAAAGACCAATTCTCATGGTTAAAAAATGGATCCTTTTATTATGGAATGGTGGTGACAAAGCTGCATGGCAATTCTTGTGAAAGTTAGACGAGTTGGATTAATAGAGGCATGTGTTCACAAAAAGGGAGGTGATGGGCCAGTGTACAGCACACAGGCCTGGTCCCAGGTGCATTATGGCAACCTTAGGCCTTCAATAGGAAGACCCTTGTCTTCTTACTGGAGGGGCCCAGGGACAGGCACCCTGCACAGAAGAGGTCTGGAGGGAGCTTAGTGGATATGTATGAGAGGCATGGTTGAAAGGGCCAGGGACG
This sequence comes from Cynopterus sphinx, assembly GCA_030015415.1. Classification (NCBI taxonomy): domain Eukaryota; kingdom Metazoa; phylum Chordata; class Mammalia; order Chiroptera; family Pteropodidae; genus Cynopterus; species Cynopterus sphinx. Next base: position 19,925,717 of record CM057392.1, on the reverse strand, counting down.
TTTAGTCCAGAACAAGAGGAGGCTAAAATAGGACATAAAGCTAAGACCACTTCACAGCTGTCAAGTGGGCAATAATAGTCTGTAGCTCATGAGGTAGAACTTGGCTTCTTGATGCATCTCAAGGGTCAATATTTTGGCTTAACATAAACAACTTTTCGAGAAAGTTGTTCAGAGTGGTAGTGGACTTCCCAACACAGAAGTATTCAAGCAGAAGCCTGAATGCTGCAAACGGGCTTTCTAAATTGGAGAGTGGTGGTGAGAAGTCAGGTGTGGTTGATTCCAGGGAACAAACTTTGAACTGAAGCCTGAGGGCCCCAGCCTTTAGATCTAGGGAGCATCCTGGCTGCTGACCTTTGCTGGTTTCTCCCAGCCCAGCCTCCCAAAGCTTGGGGCTTTCTCTCCTGGGCCCCCTCCACCCCATGTTTCCAAAGGGGAGCCCAGCTTTCCTAGTCTCTTGCAGTTATGGTCCTTGGGAAGAAAAGCGGGGCTGCAGCCTCTGGTGGTCACATGGAAGTGTTGCTGCTCATTTCAACGTCTGTGGTCCACCTACCCCCACGCCCCCAGTCTCCACTGCCACTCATACTGTGTTCCAAAGCAACGTGGGCAGTCTGGTTAGATACTCCCAGCCAGGCTTCCCCTCTTGCAAGTCCCGAGTTCTTCCCTATTCTCAGGTCCTCTGGAGCCTGAGGCCAGTACTGCCCACCTCCCACTCCACCTCCCATATCCTGCCCTCTTCATTCTAGCTGCTGAGACAGAGCCATGTGCCCTGTCTCCTTTTAGGTTGGGAAAAGCCCTCCATGGGAACCTGTAGTTGGTGCCCTGGAGCCCAGCCCCCTTTCCCCAGGAGAGGCAGGACAGGGTCTGGTGGGTTTTGAGACCAGGAACAGTGTCCTGTTAACTGCAAGCAAGGCTGGGGCACAGTCGTTCTTTGCCCTATGTGCCTCTCCGGCAGAGGCCAAGGGTTAACACCCAGGACAGAGGAACTTCTGCCCAGACACGCTTTGCCCATAGTGCCTGCTGAGTCTAAGAAGACTCCAGGGCCTGGTGCTGATCAGGGACGCAGGGGTACAGGGGTGCAGTTAGTCTGGAGTGGCAGTGAAAGGAGTGAAGGTGGGAATCCAGGACTTCGTGGGGGAGGGGCATGCCTACACTCCCTCCCTCCCGTCTTACCCCCTGGAGAACTGAGGAATGAGGACGGTTTTTCAAAGGCACCAGTAAGATGGTGCCTGCAGGTTAACTCCCTCTATGCAGGTGGTGGCCACGGGCCTCAGGTGCACAAGATACCTGGGGGCCCTGCCCCAGCCATTCCCTGCTCACCACGACATCATCTCTAATACTATGACATCAAAGCCCCAGGAGGCTGGAGACAAGCTGCCTTTACAGTGGTTATTCCTGCCCCCAGCTCCAGAGGTGGGGAAGGTGGGCACTGCCTTTTAGTCCACAGGAAGGCTGTACCATGACCACCCAACCCCATGGATAACCCTTGGGAGCCTACCCTGCCCAGCCCTGGCACCATCTCTATGCTGGAACACCTTTCCCCATGTCCTCTATTGGCACCCCCAGGCTCCATGCTGCAACCCATGATGGCCCAAACATACTCGGTCACTGTGACCTTGAAGGTGGCTCGAGCTGCCTATGCCAGCTTAGTTCTAGTGGTTGCCATGGCACCCTAGTACTTTTGCAGGCAAAAGCCAAAACAGCCAGTCTACCTGATACTGGGCACCCAATCCTGTGAGGGCAGCCCTGGCAACCTGGGCTGCTGAGGAGGGTGCCCTGACTCATGTCTGAGCTCCTCCTCCCCCCTCCCTCTGGCCTTCTGAGAAAGTGACAGATTGGTTTCAGAAATCACCCTTGCCTGCTGTTAGGCAAAGCAGTTCCCCCACTACCCCACAGAGCAGGGCCAGAGAGGACCAAGGAAGACGTCCTGGGTACTCTCCTTCAAGGTCTCACTAGTTTGTCACCTGGGTAAGGCCAAGTTCTTGGAATCCACAGCCTAAGCTTCCTCTAAGCAGCACTGTTCCAGGCCAACTGATTCTAGCAAGATGGTCAAAGTCAGAGGGTCTGTGAAACCACCAACCCTGCCCAGGTATGCCCACCAGGAGCCCGGCCTGGTAAGTCAGGTACAGGGAGGGCGTGGTAGAAAGTGCACCCCAAGGGGACCCTAGAACACTCCGTGCCCCCTTCCCCCACCACATGTCCCTCCCCCCCACAGGTGTACCAGTCACACGCTCTGGGTTAAAGCCTCACCAGGCAGAGTGGTTCAGAAATGGCCATTTTAATGCAGAAAATCAAGATAATTTACAAATGAATCACTTTATGGACCCCAGAGGCTGTGAGGGCAGAAAGGAGGTGGAGGCCCTTGGGAATTGGGGGTGGGGGGGGCAATGAACTCTGAGCACTTGGGGGGATCCTAGCCAGACTCTCGCATGCCAGGCGAGCCCTGGAGGTTTCCAGCCCCTGCCCCTTGACTCCCGTTAGTCATTCCTAAGTGTGGAGGTCTTGGGTCAACTTCAAGACAGAAGGTGAACATGGAGAGACAGATCCTTGGAAGTGAGGGCCTGGAGGGCAAGGGGAAGGAACAAGGCAGGAGGCTGCTGGCTGATGTCCCCTCCATCAAGCCATAGCTTGAAAGAGCCCGGCTGTGGAGGCCCAGGACATCACCCCTCCCTCGCCGTCCCTCCCAGCAGGCTGCAGAGAGACAGACTCAAGCTCAGAACAGAAAGGGCTCAGGAAGGGAGCATGAGTCCTCAGGCTGAGGTTGGGAAGGGGCTATTTGATTAGATCTTGCTTGGAGAAAGATCTCAGATGAGGCAGCTGCTGGGGAGCTACTGAACCCAATTCTAGATGCTCCCCTGGCCCCCCAAGATACATACATCTGTCAGAGTTGGCATGATGCTGGTTTGGGCTCAGCACCTCACGTGGGGCCTGTTGGGTGATGGGCTGGAGGCTCAGGTCGCTGGAGGTAGAAAGGAGCCCTCCCACCTTTCCCTCTTCCCAAGCCAGGAAGGTCAATGACACATCTAAGGCAGCCCAGATTTTGGACTGGCCTGGCACTGGGAACACTGGGCCTCCCAAGGGTGGTTGTGGTCTGGTCCCTGGCTGGCTACAGGCACTTTTCCCCAAGTCTGGCCAGGTGAAGGGGACCCCCAGAGCTGGGTCCATCAGCCTCTCGAAACAAGAGAATGTGGTCAGAGCAGCACCTACTTGGGGCTGGTGGCAGGGGCGGAGGCTTCTTGGACACCCACCTGTCCCCCCTCCCACCTTGTCTAAGGGTATGGACCCCAGAGCAGAACCAGCCCCTGGAGAACTGGCCTGCCAGGCAGATGGGGAGGGGAGGAAGGGGGAAGCTAGTCACTTTGGCATCTCCAAGGCCGACACTTGAGGCTTCACCTTGAAGTACTGGTTGAATCGGATCACCGCGTACCTGCCAGAAGACAGGGGAGGGAGCTGGGGGTGAAAAAGGAAGCCGGGTGGGCCCTGCTGGGGGACTCACAGCATGAGAGAAGTTTCTCACCAGCTCAGCCCACCTAAGTCTAGGCAGATCCACCCCAGCCCAGGCTGATAGATTTTCTTCACTTCAACTATAATTTTATTTTTTTAGATCAGACTGGAGCAACCCTTCCTCAAACAAGGTCATTTTTTTTTTACAGTTTAGTAATTTTAAGTATTTTCATACTGTTAGGCGACAGAACTCTAGGACTTTTTCATTTTGTAAAACTGATATTCTATACCCCCTGAACAGCAACTCTCCATTTCTCCCTCCCCCAGCCCCTGGAAACGCCCCTGCTACTTTGTTTCTAGGAGTTTGCCTGATTAAGTGACCTCAGACAGGTGAAATTATATAGAATGTCTTTTTTTAACAGGCTTATTTCACTTAGCACAAAGTCCTCAGAGTTCATCCACAGCACAGCTAGCATGTGACACAATTTCCTTCCTTTTTAAGGCTGAATAATATTCTACTGTATGAATTTACCACACGTGTTTACCCTTTCATCTGGGGATGGTCTGCTTCCACGTCTGGACTGAATAATGCGGCTACAAACATGGGTGTGCAACATCTCTGAGGCCCTGCTTTCAGTTCTCCTGGACACACATCCAGCCTGAGACTGCCGGATCAGATGGCAATTCTATTGCTCAATTTTGGGGGAAAGAGTCGTTTCCCAGAGCAGCTGTCCCGTCTACATTCCCGACAGTCCTGCGCAAGGGTTCGTTTCTCCACGTCCTTGCCAGCGCTTGCTGTTTCCTGATTCTCTGGTAGCGGCCGTGCTAATGGGTGTGCAGTCCTATCTCACTATGCTTTAACCTGTATTTCTCGAAAGGCTGTGAACTCTCTGAAGCCAGGGAGTTTTTGGCTGAGGGAAGATGGGGAGGAGATGGGCAAGGAGACTGGCCCAGAGGGAGGACAAAATGATTCTGGGTCCTCAGGGGCATTAGTACCTCTCAAGATGGAGGCCCTGGGGAGGAGTCAGCAACACTAGGGGGCCCCGGGGGAGGAGCTAGTCTCATCACCCCCACACCAAGTGACTTGAGTGAGTCACCTCCACCCTCTGGAACGCTGTGCCCTCTGCTGTAAGATAAGGAGTGGACCGATGACCGCTCAGGCGGATTTGCAACAACTGCATTCACAACCAGGCCCTGTGGATAAGGGCACTGGCGTGGCAGGAGGATGCGGGGAAAGTGTAATCTCCCAGCAGGCAGGCAGGGAGGGCATGAGAACTTCGGGCTCCCGGCCTCCCTGGAGTAGTGACCTCACAGTCACTGCCACGGGCTGGTTGGTATGGGAGTCAGTTTGCGGAGGCGTGGACTCTGGATGTTCTACTTGGGCTGTCCTTTGCCCCACATCCTGGGCTCAAAGCTCTTCCTTTTCTCCTTCCCCCATTCCGCCCCCAACTTGTCCCTGTACTCACCTGAGGAAATCAAAGTCAATGGTAGAAAACTGGTTCTGGATGAGGGCCCAGAGTGCCCAGAAAAAGTGAGATGCCTAGAAACAGAATAGAGAGGGTCAGCATGGCGAGCCCCAAGCCTGTCATGGACCCCATGTAGTTAGAGGGACAGTCACTCAGGAACACACAGAACTAGGACACTGGCAGAAGCAAATATTTGGGGGCTCCGCTCCCTCCAGAAGATGGCAAGCTGGGTCACTTCTACCCACCCTGGGAGAGGATCAGCTGGATGATGCTTCTAGGGCTTTCGGCTTATTCCCCAGGCCAAGCAGAGTGCCTCCCCCGGCCTGTCCCACATCAGGGCCTCTCCTTAAGTCTTCAAAGCCCAGGCATCACGACGAGATGAAGCCCTAAGTCAAGCTCAGGCCCAGTTAGCCAGTGGAGGGGCTGGTACCACTCAGCGGTGCCCCGGCCACGTGGCCATAGGGGTCTGGTATGCTGGAGGAACCCCCCTCCCTGAAACTGACCTTTCCCTCTCTTCCATCAGGAGGCAGGGTCAGGTTGGAAAATGAGTGTGGATGTAGGAATTAGCAGCTCCAGTGTGGAAACTGACTAAGCAGTTAATTGTTCCCCGTAGCCTGAGGCGCCCATGGGGCCCAGGTTACCCCAGGCTCAAGAAGCGAGAGAGCCATGCTTCCTGCTGCCCCTGAGCAAACAGCAGTGACAACAGTACTTTCCCAGGTGGGGCCCCACACCCAAACCCAAGATCTGCTTGCTCTGGGACTGGCAGGACGGTACCTCCGTCCATTTTCTTCTCTTTTTAGGGCTTAAAAGGGGTGTAGATTAGCAGGTATGAATAATAACTGAAGGTTTAGCAGGAGGAAGGCAGGGAGGGACAGTTAAAAGTAAGAACCCGAAGGAGATCAGCTCTGTGCCAATGAGGAGACTAGAACAGGCAATGCAGAATCCCAGGTGAACAAGACTTTACTTAAGCTCTATGACGGATTGTGAAATTCAGGGCAGCTGACTTGTCTTCTTGCTTATATACGGGTAACGATAACAAGACTAGTTAGCAATCCCCTGGGCACACACGCGTGGAGACCTGGCACGAGCCATGTACCCTGGATAAGTGCCACTCAAAATCAAGAACTGACAGCACAGTAATCGGAGCTGGAATGGCCTATTGCGAAAGACTTCCAAAGAGTTCTGAGTCAGCAGAGGAAGCTAAAAAGGAGGATTAGAGTTTATATTCTCCAACTTCTCCAAAGGATTTTTAAAAATGAGGGGATATGTTTAACTGCAGCATGAAAGACTAAGGTTAGAGACTAGAAAGAACTAAGAAGCTAGACTCTTCTGGAAGTAGTTCTCCAGGAAGGAGAGAACCTAGGCTTGATGGGGTGGGGGAAGCAGGGAACAAGCGTCTTAGTATTATGGGGGCTGCCCAAGGAGGCATATAGGAGTACGTAACGGGGTGGGGTGTGGGGTATGGGAAAGGGGATCCCCAGGACCCCTCTACAAGACTGTGAGAGGGCAGTGGGGGTGAGTCGAGTCCCTCTTCCCAGCTCCTCCTCCTCCCGCCTCCTCCCAGTCACAAGCACTCACCAGGGCAAACTTGTTGACTTGTACATAGAGCCTCTCCACCTCCCTGGAGGTCACGGCCATCCCCTTCTGTGCCTGCAGGTAGTAACGCAGCCACTGCAGCTGGGTGTCCCGCTCCGGGTACCAGCAGTAATCGACTTCATTCACACCTGATCGGGAGGCAACACAGAAGATGTTGGGCGATGGCCCACCTAGGGGTCTCCTCCAGCCCAGGTGTTCTCTGCGCCCCTGAAAACCTCCATCTGCTCTGCCCTGTGGCCTGTGCCTAGGAGCGCAGCTTGTCTGACCACCTAACTCACGTAATATGTAGAGGGTTGAGCCCCACCCCAGCTGGTGGCACTGCTTTCAGTGGGGCAGAGAGGCAAACTAGTTGAAGAACAAGGGACAGTCTTGAGTGATGGGGAGCCCCTAAGGCAACATCACAGTCTCCCTGTGACCTTTATAAAACTATGTCACACAGGAGGTACTTGGTCACAGCACTGAATTGGCCTAGTTATCTTGGGTCCAACACTAACCTCCAGTTAATCTTGGACAAGTCCTTTCCTCTCAATCTCTTCATTGAAAAAAAGGGGCTAGACTTAACGTGTGCGTCTCAACCACTGCTTCCTGGACCAGTGTTGAGCTGGCTACTTAAAAAAGATCACCTGGAAAACTTGGTAACAACACAGATTCCCAGGCATCTTCCACCCCTGGTCCAGTCCTCCAGATGATTGGGAAAAATAGCCAGAACTCAATGACCTCCATCCCTTCTAGTCCCTCGAGTCCTCAAGCCGCCAACCTAACATGCGCCAGCCACATCCTGGGCACGGTGGCAGAGGCCCTGGCTTCAGAGCTGGTACAGAAAGCAGCATTTACTTAAGATAGAACCAGGACTAGACCATCTTCCCCAGTTTCTTCTTCTTTCCTTCCTGTCCCCAAACTTCCCTTACATTTTTGGAGAAACACACCTGGTCCCCTAGGTCCCCAAGAGGATGGCTGGAAAGAATCTCCTTGGGCAGATGTAGAAACTAAGGCCCAGAGAGAAGAAGTTTGCTCAGGGTCACACATCTAGTTAGAGGTGAGTTCAGGGTTGGAACTCCTATCTCCTTGCTCTCGATCTCCCCCTTTGCCCTCTTCCTTCTCCCATGCTCAGTTCTTCCTTCTTCATCCTTGACTTGGAAGCAGGATGCAATCTGCCCCTTTGAAGAAATTCCAGCTGGACTTTGCTCTGTGTGGTGGGTGAGGAGGACTTAAAATGCTTAAGAATTATCCCCTCTGGAAAGGCCAGTGATTCAGGCCCAGTGCCCTACCAGTGCCAGCCTAAGCTCCGTGCCACTCCCACAGTTCAGCTGTTCAGCCCAGCTGAGGCCCCATGGTCCTTTGGGCTCCTAAATGCAACTGGGGGCCACTCCAGGGAGTCATACCCTCAGGTATAATCAGAACTTCACAGACCTGGTCACCTGGGGTTCCAGAAGAGACATGATTGAGCTGGGGACCGGCTGACGCTGGGCCAGTTGGTGGCTCTACAGTTGCCTCGCCTATCCTAAGCCCCAGGGGCTGGCTACATCACGCTGAGCACCTCACACTGCCATCCTGGGGATGTCCCTCCCTCCAACCCATGTCTAGGGGCCAGCTTCTTCAGTCTCGTCTAATTGTTTTTTAACAATTAAGCCCTCGAGCTGGAAGAACCTGCCCTGCTTTCTTTACACAAATGGCCCTATTATACATACGGTGCCTTGAGAGAACTACTGCCTGCTCCTAGGGAACACTTCCCTCATTCTTCCTCTTTCGGTCCTGCTCCAGTCTCCTGGGCTGCAGGAAAGCCTCCCTTCCTGATACCACAGCAAATACCAATTAATGCTTAGTATGTGCCAACTGCATGTGTATCTCATATCGACACTACGAAGTGAGTACTATTATTATCTCCATTTTACAGAAGCACAGAGAAGGTAAGTAACCTGCTCAGGGGTCAGACAGGTAGTAGGCAACAAAGCCAGGATTTGAAGTTGAGGAGTCAAGTTGCAGAATACACACTTTCACCTAGTTCCACCTAGATTACACTCATCAGGCCACAGGGCAAGTAGCTACTTGCAGCTTATTCTGCTTCTTATCTGCATGCTGCGCCTTTATTTACAACTGTGTAAGCTGTATGGGCATAAAGGAGGTTGTACAAGGGGGAAAGCAGAGGTGGGGTTGTCCTATGGTGGTCCAGCGGGCATGGGCTGCATATACCTAGAGAAAGGGTCTTCTTCTAAGTCACATGCCAAGCCGAGTATCCTCAGGGATCCTATAGTGGACGTGTCTTCCTAATTACACCAAACTGCGATATGGGCTGGCAGGGGTGCGCTCTGTGTAAGGGGGTGGGGTGGGGTAGGGGGGTCCTACCTCCCTCAGGGGAGTTGGAGCTCTCACGAGACATGTTGTTTTTCCTCGAGCTTCGACGTTCGGCAGACAGAGGCTGTCTAGTCTCCTCCCCACCCTGCACCCTACCCCGAGTAAAGAACCCTTCTCAGCCGTCCCCTGGACCTGGCCATCCATCATAAGGAGGATTATCTTGGACACAGGCCAAATAGTAATACCCCTCTCACCTGCAAACTCATTGAAATGATTGCCAATGTCAAAAGCTTGGTAGTTGTAGCCAGCGTATTCATAGTCAATGAACCGCACGTGACCTATGAGGTAGAGGAGAGGCAATGAGGGCTGGCCCCAGGAGATCTGGACACAGGGCCTGGTCAGGCCTCCAGACCTCCAGGATGGAACCGGTGCCTCTCGCTGGTCTCTGCAGCAGCCCGGCCTGACCCAACCCCTCAGCGGCAATCTTCTAAGTTGCTTCCTTCTGTCTGTCCATTGTCTATTTGCCCCTCCCCCAACTTCAGCTGTCCCTCTCACATAGCTGGATCCTCAGACGCTCCCCATCTAAGGACATCTGTCCTCGGCATGGTTGAGGACCATGCTAAGTGGGGAAGCTCTCTCATCAGGATCACGAGCGGTTCTCCCTCCTGGAAGGCTTCAGGCAGCCGAGATGTCCTTGGAAGCCTAAGACATCGTCGTGGGAAGAGCTTGGGTTCTCTCACGTTGAAGACCTCCACAAACCATGATTCTGAGTTCTTTCTTGGCATAGACTTTTCTAAGTAGGAATTTGTTTCCTTTTCCATTTCTCTCCTACAAATTAAGACCTAAGCAAAAAGGTCTCCTTTCACTTGTCCAAATACCAGCCTGAGGAATAGAGCCCTGTGGGCCAGCCAGGGCCAAAGAAATCATACCTTTGGTGCTGTCGTAGATGATATTCTTGCAGAGCAGATCATTGTGACAAAACACGACAGGGGAGTCCAACTGGGACAGGTGCTCCTTCAGCCAGATCTGCTCCTGCTCCAACACCTCTATCTTAGGGACATCTGTAGAAAGGCTGTACAGAGGGGCAAGAAAAGTGGCCGGTGGAGGGAGGGCTGATAGTAGACAGGCAGGTGCTTGGCCTCAAAAGCCCTAAGCTCTGGCCCCCTCACTATTTCTTACTGCAGACGGAGGACCCTGGTCAAATGGCTAACTTTTCAGACCCTCACTTGAGTCATCTGTAAAGTGGCACTACGGTTTCCTACCCTTTTAATGTCCCATGGTTACTCTAAGAAGCCGATTAGCTTAAAAGCATTTTGCAAAGCACCAAAATCTGACTGAACAGTGTCCCTGCTACTTTGTGAGACAGGAAGGAAAGAAAGGAAGCATGAGAGAGGACGGGGAAGTGAGAATGATTATCTAAACTCACTTATCCCAGACTAAAACAACCAGGGCAGCAGGGCAGAGATGCAGACAGACCTGCTCTCAAGACCTAAGGAAAATTCCTAGGGGAAGAGGTGGCTCTCCAAAGTTCCTCAAGTGGAGGGATCACAGTGTGCCAGGGAGAGGCTGAGTGTTGGCACGCTCTTAAGGAGGCAGAGGTATGTCCTGGTGTGTCTCTAGTGGCTGGCATCACAGAGATCATGGAGTCTAACTTCTCATCACGTTGACAGACCACTCAGGCCTACATCAGAAAGCAAACAAGCTGCTTCTTGGGCTTACTCCTACAAGGCCAAGGAAATATTAGGACCTTTCAATGGAAAAGCACTTGCTATGTAACCCCCTAATTTCTCAAACTAGGAGTATTTCCTTGTCCCAGACCCCTGCCATACTGGGCATGGGCAACTTGAGGGCAGAAACAAAGATGCAGAGAGGCCACTCTGCCCCACCCCATCCCACTGTGCACACAGGCATTGCTGCTGAAAGAAATACACTTTGAGGAATGAATGCATGGGTCCATCAGAGGCCACAGGGAAGCACTGTGTACAGCTCTCTGAACTTTTGTCCCCAGGAAGCACACAGATCTGTGTACACTGAAAAGTCAAATAGAAGGCGGAGCCCTTAACACTCCAGAACCACCAATGGGAGGAGGGGAGGGGGCTAGGGTTTTATCTCCATTCATGAGTCTCCTGGTTGCTCCCTGTTTGTCCAGGGACGCGACAGTACGAGTGGGAAAATAAGAAGGAAACAGGTCCTCCTGATGCTTCTAGGGGACAGCCCCACCACCCCCTCACCCAGCCTGGAAGCCAGAACACAAGAGCATTTGGTGACCAAGGTATCCCCAAGTACCTGAGGAAAAGGACGATCAGCAGGATCCCTCCCATGCTGGAAGGTCAAAGCTAAAGAGGATCTTGGGTCTCTAGTCCAACCCCATGGGGAAACTGAAGCTCAAGGAAAAGCAGTCTTCCTCTCAGCCTCCAGATGTCTCTTGCAGAGCTGGACTCTCTACTTCCTAAGGAAAGTGGTCCTCAGCCCATCCATGGATCCAAAATTAAGTGGGGCCTCCTAACTGCAAGGGCCCCAGTGCCCCCCAGAGCCCCTCTGCACAGGCGGCTCGAAGTCTGGGGACCTGTTAGGGGATGGTCTTGGGGATACCTCCCACCACCTGTTCCCACCCCATCCTCACTGGAGTTTATCTGTATCCATGGGGCAGCACAGGATGCATTTCCCTCTTGGCCTTCCTGAAGAGGGTACCTTTTGAGATTCTTTTTTCTTGGACTGAGACCATCCAAAGATAAGAATTAGGAGGCTTCCTTTGGTTTGCTTGGGTCTCAGCCTGAAAATCATGGCTTTGACATCCATGATTGCCCAGGCCCTGACCTCTGTATGACCCTGCACTACCCACCCCAAGGCCGTGCAGATGGTTACCGTGGGAACAATCCTTCTACCTCCCTCCCCCGAACACCTGAAACAGAGCCAGCACCGCTTCCTTCAGCCCTGACACCACCACATTCTCTCAAGGCTGTGGGGCTGGCAGAACAGTCACCACCACATCATCTCAGAAACTTTCACGCCCCAAGTTGGGCTGCTCCTCTGTCTCTCAGATGCCACAGGAGATGGGTGAAGGGGCCTGGGTTTCCTCCTGATGAAGAGACTGATGCCTGGCAAGTGTCCACTGGGTTCTCAGGATCCGGACGGTGGAAAGACTTTCTAGGTGTGAGCTTACATCACCTTTGCCCTCACACCACTCAGCCCATCTGAGTCTCTAGATGCCCCTGAAGCTATTATCAACCTCACATCCTCCTGGCTACCCTGGACACCTCTATGCCCACCTCAACACCAAGGCTACCACATCTGTTTCCACAAGGTCTCGGACTCTTGCCCCGCTCAACCAGTCCATCCCCGCCCCGTGAAGCTGCCTAGGGCAGTGTTCCTCCAAATGTTTTTCTTTGATCCCTTGCCTCAGAATCACCATGGGAACCTATGAAATGCAGACTCCTACGGTCAAACTTGAGACTTCCCATCACTCCCCAGGGTCAGGCTGGGAATCTGCACTTAGCAAGCACCCAGAGGAATCTCGTGTTCAAGCGTGGGGAACCCCAGTGCTGGATGTTGCCCATTCAATTTCAACACGCCTCCAGCTGGTCTCCCTACCTCAGATCCCCGTTCCCCTAATGTCCCCCTAAGTCTGTCCCTCACAAAGCTAGAAAGCTTTCTTTCTCCACCAGAGTCCTGACCAGGTCACTGAGCCCAACCCAAACACCTTCATGACAACTTTCCAGCGCTGCTAAATTGAATCTTCACTCCTTTACCTGGCTTTGAAGACCCCTCACAATCTAGGTCCAACTCACACGACCTCTGCAGCCTCATTTCCCGTGACCCCTCCCAACCCCTCCTCAAAGATCTGCTCCAGCCAACTTATCTATTTGTAATCCATGAGCAAACTGCTCATGCTGGCGTGGCCTCCCTTCCCCTCTCTGCCAAGAAGACTCTCCCTGGTTCTTCTACCCTTGGCATGTACTACATACCCTGTCTTTGTCTATAGCTCTGCATGGATAGGTCCTATTTACTCAGAGGGTTCCTGAGGTCCTGTGGGCAGGGCCAACATCACTTTAATGTTTTTTGTTGTTCTAAATCCCAATCATTCTTTATAAAATGAAGAATGGACTAAATCAAAGTTATTAGGCAAGCTGTTAGGCAGGGTTATTATGGAGCTCAAGTGCTTCATCGAATCCGAGTGATTGGTCACACACCCTACTCTGGGGCAAGGTAGGCAGTTCAGGGTAGGTATCCTGCCCTAAAGCACAAGTTCCCAACCCTTGGGCTGTGGACCAGTATCAGTCCGTGGTCTGTCAGGAATCAGGCCGCACAGGAGGAGGTGAGCAGTGGGTGAACCAAGGAAGCTTCACCTGTATTTGCAGCCGTTCCCCAGTGCTGGCATCACCACCTCAGCTCCACCTCAGATCATCAGGCATTAGATTCTCACAGGTGCACCAGTCCCTGGTGCCAAAAAGGTTGGGGACTACTACCCTAAAGAGGCTCAAAATAGTTAAGCAACCTGATTTGCCCAAGGTCAAAGGTATCACAAGGGCAAAAGGAGTTGGTCAGCTCTTCTCCAGGTGTCACTCCCCTCCCAACAAGGTCACCCTTCTCCCCAAAGGTATACAGTGACAGCAGAGTCAAAAGAAGCTGCAGCAGCAAGGGCTATGCCTAAGTATCAGGCCTGGGCTCTAGTCTCTGAGCTGCAACTGATGGCAATGACCTCGGGCAAGTCCCATCTCTACCCTGGACCTCAGTTTCTCCACCTGTCAAAGTTGTGGCCTAGATGATTAGAGGGTCATCTGGCTCAGACACCAGAGGATCCTGCTCTCCATGTGCTGTTCTAGTCCTAAGGGACAAGGCAGTCCTTGTCCCAGAGATAACACTCAACATAGAAGGTCTGAACATGGCCCATGCTGGACAAATAGTCCCAAAGCAGTGCTTAAAACCCTTAAGTGGGAGGATCCAGATAAAGTCATCATGAGTGTGAGAGACAAAGATACACAATCGGGACAGAGTTCATTACTGTCTTGTCATCTTCAAAGAGGGAAGGAGATACCCTGCCCCCAAACCTGGATACCCCACTCCCACCTGAAACCACGGTGATGTTCAAGCCTTTTTTTGGAGGAGGTAGAATGACACCACTCTTTCCTCCTTGCCCCTATTGTTTTCTTAGCACTCAAGGATATGATGGCGAGTCAGGCATCTGAAGGACAGGACAGGTATCAGCTGGCCAGCCAGAGCGAAAAGGGAGGTTCTGGGAACCCTGCCTTATCTGGAGAAAGGTGATATCAGGATGGACAAAAAGAGCAGAGAGAAAAGAAGCAGCAAGCTATCAGTCAGAACAAGGTGGGGAACAGAGGCGCATGGGGACAGGAGGCATCCAGGGAAGTAGCAGCAGTCCTGATGTCCTAAGGGCTTGTCAGCAGATAAACTGCCTTCTTCTGACTAACTCAGCCTCCCCACATTCTCAGAAGGCCGGGCTCTCCCTCCTCACTGCTCAGAAGGCAGCTCAGGTAGAAGGGGCCCTGGGCTGAGAACAGAAGCCCTGCCTCTGATTAGACCAGGACATTGGGCAAAGCTTAGTCTCTGAGCCTCAATATCCTATAAGTAAAATGGGGAGATACTGTCTCCGACCCTAAGCCCTGCCACAGCCAGAAGACGCATGGAGAAATAAGCACATGGGTCTAAAACTGTGCCTCTAAGTTCCTCATATTTACTCAAATGGCCCAACTCTGCATGGAGACAGAGGCTTACCAATCAGGACCGAAACCCCTAAACCTCCTGTGAGGTGGGATCGAATAAAAAGATGGGGAAGGGAAATCTTATGAAAGTGGTACACACAGTAGTGGCCTTGAACCCTCCCAGATCTCTGTACCTGGGGCTGATCTCATTCTTCACAAGGGTGAAATAACTGTGCATCTTGTGCCAGAGAATAGGCTTGGGCAGGCTGCCGTTGGCATGGATGGTGTGAATCTTTGCCATTTCTAAGGCGATTAGCCTACAGCCAAAAACAGAAAAAGGAGAGTATCAGTGTGGGGCTGGCCCCCCAACTCTGCCCCTCCTTGCCCAGAAAGGGGCCCTACAGGGTCCATGAGGGCGCTAACCAGAGGGCTGAGTATGGAACTATTTACATGTTACCAATCTTTTCAGAGCTCACAGTCTCAGTAGAAGGCATGAAAATAAGGTAAGAGACCTTTAGCTCAGCAGCTCCCTTTCCAGATTCAAAGCTGGGGCTGCTTCAGGCACCAGAAGGGCAAAGGCTGCTGACTGCTGGTCAATGACCCAGGTTATGTAAGCACAGCAACCTGAGGACAGAGGGGTCACCTGGAAATGAGGGCGGTACCCCTCCTCCCCACTTGGACTCTGACCTGTGACCTTAGGGAGTGGTGAACGCAGGGGATCAGGGGGTGGTGATGCCAGGCAGGGAAGAAACGCCTGCCTTATCAGCCTGGCCAAGGTAGGAGGGAAGCAGGAGGGACCAGGGCAGCCCCTTCCTCTGCAGCAGGGAGTTGATGCTGGCGGCTGGGTGCCAAGGACGCAAAACAAACCAGCGTTCTATTTTCAAGTTCTCCTGTGGACATTATCCAAGGTCCCAGGAGTGAAGGAGGGGGTGGTGGGGAGAGGAGAAAGCATTGCTGGGGAAGGTTGCTGGGAGGGGGTGGGGGTGGATGGAGGTCTGACAAGTCAGAGTGGGAGGGCCCTGATAAGGACCCCAGCCTCCGAGGCCCTGTGTCCCAGCTGCCCCAATGCCCCCAGGCCTCTGCCAGCTCTCCCTTCTGAAGCCCCATCCCCCACCTGCTCCCAAGCCTCCAACATTCAAGCTTCCTTCACCCCTGCCTGTTGCTCGAATAGTAATCGCTGGGAAAGACAACAAAGGCATTGGCTGTTAGAAACCTTGTAACCAAGCTATTCCAGGGACACCCCCTCCTCTTGCCAGGTCCTGGGAAGGGGCAGACCATCACCCCACAGGATGGCAGGGCAGTCTAGAGTCTTCTTCAGAAGGCCCCAAGGCTTCCACCTCCTAAAGGGTGGAGGGGGCAGTGGTCGTGGCAACAACCTGAGTAGGTGAGAGATGAAGGCAGTAATTTCAGAGGCCAGGGCAGGAGGAAGCCTGCCAGTGTTTGGGTGAGGTGGGGAAACAGACCTGAGACCCTGGCCTTCCTTTCCCAAAGGAAGATTCCGAATAAAGCATGGAGAGAGTGTTTCCTTGAATATCAATAGGGCTGTTGTCTGGAATAGCAATGACAGTAACCTCAGCACTCAGCATTTTTATGCTGCAAAGCATCAACAGGAGGTGGCTGGGAGGTGGGGTTCAGGGCAACATGGGAAGGTGCCTCCCAGAGGCCTTCCCCACACCCTCCCTCTGCCTTTTCCTCAGAAAGACAATGGTCTATCCTAGAAAAAAGTATCAAGGAATAGCTACTTCTTACACTTTTCCCAATTTCTGGCTCTGCCCCCAAATGTAAAGTTCTTATTATCGAACCTAAATTCATCTTCAGTCTTCCTGACAATGGTAATTGCTTCCATGAGACGGTAAGTGACAGCATCAGAGTCAAAGGGGGTGGTGGAGCCTGGGAGTGGTGAGGACCTGTCAATATTTGAGCTTATTTGCACAAGAGCAGGGAGGAGTCAGGACAGGGCTCCCCAGCCCCCCACCCTGCTCTGACCTCACCTGTTCATACTGGGCACCTGTGGAGGGCTCAGCTGGAGCCTGAGAAGGCCCTTTCATGGGTTTGTATGTCCCCCACTGTCACACAGACACACCTATAACAACTCAATGCTAGTATCCTGGGGCCTCACTAGGCCCACAGGGGTTGGGGGTAGGGCTCTCAGATTCCCTCATAAGTCAGTAGAGGACCGGTGGGGTGGGGTGGAGGTAGGGGGTCCCTGCAGGGCCAGTTGCAATAATTAGGGGTTAACTGGGTAGCAAGTGAGAAAGCAAAGAAATTTCTTGGTCTACTCCCTAGGTGAGCTTTATTGTTATCCCTTAGAATTTGGAAGGAAGGAACAGAACAGAGCCCAAGGATCCTGGGCAAGCCCCTGTTGCTGTTCCTGTGTCAAGAGTAAACCTCAGCCCACGTGGAGTCTCATTTCGGTCCAAGTGCCTCGTACACGCTGCAGCGCTGGAGGTAGATGGTCGATTCTGCCTGCTGTCCCGCCCAGCACAGTTAGAGTACACCATGGGCTCTTTGATTCTCCCCCAGATTCCAGGCCCCACAGCCTCAACGTCTGCAGGGTTTGAAAGTTAAGTCCAGTGTCTGCGTCCTATACACCTAGACGTTTCATGGGAGCTGCTCTCAAGGGACCATGGGTTCTGTGAGCCTCTGGAAGCCTGGGCAGCTCCCTAAACCTGGGTTCCTACCTAATCAGGGATTCTGAAAGGAGCTCACACTGGAGGAAGAATGATGACTCTGCACTGATAAAACAATGCTCAATCTAGGGCCACTCTCCTAGCATGCCTGAGCTCTTGGCAAGAGGGGAGGGACAGGAAGCCCTGACCTTCCAGGGATTTGACTCAGATTTCACTTCTAAGGCTCTGAGATGTTTCCAGGTCAGACCTGGGGCGGGCAGAGGGCTGAGACATGGACCAGGAAGGCCATCTCTGCTGCATTTAGGGAGCCAGGTCCTTTGGTCCCATGTTTGCCAAAACTCTCACGTGCCTCCCCCAAGAACTCGTCGTTCTAGCTGAACCCACTGAAAATCTATACAAAGCAATAGTCCCTTTTTGCAGAGCAATGCACATAAGCACACACTTATTTTGTATGCAATTTGAGAAAGTTCACAGATCTTATAACTCCTTCATGGACTCAACTCTACACCATGGAAGCTGGCCAAGAATTTCAAAGCCCAAGGCCTGAGGGATCATAGAGATGAGCAGTACCCTGGACACCCTCCTTACCTGAAGAGTCGCGGCTCACGGATGTGCTCAGGCCCCAGGGCCATGCCTCGCATGTATTCATAGCAAAGACCGTTCTGGAAGGTACAGTAGAGTTTCGGGGCGCAACCGTGTGCTCGCAGCAGCTGGAAGTTCCTGACTTCATTCTCCCGGTCCACCAGCAGCTCCGTCCGCTCCCCGTACACCCGAACCAGCACACAGTCCCGCATGTCTTCCTCCACGTAGCAGGCCACCAGCTTATTAGTGATACCATCAGTGAAGCGCTAGCAAGGAGAGAGGGCAGCACAAGCGTGTGTGGGGCAGGCTGTCTGCTTCTGCCTCACGACTGAGTATACAGAATGTGGCAGAGGAGGGCCCAGATCACCCAGGATGAGTACATCCCCACCCAACTGCCTCTCACTGCCTGCAGGCAGAGGGTTCTTTACTGTCTTTCCTGCCCCATCCAGGGTTCTGAGGTTGGCACCTACCCCAGGGCTCTGGTAGTCAGAGCTCCTTAGGGCCTTTGAATTTCATACCATGAGAGATAGTAGACCAGGGCTGGGAGACCAGGCTCCCCAAGGGGGTGACAAGGAATGAATCCTGGGATTTATGGGGCACAGTGTGACAGCTGGAAGGGGCCTTAGAGGACAACTGCACTAATTCTAGGTGGGGAAACTGAGGCCCAGGTAAGGAGAGCGAGGTGGAGAGCATGTTAAGCCAGTACTGGAATCACCCTCTGGCCTGCCTGATGCCTCGACACTTTTACACCACACCGAGCCTTTTATTTTGAAAATGCTTTCCCAAAAGGAACCTGTCAGCCTCCACACTTGGTCCTGAACCTCACTTTTCCCCTTCCAAAAGGCCCATCAGTATGGAGCCCTCACCACTCCAGCACAGGTTACAGGTGCACCCCGCCCCCCTGCCCTTGGAAGGGCAGGTGCCCACCTCCAGGCCCATCCTCCACAGGCAGCCAGCTCCCAAGGGAGATGGGAGGGAGGGAGGGTGAGCAGGTCAGATGCTCCAGCCTGACTTCTTAGGGAGAGGCTCGGCCCACCTCAGTGTACCTGAGCCTGTGCCCGGCTGGGGGTGAGGGGGTCGCGGGGCGGTGGGAGGGCTCCCCACGCGCGGGGGCTGGGAGCCGGCCGGAAATGCCGGGACCGGCAGGGGCCGCTCAGGTCCCGCCGGCTCTGCTCCCCTCCCCGCGGCGGGGTGCAGAGGGGCAGCGACGTCTGTGTGACGGGGGGGGGGGGCCTGAAAAGTTCCTGCCGCGGCAGGCTCCCGCGCGTGCGGCCGCAGGGGTGGGGCGCGCAGGTGGACCTCGGGGTGCCTGCCCGCAGGCCGGAGAGCCGCGCGGAGGGCGCGGGGATTGGACCGGGATGGAGGGGCGGGGGACGGGGGGGAGGGACAGGGATGGACGGGGGAGACAGGGATGGACGGAGGGGGACCGGGGGAGACGGGGATGGACGGGGGGACGGGGGTGGACGTGGGGGAAGGAAGGAGGACGGGGTGGACGGAGGGGAACGGGGCGACAGGGGACGGGGGGGGATGGAGGGCGCGGGGATGGAAGGGGGGACGGGGGGAAGGTAGGGGAACGGAGGGGAACCGGGGGGACGGGGATGAATGGGGAGGACGGGGATGGACGTGGGGGAAGGAAGGGGGACGGGGGTGGACGGAGGGGGACGGGGTGGACGGGGGGGGACGGAGGGCGCGGGGAGGGACGGGGGGAGGAAGGGGGACGGGGGGGAGGACGGGGGGCGCGGAGATGGACGGGGGGACGGGGGGGAGGAAGGGGGCCGGGGGGGCGGGGGACTCGGAGGGCACGGGGCGCGCGGCCCCCGACGCCCGCCCGCTACCTTGGTGCGGACGCGCGCGGGCTCCCAGTGCGGCCGCAGCTCCCGCAGGAGGCGCAGCGCGCCGCCCCGGACGTCGTCCTGGCGCACGCGGACGCCGAAGCTCGGCACCGGGACGGCGGCGGCGGCGCGCGGGGGTCCCGGCGGCCCCCGGCGGCCCGCACCCGCGCCCGCGCGCGCCTCCATGCGCCGTGGGCCCCGCGCGCCGGGCGCCGGCCGGCCCGGGGCCGGGGCCGGGGGCGGGGGCGAGCGCGGCGCGGGGGCCGCGGGGGGCGCGGGGGGCGCGGCCATCCCCGCCGGCCGCCCCTGCCGCCGCGCGCGCTCGCGGGCCCCGGCGGGGCGGGGCGGGGAGGGGCAGGCCGCGGGGGCCCTGCCCGCCGCGCGCAGCCTCGCGGCCTCGCAGCCCGCCGGCCCGGGGCGCGGGGACGCGGGGGACGCCGCGCTCGGACCGCACGGGCGCGGGCCGCTGGGCGGGCGCGTGGGAACGCCCCTCCCGCCCGGCCCGGGCCGCCCCTACCTGCAGCGCGGGGCGGGGGGACGCCCCCCGGGAGGCCGCGGCGCGGGGCGGGGCCGAGACGCGGGGGCGCGGGTGGGCGGGGCCCGGGCGGGGCCCAGGCGGTGGGTGGGGCAGGAGTGGGGCGGAGGACTGCCCCGCCCCCACCTCGCGGCGGCAAGGTGGCTTCCCCCTCCCCCCTCCCCTGGAGCCTCCGCCTCCCGACAGGGCCGGGGGGAACCCTCCCCGCGCCCCACTCCGTCCTGCGGGAGGGAGATCCGGCTGCGCCCAGTCCCCGGACTCCGGGAAAAGGCGATGCGGCCGCATCTCGAAAAGAAGCCCCAGGCAAGTACCCCCTACACACACGCACACCCCCACACGCGGCCGCTGGGGGCTCAGTAGTCACCCGTGGGAGAGCTTTCACCGCCCCACCCAGAAAAGTCACTACAGAAAGGGGGCCCTTTTCTGTTTCCTCCATTTGTCCTTTCCGCCTATCCAGGAACCTCTCAGCCACAAGTCCTCATCGCTATTGCTGTCCAGAATCCATCTCTGTCCACAAGAACTTCTGTGATGATGGAAGTGGTCTGTTTTGTTGTCTAGTGCAGTGACTTCAGCATTTAAATATGGCCAGTATGTAATTAGTTTAATTAATGTAAATAACCATTACATTATATTGGCTATTATACTGGACAGTGTAGGAGATGATGGACAGTGCTGCCTACTTAAGGTCGTGGAGCCCCAGGATGTTCAACTGGAAAGGGCAATGACTGTGACCCTTTTTGCAATAAGAAAATAAAGCCAGGCAGGCAAGCAAACTCAGAGAATCATGTTAGTTGTGCAGAGGGAATCTGCCCCTTGCAGGGATGCTGCCCTCTAGGAACCATGGGTCCCACACAACCCCAAGAGGCTGCCATTTTAGAAGTGTGAAGTTGGCAGGGGCCTGGGTAAGCCACTCAGTGCTTCACCCTTTTTGGTCAAAAGAGGGTGAGCAGCTACTGCGAAGAGGGACAACATCAGTGACTTGAGGTGGATGCTGCCCCTCTTTTCCTGAGTTATACATCCCCTGGAGACAGCCCAAGAGGAGTGGGAGAAAACTTCAGCTTGTCCCAAGTCTCTGAGATGAAGAGAGCAGCATGTGCCTGGGAACATGGGAACGTGGCCCCATGCCTGGGTGCGGGGGGCCCTCCCTGTGAAAGCGCATCTGTATGTGGGAAGGTAGAAAGCTCCTAGGGCGCAAGTGGGACAGGCTGAGTTTCAGTCTTGATTTTTCACAATTCACTGAGCGATCTCAGCCAAATGCCTTTCATTCTCTGATCCTCAGTTTCTCCCACCTGTATCAGTTAGATCTCTAGTGGTCTACATTTTCAGGTGATGGTGCCTTGGACTGTAGTGTAAATGGCTCCGTGGGTCAAGGGTGGAGGTCTGCAGCGCAGGAGAGGCAGGCCTAGCTAGCTCAGCAGTGCAGAGCCTGAGCTTGTGGCTGGCCTCCATGAGCTGGGGGCATTTTTCTGATCCATAGCCTACTGCTCCAGCATCAGTCTTGGTTCTTGAGGAACTGCAGAGGGTAAGGAGCTGACTCGCTGCAAACATCCCACCCAAGGTTGTGCAAATAACTCCACTTGAGCGCCGCAGACACCTGGTGAGTGCGTTTGTCATTCTGTGTCACTTTCCTGTCTGTGCATGATCGTGCAGCCGCCCCTCCCTCTGTTTCAAACCCCAGTGGACCCAGGTGCAACGGAACTGTGAACTTATGAAGTCTTTATTCTGTTTGTCCTCAAAGCAGGGAAGAGCCAGTGTTGGGACAGGACAAGCATCCAGGAGTAGCTCCTTGCCTTGCACCCCAACGTGAGAACACAAGCATAAGCAGGGACATTTCCAGAGAGGGTTCCAGCTCCCGACTAGGACTGCAGACAGACCGCCAGGGCAGCAGAGGGCCTCAGTAGGCCAAGGCAAAGCCAATGCGGTTGTTACGCCGATCAAACTCTGTGTAGAACTTGCGGATGAAGCTGGCGCCCAGGACCCAGACAGGCCCAGTGGGTGGTGGGACGTCCAGACCGTGGAGGGCCAGCGTGCACAGGTCATCATTACTGTAGGGGTCCTGGCAGGAAGCACGAGGGTTTCCCCACTGCCCAGGACATGACCATTCTGCTCTCACCTTACCCGACTCCAGAGGCCGTTCTCAGCAACATCCTTCCTCCTCTCCCCCATCCACACTGCACTTCTGTGGCAACGACCCTTTCAACCCATCAGAAATCGCACCCCTCCTGGAAGCAGGCACTGTGCTAGACACTGAGCACACAATGCAGCAGGCACAGTGCTACCTTCGTGACCTGCTGTCTGGCAGAGGTTCTGATCCTAGTCAAGTATCTAATATCTTTAAGTCTACTGGGGATAAGAAGGGGATAAGAATACAGAAGTACAGCATTACTGGGAGCATTTCGTGAAAAAATGAAGAAAAGGTGCCTATTAGAGCGATTCCTATACTTGCACATTGGAGTCACCTGGGGAGTTTTGAAAACACTGATGCCCAAGTGCCACCCCAGAGGTTCTGATTTAGTAGGTAGGGGATGTGGCTTGCTATTGGGATACTTAAAAGCTCTCAGGTGACTCTAACAGCCAAGTTTAAGAACTTCTGGCCTAGTAATCTGTCACTGTGATTTGTTGAGGGCCCCTGTCCACCCTTCCTGCCTGTTACTGAAGGGCAGACTGGAACCTCACCTGTAATACATAGTCCGCACTGGTGAGTGTGTAGGCTCTGCCTCCGAGGTGGAAGGAGATGTCAGGGAGTGTGGGCACCTGGTTACAGTTCACGACATACTGCAAGGAAGGGAAAGGGAGCCCCTTTGAGAATTGGAGATCTCCCAGCAGACACCATTCTGTGCTTGTGACCTGCCCCCCCCCCAGGGGAGACCCAGCCACATATGATGAGAGTAAGAAGTGAGGAGGTGAAGGCCCAAAATGACCTCATTTGGGACCTAGTGATGCCAGGGGTAACTTGAGGCCCTGGACCAGGTGGCGCTCCCCCACCCTTGGCACCACCACTCCTGCTCCTTACTTCATCAGTACTCAGCTCCTTGGCACCCAGGGTTTCCATGAGCAGCCTCAGGGAGCTGGTGGGACCTGAGATGTAGGAGGCGCCAGTATCCACCACCACCATGCAGCCCTCCTCACAGAGCAAGGTGGCCGACCTCACAGACACCCTGGGAGAGGCCACAGTTAGACAGAAGGCTGAAGGGGGGCTACTAGGCTGCATGGCTTTCCTGAGTGAGGGCGGGTGATAGGAGGCCATGCTGATTGTCCAGTGATGAAGTGATGGGTGCATAAGGTAGGAGGTGGGGGAGGAAAGGTGCTGACCCCTCCCTCAGCATGTCCTTAGTGACCCTCCACCTTCTCTCATTAGGTCCCCTCCCCTCTGTCCTTCACATCTCAGTGTTCTCTATCCCTGGACAGAGCAGACAGAGGGCAGATGTTGTCTGTGCCTTAAGAAGTGGCTGCATTGGAGAGAGAGCAAGCAGTATGGAGGCCTTGCCCTCCCCCACCCCACCCCCAGCAGGAGTGTTGAAGTCTGACCCTTTCATTTTGATCTGCCAGGAGCCAGTCTTGCTGATGCTCACGTAGTGGAAATTGCCTTGGTAATACTGGGGATCGCTGCCTCCCAGCACAATCTCTCCCCCCAGCAAGTGGGAATTCCTAAAGGAAAGATCAGAGGCTCTTGGAGACCCAGTGGCCCCAGCAACAAGGCTAAGCTGGGCCCGGTGCAGGTTGGGGCAGAGGAAGGCAGGGATGGTGAGGCCGGGAAGCTGCAGCCCATGCCGCCACCTTTCTTGCCCCTCCGCCATTCCAGGCAGCGGGGGTTCCAGTTTAGTCCAGCTGCACCCAATAAAGCATCCCAAGGGAGGTCACAGAAACGAATAGGCTCCAGGACAGCCAGTAGAATGCAAACAATGCAAATTGCCCCCCCCCCAGTTGGGTTTGGGTTGCTGTGGGTCAAGCAGGTACATGGGAGGGGACTCTGAGGAGCTATTGGGTGAGGGTAGACGGGACATCAGGAGAGCAGGAGCAGGGCGGAGAACGACAGCATCCAGCGGAGGCTGGGCTTATGAGGTGAATTTTGGGCAGGTGGTGGGTGTGATTCTGGGCCAGGTACTCTGGAAAGTCAGGGCTGTGGGGGCGTGGGGTCGTTCATCTCCTCACTTGGAATTTCTGCAGAGAAAGAGACACAGCAGAAAGGAAGCCTTTGTTTCTGAAGAGCCTCACCAGCCAGGGTGGGTATTTTGCATTCTTTTTCCCCTCAGGCAATGGAGTCACCAAGAGGTGAAGTCACTTGCCTGAAGTCACCTGGGCAGTGAGTGAGTGATAGGGGGACTGGAGCCAGGGCTCTTGGGGCGCAGTCTGAAGCTGATCCCCCTTGCCTTTCTCTTCTGCATGATGCACAGAGCCTCCCACAGCTCCGGGCCCACCTTAGGGCTGTTTTCTGGTGTGTGAGTGTGCGTGTGTGTGCACCTGCGCACGCGTGCATGTATGTGTGTGAGAGAGAGAGGGAGGGAGATGGGGTTTCCTAGCAGGAGTCATGTGTACTTGCACATGTGGGCACAGGTGTGTAGCTATCCACATGCATTTTTTACAAATACAATTAATTGGATTTATACAAATCCAGTACCCAGTGGCCCTCCCCCAGTACTTGAAGATTTTTTTGAATGTTTCTTCCATCAACAAAGCTTGCCTTCTCTTTACTAGATCCTCCCTTCCACTGCCTTCAGTCTCCTGTGCTTTCCATTATTATCTCTTGATTCCACATTTTCAATCTGTCGCTTTCCATCGCCTTCCATCCACCTGCAAGCATGCTCAGGCATCCTCTAGCATTTAAAAACACCCACCCTTCTTTTCTCTGCCTTCCTCTTCATCTTTGCCTGCACCCCCACCTGACATTCCCTTCCCCGTTGAATTTCTCAAGGCAGCCTACATCTGCCCCTGTCCTGACATCTGCACTCACCTCTTAACTGCTCGCCGTCCGGTCTTACTCAACCTCTAAAGCAGCTCTTTTCAAGTCTGACCTGGCTGCAGAGCCACTTGATGGCCTTTTCTCAGTGCTTTCCTTTTTCTTACCAAACCGGACACTTTTCTCCGTTTTACTTGAGATTTCTTTGGAGTCCGACCCTCCCTTCTGTCCTCACTGCCACTGGCCTCATGCTCTTACCCTCATGACCCTTGTTTCCAGCTCATACTGTCTTTCTAAACCCAACAGCTTCCCGAAGGCCAGCTAAACTGCTCAGCCTAGCATTGGAAAGCTTCTACAGTTTTGGCCCTGTGTTACCTGCTCATCATATTGTCATGTTTCTTATCCTCCCTGCCAGACTGTAGGCTCTGTGAGGGCAGGACTCTGTCTTGTACGTTGTGTTCATGGCTGTACCCTCAGCACCTCTCACAGTGCTTGGCACATAGGCCTAATATTTGTTGAATCAATGAATAAGCAAATAAGGAATTAATGAATCAGTGACATCAGCTGTCTCTTTGTGAGACGGGCCATTGGCCTTCACAGGGAAGGCTCCCAGGTCACAACAATGCCTTCCACTCCACATTCCCTTGTTCTAGAGCAGTGCTGTCTAACAGCACATTCTGCATCGGTGGACATATTCTATGTCTGTACTATCCAACACGGTAGCTGCTAGCCAGTGTGGCCGCTGAGCTCTTGAAATGTGGCGAATGTGACTAAGGAATTGAATACCTAATTTTATTAAATTTCAATTAATTTAAATTTAAGCGTTAGCTTTTATATTGGATAGTGCAGCTGTGAATTTGAATGCCACGTAATCATGAACATATCAAAATCTTAGTCCAAACTCTCCTCTTACTCTCTCAGCTCTTGCCTCTTCCCCTGACACCCCCCCACCACCCCCCACCCTCCCACCCACCTCAGCTCCTGGAGTCCCAGGCCCACCTACTGTAGTAGACAGAGAAGACGTCCTCCTTTAGCACCCTCTGGGAGAGAATGTGGTCAAAGACGGGTGTGACTCCTCCAACGGCCTGTGCGGGGAAGCCCATGCCCAGGACCCCATCAAACTTGGCCAGCATGAAGGGTATCAGGGGCAGCTCTGTGACCTCTCCAAATGTCTGTGTGACTGTGATTCCGCCCACCTGTGGGAGGAAAGATCAGAGGAGACCAAGCCCACTGCCCATCCCTTGCCAGGGTCTGTTGTGGGTTTCCACACGAGGGGCCCCTGGGTATGCAAATGGTCTAGGGTATAGCAATCTGAGGTAAGACCATTTCATCAATCCCCACACATATCTCTCCTAATCTGCATCTAGGCAGGCAGTGGAGTCCAGAGAGAACTGGCATTGCCCAGGGACTGGAAAGGGCAGAGACTGAGATGGCAGTACTGCCAAGCCGTAATAGAAGAGACACCAGGTGCACCCACACCCCAGCCCTATGGCCCAGCTTTCACCTCAGCAGGACTGGATCAGGCACCCACCCACTTTATAGGATAAGGGTTTCTGCGGCGCATGCATGCTCCTTTCCCCCCTGATTTCACAGACGGGGAGGGCTTGTACTGATTTCCTTCCAGGTTCCATGAGTAGCCCTCCTTTGACTTTGACAGAGCAAGGGCTGGAGAAACCCTAGAATGGGGACAGGATCAGACACAGGCCAAATGGAAAACAAAACCAGGCCCTATCCCTAGTCCCAAATTCAAACTTTAACTATGACCTTAAAACCTACATCTGACCCTAAAACTAACCCTGACCGCAATATCAACAATATCACTAATCCTGACTCTGACCCTGATTTCAGTCTAGGGTCTGGTGAAGAGCCTAGTCCGAGCTGGGTGATCTCAGGCAGGTTACTTCTCTGGAGGCTGTGGGGCTCAGACAAGGTCTGCCTGTGAGTTAAATGCAAAAGCTTCTGTAAATCACCCATCTTTGAGCCAGGAGTTCGGGTTGCTCTGTTTGGCGGCAGAGCTTGTCCTCAGCTCCATGTGGGCTGGATGGTACCTTCCCCAGGTATGGGCCCTAGAGTGGCAGGACAGGTCTGGAGACAAGAAAGGCGGGATCTGATGACTTGGGGCAGTCCTACTTACAGTCACCGTGTCTTGGCTCAGGAACCCTTTGACCTTCCCGGATCCGTAGTGTATGGTGAATTCCGTCCCGTTCTCCATGTAGCTGGAGGATTCCGAGGAGTCGTAGAGGCTGTGAATCTCTAGCAGAGTGACATAGGCTCAGGTGTGTCCAAGAGACACCCAGACAGTGGGCCTTGGAGGCAGGTGCAGGGGGGTGTGGCCTGTGTGGTTGAAGGACTTAGGTGCAGGCGTGGGGTGGCTCTGAGGTCAGTCAGAGGCTTGGAAAAATGTGTTTCATCTATCAAGGACTGTGTTTCTTGGGCCCCTGTTATGTGTCCATATCTGATAATTTTGTCTCAAATGAAACATTTTAAAGTAACTTTTAACATGGAAGTGGGGGGAAGATTCTGGTCATAGTAAGCACCCAAGAAGAGGTTGTTGACTAAGGATAAGGATGGAAGAGCCCATGTGCCTGGAGGGTCTGAGACTTCAGTCCTCAATCTCGGGTACGGTGAGGAATGGCCTGGGTTGACTGAGGGCTTCTGAAGCTTGCCATCTTACCTTGATGGCCATATCAGGAATATGGGAGATGTTTCCCTCTCTTCTTAGGGGTAGTGGGAGCAGAGGCAGAGAGGAAACAGCTCAAATAGGAGTAGGAGAGATTTAGCTGGGTGTGAGGCAAGACTGCCCAAGCGGGCGGGCTAGGGTTTGGGGAGAGGGACTCACCACAGGCTGTGTAGAGAGGGCTGCACTTGGTGGAAGGTACCCAGAGGTTGGCTGATCCTGTGTCAAAGATGACTTTGAAGGTCTGGGGTGGGGTGCCAATGCCAATCTCACCATAGTACTGAGTCTGTAGTGGTGAAAGAGACAGCTGGAGGGCTTGGGGAGCCTTGGGGTCTCGCCTAGTACCTCCCTTGGCACTTGGGGTGACGTTAGGCAAATCATACACCTTCTGCAGGTTTCCATTTTCCAGCAGGGCCCACATGGGAGGCTTAGCACTGTCTTATGATTTCCCAGGGAGTAAGACAAAAGGGCAAAATAAAAATACTAGAAATGAAGTAGGAAGGTTCCCCACCCCTTGAGCCACTGACTCAGTAAAGCGGTCAAGCTGCACTGAGCCTGATCCCAAAAGCTCGCATCTGCCCCTTTGGCTGGGGCACCTCAGAACCACACACACGTCCTGCTCCCCAGCGATGCCTGGGCTTGAGGCCTAGAGCCTGGATTCCCAAGTTTCAAACCTAATCCTGCTTCTGAGCTCTTTCCTGCCCTCTGTACCTCAGCCTGCAAGCTTACAGGCTTTTCAGCTGTGAAAGGGGAATTTGGTAGGGTATTTAGTGCTCCTCAGCAACTCAGTCAAGTGGAAAGAGCCAAGAAAGTCTTAGGCCTAAGAGAGAAAGGCTGCTGGAGGAGCAAGGGCCCAGGCACTCACATCCAGGTAGTTGGTGAGAACCACGGGCGAGGTGCTGTTGCTGAAGGAGAGTCTCTTGGGGAACTGGCTTCCGTCAGCCCGGAGCCTGGCCACATCCACGCCGCGCTCCTTCAGGCTTTCTCGGACTGAGGGCATCTTCTTGAGGAAGATCCTGGCCCAGAGTGAAGAAAGAAAGAAGAGAAGAGCTCTGTACTCCTCCGTGATGTAGTCTCTGGAGCGTCTAGGACCACAACTGCTAACCTTGGCTGGGGCACCTAAGAATCACTCTTGTGCTCTTAGGCTTGTGGAGGGGAATTCTCAAACCTCCATGAGTCACCTGCACTGGTATTAACTAACCCTCAACCTTCCTCTTGTTGTCTTCTTTTGATCACTGCAGGGCCATTTGTTCATTTGATTGTTCATTCATTCATTCATTCATTCATTCCATATTCACACATTGAACACCTCCTCTGTGCCTGCACCAAGCTGGGGACCAGAGATATAAAGATGAAGGTCATTGCTGCCTTTAAGGTGCTCCATCAGGGTGTAGACAGAGGAGGAAGCGTGCAGTGACGTCCCCTCTAAGGAGAGGGAGGCTGGGAGTGCTCCCCTCGGGGCTGGACAGGAGGCGGCAGTGCCACACGAGGCCTGTAGCGGCCTGGGGGCTCCAGGACCCCTGGGGCGGGGCTTTGGGGTGGAGTGGACCGACTGAACTGGGTGGGGCAGGAAAGGAGGCTGGCATCCCCCAGTGCCTGTGTGCCCTGTCCTTGGAAAGATGGGCCTTCTTGAGTCTAATCTTAGCCCCTCAGCTCCTTGTCCTGACACCTCCCTACCACCTTCGGGAGGCAGGGAACTCACGGAGTACTCAGCTGCCATGTCCCCACGTAACAACTCTGCAAGCTAGCATCGTCCTCACTTTATGATGAGGAAATGGAGGGTCACAGGGATGAGGTGACTCAGAAGTGATGGAACAGAGTCAAGCAGGGTGTTTGGCCCTGTTTCCACATAGGGCGCCCTATATTCCGATAAGGAGGCTGTTTGCTGAAACCTGGAAGATGTTCCTGGCTGTTGGAGGTGAGGGGAGGGTCCCAGAATTGCAGCCCGCTTTATGGAGAATCCCTCTTTCTGCCAGTCCCCCTGCACTTGCACTCCCCTCTCCTCACACCCCTGCATTCTATGTACCCCATAGTGCCCGTGAATACGAAAACCATTTTGATATTTCATTTGCCTGTCAGTGCAATATTTTAATGAACATGACTTGTCACATTCGTAACATAGTTTACTGTTCAAAAAGTATTTTTGCAATTATAATCTTCAATTCTCAGCCATCCCATGAGGTGGGTAATTTTATTATTCCCATTTTACAGATGGGAAAACGGAGGAGCAGATGAGTCTTAACCCCAAACAGGGTGTATTTTCCACTATTTACTCCTAACAGCCTCTGCTCTGGACCTTTCCTATTACCATTTTCCTTTCAGAAAGTCTCTTTCTTCCCCTCCCCCTCTCTCACAGTCATTCATCCTTCAACGCCCAGCATGCACCTGCGCCGCCCGCCTGCCCGCATGCTTGCCCGTTAACTCCAGTTCACACTGACCTCACCTTTGCCTAAGTTCCTGCTTCATGCTCCCTGGGTGTTCACAGCCAGCACTGCACACCTGAATGCTCGCCGAGGTGATTCTGTCCGGCAGTGAGGGCATGGTGGAATCCCTTACGCCCTGTGTGATTCTGAGCAACTTACCTACCTTCTCTGGGCCTTCTCTGAGACCCCATGAAGTCCACTCTAAAAATGGACCTAATAGTAGTACCTACCTCAGAGAGATACTGTGCAGATTAAATGAGCTGCCTATTGCTCAATTAATGTAAATTGTGTATGTAAAAGACCATGAAAGAACCTTGAGAAGGGGGTCCTTTGTTCACGTCTCCCAAATGTCTGGCATGACGCTTTGTCCAGCAAAATCCTTAGAGCTGTGTTCCAAATTCCTGACTTCCCATCCAGTCCTGGCCCCATCCCACTCTTCACTTTTTGCAGAGAACAGGAATGTTTTTACCTCCCTCTGCCTTTACCCTGGGGGTGGGGGCTGCACCAAGGCACGAGCTGCTGGGATGCCCCCAGCTTCTCACCTCACACCCCCAAACCAGCAGTTACTTTTCTGGGAGCCTTGGAAACAAAAGGCCCAGTGTGTGTGGAAGCTCGGCCTCTACATGTGACCTCCCAGAGTCTCAGCGTCCTCATCTGTAAAGTGGGACTTGAGAGGATGATATGAGATGAAATGTGAAAAGATCCTGTGACACCCCAAGCATTTGACAGGCTTAGCAGCTATTACAGGTTGCAAAACCTGCCCCCTCACCTGCAGGTCTTCTGGCCCATCTGCACTCCCCAGACAGAAACCCCTTTCTCCACGAGTCCCTGTTCCACTCTGTCCCACCCTGTGTCTCCCCTCTGCAGCCTTAACGAGTTTCTTGTTTCCACAGGGCCTGGCACCACGTATGGATGTGACTCGGGTCTTTCTTCTCTCTCCTTTGGCATCCTTAAGCCTTTCTTTTGACCTTTGTGACACCTACCCTGTAGAACTATGCTGGGTTTTGACAGCATCATGCTAAGGTCCTTACTGGTGTTATTTCATTTAATCTTCAAAGCAGCTCAGTGAAGTAGGTGCTGTTACTAACCTAACCCTGTTTTAAAATGGTAAACTGAGACCTAGAGAAGTTAAGTAACTTGCCTCTGGTTCCAAAGCTAGTTAGTTCTGTTTGTGGAGCAGAATTTAAAACAAGACAGTTCAGCTCTAGAAGCCTTGAGTTCAAGCGCTGTATTATGCTTCTTCCCTAGCAGACTTAACCATACCACACGCTTAATAATTCGGCCACGAGCTCCTTGAGGCAGGGAGCATGTCACAACCATCTCTGAGTTCCACCACAGTGCCTAGCATGGTGATCTGTGCAGGAAGCCAAGGCTCTGAGCAGGGATCAGAAGCCATGTCTTCCACGCTTGACTGGTGCCACTACCGGCTATGTGACATTGGGCGAGTCACCTGATCTCTCTGAATGGGACCATGCCTCCCTGCCCAGCTGCTCATGGGGACCAGGTGACAGCACATATCTGAAAGCCAGAAGAGTTAGATGAGAAGCCCTGCGCCCCTGCCACCTTCTCTAGCCCGCATTACCGTCTGAGGGCGCCGGTGTCCGCAGGCCGACCGCAGGTGCAGGAGCCCCAGAGCACCAGCAGGAGTCCCCAGCAAGGCATTCTGCTCCATCGGTCCATGCTTCCCAGGGGTCCCTGGCTCTCTCCGGGATCCACTGAAGCCTTGTGGCTCCCACATCTCTTCTCCTTTTATACGCTCCACACGCGGGATGGTGGCAGTTTGGCTCTGCCCTGATTTATGACCCTGGGGCAGATGGCAGGGCAGCCAGTAGTAAACGCCCCGCCATGGGACTGAGCTAGGTGGGTGAAGGGTGACCAGGTTTCCCGCACACAGTCCAGGAGCTGGAGGGAGAAAGGCTGTGGGAACACAGTGCTGTGCCCAGTGACGCCAGCAACCCCGTCTCTGCCTGGCCCCGCGACCCCCAGAAGGAACGGAGGCTGATGAGAAACAGCACTGCTCAGGAGAAGGTCAGGGCTCGGACAGGCATAAAACCTGCGTTTCTAATCCCTAGCCAGCCTCCGCTCCCATGCCCTTGAAGCTCTACCCTCTATATTAACCTCGGCTGTGTCCCCGACTGGCTTCTCCCAGACTGTATCTCAGTGTTCCCATCTGGAGCATGAGTGACTCCTCCTGGCTTGCTTCATGACAGCCAGGCTGAGGACCTTCATGCCTCTGTCAGCAGCAGCCATTTATGGGCAAGGGCACCTGGCACAGAGGCTGCGTCCATTTTCCATTCACCTCGTGTTGGTGGGAGGGAAGGACAGCCCTCAGGGGCCGGGAGCCTTCTGCAGAGGAGTGGGCAGCTGTGCTTTCAACTCCTAATCCTCTTTCCGGGTGGTCCTAACTCCTCTGGGGGCTCTCTCTCTGCCTCCTTCCCTTTTCCTTGTAGTCTACAAGCAGTCTGGGATGGCTCTCCAAACCTGGCCCTTAAATCGCTGGATGGGAGCTATTTATTCAGCCTAAGATGTCCTCTCCCAGCATCTCCCTGCTCACTCTTCAAGGCTCATTTCAATTATCACCACCTCCTCTGTGAAGCAGGCCCTGATTTAGTCCGGAATAGACTGCGTTCTCCTGTGGGCTCCCACAGCATGGTACAAGCCCTTCCCTGAGAGCGTGGACCTCAGCTGTCCTGCATCAGAGTCGTATCTGTATTTTGCGTCCTCCTCATACCCAAAGTGGTGCTTAATTCTAATCAAATGAGTGAGGTAGTGAACTGTGATGGGCAGGGCAGGGAGCACTGGGCTCGTTGTAAGGGACCTGAGTTCTGTTCTGACTCTACCATTGTGTGACATTGGATCTCACCCTTCCGCTCTGTGGACCTCAGTTGCTAATGTGTCTACTAATGAACACCCTGATCAAATAATGGGAAATTTTTAGAAACTCTAACTGGAGAATTTTCAGGCACTGTGCTTGGCAGCAGTGGAAGGATTTGAGGGCAGGGGGAGACTTTAGAATCCCTTAAGTGAGAAATCTCTCTTGTCAGATTACAAGAATATTTATTAAGCGTCCATATAGGCCTTGGAGCTCTTCCATTTCTCTTTCAGTTATTAGAAAATATTCATTGAGAATTTATTATTTGTCAGACACCTTTCTAGATGATGGAGTTACAAAGGTGATAAAAATAAACACAGTTTCTGCTCTTGTGGAATCCACGGTGTTTAGGAGAGAGATTATTCTCATCACAACATAAACGTAAAATACTAACAATGTCCAGTACCAGTCAGGGAACTCAAGGAAATGGTACTTGAGTTGTGAACTGAAGGCTGCACAAGCAGACAACGAATGGCTGAAGAGAGAAAGAAAAGAGTTCCAATGGGAATAGCATGTGCAAAGGCCCTGAGGATGGACCATGGTGAGAATGAGGCCCTAAAGAACACACTCAACGTGGCTAAACAGAGATGAGAGGGAGTGGGGCAAGGAATGGGACCGGAGAGGCAAAAGATGAGATCTAACACTTAGGCACTACGTGCTGAATGCATTTAATTCTCACAACTGCTATATGAGGTAGTACCATTATTACTTCATCTTACAGGTGTGTGAACTGAGATGCAGGATGATTCAGAAAGTAACTTGCCCAGGGTCATGCTGACACTAAGTGATGAAGTCAGGCTGTGAATTTAGGCTGTATGGCCCAGAAATCATTACATAGCTGGCTTGAGTGTCAAAAGCTACAGGTTCTTGAACACCATGCTATGTTCACCCTAAGGGCAGTGGACAAACAGGTTAAGGAGAGGATAATGATGTGTTTTATAATTAGATATGTTCGCAAAGACACTGTGGCTACAGTGTGGCCTAGCAAGGACTTGGGAGTGGTCCAGAGTCACACGGCATATACCAGTTAGGAAACCATGGCATTAGAACTAGCTTGGACCAGGGTGGGTGGGCATGGTGGAGGTAGAGAGGATTGGATGAGGTTGCGAGAAATTTAGGAAATAAAATCCTCAGGACTGGGTAATGGGTCGGATATGAGGAGCGAGGGAGAAAGAGGTTTCTGGATGCCTCTGATGAAACATGGAGTACGGTGGGAAGAACCAGAAGGGAATAGGGTTGGGAAGCCATGAGTTTGAAGCCTGTTGGGATATCTCAGGGCTGACGTTAAATGGCGAGTGCATTAATGGACCTGGGTGAAAGATTTATGTGTTATTTGTACCTGGTAATTGATGTCACAAGTATGAATGACAGTAGGCAGGGAAAAGGGTAGAGAGCAAGAAGGCGCAGGACTCCAGGCTTTACAGCAGTGGAGGAAGAGTCTGCAGAGGACAGCAAAGAAGAGAGGCCGGAAGGCAGGAGGAAACCTTCCGGTGCCCCTGAAGTGAGGAAGGAGAGTGGTAAGGAGGGATGGTGAGCGCTGGTGGTGCTGCCACTAGGGCAGGTACGATGCAGGTTAAAACGCAGACGTGCAGCACTGGGTCCTGTTAGTGGAGCCCTTTTGGTGATGCCGAGGGACAGAAATCCAGGCAGGGGTGGGTAGGACGGTGGGAAGTAGGGATGAAGGCAGTAGAGTACACACAGCAGCTATTTTGAGGAGGCAGGCTGTGACAGAGGGGTGAGGGGTGAGAGCTGGAGGGGAATGGCAAAGTGAGGGTTTTTCTCCCCTCTGTTCCTTTCTCTTCTCCTCTCCCCATCCCCCTACATCTTATTTTCTAATTATGGGAGGGAGCTGACTACATTTAAGGCACAGAAGACTGTTGAGAGGAAGGGACAGTCAATGCAGGAGAATTCCTGAGAGGATGGGAGCACACCGGAGGGAAACACCAGCACTGGAGGGAGGATGGTGAGGAGGAGGGCGCGTGTGGTGTCCACAGTTTCTCTGCTTGGTGTTGAAAGCTGAGAGACTTCCTATGTGGTAACTGTTATCTTCCTGGACAAGTAGGAAGCAGGGACTCTGCTGAGAGTTGGAGACGAGAAGGGTTTTGGGGGCGTGAGGAAAATAGGAAAAGTTTGAAATAATTATGGAAAGCGGAAGGTGGGAAGAGGCTGTTCAGG
This sequence comes from Cynopterus sphinx, assembly GCA_030015415.1. NCBI lineage: Eukaryota > Metazoa > Chordata > Mammalia > Chiroptera > Pteropodidae > Cynopterus > Cynopterus sphinx. The sequence continues at coordinate 19,890,639 of CM057392.1, read as the reverse complement.
ATGCTAAGAGGATTTCTGGGAGGAATTAAGACGTTTAATGGCTGGAGATCGTGACTTTACAGGAAGCCAGTTTGCCCTGTTCTCTGCCGCTCCTGCCACCACCATAGCGCTTGTCTGCTTGGGGACAGATGCAGGGACATTGTGTGGCTGGTGTCGTACAGGACTGAGGTGATGCCAGATGTGGTGATCAAAGATGAAGGACAAAGGGACTTAGGATTCTATCAAAAATGTTGAATGATGGACTATAAGGCGGATGTGGGAGAGAAGTCAAGACAGGACAGGATGGATGAGCTGAGAGGAAGCAGATCACGGATGGGTGGGAAAAAAGTGGTGATGGTGGGAACAGTGGAAGCGTGAAGCTGGCAGGAAGGGAGCTTGTCAAGAGTGGAACGTTCAGGATAGTCTCTTTGGAGGTGGAGCAATTACAAGTGATGAAAACTCCAGAGTAGGGTGTGGGGGAGATGGCTGAAGTGGCGTAGGCGATAATGCCACTGGAAGCGGGGTACTCAGAGAACTGAGGAGTCAGGGTGCTGGCTGGGTCACCATCTGCGTGGATGGTGATGTCAGCCAGGACGATGGCAGAGGGCAGGGGACGGGGTGAGGGGTGGGGGAAGACGGCTGCAAGCCAGAAGCCATGGCCTTTGATAAATGACCGGCGGGAACTTCAAGTCCAGTGATGACAGCAGCGAGTGAGTGTGGTGAGAAAGTCCGAGGCATAAAGCAAGGGCCTGAAAGGAGGAAGGTTTCCCAATGTCCACGTCACCCTGGGAGGGGAGTGGACCAGTGTCCTTGCAACACAGGAGGAAACCAGGGCTGAGGTGGTTGAGGGGTCCTAACTCACGGCTGGTAGGTGCCAGAGGGGACAGTGTCACATCCTGTGTTCCCTGTGAGTTCAACGGCTGAGGTGGCGGGTACTCTGCTCTGCCCAGGACGTCGCTTCTCTCTATCCTGAGGCCCTCTGCTGATGGAGAGTCAGTTGGGAACCAGGACCGTGGCTTAAGAGTGATGATGTCTCTTTTCTCACCAACAGGCCCTTGCAAGATTGTGACACGTAACTGACCACCCACCCTGCCTGCCCCTCACCTTTCCCCAAACTCTAGAGCGGATGGAGCAAGGAGCAGGGACAGAGTAGGCGGGGACGAGCGGCCGGCCCGGAGTTACTCAGGCGCCCTTTCCTGAGCATCTACAACGTGCTGTGAAGCACTTGGCTAACAAACGTACTTTATCCTCTCTCCGCGGCTGTGCGCGTCAGAGGTGACCGGCACAGTCGACGGGGTTCTCTCTTGACTGAGAGGGGGTGCTGGGCTGTGGCTGAGCTGCGGGGGTGCTGCCAGCCCCACGGAGCTCCCTGTGGGGGGCAGCTTTGCAAGCCCCGCGCCCAGCTGTGCTCGCAGACACCCGGCGCAGGGCACGGGATCCTCACATGTATTTAGGTCACACTCAGCGCTCTCCTGTGACACAGGGGGGCAGCCGTGCGGCCAGCAGGGCTAGGCCCCTCAGCGGAACCAGGCACCCTCCCCTGCCCGCGCCGGCCCTGGGGGGCTCAGTCAGTGTGAGTAAGGGGTGCAAATCGCCTCACCAGGAGAGAGACACCAAACAACATGAGGCTGCAGCCAAATCTAGTTGAGAACGCTGCCTGGGACCAGAAGAAAGGCAAGAAAGTTAATTTCTGAGAGGGTAGAAGGTTCCAGACTTAACTTGTTTCTCTTGACAACTCAGAGGCTGGGCGAGGGGCGGCCGGTCCTGCTCTTTTCCCGAGCTTCTCTTAACCTGCCTTCTGCACTCAACCCAGGGGGTCATGAAGTCCTTAAAGGATTTCCGAGGGAAGCAGAGCCAGCCTGTCCTGCAGCCTGAGGCCCTGGTGGCTGGCCGGGAGAAAGACTCGGGGGGTTGTTTCCGGGAAGAACTGCTTAGCGGTCAGCATCAGCCGGTGAGGGCCAATGGCCTGAGAGGTGCTGAGCTGCCACCCGGCACTTTAGGGTCCTGTGTGTCCTGACCTGTTACTCTACCACTGCCGCTGTCAGGGTGCGGAGAATCTGGAAGAGGACGCGGTGCCGCCATGAGTCTCTTCTCTCCCAACGTGGGACTGCAGTGCCCTGGGCCGTGGAGTGGGAGGAGAGTGGCTAGGGACTCTTATCAGGTCATCTCCCCAGCGGTCCCAGTCAGCCCAGGGCTCCCATTTTTAATCCCCGAGGTTCCCAGGATCCCACATCTGGGCCCCGGGCTGCGTCACCTAGAGGTCAGGGGTCAGGGGAAGTGGAGCCGACGGAGGCAGAGGGAAGGGCTGCGTGGTCCCTGCCCTTTCCCAGTGGGGCAGACCCAGAACGTGAGAACCAGTCAGGAGAAGCATAAATCCACTCGGAGCCTGGCCCTGGTGCCTTTCCTCGGATCCCACGGCTGAGTGTGTAGAGTGGGGGCAGGGGGTTGGGGGTGGTCTCTAGACAGTGCTGATCAGGGTTTTTCTAAAAATGGCCCCTAATCCCCTTTTGCTCCATGATGGCCCCAAGAAGGTGCCGGTGTTGAGACCAAGGCTGGGAGTGGCCAGCGGACGTCAAGGGCAGAGGGAGAGAAGGCTGGTAGCAGGAAAAGCCTGATTTACGCTGCTTTGAAACAGGCATGGGTTTATTCCTGGCCATTGTTAGTTTAATAGATAAGCTTGCCATGGTCACCACCCTGGGGAACATGATAAAGACGTGAAAAATTGGCCTTCTCGAGGCTTAGAGCTGGGGAGCTGAACATCTTTGGGCTGGTCCTGCTTTTGTTCATTAAAAGCAGATGGGAAAGCAAGGGAAACATTAAAAATGGACGTGTCTCTGTTCCACCTGTCCTCCCCATATCACATTTAGGGCCCCAGCTGGCTCCTCGGAGGAATTTTTTAATCAGATGGGGGCACCAAGCTCAGCAGAGATGAACAAATGGGTCCTCAAGAGGGAAAGAAAGACCCAAAATGAAATTTAATACGCAGCCAGGGCTGCCTCATGTGGGTGGGCCCTCCAGAAGGGGTAACTACCCGCAGAGCTCCGGGGAGCCACTGGGGCTGGGACCAGCAGAACCTTGGAGTTGGGGGTGGGAGGAGAACCAAGCATCCTTCGCTGTTTGTTCTAGGGACTCGGGGAACAGGAATTCAGCCACAGGGGTTGGGTGATCCCAACCAGAGGCCTGCTCAAGGAGAAAGCGAAGGCAGGTCACACAGGTCTTGGAGCTGCAGGTGCCCCGGGCTCGGTGGAGAGCCCGGTCAAAGGGTGTTTCTGAAATGAGATGCCTGGTCAAAGGGTGTTTCATTATTTAAAAAAAAATAATAAAAAAAAGCTTAAACTGGAAGCTACCTTTTCCAGAGGAGGTCATGACCATGGAGCAGCTCAGAGGAGTGAGTGTGGAGTGTGTGTGTGTGTGTGTGTGTGTGTGTGTGTTGCTGGGGACGGGAAGGGCGGGTGATGTAGGTACTGATGGGAAGGTGATAGGGGTTTGTGTGCTAAGATTGTCACCAGCAGCAGGATAGCTGTGGTGGGTGGGGGAGGGCTGTTAGGAGAAGTGGTTGAATCCCATTTCCCAGGAAATGGACCCTCCCTCCTTCCCTCCCTCTCTCCCTTCTTTTCTATTTTCTTATCAGAAAAATAAATGCTCTAGTGTTAAAAACCAATAGAACTAAAAAGCTCATAATGAAAACTCGCAAACACCAGTCCTGCCTCCAGCCTTGCAGAACAGGGGCTATTTTGCTGTGGTCGGTCATCCATACTCCTAAAGGTTACGCTTCTACTGCCATTTCTTAATTTTTCTATTTTATACCTTATTTATTGATCTTCCTTCTCTCGTACTCTGTCCCTCTAATTTTGGCAAAATCAAGTCAATATTCGCATTACTATAATCATCGTTCACTGGGTATTATGATTACATTTCCTTATGTCATTTTGGGCTTTTCATTAAGTTCAGCGTTGCCCCGCCCCCACAACCCCTTTTTTCTACTCTTTGTTTTTCTGTGATACCATGTGCTCCAAACCCTCTCTCCACCCGTGAAACGTCCAGTGGGATTTTCTCCTGGGGCCCTGTGCCCCCAGATGGGCTGCACACTGTCGTTTGCACACTGCGCCTCTGCGGCTCTGTGTCCGGCTCAGGATTTCCTTTCTCCCTTTGCACCTTTGTGAAGGAAGTGCCCCCAAAGCTTGCTGAGGGAGGGTGCGTGAGGAGTAAGCATTTCCAGTCCTGGCATGTTTAAGAGTGTTTCCATTTGACCCTTGCTCTAAGTAGTTTAGCTGTGAATAGAATTCTAGATTGAAACTTATTTTCCCTCTGAAATTGGAAGTTGTTTTTCCAATATCTTCTGATTGTAACAAATCTGGTGTAACTCTGATTCTCGACTATTCTGTGGTTTCATCGCTAAGGGCTTTTGCCACCTTTTCATTATCTCTGGTGATGGACGTTTTCCACTCGTGAGCTGGGCGCTCAGTAAACGCCCTCACTCTGGAAATTCATGCCCTTCCATCCTGGGAAAACATCCCGCGTTAATTCTTTGGCCATTGCTTCTCTCCCACGTTCTCTTTTCTCTCTTCTGGAACTCATACTGATGGAATGTTACAGCTTCTGTTTATTCTTTAAGTTTCTTCTATTTTATCCCCCGATTTCTTTTTGTTCTACCGTCAGAAATTTTCCTTAATTTTATGTTCTAACTTTCATTTAAAAAAATATTTTTTCTCCTAAAATTTAATATCCAAGTCCTTTCTGATTCTTTAATTATTTCTATGTTTATTATATCCACTACTTGTTTTATGAATGCAAAATTTTTCTCCCATGCCCCCTGAGGATTTTAATTACAGTCTAATTTTTTAAATTGATGTTTCTGTTTTCTGTGTTTATTCGCTTTGGTCTCCTCTTTCAAACTAGAGGCTTTCTCCAAAGTCCTGGGCCCCTTGGTTCTCCATGGTTAAGAAACAGGTGGAGTGGCCTAGAAACTCAGTGTGCAGCTATAGGGCTCCTAGATGGGGCTATGAGCACCCCACTCTCTATGGGGGCTCTGGGCTGACTTTTCTCTGGGACACTGCCATAGACTGAATGTTTGCGTCATCACCCCCGCACCCCAAAACAAATCATATGTTGAAATCCTAACTCCCAATGTGGTGGTATTTAGAAGTGGGGTCCGAGGGAAGTGATTAAGGCATAAGGGTTGAGCCATCATGAATGGGATAAGTGCCCTGATCCCAGAAACCCCGAGAGCTCCCTTCTCCTTTCTGCCATGTGAGGACACAGAGAAGACAGCTGTCTGTGAGCCAGGAAGTAGGCTCTCTCACTGAGCATTGAATCTGGGGCCCCTTGACCTCGGACTTCGAGATGCCAGAAACGTGAGAAATAAATTTCTGTTGTATATAAGCCATCCAGTCTGTGGTATTTTGTTATAGCATCCTGAACGGACTCATACAGGCACCCTCCAATGTTAGCACCTGAAGGTGTTTTCTTTGGGGCCTTCTTTGTCCCGTCTGGGGAGGCAATACCTTAACTGCCTACGTTCTGGGAACAAAGACTGGGACTGGGTTGTGGTCTCACCTAGACAGACTTTCACAATGTCTCTCTCTCTTTTGGCCACTCTCTTCATCTCCATCCTCACTGCGCTTGTGTCCCCATGACTAGAGGTCTCCACACTGTGTCCTGAAGAGAGGAAGCCTCTAGATTCTTCCCAGGGGGCTAGTGGGACAGCCAGCTGTGTTGGCTGAGGAGAGGGGACGCGGGAAGTCTAGCTTCTTCATATACAGATTTCCAGCCAGCCCCTCTGTTTTCAGCCCAAGATTCATCCCAGACACCTCCAAGTACTGAGACTTGGTCCTGGGGGTGAATCAGTCGTGTCTCCTATGTGCCCCCTTTGCTGGCTTTGAGGGATAGCTTTCTGCATTCTGCCAAGCTCTTCATTTCATTTCGTCTCTAGAATCTGGTGTCATTTCCCATCTTCTGTGGCCTTTTCTCTCCTTCTCTTTGTCCCTGAGGGTTTGTACCTCTTTTGTCACTTTGCTGCCTTTTAAGAGGCATAACGAGTAAGCACACATAAATGTGTCAAAAGTGGTGCTTTAAATACTTTGTGAAGGTAATATATCGAAGGGACAATTGTTAAAACTATATTGAACACGAGCAAGCAAAACCTGAGAAGGTGTTATGTCCTGGCTCTCCCAACAACCAGGACCAACCCCTGCTCCAGGCTCTCTGAGCCACACATGGGAATGTGCTGGGCTCTGATGCCTTTAAACTGGACGAAGGCACTGAAGTGGGGGGAGAAGGGGAGAACATGCTGGCATTCCTTGGACTTGACTTCTGTCACTCCCTGTGACCAAGTCTGGACTTGGGAAAGCTGCTTCCAGAGAAAAGAGACAGACGGTCAAAATTCAGATGTCTTGTCTCTGGCAGGAGGTTTGAGGGGAGGAGCCCTGCTCTAGGGACTGGTGACTTCACCTGTATTGTCATTGAAGGGTCTGGAAAGGGACAGGGTAGAGTTACACTGGCTGCCAGACCTTTTTCCCAAGACACATCACTCAGGAGGAAGGTTGGCTCTGTCCCACAGGGGCTTGAGGAAAAGGAAGGGCTGTAGTGTATAGGAGGATTTTGGCACGTAGAGTTAGAAAGTGAGTCTGACTCTTGGCACTATAACTTTTCAGCTATGTGACCTTAAGCTCACCACCTAATTAATCTCTTTGAGCCTCCATTTTCTCTTCTGCACAATGGGCATGCCCACTTCATGCAGTTATTGTGAGTATGAAATGGGGTAGCCCTGTGTTTGGCACAGTAAGAGTCTCAAACATTACTTGTTATTCTATTAAGAGTGATACTAAAGAGAAAAAAAAAGTGATTCGAGAACCAGAAATCTTCCTGCATCCCTCCCAGCCTTGACTACCATGTTCCTTTGCATGGGGGCAGGAGACCAGCTCCCTACTATTGTAACAGACTTACCCAAAGGGGTGCAATCTGGAAAGGGCTCCACTCACCTCCCTTTCCTCCAGTGAAGGATGCCTGGGCCTTCCTAGTTTCTCTCCCCCTAAGGACTGTCCAGAGACCCCAGGAAGGAGTGGATTTTAGTGTCCGTAGGCAGGCCTACTTCCAGGTCTTTGGACTCTGGTGTGCTGGATCTTTGAGCCCACCCAGAAAGTCCGGAGTGGGGGATGGAAGCTGCTGGGGCCAATAATGTCTGTAGCCCCTCATAGCCTCCTACCTGCCCTGCACTCTTCTCCAATCCAGGTTCAGAGTCAGGCTGGGAGCCCCATGAAACCAAAGATCTCTTCCCAAAATGTGGGGCCAAGAACTGCAAAGTCCAGAGTCTCAGAGGCAGCAGTCCTGGGACAAGGGACATGGGACAGGGAGACCCAGCTTCTCTGGCTACCTGCTGAATCAGCTAGAACAGATATCCTGGAGGCACTTGGGTTGCAGCGGGAGCTGATAAGTTTTGAAATGTGGTTAGAAGGGCCCACCTCACACATGGTTACAGAGATACATGTCTATGAACATGCAAGCAGTTTCTCATATTTACCCCTCGCACATACACCCTCTCATATACCCCCAGTCTGCTTCTTATACCAGTGAACACATTTCACTCCCATGCTCCTGAAGCAACACACACACACTCCCCAACCTCTTGTCTGCCTAACCCTAGGTTGTGAGGAAGGGTTAGAGGGGTCACAGGAAATTTCATAAAATGAAGCTGGCTAAGAGCAGATTCTAGAGACCTATCAACCTTTTCCTACCATACAGCCTTCATCAGGGAAAGACTGGTCCAGGGAGTAGGAGATTGCTCACTTAACAAAACGGGTGTTGGGTTTATGATTCCTCTCCCTGAAGTACAGAGACTCCAGGCTGTTTGGGAGGGTGTGAGATCTTCCAAATAAAAACAGCATCCCCATGTTATGACATGAACTTACAGCAGTATTAATAATTTAAGAAATCCTGGATGGTTTCAGGGTAGAGATGGACTGGAGCATGTTGTCACTTTCCCATGGCAGCCTATCTCATTGCCATAGCAACAAGGATCTGCCTCCATTCTATGACGACCTGGTTTCCATAATGGATGGAACACTGTGGTACTTCCTGGGATGGGGGTGGGTCCCACAGTCCTTATGAGAAAGAATATTGTCAACCTAGACCAAGTAGGGGTAGCTCGAGGCTGTCAAGTAGGGCCAGGTTTTCTCATGGGTAAGAAGGGTGGACTTCTTCGAGTTCCTCTGCTGACGAGCTATCTTCATCCCTGTAGCAATTCCAACTCCCCAGCTACTGGGGATCCCTGGAAATGTGCACACAAGGCAGACCGACCTTTCCCGATGTCCACCAGGGCTGACTTAGATGGGAAACTCTGCCATCTCTGCACAGCATGACTGTGCAGTGGGGGAGCCCCGCTCGGGTGTTCGAAGCCCGATTAGGCTTGCCTCTCATGGACTGTGTGCCTTGAGTTATTTTATCTTTCTGAACCTCAGGGTTCTCACCTGTGAAAATGGGGCTACGTGCCCAGCTCCCTGGGTGGTTATGAGGCTGCAGAGGAGTTAGTGATGCATGTAAAACACTGACTCCATCCAGGCCTTGGGGTGGGGGTGGGGGAGGACGAATGGCCCAGTCCACTGCTGACACCCCGTGCACTGAGTAGAGCTTCAGTGCCTTGAGCTCAGCACCTCAGTTCAGATCTGACTCTGAGGATGGGGTGATATTAAGCCTCGGTGGCCAGGGCAGTGGTTGGCATCATCCTCCAAATCCAGCTGTCCAACTGGCTGAAAACTTCCCGGGGGAGCGGGGAGGTACTTAAGCTGTCTGCCTTCCACCAGCCTAGGTCAGAGCTACTTGAAGTGTGTGCCCGTGGCCCACGCCCCTCTGCAGTGACATAAGTCTAAAAAGGAGGAGGACATCTTTGGAAATTGTTATGGAAACTTGGTATTGCTGAAAACACCAAGCAGCAACTAATTTGTGTTTCTTTAGTTATTTTAAAGTTTTTCCCTCGTGTGTGCGTGTGCGTGTGTGCGTGTGCGTGTGCGTACGTGTGCATGTGCGCGCGTATACGTGCGTGTGCGTGCGTGTGCATGTGCGTGTGTGCGTGTGTGCGTGTGCGCGTGTGCGTGTGCACGTGCGCGTGCGTGCGTGTGTGTGTGCGTGCGTGTGCGTGTGCGTGTGCGTGCGTGTGCGTGCGTGCGTGTGCGTGCGTGTGCGTGCGTGTGTGCGCGCGTGTGTGCGTGTGTGTGTGCGTGCGTGTGCGCGCGTGCGTGTGTGCGTGTGCGTGCGTGTGTGTGTGCGTGCGGGTGCGTGCGTGTGTGCGCGTGTGTGCGTGTGCGTGCGTGCGTGCGTGTGCGTGCGCGTGTGCATGTGTGCGTGTGCGTGCGTGTGTGCCGATGTGTGTACGTGTGCGCGTGTGTGCGTGTGTGCGTTTGCGTGTGCGTGCGTGCGTGCGTGTGCGTGTGTGTGCGTGCGTGTGCATGTGTGTGCGTGTGTGTGCGTGTGTGTGTGCCGATGTGTGTGCGCGTGTTCTTGTGCGTGTGCGTGTGCGTGTGTGCGTGTGCATGTGTGCGTGTGCGTGTGTGCTTGTGTGCGTGTGTGCTTGTGTGCGCGTGCGCGTGTGCGCGTGCGTGCGTGTGCGTGTGTGTGCATGTGTGCGTGTGTGCGCGCGTGTGCACGTGCGTGTGTGCCGATGTGTGTGCGCGTGTTCTTGTGCGTGTGCGTGTGTGCGTGTGTGCGTGTGCGTGTGTGCGCGCATGTGCGTGTGCGTGCGCGTGTGTGCGCGTGTGTGCGTGTGTGTGCGCGTGTGCGCGCCTGTTAAAAGTGATGATCTGCCCCAGGCGGAGGAAAGAGCCTGGTCCTTCACCACCTCTGGTTTGACGAGCGCTGTCCCTGAGACACTACCGCCACCTTGGACCTGGCTAAAGAGCCAACGAGGAGAGAGGGCACAGCCGCATGGGACAGACACGCTGCCGGGGCCACCCGGGGTCGGGGGGCGTCAGGGGCCGTGCAGGGCCGCAGCTCGCCGTTCCAGGTCAAGGTTCAAGGCCGCCGGGTCCTCCCACTCCTGCGGGCAGGCTCGGTCCCAGGGGCCTGGGGACGGAGCCACAGGGAGAGGCAGAGTGAGCCCCCCCCGCCCCCCACATGCGCCTCGGAAGCCCCCACATGGCTCACAGCCCCGGCCGGGCCGCCCTTTGCTCCTTGACCTCTAGGGAGCTAAGCCTCAAGGCCAACTGGGCACCGGCCCCAGCTGGGTAGCCAGGCCCTCTCCTGGGCCACCCAGGATTTCAACTTTTCCGGAGTTACCTTCACTACCTTTTACACGAAACCACTTCCTTTCAGGAGGCAGACAGGGTAGAGTGTGAAGTAAAGAAAACAGCTTGGCTCACTGCCTGGCTCTGCATCAGGCTCCCCCACTGGACTGTGGGCCGGGAAGTCCCCCACCCCCATGTTCATTCCTCCCTCCACCTCAGACTGCTTGAACCAGGGCCTCGCACGCAGTAGGGCCTCAATAAATGCTTGTTAACTATCTACAAGCTAATGAAACTTGTGGTTACAGAAGTCAAGCAAGTGGAACCCAGGCCATTGGGTCCCTACACCCTCAATAACTATGACCCCTTAATAAGCTATGTAAGGACCCAATACAGAGTCACCCTAACTTGCTCATCTCCCGCACTCTGGGTGGAATCTCTCCTCTTCCTACTGAGGGTTGACAAGGCTAATTTGGAAGGCACTTCACAGGCAAGGCTCATTAGCTTCATTCTAATTTTTGGCAGTAAATAGTGCAACTAGCTCTGAGTACAAATGACCCCAGCCAATTGTGGTAAGAGATTAGTGGAAATGAAGCCTGATGTGTGAGTGGGTGTGTGTGGGGGGTGGCAGCTGGCTTTGAGCCCTGCTCCTCAGTGCCCTGGAGTTGTGGGGAGGGGGTGTGTGGGCATGGCGGGTGTTAATGATGATCTTCTTAGGAGGCACTGCCTCTTAAGAGATGGGATGGGAAGATTCCTCCTTCCCAGTTTCACTGGCTATCCCAGCAGGAGGATCACTGCTCAGACTACTGTTTATGGCCTCACCTAAAGCCTTTTGCCAAAAAACAGCCAACAAGCTCAATGTCCCCAGGGCAGGAGTGAAGTTATTCTCACCCAGAAAGGACACCCGATCCCAGGAGAGAAGACAGTCTTGGCAAAGGACGCAGGGGGCTGTGCTCTCTGTTGTGGGGTATTTTACGAGCACAGTGATATCACATGTGCTGGTATCCTCCATGCTCCAAGTTCCATAGCTGGAGGAACTGTGGTCCAGAGAGGTGAAGCCACAACTCTCATTTGCCCAGAAGGCTGACCACTAAGCAATGTTAAACTCACAATGTCTGACTTGGGGAGTAGCACCGATCCAGCTTATGCCACTCGGACATACCCTTTCGGGGAGCTCCCGCACCTGCTAAAGTTCTGCCGCATTTGAGTGACTTTGGGGAGATATCTACACATTTGGGCCTCCATTCCTCTAGCTCATCAGTACCATAGTGAACTCACAAGGTAGACGGGATCTGTCCTTTATTTAGTCCCCATATAGGGACTGAGGTCACTGATAAAAGAAACTTGCATAGTTAATGTCTTCCCCACAGAGAGGTGGTTAGTGTGGAGCAGTGAACACAGTGGGAGAAAAACCATGAAGGCGCTTGCTAGTTAGCAAGCACCTAACCGGTGAGCCTGCTGATACCCATAGCAGCAGTAAGCCATCCCTAACCTGCAAAGTTAATGGGGGCCCTAAATGAGTCGCATGTGCCAGTCTTGGGTTTCTGTTAAAGACGTTGTTTAACTCACAATAGACTAGCCATAATCTGAAAAACGTGGTAAATTTCATTTTGCAACAACCCACTCGCTCCTTTCCACCCTTTTCCCCAGACAATGCATACCTGTGGATCTAGGATTCTCCATGGGCGCCACCTTTTCTAATGTCTCCCTGAAGGAGATGGCACAGAGAAAAAGTATCAGCTGCCAGGAGACCATTCTGTTCATCCTGGTGAGAAGGCTCAGGTCCTGGAAGTTCCCTGAGGCTGATACAGAGAGGGAGGAGGGACTAGGTCAGGCACAGGTCTGGGCTGGGTGTTGGGGCAGAGCCCATTGTGAAGGGAGGAGGAAGCCCCTGCCCTTGGAGGCCCCTGGTGGAGGGATGAGTCTGAGCGGAGGCATCATGGAAATGGAACTGAGACCACTTGCACAGTATAGTCATAGCTGAACTCATGCTCGGTGGGAATCATCAGGGAGGGCTTCCTGGAGGAGGCCAGGCCAGTAAGGTTAGGAAGGAAGGAACGATCCCCTATTGGTGGAAGGGGCAGGACTGCTCAGGTTGGAAAGTGGCCGGAATTGAGAGGAATGCTGGAGAAATGAGGGATGAGATATCGTGTAGGAGTGAGCAAGGAGGGGTGGAGTGAAGTGGCCAGGAGTTCCACTGCATGGAGGACACTGACTGAGGTTTAAACCTTCTTTCTGGAACCTGGTCGCTCGCTGCCCTCCATGCTGGGCTCGGCATAAATCCACGACTTTCTGTGCTCCACTCGCCCCATTAGAATGTGGCTCATTTCCTTCCTGCTGTAATAAAAACTTAATTTTTTTTCTTTTTCACGGAAAAAGGAAGAAAGGCAATCATCTTGCTCTCATAGCCTTTCACAGCCTGAAGACCGTCATTAAATTGTCTTATTGCCTATAATTCAGGGAAGAGAAAAACCTTTCTGTGATTTGTCAGGTCAATTGTCTCCATATTCTGTTCTCTGTGGGCTCTGAGAGGATATGAATTGAATTGACCTCATTATTTTGGCTGTTGAGGTCGGAGCTGTGTACCCTGACCTTCACTTCACTCTCTTTCCCTTTACCCTCTTCTGCCCCCTCCCATCTCTTCCAGCTCCCAAGTCTAATTTCTCTTTTAAAAAATCATTAGACACTTGGGGATTGTCCAACAAACAGGATTAAAGACAAACCGATAGGGAGGCAGTAGAGCTTCAGGAGGAGCCACGAGGGTGTGGGTGCCAGATCTAAGACTTGGAGCCACTCTGGGCTGAGGGTGAGGGGCCAGTGGAGCTGTCGTGTGTGCCATTAGCCCCATCCATCCTTCTGTCCTTGCCTCCACTCCTCATTCCCTCCTTGCTCCCTCCAGGATCCAGGCTTGCAGTGGAGGGGAAGAATCCTGGAATGGGATCAGGGAACTCGGGTCTGGCCCCAGCTCTGCCCACCCTTGCTAGGAGACCGGAGCAAGTTGACCCCATCTCTGGGCCTACTGCTCCATCCATAAAATAAGAGCATTGGGTCAGACTGACTGTCCCCTCAGATAGCCACTTACCAGTGAAGATTTTGATTCTGTGACACTGAAACCCAGACCATGGCTTTCTGCACTTGCCTTCAGGCCTGGGGCAGGGCGGGGAATAGAGGCAGGACTAATCCATTAGAGAGAAAAGTGTAAAATCATTTTTTTGTGGCTTTGGATCATGGATGCGCAGGGTCCAGTTTAGTTCAGAAATCATCCGTTGAGCACTGACTGGGTGCTGTGCTAAGTGCTGGGGTGCACAGGTGTGCTAAGACACAGGGCTGCTGCCCAGCTCCCAAACACCATCTCAAGTCTAGCACAAGAAACTGAGTCCTAAGCAGACCATTTTAAAAGAGCAACATGAATGACAGGCTGGAGGCCTGTGAGTACACAGGGGGCTGTGGGAACCCATGGGAACTCATCCTAGAGGGTCTAGGCAGGTTTTCTGCAGGAATCAGGCGGATGAATAAAGACTTACATGAAAGGCAGGCCAGCCAAGGCTCACGGTGGAGGAAACTATAGGCCCTCTAGCCTCCCAGGAGGCTGGGGCTTTGCTGGAAACAAAGTGAAGAACCTAAGGCAGTGGCAGGAGGGCTTCACCCTGGACCGTCTGAGCCAGAGAGGAATGTGTGTAGACCTGCATTTCAGATGGAGCATTCTAGATGCTCTGCAGAAGCAGGATGGGGAGTGAGGAAGGAGGCAGTGGGTAGGCCGTGTGGTTGCCTCCTGTGCTCCTCTCACCTCCCCCCATTACCTCCTCCCCATCATCGTACTTACCATGGGCACCATGTGAGAGTTGTTTTTCCCGTTGCTTGTCCCCAAAACACACACACACACTCGCGCACTCCCCCAACCCTTAACACATGTAGTAGAAATGAATTGTTAAGAAAAGAACTGTCAGCTTCCAAGGGGCCACAGTGGCTGTCCTGCTGTAGCAATATTTTGTGTCTCCCCCACCCCAGTGGCTTTTGTGCCTATTGAGTAGCAGAGATATTCCAGGCATGGCCGCAAAGCTTTTGAAGTGGGGTAGCCGGGGGCTAGCAGGATACAAGGCACTCTCAGGTTGGGTTTACATTTGCCATCCATAAGTTGGCGAAACTACTCAGAGGGGCCTTGTTGAGCCCATGAGCCCTCATGGGTTCCCCTGCTCTCTCTAAAAGCTCTTGTGGCCTCTAATCCCAGCCACGGATTGTACTTATTCTGCCACAGTAAGGTCCTGGCTTCACAAATAAAGTAAAAGTCAGTGCATTCACCCAGACATCCTAGAAAATCCGGTCAACCTAGTAATCAGGACCTATCATGCCCCCTTTGCCTGCCTGGGGCACATCGGTCAGTCTCAGCTGAGCCTCGATGTGTCTGGGCAGACCCCTTCCCAACTGTGGACACCGCAGAGCTCCTACCTGGCTCTGTCCGGTGGGCTGGGAGCTCCGCGGGGTCTCTGGTGATGACGCTGCCTGGCTGGGTGAACACCTGGAGGGAGGGGAGCTGGGCTCCTGGGCTCACTCTTGCTGGCTCTCTGATTGTGTCCCTTTTATAAAGCCCAGGGTGGTGTCTCAGGCATAGACCCCCTCTGCCTTCCTCTCCCTCCCCCAAGATCCCCTCAGAGAGCACAAACTGCCATCTCCTGTCTCCCCACTCTTATGACTAGAATTGACCTTTTCCTTCCCCTTCAGAAGCCCTCCAAAGGGGCCTGTCTTTCTGATTCCTAGTTCTTTCCATCCTCTTCACCCCCTTTCCCCTCAGACCCACTCAGCCAAAGACCCATCTGCCCCCAAACAATGTGGAAATGGACTATTCGAGGAGTGGGGGCAGGGGGGCTAGTGTGAAATGTTCTCCCTCTAGACAAGAGCCTCGAAAACACCCAGTGTGAAGGGAGCATGATGAAGGGGAGGAGGGCGAGGGCAAGGCACAGCTAGACCCAGGGGCTCCTGTCCCCCATGTGCTTCCAACTCTGGCCAGCTGGCCTTGGGTCTCAAGGGGACTCCTTGGCTGTGATCTGTGACTGGAGTGGGAGTTCTCTCCTTTTTTCCTTCCTTCCTTCCTCGCTTTCTCCCCTAAACAGTTACTGGGCACTTTCTGCTCAGGGTTTTCAGGTGAATAAGATGGTCACATGGGTGAGACGGGCCTGTAAGCAGCTGGCTAGGAAGGCAGAATACGATAGTACCCCTAGGATTGGACGCACCTGGGAAATGCTAAGGGACCTCTGAGGAGTGACTTCCAGGGGAAAGCTTCCAGGGCCTCTCCTTTGTGTCTGTGGCACCTGTGATCACAGCATTTGTAATTGCTGTGTACCCCACTGCGAAGGCTCTTTCCCTCTGCACCTCAGCAGCCACTCCATTGCTCAGTACAGACGTAGAAGGCCCTCAAAGATATTTGCTAAATGTGTACATGGCCACGGACTCTCGTTTCCTTCTTGGGCCTGCAAGAATGCTCTTTACTCTCGGATGAGGGGCTCCCCAGGACAGACCGTTCCCTCTGTCAGACTGCGGCTCGCCGAAGGCACTGGCTATGTCTCTGCCCCAGACAGGAGGCTCTCCCAGCGCAGGCCCTTCCTGGTGGGTTCGCTGTGCAGACGTCCCCCTGATGGTTGGGAAGCACTTCCTGCCAGTACACAGGGTTGATACTCATCACTCGTCTAATGCCTCCGTGCACAGGGGCTTGGAACACGTCACGCCACTCGGGACTTTCAAACACCAGGAATAAAGGGAGCCTATGAGAGCAGGCCTGCCCATCGTTGAGTCAAGAGATGGACTTAATGGGCTGGAGACGCTGACTTTGAACCACAGACACACTCACAGCTTCGGATTTAATCTTTCCTTTTCCTCCCATAAATACAGGGTGGGATGTGGTGCCAGCCCCAGTGCGATCTCTGCGGGGCCCTGGATCTCCACGCCCAGCAGTCCTGACGGCCTCTTGAGCTGACTTGGGGATTTGAGGTCAGTCACTCTGCCTCATCCTTCCTTCTGGACTTGGAGAGATCTGAGTGTGTTTGAGAGGTGAGTCAGTGCAGTGGGGGCTCGTGGGGGTGACCCCCTTTCCTTTCCAGCCCCCTCAACCAATGATCCATGTTCAAAGAGCTCCTCTCCGCTGTTCAGACCATTGAGCTGGTGCCTTGAAGCCTTCGGAACAGCTGTGGGAGCCAAGAATCATTATTCCAGACAAAGAGGAGAGAGCAGACTCAGTATCTGGGTTATTACGAATCTGGCCTTGAGAGCTGGGCGCAGTGCCAAGCACAGATATGGAGAGGGGGCCGCGGGAGGTGCCCAGCTGGCTGGCGCGTCAAGGCGCTGGCTTCTCGGAGAGCTTACGTCCTGTCCGGTGCTTCAGAGAAAGGGCAGGGCAGACACTGGGCCCGACTGCACCCATCACGCCCCAAGGAGAGAACAGACTCTGCCACCTGCTTTCCCTGCTGTCCTGGGCTGTCACACATTCTCTCCATGCCTGGGGCCCAGACACGGATGGCTCCCCAGAAATCTCTGGCACTTTCTGGCTGGGTCTGAGACTCTCTGAGTGTTCGTTTCTCTGACTTTAATAAAGAGCTATTAATAGCCACCTTCCCCTATACCCACCCTTTAGGCACAGCTGCTTATGGGTCCCCTCACCTCATCTACTCTTGTCATATGGAGAATTAGCAGGGAGGGGAAGGGGAGCTGAGGCAGGCCAGCCTGGGGAAGGGGGGTACAAGGGGAGATGGGTAAGGTCAACTGCACCTGGGGGGGGCAGTTCTACCAACTCCATGTGCTCCCCTCAACCCAAGGCCCCATCCCAGGGCCCTACCACCAAGCCACAGGCACTTACCGAACTCAGGAAGGGAATGTTGAAGGCATTGCCCAGGAAGCCAAAGGCAACAGGGAAAAAGCCCCTAGGAGCAGAGGGGTGGAGAGGGGTCAGTGATGGCCTAGGAGGGGATGACAGAGGGGGTAGCAAGGCTGAGGTCCACAGAAAGGCTTTAGGTCTGGCTCCCAGGAGAGTAGGCCCCTGGGCACTGGGAGGAGGCTTGCTTCTGTGCAGTGGCTGAAGGGAGTGGTTAGAATGGAGACCCTGGGGTCAGACTCCATAGGTTCAAATCTTGGCTCTATCAGTGCTGTACAATCTTGGGCAAATTCTTTAATTTCTCTGGCTCTGTTCTAGCTGTAAAAAGTGTTTAATGATAGTATCTACATCCTAGGGCCTTACACAAAGAAATGCTCAAGAAATGCTTGTTTTTATCATTGTCACTGTCTCCTCCTCCCCAAACTGGTTATCACCACGGCTGCAGGTTCTCTGGGCTCCAAGGCAGGGCTAGCTGTTAGGGGTTGTGCCCATGTCTTCTCCCTCCTGCCTCAGCCCTCTCCTCTCATCAAACACACCTTGCAGGGCTTGGCTGGGGACAGATTTGTGATCCTTCAAAGGGCTCGGAGGCACTGGAGGTTGGAGTGGGGAAGGGAGGGGTGAGGGAATTGGAAATTGGAATGCTGCCTGAGCTTCTTCCTTTCCTTGGGTTGCAGTTCCCTGAGGTTCACTGCATCCCTGAGGTCTCTCATACCTCTGATTTTTTTTGCCCTTACAATGCTGCGGAAAGGTGTTTTTGTCCAGGTTGACTTTGGGTTTGAACTACAGAATCTGCAGTGGCCCTGGTCACAGTTCTAAGCCCTCGGTAAATGATCACTGTTGTCAGAATTTGTCTTCCCTACTGAATTGCAAGTTCCTCCCTGTTTAGAGCCATGCCCTCAGACCTAGCCCTGCACTGGGCACACGGTAGGTACTTTTTATATATTTGACTCTTTGAGTAAATGACTTTGAAAATTGAATGAATGGATGGCAGTGTGTGTGTGAGAAAATTTCATTCCTCGAGGACACACTACATGAAGTCTATGAGGTCTCGGCATTCAGGCTAATCAGGGATATTCTCGAGGCTACATCGAGCAGACTGAGGGCTTCTATGGGAACCCAAGGGTTCCTGACCTGAGCTCCTTCCCATAATTCCATGGCCATGATTCTTCTATCCCCAATCATTCCTAACCCACCCTGTTCTCCCCACAACACTCCAGAGACACTGGGAATCTTCCCTTCTGCCTCTACCTTTCCTTTCTTCTACTTAAGCACCCTCCAGTCTTATCTTAGACCCATCCCTTAAGACCTGTCTCTAGTCCTGCTTCCTCTAGGACACATGCTGGCCCTGACGGTGCCTACCTGTCTTCCCTGAGTCACATCCTGCCTTTCACGAGGGCCAGCTGTCATGGGGCAGGACGAAGGATGTGGAACCAGGAGCCAGAGACATGCTACCTGTGAGAACTTGCAGGGAGCAGCTTCTCTGAGTATTGGTTTCCTCATCTAAGAGGACAATGGGTTATGGAGATGATGAGGTGAGATTATGGTGCATGTGCGGAGCCTGAAAATGTTAGCCCAGTGCCCTTCCTCCCCTCCTGGATCATTCAACCTGAGTGTGGGCCTTGTGTCTCCTTCCTGGTGACAGGCACAGTACTGGGCACATGGCAGGTGCTCAATGTTTGCTGATGAATCGGCAGATTTTCCAATTTATCCTTCAGCCTACTGTTGGAGAGACCTTTCCAAGTGTTTGCCTGATGCCCATTTTCAATTCTTCTATGGCTCCCTTCTCTTGCAAGATCATTCTAGCTTGTACACACCCTGCTCATTGGGCTGCCCAAATCTGGTGGGCTGATCTCAGCTACTCAGAGACGCCAGTAGCCTGTCCAGGGGAAAGGAACCTGCACTCACTTGAAGAGGCTAAAAAATCCATAGGTTTCTAGAGACATGCCCAAGAGGGGCCAGCGCAGGAGCACAATGACCACGCCTCCCAGGAAGAAGCTGGTCCCCTTGAGCTTGTGCCTCTGGAAGAAGAAGGAGAAAGTCTTCCTCAGGCCGATGATGAGAGAGAGGCCGATCAGGAACAGCAGCTGTGGGAGAGGGGAGGGGCGTGAGCACAAACACAGCAGTTCCCCTCCCCATTCTGGACCCTGGGTGTCAGGGGCCAGGCCCGAAGCCACAGTCTGGCTTGGGGCAGGACTTTGCCACCCAGCCATGTGCAAAATCCCAGAGCCTGAAGTAATTTGAGCTGGTTAGGAACAGAATGGCCCAGAGGCAGGGGGATGGACAAGGAGAACATTGAAGGTCTGTAGTTTCTCTCAACCCATTCAACCCAGTTTCTTGGCTCCCAAGCACTTTGTCACATACGACTTCATTTCTCATCACACCTCCCAAGAAAGATAGGATAGAGGTTCCATTTTAGGAAGGTGAAGACCGAGGCTGACATAGGTTAGGCAGCCATACCCAGAATCACATGGAACTGTCAGGGTTCCGCTGCCTGTGGAATTCTGCTCCAAGCCCTCCATTATATGGTCCTGTCACCGTCTCCAGCTTGGCTCCTATTAATCCCTTATGAGATGAATGCCCAGGATCCCATCAAATTCAACTATGGCTTTCATCCAGCATGTTCCATCGACCTGGAAGTGCTTTATGCACCCCTAAACCGATTTTCCTTTCTAAATTCCTTCTCATCCTTCTCCAACTGGGTATGCTCTCTTTCCTCCAAAGATCTTGTTTCATATTAAATTTGTCTTATGGTGACTTTACCACACCCCTATCTTCCTCCCCAGTCGTATGTGTTCGTATGACAACCCTATCCCTAACTGGAGTGATTCCAATGGATGGACAGTGTCTGCTTCCACTTGGCATCCCCAGGGCCTCCCCGAGAGCTTGGCCTGAGAATCCAGTGGGCCTCACTGTCCATTCCCAGCCACCCTTGCCTGCCGAAGCTTGATGGCACCTGACCCCTGGATGGACATTATTTGAAGGATCTTGGGGCTGACCCCCCAAGGGGCCTCAGGTAGGTTGGGAGCGGTCTGTCTGCACAGCAGGGGCACTCACATTTCCGAAGGCCAGGAGCACAGAATCAAAGTACAGGAGTACTCCAAAGAGGATGAAGAAGATGCCGAAGCCAGTGGTACCCACACCAATCTCTGCAATGAGTGAGGAAGTTGTGGTGGGATGGGCTCTAGAGTCCAGGTGGGGATCCTAAAACTTCCCCCAATGCCAATGGACAGGTGCCCTATCGGGGTGGGGGATGGAGAGGCAAGATTCCATTTTCATCCAGGAATCTCAGCTCCTGTGCGTTTGGGGAATGATGAGACAGGAAGGGAAGAATGTGCACAAATCTACATCTAGCACCTGGAAACTGCTAGTCCTTCACATCATGGCATTCGATCCCCACAACAGCCCTACGAGGTGGCTAGTGCTACCTCACCACTTCCAGCTTCCCCTCAGCTTCAAAGGCTGCACTATCCAGATCCTTATCAGGATTGGGCCCCTGGCTGAACACAGCCATCTGCCCACACTTATCCTGTCCTCTTGCAGTTGGGAGCCGCTGATGCCCAACCCACACTCAGGTAGAAGGAGACCGCTGACGACTCATGGACACCAGCCCCAAAAAGCCTTGAAACCGTCCAGCTGTCCTGCGTATTTCTCAAGAGGCTAGCCCTCCCAAACCCTTCACACTGTCTCCTTCCTCTCCTAAACTGTCCCTGTTCCAAGCCTTCCGGTGTTGACCTCTCATACTTGATTGGAAAAATAGAAGTCATCAATCAGATGCTCATTTTTCCACATGGAGTCTACACCTGAGCTGACGCCTGCTCCCTTCTCCTCCCTTCCTTTCTGCAGTAGCTGCCATGGGTGCTCACCACACACCCCTGAGCCTCCTAATTTCAGCCATGGTGGCCAGGCAGTTCTGCCAAAGGTTGGACCCACAATAACAGTGCCCCAGCCTCAGTCTGTAGTGTCTTTTCTTTTGGCTTGGTGTCTTGGGGCATTCTCTGAATTGCAGGAATTTGCTTGAGCCAGTGAGCACAGCACAAAAGTACAGAATATTTAGACTCCCTTGTTGGGTCAAGGGCTACATTTTTGATCTTTTGATACGTATTTCAGATTGCATCACTATGAAATGTGATAAACGTTTTATACTTAAGAAGAGTTGTAAAAATAACAGGACATGGAGTTCCTTTTTTCTTCAACTCTCTGTCACATGGAATTGTCAACTTTTCTTTGCCACTGATAGTCAACAAATGACAGTTCATTGTCTTGCTTCATTTTAAATTGAATTAAATAGAAATTTTATTTTAAATTGTGATAAGATACACATAAAATTTATCATCTTAACAATTCTGAAGTACACAGTTTAGTGGTATTACGTACTTTGACATTGTCACGTTACTGTCACCACCAGCCATCCCCAGAACGCTCTTCAGCTTGCAAAATTGAAACCCTGTACCCATTAAACACGAACTCCTCATTCCTCTCTTCCCACGGCCCTGGTACCCACCATTGCACTTTCTGTTTCTATGACTGTAGGTACCTCATATAAATGGAATTATGCAATATTTGTCATTTTGTGACTCACCTAACACAATGTCCTCAAGGTTTATCCATGTAGTAGGTTTATCCATGTATCAGTCAGAATTTCCTTCCTTTTTCAGGCTGAATAATATTCCATTGTATGTATATACTACATTTTGTCTATTCATCTGTGGATGGACACTTGGGTTGCTTCTACCTATGGCTATTGTGAATACACTTCTATGAACATGGGTGAACAAATATCTCTTCGAGACTCTGCTTCTTTTACTTCTTTTGGATTTATGCCCATAAGTGGAATTGCTGGATCATATTTAATTTTTGAGGAAACACAATACTGTTTTCCATAGCCGTCACACTGTTTTATATCCCCTCCAGCAATGTGTGAAGATTCCAGTTTCTCCACACCCTCACCAACACTTGTTATTTTGTTTTGTTTAGTTTAGTTTTGTTTTTATAGCATCCATTCTAATGGGTGTGAGGTGGTATCTCATTGTGACTTTGATATGCATTTTCCTAATGATTAATGACATTGAGCATCTTTTCACATGCTTGTTAGCCACATGTATATCTTCTTTGGAGGAGCGTCCATTCAAGGTCTTTGCCTGTTTTTTTAAACAGGTTTTTTGTTGTTGTTGCTTATTGAGTTATATATTCTAGATACCAACTTCTTATCAGATATATGACTTGCAAATATTTTCTCCCATTTGATAAATTGCCTTTTTACTCCATTGGTTGTGTCCTTTGATGCACAGACGTTCTTAATTTTGATACAGTTCAATTCATCTATTTTTCTTTAGATGCCTATCTTTGCTATCATATCCAAGAAATCATTGTCGTATCCCACGTCATGAAACTTTTCTCCTGTGTTTTCATCTGAGAGTTAGTTATATAACGTACTTTGAGCTAAATTTAACTTTGAGTTAATTTTTACATATGGTGTAAGGTAAGGATCTGACTTTATTCTTTTGCCCGTGGATATTCAGTTTCCCCCAACACATTTATTGAAAGGGCTGTCATTTTCCCACTGAATGGTCTTCTTAGAAATCATTTGGCCATATAGGCCAAAGTTTATTCCTGGGCTTCCTACTATTTCCATTGGTCTATATGTCTGTCTTTATGCCAATCCTATACTGTTATATTATTGTAGCTTTGTAATAAGTTTTGAAGTTAGAAAGTATGAAACCTCCATTTATTTAATTTCCAGGATTGCTTTGATTGTTAGAGATCCCTTGAGATTCTAAATGAATTTTAGGATGGATATTTTTATTCCACCAAAAAAAAAATCATTGCTATTTTGAAAGAGATCACGTTGAGTCTATGGATTGCTTTGGGTAGTACTGACACCTTAACAATATTAAATCTTTCAGTCCACGAACACAGGATGTCTTTCTATTTATATGTACCTTTTAAAATTTCTTTCAGCAACATTTTTAGTTTTCAGTGTGTAGACATAACTCGTTTTAATGTGCTTCACAGATGTTATGTCTTTCACAAATTGAACATAAAACCTTCCACCAGCAAAAAGATTACGATTCACTTTATTGCAGTGGTCTGAAACCAAACCTGCTTTATCTTAAAGCTATGCCTGTACACGTCTTTTGCCTTCTTGGTTAAGTTTATTCCTGAGTAATTTACTCTTTTTGATGCTATTGTATTGTGTCTATTTAAAAAATTACTGATGAAGTTATACAATTTCAAGTTTATTTATACATACAGTTTTGCTTTATTTACTTAATGCAGCTAGAATGCTTTATTACTTTTTTTATTGCAAATGGTATGGTGAATAGGGATATGGCATGAGTACTTTCTTAAAGATAAGCCAAAGAGTATCTTTCAAGCTATACCTTGCATAACTTTATTTAAAATGGCTTAATTTTTTAAATTTGAAATTGGTTTGATTTTTGAAAAACAAGTAATTTAAATTAATTATTTCACAAGTAGTTTTTAAAGAGAAAAATTTTACTGAACTTGTTAACTAATATTTTAGAATTGAGCCTCACAAGCTCTATAAAATTGGCATTACTGCCATGCTTTTACAGATCGTTGTAAAATATTGTCTAGCTATTAAGAGGCAGAGCTGTAAAAACAAAACAAAATGGAGACACAATTATTGAGATTAGACTTACTGAGTTATATTTACATGTGCAAGAAAATGAAATGCATTTTGAACCATCTTCTGGGTGGCTAATCTTTCATAATCTGTTACCACACGGAGCTTAAGAGGATTAGCACCAGTTCCAGAACAGAAGTAAGGCCAAAGGGCTTTTTAAAAGGAATCATTCAAAATATAGAGATTAGATTTATTATTCAAATTATAGACTGAAACCTCACTCAATTTAGAGTCCAGAAAATGCTAGTCTTTCTGGGTCTCTCTTTCAGCAGAGCGAGGTCTGTTAGGACACATTGGAACATCGTTTCTGTCAACATGTGGTCCAGCCTCCCAGAACCATCTGACGGCTGACTCCTGACTCCATCCACCTCTGTGATCCGCTGGGGGGCTTGTTTCCTACCTGCACCTCCTAGCGAAGCCTGAATTCAGTCTCTTAGAGCCTACGGCCCTGGTATACCACTCTCTTGGGTCACTTCGAAATTAGCATTCTGTCCTTTCAAAGTGTGTTATTTCTCTATCCTCAGAGAAACTGGGTTGAGGATCTGGAAGTACGTCTATTTTGTCATGATGATTTCAGATCGGCTGGGATATTGTGGAGGAAAACCACAACCATATTCTTTCGTTTGCATGACAAAGATATTTTAAGGTTTTATGCCCATTGTAAAAACACCTGGTCTTAGCTGAGACCTGCCATAAAAATACGTCATTGATTCCAGTTCTGACTATTCACTCTTCCTCTATCTCCTTTAGGAGCTGTTTTTGTGTGGAAACACAATGCAAACATTTTACTGGTTTTTCATTTGTTTTGTTAAAATATTCATATGTCCATCCTGTAAACAGTCTCTCTTGAATTCACACTTTGTGTCTTTTCTCCTAACTTTCCTACAATAGTGATTTGCCAGTTATTACTTTTCCAACTTGTTCCAAACTCTTCTTCAAGGGCTGGTACCATCCCAGAATTTTCCTGTAATGGGCACAGCCTTCCTTATGGGCCATGCTTAGTGTTACTAGTTAGTGTTCAGTGGAAAGATCTAGGGTGGACACAAAACCTCACCGAAAAGGATCGGAAGCTTTTTCTCACACACAAGCCCCAGATCTTCCTAGGCCTCCCGCTTGCGGAGTAGCTTAGTGACTTCAGTCACGGGGTTGCTCCTGAAGTCCTTCTCAGGGGTGCCAGTGTAACATAGAAGGCAGGGGTGGTGGGGCATGTCACCAGGGGGGACAGAGTGCCCGCAGACCATGGTCCCCAGGATCCAGACATAGGGGCACCACAGCCCCTGCTGCAGGTGGGCCAGGGCTGTCATAGACTCCAGCTGAGATCGCTGGGGCAGCTCTGGTCACTCTTCAGGGAGGCCCGGATCTCCAGGGCTCCACCTAGTGAAAAGCCGGGACCTCTCCAGACCTCAGAGACAGACCAGGTTTAGGGCTCCCTGGTATGGCAGGCTTTAGCCCCACCATCCTGCAGCTCCAGAGCAGCTGCCAAGAAGAGCCCGCAGCCAGGCTACCCGACTCCCCCTCCTTAGCTCACATTAACTGAAGTCAGGTTCAATGTCTTTCTTGCTCCAGAAGGGAAAGCAGTATTTCTTGGAGCAAGTGGACGGGTCCCTCTGGAGCAAGGCTGTGCAGAGAGCCTTGGAATACCATTCACTCATTCATTTCTCTCCCCTCCCCGCTCTCTCTCGTCACAAATGAATAGAAAAGTCACAAGCACGGTACAAAGACTTTTTTTTCCCGAGCCATTTCAGAGTAGTTGCTGCGGCTGCCTCAGCACTCCTGAATACTTCGGTGTGGTTTTCCTTTATTCCCCTATGTAGCCAGGATACACCCATCAAAGTCAGAACATTAACACTGATACGCTACTACCATCCAAAGTCAGACCTCGTTTAAGTTTCATCCGCCGTCCCAGTAACTTAATTTGTAGCAAAATGGCCCAGTTGAGGATCACGTGTAGCATCTGGTGTCTGTGTCTCTTTAGTCTCCGGTATCCGGAACAGTTCTTCAGTCTTTCCTTGACCTAACCTGGACACTTTCGAAGATTTGGGCCAGTTGTTTTGTAGCTGCCCCTCTACTCAGGCGTGTCTGAGATTTGCTCATTACTAGGTACTGGTTAAGCAGAAATGTCAGCCAGATTTGATGCTGTGTTCTTCTCATTGCATCGACTAAGCCACTCGTGATTTAAATTCGGCCCATTACTGATGCTGTGTCTTTGACTTGATTAAGGTGGTGGCTGCCAGCCTCCTCCAGTATAAAATTCCTTCCCCCCCCCCGCCCTGGCACTGCCAGGATACCCTCCTTGCCCTGCCTTGGCACTAGGCCAACCCCAGTTAAACCCCCTTCCAGCTGGCGAGGGCTCTGACACCTGTTTTGGGCAGCCCAGCCCACCCACTTTCTATCTGACGGCTTTAGGGCTGGATTGCTCAGGAAGAGGAAGGAGGGAAATGGGGAGAGAAAGAGCCTTCTTTTACTTTCCAAAGTTAACGGCAGTGATTAATAGAACCACCGCACAGTGCCAGGCACAGTCTACGCACTGTTAAGTCTTACTAACTCATCGCATTTGCATAACTGCTCGTGAGGTGGGTATGCTGTTAGCCCCATCTCACAAACAGAACTGAATCACTGAGCCATCAAGTCACTTGCCTGGGGCACGCAGTCAGCAGCTGGCGGAACCAGCGGTTGATTCTGTCGTCCGGCTCTGGAAAAAGTGTCTTTAACCAACCAGGTCCAGTCTACGTCCCGCCCCACGCTCCTCCGCAGAAGTTGTCCTTGCTTTGGCCATCTGTGACGTCCATGTTCCCACATCCAATGACAGGTGTCAGCCCTCATCTGTTAGCAGGTGGCTGCTCCCTTCTTGAAATATCCTGTCTCCTGGAGTCCACGGTAGCAGGTTGATTTTCTTCCTGCGGTTCTGCTCACTCTTCCCCCGACTCCTTTGCCAGCTCCTCTTGGGATTTGAATTGTTCAGGGCTTTGGTCCAAGTTCACTTCTCATCCTATTTTCACACGTACCCCCATGTCCTCAAATATCACTTCTGTGTGGACGATGTTGATATTTATCTTTAATATATTAAATTTATTATTTATATACCCCAGGCCTCTCGTTGAGCTTCTAAAACTCATATCCAGCTGCCTGCTTAGCATGCCTGCCTGGTTTTCTCTCTTGAATTCAACAGGTCCACACTGCCCTATTGATATTCTTTTCTTAAACTTGTACCTCTCTTAGTTTTCCTCAAAAGAATAAAAATGTCACCGCCCGCCTGGCAGCTTGTAGCAAAAGTCCAAGAGCCATCACCGAGTCTCCTCACTGCTCCTTTGGTCAAGTCACAGCTAGGTTTATTGCTTCTTCCCAAATGTATCATGAAAGCTGCCCATTTTTCTCCACTTTTACCACCTAATTCCAAGCCACTTAAGTCTCTGTTCTGGAACCGTCTAACCTTCTCCTGTTAGTCTCTGCTTTACTCCTGCCACCCTCTTATCCCTTCTTTGCACAGCAGGCAGGCTTCTTGGAAAACATACCGCACATCACAGAATCCTTCCTGGCTTCCCACTGTCCTCCCATCCATTCCTCTGCTCACAGGCCCTGTATTAGGGGGCCTAGGCCTGCTGGTCCAACTTCACCTCCTGCCATTGTCCCCCTTACTGCCACACTCAAACTACATCCTCGTTTCCATAATGTGCCTTCCTGCCTCAGGGCCTTTGAACTGTGCGGTTTCCTCTCCCATTTGATATCTGCCTAAAGCATATTCATCTTTCAGGTCTTAACCCAATGTCTGTTCTTTAGGAAACCTGGTTCACTCTCCATTCTTTGACTCAAATCTGGTTCCTTCATTTCTTTCTCTAATAGGATTTAGCACATTCTTCATAGGACTTAGCACATTTTAGTTTAATAAGATGTTGGCTTGCCACTGGGCGCAGGCCTCAGACTACTTCTCTACATTTTTAAGAATATTAAGGTGAGGTCAGTTGTTCTCATCTAGGGAAATGAGCAGGGGGAGGTGATTTTGTTCCTCAGGAGACATTTGGTAATGTCCGAAGACTGACGTGTCACAGTTGGGAGGGGAAGTGTGCTGCTGGTGTCTAGTGTGTAGAGGCCTGAGATGCTACTAAAATCCTGTAATGCACATGACACACTCCACAACAAAGAATCACACTGCTCCCAAATGTCAGTAGTAGGGAGGCTGAGAAACCTGCCCCAGGTGATCTCATAGCCTCTCATGGTTTTAAATATCATCTATCTACTGGCAACTCCCAAATTTCTCTCTCCATCCCAGACTCACTTGCCTGACCACCTACTTGACATCCCATCCGGATGTCTAATAACACTGCAAACTCAACAACGTGTGTAACCCAGCTCCTGCCTCCCACTACTCAACCCTGCTAATTGCTCAGACTCAAAATATTGGAATCATTCTTGACTTCATTCTTTCACACTGCACATCGAATCCATCAGTAAATCCTTTCAGCAAATTTCTCAAAACGGATCCAGCATTGACCACTTCCCACCGGTTCACGGCTACCATGCTGGTCTCCTCCACCATCTGTTACCTCAGATCTAGTCTCCCTATTGCTGACTTTACCCCACTACAGTCCATTCTCAACCCAACGCCCAGAGTGATCTTTGAAAAATATAAATAGGTTGTATCACTTCTTTGCACAAAAACCCGCCAGTGGTTTCCCATCTTACGGAGATAAAACCAGAGTTCTTACACAGTCTGGTCTCTCAGCAGCCTCCGTGACTAAACTCCTACTACAGTCCCCTCTACTCACTTCTTTCCACCAAAACCAGCCTCCTTGTTCTTCAGGCACAGCAAGTAGGCCGATGCCTCAGGGCGTTTGCACTGGCTCGCTCCTCTTCCTAGAACATTTTCCCCTCCAGATAGCAGCTTGGCCTTTCCTTCCACTTCCTGTGGGTCTCTGTGTAAAAGGCCCCTTCTCAGTGGAGCTTTTTCTGACAGCTCTGTGCAAAATGGTAGCTCTTCCTGCCGCATACTCCCTAGCCTCCTTACCTGCTTTATTTTTGTCCAGAAGACGTATCACCACCTGACATACTACACACTGACTTCTTTATCTGTTAATCTCCCGTTCCCCTACTCTAGATGGTAAAGTAGGTATACGCCTGTTTTATTCACTGTTGTATACTCTGTGCCCAAAACAGTGCTTGGCACACAGAGGAGACAAATTTGTTCACTGAATGGGAAATGGACTGGAGTTTAGTTTCTGACAAGAAGGGACCCAGGGCCACAGGAGACCCTGAAAAGTTGTGGGGGAAAGATGTCTAAATGGGCAGCAGCCTCCTGGGTCCATGTCTGCAGCTTTCCAGGTCTAAGAACCTTGAATGGGAAAGGCACCAGCTTAAGTGGTGAATTTGCCAGTTCTCCCAGGCACCAGCCTTGGGTTACCAAGGGGCCCTGAACAATCTGAATCCCCTACCCCTCAGAGGCAGAGGAGCCACACCCAGCTGTTGCCCTGCTGCGTGGAGGATGCCAACACAGCAGCTCCAGGCCATTGGCTCCAGAGGTCACCTCACAGTTCCCCAGAGAGCGGTCCCAGCTGGGAAGGGCATCGTCTCGGCCCTCACCTTGCCTGGACACCCCATTCCAGCCTAGCCCCTCTGTAGCAGGGCCCATTGCACTCACTCTGCCATTCAGTGATGGAGATCATGCCGCGGGCTGCCTGGGGTCCCTTCCGGAGTTGAAGCTGGCCAGGTGTGAGTTGTAGAGAGGACCGAGCTTGTATATGCTCAGGGGAGGCTGACCCTTGGTAAGTTGTGAAATGAACCTCTGGTAAATCATTAACTTTCCTCTCTCTCTCTCTCTCTCTCTCTCTCTCTCTCTCTCTCTCACACACACACACACACACACACACACACACACACACACGGCTGCTTAAAGTCACAGGTTCCCTTCTGTTTTTTTCCCAGAAGGCACTGCCCCTCCACACATTGGCCACCCAGAGGCATCACCCACCTGACCCCTCTATCCCCAGCCCAAGCCCTGAGGTTGAGTTCAGCTGCTTCTTTCTCCTCCGCAAAATTCGGACTGAATGAATATAAAAGAACTGGGGCCTAGAGGTACCTAGGTTCCTCACTGGGTTTAATGGAGGGTGTGGGAAGAGTTGGAATCTGCGTTTCTTTGGAGAAGCACGGAATTCCTCTTACGCCTGGTTTGCCTGGTTTGTGCTAGTAACCACGTTAGACCCCAGGGGGCGACAA
Organism: Cynopterus sphinx; assembly: GCA_030015415.1. Taxonomy (NCBI): domain Eukaryota; kingdom Metazoa; phylum Chordata; class Mammalia; order Chiroptera; family Pteropodidae; genus Cynopterus; species Cynopterus sphinx. The sequence goes on along the minus strand of CM057392.1, from coordinate 19,860,737 downwards.
GCCACCGAGCGAAACTTGTTGCTCCTCGTCTCGGGAGAGCCAGACTGGGTTAAATCCAGGGCAAAAGCCCCTTCGGGGAGTTGGATAGGAAAGGCATTGACCTCTTTTCCCCCAGCGGGGGCCAGCTTTGCACTGTGAGGTTGAGCTGTGGAAGACGAAAATGAATCTGGACTTGGGTAGGGCTGGACTATATATAGAGGAAGCCTGGTTCTAGTCTGCTCACCAGCTTTGTAGACTTGGGTGCATCCTTTCTTCCCTCTGTGGGCCTGAAGAAAGAGAGTAAGATCATTCCTAACGTCTTTTATCCCATGGTAGGGCAGTGGTTCTCAACCCCATTAGAGCCAGCATCCCCTTTGTAACGTCTCCTCTATCCTGAAATGAAGTTCATAGATGATATGACCATTCTACATACATCATTTTAAAAAACACAAATAAAGCTAATCATAAAAAAGAAGAAAAATAATTTATAATAAAACACAATGTCTCTCAATATATAAATGCTCAGGTGAGACCATAAAACATAAATGAAATAGGCAGATAGCTTGCACCCACTTAAATTTGAAATTTAAGAGAAATGGAAGACTAGGGCCATTATGTAATTTAAAAAGTGGTAGGGAGTAAATACTAGAATAAAGATTAATGTTAGGTAAGTAATAACAGACGGGATGTACTTGCACATAAAAAGAGAAAGAGGCAATAACCTTAATCGAAGTAGGAATAATACAGCAAGGCAAATTAGAGGTGGCAAAGTGGAGAAAACGAGGGAGCGCGATGTGAACGTGAGGAACTGGGTCTCCTGCGCGCCTTGCTGAAGTGGCTCCCCGAGGCGTGGGGTGGCGGGGGGTGGCGGGGGGCGTATCACAGACACATAGGTCTCTGTCCTGAAACTCTACCGCGTTTTAGGGTGTGATTTAGTCCGTAGGATCTTAAAAGGCTTTGGAGATCATGTATTCCCCTATAGGCAACGGGCAATAGAGGATGGGTTGGAAAGAGAAATGGTGATATAAGTGGTTTAAAGCAATTTCATGTGAACCCCTGGGACAATGTCAAAGAAAGATAGAAAAGACAACAGACAATTCCCCAAAACATTCCCACATGTAATCATTACAACATCGGTGTTCAACCTGGGGCTCCAAAACTTTAAAAATGTAAAGGATGGCAATAATATGAAATTATTTCTAAAAATATTTATTAAGGCGATCCGATGAGGTTCCTTGTATTTCTTCTTAATGCTGTTTGGTTGTCTCAGCTTTCCTGTGTTGAGTATTTGTAGTCGCTCGCTTTGCTTTTTCACTAAGACCCTACTGCACTGGGGCCGTTTCCAACCAAACATACAGGGCTGCGATGTTATAATCGACAGTGCATGGAGTAGATTATTCAAAATTCGAGACTATGTCTTTATTCCATTTAAGTTTCTTCTCTATACTAACCATCTTCTAACTTACTGAGTTATTCGCGAAACATGAAAAAACTTAGACGCTTATAACAAGACTTAGAAGCTCGTAAAAACGTTTAGCGCTGCTGTGAACCCTGGTTGGGCGTGGGCACAGTGCCCTTGCACATTTTAAAGTTGTGCATGATAGAGGACAAATATTTACCGTGGAAATCTGCCCTGTGCGCTGCAGCCACTAAATGCCCGTAAGAGTTTTGCCCCTTTAAGCTCCTCGGAAAATTTCCGAAGTTCCCCCGGGGGGCGGTATCACCCCCATTGAAACCGCCGGTTAATTAAGAGCTTGGGCTCTCGGTCAGAGCACCCTGGGCTTCATCAGAACTCTGTGGGACCGCAGGCGTTTTACTTATACTTTCTGTGCCTCAGTTTCCTAGGTAATAACTACCTTTGACATAGAGATACAGCAAGAATTAGTGGGTACACACATACGAAGGGCAGAGAACCAGTTCCCTGGCACATAGTAAATACTTAATGAGCCATCATCATTACTCTTCTCATATAGTTACACTAATTGCCATTGTTGTGTTACTATTGTTAGTACACTGTTAAATACTACTATATGAAAGACTTCTACTCTCATCTTAAATTGTGGTGCTAAACTGCTCCCACAGGCGTATAAAATAGCAGCTTAGAATACCTCTCCCTCCTGCCATGGAGCCCGCCTGCGAGCTCAGAGCTGGACTCTCCTGACACTGGGCCCTCCTGGCCATATTCTCTGGTGGCAGCACTGGGTACTAGAGTTGGGCCCAGAAGGGTTGTCCACAGCCCCTGTACCCTCCTAGAGAGAGCCCGTTCACAGGAGTAACCCCTGGGATGAGGACATAAGCCCTAGAAAGCTGGGCTGATTCTCAGCCTATGGCAGCCCAAGCCTGGCCCCATGGGGAAGGCCTGGCACTTCTCCCTGAGGCCAGAGGAATAGAAGTAGACAGAGAAAGGACACCTCAAGAGGGCTGAATGGCAGGGATCCTGGGTTTCAGCAAAGGGGATGACTTAGGAAACATCCTTCTTCTTCCCTCATCAGGCTCCTGAAGGCGGCTGATGGGCCTACACAGTGTTGCCACCGCCTCACTTTGTAAGTGAACTTGAGTTTTCAAAGTGTTTTTCTTCCATTTTCTCTTTTGAATTTCTTGAGAGTGTCGTGAGATGGTATTATCATCTCCATTTCACAGATGAGGAAACTGAGACTCAAGGAATTTAGGGACTTGTGCAGCTTAGCAGGGAGCAGAGCCAGGAATTAGTTGAGCACGGGGATGGGGCGGGGTCAGTTCTGCACTGGAGGCTCAGGGATGAAGGGTGCAGTGTGACCCCAGTTCCCTGGGAGCAGCGGGGCCCGAAGCCTGGCTGCCTTCTTGGCATTAATATGCCTCTCTATAAGAATATATAAATGGCCACGCAGTGACAGGGCACCACTCCTAAAAATGCATTCTGTTAGTTTGCTGTTTCATTTACATTTCCTGAGTGCCCCTTTTACAGCCCCAGCCTGCCTCCATCGATGGATCCCTAGATGGGCATGCTGCTCTGGGCCAGGAGGTGGAGCAGGCAGGGGCCAGCGGACACCCTCCCTGGAGAGGAGCCCGCCCTTGTTAGTGGGCACAGCGACGCCCAGTGGTGCTCTGTGCTCTCATGTCCAACCTTTTCTCCAAGCCAGGAGCTCTGGCCTAGGTGGGGCTGCAGATGGGGACACAGCCCCAGCCCCAGCCCCAGCCCCAGCCCCAGCCCCAGCCCCAGCCCCAGAATTTGATGAGTTCTCCAATGCACCTCCCCAGCCCAAAAGGCCTGTTTTGAGCCTGCATATGGCCCCAACTGTCCCTGATTCACAAAGTACCTCAAGGTTTATAGCTCTCCCAGGGGTGTTACAAAACCCAAAAAGTACTTTATTTGTACCCACTCTACTAGCCCTTAAGGATAAGGACAGGAATCCAGGATTCAAAATCAGCCATAATAACTAGACCAAGGCAAAATCAGGAATTAGAGGAAGCTTGCCCTCCTATCTCCTCTTAATTCTTTTCTCTTCCTTGAACCACTGATGCCGCCATCGCTCCCCAGACATCCTGCAGTGGTCCAGATGGGGGCTGCCATGACCCTGGGTTCACTTTCTCTCTCACTCCCCATCCTATGGAATTTATAGAGCTTCTTGACTCTTGCTCTTCACAGAAAGATTCCAAATTGAGCTGCCCTGATAAAGTCTTTCACACTGAGCCTCAATAACTGATAGTCACTAAGTAGCCGCCCAAAGCACTGAGGCTGAACGAAAAGAGTTTGAGTGGCCTTTCTGATACCCCCCTCCCCAATCATATACCTTCTTGTACTCTAAAGCAGAAATGGCAATATGTAGTAATCAAGAAAGGGTGTTCTCTCTTTTTTTTTTTTCTCCTGCAGTCCTACCCTCATAGAGATCAAACCCAGGGGAAGGCTCCAGGGCCTGAAGCATCTGATATTTGTATTATAAAGGATCTTAGGTCTTGATCTGGGGTCACCTGGGCCAAAAAGATGACCCTGGTGTTGGCCCCACACTGTCACCCCCTGGTTCATGGGGAGGAGGCACTCTGAGAACTCTGAGGTTGCTGCCTGGAGGAGGCTGAGATGTGCAGCCTGAGGCAGGGGGGTGGGGTGATGGTGGTGCATGCGCTTTAAACCCAGCTCTGCTCTTAGACAGGCCCCAGAACTCCCACAAATTGCCATGAACCCCAATGCCAGCCATAGGCAGACAGGGACACGGAATGCAAGACACACCGCTTATACAAACCATTCATTTTATTTCCTGTATTGGGTTTATACAAACTTGCAAGATACAAATGCAGAGCTCACAGGGGTTCTCAGTACCTACATCTAAAAAGAATGCTGCTGAGAGGGGGACCCAAACTCTCGTCTATCAGTCAGGATGCCCCCTTCCCCACGGAGAGGACTCATTGGTTAGAAAGATGCTGAGGGGCTGCTACAGCTGTTCGGTCCCCTGACAGAGATGCCCCCCGTTTGTCTAACCTTAACTCTTCTTCTAAGGTCACTTTTATTCTAAGGAAAGACACTGAAATCATACATTTACTCGTGTGGTTTATTGTCTAATATTAGCAAATCAGATTGGCCCCAATATGTGCATAAATAGATATATGTATATATATTTCATAGTTTCCTTAGTTTTAAGAGCTTCCAGGTTGGGGAGTGCCTGAAGGGGAAAGGAATTCGTTTCCTCTTGCTATAGTCAGCCCTGTCCCAAGAACATGGCTCTCGCCACGGCAGTAGAGCGAATGTGCACAGCTTGCAACCTCAGAAAATCTTTAAAGTGACAAGAGCAATATTTGATTGCAGCCTCTTGGTTATTGATCAGGAGGTAATGTGCTAACTGGGAAGGCTCTAGATTAGTAACCAGGGCTATCCCCCAGTGGGGTACTCAGCCCTGAGCCTCCATCTGGGCCCCAGACATTTATAGCAAGATGCTCTAGGCTGGGAATAGGGGCCAGTAATTGTCAAAGTTGGGAGGTCAGGCTTCCGATGATGGCCAGGAGGTCTGTGCTCAATTCCAAGCCCCAGGATTCCAGATGTGAACAAAAGGTTTTCATCCTGCCCAAATCCGTGCAAGGCAAGAGCTCCTCGCCCGCTTCAACAGTTGATAAGCAGTTTGGAAGGCTGAGCTGTCTTAGTCTGGCACCCCCATGGCAGCAGCTGGAGGAAAGTCCTTGGGGCTTCTGCAGGCAAGGCTGAGATGCTACATTGTCCGGGGAACCCTCCTCAGCCCAGAAGCTGATGTCACAGTCTGGATGCCAGACCAAGGTACCGGGGCCCTTAACAACAGCTCCCAGAGGAAAGGTCACAGAGGAAAACAGATGCCATAGACGTGACTCGGACCAGAAAGGAGTCAAGTGAAAAGGAGTGTAAGAAGTCCAAGGAAGCTGAACACATCTGCGTCGAAGGACCAGGGATCCCAAACCATTTCCTTTGGCCTTTGCACTGTATCCTGGGTCCATCGAGGACCAGACTGACATTCTTGGTGCTGTTTGGCACAGGCTGCCATTAAACTCTCTGCCCTTTCCAGCAGGGTGATGAAAGCAGGTGGTCCAGGAGCATTTCTGGGCTGGGGAGGTGGGGGTGTGGGGGTGCTGCATGGGTGTACTTTGGGCACACAATGTAAACATTTTCTTCCAGAGGATTCACATCCGATAACCCTAGAGGGTCATCAAGAACTGACAGTGACAGTGTAATCAAACCCTTAGACAAGGGTTTCCAAAGGAACATCCTGCCCTGGCAAGACGCTCTCTGTGTGAGCTCTGGGACCAATCCTCTGCAGACTGTGGAGGAGGAGGAGGGAGCCTGCTGGGCAAGGAGGAAGGGTGGAGGGTTGGACCTCGGGGCAGCCACCCCAGCCTCATATCGCTCTCCAATTCCATTCAGACATTGCACATTTTGAAAATAGATTTGCTTTTATAACAAAAGCGTAAAATATACCTGTCTTAAAATAAGTCTTTCTCTCCCCTTCTTTGGATCAAAGGCATAGGGAATGGCCACAACGTGCTAGGAATGGTGTGGAAAGTCGAGGAGAGAAAGTGGGCCTGGGCAGGAGTTCTAGGAAAGGATCAGACATCCAAACATATATATTACATATATATCTATAATATGTATAATCTTCACAAAACATATATTAAGGCATGTAAAGCAACATAAAGGGCCAGCTTTATGAAATAAGAGGTGAGGGAGAGGTGACAGAGGTGCAGACATTAATCCTTGGTATTTTATATGTATTTCTAAAAATATCACTTAAAAAAAGGAGAGACAGACAAAGGAAGGGGAAGGCATAAAAGGCCCTGAAAATCTGTGTCTTGTGGATGGAGAAAGGTGTGGGGAAAGAGGGTCATCTGTGAGCCAGCCCTACCTGCCAGTCTGTAGAGGAGAAAGGACAGTTTTGGGTACTTGAGCTTTGCTAAAGATGGGAGATGTAGTCAAGGGTCATGTTTAAAAAACCTACTAGAAGTGAAGACAAGTGGAACCCCTCAGTCTGTGACCCCTCATAAGCAGGAGAATATCCTAAGCACCTGGAATCGTGCCTTGTACATCAAAGGTGCTCGACAGATATTTGTTAAATGAACTGTCATCTTGGACATCAATCAGTGACTGTCCCAGCCATGAAGGCGTGAAGAATTGCTGGAAGATAAAAAAGTTGTTCTTGGGACCACTGGAGGTCAGGCTGGAGTCCTGGGGCAGCAACTCTGGCGAATAGAAGGCCTAGGGGCCAAAGCTCTCGGAGGTGTCTTCTCCCCTCCCTCCTCTCTACAGTCCCTCCTACCCCTACATTCATCTAAAGGTGGGCGGAGCAGAGGAAGAAGGAGTTTGCTTCTGCCTCTCCCACACTGGCCTCCCTGGGTAGATGGATTACAAGGGCCGAGCTAGGTAGGAGTCCATACAGCCTCAGCTGGTCCTCCTCCGGGAGGCCTGGGATGTGGGGCGGGGTCCTAGAATCCGGCCTCTCAGGTTAAGGCTGCAGTCCCTCTCCCTGGGCACAGTCCCAGATGGCCCCCAGCACATTCCAGGGAGGGGGGGACAGCAAAGTATCTGGAAAATCGTTAGGAAAGGCCCCAAGGCTGACCATCCCCTGTGTAAAACAGGTCCTTCGCTCTGCTCTCAAGCCCATAGGAGAGGCAGACACTAGGCTCAGACCTACAAAGGGCCATCAGTCTCCTAAACTGTCCTACCCAAGCCCCTCACTCCCCACCCACATCCCCAGGCCAAGCACTCGGCTGAAAGCCATGGTGGTCCTCCTGGGGCCATTGCATCCACAGGCCCACTGATCCTGGGGACGAGGTGGGAGGGGCAGAGAGGAGGGTCGGGCACTGTACTTGGCACCAAGCCATGGCTCCACCTTGGGCAACCAATCCTTTCCTATCCCCCTTTCCTTTTCTGTCCTCTTACTTGCAAATGAATCCTGCTGCTTCTTTCCCTCTCACTTTCCTTGGATCTCTCCCTCTCCCCTCTCCCTTCTCAATCTCCTCTCAGACACTGCACAGACCTGCTGCCCTCTATTCACAGCCAGCACCGTCCCCTCTGGGAGCCAGGAGCCTCTCCCCATCTCTCATCAGCTTCTTTGGCTCAAGCAGGGTGGTCAGTCTCTACTGGACCCCTCAGGGGCACCCACGTACAGAGATGTGTCAAAGCCCTGGGTAGAGCGGGGGCAGTAGGGTAGGGTTGATAGGGGAAGGGGACAATGGCAGGTGCTGTCCATGTGTCACGGAGGGCTGGAGGAGGCAGGATGTCCCTCTTCTTATCACCTCTAGCTCCAACCTAAGGTAGCCCAGGGCATCTTTCCCACCACCATGTCTTCTCCATCAGGGAATGTTCCAGTAGGGCCATCACAGCCCCAGCCAGAGACAGTTAGGCTCCCTGTGACTTGGGCATCAGACAGGGTACTCCTCACCCCTCCATCTCAGGCCTGGCCTAGGACTGCCACCTGGGTAGTGAGGGCTCCAGGGCCCAGCGTGGTGGGTATCCATGCTCCTCTCAGCAGCAACCCCTGGCCCCCAGCCTGGCTCCTTGCAGCCTTCCCATGGGAGCGCAGGGGCCGGGGCCAGGGTGGGGGCCGGGACCTCAGGCGAGCAGAGGAGCGCTTCAGAAGGTAGCTCTGTGGAGCTTCACAGCATTGGCCTCAGCCAGGGCTTGCACTAAAGAAAAGAAAAATCAGGTGAGAAAGGTGCCACCCAGGGGAGCGGACTCTAGACAGTCTCTCCCAGGAGTGAGAAGTCTCTTATAAAAACCCGAAACCCGCCCCACTCCCTCAACCCTGAGACAGGGGAACAAATCAGTTAAAGTCAAAGTGCTTCTCCACTTGCCTGACATTGAGCGGCTGTGTGCTCGCGGTAAGGAAGGTACACAGCCTTTGGCTATAGATTCCGATACAATGAGATCGGGGAGTGATCTGGGAGTAGCTTCTGGGGGCTGGGAGGCAGCACTGATGTGTATCTCAGCAGAGGGAAGGCTTTCTGGCCAACAGGAGGGACAGGGGAGGGGTGTCAGGGAAGTTCCTTCCTGACAGCGGGCAAGGGAGGCCTCAGCTCTGTTCCCTGTCTGCTTCTGGACCAGCAAAGCCCTTTGGCATCGCAGTGTCCAAGAAGCCCCGGCCAGCGGCCGTCGTCCAGCACTGCACGGGGATGCTGGGGGCTCAAGCAGAGGGATGGCGGGGAAAGAGCAGCACGTGGCACTGGGGGTGAGGGGTGAAGCAATGCCGGAATGAGAGGGTGCACATGGCTCAATGGGGGTGAGGGCAGGGGTCCCAGTCCCTGGGGTGGATGAAATACAGTATAAAGGTGCTTACGTCAGAGCTCAGACCCGCATGGTATGGCTGCTGTCGGCGCCCCGTGGGGATTCAGACGAGAGGGGGTTGGCTGGTGGAGTCAGGGAAGCAGGGGAGGTGGGAGGGCTTGGGGTGGCACATTGCACTGGAAACAGAAATGAACAGGGAAGTGAACCGGGGTGGGTGAGGAGTGAGCGGGGAGGCCCTGCTCCGGTGGGCAGGGAGCAGGGCAGGCGGCAAGCAGAGAGGAGAGCTGGGCCTGGGGACTTGCTCGAGCTGAGGCAGAGCCGGCCTGGTTCTGGGGTGCCGTGGAGGAGGGCGTGGGGCCCCAGATGAGACCTGGCCAATTCAGGCTCTGCTGAGGACCAGCGTGGCCGCGGGCGAGGCCGGCCTCTCCGGGCAACGGGAGGGGTGCACCCCTCTCCACTTCGGAGCGGACAGAATGGGGACGGCACCTTGTCTACGGTGATGTCGCTAGATAATGGCTCATAGTGCGGTAAAATCACACCCATCCAGGGCACGGAGGCCCCATTTGTGGCTGAGGTAAAGTGATCGCTATGAAGCTCTGTTAACAGGCTCAAGGGCTCGGACACGCGGGCCCCACTGTCACTCAAGACCCCCCGCGTGAATCCGCTAAAGGCAAACTTCCATCCACCCCGAACAAGTCATCACGAACTCTAGAGTGGTGACTTGGAGCTAATGAGATTTGACTCTGTTATCATTATCGTTCCGTGCTGCGAACAATGAGACGCGCGTGGTGTTGGGGACCAGCTCTGTGCGGTCTCCAGGCCCTCGTGACCCTCAGCGCGGCTAAGAGGCCGGAGGGAGGGGGAGAGGGCGTCCTCCGCACTTGGGCTCAGGGATGAACCAGACCTCAGCCAGGGTCACACTGTGTTTCCTCCTAGAGAGGAATCCTGGCATGGACCTTCCTGCTCCCCTGCTCCCCGCCCCGCCTGGGGCCTCCTCCCCTTCCCTGCCCAGTGCGGCACCCATCGCACGTGCACAGCGCCCACAGGGAGACGTGGGGCCCGCTCGCAAGCAGGGCGTTGTGTCTGCCACACACATGCTGACGCTGTGCACGGGAGCCGGCAACACCGCATCTTTACACTCGTTGCACACAACTCACACACGTGTGTTTGTGCACTTCCACGTGGCCCAGCACACCTAACTTCACACACAAATACATCCACAAACGCTTTGCAAACAACATGTGTGTGTGTGTGAGTATCACGATGGCTGGTTATCCAGTCACCTCAGCTTCTAAAACAACCAAAACCCAACGCTAAGCAAGGACGGTCTCAAGGAAGCCAAAGAGATGTCACGAGGGACCTGGAGTGAAGCTTTTAAAATGTACTCATAGAGCTCCTTGGATTTATACACAATTCTGATAGGTGTTGACTGCTTGGGTTTCTAGCCCACGGGAGGTTAGAAACAGGAAAATTAAAAGAGATAAAAGTGGAGAGCCATGGACATCTATAAGAAGGCACAACTAAAGAGAGAAAATCTTTTGTAAAAAACAACATAACAACTTTAGAAGTGTAGCAGTTTGAGAGCATTTAGCATAGCTATCAACAGGTCCGTATCCTTAAAGCCCCTGTGCGCGTCCCTTCCTCAGAGGTCAGCAAAACAAGGATATTCACAATGATACAGAAAGAGAAAGGACAAGAAGATTCATTATGTTAACTATAACCTTCTAAAGAAGGAGAGAAACATTAAACATACTGGACTACATCCATGGAAATGATTAAAATCCACCCCTGCGGCCGGCACGTCCTGGACGGATGTGGTGTTCTAACGGGTGCCCGCAGCGCCACCACATCTGCAGGCACAAATAATGGGTCACCCATACCCACATTCGTGAGACTGTGCTCTCCCCAAAACCGCACACACAGCTACATGTTCACAAGCATGGCGATGCACACGTTGTGAGGCAAACAGATGAGTTTTCAGCATCCCACACGGCAAAGAACGCCAGTCCCACACGAACACGTGCATCCACAAGCACCACCTCCACCTGCACTGTACCCGCATGTGAACAGACGTCTGCACTCCGGCGGCTTACCAAATGCCACCTGCACTCATAAGCAACGGGTCCCCACACGGTGTGCACGTGCCCACGCACACTCCTGTATGGACTCGAACATTCCCTCCCTCACATATCACACGCTGAATCCACACAGATACGTGTTCTCACAAACACTACTGATACGGACGCTGCATGTGACCTCATGCCACGCGTCTGCACCCGCCGGGCACACTGACAAACGCTGCAGCTCCCATCACTGCTCACACCAGCCATGCCACACACTCACCCTCAGGCACTAACTCCACGTCCCGTGTCCGCCGCACTGTCCTCATGACCCGTGCCCAGCATCCCCATACACACAGGTCCAGCATGGACCTAAGCCCACGCCTCACGTGCCCAGTCTCTGCTGTGCCTGGCAGAGCTGCAGCTCTGGGAATCGGGGCCATGTGCCAGGGGCGGTGGGAACAGTGGGCTAAGTCTGGCCCTGCCACAGCCATTTTTCAAATAGTTGGGGTTTTGGCAGAAGCCGCATGGCCGTTCGCTTTCAGCGCGCAGACGCTGCGATGTGAGCCGGGACATGCGGAGGGGGAGTCTGCCAGGCCAGGGGGGTTTTGTTTTCCGGAACCTTTGGCTGGGCAGCCACGGTACAGAGAGCCAGGCGCTGGGGCAGGGGCAGAGGGAAGCAGTAGAGACAGTGCTGTGGGCTCTCACCCTCGAAACAGGAAGTTGCTTTTTGCCCAGAGCATGAGGAATTTGAGCTTTGGCAGGTTTCATTCATTTTACCGCTAACTGCAGGGAGGTTTGACAGAGGCCGCCCTGCAGCCCGCTGAGTCTGCGGCCTTTTGGTTGCAGCATGGGGCCCTCTGCAGCCCTTCCCTTCTCTTGGCTGCAGGCCAGCCCACTGACAGCCTCTCTCTGAAATACCTCCGGGCCTTGCCCTGGCCGCCCTTCTAAGGCCCATTATAGCCGAACTGCCAGCAGGCTCTTCCTCAAGGCTGCGTAAACGCATTTCATTGTAGCCTAAAACCCCCTGGTTCTGAAAATGTTCATATTTGAAATAGCTGGGAAAATCACAGATGGTTCCTATTTCTACTTCGGCTCTTGCTTTTTAACGACCGCTACCGCCATCACCAACGCCACCGCTACTACAGCCGGTCGGCAGTTACCAAGCACCTACTGAGCGCCCGGTGCTGTGCTAGGTGCTTAGCACACATGGTTTCTGTTTCTCACATCATCACACAAGTATTTTGATTTGAATTTTCCAGTTTTCAGGGATAAACTGGAGTCTCAGAGAGCCATAACTCGAGCCCTCTTACTCACCAACAGGAAACACCACCCCTTCCGCTGAGCGAGGAGCCACAATCCTTATCTGCTCGTTGCCTGACTCCCGCCCAGGCTGTATACCCACGGCTGGCACACCTGCTTCTGCCTCTCAACTGAAGTCACCACAAACCTGGCATCTCAGAACCTCTGGGACGTCCGTCTTGACTGCCCTTCAAAGCCCTCACTCTCTTTCTCGCTCCCTGTCCTAACCGTCTTGTCTTGAGGGGGAGGAAATATTCTGTCTCCCAGGCTTAACCAGTGTCTTTCCTCTGCCTTTCATGCCCCTGTTCACACAGAATCTCTTTCATTCTTCCCATCCTCATTCATTTCATTCTCGCCAAGTATCCTCTCATCTATTCCGGGCGATGCCCTACGCCCCCATTGCCTTTAACCCCACAGTGTACCAGTGTACCTCAGACTCATCTTTTCTTAGCAAAAAGTGGGTTGGGGTCAGTAGCCAAGGTGATAATTGCATCACTCTCAACTCCTTGGTTACCTGCACCGTCTTCTCTTATGCGGCCCATCTGCATGCAGCAAGAAAGGGAAGTGAAAGCATGCCCTGGAATACCTGGCCCCACTCTACAACGGCAAATCCTTTTATCATTCCCAACCAAGTCATTTATCACCTTTTCTCTGTACTTTTCCCAACCTGCCCGGGGATAATGGCTCCCTGTGCTCTCTGCATGGCCCTGGCCATTCCTCCATGTAGTGGAGAAGAGGGTCGTGGCGGCTCTGACCTCCTACATGTCAGCACCTCTGGGCCTGTGCACCCACTGAGTCTAGCACAGTACCTGGCGCTCAGCAAATGCTCATCCTGACCTCGAGGGACATCTCCCTGGCCTCATTCCTCTCTATCCCTGGCCCCTCGCAGCGCCGTGCCTCCTCCCCTACACATGGTCAGCTGGTCTCCCTGGCAGAGCGAGGCCCAGCCCCTCTCACCAGACAGCATGCGGCCCCTGCGGGAGGCCTCGGTCGCCAGGGCACAGGAGATTTCAATCCGCTTCTCCTGCTCCTGCAGCTGGCTCTCTGAGTCCTGGGGCACGTCCACAAGGTCCCCCTCGCCGACAGGCACCACGTTCTGCATACTGAAGAGGCACAGACAGACATGGTGGGGGGACAGGATGGTCCAACTGGCTTGGGGGGGATGGACTGAGGTTGGCAGGGGGGCCAAGGGCTCTGGTCTCCAGCAAGGCTGTCCCCAAAGGTGAGTGGAACCTGGCAAAACACATGTTGGGACCCCTACCCACACATTTTAAAATGAATTAGAAGGTTCAAGTAAACATTTAGGGCAGCCTTGAAGGGGAAAAGAAGTCACCAGAGGGCAGCCTGGTGATGAGAGCACGTGCATGAGCTTGGCAGGTCTTTTGCACGCCCAACGGCACTTCATTGTCCTGGCTGCAGGGCTGGGCCCAGGCTGCTGCCGAGCCAATGCCTCGATTTGCTCCTCGCTGGAGAGGCTCAGGGTCCCCAACGACATGTGTTGGGGTACTGGAGTCAGTAGCCCTAGTGCCCCAGGTGTCCTAAGTGCCAGGTGGGCAGAAGAAGTGGAGGTTCACCTGGCCTGTTACCTGGACTTGGCAATGAGCGTCTTGATCCTCTCCACCTTCTTCTGCTTCTCCTTCAACTCCTCGGGGCTCAGGGGAGTGTCAGGCTCCAGGTCAATGTACCGTTCGGGGATGAGGACTTTGTCTGGGGTAGAGAGCTGTGGAGAGACCCAGGTCACTGCCTCCGTCCCTCCCAGAGCTTCTCCTTCACCCCGGCCCCATCGACTCTGTTCACCTCCTTATTGATGTCCACGTCGTAGTGCTGGGGCTCCAGCTCCATCTTTCGAAGCCGGGCAATTTCCTCCCGTGGCGTCTCATAGGCCTGCCCACCAGGCTCCTCTGCCCGAAGGGCCGCCTCTAGGTTGGAGATGTCCACTTCATGGATGCTGCGGTGACGGCGCACCTAGCGGAGGGCATGTCCACTGCCACTGGTGCCACCAGGCAGCCCTGACCATGCTATGTCCTCACTGTCCCTTCCCAACACATCCAATCTGGCCACCATCCCACTGCTTCCATGCTGCTTATCCAGACCCTGCCCACCTGCAGCGGCCTGAAGGTAAATCCGAGCAATTACTCTTGTCAGCACTTGTCATTCCCCATCCCGCTGTGCTCTGTGTTCAACTCCTGTGCCATACCTTTTGGGCAGCTGAGTCAGAGTTCTTACACTGGTCTCTAACCATTTCACATTATAGAATTTCCAGTCTACCAACTAGAACGTAAACTCTTTGAGGGCAGGACATATTTCTGAAATTCACTGGGAAGAATAATTAGGCAGATGCTTTGGGTTCTTCTCAGCTGTGCGCTGAATGGCTGTGTGGCCCAGGACTCCCGCAATTTCTTCGACTTTGTTTCCCTGTCTCTAAAATAGAGACGACAGTTCCTAACCTCACATCGTTGATAGGACTAAATGGATAACGGGGAAGGGGGTGTGGTGAATTGTGTTGTCCCATGTGATGCTGAACTATTGCGATTATCTTCAGCATACCCAGCACACAGCAAGTGTCAGACACGTGTACAAGCTACTTCTGCGTGGTGGATTTTGCACTCTCCTCTGTTAACTGAATTTTGTACAATTCGTGCCAACCAAAACAATCAAGGCAACCCTTTTTGTCAATTATTTTTCATTCTGACACAAAAAAGGAAAAGCTTGCTGCAGGCTCTCTTCTGTCGAGTAGGGAGAAGCCGGCCCAGTTCTCCCAGGTGCCCAGCTTGGGTCCTCCCCAGCCCCCTTCCTCTCTAAACCCCAGCCCGTCCCCCACCTCTCGGGCCCAGCGTGGCCACTCTGGGAGTGGGCAGTGCCGGTAGATGCCAGGCCACGCCTGCGGGGGGCTGGGAGGACATTACCACTTTGTAGGCAGGCCGGGGGCCAGGGTCGGGGGCCGGGCTGGCCGGGAGCTGCAGGCTCCTGCGCTTCTCCTTCATGGAGCCACTCTGGTGTCGCCGCATGCGGTCGATCTGCTCCTCCACGCTCATCTTGACCTTGCCCTCGCCCGGGAATATAGCACTCTTGGGGCGCTCCTGCTGCAGTGGGAGATGGGGCTGTGACAGCAGCCATAGCTTCCAACCAGCTTTTCCATCCTCCCTAATCCTTTAAATCTCCCTTCTCTGCGAAGCCTCCCTGTAGTGGATCTAATAGTGGCCCCCGAATACATGTCCCAGTCCTGGCTCCAAGCACCTGTGAATGTGATCTTATTTGGAAAAAGGGTCTTTGCAGATATAATTGTTATGGATCTCAAGATGAGATCATCCTGAATTAGGTGGGCCCTAAAACCAGTAACGGTGTTCTTAGGGGAGACGAGAAGGCACGTAAGGTAGAGGGTGACGTGAAGGCGGAGGCAGGGAGCGGGATGGCGTGTCTACAAGCCAGAGATACCGAGGACTGTCTGTCAGCAGTAACCAGAAGCTAGGAGAGGGCCGTGAGCGGGTTCCCCTCAGCCTCCCGAAGGAAGCAACCCTGCTGGCACCTCGATTTCAGACTTCTGGCCTCCAGGACTGTGAGAGAACAAACTTCTGCTGTGTTAAGCCAACAAATTGGTGGTATTTTGTTAATTTCCTAGCAGCCCCAGGACATTAGTACGCTGCCTTGGGCCAGCACACTGGGCTCTGGCCACTGGTTAAATATTCTTTCATTTTTGCTATGCACATCTTCCTCGTCCCTCAACGTGCCTCCCTAAGGAAGAACTCCTCCTCCAGAGGGGCTGTTGCCCTCTCCCTGCTCATTCTGCCTCCCGCTCCAGCCCTGGGTTTCTTGAACAGTAGTGACAGATGGGTGGACACACAGAGGCCCCTCGGCTTCCGGCCTGGCTCAGCCTGCCCAAGCTCTCGAAGCCTGCAGGGGAATACTCACCCGGGAGGAGAGTCCATTGGTGAGCCCGTTGGCATTCCTCCTCACTACCTTTGATGGGGTCACTTCATCAGTGGGTGACTTTGTCCGTGGGGGCACAATGCCAACTGCAGGGAGACAGAGCAGCCAGTGGGCCTCAGGAGAGAGACAGGGGAGGCTGCTTCTCAGAGAGGCTCAGTCTCACACACTGCAGGGATGAAAGGCCTTGGTGGATAAGCATCTCCTGGGGTGCGAGTGCGCACCCCAGGCTCCTCTCTGACCCTTAGCTTTACCTCTAGGAAGGATGAGGCAGAGGTACCTTTGTTGAGAGCTGCCTGCTTCTCTGCCTCCACCTCTTGCCTGGTGGGCACAAGGCTGATGTCTCTAGAGGTGTCCAGGAGTGATGTCTGGTGGGGCTCTTTCTTGCTTTGCTCATAGCTTGCCTTGGGCTGGGAAGAAAGGATAAGATGTTTGACACTGGAGTGACTGCCAGGAATTTGGTCCCTGGTGATGTTTCTTGGGTTAACAATAGTTGGAGCACAAACCCTTAAAAACATGGGACAGGGACACTCTATGTGAGCCAGCTGGAAGGTGGGCAGGGAGGCGTAAGGCTGGCAAATGTGAGGTCATCTTGGAGAATGAGGGCTCAAACTCCCAGGCGGCCCCTCCAAGAAGCACAAATGAGCCAGAGGGGAGGGGGCTACAAGGCCAAGGATCTCTGAGGATTCTGCCAAGATCCTGCCCAAGACTGGAGCAAAAGAACCAGGGGAGCTTTGGTACCGGGATTCTGGGGACAGGAAAGGGGCACTGAGCTTGTGGCTCACAGAATCATGAGACTAGAAGGGACCTCAGCCATCATCTGCACCATCTCCTCAATTACACAGTGGAAGAATCCAAGGCCCGGTGAGAGGCACAGAGAGAGAAGCCTAAGGCGGAGGTCAGAAACCTCCCCTCTAGCCCAGCTAGAGAGCACGGGTAGGTCCTACCAACTTCCTTTGCCTATAAAACAGAGGTGCTTTTACTTGTTCTGTCCACCTCTCTCGGCAGGCACTCAGGGTTACGCATACACTGGGAGCTGAACTGAGGTGAGAATGTGGGTTGGGAACCCACAGGCACAAGACTATGTCTACTCATGATGCAGCCTCTTCCAAACCTAACTGCACATCAACCCTGGATCTTGGCTAGGGATCTAGGTGAGAGAAGGAGCAGAGAAGGGGAGAAAGGGGCCTGTATCCCTATAGTCCAGGGGCTAGTAGGCTTAGAGAGAACACAGGCAAGGAAGAGACAGAGAGAGAGCATGGGAGGATTGGGGTCTGGGGTGGACAGGAGCAGGAAAGACTGGAATAGCGCCAGGGTGTGTCTGTGTGGAGGGATCCCCCAGTTCCCATCATCTGGTCATGCTCGTAGGGAGTGGGCCATACCATCACCCGTGGTGGGGGGCTGCCCAGGAACCCGGCACAGGGTAGGGCGGCAACTCATTTCCCCATTGTCCAAGGAGAGCAAAAGTGGAAAGAGGGCCAGTGCGAGTATCTCAAGGCTTTCCTTAGCCCAGAGTCTGACTGGGCAGAGGGCCCAGCAGAAATTGAGGAGAGGGAAAACTGGTACTGGAATGGGGAAATGACTCGGTGTCCTGCCTTGCCCTCTCACCTGGACTTTTGTCCCACTCCCTCCACCCCTGCCCTCCAGGACCCAAGGGTGCTGGGTACCTGACCCCTGGCTGTCTCGCCACTGCGGTGCCAGGAAGGGGAGTTGGGGTAGGGCCAGAAGCGGCTCTCGCTAGGGAGTGGAGGCACAGTGGGAGGAGACTCCAGGGGAACGTAGGCTTTGGGGAGGGGAGGCCGTGGCGGGCCGGGCTCCTGAGGCAGAGAGAAGCCAGAGCGTTAGGAGCGAGATCGGTCACTGTGAGAGCAGGAGAAAAGAGTGTTAGCAGGAGGCAGACGGCAATGCTGAGACCCGGCGGGCCCTGGATCACCCGGCACCCACCCACGGTCGGGACAGAGCTCCACCTGCAGAGCGAGCTCTCCGCCTGGCCTTCCAGGCTCGCCCCCACCGGGCCCCACCTGCGCACCTCTCCCCATCGCCCCCCAGTTTTCCTCCGAAGCTCTCTCCTCATTGCCTCACCTTCACCGGGACACATTCCCACCCCTGCACCTGTGCTTCCACCACCTCTCCTGCCCGCGATGCCTTGTGCCTGTACCTGTCCCAGTGCTTCACGGCCCCGTTCGAGTGCCACCCTCTCTCTGGAACATCAGAGCTTTGCGGTCTGAACCACGTGGTGCGGTATCGAGACACAGAGAGCCACATTCCTGCAGCTACCGTGACTCGGGCTTGGTCCCCATCGGACACTGGGCTCCCTGAATGAAGGTCTTGGGCAGGCACGGTGTCTCTCTGAGAGGCCATCCCTTGCCCACAGCAGAGTCTTAGCAAACAGTTGCTGATTAACTGACTATGAAACTGCTCCCCACACAAGCCCTCAATCTTCTTACCCCCTGGAGCAATCCTGGATTTAAATTCCTGTGAAATGTTTGCTATCTTTGCTAACCATCCTGATGTTCCAGAAGAGACTTCCCTAAAGGACGCTGGAGAAGGCAGATGGAGATGAGAGCAGGTAAAGGAGAAATCTGGGGGGGAGGTCACCAAATCGGATGTGAGAATGACGACCTTAGACAGGGCACTAGAGCCCTAGGACTGGAGGCCACTGGGGAAGAGACGGCACCGGATTTGTGTAGTTTCAGGCAAACGAAGATCTAGTCCTGCCATCCCCACCTACCTCCTATTCCATTTTCTCAGCTTACCTCGTTGGACCCAGGCTTGGTAGGGGACCCCTGAGAGCCAGACACCAGTGAAAAGGGGCTCAGGGGACTGGTGAGGCTGGCGGAGCTGAGAGGGCTGGCAGGGCTGTTGGAGCTGTAGGTAGCCGAGGGGCCAAGTCCTCCTTAGGAAAAACAAGAGGAGAGAGACGAAGGCTGAGGTGGGTATGTGACCATGAGTGTGGATGGGCTCTGAGCGGGAGGACGCAGGGGAGGACCCGGACATGTGGAAAGGCAGATTTAGTGCCTCTGGGCCACGTGGGCCCGCCAAAGATACTTCTTATAGGGGCTCAGTCACAGGAAGACGAGGTATGCTGGACAGGGGAAGATGACGGAAGGAAATGACACTGTTGCCCCTGAGCTGTCAAAGGAAGCCAGCCCGAGGTTCCACGACTGAAGGAAGACACTAGGTAGTGGTCTCAGACTACCAAGGGGCCCATGGGCTTAGGGGCCAGGGAGGCCCAGGTGCTCTTTGACCTTTTCCGGGGAGGAGTCTAGGGTATCAGGGTCGATATCATCTCTGCGTGGTATATCTGGTCTATTCTTGGGTTGAGGGTAGGGATAAGGGAGTCCAACCTACCATCCCAGGGCCCAGGAAGGCTTATGGAGCCCTGAGAAGGCCCTAACTGGCTCTGAGCACACTGTGAGGGCGTGGGGAAGTGTGAGGTGGCAGGTGTGGGACAGAGGCCAGAGACACTGGAGCATTTCTGGTGAGGCCAGAAACCCCAAGGCTGGAGGGAGGCGCCCACCTCTGTGCTTGGCTGTATCTGTGCCCCGGGACGGGTTATTCTTCCTGAGGCCCTCCATCACGTCCTGGATCCTCCAGATTTCCTTCTGGATTTGCCTGTTGAGCACCTCATTCTGAAACATCCACAGAGCAGGTCAAAGGAAGTGGCTGTTAAGGAGCATCCCAGCCCTCTGCATCCCTTGGACTGGCAGTAGGCAGGAGCCTTGTGTACACATGTGCATGCACACACACATCCTCCAGCACACACACATCCTCCAGCACACACACACACACATACACACACACACATCCTCCAGCACACACACATCCTCCAGCACACACACACACATCCCTCCAGCACACACACACACATCCCTCCAGCACACACACACACATCCCTCCAGCACACACACACACACACACACACATCCTCCAGCACGCACACACACACATCCCTCCAGCACACATACACACACACACACATCCTCCAGCACACACACGCACACACACACACACCCTCCAGCACACACACACACACACACATCCCTCCAGCCCATGCACGCATGCACATGCGCACACACACTGCTCTCGCACACTCATCTTTTTCACAGGCAGCCTCTGTCTCTTCAGCATCTATAATACAGAGGGCTGAATTGCCAGAGAAGAGGGCTCTGTCATCACAGCAAAGAGTCCCTTTAGGGAGAGAGAGAGGGCCTGCCCTGCAGAGGCCCCCAGGGGAGACCAGGGTGGTCTTGGAGCAAAGGCCCCTATAGTGGACTTTTTACGGTAGCCTGTTTTCCAGGGGCGAGAGCCCCCAGCTCAGCCCTTTTGTAATATCCACACCCAACATATGCCTAAATACTCGTGAATTATATTCAATTACAGTGTCCACTCTTTGAAAAACAATAGCTGCCACTTATTTAGCACGCTTCCCCTGTACCCAGCACTGCGCTAAGTGCTTTGCATACACTAACCCACTTTGGCTGGACAACCCTATGAGGCAAGGGCAGCAGCTGTCCCCACTGCAGAGACGGAGGGCCTCGAGCCTGACCATCTGTTAGTAAGTCGTGTACCCACCATCTGAATCTGGGTCTGTTTGTTCCGAGAGCTGGTGCTCTTGACCACGACACTACTGTACCTCCTAAAAACCGCGCGTGCTGAAAGCGAGGCTTGCCCACAGGACTTGGTGGCATTTGGGCGCTCTGGGCCAGGAGGGCCTTCACCTCACCCTACCTAACCAGCTGGGGTGGTAATTTTTGTTATCCAGAGGGAAATAAGAAAACATGGGAAACCAGGGTTTTAACTACATCAAAGAGATAGGGATTGCAAAGCCAGGTAGAGAAGAGGCAGAGCCTGAGTAAAGACAGAGGGAGGAAAAGAACAAGCTGCCCCAAGGTCAATGTATCCAGGACCTGCCTCCAGGTACAGTGTTTCTCACCAGTCCTAGCAAGGA
Organism: Cynopterus sphinx; assembly: GCA_030015415.1. Taxonomy (NCBI): domain Eukaryota; kingdom Metazoa; phylum Chordata; class Mammalia; order Chiroptera; family Pteropodidae; genus Cynopterus; species Cynopterus sphinx. The sequence continues at coordinate 19,839,808 of CM057392.1, read as the reverse complement.
AAGCCTCGTCCTATCCTAAAATTTCCGAGTGGATTGCTGCCAAATGGCCTACTCTTCTGACATCATGAGAGAGACTCGTATTCCTCTTATATTTCTATGTATGGGTTTGTTAAACCCTTTCAGTCATAAAACACCTGACGCCTAAGCTAAGTTCCCAGGCTTCTGCTTGACTCCAACCCCTGTGATTTGATGGAAGTGAAGAATCCCACATTATCTTCATCCTGAAATTTAGAGTCTGCTTTAAGTGGCCCTGAATCTTGTCTTTTGTCTTAGTACCAACTCCTTGTCTTAAGTCTCTGAAATTTCTAAAGCAAGAAATGAAGCCACTTTGGTCTCTTTTGAACTAAAAGGACAAGGGAGGACCCAAAGCACATGCCAACCCCAGCCTGCCCAGGGGCCTCTTCACCTGAATGTCCAGATTGAGCTGTTCCCAGAGGTCATCGTGCAGAGCAGAGACCTCCGACTCCAAGTTCTCATACTCCACGGTGCTGCTCGTCAGGGCCTGCGCGGGGGAGGGTTTACTGAGAGAGCTGCCATCGCATGCCCAGATTTCTCCTCACCCTGCCACATGGAGCCTAAGGTCTGGCAGGTCTGGGAAGAGGACCCGGCAGGCCAGGAGAAGAGTGCCCAGGGCTGTGACATTCTGGTGACAGCCAAACACCAGCCTTATAAGAGGTGCCACAGCCCATCCTTCTGCAAACCAAATTAAAGAGAAAACAGCATCTTCTCCAGACACGTGGATAGGCCAGAGCAGGTGACATTCCTCCCTCACCCTGCTGCTCAGGGCGATCGAAAGTAGAGGACAAAAGGAAAGGAGCCGGAGGGGAGGTGTTTGCTCTCTGGAGGTTAGAGCCTGACTTCCTTTCTGGGCCACGTCTTCCTGGGGCTTTTGCTGCGGTCCCTCAAGCTATTGCCCAGGCACTGGGTACTGTAATGTCTGCCCTGTGGCCACTGGGAAATGACCAGGACAGGGGCATTCCTGCCAACATCCTGGGTCTCCAGGCGAGAGGACAGAGGTGGGCAGCAAAGGCATTAGAACAGCTGAGGAAATGAGTGACCCGACTGCACGCTGTCCTGAACAAACCGCGGAGCGTGTGTGGTTGGTGGGCAATTCGCCGGTGTTCTCGGTGGACACTCTGGACCAAGCAGGCTGGCTGCCTGTTTGCAAGTGTGGAAGTCTTTGTCTATGGCCCTCCCAGAGGCTCGACCCTCCGAGGAGAACAGGGAACAGGGGAGCACTACAGGCAGGCGGGTTACCGTGGTCGCCTGAGACAGCTCCACTCGGATGTTGATGAGCTGGTTCTGCAGCGACTCCTTCTTGTGCAGCAGCTTCTCCGGGTAGGTGGGCTGGCTTCCGAACATCTCCAGTTCCTGGTGGGTCCCCATCAAGGCACTTTCCAGGCTCTCCTGAAGAAAGGCAGGGGGGCAGCTGTGAGCAGCCCCGAGATCTCCCCTCGGGGACTGTTAGCAGCACAGGCCTGAGCCCCAGAGGTTCAGCCAGGTAGCTTGTCCTCACTCTGCCTGAGCTTCCCCAGGACAGCTTCGGCAGGTCTGATTAAGGGCAGGCAGAAGTTCAGGGAAGGCAGAGCACTGTCAGTTTAGTCAGGACGGAGACAGCAGCCCACGCCTTGTTCACACCAGCCCCCAACGTGCCCCCGCTCAAGGCCACCCTTTGGCTCTCACCTTCTCAGCTCGGAGCTGCTGCACCAGCCGGTCCTGCTCCCTCACCACCTTGTTCTGTTCACACAATTTGCCCAGCAGCTTCTGGGGTCCCGAGGGAGTAGGGGGGCAGGGAGGGAGAGAGAAGGGGGTGAAGGACACAGTTTGATGGGAACCTGAGACTTGGGCGGGCAGGGCCTAGCCTCTGGATACCACCTCCATTCCCCTGCTGAGGACCCCTGGCTCTTCACCTTGACCTTGGAGACTCCTGGAAACAGGAAGATGGTCTTTACCTTCCTGTACCCACTGGGAGGGGAGGTGTGTTTACTCTCTGAGGAAGTGAGTCAGCTTGAGGGAAGCATGGGCCGAGAGCCAAACAGTAAGTCCTGACCTCCTACAGCTTCCAAGTCGTGAGGGTTGAAGACAGAATATGGCCTGGCCTCCCAGGTGGGTATGGACTTGGGGGGTAGGCAGGGTGTCCGAACTAAAGTCTCAGAACATCAGTGAGCAATGCAAACTGGGTTCTCCAGTCCCACAGGACCTGTTCTCCCCTCTTCTCTCCAGGGTCTCAGGATGGCTGAGATCGGAGTCCCTGCTTGGATGGAATGTCTCTCAGGCCAGGGGTGAAGGGGAGGAGGCAGGTCAGGCCAGACTTGTCCTATGCTTTCCTGTGTGCACACCTTTATTCATGCCATTCCTCAAATACCCCAGTGGCTCTTTCCCACTGAGCCAGATCTTACCCTCTGGGCCTTTTAGTTCAAGGCCAGCTCACACGCTGCCTGTTTCATCCCTGACCCACCAGCCCACATGGTCTCTCTGCTCCTCACTCCTACAGAACCTGTTATTGGGGCCATTCAGTATATGAAGCATATGCTGCCACCTACTGCCCCCTGGCCATCTGCCACTACCCTGAAGCTCCCTAAGGGCAGGAATACAGTCATGTTCTTTCCAGTTAGCTAGGGACCACGCCATGCAGGACACAAAAGTGGACTGATCGACCGACCTTCTAACAAAGTCTGTGTTCCTGTGACAAGCAGATCCCAGTGCTGCAGACAAGAGGGGCCTAGACCTCAGTGGGGAAACACAGCCAGCATGGGAGGCAGGGCTGAGTAAGTGGGAAGAATGAGAAAAGGAATGAGGAAGCACACAGGATCTTTGCAGTGAGTGGGGACATGAATCAAATGTATGAAGAGCCACAAGAAGGAGAGAGATGGGTGGAAGAGGAGCCTTGAGGAAGAACTTGAAGATGAAGACAACAGCGGGAGGGGCCGGAGTGGAGAGAGGGAGCAGGAGAGCCGCTCTTACATCTGTATCTTGCTCGTTTAACTTGTAGGTGTGCAGGCTGTCCCGGAACACTTCTGGGTATGGAGGGACCTGCAGGAATATGAAGCCGGTTACTGCGGCCGATGGCGGAGGGCATGTGGGGGCAGGAAAGCTGACAACTCTTGCTCTGTTTTTGCCAGAGACCACGGTGCATCACTCCTGGTACCTTGTGTTCCAGGGCCCTGAGCTGAGCTAATTCTTTGTCCCCGGGGTGGGAAGACTGGGATGGCCCGATCTAGGCTCCACCCTAACTGTCCTAGGCTGATTCCGGAGATAGAGATGCTGCGTAGCTCACGCTATGTACCTCTTCTTCCCTAAGCTCTAGGATCTACTGCCGAGAAGGACTCCAGGGGTCAGTAGCTCCCAGGCGGCTTGCTGGTGACAACCATGAGAACAGCAGTTAAATCTTGGCTGATTGTGATGATAAGACACAGGAGAGTGGAATGAGCATTGAAAATATTTAGGAACTGTTGCCCTAGTGAATTCATACCAGTCACAGGGCCTGTGCCTAAACCAGGACTGGCATGAATTCAGAAGTGTCTCTGGGTCCGGCACATGCTCCGTGCCCTGGAGGACGCATCTGGCAACCACAGCAGACCCTACATACCTTTGACATTGGATGGTCTCATGTCATACCCCCATGCCCTTAACCCCAATAATGTTTGTGAAGAAGATACCAAATATAAAATAGAAGTCCTAGACATTACAATGCAGATTTGTGATCCTTGGCAGGCATGAGATGTCGGTGCTAGCTATTTTGATGGTATGGGAAATGGGCCTTGGATTCACCCATGAACATGGAAAATGAAGGCGACACAGTGGAATTAAAGGCGGGAGAGCAGGCTGAGCCTGGCAGATGAGCGGGTTGGGCAGAACAAGCCTCATCCCAAACAGGTTGACTCAACCATGCACAAGCAGCTGAATGATGCCGACAGGGACCATGCTGCCAGGCAGAGGTCTTACTTGCATGAAGAGTTGGGCCCTGGGAGAGGAGCTCTCCACCATGCGATTCACCATACTGATGAGAGTCTCACTCTCACTCATCTGCAGCAGAGGAAGGAATGAACGGTTCAAACTCAGACCCACATGGAGTTATCTCCCTCACACCCGCCTGCACTGGCTTTCCAGGAAACAGGAAAGGGCGGCTCCCCTTGGGGATTCCAGCACTCTTTATCTTACTCATTGCTCACCCCTTGTGAGCTCCATCTCAGGACCAGCACTGAAGCTGCCCTTGAGGAAAGGCCACGGAAGGGAGCTGGGAGGCCACTGGGCCCTTGCTCCCAGCTCTGAAGAGGCGCCAGCCCAGTGACACTTCCCCAGGGTGCCTGAGTGTTGTGGATCTCATCCACGTTGGCCAAGGTCATCATTTCCTTGCCCCAGCTCTCATTTCTCACACTGCTTTGGTCAGAGACCACACAGGCAGTTGCAAAGGCCAATCTTCCAAAATTTGAACTAAATGAAACAGCCGAGAAAGAACACCTGGGACCTGCCCTTTGGATGGGCCTTCCCAAACATATAGGCACAGGTCTCTCTCCCCAGCCCCTGCCCACCTCTTGGCTCTAGAGTAGAAAGGATTGCTAAACACGGTTTCCAGAGCTGGGCTGGTAGCATCCATGCCGATCTTGGATGACGCTAGGGAGCAAATAAGGAGGCCAAAACAAGCAAGCCATGTTAAAGGGACACCAGATACTGGAAAACTGCTCTCCCAACACATTGTCTTATGTTTTAAGAATCATTAGAAACACGGAGGGGAAAGACTATTTGCCAAATGAAAAATAAAGAGAAAGAAAGGTGAGGGAGGGTAGGAAGGCAGAAGGGAGGGAGACGGGGAGGAAGGGAGGGAGGACAAGCCAATTAAATCAACCAGAAATGCCATCATTTCTCCCACTGTTTCCAGTGTGACAGCATCAAAAAGTGAATATATTAGGGAGTGTCCTTGGCTATGTCCCTTTAACTCAATTCATCTGCAGGAGAAGGCAGCAGAAGACAAGAAAGTTTGCAGGAAAAGCTTTTTGGGGAGGAGAAGTGAGTAAGGGAAAGAACAGGGCCACCATAGGGAAGATATTTGGGGTCCCAGTTCAGGGAGCGCCCACATTTTTTTGCCCTTGTCTTCCTAACCTTTGCTGGACCCATGTGTATTTTCCCCATACCCCGCTGAGAAGGCAGCCCAAATGCAGCCTTACACCTGTGTGCTACGGACAGGGCGAGGGCACCCATCTGCCCCCGTTTGCAGGGTCGACAGCATTTTAAAAGGCTTTCCTAGGATCTGATTTTTCTACTTCTTTAGTCCAACTGGAATTTTTTCCTAGGACATAAATGTCATTTAAAAGGTTTTCAAAAGAGCAGTTGTAACATGAGGTTTAAGCTTTGTGAAATAGTTAAAAGTCAATAGGATATCAACCGCATTTTCTGTAAGGGTCTGAACTCAAACTGATCTCTACCTTCCTGGAGAGAGTGTGTGTGTGTGTGTGTGTGTGTGTGTGTGTGTGTGTGTGTGTGTGTGTGTGTGGTGAATGTCTGTGTCTATGGAAGACAAGGCAGATCTACCAACACTTCAGGCTTTGAGAAGGCAAGGGAGGCCCAGGCTCTTCCTGGACACCCACTGATCTCATTCCTTTCCCAACAAGGGATCTAAAGCAATCAGGAGGGAAGCAGGGATATGCCTACCCTGGTCTGCACCCACCCATGCTGTGGCTTTGGGGATGTTTCAGCCCATGTGGGCCTTGCCTTTGGAAGGATTCGTACATGCCATCTTCTCTCTCTCCAAAATGTTAGAATTCATGAGAAAGCACCTAGCCCGGTGTCGTACATAGTAAGGGTGCTCAGTTAACATTTTGAGTTTTAGATGAAAAAGATCAGTAAAATAATTATAGCAGCAACTACCTCTCATCGCTCATGTCTGACAAAGTGCTCTCAGACACATTCTTAGGTGATTCTCCCAGTAAGTCTGTGAGGTAGAAAGAGCAGATTCTACAATATCCATTTTATGGTTAAGAAAACCAAGGCCAGGGAGACTGACACGTTCAAGATTTTAAAAAATCCTTGTAAATGGCAGAGCTGGAACCAGCATGCAGTGTCTGACTCTGAGTTCTGGACTCTTATTGCCTTTTAAGAACACCTAGAATACCTATGTCTGTCTAGGAGGAGGTCCTCTGAAAGGTTATTTCTGAAGTCCTCAGGCTAAGGGCCCAGTGGCTCTGGGATGTAGAAGCCCCAGAAAAAGGCACTGCTATCCGCACTGAATAGCTGGACGGCCAGGCAGGGGGACCGGGAAAGGGGGGAAGGGCTGCGGGGCGCTGAGCTCCTCACCTCTCCCACTCCTCACCTCTCCCCGCACCGCAGCCCCTGCTCCTGCGGGGCGATCGGCTCTCCCAGGCCTGCTATGGGTTGGCGCCCTGGACCCTGGACTGGACACCGCAAGCTGCTTCTGACTTAAGTACAGTCATCAGTGCTTCCCAAGGCCCAGGGTCTTCTCCAAGGATGAGCTGACCAAGACATCGAGGCCTGATGACAAGCTGGTCATGCGGCTTGTGACCAGAACCACCAAAAGTCACAGCTATGTCCTCTGATTTCAGGTCTATGGTTCTTCCTACAACTTTTGAGAGCACAAAACCATCCTGAGGCGGTTCAACCCCAGCTTCTTCGTATGTTAGATATTTCCTCAGCTACAAACTGGGTCAAAAGCGCAGAATCGTATTCTGAGCTCTGCTATGTGCTGGCTATACGCCCTTGCATGCATGCGTGCATGTACGTATTTCACCTCTCTAGGCTTTAGTTTCACCAGTTATAAAATGGGGATAATAACAATACCCATTCTGCAGGTTGTTATGAAGATTAAATGAGTTCGAATCTGTAAAGTGCTTAGAACAGTCCGGAGCATGAAAGAAGCACCCAATCACCGCAGCTGCTGCCGTTATTAGTATTACTGTCTTATTATTTCCACCACCACCCCAGGCTGCCTCCATAGGACAGTGTGCGTGTGCATGGTGAGGTGCCCCACTATTTGCAGCACAAACCTGAACATAAGACTATTTGTTTAGATAAATGTCCAGCATGGTGACCTCTGGCTTGTTTAAACCCCGTGAGTGTCGCAGCCCCCTTAGCCTCATGAGGCAAGGCAGCCAATGGTTAGAGCCCTGGAGCCAGGAGTGAGGCGGCCAATCACTCCCGCTCCGGGGACCTCATTGCCTCGGGATGCTCTTCTGTAAAACTAGGATGAAAACTGCCTCAGTCCACCACACTGAATCTTCAGGAAAACATGAGCTATGTATACAAAAGGAGGTCAAGGAGGAACTGACAAATATACTAGATCAATATTATTTTTAAGTTATCCTAGGAGAGGTCTATAGTCCTCAGTTTACAAATAATGGAGTTTAAAAGCAACCTGTGGAGTCTGATAGGATAATTTCTCAGATTCAGGCTGAACTAAATCCTAGCATTTAGGCCGAAGCACGAAGCAAGGAGCTCCCTCTCACCTCTGCTACTCTCTCTAGCAAAGATGCAAATTCCTGCCTGTCCCCTGGGGGCAGGTCCAACTGGGCTGAACAAATAAGAGGTGGCATTAATTATTTATGTGGTCATTTACTATTCTCCTTTCCCCAAGAAACTCTCAGCTGCCCTAAAGAGCTTTGAAGAGAAGGGATGTGAAGGCACAAACCAAAATATAAGCCACTTTGTTGTGTCCTGGTTGTGCCAACAAAGGTTGTCAAATGGATGGATGATGAGGAGGTAGGAAGGAGTGGGTAGATGTGACAGGAGCGGGGGTGGCAAGGGGGCACCAGCTCTGCCTACCTGCTGATCCAAATACTCTAGGTTTCTTTGCAACTGAAGGTCTAAAAGTTCATCCTACCCGGAGCCCGAGGCCCAACAGCAACACAAACAAACAGGAACAAAACAGAAACACAACAAAAGAAAACAATAAAAAGGAAGCAAAGCAGTTAAGAGTTAGCTGGGCAAGGACCACCAGAGGCCCCTCTGCCCTTGAGTTCTGGGGGAGGGAAGGAGTGAGGATGCGGGCAGCACAGAAGCCACCTGCTGGCACTCCCAGACCGGGGACAGGAGGGACACACTTGGGCCCCCACTCCATGGCTCCTAGGTCGGCCTGGCCCTCCCCAGGTGAGGGGAGCACCACTGAAGCGATCTAGTCAGCACTTCTAGCGCCCGTTTCTGAGTTTTCTAGGGAAATCTGTTGCTTCTGGATGGGCGTATTTACCGTGAGCCAAGACCATAAAGTTTGGACACTGGTGGAGGAGAATGGGAGGGGTGGGAGGAGCAGCCCTCCCTGCCCCTGCCCCAGGCCTCCTCTGCCCCGGTCCCCTGGTGCTACCCAGGGAGAGGGGACAGCACCAGGCCTTCTGCAAGGACATGCTGCCTGTGGGTTCCAATGGTCCTCCCAACCCCTCCAGCAGAGCATCTGCATCTAGTTCTCCAGGTGGAGAACAAATTCCAGAAAAGAGACACAGTGGAGAGGGGAGAAGAAAGGAGGAGGAGACACGATATCGCAAGGTTTCTTCCTGAGTACCCAGAGTGGCATTCCAGGCAAGGATAAATGGGAAGCGAATACGCTCAGCCGGAAAGGGCTAGAAGGTTATGCCTGTTTGGGGGAGCTCTAGCCAGGCTGTTCCCAGCCACGATCTGAGTCCCTGTCCAAGTCCCTCAGCATGATGGAGAGGAGGCTTGTTCAAAGGTCAAGCCTATCGCAAGCGTCTGGATCTGTCCCTCTCCTTTGCCCTGTATCACAAGCGAGAAGGGCTGTAACTGACACCACCGAACTCCGTTGTGTTAGAGTCCTGGCCAGGAGGGAGGAGGCATCCAGAGGCTGCTAAGAACCAATGGACCAGGTGCTGGGCAGAGGACATCCCTGCGTCCACCCTAGTTTGGCCCGCCCTGGGAAGAGAGGTCATGGGGGGGGGCAGAGGGGAAGGAGAGGACGTACCATCTTATCGTGGACCGTGGGGGGTGGTGGGTAGTTGTAGGGGAACAGTCCTGCAGGGACTGGCCGCCTGTCTCCCAGGTAATCATACTGGAAGAGAAAGGGGATTGGAGAGGTAAGGGGGTCCAGCTGGGACACAGACTTCCCCGCCAACTGCAGTTTAAGGTTGAATTTTAAGGTGTTTGTCTCCTACTCCGGCGCAGATTCCAAATTAAAATGGACAGCATCTATCCAGGGCAATATCCTTGCAGTGGTCTGTCCGGGTCCTCAAGATTTGAAAACAGAGAACCCTCTCTGCCCTGTTATATAGAACTAGGGATCCTGGCACCATCTGGGGACGGGTACAGAAAGCAATGTTCCTACTCAGGGGGCAAAGCAGGTCCTCCAGGGCAGCTCTCCCGGGGACGAAACCACAGGGCCCGTGGCTCCCTGGGCAGCATCACTGCTGCTGCCGGTGCACAGCCCACGGCCCCCATGTCCCAGACGCCCCGGATCTCGACTTCTCAGGCTTCTGAGGTACCTCAGGGGTGGGTGAGGAAGGAGGGGAAGGCTGGTGGCTCACCTTGGGAGAGCTGACGGATCGCCTCATCACATAGGCAGCGGGGTCAGCATAGATGTCCTCGCTGCGAGGCGGCAGCCGCTCAAAACGGGCACTGGGGGAGCGGCCGGGGGAGTAAACGCGCGCGTGGCCGTAGGTGCCCTGGCTGGGCGAGCGGGGCACAGAGTGGGACCGGGGCTGCAAGGACAGGCGGCGCAGGGAGCCAGACGTGGCATCCAGCTCGTCGTAATAGACTGGCTGCCGGGAGGGGCTGGCGATCCAGACGCTGCCATCCTGCCGCCCGAAGGCGCCAGGCTCCTTCCACCCGCCCCCATTGCGGAAGGCGTGGCGCTTGTCCTCCAGGGCCCAGGGTGGGCTGATGCGGTCATAGGCGGGCATGGAGCAGATGCTCTCCGGCCGCACCCCTGGCGGGTAGTACTGGTAGTCGTCAGGGTACTGGGAGGTGTAGGGGCCATAATACTCAGGTGCCCTGCGGGACACAGGGTAGAACCTAGAGGGGCTGAGAGAGAGGACAGTGTAAGGGAGCGGACAGAAGTGGCCCATCCCCACCCACCTCCGCGTCCCCCAGCCCGGACAGGGATTTGACCGGCTGAGCGGTGCCCCACAGGCTGGCCCTGTGAGCGCGCAGAGAGCCGGGTTTGTTTCGAAGGCGCGGGGAAGACCCTGTCCTCAGAGCTCCTCCCTCAATCCGCTCCCCCAAGCCCCAATTCCATTATTCAGAGCTTCCATCTGTGTCTCTTTCAAATGGAATCCCCCTGGGGAGAAACTTTAAGCCTTATTATCCATCTCTATCTCAGTGTGAACCCACGTCTCGGATCCTGTCTAGAGAGGCAAACAGGACAGTTCCAGCGTACCAGGCACCTGGAGGAGAGGGATGGGAGAGGGTCCAAGGGCAGCGTCCCCGATTTTATGGGACTCGCACCAGGAGAGGCATTCTCCCTAGGGCAGGCCAGAGGCCACAGGTGCCAGACCACCAGCGGCGAGCAGCCCTCCTGAGGCCGTCACCTCCAGTCCCCCAGCTGCCCAGACCCCAGGGAAGGCACCGCTCTTGCCCTGATGATCGAGTCCAACAAACACCTTTAAATCTTTGAAAGTCAGTCACTAGGTAAAGGAGAAAATAGGTCCAGAGGGGAAAAGTGGGATCAGTGAGTAGCAACATTTTGTTACTTTTCTCTTTTTAAAACTGTCTATAGACACTGGCTTCCAAACAACTAGAGCTGTTCAAAGCCGGAGTGAGTTGGCTGGGTGGTGGGTGAGTGTCCCGTTGGTAGAAACCGGGACAGAGGATGTTGTAAGAGGCTGGAAGCTGGAGTGGACAGATGTCTGACTGGAACAACTGTAAGGCCCCTCCCTATGACGGTCTGGCCTCCTGGGCTACCCAGCCTCCTTGTGGAGAGGCCTTGGTGCTTTGTCCCTTCCTTGGAAGGAAATAGACAGAGAAGAAAATCAGGGGCAGAGGGAGCGACAGAGCAGGAAGGATTTGGGTCAGCTGGGAATCCTGGAGTTTCCTTGGTTTTCAGACTCAGCCAGGCTCCATGGTTTCCAGCGGGCGATGCCTTTCACGTTGCGACCCCAGCCCTAGCCCATAGCAGGACAGCACCCCAGCTCCACCCCTGTCCCGCCCAGGCCTCACCTCCGAAGGTCTTCAGGAGGGGGCACGCCCCGGCGCAGGTTCACCCACTGCTGAAGCTGGTTCATGGAGCTCTTACGCTGGGCAATCTTGTCGGCGTTGGCGTGTGGGGGCAAGCTCCGCCGGTGTCCCCCACTCTCTGGGTCCTGAGGCGGGAAAGCCGTGCTCCCAGGCCGGCTTGGGGAGCTATACTGCCAGCCGTTGGGCTGGGTGGGCCGCTCCCCACCCCCTGGGACCCTCGGGCCATCGGGGTAAGGGCTGCCCGGCGCCGAGGCCGGTTCCAGTCCAGCTTGGGTGCCATTGGCTTTCACCAGAGGCTCGCTCTGGACGGCGGGCCGCTCGGGCCTCCTCTCTGCCTTCTCACAGCCTCGGCCATCACCCTCCCCTCGAGTCTTGGCCTCGGGCTCAGGCTTGGGGAGGCTGTTGTGCGGTGGCTGGTGGTGGTGTTTGCTGGGCGGAATGTTCTCTGAATCTGGCTTCTCGTGGCTGCAGGGTGCCAAGGGAGATGTTGTAAGTGACTCCGGCCCAGCATGGGGTTGGGCTGGGGGTGGTAGACTGGGAAGGAGAAAAGGAATAAAGGAGGATGGGCAGGAAGATAGCAATGGGAACAGAATTCAGTGAAGTACAGTTCTTTTTCCCAATTATCACAAAAAGTCATCGATCCTGCCTATGTGCGACGTGCTCACTCTGCCCTCCAGGACTTCTCTCAGGGGTCACTCTGCACTCCCTTCTGCTGACCTGCCTTGAGCCCAGCCTTTGGCGTATGGCCAAAATCAATCTCACCCAGTCTCAGTCTCCTTTATAGTCTGTCTCTGACCCAGTCCCCCAAATGGGTATACACCATACTGAAGTTTCACGGCACCAATCACCCTGGACGTCCCAGCCCTCTCTCCCACACAAAGCTCCTTAACTTCCATAGGCCTGGGCTCCTTGATTGGATGGGGATAGCAACGCCTGCCTTCAGAGGGCTGCTGTGGGATCAAGCGTGGCCGGCTCCAGGGCAGAAGCTGTTGCCTCAAACTTCGCAGCCATAGAAACATGCTGGTTCCCTTCTCAAAGACAAGCTTGTCCGGCACTGACTTTTTGTTGGAATATGAGCTCCATGAGGCAGGAGAATGTCAGACTTTTCCTCCCTTGTTTACCTAGCACCTGACGTAGTTCCTTACATACTTCTCTTTGTAGGAAATATTTATGAAATGAACGCATGGACTTCTGGAAGTACACCGCTTAGTCAAAGCAGAGAGGAATCTCGTGACAGTGTTCTCCCTACATTTTCCCAAATTCAACACATTCAGGCGTCCCTGTTGAGATATTGCTTGTAAACATTTCTTAGATATGTGAAAAGATTTGGAGTCTATACTTCCTTCTAGATCCCTGTTAACACTGAACTCGACTTAACACCCGCTTTAAACAGAGACAGGCGCGGAGACTGCGATGAGGAAGTGATGGGAGCAGCCGTGTGCTGAGGTTCACAACGTGCCAGCGCTTAATCTACTGCTGAGACCTCACGACAGCCTATAAGGTAGGATCGTAATTACTGTCTCTGAGGAAAGTAAACTCGGGTTCCCAGGGGTTAACGACTTAACTAGGGTCACGCCGTGGGCAAGTGGCCCGGTTGGGATTCGAGTCTGAGTCCACCTTCCTCCAAAAGCTGTGTGCTTGACATGCACAGCCAAGAAAAAATAAACAAATAACCCTGGTCTTTGGCTCCTGGCCCAATGGAACCTGGCTTTTCTCTTGGTCTCCACCCTCTCCAAGACAGGGTGAGGAGGCAGTGAGGGGAAGGAACCACCAGCTCTGAAGTCACTCCGCCAGGCACCCTGCTGGGATGCAAGGAGATGGTTCGCATGTTCTCAGAGGTTCGAGCCAGCACAGGGGGCTCAGCAATGGCATAAAGTGAGGCACTTCCTCTCTCCTCCTCTGTTCTCTAGCACTCCCCACACCCAGGCCCAGGACCCGGGCACTTACTTGTGACGCACAGCTTGGGGCACAGACTTCTGGGCTGGGGGGATCTGAACTCGGGCAGCCTCCCCCATGGCCTGGATCCAGGCTTCCTGCTCCTCGGGGCTCTCAGCACTGAAGAAGTAGGTGCGGACCCCGGCGTGCTCAGCCTGTGGGGAGAGGCAGTGCGTGGAAACGGCTCCGGCCTCGTCCACCCAGCACACAGTCACCTGTAGAGAAAAAAAAATGGTGGTCAGAAAGGCTGTTCCCTTGGCCTGCAGAGTTTTTTCCCACAAGGAGCTCAGGAGCAATGTGGGGAGGGTGGCCCACAGCCATCCCAGGTATCTGCCATGGCTAGCTCTCTGGACACCACGAGGCAGCCCGGGTAAGCTTACCTGTCCCACCGGAGGTGATTATAAGTAGGAGGGACAATTACCACACCCAGTCTCCCATCAAATTGCATCTTTGACTCTAAGGGCAATTACCCAATGTCTGGGAGAGATGCCCCCTAGCACACGCCAATCTCTTGGCCTCTGAGAAGCTAGCACTGTCTCTTCTGTGCAGAGGGACAGCCAGGCCTCTCTCCACGGGCATGCAAGGGGCATGCACAGACCGTCAGAGCACGCTACCTAGTTGGCGGCCGAGAGCAGGTGCGGCAGGCGGGACCCCAGAAGAGAGTTCCTGTCCAGAGGAGGGGTCCTCACGCGGTCAGAAGGAGGAAAAGCAGAGAACAGGTCAACCAAACACCAGAGGGAGAGACAGAAGATGACGTGGCAGGAATGTTAAGGTACAGACAGAAGTGGGAGCTATTCAGATCACCCCCTTCCACTCGGTGTCACCCTTGGGACAACAGCACCCAGCAATGCCCAGTTCAGCCCACCAGAAGGGGGAGCTTGCACCAAGGGAATTTTGGCTGGTGGTGGAGAGAAGTCAGGGCATCCGAGCACTAACCCTAGCTCAGTTCCGACCAGCTCTGGCTTTAATTGACTCAACTATTGAATGGGGAGGGGTCTACCTGGTGAAACCCAAGATTCTTAGGCCACAAAGAAAAGATACTCCAGAGCGAGATTCTTTTTGGGACCTCTGCATGCTCCCTTAGGTGAGACCTTCAACCTCCCAGAAAAAGCAAGTAGCCTTGTTTTCTCCACCCAGCATGAGAGATCCCCAAGTTATTGAGTCTCAGATGGAAACCTCGTTTTGGTTTCTGATCCCTGGGTGCTAAATCTTGGGTCTCTGGGTTTGGAAGGAGAAGACAGGGCTCCTTTGACCAAGCACCAGAGCTCTCCTAAGCAGCAGTGTCAAATCCAACACCCTCCGAATGCTTTCTCGTCTGAACCTTCCCTCCATTGCAGCCCTTTCCCCTGCACAGGGTTTATTTTCGACAGGAACCCTTACCCAGTGCGGTGTACCCTCCTTCTTTAGGGACAGAGATGGGCCCCCTTCCTCTGGATCTGCCAGTCCCTACCCTCCAGCAAGGGGGCCCAGCACGTCCGCAGAGGTAGGGAGATGCTGAGGAAAAGCGGTGGGTGAAGAGGCCCAGCCAAGTCACAACCTCTGGGGTGAACACAGCGTTATCACAGAGGAGAGAGAGACACAGCGGGGACTCACAGGTGTGTCCTGTGGCTGGGAGAAGTGGGCAGCAAATGAGTTAATTTAATGAGCCTTCTGTGAGTGCAAAGCTCTGCTCTGGGCACCAGTCACAAGAAAAGTAAAGACATGCTTTTTGCACTTGAAAGCTCACAGTCAAGCTGGTGGACACAACAGGCCAACATGCCCTTGGGGAAACAGGAGGGAGAAAAGGCCTGGGAACAACTGCTGGCTAAAGGGCAAAAAGGGGAAGGCAGAGGGCTGGGGGCCGGGGACAGGATAGAGAAAATGATGGGGAGCGGAGAGGGGACACCAGCTTGGAACCAGGAAAGGGGACCGGAGAACTGAGGGGGCTGCCCCAGTGGGGTAAAGTCCCCTGAGCTGTGGGGCTGGGTGGGATAGGAAGAGGTTAAGGCAGGCATTCAGCAGTGGGCGAGGCAGGAACAGTCCTGGCTCATTATCAGCCATCCAAGAGTTGCACTTGGTAGTGTAGCAGGACAAACCTCCCATCTGTCTCAGTTCCCCTCCCTTCCCTAGGGAAGGGCCGCTGATCAGCCACAATTGGATCCCTTTGTGACCACGGAGCACAGCCCTCTGAGTTGGGTTTAAAGAGGCAGTAAACTCCTTGGGGGGTGGGGAAGAAGGAGAGGGGCCGATGGGCACATGAGATCTGGGGTTTTGGTGGGTGCATGTCAGTCATCGGGATGCTGATCCGATGCCTACTGAGCTCCGGGTTGGCGTGCGCATGTGTCTGCACAGGTCTGGAAGGGAGGGTACGACAGGCTGTCTGACTGTGGGGGTGTGTGTGGGCTCCTGTGTACAGCAGGGTTGTTTGTTGTTGGTTAAACAGCCTGTTCCTATTTCCCCAGCTAGAACCCGGCTCCCTGGAGCCAGTTTTATTAATTGTTCATTCTGTTCACACCTCTCACACAAGGACCCGGGGAGTATAAACTAATTACGTGCCAAAGCAGTCCCTCCTTGCTCCCCAGAGCAGCACCTGAGTATGCTGCCCACCTCTTCTCTGTGACCAGAGTCTGAAAGGACAGAAGTGGGCAGAGTCTCTGAGGCTCAGGCACTGACCTGGCATGACCTGCAGGTCCTAAAACCATGGCTTTCGATTTTCAGGGCCGTGGACAGCAATTGGGAGAGAAATCTTTGTACTAAGAAAATACATGGCCAACATCAGAATTTCATACTTGAAAAATGAAATTGGGTCTTTACATCAGAAGTTACGAAAAGGGCCTGGGATTTTATTGTTTTAAATGGGTCATGAATTTTTAAATGTGGAAAAACCCTGCCTAGGATGAGCCAGCTGCAGCCTTTGATGGGCGGATCCCCGGGGCTCGAAGGCGCCGCTCTGAGCAGGCCTGTGAGGCCCAGCTTCCTGGGTGCTCGCTCTCGGAATGGTCTACATGGGGTTTTCTTCTCTGGACTGTAATGAGACTCAACTCCTGATTTTTTCTAGGGATTAAAATTTTGGCAAGTTTGACTGTGGGTCTGGTTCCCTGGGCCCAAGGTGGGGCAGAGACTTTCCAGGAAGGACCACACAGCAGCCCCCAACCCCCACCTCAGCCCACTGCTGCTGCCTCTGCTGCAAGTGGTCTCCCTGGCAACGGGTGTCAGGTCACTGGGCAGAGGGTCCGTGGGCTCAGGACACAGCTGGGCTACATTTATCGATATTTGTCCTAACGGGGCTGATATACTCCTTCCTCCTCCCCTGGGAAAAACTGCATCATCACTGAAGCTCACCTCTACTGGCCCCGCCCCGGAAAGAATCACCCCTCTGACCCCTGAGGAAAGGAGAGGGGGTCCTGGCATGGCCTCGCTTTAACCTTACAACAGCCTGTACCGAGTCCAGGGGCCACTGCCCAATCCCTCCCTCCACCTCCACTTGAGACTCCTTCAGGAGATGGCTCGTCCATCCCCCTCTGCTCTGGGAGAGCAGGCCTCCCCCTCCACCTGACCCCGGAGAAGAAGACCAGCTGACCTTAAAGGTGTGCTTTCGGCTGATGTTGTCCGAGGGCTGCACCGCAGCCACCCGGAAGCTCAGGAGTGGGATGCTGCCCAGGATGCTCTCCTCCTTCTCATCTGTCAGGAAACAGAGGCACAGGCGAGATGTGGGTGCACACGTGTGTGCGTGCGGGGGGAGGAAAGAGGAGAGTGTCAGCCCTATAGATAAATAGCAACAAGCAATAAATGTCTGCTGCTCATCAGTATCTGTCAGGCCCTTGTCACCATGCAGGTCGTGCTCTACACGGCGCCAAGAGGCACGCTCCCTGGAGCAAGAATGCTGGGGCGCACAACAGCTCTGCAGAAGTGCTGCAGACACGGGGGCTCTGGAGAGGGAGGGAGCTGACGTTCTAGTACACAAGTAAGCAAGTAAGGCAGAGCTAACGGTTTGGAGCGGTCGATCTGTGTCTGGCGCTGTCCTAAGTGAAATGCCTCCATGGATTTGGCTCTCCCAACAACTCGATGAACAGGTACCGACTGTCATGGCCCCCGTTTTAAAGGTAAGGAGGCTGGAACACAGAGAGGTGAAGTAAAAGGCAACTTAACCGTCCAAGGTTACTGAAGCAGAAGGTCGCAGACTGCTCTTCGAACCCAAACTATCATTCTGAACCACCCCTCCTATGCATGGTGCCTCTCCACACAAGACTGTCCCAACGGCCACACACATAGCAGGCTAATGATGGGAGAGGGCACGGCAGAGCAGACAGCCCCATCTTTGGCTCTGGCTCCTCGGAGTCACTGTTTCTAAGGTTCGCCCAGGCACTCAGCAGCTTGCTTTGTCCTCTCCTGACATAGACCCTCCCTTTTCTGTCCCCGTGTCTCCACAGAAAGATGTGCCCCTACAGGGCCTCCTCCTGGCCCTCTGGTTCCTGGATCAGGCTAACAATCAGCCTGTTACATGATTCATCCTGGATCTCCAAAGGAGCCTAATGGGTTACCTAGTCGGGCCCCCAGCTGCCAGCAAGAGGTCAGAAAGGGTGGGGGTGTTCTGTTGAACTGGGGGCACGGGCGGGGGGGCAACTGTGAAGCCAGGGCAAGACTCTCCCCGCTTATTCCCGGGATTGCTCCTTATTCCCGGGCTGGGGACACTGTAAAAACCTCAGATAGGATTCAGAAGTCTCTTAGGGATTATAAACTCCACTAGTTCCCCTTCTCTTCTTACTCATCACCTGCACGAGACACTAGGCCCACCTTCCAGTTTCCTGTGCAGGCTTCAGCCAGAGAAGGGCTAAGCCAAAGGAGCAGGAGAGATGGGCTGGGACCCAGGGCTTCTTCAGGAAAGCAGAGGCCATCCTCATCTGGAGGAGACGGACCCCCTGTCTAGACCTGTCCAGGCCTGTGTTTAGGGGGTCTCCTGGGAGCATCTCTCCGTGGCCAGTGACCCCTATCGCAGTGCAGCTGTTTAAGGGTCTGTCCTCACGCCAGGCCCAGAGTCTCTCCTCTGCACAGAGCCTGGCTTTCCCCAGTTTTGTCCATACTCTGGCCCCAGTGCAGCCCTCTATCCTGGGGCCCAGCCTGGGCACATCCTTCTCCCCCAATGTTGGGGCTTCCTCTGTGACTGGACCCTGTATGTGCAGCCCCTTACTGATTTTTCTCTTCAGGGTTCAGGTGGCAGCAATTTAGGATACGGAAACATCAGCGTTGTGGGGGATCACTGGGTACAGCCTTTGTTTGCCAAAGTTAATGATTCACTGAATTGCTCCTAAGAGGCCGGAAAAAGTCAGGCTCTGCCATTCCTGGGGCATGGAGGGGCATGGAGGAGAAGGGAACAGCCTCCCTTTGCTGCAAAGTCATTTCATCCTTCTCTTCCCAGCACCCGGCGTCAGCGTGACAGGACCACCACTGTCATCAGCCTCACTGGTTCCCTCCAGCGCCCTCCTTGACACGATGTTGCTGTATATATTTTTAAAATACTTTCCTAGAGAGTTATCAGATCTGTGCTCTGCTTTCATTCATTCATTCATTCATTCATTCAGTTAATTATTTATTTATTTTGAGAAGGTTGGGAGCGAGTGCTGAGTGGGAGAAGAGGGCAGAAGCTGGGAGTGGTCGTTCATTCCACCCTGGGGAGCACCTCCAATGTGCCACTCACTGTTGTAGGCACTGTGGATACAGCAGTGCCCAAAACGAACAAAAATTGCTGCCTTCACGGATTGGACAGTGCATCCACGGGACGGGAGGCATGCAAACCGCAGTTAGCAGGTGACCTACAGTAGTGACTAGGGACCTTCCTCTCTTCCTCCTTTCCTCCCTCCTCCCTTGGCCCGGAACTTCACCATCTGTCACATGACAGTTCGGTTCACCCCCTATATCACCAGCAGGACCCAGGACTGCGCCTGAAACCCAGTAGGCACTCCGTAAGTATTGAATGTGAGTGAGTGAATGCATGAGAAAGTGAGCTTTGCCTTTATCCCACCGTGATATCCCCACTGGTGACAGAGACTGCAGGGGAGAGGTATGCCCCAGCCCAACTTCCATCTACAGCAAAGCCCAGCTATCCAGCAGGAGGGGGAAGAATGGCGAA
The DNA here is from genome assembly GCA_030015415.1 of Cynopterus sphinx. Taxonomy (NCBI): domain Eukaryota; kingdom Metazoa; phylum Chordata; class Mammalia; order Chiroptera; family Pteropodidae; genus Cynopterus; species Cynopterus sphinx. The sequence goes on along the minus strand of CM057392.1, from coordinate 19,820,643 downwards.
CCCTGGCTTCCGCAGCCCCCACCGGCCCGGGGGCAAGCTCACCTTTGTAGTAGAAGAGGCAGCGATCCACCAGCACGAACCAGCGCTTATTCCACTGCTTGACCCCAGAGCTGGCCTGGCGGGCACATGGACAGACAGAGAGCAGGGACCTTAGCTGGGCATGAGGAGGAGGGGGGTGTGGCGGGAAGGGCCCTGCACTAACTACAAGGACATCCTGCCTCTGGTTGCAGCTCGGCCACTGACAAGTTGCAGCAACTCTCTTGAGACCCCAGATGCAAAGAACGGACATTGGGAAATCGCCTGTGACCTTCAGTTCTGTCATCCTGGGCCTCATTGCCTCCCTCGGGGAAGGTGAAAGGGGAGAGAGATGAGCCAGAATGAGTGAGCAGAGGACAGGCAGGGACAGTGGCAAGGCCAGTGGGGGGAACTGTTGGACCCCAGACTTAAAGGACACATCACCACCACCACCTGCTTTCGTAGCAAGAGGGACCTCCCGAGGATGAGCCAGTGGGCAGCTCCGATCGGGTGGGTGACCTAACATATTTCAAAATCACTGTAGCTGCCTATCAGTGATCTATTTGGATTCCCAAATATGATGCTAATTGTTCTGTGTCATTTGGAGAAGATACTCGACTTCTCTGGGCTTTCATAAAATTAGGGCATGCGAAGACATGCCGAAATAGACAGGGACCATTGTAGCCACAGAGGAGTACAGTGCTAGGAGAGGAAGGCAGTGGGCACGGTGGGCAGAATGGCAGAGGAGGCTCACCTGTTTGAAGAGCCAGCCCGCCTTGCTGACAGGTGCACTGGGGTTCCGCTTCATGGAGTGTGAGCGCTTCCCAAAGGCAATGGCCTTGCGAGAGGTCCGGGTGGCCTGGCAGCAGAGAGAGGAGCTGGCCTGCCTGCCTCCCTCCCCTGCTCCCTGCTCCACTGGCGAGGGGAGCAGCTGTATCTCTCCTGGCCTGCCCCGAGGTGCCCTCACATTCAAAGGCCCACGTGTGAACTTGGATCTGCTCCTAACTCAAGGTCATACATGGCTTCTCAAGTCTTTGGGTTTTCTTCTTATTTCTAAAATAGGTCTCAAAATAATAGTCCTCTCTGTCTGGCAGTGCTGGGGACTTTTGGGGTTTTCTTGAGAAAATAAGACTTTTCATTTCACTCTTGGCCTGCCCTTCTTCCACTGTCCTTACTCCCTACCCCTTGCATAACCCATTCAACTGCAAGTAGCTTCCCTACATCATCGTTTCTCAGTCCTGTTCATTCTCAAATGTCCAACACACCACAGAGCTAAGAACGTTCACGCGAATGTTCTCCCGGCTCCTCATTGCCACGTGCACACTGTCATCCTTCCATATTCTGACAACAATCTCTTTCCTGAAGACCCAAAAACCTTCCTTTTTCCACCATGTAGCCCTTCTTATTATTATCGGCTGCCAGATGATCCTTTCAGAGTCAGTCATCCTTTTCATTTTAAGTCTTGCCACCACTGTGGCACCACTGTTCTCGAGGATGACCCATCATACGACCTTGATGTCCTCAATGCCAAAATCTTCCACCACCACCCTAGAATGACGCCCATGGCCACACCCGAGACCTAGTTGGCCCCTAAGTCCCTTCACTGCTAACATCTTCAACTCTAGTATTCCCACCTTCTGAACACAACATTCCATCCTCTGGGCTTTCTCTTTCTGTCACTCAACTGCACACGCTTTTCTACTCCACTGGGGCCTCCAGCTCCTTAGTTCTTCCCTTTCTCCTGGATCCATCAGCCATCAGCCACCTCCTTGTTTGAGTTATTTCCCTGCAAAGCTGAGGCTCTGTGGTAGGTCAACTGCAATCTCAAACACCCACCTGTGGTCTTTCTGCTCAATCATCTCTAAAATTCCAAGATTAATCAAAGTAGCCACCCCCGACACACACACACACACTCACATTCACACTCACACTCACAGGAAGATTATGGTGCTGCTCGAGGAAAATCACACTGCAGTGCAGGTGAGGCCACCGCAGATCCACGGTCCCCAGCCCCAGTTGGGCTCAGCTCCAAGTGGCATCTCCACTCCACACCCCCACCGGTCTCTCAAGCCTGCAGGCTCCCCGTCTGCCCTCCCCACAGTGGACCCGGGTCCTCCTCCATGGAGAAAACTGAGCTTATCAGACATGCACTTCCTCAATTTCATACCCATTTACCTAGAAAATTACTTCTCTTACCACTATCTGTGTCTCTTTCCCTCCGATGTCAAAAGAAGCAGCTCTGTCCTCCTCTCTAAGGCTAACATATCCCAGCCCCCATCTTCCGACGCTGCTCCACCAATGATCTCTCCAATCTGTCTTCAACTTTTCCTTTTCCATGGGCTTCTTCTCCTCGGCAAACGTGCTCAGATATCTCCATCTTAAAGCGTCCGTCCCTCTCTCTGTCGCTCTCCCTCTCTCTTCCTACCTCCCCCATGAATGCCTGTCACCTGTATCTGCCGTCAGGAAACACCTTCCCTCCCTTCCCTGTTTCTCCTCAGGGATGAGCTACCGGGGAGAGTCTTGCTCCCCTCCTCCCACTCACTCCTAAACCTCCTCCCCCTCTTCTGTGAAATGGCTCTTGCAATGTCTTTGAGTAAGGCTGCTCAGTCCTCGACCACTCCAAAGCACTGGACAATCTTAACCTCTCTGTCCTTCCTGAAACTCTCCTTTTGGTTTCTGCGATACTGTTCTTCCTTTCCAACACCTCCGTCTGTGGCCATGCCTCCTCAGCCTCCACCCCTGTTCTAAGTGTTTGTGGACCTTACTGAAACTTCTGTCCTTTTATTCTTGTTTATTCCATTATACGTTATTCCTGTAATCTCACCTATACCCATCGGCTCAACTACCATCAATATGCTGAAAATTTCCTAATCTATATCTAAAATCTCTCTCCTAGCCCCAGTGCATTTGGTTATCTAACCACGAGTAAGAAAAGTGCAAAACCAAACCATCCTCTCTCTAACCAAGCCTGTTCTTTAGTATTTCTCATCTTGGTGAATGGTACAATCCGGCCAGTCACCCAAACCAGAGCTCTGAACCACCTCACACTGTTCCCTTCATCCCTTTATACTGTCATTTATGCGGGTCTGATGAGTCTGCCTTCCTCAAAGTTCTCAGATGCGTTCTTTCCTCTCAGATTGCACTTGTTGCCTCACAGGTTGTCATCCCTTCTTGCTGTCCATCCCCTGCCATAAACTGAGGCTATCTTTCTAAAACACAATGTAATCGTGTCACTCTTGTTGAAAATTTCTTACTACTGCTCACCACTTAGCACAGCACACAAGAACAGGTCTATGACACCTGGCAGGGCCCATGGCCCACCTTCTGTCATGCCAGCAGACAGGCCCTGCCCCTGGTCGGGCCTCACTCCTGTGCTTCTCGCACATCCCATATGCCTTTGCTCACTTGCTCTCCCATGGAGGGTTGGGGAGCCCATCTCCCTTATCTGCAAATCCCCAACTCATCGTTTAAAGCCTAGTGAAGACCCCGACTCCACAAACCTCCCTGATCCCTCTCAGCAGTTAGCTGCTCTCTGCTCTCCATCATTCTGAGGGTCTAAACCTCGTCACACTGCAATGTTAGCGTTTCATCTTCTTCACTAGACTGTGCGCCCTTCACAGGGAGGAACTTTTGCTTATCTCTTTATTGCCAGAGCCTAGCAAAGAATCTGGCTATATTAAACATTAATAAAGTACTTATACAAGGAAAAAAAGAAGAAATTGGGCTTTATTATAAAATATCCCCCAAACTGGGAGATAAAATCATTTTCTGAACCTTACTAGTGAAAACCCACATACAATGGCTGAGATTAGCCATCGGAAGAAGTCATCTACTATCCTAAGCATAGGCAAGTCCCCAAACCCTTCCCTTTCCTCTCTGTCAATCATCTGTCATAGCTTCACCTCCTCTCAGCAACCTAGAAGCTACTCCAAGCAGTTCGCCACTTCAGCCAGTCTTCTGCCAACCCCTCCATGCTCCAGCCTCCTTATCTTTCTGCCACTGCTTCCCAGCAAGCCTCGGCCTTAGGCCAATCCAACCACCCGCCTTCCCTGCTTCCACAGCCAGGCTGCAAGCGTTGCTGGATGAAATCACACACCTGGGGATAAGAGCCACGCAGATTCAGCCCAGGACCTCAGATGACCCTTTGACATTATTGGGCAGTATTCCATATGTACCTTGTTGACCACTATTCCCATTCTCCAAAGTTTGGGCAAATCCTCAAGCCCCTAAATGCCTCTCCACCCACCGCCCTCCTCTCAGCAGAAAACCTCCCACTTCCCTGGAAAAGCCAAGAAGGTCAGCTGGAACCCTTTTTAACCTCCTGGTGCCCCCACTCCCATGCCTTTTTTATGCAGCCTCAGGAAGAGTGCCCCTTCCCTACTCAGGCCAACAGCAAGCACCTCTGCATCTGACTCCTGTCTCCACAGAAATGCGACTCACTATTTCCTTTCTCCTGAACCTATCTCCTGGGCCATTCCCCTCCTGACTCTAACTAACATCTTGAAGCAAAATAAAATGAACAAAGAAAATCTACCTCCATCTTGTGCAAGACCTTCCAGCTCCCACCCACTGTCCCTCATTTCCCTTAACAGTCAAGTTTCTTTAAATATGCTTTTTGAAATATTCTAAACATTTCAGAAAAGTAGAGAATAAATCGCCACTACGTGTTGGGTTTTTTGTTTTTTTCTAAAAAGAACATGACAAACAGAGCTGAAACTCCCTTTGAGGCCCTCCCCCAGCTTTTTTTCCTCTTTAGGGGCAACCACTGGCCTGTCCGTGGTTACATGCTTGTACTGCATATTTATTTATAAAAATGTAGCGTTGCTTTCCATGTTAGTACATTTTACATAAATGATATTTTTCACATTCTGCAACTTGCTTTGTACTCAACTTCATGTTTCCCATATTTAACCTTGTTCCTACATGGAGCCCTGGTCCATTTAATTTCCGAGATTACTCCATTGCAGGACTAGACCACCATCGACTATGCAGTTCCTTAGAAGAGCAGTGTCTACTTACTCTTCAGTGTTTCTCCATCTCCCCTCGTACCCCGTCTTTAGCCCTCTCTGGCTTGTCTTCTGCCCTCATCACACCACTGGAACTTGTGAGGCTTCTAATGACCACAATGTTGTTGAACCCCATGGACGCTCTCATCCAGGTAAGACATCTTACTCGACCTCTCGGCAACATTTTTCTGAGACTCTCTTCCTTCCTCCTCCCTTTCTGAGCTCTCAATCGCATGTCCTTCATGAGTTACTCTTCCTTTGCTGTCCCCCTGCATCGGTGGTTCTCAATGAGAGTGGGGCAATTTTGTTCCACAGGGGACATGTAACAATGCTGGAGACATCCTGGTTGTCACACAGTGGGCGGCATCTAGTGGGCAGCGGCCAAGGATGCTGCTCAGCATCCCCTAATGTACAGTCACACACAGCAAAGGATTAGCCAGCACAAAATGCTAACAGGGCTGAAGTTGAGAACCCCTGCTCTAGACATCAGTTTTCTACGAGCCTCTGGCCTGAGTGCCTCACCTGCTCTTGGAGCCTGAGGACAGAGCTGGGCAGGCTAAAACGCTTCCTAGATTCCTGCCTGACAACCTGCCTTGGAGGCTGGACTCACCCGTATGCTGGGCCGCTCTGGAGTGACCTCGGACACCATGTTGTGGTTGGATATGTCACTGTTGGTGGTAGCCGGGCGTTTCCCACCTGCTTTATTGGACATGTCCAAGGCCGATCTGATTTCAAGTTGTCCAGAAGAGAAGAAAGAGACTAGTCAGAACCAAGAAACAGTGAAAACCACCCTTCGCGTTCCCACCCTGCCACCCACTGTTCCAGCACCAGGCACAAAATTTGATCTCCTAAGTGCTGTCAGGAGTTCATCTCGGCTGCTCCCTTAACTCTTCTGAGATTATATGCCCGTAATCCTGAACATTCTCCTCTTTCTTGTAAATTTATTTTAAAAACCTCGACCTTAGGACTCTGAAGTCCCTTTCCTTCTAATTTAAATGACACAGCAGCCCAGTGGCCTATGAAAGTCATTTAATTTCCTCTCTTCCTCCCCGCGTTCCTCCCTTTTTTATTTTCTTCCTTCTTTCCTTCCTTCTACTGAGCCAAGAACCAGAGCAAGTGGAATTAACATTTGGCTCTCGTGGTTATATCAGATTCCCTCACTGTTCCCCTCAGAGGTCCCTGGGGATATGCCAGCCTCAGCCCCATCTCAGTCCTCTAGCTCAGCCTACGGGACACACCAACCTGAAATCTGTTAGATTCTGTGAAAAGTAGATGAGGGTGTCAGAAGCATCCAGTCCTCGGAACCGAGGGGAGTGACCCTAAATTCCTGTGCTCTCGTCCCCACCTCACTCCCTTTCCCTTCCCAGCTGCAAAGTGGCAGTGGGGTGGTGGTAGTTATGGATGAAAAGGTCAGGTAGTAAATGGGGCAAACTTACGTTTTCAAGTCAAATTTTTTGTTTTCTTCGGGGACCTGGCCAGTCACTGGGTGTAGAAATGTGTTCCGTCTTTCATTGTGGCTATAGAGGCAAAAAGGAGAGAAGTTGTGGTCCATATGAAGAAAGCAGAGACACAAGCCAAGGGTAGACAGGCCCTGGGCAATGACAGGAACGGTGATCACATCGGAGCTTGTCCCTCGGTCCTCCAGTGAGACCATGAGGTAAGATGCAGGCAAGATGGAGGGCTTGGCTATAAGGAAGCAGTGGGGAAGACACCTTTCACTATTTGTTGTCTAATTATAAGAGGCTGGAAATAGCCCCACCTAGCCCTCTCAGTGGTCTTCCTCAGCGCGGATGCGGGTGGGGCCGGAGGGGACTCCAATGGTCAGGATTTCACCTGTGGCAGGCCTCTTCCCGGGGCAATGACTGCCAGCGCCCCACATAAAAACTGCTCACTCGTTTCTGCTGAAAGCATTCTCTCATGACCTTGGACTCGCTCCTCTCCTGCTCTATGTAACGCCTCCTTAAATGTAATAAGATATCCTGAGCCGGGACCCTGACACATGCTCCGAGTCCCGGTCTCCCCATCTACAAAGGCTCTGGATAGCGCTGAGACCTGGGAGTTCTGTCAGGCAGGGAGGTTAAGAGCTGGCTCAACAGTCAGACCTAATTACGGGACGTGTGGCCCCGGGGTGGGGTGCTGTGAGGACAGCCTGCAGGAAGCAGGGCGCATGGACCAGGGCGGGGTCTGTGCAGAGGCAGATGGGGAGCAGTATTGTGGAGGCTCCTTTGGGAGTCCTGCTGTGGCTCTTCTGGCTGACTGAATGCCAGGCTCGTTCCCTGGTGGCTCTCTGGGGAGATGGGGAGGAAGGGCAGCAGAAAGGGCTTGGAGGGGGCTGCTGCAGTGGGTCTAAGGCACAAATGGCAGTCATCTGAGGTGGATTCCGCACGCAGGGGACCACCTGGCAAGAAAGTTGTGGGAGAGTCAAGCATGCAGCCAGTGGGGGGTGCTGGAGCAGTGTTGAGGTCCTCGTCACCCACCCCTCTTAAGCGATACCCGTGAGAGCTCAGAGCAGGCTCAGCCCACGCCAAGAAGCAGGTGCCTAGACAGAGCCTGCTCGGGCTGCACTGAGGCTGTGGGTTCTAGCACCAGCCACACGAGCACTGAGCACGCCCACAGCAGAGGGCCCGCTGGTCAGCCAGGACAGAGGAAAGAGGTCTTAGCTTGGTTCCTTCAGCTGCAAGAGAGAAGAAAAATAACTTTTCTGGGGACCCCTTTTCAATAACCCTGGACACATCTGAGCTCTTGGGCTGTCTACTGAAGCTAAAGATAATATCAAAAGGTATTTTTTCAGCTCCCAGATCAAATTCAAAGACATGCAGCACATAAAAGCACAGCGGGCAGAGGCTACAGCCTAGGGGAAAATCTGGGTTTTACCACCCAGGCTTGTTGGCTAGGACCCTGAACCTGGCCAGCGTCCATGGGGCCTGGATTCTAACACTAGTACATTGGTCACCTGCTCCCAGCTTCTCAAACTCTCTTCCTCCCTCCCTCCTTCCCAGGTACAACCAAGAGGCTCTCCTTGACTTAACCGCAGGGGATCTTTGAGCTGTTTACAGTCACCTTCCTCCCTGGCTCTGCTCCAAATAGGGGTCCAGAGGGCAGGAAGTCTGTGACAACTAAAATCCTCCAGGTGCCAAGGTCTCTGCTTTTTCCTAGTGGCACAGAGCACCTGCCCTTTCTCACCCCAGCACTCTTCTGCTCTATATGCTCCTGTGGTAACTGTGATGGAAAGTTCCCTGCAGGTAATGATACACACACACACACACACACACACACACACACACACACACACACGCGCGCGCGCACACGCACACACAGCCTGCTGTCAGCCACACGGACAAGGAGAATTTCTCCCTGCCCCAGACTCTCCTACCCAGCAACCCCTACAAATGACGTCCTCTCTCCATCCCAGCGCTACCAATTTCAAAATAGCTTCCCCTTGACAAGCACTGCAATGCAGCAACCACTGACCTAGCTACTCTTCCTCGCCCAGGTCAGGTCAGGCAGGCCCCTCACTCGGATGCCCCAGATCCAGAGAGCTCCCAGCTCCGCCTGCTTTCACTTCGGATGGCTCATGTCCATTGAAGAAATCCCTACCTGACCCGGCGATCAGCCCGAAACTTCAACATCTTTTTGGCAGCTCTGTCCCCCCGTTCGGCAGCCTAGGAGGACCTGCTGGCCACCCCGCTCCTACCATCCCTCTGAGCAGTAAGTCCTCCAGTCCCGCGCAGGGCCTTGGCTGAGTTCCAGACACGGCTGGTTCCCCCTCCTCCTGACTCCAGCATGAGGAAAGGGGGAGGGCTCTCCCCGGGTGGTGGGAGGGGTGCCCAGGTGCCCTAGGGGGCCTGTGGCTCCCCAGCTTTCAGCCCATCAGAGTTCGAGGCAGAATAAGTGAGCGGAGGATGATATCCTCCCGGTCCAAGTCCCCAAGGAGAAAAATGCTGAAATGGAGAGCCAGGCATACGTGGAGCAGGTGTACCACGTCCAGGTAGTCCGACTCACTGAGCTAAGGACACAGAGCAGCTGGGAGGGCGGAGGAGTCCGGGGCCGCATGCCCATCTGCGCGGCTGAGACTCAGCCGGCCCACCTGCAGGAGGGTAGTGTCCCTGCCTCCGGGCTCCCAGCGCAGAACGCAGGCCCTCAGGCTGGATCGCCTTGCTTCCCAGAGACCGTTTGCTCCTGTGGACACAGGGTTAAATGAAGCTCCAGATTCGTGAGCTGTTGCTGCGCTGCCTGGAAGCTGAGGTTGATTAAGTCTCCGCTCTCCTCTCAGCCTTCCCAGCCGCCTTCTGTCTGGACAGGAGCAGAATGAGCGAAGCTTCTCTGCCACGTTCCCCTACGTGCTCCCTTTGACACAGCCCCAGCTTGCTTGCCCTCTGCTTGGGGTGGTCCAGCTAATGGGGAGCACGTGGGCGCAGGTGTGGTGAAGACAGAGCTGGTGGCAAGGACTGGCTTCTTTGCTCAGGGGGAAATTAAAGGCAAGCTTCCTCCCAAAGCTCATGAGAGGAGGGCAGCAAATGGGGCTCAAAGGGGGGTCACTGTGTGTTTATTTCCGAAAATCTTCCCAGATGCGATGTGGTAAATTCCAGCTGGTGACTGACAGATCTGCTCAAGGGCAAAGAGGTCTGCCTTGTTGTTCATTCCCCCGACCTTTCCAGACACCAAAGATGGTCAAATCTCCCTTTCTCTTAAGGTCCTGCATGACTTAGGGGCCTTGGACTGCAAGGGCCTCTGAAGGTCATCTCCGCTATCCCCTTGCCTCCAGACAAGCCCATTGGCTCTCCAATCAATCTCATTAAGTGCCTTGTTGGAAAGGTTCTAGCAGAGACGGCTCCAGACCCACTGCTATCTTATACGGCCGAGAAGTTCTTTTTGATACTAAATTTCAGTTCCTCTGGCTTTCAAGATTATTCCATATTTGGATGACAGAATTATTACTGACTAATGTGATTCCTTTTAGCAGCACCAGGCAATCGGTTGACATCATAGTCTGTTGTCACAGCAATTCTGTGATGTCACAACAGACACTGAAAGGGAGGGGCTGATCTAATTTTTTTGGATTGAGGACAGAACTCGGTCAGAGAACAATGCAATCAGCGAATGAAAAGGCAAAGAGCATCATTTAACCCACGATGAGACAAGTTGGTCAGATATAGCTGGGCCGATAATACTTAAATATCAACAGCTGCTGATATTTCAGTAACTAATCCTAATCCAAAAGGTCAATATATTCAGACTTCTATCGGTACTTTCGCAAATTCCTTGGTGATAAGAGGCTTCAGCTTCCAGATGCCACACTCTCCCTGTCCCTAGTCCAGATACTTGAGCCAGTAACTTGCTCTCCGCGCTTGCAGAGAGCTGGGCCCTCTCCTAATACACACTGTGGTCTCTGTTCACAGTAGAGGCTCAACAAATACTTATTGAATGAATGAGCAAGTGAATAAACAAAAAGAAATTCTCTATGCTCTGATTTCATTTTTAACCACCTGCACTTGGAGTCTGACGTTCTATTACCAAGGGCTTCCCTATCTCTACTCTCTCTTAAAATTAATTACTTCCTCTCCATGAGAGAAGCTGTTTCTGCCCCCACACCCCCTCACTCAGTTCCCCTGCCTGGTTCCCCCTTGAATATATAATTTGGCTTTGATCCACCTTCATTAGAAGGAGAAGAAAATTAAGCTCATCTGCACAGAAGGAGGGGGTGGAGGTACATTGGGAAAATAAGTTTTCTTCTTCTGGAAGCAAAAAAAATCCCCTTCAAGCTGAGCTCAGGGGGCCTCCCACAGCCTTTGCTTAAGTTGCAAGTTAAATTACTTCTCCCCGTGCCCAGCGACGACAGCACAAGGGGGTAGGAACAAAGGCTCAAGGGATTGCCCGGCCTCTTGAGAGCTCTGAAATCCTCAGGGTTACTTGAGCACACAGAATGCCTAGCTGGGGTTCTTTTCCTTTGCCACTAAATTGCAAAGAATGGCAGGTTTCCATTTCAGTTCAGACATCAAGAAGAACTTACCAGATGCAGAGCATTAATAAAAAGAAGACAAGGACAGGTCATCGGTTTTCTATTTCCCCTTCCTTTTCTTAGGGAAGGTCAAAGGGCCTTCATTTCCCAAGGACAAATGGTTATGAACACATGGCGCCCAATCCAAGGGAGAATCTCAGGGAAGAAAGGAGACGTGGGGATGGAGGCAGGAGCATCCCTGAACTCCCGGGATGCCCACCAGGTGCCCACTGCACCTACGAAGGCGGCCCCAGTGGGAGCACCTTCAGGGAAAGAGAATCGGCAGGACCCGTCTTTCAGTCCGAGATTCAACATGAATCAGCGCTCTGACTTGACTTCTTTGGCCCTAGTTTTCTCAAGTGCAAATAAGACACCTTGTAAATCTATGAAATAATAGCTGAAAACTTTCAAAATGTGAAATGTCTCATGTATTAGAGATAATAGTTACGATCATGTAAAAATCAAGAAGCGTGCCAGGTGCTGGAGCTAGAAGAGGAAATCTCACGGTCTCAGGGTTAAGAAGGCTGTGTATGGGGCAGGGGCTAGGCATGAGGGGGCTGGCATTCCAGAAGTGCTGAGACCATTAACAGCAAAGAAAAGAGGCAGATCCTCTCCACTTTCCAGGCACTTGTCTCTCCATCTAGTTGGGGCTTCCGTACAACTCAAGAGACACTCTTAGCCTTTTAAGTCTGAGCGACAGCCTCACTGCAGAGATGACGGCTTCCTGATTCCTCAGCAAACCTCCTCCACGAAAATCAGCATCTATGTGGAGTGGTATCTGGCACTACGCAGTCAAAAGTAAGAAATGCAGCCTGGGTCTTCACGACACTTTGCAGGCCTGCCTGCCTGCACACGTACGCACGCGTGCACACACACACCCAGGCCGGATACCCGGAGCTCCCACTGTGATAAATATTGAACAACTAGAGAAAGACACTCATTTCCTCCCACCCCTGAGCCCCTCTTGGTTATCTGCTGTACACTGAGCTGCTTCATTTCCATAGCTCCTGAGAATCTGCTGACAGAGGCTTAGCCTGGCCACGCTTTTCCATCCTGAGAATGCTTTGGCTTCTGGCATTACAGCTCATTAGGGGAGAGAGGACAGCGAGGTGAGTGGGAAAGACGGCTGCCTGTGGCCCATCCCTCCCACTTCCTTCGTTCCCCCAGCTAGCAAATTCCAAGCCAAGACTGTCTGCACTCCAGGGAGGATTTCTGCTGCCAACAGAGGAGGGGAAGGTGGGGAGAGGTTTGGCTCCCGCTCTCCACCTTCCCCTCTGGATCTCATCATTATTTTCAAGGCGCTTTATCTGTTCCGGCATTCTGTCCCAATTAAAAACCAGCTCGGTTTACATTTCCAAAAGCCCTGATGTGCCTGGTTCCTGGAGCTCCCCCAGCCATTCCTCGGAAAACATACACTGCCCCAGCCAACTTCTCCCTGCCAGAACCCCCAGTCCTCCCGACTACTGTTGCATACAGGGGAGAGGCCTAAGTGAGTCAGGCCCTGGTGGCACCTCAAGGTATTTGCAAGTGAGGACCCCTCTAAAGACACAGTCTCTTCCCCATTCGCTGCCTACAAATCAAAACACCCGTTCTGCGGGCTCTGGGGGCCTCACTCTCCTCTCCATCCTGGCCCCACCCCTCCTTCTACACCACAGTAATTCCCAAAATGGCAAGAAGAGGATATCCTCCTGCAAGCAAGCTTGGACCCTCCAAAAATGCTAAGCTACTGCGCTGAGCATCTAGGAGGTAAGACCCATGCTGCTCCCTTTTCTGGTTAATTCTGCCTGTCCTTATACCCATTCCCCACCCCCAGGGCCAAAACACTTTTCCTTACCCACAATAGCCAGTCATGGGACATGGGGGGCGGTCACTCCGAGCCGGGCCCCCACCGCAGACTGAAAGCAGAAGAGCTGGCTCATGAGCCAAAGGATGGGAGTCATAAATCAGGCCAGATCCGGTGTCCTCCCTTCCATCCTCTGTGGATGTCCTTCCCTGTCTCTCACTGTATTACCTCCCAGGCCCCGTCCGGAGCCTCAATGTCCCCTTTATTCCTATAATCGAAGAGAGGCAAGCCTAAGGCAGCAGGGTAGGTTTGGGAGGGTCTGTGTGCTCTTTTTCAGGGTAACGGCTCATCATGTGCGTGTGTGTGTGTGTGTGTGTGTGTCTATGTACCTACGTGTCTGGGTGTGCATTGTGCATATATGCATATCTATGTATGTGTGTGAGTGTATGTGTGTGATGTGTATATGTGTGTCTATTTGTGTGTAACATGTGTCTCTGTGTAGTATGTATATGTGTGTCTATGTGTATCTGTTGTGTGTACGATGTGTGTCCATCTGTGTATGCATGTGTATGTGTGTAGTATGTCTATGTGTCTGTGTCTGTGTGTATAATGTACATTGTGTGTGTCTATGTGCTGTGTGTGTGACGTGGGTGTACATGTGTTTATGTGTCTGTGGTTAGTGTGTGTGATATGTGTTTACGTGTGTTGTGTGTCTACATGCATACATGCCTATGTGTGTCTGTGTCCATATGTGTTTACGTGTGCATCATATAAATATGTGCAATATGTGTATGTGTGCACTGTGATGTGTGTATGTGTGTGTGTGTGATGTGTGATGTGTGTATGTGTGTAGTCTGTGTGTACACATATGTGTATATGTACGTGTTGCATGACGTGTGCCTATTGTGTGTGCAGTTTGTGTGTGTGTGGCGTGTGTCTATGTAAGTGTATACATGTCTATGCGCGTATGCATGCATCTGTGTGTACATGTGTGAACGTCTGTGTAATGTGTCTTCATGTGTATAGTGTGTATGTGTGTGTGTGTGTGTGTGTAAACGTGTGGGTATAAACATGCGCATGAGGGGAACATGAATATCTCCCTGGCAACTTCGTGGGGCATCTCCATGCTGATCTTCTACTTACCTCGAAGCGGGTTCTTTTACTTTATGAATTCCATTTACCTTCTGAAAAATGAAGATTACCAGGGCGGATATTCAGCCTTGCCATGCTGGTTGTTAAACTGTGGAACTTCTTCCTCCTTGGATGGTAAGAGCTACTCTGCCAGGCCCCTCGAGTGCCCCGCTCCCCTGGCCAGTGCCTGGGCCCTCCCCACCTCCCAGTGGTCCAGAGACACCAGAGGGCCCAACGGGACTCCAGGCCAGTGTCCTTCCTGGTGGATAAATTACTGAATGTCATTCCTAGGACAGCTACTCGCAGGACAGGCATGCCCTCAAGTGTTAAGAACTGTGGTTCTGGGGCCCGGAGGTTGTCACGGGCAGGATGGAGGCATTCCCCCTCACACCTGGCCCAGCCCCCCAGGGCTCCTCACACTGCTCTCCTCCCTCTTTTGTTTTGTTCCTTGCTAAGAGGAAAGGGAAATGAAAGAGGAAGAAAAAGGGTCTCCACTTTATATTTTTTTCTCTCAACTTTCCCCTGAGTGGCCCCCAGCTAAGCCAGATAGAAAGAGGGCTCCAGTGCTGTTCCCTCCGCCTCCAAGTTGCCTTCTCCTGACAGTCAGCAACAGGGAAGGAGTCCCAAGAGGTAGCGGAGCAGGGCAATAATTAATCACCCCTTCCCCCCAGCTGAGCCCAGTCCCAACCCCCTACCCTTCAGAGGCTGAGGCAGCCCAGCTGTCCACTTCAGGCCTATGGAAGGTCACTGGAACCGCTCTCTTCATTCCTAGCTCAGCAGATTTGGTCCTGGTGTCCTACAGAGAGCAGTGACCCCATTCTGCCCCGCAGGAAGGAATTTTACAAAGTAAGTGTTTGTATGAAGCTGGGCTGATGTCCCTCCTTCCACACCCTCAAAAGCTACAAACGCCTTCTTGGTTCCCAGTCTGGCAATTTGCGAGGGTCAAGCTCTTCTGTGCCTTGGTTTCCTCATTTTAAGAATGAAACAATGGTAATAAGTGATGCCTTGTTCAGTAGACTACTCAGATTTCCTGTCAGACTAGACAGCAGAGGAAGACAGGTGATGGTGCTGTGAGGGGCTACAGAATCGAGGGGGAAATTAAACTCCTGTGCATGGTATCTGGTCCTTGCGTTGGGAGGAAGGCAAGGCCCACTTCAGAGTTAGGGAAGCTGAGATGCGCTGCCTCAGCTGAAGTGACAGGAGAAACAAGTCAAAGTTCCCATCTCCTTGGCTGTCCTCAGTCCCTTCAATCTGCCCAACATGAGCTCCCTGTCTCCAGAAAAGGAGAGGAAGAGAGCTCCATGGTTTGAGATGATTCCAGCTCCACAGCCACTGCAAGGACACAGGAATGAAAGCCACAGACTCACTTGTAAGCCTTGGGGCATAGGTCTGTGTGTGATGCAGGGTGGGGGTACTGCCTAAGTACAGAGGTGTGGCGGGACGGCCACACACACTGCTCACAGCCTGGCCTTCTTCGTCACTGTGCCCTGGCCGGGACCTCACACCCAGCAGGAACTGAATGGCTATCTGATGGAGTGGATGCGGAGGCAGGCCAGTAATCTAAACATGGTGGGAGGATGGGATACCAGCCATTGTGCTTTAGGACACTGATGAGAGAGGCAGGGAGCTCAGCTTCAAATCCCTCTCACTGGATCCCGTGGGCAGGTTCCATCTGCTCCATGGCCCCTCCTCCCCCTGCCCCCTCCCTACTGGCCAGCCAGACTCTGATAAGAGGCTACAAAGCAGAGGCTTTGTCTGGGGAAGAGAAGAGCAATAAATCAGTGGGAGCGGGAGAGCAGGAGCCTGAGTGACTGCTTCTGGAGGAAGGAGCCCCCACTGTGGGGGGTTGCAGGGGGTGAAGGCGCAGAGGCAGGTAAGATGGCAGCAAAGCTCTGGGGTAGCGATCCTCCTCACTGACCCAGGGGATGAGTCTGCCCCTGTGCCCCAGGGAGGCTCAGCTGCTTATCCTTCCTAGACTGGGAATCATGGACCAGCAAAGACACACATGAATTGTGGGAAATTCTCAACACCTCCTTTGCTAGGACTGAGGAGTCTGAAGCTTCCCATGTACTTGGGGGAGCTTGCCAAGGGTTCCAAGGGCAGAGGAATGTCCCGGAATGCTGTCTGCTGTAGGAAGGATCCGAAAAGAGCTTGGGGACAAGGTCCCCAGTGGACCAGCCAGAAAACAGCTCTACCCACAGAGAAGCCGTCTCCCCCTCTGTGGACTGGGGACAATCATTGTGATCTTCCCCAACATTTCAGAGCAGAAGAGTGAGGTCTAGAAGGGACAGGACTTTGAGAACGTTTGCAGCAAGCTGTGCAATGAAGACAAGAATGGGCCAAGTGTGGATTATCCTTAAGGAAAGCGGGAGGGGTCTCTGCAGCTGCCCGGTCCTGAGCTTTCACCTTTCTGGGTCTTAGTTTCCACATCTATAACATGAAGTCGTACTGGAGTTGCTGGGAGGATTAAACAAGATCACGTATTTAAAGCATCTGGGAGAATGCTTGACACAAAATAGTTGTCCAGTCAGTGGCTGCTGTTATAATCATTAATAAAATAGAAGAATAAAATAAAACGAGTAGCACTATCTCAAATTTGTCCCATCCGATTTAGTAGCTGTTAGTCATATGTAGATATTTACATTTAATTCATTAAAATTAAACAAAATTAAAATGTCAGTTCCTCGGCCATACCAGCCACACCTGAGCAGCCATAGCGGTTACCACACTGGACAGAGCGGCTGTAGCACGTCTCACATGGAGAACAGCCTCTGACAGTGCTGAGCGGGGTGTTCCCGGAGCCACCTTCCAGTTCTAACATTTTTGGATTCTATGGAATACTTAACTCCAAACCAGTTTGTCTTCCACCAGCTGTGCCCTCAGTGTCCTCGGGGAATACGAGTACCCTTACAGTCCTCAGCTAAACCAAAAAGAAAGGGAACTCTGCTGCCAAGAACAATAACAAAAAAACTAAAAATCTAAAACCAAATGATACACTTCAAAGTCCAATCAAAACTCATCTGGATAACCCATCATTTTTAAATATACGGATTAAGACTCTCCTCCTGGGTTTGAAAATATTGTTACTAACAGCCCTACCGGGGGTGGGGACGAAGGGGGCATTTGGGAAAGGGTATATAGCGCAGCTCAAGAAAGCCTGGAGAGGAGAGTAGGAAAAGGAAAAAGAGCTCAGAAAAAAAATGTCTGGAGACAGAGGGACGTATTTCTCCCTCCTGCCTTCCTTTTCCTTCTTGGATCAGCCAAGTCCTGGCCGAGGCTGGAGGGAGGAAGTGGAAAGAGGTGGTCTGCAGGGTCTTTTGGTTCGGAGCAAGAGGGGCCAGCACAGGGGGAGGAGGGAGAGATACTGCCATCAAGAACAGCAGGTTAGGAGTCTTCCGTCCCACGCAGTTGCCTTGTCCCCACCCCGTACCCATCCAGATCTGATGGATCCTGCGCTAACAAATGGCACAAGAAGCAGGTGCCAGAGTGTGCCCATTGGCAAGCATGGCTTAGAGAGGGGAGAGAAGATCTCAGAGGGATGGAAGGGTGCTCCCAAGACCCCTGCCTGGAGCCCAGGCAAGGGAAAGATGGAGCCTGGGGAGGTAGGGAAAGAGGGAGGGGGAGGAAGGAAGGGAATCAAGTAAGAGACAACGCTGCTCCCTCCCCTGTCCCCTGTCATGCAGTAGCCTTGAAGGATGACTGGGCAGGGAAGCTGTGACAAGGAGGAACGGAATACTTTGGGAGGCCAGCAGAGAGGAGAGAAAGGAAAGGGATGCTGTGGTGCTCCTAGCCAGGATAGAAGCCAGTCTTGGTGACACCTGAATAACAGGTGCATCTGCCTACACCTGTTGGAGCATATGAACAACTATTCTGCTGCTGCAACTTCTGGTTGGGCCTGAGAATAGCACAAGCTACATAATTCACAGGGCCGCGTGCAAAACAAAAATGCAGGCTCCTTGCAAATGAGGACTTTCAGGATGGCGACAGCAGAGTGCTATACAACAAGCCCTGCTGAGCACGTGGGGTGACTGTGCGGGCTGCATGCCCATGAAGCCCACGCTGCCAGGGAGCCCAGGTCCTCTGTGTGCTCTCCTGGGAGGGTAACGACAGAGGTGGCTGGTCACATTTGTGGCTAACTCTCAATATAAGGCAGAGCATGACAAGTGGCCCCATTCCTGTCCCCATCTACTCCCACCCCTTCCTTGGCTCACATGCCCAGAAACTTGGCTGTTTTGTTCTTGCCCGGTGGCTCTCAGGCTGGCACCTCCCGCTTGCTGTGCCTGGTTTCTGTTTGCCTGAGGGCAGCCCAGACGGAGGAAGCACCACGGGGCAGGAGGGGGGGTTGCTTTATCTCTCAAATCTGCCTTCAAGACTGGCACGGGGAGCACTGTGTTCCTCCAGGGCCACCTAACATCACCATTATGTCATCAAACCTTTTCCCTCTCCAGAAAGAGACAGAGGACAAAAGGGCTCCTGGCTGAGAGGGGGGTAAAGTCAACATTTCTGCATTGGAGACTAATCATGCTCTCCTATTTTGTGCATGTGCGAGTACAGACACACACACACACACACACACACACACACACACGCGGAAATACATCAGCTGAGAAAAGTCAGTCTGACCCACCTCCTGCAACAGAGCTAAGGAGCTCTCGCCACACTCCCTGCATTAGTCCGACTTGCCATGATAAGGTGCCAGGTCAAAGAGCACGACTGTTTTGGAGGTTGAGAGAATGAGGGACCTGAATGGGAAGTTCAGGGACGGGGACAACAAATACCCGAATCCAAAAGATTGGCTGTCTCCCTAGATTTTAGTTTTACTCCCAAATGACAACTTTGTCTTCTTAACGAGTTAAGAGTTCTCCCCACAACTCTCTGCACGCTCCCCCATCCTGTTATGTCTACCATCCATCTCTCCACACCTAAGTGAAAAGGACAAAAGACAAGACACTGCTGTCCCAGGCTCTTTTGGCTGTGCCCGCTCCACCTTCCTTCCTCGGCGGGGCCCACACGCTGCTGCCCAGAGCTCTGGAGACAATGGCTCAGGAAAGAAGGAAGAGCAGCAGCTGCAGCTTTGTGTGCAGGGTGGCCACACAACACCACTGTCTCTGCATCAGATCGGACGCGGTCGAACCTCCCGCCTCCGTGCCAAGTAGTTCACCCCCTCAAGCTAAAACAGCCCTGAAGGTTTCTAAGACACAGGAATGACATGGAACTCTGGCCCCAAGCTGAGAATTTGTATCCGATTATAACAAAAGCCCACTCTAGCTGATGGCATGGGCAAATCTAGGGTTCCTCCTACCTGATCCAGAGCCACCCAGACAAACATGCAGCGGACAGATACCCAAACACTCACTCACCGGGGCTCCTCTGTGGTCCCCTCTGCTCTCACCCTGACTCCTTTCACACTCAGGAATAGGGAGAAGGTTTCCCTTTAATACTCACCAGGTCCCTGGTGGGTAGCAATCATTAACAGCCACACATGCTGACTGGCCTTAACCCCTTCAGCGCTGAGTTGCCTCCAGCTGGCTGATGGGCTGCTCTGTGCCCTCTTCCCAGCCCCAAGGAAGCGGCGACTCCCACCTTGATGCCATGTACCTGAGTAATGCGTTGCCTCCCATGTGCAGAGGGAGCCCTCTAGTCCCACCCTGGACGCCCCACCTGATTGGAGCACACTTGCAACCTGAGGCGCTTGGCTCTGGCACCATGCCCAATTGGATGAGCCCACATTATGAAATATTTGCCTTGCAGGCCAATAGAGAAGCTGGGATTTGGGGGGAGGGGATGATATTTTTATTTATTCCTGGAGGAGGGAGAACAGACAAAGGTAGTCATAGCATCCCCAGCCTGGAGACTAGAAGCAGTGGGAAGGTGGGTTTCATGTCGGAGCGAGCACCTCTCACTGCTCTGTCCAGGTTCCATGCAAAAACCTTGAAGGCTGCTAATCAATTTCAGCTCCTGGTTATTTAGGTAGAGGGTTTCTTTGCTTTGATAACTGCCCACTTCACTCAGGAATTTGGAGAGTGGAACTAAAAACTAATTGTAATAGGAAGAAGGGAAACACCTTGACAGGCAAAGGCTGCTTGTGTCTACATAAACTGTGTGGCCACAGGTGGTCTTTGTATTTCAAAATAGCAGAAATAATTTTTGCATCTTTGCAGGATGCAGATGAAAGGTGGGCAGGAATAATGAGAGACAGATCCCCTCTTTATCCCTTTAAAAATAGGCAGCTGATTTGGGAAAATCTAAATCCAGCATAAAAGTATCTATATGTAGGACACATGCAAATCTATGCAGATATGTGCAAATGAGCAGCTCCAGGCTCTTCCGAGTTAGTCCTCGCCAGGATTTTTCTAGTTGGAGCAAGAAATCAGGTAGCCAGCCCACATAGGAGCATCTCACTAGAGCATAAAGATATCAGTAGAGAAAACATTAAGAGCTCAATAAACATATTTATTGTGCATTTACTACATATAAAGCTTTTAAGTGCAGTCTAGTAGGAATTTTAAACCATGATCATAAACACAGTGGGATACACAGGAGAATGCAAATGTCCTCACTCTACACAGCCACAATTAGTATCCCTTTCTCCTTTCCAGTCCCAGTGGGTAATGGGGCTGCTCCACCTCTGGCCAGCCTGGGTCTAGTCGCCAGCACCTCTTCCTTATCACCTCTGGTTCCTGTTTGTCTATCAGTAGTCCAGCCACTGTGGCTCAGGACTCATGCTTAAACCAGCCAGGGGCCTTATCTTATCTCCTGGGCTGCCTTCCCAGCGGCCTGATGGCTGGTTGGCCCTGGTCTCTTAAAGGGGCTGCACTGCATTGCCACCAATCTTCTCACACACTCTAATGCCACAGCTGTCTGCAAGTCTGTTAATGAAATGCCTTATTGACTCAAAACTGGGAAAGATGCTCATGTTTTACATGCCATTTTAAATGCTTATTATATCATGCAAATACCCTGCACTTCAGTATTTCCAGGCTCCTGCTCTGTTAAATTGAACTTTTTAAAGGGCCTCAGGATACCAAATCGATATAAAAAAATCAGTTGTATCTCTATATACTAACAACAAAGAATTACAAATTTTAAATTTAAAAACATCACTTACAATAGCATAAATATATGAAATGCTTAGGAATAAATTTGACAAAAGATATGAAAGGTCTATACACTAAGAACTACAAAACATTGCTGAGAGAAATAGTATCCAAATAAAGAAAGAAATATACTGTTTGCATGAACCGGAAGACTCAAAAAAGTTGATAAGTTGATTCTAAAACTCATGTGGAAATTTAAAGGACCTACAACAAGCAAAACTGAAAAAAAAGAATAAAAGTGGAAGATAGTTAGCTGACATCAAGCCTTATTATAAAGCTATGGTACTTAAGACAATGTGGTATCGGCGTAAAGATAAATGGAACAGAAGTGTCCAGCAATAAACCCTGCATGTGTGGTCAGTTGATTTTCAACAAAGGTAAAAAGGCAGTTCAGTGGGGGAATGATAGCCTTCTCAATACATGGTGCTGGAAAAACGGGAGCTCCACATACTAAAACAAAACAAAACGAAATGAAAAACTCTTGATCCTACTACCATTAAAAAGTTAACTCGAGGGTAGAAAGAATCAACATCGTTTGTTTGTTTGTTTGTTTGTTTGTTTGTTTGTTTGTTTTTAACGCCTACAGCACCTGGTATTCCTAGGTGGCCTCCCATTCAAGTACTAACCAGGCCCAACCACCCTGCTTAGCTTCCGAGATCAGACAAGATCAGGCACATTCAGGGTGGCATGGCCGTAGATTCAACATTGTTAAAAGGGCCATATTACCCAAAGCAATCTATAGATTCAATGCAATCCCTGTCAAAATACCAATGGCATTTTTCAGAGAGCTAGAACGAATAATCTTAAAATTTATGTGGAGCCATAAAAAACCCTGAATAGCCACAGCAATCTTGAGAAAGAAGAACGAAGTTGGAGGTATCACACTACCTGATATCAAACAGTACTACAAGCCTACAGTAATCAAAACAGCATGGCACTGGCATAAAAACAGATACATTGATCAATGGAACAGAATAGAGAGCCCAGAAATAAATCCACACCTATACGCTCACTTAATACATGACAAAGGAGGTAAGAATATACAATGCGGTAAAGACAGTCTTTTCAATAAGTGGTGTTGGGAAAACTGGACAAATAGATGCAAAAAAAGAAGCTGGACCACCTTCTTACATAGTATATAAGAATAGACTCAAAATGGATTAAAAACTTCAATGTAAGACCTGAAACCATAAAACTTCTAGAAGAAAACAGGCAGTAAACTCTCTTATGTTACTAACAAGAATTTCTTTTCAGATATATCTCCTCAGGCAAGAGAAACAAAAGGAAAAATAAACAAATGGGACTACATCAAACTAAAAAGTTTTTGTACAGGAAAGGAAACCATCAACAAAATAAAAAGACAACTGACTATTTGGGAAAAGATATTTGCTAATAATACATCTTATAAGGGGTTAATATCCAAAATTTATGAAAAACATATGACTCACCAAAAATAAACAAATAAACAATCCAATTTAAAAACGGGCCGAAGACCTGAACAGATACTTCTCCAAAGAAGAAATACAGATGGCTAACGGACATATGAAAAGATGATCAAGGTTGCTAATCATCAGTGAAATGCAAATTAAAACCACAAGGAAATATCACCTCATACCTGTAAGAATGGCTATTATCAATAAATCAAAAAACAGCAAATGTTGGTGAGGATATGGAGGAAAGGGAATCCTCATACGTTGTTGGTGGGATTGAAAATTGATACAGCCGCTATGGAAAACGGTATAGAGGTTTCTCAAAAAATTAAAAATAAATATACCTTTTTACCCAGAAATTGCATTTCTGGGTATTTATCTAAAGAAAACCAAAACAATAATTCATAAAGATCTATGCACTCCAATATTCATGGAAGCACAATTTACAATAGTCAAGATATGGAAGGAACCTAAATGCCCATCAACAGATGATTAAAGAAATTATGGTTCATATATACAATGGAATATACTCAGCTATTAAAAAAATGAAATCCTACTATTTGCAATGACATGGATGGACCTAGAGGTTATTATGCTGAGTGAAATAAGCCAGACAGAAAGATAAATACCATATGATTTCACTTATATACGGAATCTAAGGAACAAAAAGAACAAACTAATCAAAAACAAACTCACAAATATAGTGGACAATTTGGTGATGGACAGAGGGGCGGAGGTTGTGAGGCTGGGAGAATGTGGTGAAGGGTTAAAGAAGTACAAATTAGTAGTTGATAGTTGGGCATGGGGATGGGGAGGAAACCTTAGTGACTCTGGGTTTGGCAAAGATTTCTTAAAATCTTTACAAAATGCACTAACAATAAAGAAAAAATCAATAAACTGAACTTTATCAAAATAAAAAACTGCTCTTGCTGCTGTAACAAAAATGAAAAGGGTAAGCCATATACTGAAAGAAAGGATTTGCAAAGTACATAACCAACATAATACTTTTATCTAGCACATATAAAGAACTCTTACAACTTAATATTAAGATGGCAAGCAACACAATAAAAATAATTGCAAAAGATGTAAACAGACACTCTGCCAAAGAAGGTAGACGATGACAAAGTGCATGAAAAGATGCTCAACATCATTAAGTCATTAGAAAAATGCAAATACAAAATGAGATAACACTACACACACCCACAAAAAACTAAAATAAAGACTAACCCCCATTGATTCTCCCCGAAAAAATGAAAACACATGTCCACACCCAGATTTGTACACAAATGTTCATTGCACCTGCTTCCTAAGATCCCAAACTGAAAATACCCACATCTCCATTAACAGCGAGAACAACGTATGCGTCACATCCGTACAACAGGATCTGCCTCCACAATAAGAACAAATGAATTATTGATCTACACGGCATGGCTGCATCTCAAAATAATTATGCTGAGTGAAAGGAGCCAGATCTTCCCTCCCAATAAAAGTGTGCGTGTATTATTCCATTATATACAATTCTAAATTCTAAATTCTAATCTAGAGAGGCAAAAGCAGATCAAAGGTTGCATGAGGATGCGGTGGATAGAGGAATTTCAAAGAGGCAGGAGGAAACTTTGGGGACTGATGGATATATGTGTGGTATCTTCATTGTGGTTATAGTTGCACAAAATACATCAATTTTTACCCTTTAATATATGAAGTTTATCATAAACCAATTATATATCAATAAAGCTACCAAAAATAAAAAAAAGAAAGAAAGAAAGAAAAGAAACGCCTTCAGTGAAGGCACTGAAAAATGAAACAAAACTCCTCTTGGGCCCCACCCATTACGTTTTACACGGTGATGGACCGTGGTGAGTAGGTGGGGGACGGGGAGGGGTTCCAGCTTTTCCAGGTGAGTTGGTTTAGTCTGACGGAAATGCTGGTTAAACCCCGGCATAGATATAGACCCTGAAGAGCCTGGACTCCTCTCATGGATTTAGGTCAAATAACGTGGCATACCAGAGAACGGTCTTTATAGAGATAAAGGATTGCGGGGAGGGGAAGGTAGATAGGAGTAAAGGGGTCAAATATTTGGTGACAGGAGGAAATTCATCTTTGGTTGGTGAACACACAATGCGATATGTATATGACATGTTGTTGAATTGTACACTTGAAACTTAAATGTATTAACCAATGTCGCTCCAACGATTTTAATTTTAAAAAGTGAAAAAATAATGAAGGATTATTTGCTTTATGACAGAAGGGATAATATCAAGTAAAACCCTCACAGTTCACAAAGCACTACCGTCATTATCTCATTTGATTCTTTTACGGTTCTAGGAGGTAGGCAGAAATAGTATTAACATTTTCATTTAAAAACAAACAAACAGACAAACAAAAACCTGGAGCTTAAAGAGGTAAAGGGTCTTGGCTAAGGTGAACCCGCCCTGGTCCAGAGCTCATTCCTGGACCATGTATTTCCTAATACATGACCTGCCCCCGAGGACTGGGTAACACGTCTGCCTGTGTCCCTCAGCCCTGGAACATGGAACATGGGTCAGCACTGTGCTGCTCACCCAGCGCGGGGCAGATGCTCTTGGACAAAGACAGACCTGGAAGGGGCTCTCAGGCTGGACAGAAACAGGTAGATCTAGGGTCAGGATAGGTTCAACCAAGAACAATGCAATGTTAAGACAGGGGAAGGCTGGTAGACATGAGGGGATCCAAGGATCTAATTAGATCACACATTTGATGAGAAAAGAGGTGGGGAAATCCAACCCAACACCACTCCCACGGCAGGAAGTCTGGTGGGTGTGGAAGCAGCTGGAAGCTGTTAGAGGGCTCCAGGCCAGTGACCCGCCTGGGCTCCCAGCCTTGGAACCCCTCCTCTCCCTGCTGTTCTCCCTGTCCCATAGCCTCCCTCCTCCTCCACTCTGGCCAGGCGCAAGAACAGTGTTGGCTGGGAGCCCCACCGCCCTCCCTGCCTTGTTCTGAGGACAGGATGCTGGGAAGAGGAGAAAACCCACCCTGCAGGGCATGGGGACACGACATGTTAAGTGGCACCAGAAAACTCAGCAACCAAGATTGATGACACTTAAATGCAATTTTTTTGAAACAAAAATTAATGCAAAAAACCCATGATGAATGAAATATTTTCAATAAAGACTGAATCTATATTACTGAATTTGAATTTCCCTGTTGCTTGCAGCTCCAACATGGCTTGGAGTGGCAGTGATACTGATCCCGTCGTACTGAAAATGCTGATGTTTTCTTCTTCATGAAATGTTTGCACTGACTTTGTTCTTCATGTTGCATTAAAATCATGTGGCAGACCTGAATATGGTCTTTCTAAAAATAAAGAATTATTTTTTATGACGGAAGAGAAAATATCAAGTAAAACCCTTAATGGTTCACAAAGCACTCTCATCACGATTTCATTTGATTATTTTATAGTTCTAGGAGGCAGGCAGGAAAATGTTATTTATCTCCATTACTGAGTTTATTGGCACCCTCTTAAATTGTGAGCCTGGGGAGAGTGCTTCAATCACCTCACCCTGCTCAGGGATGAGGCCAGGGGAGTGGGAGGGAGATGGGAAGGTTGGACAAGGCTCAGAAGGGACCAGGGAGCATCCCGCACTCTTCAAAAACCCTCAGTGCAGGATAGCAGAGAAAGGCTGAAGAACATTTCCAGATTTAAGGGAAGTGGAGATATAGTCCTAATGACATGCGGGCCACTGAGGACGATATAGTAGATAATAGTATTGAATCAGTGTTATGTTTTCTGAATCTGCTAATTGTACTGCGGTGATGCAAGAGAACATCCCTGTTTTCAAAAGGGAAATAAAAGATGAAGACAGCCAGAGGGTGACAGCTGCCTGAGAGCTACAGTAAGCCAAACACTCTCTCCCCGGCTGTCTCTCCTGCTAACCCAGGCAATCCCAAGAAGGGACAGTAGGAAATGGTGATGGCAGGAGGTCTTGTCCAGAGACTGGGTACTGGAGGGCTGGTTGAACATTTTTTCTTCAAACAAAAATTAACCTTGAATTCCCAAATCACTCCTCACCCTTCCCAGCAAGACTTGACAACTGGCACAGGAAAGAGAAGGAATTAACACCCACCTAAGCCATGACACTAGCAAATTCTCTGCTTAACCTCCAGGAGACAGGTACTGCTGTCCTGGCTAATAGGGGAGAAACCTGAGGGTCGAGTAAGTAGCCCGAGGTTATACAGTTAGGAAGTGGGAGAGCCAGGATTGGAGGCCAGGACACAGTCCAGAGCCAGCTCTCTTCCCACTTCATATTAGTTGTGCAACTCAAAATTCTCTTCTCATGCATCACCCTACAAGCTAATCCTTTAGTTTATTTTTACGAAGTTGAATCTGCATTGGCCTTGAAATTTTTGGCTCTGAAGTCAGACTGCCCCAGTTTGAATCCTGGCTCCAACAGTTCCTACCTAAAGGGCTTTGGGTGGGTGATTGAACCTTTCTGTTCTGGGGTTTTCATAGGATTAAATGAGATTATACAAGTAGAGATTTTAAGAGAGGTCCTAGCACCTAGTAAATGTTCAATAATTGCCAGTAATAATTATTATGTCTGCCTCTGCCTTGAACTCTTTACTCATGGGAAGCAGCGGCCTGACATTGACTATAAAACCCCTCAGCACTTTGACATGGGAAGATGGATGCTTAATAATTGCTCCGAAATAGGTTATCCATCAAGGTGGTGCTTGGAGATTCCTCAACATGGTTTGTAATATGCCCTTTAGCCCCCACCCACTTCCTTTTCCTGAGGAGCCAGAATAATCAACACCCGAGAAGCTCAAGTGGGAGAGAGGTCAGCCCTTAGCACACTTTGAACGGGAGGCAGATTTTTTTTCTGTGTCTATCACACTTGAAGTTAAAAAGCAAGTCAGTTCTAGGGGTTACATCACTGGGCAGAAGTTGTTAACTGAGAAGCACCAAGTTCTAATGCTTGCGCTGCACCCGTCCAGCTGTATAACATGGACACGTGCTTGCTGCTTGGGACCCACTGGACATGAGACAGGGACTCACTTGTCCCTAGAGTGAATGAGAGGGCAAAAGAGGCCACTGAGCCCTGAGTAGTTCAGGATCTTCTGGAAAGCCCCTCTCTAAGGCTAATTTCTCACCTGGAGCCCTCTCCCCGTCTTAGAGATCTGGGTACATGTGGGGAGGACCCAAAGCATGAGAAGGAAAACAAATGAGAAGATTAAGAGAGGAGAGTGGTGAAGAGGGGCAGGCCAAGGGCAGAGTGGACAAAGGTCAAGCAGCAGTCAGATCTAGCCAAGATGGTCTTCTGTGACAGAGGAAGAGCTGGAGCGGGGTACTTTTCTAACCATAAAGAGAAACTCAAGAAGCCCCAAACCACACACAGGCACGACACAGAAGACACCAGGGGAGTGTGTACGGCGGAGAAGGCTGTGTGGCGCGGCAGTGGGGGAGGGAGGGAGGGAGAGTGGACGCTCATGCACGTGCACGCAGGGGCAGGGCCAGGTTTTGGGAGGCCTACAGCTTATACCGTTCTCTTGGTTAGGGGTCTCACTGAGAGAAGTCCTACAAATACAAATTAGATCGGGCCTTGGAGGGGCCGGTGCGGGTAAAAGAGCCTTCAGCTAAGGTGCATCGCTTCATGTAAGCTGGCCCCCACCCGTCAGGATCCCTGAACTCCGGCCAACACACACCTGCCTTTGTCTGGACCCCTTGTCTCTACCTCGGCACTTCTCTTTCCCTTCGCATCGTGCTTTGCATGACCCGATTTGTTTTCATGGCAGAGAGCACAAAGTAGAGCCCCCAGAACTGGGAATTAAATTCCTCCCTCCTCAGCGCAATGGGTATTTGGAGTTTGAGCCGCTTCCCACCCCGTCAGATGCACTGCACATCACCACCACCATCAGGGCGCAGGCCCTCCCCTCCCAACCTACTTTGCGGCAGGTAGCCCCACCTGCCCCAAAGGGCATTGCAGGGCCCTTCAAGCTGCCAGAGAGGTGAAACCACAGCTCCCCCCACCCACGCCTGGCCCCTTGCATTCCAGCCATGCGCCCAGAGTTTGACCTTCTCTGCGGCTGGCTGCAGATGTGTTCTGTGTTACAGAAATAGCCCAGCTCCTGGGCCCCTGCAGGCCCGCCCTCTCCTCCATGTAGAGACACCCCCACCTTCCAGGCTCCAGGGGAGTCAGGCAAGATCAGAAAGAAGTGCTCAGTTCTTCGTTCCCCTCCCACACACTTCTCGCAGAGCAGAGCAGAGTGGGGCCTGCCCCCCCACCCTTCCTTCCAGCCCCAGGACTTCTGCTCTGTGTCTGCCATTACAGTGAGAGGTTTGGTAGAGTAAGGCATGAAGAGGCATAAAGAAAAAGAGGTAGAACACCACGAAAGATTATACAATCTGACCCCTCACACTTTGTCTTTGAGCAGCCAGCTCAAACCCCTGTCTTTTCATGCAAGGGGACAATTTCATAGTCACTGATTTGATACTAACCAAGACAGCTGACCTGGTCATTGTCAGGAGCACAAGTGGAACGAGGGACAATAGATTCAACCATATTAGGAATGACTGAATTCAGAAATGGTGATGAGCTTTTTGGATACTGACTCCCCAGTGTCTAACAGAACAATGAAGTCCTCTATGAAGAACTTTACTAAAAGGATAGAGTTTTACCTATGGGCAAGGCAGGAGCCTGAATGGCCTTCAGTGTTCAGGTCATATGACCTTTCTACCCACAGGGAGTGGAAATGACACCACAGCCATGCCCGGGGCTCCCTTGGTCTCATTGCCTGCTACTTGTCAGGCCCATCCCCATGGTCAGGTGGGGAAAGAACTGAACAGGAGAACTTGGAGGTGTGTGAACGTTCCACACCAAACTCCTCTAGGCTTGAGGCCCAAGGAAGGCTAATGTGTGACAGATAGAAAATACCGACTACTCTCTAGAAACTGCCCCCAGGGTCCCGATACCCATACAGTTACAGTGATAAAAGCCACATTCCTAAAACCTGATGCCACCCTCTTGGTTACAGGGGTAACTGCCTGCTCTCAGCTCAGCCAAACCCATTGCCAGGGATGGGAACTGGGATTGAGAGAGAAAACAGATCCATCCTCTCCAGGTGACGTGCATACAAGGGAGTTGCTAGAGACCATCTTCTCTACCCTGTAGACTGACCACGAAGTCGAGAGGCCTCTGCAGTGAGAGCAAAGATGGAAGCCAGCAAGAGAGGAACAAAATAACAAGACCACACTTGAGGCACCTGGCTTCTTGGTTCTAGTTTGTTCCTGTGGTCCAGCCATTTCTCTGACCCTTACCATAAAACCCCCTTTGGGGCTTTGGGGCTTAAGCTGCTATGAACAGTTTCAGTAACATGCACTCAGAAGTCCTAACTATACCAGAAAGAGGGAAACGATGACCAAGATGACTTCTGGGGGACCCAACGTCCCATCAACTCTTCATGCATGGTGGGTTGCATGAAAAAGGAGAGGAGGGTGAAAAGAAGAAGAAGGAAAAGGACTGGGAGGTTTGCCCAAGGACAATAGAAAACAGTGATGGGAGACCTCAGCTGGTCTAGAGATCAGGCCATCTGGGAGGATAGAATGAAGGGAAAGGTCAGAACGTAGATTAGTTCACTACCACCTGGTTTAGAAAAGCTCCAGGACGTTTAGGAGGGAGCTGGCAATGGGAGAAGTGGGGAGCTATGATCCCTAATGCAGGTGGCAGGTGAGCACTACTAACGGACAGGCCTGGGGAGTTCTGAGCCACAAGCTGACACAGTTTGAGACATATCCCACAGGACAGTCACTACTCAGGGGAATAAAACACTTTGTGTTCTTCCTGCACTTTCTAGAGCAAATGTGGGTCCTCCGCTGCCTTACAGTCCCAGAGTTCTCAGGTCTAGGGGTCTAATCTGCCCCTCAGGCCTTCTTTAGAAAAACCTATTTCCCTCGCACCAATTTCATGAGCAATTGGTCCCTTTAAGAATATTTTCCACCATCTGTTCTCTAGGTGGCTGGAGCAGATGTTTCTTGTTCCTATGGCAACTAACCTACCACCCTTCCTAACGTGTGTCTTCCTAGTGAAGGACACAGCACAGGTCTCCCCGCCATGCTGCTTAGAGTTCACTGACGGCACGGTCCTCATCACACAGGAACACATGGACACGTGGGCCTGGATGTTGGGAGTTCAAATCTCACACGACCTAGAGATGACCCAGAAATGGCAGCTACCATCTGACAGCACTTAGGAGCGGGGGAAGGGTTATCTCTGCCATTGCCCAGACATCAGACTAACGTCCATCGATAAAGGCAGAAAGCACATGGTGTATCCTTAGCAGATTGAATTAGCACTTCCCTTGACCTTTTTAACCTTTTTAGCTAGGACCAGTGAAACTCCTTAATTGAATTCTCCTTATTTCAAGCTGCACATCACTCTCATCTTTATCTGGGGTTCATGGTCCTTCCAGACAGCCCTTTCTCAAGACTGGTCCCTACTCAAGGCAAGATTTCTCTACCCAGGCAATGGGTAGGGAAGCAGGAAGCACTGTACACTCCACCGTATCTTCATGGAGGGTGAGGGGTGGGGGTGGGAGGGTTCCCACTGTAGATGGTGCTTCTCTCACTAGACCCAACTTGACCCCATTGTTCTTGGCCCTTACGGCCCCCAAAAAGCCAAACGGCTTCTTCTTGAAAGCTGACTGAGCTTTAGCCTTCTCTCTTCTGAGGCTTTAGCTGCTGGGATCCCAGAAGTCAACGTATAAATAAATGAAACCTATCAGATGTGCAGGAAGGGCCTTCCTCACCAGAGCTCCCCACCCCCACCTCCCGCTGTCCTTCACTTACTCCTAGAGAGGTAAAGTGAGCCAAACCTCCTACAAAGAAGCCTGGTTCTGGAGGTGACGGACCTGGATGGGATGATACTTATCGACTGAATGGCATTAGGCAGCTTCCTGACCCTGTTTGAGCCCTGGCTTCCTCACCTGTGACAGGGAATGCAAACGGGATTTTAGGAGGCAATGCAGAACTGCACTGCCTTAATAGCCTTCCCAAATCCACAAACATCTGAAAATTGAAAGCTTCCTTCTAACTCGACTGGTGGCACAACCCAACCTGACTTGACCCTAGTTAGCAGCAAAGTGTGACCCATACTGGCAAGAGACTCTTTACAGCCTGTAACTTATCCCATGTCTGTGACTCTTTCAATAGGCCTTGCTGCAGAAGAGTTAGCATATTTGATTTGGTAGCTGCTCCAGACCCTGCTGGAGGTTTTCTGTAATACATGGTATGTGCACCATTTTACCATCCCGAGACCCACAGGCCGCAAGGTTTCAGACGACGAGTTGTGGAGCTGTCTCTGGGGCTCCCCCAGCCTCTGAAAACGGGTTTCAGGAGAGCCACCAGTTATTTAAACTAGAGATGTCCACAGCCACACACAGCACTTGCCTCATCACAATCTGGATCTCTTCTGGGTTCCTTGGCTCTCTCCTGGGTCCCTGGGTTCCCGCAGCCTGGAGCCAGCTCCCTGGAACGCAAGTTGGCATGGGGCAGGGGAGAGGATCCAGAGACCAGCCCAGGAGCCCTTAAGGATCTGCTGCTTTTCTAGGCGAACTGAGCTGGCAGAGGCAGTGCATTGTTGTTATTAGCTTGGACTTCAGGTATAGACATGTCTGAAGATTCCTAACATACATGCCTCCCAACTCCCCGCCTCATTGGGCTTCCAGCCCTCTCTCCACCTCACCACTCCCCACAGCTCCATCAGTGCTACCTACTCCCTACATGCGTTCCCAGGGGTGTGATAAATGATTGAGCCTCAAGGTGTGCAAATGAGTGGAGGGTACCAAAGTCTGTGGGGAATTGGGCTAAAGAAAGGAAAAGATGCTTAATGTGAGGGAGATGATGAAGATGGAACGTTCTGGGGTGAGAAAGAAACACATCTGACATACAGTGGAACAGGTTTGGCGTGTTTCTCCCGATGCGTTTCACGGCCCCAGGGCCTTTTAAAATGGGAAACCAGCCCTGGCCAATAACTGTGAGAAATATTGGGCAATTGCTGTCCTCATATCCCTTGGCTCTAGACATGCATTTTAGGGACTTCACCCAATCCAAGGCACAGTCGACCAAGTGGGCTTCTCAGTTCTGACCCTGGATGCGCTGTCTAGAGAATATCTATCTTGTCCTGCCACCTCCAGCCACTTTTCCAACTGACATGCAATTGTTGGACAGCAAACCTGCAATTCTGAGACAGTAGACTCTCCTCTAAGGTCCACCCGAAGTTCTGAGAAAGGCCTTGCTGTCTGCCCCTCTGAACGGAGGCCTGTGGAGCTAAACAAATAGCCTGATGGCAATCACAATTAACGCCCTCATTTTACAGGTGAGGAATCTGAGGCCCAGAGAGGGACCGGGTTGCCCAAGATAACGCAGCCAGTTGAAGACAAAGGTGGCCCTAGAATCCAGACATTCCTTTCCAAGGCCTCACCATGACAAGGAGGGGAACACCTTCAAGGTCCCAGTCACGTCTTTGTGGATCTTTACCATCAGAAAAAGCCACACTAGGTGGTTAACACCTTCTGCCATCGTGGCTTGAACATCTCAGAAGACATCTTATCTCCGAGAATTTGATCGTACTCCCTGTCTCTGCGTCCCAAATCTATCCAAACTTAGCCCCAAATTCTCATCAAAGCCTCTTTGGGGAAAGCCACCATCACTGGTGACCAGAGGTGAGCTAAGAGGACCACTGCCTTGTCATCATCATTCACCTGCCTCAAACCTCAGTGGAAACATCTAGGGTGGACCATGGCAGAGGTCAGCCCTTCTTGGATACTTTTTCCCTTAGTCTTTCCCCCTCAGCTATTTCGAATAGGTGCGTGGTGCCTGTCGTCAGCCACAGGGTGAGGCTTTTCCATAGCACTATTCTTAAGGGACGTGAGACTGAACTGACCCCTCACTATTTGGAAACCTTTTGGACAAGAGAATCCCATGCTCCTGGGCCTGGTCTTCCAGATCAGAACCAAGGCTCCCGTTCCCCTTAGCAGTTTGTCCTACTTCTCCGTCTTCCCCAGGAAAAGCTTGAAGGTCTGCTACCTAATCCTCCACATTTAACAACCTAAGTCAGACCTCAGCTGCTTTCCTGGACTAGGCGGCCTTTCGTTTCTGACCATGAACATTCCCTTACAAAGAAGCATCTGCATTCAGAAAAAGGGTCTTAGACTCAATCCCAAATAGAGCATCTAGTTCAATTTCTAGGGTGATTTCAAATTAATTTTCTCCTAAACGATCTCTTTCCTACAAGTCTGCACACATGTGCACACCTGACCACGTGTCTCAGGCTGGCAGCTGGGGCTGCCTGGGGATTCCCACATGTTTGTTGCTATTCCAGGTCTGACTCCTCCTCAGAAGGTGGAAGACTCAGACACCCTATGCCTCCAGGAGCCTCCAGATTTAGAAACACTCCAGTTGATATTTTTGAGAGCTCAGGAAGATCCATCATTACAAAACCTGAGAGCAAGATTTTTAAATACCATTGACTCCTGACCACCTAGGTACAAAGGTGTTTCCTCATGATTACCACTGGAAACCAAGACCCCAAATGTAAAATATACCTCATGCTGCTCCCATAATCAATCCCTTCTAACTTCTGAGGCACAGAAAATGACTTCCATCATTCTCAAAAATAACTGTAGGAATAAGAACATGCAAGGCCTGACCCGAAGCCCCTCAGAAAAGAGGGAGTCTCAGACTCTCTGCTAAAGGGGAAGAGGAAGCGAGAGCACGCTTTTTTGCCAGGGTCCTTGTCCTGGAGGTAGAAACCTCCCACAACACAAAAATGGGGTAACCAAGGCTCAGCGTGAGTAGCAGCTCCTCACAGTGAGAGGATCCACAGGAAGAGAACAGTGGAGATGAGATCAGAAGCCAAGTTTTCTGGCACCTGCCCCAAGACCTTATCAGGGAGATTCTCGTCTGTCTGGAGAAGGTCCTGCCTGGAGGCAAGATTTTTGGATTTCATGAACCAGTTAAATTTCAAAAATGAAATTTAAGAAACCACTAAAAAGTTGCCAATTTTTTTATTTTGCCAAATAAGGACATTTTTAAAAGCCAACTACCATCTACTCTCACCATCAGTTCATAAAGAGTAAGAATGCCATAACCTCAGAATAAATATTTGAATACATCTCTTGCCCCCAAAAGAAATCCTTTAAACTGAATACATTTTGCTTTCCGAAAAGATTCAGTACATTTTTCTTATCTTTCTCATTCTACCTCAGACTGGTGAAAACTCTGTCGCAGACCAAAATTTGACAATCACTGGGTCAGATGGCCTTTCTCTGTTCCTGTTAGCTTAATTTAAGCGTAAATTAAGAGACCCTAAACTTTGGGGATTCCGGCCTTTTCAGAACACCTGGGCTGGGCAAATGTGGAAGGGACGGGGAAATCAAGAAGTAGACACCATTCTTTGCTTATGTGAATCCACTCTGTCAACTACAAAGAACTGAACAGATGTTGTTATTTTATAAACCCATGGTTCAGTGAGCATCTACCTCCACGCGGGGCCTCCCAAGAGTCTGTGAGCCCCTGAGTTTCACAGTCTCCCAGCCTGTTCAGATAATCCAGGGAGGAAAGGAGGAAGCCAACCTGCACCAAGTCAAGAAGTACCTGAGAGAGAAAGGGGCCTCTGGTGAGTGGCAGCATCAGCTCTTCAACGTAACAGAGACCCAGACCCAGCGATGCCATTTCAGTTGCACCATTAGGAACCCGGGGAGGACTGACACCAGCCCTGGGAGCAGTTTTCCCCTCTGTCTTCCACAGATTATTGCTTATTGGTTATTGTTCATTACTAGGAGAAAATATGGGGGGTGACGAGGCAGCGGGAGGTGACTACAGTGCAGTGGTGCACAGGGGTAGACACACGCGCAAGCCCTGGATCCGGAGCTGGATGTTGATCCTAATCCTTGCCGTTCTGCAGCTTTTGGCTCCAGTCTCCCCGTCTCTGTTGTAGGAATAATATTCACTTTGTCTTCCTTATAAGACTGCACTTAGACTGTGAGTCCCTTGAGGGCAGAACCAGGTCTTATCCAACTATGTATACTCAGTAGCTGACACAGGACCCAGGAGAAACGGGGGCTGTAGACATGTGATAAACGGAACACCCGGTGCGAGTGTCTCTGAAAGTGCACTCCAAGCTGGAAAGCACTACGTGACTGGATAAAAGGGGTTATTATTATCTGTTGGCCAAAATGATGCACCACACCAATACAGAGGCACTGGAATCCTATTTGGAAACAGCTGGTGATTTAAATAAAAATAATTTTTAAAAATGCCCTCAGTTTCAAAAGCAACCAGACTGTACAACTATTAATTATATCGCCTGACAAATAGCTGTGCGATCGCCTCGCAGATTCAACAGCACTCTACAATTTCTTGTGCTGAAAGTGTGTTTTTATGCCCTTTGCCCAGCCCACATGGCCTCTCAGCCATCTCTCTTGTTATATTCAGAAGTCAGTAGGCAAGCCCTGGTTCCCTCGCTATTTTGGGTTACTCTATATTGAGAGCTGAGATCCCCTGGCTGGCGACAGCTTTGGAATGTATGAGAGCTCAGAACTCCTCGGTCCCCTCTCTCCCTCCTATCCCCTCCACAATCTGCCTCCAGCTCACTCCACCACATTCCTCTTCCAATGCTTATCTCACCACCCCAAATCTGCCTTTCCAAAGCCACCTCCGACTTCTTGTAGCGTCCCATTGGCCTGGCCCCACCCCCTTCCTGCCAGACCCTTCCTCACAGCATGGGCTGCTCACTGGGTGTCACTGCACAAACAACAGGTCTTGGCATCCAGGCCAGGCTGCCCACCCACTAGCCCTTCCATGAGGTCTGTCTCTGACCTCTGCTCCTGGCCACTGAGAAACACCATGCAAACCCCGGCAAGACAAAGCCACTTTCAGCCAGCCCGAACCACCACCCACCAGTCACCTCCCCACCCAAGTGTCTGCTCTCAGGACGAGTGCCAAGCCCCCGCCCCTCCTCTGCTCCGGACATTGGCCTCCTTCCTGCCCCATTATGAGGCATTGGGAAAAAGCGCTCCTGGCACTTGTCTTCTCGCCACTTTAAGCCCTTTAGGTTGTTTCAATCTAATTCCACATAGAGACCATGCTGGTATCCACACTCCTTATACCTCCCCACCATGCAAACAGCTACAGGACTCGCAGTTAGCTTTCCCAGGAATATTTCCAAGTGCCTGCAAAGACCAGGACTGGCTCTAGGGGCATTAGTCCTCCGGACACATATTTTCAGAAGAGACCCATGTCCCTAAGTTCCCTCTGCAGCCCTTTCCTTCAAGTGAGAACATATTCACATTTCTTTTTTAAATTCACATTCTACAAGTCAAATTTTCTCTAACTTTTTGATGGGAGACCTCCCCAAAGGAAGATGAACATTCACGAGACATTCTTATTTGTTAGGAAAGAAAAGGGGATAAATGAAAGGATTTGCCTTCAAAATACAATAGAGGTGCCCCCAACACACACCTCCTTTCTCTTTCCCTTTCTCTCTCTCTCTCTTCCCCCTCCCCCCTCCCCTCACCCCCTTCCATCTCTCTCATCCCTCTCATTACTTCTCTTTACCCAACATGTATGTCCTTCTCCCTGGCCCTCTCCAGTGACACTTTGGGTAGCCTCAGTTCCTCCTAGCCCAGGGCCCCTGGACCCCAGATTTTACCTTCCATGCTGGAAGTCAGGACCCAACTGGAAGACACAAATTGCTGATGGGGAAGGAAAGAAACAATACTCCAGATCTGAGAAAATTGCCAAGGGTGGTAGACGCAGCTCCCGAGAGAAGAAAGGAGACAACGAGAGCCTGGAAATCCAGAATCTCCCCAGGCTTCCAGTGAGACTCTAGTGTCAGCTCTCTCCCTGCTCCAGTGTTGACTGAAAACCAGGGGAAATTCTCCCGATAAAGCAGGGGTCTGAAATCCGAAACTGCAGGTTGGCCGAGTCCTATATAAACACACCACGCCGGCTCCTTGGTCTGAAGGCTTACCCGCCGGCACTCCCCTCCCTCCTCGCCCTGCCTGCAACTCGGTAACATCAGACAGCCCTCTAGCTGCGGCTCCTCCACCAACTCTGAACGGAGCCCGCAGACTCGGGGAGCGACCTGTCAGGCGCTGTCCACCAGCTGTAAGGATGATGGGCAAGTTTCCAGTTTAGAAGCGGAGATTTCTGGGCTCTTTCTGCATATCAAGGAGGCACAGTCTCCTAAGGATCCGATCCCAGGTAGCTGGTCTGGCACCCGCTAATTGCTGAATGCACCTTCCTCTCCTCTCTCGAGTTCCTGTGCTTGGCTCTTATCGAGCCACCCGTTCCTTATCTCTCACCTGTAACATCTAGCATCTGGCCAAGTGAGAGTGGAAAGGGAAATAATGGTGACAGTTGCCTCATTTTGCAGACGACGGAGCTGAGACCAGGAAGGGGAAAGGGCTGGTCAAAGCTAGGGAGGGGCCGCCAGCACAATTTGGCACCTTGGGTGGCAGAATGGAAGGAGCAGCTTTTAAAAGTCAGATGGAATCACACTTTAATACAACTAGATGCTCACTTGAATCACCGATTGTGAGAAAAGTCACTTAACCTCTCTGGGCCTCAATTCCTCGTGTATATAATGAGGTAAAAGATGCCACGCAGGACAGTAACAGGTGTAAAGCAGTAGGCACACAGTAGGCTTTCAGTAAAGATCCCCGCCCTCCTGCTTTGCTCACCACTGCACGCTCCCTTTCATTAGCTTCCTTCTGACTCAAGAGGTAACTCTAAATTGCCCTTAGTGTTTACTGTTCCTTCTGGTGTTGGTTTAACATTTCTCATTTATTGGCTTTAAGTCAATCTGACTAGTAACATTCCCAGGTCACTTTGTCCAGTGCTCAGAATTCAACGCGTCATGTGTACAAATGGAAATCTTTCACTTACAGGCCAAGGTTAGAGGTTGGCACCACGGACCTCCCTGCAGATGTGCTTCGCATCTCAATCCTCCAGGCTCCAAGCTTCAGGCCCCCGAGTCCAGCCAGCTATCGAGCATTTCCCCACAACTCCAGGCACACCTCATTTTATTGTGCTTCACAAGTGTTGGGTTTTTTTACAAAGTAAAGGCAAGACACTCCACCAGCAAAAAGATTACGACTCACTCTGTCGGGGTGGTCTGGAACCAGACCCGCAGTATCCCTGAGGTACGCCTGCAGTCTTCGCCTGAAACTCGACATGCCTAAAATAAAATATAGATTCTCCACCCACTGACTGAACTATGGTACTGATGGAACAGTCTCCAAGGTAGAGGAAACGAAGATAGTGAGGGGCGGAGCAATTAACTTAGGATGCTACCATCTGCGTTAAGAAACAATCTGTAACTGCCTACGTGATTATATTTGCCTCAAGCAGGGGTTAGCAAACTTTTCATGTAAAGGGCTGGAGAGTAAATATTTTCAGCTTCCTTGGCCATGCCGTCTCCGTCTCCGTTGCACATACTCAATTCCGTTTTTGTAGTACAAAAGCAGCCACAGACAACATGTAAACACATGAGCATAAATTCATTAGCATTAATTAGCATAAACAATTTAGTATAAACTAATGAGCATAAACGAATGAGTATAAATGAAAGATCACGGCTGCGTTTCAATGCAACTCTACACCAAAATTTGAATTTCATATCGTGTTAATGTGTCACAAAACTTTATTCTTCTCTTTACTTTTCAACCATTTACAACGTACACATCATTTTTGGTTCATGGGTCACGCAAAATCAGGTGGTGGGCGGGATTTGACCCATGGGTCATAGCTAAGACTGGCGTAACTCATCCCCAGGAAGGACACACAGACTCCGATAACAGTGACCACCTCCAAGGAGGAAGCATGGGGCGGGAGGGAAGCTTCACTGAACACTATTCTGGATCATTTGAATATTGTAACCTATGCATGTTGAAAACAGTCACTTGTTAATGGGCTCCTCATCTAAGTTCTCCTACTTCTATCAACGTCAACACTAGCCCTCCCAGTCAAAGTGCCAGGTCTACTCTGAGTCTCTCTCTCCCACCCCCGCCTCTCACCCCAGCAGTAATCGGTGCCCAGAAACCACGGGTCCAGTGCACCAGAGTGCCTCGCTCGGCCTGCTGCTAGCCGTCACTGTCCCGTTCACCCCTACCATTGTCTCCACCACTCAACTGTCCTTCCATACAGCCTCGTGCCCTTACTTGACTTCTTCTGTGCATAAAGCTCATTTCCAAAAGAGAGACTGGAGCTTTTTAAGGACTGGGACAATGTATTAGTTTCTTGCCTTCCGCCTCTCTTCTACACCTAGTGAGAATGCTGTGAATAGTTGCTTGTTGTTAATCTCCCATCCTGTCGAAGGTGGTCTGACCCATCCAGAACAGAAGATGGTTCTGAGACACACAGCAGGGCAGGACAGAGTGTACACGAGCGCTTCGGTCGCAGTAACAAGTGTTTAAGAGAGAGGAAAGATGTTAGAGTCAAGACTTGTTCCAGATAAAAGAAGCTGTGCTTAGGAGAAAGAAGTCATGAAGCCCCAGGGAAATTTTCCCTGGTCCCATCTCTCACACATTAGTCTAGCAGGGTAGGGAAAGCCCCCATCCTGTGCTGGGGAATTTTTGTGATCCCAGAGTGAGCCTCCCACACTGAAGGAGGATCTCAGCACTGAGCAGTCTGCCCTCCCACCCAACGCAGAGCAAGCTCCCCCAGCACCTAGAAAAAGCGAACACGCCACTTGAACTCCCACAGGAACGAGATGCTCACTACTTTTGCTGGTAACCCGTTCCACTGCTGAAGATGCTGTTCGCATTGTTTTCAGTGCTGGAACTAAACAGATAAAGTCTTCCCGAGCGGGTAACAAAAAACTAGTGATAACTGCCAAATATAATAGAGTTCTCAAATACTTCTTCCTTCCAAGATGTTCAAAGGGTTTTTAAAGACACAAAATCATTGACTCTCTGAACTGGAAATGCCTTTGTCCACATGTTTATTGACTGAAATTGAATATAGACCCTTTTCCTGTTTCCCAACATGAAAGAATTCAGGTTATGTCGTAAAAGGAATTGTTTTATTTCTTTATAGGAGGAGACTTCACAATCCCCACTGGCAATCCCACTTTAGACCCCTGGGAACTCATGACTGGAATGATTAGAGGAGTTAGCTATCTTACACAGTCACACGACTAGTAAGTGGTCAAACCAAAACTCAGAACCAGGTCTGTCCAGTGTCAATTTTCAGTCTTTCCCCTCCAGTTCAAAGTTTCCATGACAACAGATCATCTACCTCACCTTGTCCCTGAAATGGACAGAAATGATCATTTCTATCATTTCCACAAGAAACATGGAAGAGACCCACAGCCTGCAGCAGCCTGTAGTCCCTAGCCAGATTCCATCCTCTCGATGCATTCAAGCCTTCCTGAGACAGAGGAAATGTGATCAAAGATGATCCAAAGCCAGAATGCCAGGGTCCCAGAGACCCACGGGCCTCTCCCTGGCTCGCACATGGTGCCAGCCCTGTGCTCTCCTCCAGCTGGCCTTCGCCGGGGCCTGGCTCCTGCCTCTCAACAGGCCGTGGTGTTTGGAAGCCCATAGATCAAGGCATTGTTTGGGCAGCACAAACACAACACTTACCTGGGTTCTGCCACCTTCCCTCTGCAGCCCTGATTTTGGTAAATATTTGGCTGGCTCACCCAGGAGAGGGCTGGGGCCTCTTCACCCACATCCCAACAAGCTCAGTTCTAGGAAGATGAGCTGGAGAGTGCTGGGGATGGGTACAGAAGAATCACACTTAAACACAGCCACTCGCCCAGTCCCTGGCATCAGTTTGCCTCTAGCACACCCTCTGAGCGGCTCTGAAACACCTGCAGCTGGGCCCTCAGCCACTGCTGAAACTCAGCTTCAAATCCCCAAATGGTTCCCGACTGTCCAGACCGAGTTCCCAAGGATCGAGATGCATTCCTCCACACAATCGGCAGAGCTCCCCACCTGGCTCTCTTGTCCAACCTAACTTGCAGGTACCTGAAAAAATACCTGGTCGCCCTCCACCTCAGAGCACCAACCCAGAAACACACATTCCTGAGCTCATCTGGCCTCCGTGAGAACTTGGACACCAGGGATGACCCTCCCCATTTCTCAAGCGGGCAAACCACAGCCAGGAGTTAAAGCTCACACGCACAGGATGCTAACGCTGGAGAGACAGGCCCCAAGCCGGCTGCCTCTCTTCTCAGTCCCTGGAGAGAAAACCCACATTCTCTTTAATAGTCTGCAGCCTCTATTGGCCCGAGGAAATCTCATGATGCTCTGCCTCCCCGTCCCGTTCTCTGGGAGCTGTCCTTGAGACCTTCAACTGGCACTCTGAAGTCACCCACCCTTTTATCTGTCATCTCCCCGGGAGACGTGGTCATTAGCTGGGAGCGCTATGTAGGTGTCTAATTAAGCAACCAGCAGCAAATGCAGAAACCTGTTCCAGCCACCACACAGAGCATCTACCGGGATCCTCTTACAGGCAACTCCCTCCCCCTGGCTTCCTGGAAAGGTCCCTTTTGTTTTCTTAGAACACAGAAAAGTGTCGGATTCTACCCTCCTACTTATCTGCTGGCATTGACTTCCTGGCCTCGGCACAACCCCAGGGGGTACCATTCACATGAAGCACAGTGTGAGTGAGGCCCCCAGAACTGCGGAACACAGCGGCCCCGGGTCGGTGGGAAAGTGAAGGTCCCCAGACGGGAGGGACAGGGTCTTCCGAGAGGATGTCCGCCTACCTGGCCTCTTTAGGTATCTCAGAGCCATATCCTACTGTATTGGCATTTTGGGGTCAGAGCATAGGTAGCAAGGAGCCCTTGAGCAGGTTGGTAGGAGGTGGCAGAGGAGGAGGTGGGCAGTGTGAGAGGCTCAGCACTCCTCCCACCTATGCTCGCGTCCTCCCTCTTTTCTGTGTTGTAGCTCACCTGTTCCTGTTTCACCCTTTAAATGGAATGTTCCACTTGCCCTGGAGGCCTGGGGGGAGGCAGAGAGCAAGGAGAAACTCTCTGTTCAAGAAAAGCCTTCTTTTCGGAGCCTGGAACCCCTGGGATCAGATACCACTGCAGATGACAAGTGGAGGAAATGGCACAAGGGCAACAGCAGAGGAAGACCCTTGGAGGATGAGACAGAGTTGGACTCATGCCCACTCCCCCTAGCCTGGGGATGGTCTAAGCTGGAGGCTGGAAGGGACAGACACCTGCTGCCCCTGTGGCCCCTGGAAGATCCCCCTCTCAGACGTCACAGGGGCTCTCCAACAGATCCTCCTGAGCTGATCAACAGGCCGGGGTGAAAAATAGTGAGATGCCCCCCCCCTTTAACCTCTTCTCCTGCGCCCCTCTTTGAGTCACATCTTATCTTTCTTCTTTTAGGCCCTTATCTCCGGCTCAGAAACCTTTATCAGCCTCACCTCTTTCACCTCCACAATGGAGCAGGAGGGTGGAGATGCCTGTGTCGATGCCACAAGCTTTTCAAAGACACAGTGTGCATGCCAGTACTGGGGCGGGTGGTGCGGAGGGGCACCTTAGGGGCAGATCCAGGGCTTCTAATTCCACAAGGGCTCCAATTACCCCAAACCCCCATCCCTGGTGGTGGGCAGCTATACCAGCGCAGGCCTCACTGCCCTCATGTGCCTCGGGGCTCTGCCAGCTTGGCTCAGGACCCTAGTACATGCTCCTGTTCCACCAAAATATGTGGGTTCTCGCTGACAGAAACGGGAGGACTACTTTTCTTTCCAGCCACTGGGACCTGTCCAGCTGTTTTCCAACTCCTGTGAGACAAACTGGACTTTGATTACAACAGAAAAGATTTAGGTTAGATATCAAGAAGCACTTGAAATGAGTGATTAAAGGAAGCTTAGGACTCTTGCCATTGTGCTTTAAAAGTACAGCCAGTTTCCCCTCTGCAGGGTAGAGTTTAATGCCCGTTTTCATCATGTTACTCTCTTGCTCAGAAATTTCCAGTGGTTGCCCCCACCCCTGCCTGCTGCGTTAAGGCCTCACTCCTTGTTTTGGTGTCCAAGGCCCGCTACGGCACATCCCCATCATCGTTCAAATGTCATATTTCACTGCTCAGTATGTAAATTTTCTAACCCAGCCAGAGTTCCTCAATATTTCTCAAATGGCCCTAGGCATCTCTGCTTTTGGCCATGCCATCCACCTCCCTCTCCCCCTGCATGTCCCTCTCCTCTCCAGCCACCAGAGCAAGTCAGCCTTTAAGGCAGCAGATCTCAGCTAAAATGATTATCAGATAACCTGAGAAACTTCTCTAAGAAAACAGGTCCCAGATTCCAACCGAGATGTCTGTTGAATTACAGTCTCCCTGGGGAGGCAGGTAGATACTGCTTTCAGGCTGGGTTCAGATGCCACCTCTTCCAGAAAGCCTGTTAAATGCTCCCACCTGCAGAAAGCCTCCTCCCACGTGAACATATGGGCATGCACTGATCATTCATTCCATAGACACGTCCTGAGCATCCACAGTGCAAGACACTATGGTGGCATCCCGGCACTTAAGGA
The DNA here is from genome assembly GCA_030015415.1 of Cynopterus sphinx. NCBI lineage: Eukaryota > Metazoa > Chordata > Mammalia > Chiroptera > Pteropodidae > Cynopterus > Cynopterus sphinx. Next base: position 19,776,659 of record CM057392.1, on the reverse strand, counting down.
ACCCCCAGTCTGGACACAGACAAAACCAAACCCACAAAACCACCCTCCCCCCAAAAGCAGCCTGTGGTGGGGGCTGAATGTAGGAGAGGTGGGAGATGATCAGGGTAGGGAGTGCATGGGGACAATAGCTTCTGAGAGGGCGGGCGGGCACCCCAGAAGGAGCATCACAGTCAAGAGGTGGGAGAATACCGGCCCTGCAACTAGGTCAGGGGTCACACCGGAGGTAAGAATAACTTCCATGTACCATGCGCTTACGCTGTGCCCTATTACAACTGCTCCATATTTAGGACCCTGTTTATCCCTCATAACTAGCTAAAGTTGGAAGAGTATTGGGGACCAGGATGTGGAGTCCCACCTGGCGCAAAACGGCTCCTGCTCAGCAAACATTTTCTCACTGATCAATAGATAAAATGATCTTCGAAGGCTCACTCCCAGAGGGAAAAAGCCAGAATCTTGTGGGAGCAACTACAGCTTGAAAAACATTTCCCTAACTTTTTAAACTATTAGAAGCAATACCAGGGAGGAGAAGCACTGGCTGGTGGGAGCCTGGCTTTCCTGACACAGGATGGGAGAGTGGGTGTTGGAGTACTCCCCGTCCCCACAAGAAACGCACAAGAGGCTTGGGGAGACAGCTGCCTTGAAAAACAGCTGTAGGTCCCTCAGAATAGACCATGGAGAAATGCTGGCCTAGTGGTACCCAACCTCCCAGCAGTCCCTAATCCCTGATGCCAGGGTGGGACCTGTGGGGGCAGTGTTCCCTCCACACACCCCAGAGCTGACAGAGCCTCCTGAGCTGACCTTGTCCTTCCTCCTGCCGCAGAGGCACAGCCCCTCAGCTGACCCATCCCACAGAGACGATGGTCCCCTCTAAAGAGTCACAACTTCCGTTGGTATCCACCTTGTCTAGCCATTCAGTCCGGAATTTAGCCTTTATCTGGCTGGCTGGAGTGTAAACTCATTCCCCACTGGGCAAGTCAGTACGGATATCAGACTCACCCATGTGAGAATGACACCCGCAGACGGACGGGAGCCGCAGTGCACTCCTCCGTCCTCTGGCCTGTGCATTAGGTTGTCCCAGGGTGGGGGTCACTCTGCTGTATCTCACCAGTGGGCAACCGAAGCTGAGGGACAGAGGAGCCAAATGACGAACCCCAGAGAGGCCTCTTTGTATCGCTCCCTTCATCATCTCCATGGTTAGCACAGAATCACACAGTCAGCCGTGGGATCGGCCGCTCGAAACACCGAAACCGGAAGCCAGGTGACCAGAGAACCAGTCTGCTCTCAGCCTTGGGCACACCACTGCACGTCTCTGAGCCTCTCTTCCTTCACCCGAGGAGTGGGACAGACCTCCGCTCCCCTAATTCAGCTGTGAGTGTCACGCGACTTGATAAAAATATAAGTGACATAGGGTAGGTCGATGGAACACCAATCACCTCATAGAGGGGACCAGGTACTTCAAGCCATCAGCCCCACATCCTGGGCTCCCCGGAGGAGCTCCAGGCCGGAAGGCCGTTCTCTGATTTGAGTCTGAGAAGGGTCAAGAGAACGACCAGCAACACCCCCACAGCCAGATCTCCAGGCACGAACGCCGGGGTTCAGCCGCAGCCACCCCGCGCACTGTCTCAGAGCCCACACCTGGGAGCCAGAGGGACCGTCCCAGGTCTCAGAGCCCAGCACTCCCAGCCAGAGCTCCACCGCTTCCGAAAAAAGGCCGCGCTGACGCCGCCCGTCTCTGTCCCCTTCTCTCAGGAGTTTCCCCATCACCACCCTCCTGGCTTTCCAAGCAGGTTCCGTGGGACAGGACTTCCACACTGTGATTTTTGGCTTATGGGTGGATTGAAAAATCAACTTAGTAAATCAAGGTTGACATTTGTAAAATTTGATGGAACAAAATAGAAAACGTCAGTGTGTACTTCGCTTGGTAAGAGTGAAATATTAAGTTGTGAGACTTTGAAACCCCATGACACAGCGTCAGAATCTTGACGCAGCCACTTAGGCTTCCTGCGAAGCTTCAGTGTCTTCGTTGTCAAATGGGGACACTGACAGCGTCCACCTCATAGGGCTGTTGTGAGAATCACATTAGTCAATACACAAAAGCATTTGGAAAGGTAGTTGGCACAAGGGTTACGTAAAAGTGTCATTTAGTGTTTACACAGAAGTGCACGCGTGTGTGCACACGCACATTTTTGCTTACGAGGTAAACACCTGTCTGTGGTATGGAGAGAAGAACCAAAGCTGGAACTATGGGAGAAGCCAAGAATTTTCTCTCCGAGGACAATGTATGCTTCGAGGCAAAGTCCCGGGTCTCAGGGTTCACAGGTGTTCGTTTACCTCACTCTAGAAAAAGAGGCCTCGGCGACTGAGCAGCCTGTGGCGGGGCAGAGTGGGTTTGAACAACTGAGAGCTGTGCTAAGTACTTCCAAAGTGACTTATTTAATCCCCATTCAGCCCCGGGGGGTGGGGATCATTACCCCCACTTTAAGAACGAGGAACCCGAAGCACAGAGGCTAAGCTGCCGCACAGCTGATGGGTAGTGAAGCCGGGATCTGCACTCCGCCTCCCAAGTCTGGACGCTGAACCACGGGACTACACTGTTTCGCCTTGTTGCCACCTTCTCGCGTGGGAGGAAAGCCAGGCCCGTGAAGACTCGGCCGCTGGGGAGGCAGCCCTGACTGTGAAGGGGCGGCTTCATCTGCACACGCCTCAAAACCAGGCGATTTAATTTTCTTTTGGCTTGAATTCAGGAAACAGCACCTCCAGGGGCCCATCTTAGAGTCCAGAGAGTTCTGCTGCAAGAGTTGGAGGCAAGAACTTGGTTGGCTCAAACCACATGACGGGTTAAGTACTCAATTAGCTGCATAGTTTAAACTTGACTAGAAGACACTGAATTCTCGCACACCCTTTAGGTTTTTTCTGATTGCATCGCATGTTATCTTCTGCACAGTCCAGGGATGCCAGGAGGGGCAAGATTCTCTCATTTCCCAGCCCGGGGAGGCCCGTGCCTGGACACTCTGCGAGAGAGGGCACAATGAGGAAGGGGAAGGTTTTCGTAGATGGGGAAATAGGCGGCTAGGTGGCCTCTGTCTCAGAGTTCCCAGTGGCGCTCGGCTCTCCGTCTGCCCTGGTGTCCTTCCCTCCTTTATATTAATGCAAAATGTCCCCAACTCTCACAAGAAGTGTTGGTGAGGATGTGGAGAAAAGGGGGGCCCTGTGCACTGTGGGTGGGAATGTGAATCGGTGCAGCCACTATGGAAAACAGTATGGTGAGTTCTCAAAAAATTAAAAATAGAACTACCAGACAACCTAGTAATTCCATTTCTGGGTATTTATCTACGGAAAACAAAAATACTAATTCAACAAAATGTACGCACCCCTATGTTCTTTGCGGCATTATTTACAATAGTCAAAATGTGGAAGCAACTTAGGTGTCCACTGATGAATGAATGAATGAAGAAAATGTGGTGTGTGTGTGTGTGTGTGTGTGTGTGTGTTCCATTGTGTGCATATACACAGCGAAACATTGCTCAGCAATAAGAAAGAATGAAATCTTGCCATTGTGACAATATGGATATACCTAGAGGATATTATGCTAAGTGAAATACAGACAAGACAAATACCATATGATTTCACTTATATGTAGAATCTAAAATAAATAAACAAGCAATAACAGAACAAACTGATGGCTGACAGAGGCAGCGGGGTAGAGGGTGGGTGGAAAAGGTGAAAGGGAGTACGAGGTACAAAGTTCCAATTACAGAATAAACAAGCCGAGGAGATGCAGTGCACAGCACAGGGAATGTGGTCGATAGTATTGTCATGCCTTTGCGCGGTGATAGGTGTTTACTAGACTTAGGGTGGTGATTATAAGGTATGCACTGTCAAATCACTAGGCTGTACACCGGAAACTAATACGATATTGTATGCCAACTATGCTTTAATACAATATTTATTTTAAAAAATTTCCCCCAACACAAGGCACTCAGTTCATCTCCAGAACTGACCATAGGTTTCATCAAACCCAGCTACTACTTCTGATGAGAAGAAAGAGGAGAAAAGAATGATGACATTTCAAATGCTGTAATTGTGAATTAAGTCTCCTTTCCCCCAGATCCACCTCAGTCCTTCGCCTGGCTACGGAAAATTCATAACATGAGCAAGAGGAGAAGACACTTCTATCCCATCAGCTTGTGGGCCATTTTCTCCAAAATTCCCGGCATCCTTGTGCATTGTTCTCTCCAGTGAGAGATCGCTAACATTTACTCGTACCAGGCCAAACCCACGACTTTTGTTTGTATCTTTTCATTCCTTGTAAGCCTCAAGCAGTTTTTAAAAAGCAAACAGGGAAACTGAGATTTAGAGAGGTTTGGAGACTTAACCTGGTCACAAACTTTGTGACTATTCATGTGGGCGGGTCCTAGTAAGTCCAGGCCGTTTGGAGCTGGTGGGAACTTCCACCCTCCCATAACTCCCCCATTTCCCACCCGGACAGAAGTCACCTCCCCCTCTTGCATGTGCTCTGTAACTGTTACACGGGTATTTCTGAGCCACGCTACTAGCCAGTATGGCAGTGACTTGTTCACCCGTCTCCCCGATCAACTCTGAGTTCCTTGAGGGTAGTGACATGTCTTGTTCATCTTTGCTTTCCTGGAATCTGACATAATTTCTAAATAAATGTTTTTTTAGGGGGAAAGGTAGAAGAAAGAGAAAGAGGGAGGGATAAAAAGGGAGGAGAGAGGGAAAGGAGGAATGAGGGAAGGATGAGAGGATAACTGAGGGAGGAGGAGTGAGCAGGAAGTAGGCAGGAGGGAGGGAGAAAGGGCGGGTGAGCAGGTACCAGGAGAGAGTGGCCACTTTAAGCCAATGGAATTGCATCTCTTCTGATCTAAGTGTCACTGGGGTGTGTGGAAATAGGCCCCACCCCACAGCCCGTCCAGGATATAAGTGAAGCATTTGCAAGGGGGTGGGTGGCTTTTCAGCTACCAAGGAGGCCAGGCAGCTTCCCAGACTCCAGATGCTGCTGCTCCATCTGCTCCCCTTTCCCACCGCCAGAAAGTGAACAGGGCCAGTGTCCCTTCTCTTCAGGGCTCTGCTGCCTTGTTGTCCCCCTGGTTAAATGAAGGCTCATTCCTGTCCTGGATGATGGGAATGGCTGTTAAGAGAATGGGGCCTGCAACATGATAGGAGACACCCCTCTACCAGACTCCCAGCCCCAGAGGTGGAGTGAGATTCGCAGGATGCTTCTCAGGGAATGAGCTGACACCAGCAGGAGCCTGAGGAAAGAGCCACGTTCCTCCCTCTGCATTCAGCGGGAGCTCCGTGTCCCAAAGGGGGCTGTGAGGCAGCGGGAAGAGTGGCTTCCAGCAGAAGGCGCTCCCAAGCAGGCTCGGCCCTGCTGAACTCTGGGAAACAACTGGAAACCACAGCTTAATACGTTGGTTTTTCCCTGGAATTCCCCTGGGATGAGGAGACAGGGAGACTTTCTAATCAGCCCTGTTCAGACCGAACCCCTGAGAGGCCTCCACTGCTCCTCCCCTTCTCTGGAAAGTACCAGGTCCCCTACCTCTCCCTGTGTTGTCCATCATCATTTGTTAGTCACTCACTCCACACTTGAGAGTGGACAATACACAAAGCATGCTGGCCCTGGGGCCAACTCTTAATCTCTAGAATTGAAGGGGCGAGGGGGTGGGAGCAGGGTGAGGGTTATTGGCTTTCTCTAAAAACTCCAGAATGGCATCACACTCTGCGAATCTGCCTGATCTCTTTTGAAAAACAAATCCTCGAGCCAAATATGGCCCATGCCAGGCGGCCAGGCACCTGGAAGTGAAGCAGGAAGCTATTCCAGGGGATCTTGTGGCTTCTCCTTTGTGCCAAAGAACTGGGTCAGGGAAAAGGCCCCGGCTCAGTCACACTGGGCTCCCTGAATAGACTAGGCCGTTGCTGTGAAGCGGAATGTGGGCAAGTGTTAGCCAGGGGCCATGGCTGCACAAGTGACCCTCGGGAGCATCCACAGGACAGTAGAAAGATTCAGGCAACATAGATAGGAGAACCCACTACATAAAGCATGACCCTGGTATGCTGTGTGCCCTCAAGCAGGCCAGAGCCTCTCTGATCCCCAGGTAGCTCATCTGCTGCACAGGGCCTGACGCATGCGGCCGAGGAGGGAAGCAGCTAACTGTTGCCCACGCCTGCTTAACCCTTAAAGGATTAAATCCACCCTCTGGGTAGGGCTGCCAAAGCTCTTGGCAAGGCGGCCCACCTCCAGCCTCCTCCCCTGGAGCGCCTGAACGGTTCCTGTGCCCCAGCCCCTGACCGACTCATGCATTTCCAGCCCCCATGCTGCCTGGTGCATCGTAAGGTCTGGCGCGCTGTTCCTCAGGCTGAGCTGCACCCCTTCCACGCCCTCGCTCCCCTTTAAGGTTCAGCACAAACCTGCCCGCCACAGCCGCTCCTGACTTCCACCTCAGGCAGGCTTCCTTCCTCGGTGTCTGCCAAGCACTCTGCACGCCTAATCCTCTTTCTCCTAAGTCTTTGTCTGCAGGTCTGTCTCCCCTGCTGGACTGTGAACTTTGAAGGACCATGTCAGATCCACCTTTCATTCAGCGAACATTTAGGAAATGTCTGCTCTGTGAGAAAGGCAGTCTCGCAGGCCCGAGTCCCTAGTGCTGAGGACAGAGCGGGCAGAGAGGGCCCGGCCTGCTGCAGGCAGGAAAGAGCGCCAGGAGCTGCCCCTGGGCTCTGCGGTGCGGGCTCTGCTGCCCCTCCTTTAGCAGGAGACTAAAGATACTGGGAAGAAGGAAGAAAACCATAAGCCATGACCACTTCCTTTGCTACGTACTAAGTAGCAGCACCGCTATCGGTGCTTGGAAAACATTATCTTTCGTAATTTTCAAATTAACTCTCCGACACGGGTCTTCGTACCTGGGGAAAGTGGTGCCCAGAGAGGTGGGGGAACTGGCTCAAGGCCGCGCAGCAGGTGGCGGAGCTCTGCCGGGACCCAGGTCTGTCTGCCGCACTCCCCGCCCCCACTCAGTCCCGAGCTGCCCGGCTGCAATGCACTAACGGGAGCGCCCGGGTGCGAGGCTGCTTGTTTTAAGAGGAGGAAATAATGATCTATTAACCTTGAGGCTCGAAATGGTATGACTTTGATCCTGGCTGCCCAGGCGGCCTGGAATTCTCCATTCCCTTCCCTTCCTACTGCAGCAGCAGTTCCCAGAACTCTAATGAGCTAGGCCGGCTCCTCACCCTGCCTGGAGAAGCCGGTGGGACTGCACGTCAGGAAACTGCCATCCAGCTTTTGCCATCCTCAAAGTGTCATTAGCAACTGCTTGGCAGGTGGTCCCAGGCCCCCGCAGCCTCAACCAAGGTTCTTGTTATCCAGAGCTATCAACCAGTGGGATTCTGCCCTTAATGGGGAGACAGCAGATAATGGGCGTCCTGTGGACTATTCCCCCACCAACCACAATCACGTTTCTCAAACATGCTCTTCCACATTTTCCTATCAAGCACTTTTCTCTCAAAACCCAGTTGTGGCCACGGCCCATGCAGACCCCTCTGCCTGGTCTTCAAGGGTTTTTTTCTCAATATCCTTTATTCCATTCACTCTTTTCTTCTGGGACCCCCTACTGGAACCAAGCTAACTGGCCCTGGGAATTCTGTAAAGGCCTTTCCTGTCCCATGGAGGGTCATTTTACAGACGCAAGTTCCGTTCCTTCTTCCCATCCTAAATCTAAATCATCTCTTCCAGGAAGCCTTCTCTGATAGACCATGGCCAACCCTAATCTTGCCTTTACTTTGCGTTTCCTCAGAACTTAATACCTTCCCTGCATTTACGTTGGGTAGGGCCATTTGTTATATTCGTTCACTTGACAAACATTTGCTAAGAGTGCACACCATGTGTCAGGCATTTATTGTGCATCTACTGTGCAACCAGCACTGTGCTAGGCACCGGACGTGCAGTGCCCTGAAGGAGCTTCTGCTCATGTTAATTACCTTCAGGCCCTTTCCTGGGAGGCCTAGCACTTAGACTGGGGCCTCTCTCAGGAATCATCTCTCTGTTCCATCCTAGCACCCGATGTTTACAAAGGACTTTTACTTTTGCAGGGTGCTTTTACATTCATTACCTCATTTTATCTGCAAAGTACTCTACAAGGTAGGATAGAAGAGGTTATTATTCCATTTGAAAGATGGGGACACTGGGGCCCAGAAAGATGAAGTGACCTGTCCAAGGTCCCCCAGCTGGTTACCAGCCGGGTCATCCACAGAATTCAGGTCCCCCGACTCCCAAGGCAAGTGGCCTCTGCACCACACCATGCCCCCACACCATGCAGACCAGGATTTTCAAGAGTAAATGGAACCTAAGTGATGACCCATTTCTCAACGTCCGTCACTGCCAATGGATGTTAAGAAGAAAGAAAACTAAAGCAAAAATAGAGGCCATTATAAGATGCTGTGTAACTGGAAAGTCTGAACAAGTTTGTCCTCGTATTCCTGGCACACGATGGGGTCTCGATACATATTTGTCAAATGAACGAACACCTTACTAGAAAGGCACACGGCAGAGGGTATGAGCTAACTAACAATGACAGCTACTTGACTACCCGCTTTGTGTCAGGCACAATTCTAACCACAACTCATTTTATCTTCACAACACCCTCACGACTTTCAAGATGGCTATTATCCCTCCCTTTTACAGATGAACAAAATGAGGTGAACACCTAAAGTGCTGGGACTTGAATGGCACCCGGAAGACTGACTCCATCCAGCGCTGCGCTCTTGACCACGTTAGCCAAGTATAGGTCACATGCTGCTGTCGTCAGGATATCACTCAGCTCTCCTTACAAGCGTGCTGAATGAGTGTTCTGGTGAGTGCTGAGTGAGGACTTAAGTCACGCTTCTGCCCTGAGCCTGAGGTTCAGATGAGCCTGCATGAACCACCCCTGCTTCAATGAGTTGTAATAAATATCCAAGGCAGGGGGGTGGCGGTGGCGGTGGCTGTGTTTTGGCTGCACAAGGACTTCACGAGTCTTCTGCACTGTCCACATCCCAGAGCCCTGCTGCTACCCACGAGCCTGTCTCTCAAAGAACAGCTCTTCTCTCTGACTTGACTGCCAAACAAACCCGGTAAGAACCAGGGCTATGGATTATGAAGGATGGAAAGAAATTTCTAGCGTCTCAACCAAGGCTGAAGTAGAAAACAGGGTTAAGAAGGGTAGAGTCATGTTTGTAACTGGGACAAAGACATGCTGAAAAGATTTATAAATAGGATAAAGAGGGGGCCTCCGTGAATAACCCCTTTATGGGCTGAGAAGGGAAAAATAGGGCTGGGCAGCTCTAGCTCTGGCTGTTCGTCAGCCCCATCATAAAGGAGGCTGATGCTCAGACAGGGAAATCCAGCACCAACCAGACAGGAGCGGGGGGAGCAGAGTGGAGAAATAACCGACGATAACGTCAGGTTTCTCCCACAGAATCTTAACTGGGAGGAATAAGATTCAGGGGAAGGGATTTGGAGCAGCAGAGACTATCCCAGAAATTGCCGAAGCTGACGGTTTGGGGCCTAAAGGTGCTGAATTGGAAGTCGATTCTGTCCTTAGTGCTTCCATCCGACATTGGGCCAATAGCACACTAAACCTTCCACAGACTTCAGCTTCCCCATTTATTAAAAGGGTATCATGTCACCTGAAGGTGCCTCATCCTTTGACATAGAGACTGTGTTAGGGTAAAGGAGACCAAAAACTAGATGGCTTGGAGTCGCAGACATTCAAGATCTGATCAGAGCTCTGGGCAACAGACAGACAGGAGCCACCCCCAGGCTCTCCTTCAACTGCCCCAATTTCCAGGCAGTGGAGCAACTGTTTTGTCTTATGGGGCCTGAGAGATAAAGAAGGCATGCCTCCTGCACCTTGGGTAGGTGACATCGCTGCCCAGCTATCTGAGTTCAGATCTCTGGGGTCAGCCCACAGAAGTTAAATGGCTGCAGAGATGCGGGGCAGTTCTGTGATTTAAGCAACAAAGAGAAACACAAACTGGGTTTATAGAGGGCTGGTGGAGGGCAAATCCCTAGGGATAGCGTGGCCAGCTACCCCAGTCTGCCCAGCACTGGGAGGGTCGGGGAGAGGGAAAGAAGCTCCCAGAAGGTGGGATCTTCAGTGCTAAAACAGAGAAAGTCCCAGGCCTATCCGGACAAACAGTCACCCTACCAAAGGACTCACACATAAAATAAGCCTCTGGTTTCCCAAGGAACCTATGGGCACCACATGAAATCTTCGTACTCAGAAATATCGAGAACTCAGACGCCAGAGTGGGGAGGCTGAGTGCCCCCACACCCACCCTGGTGAGCCCTTGGCGTGCACATTACTGTGAGCATGTCCCAGCCTGGCGGGGCCTTGGTTCCTCCAGAAGAGCTGAAGACAAAATACTGTTAGAAACTATCGAAGACTGCTCAGGACCCTGAGCCCCGAGAAAGGTCTTCCTTGGTGATTTCTTAGAGAAGCCTGTGAGCAATCCCCGGAGGAGGCCACAGAGCAACGCTCTGCTTCCTGGCTATCCCAGAGGTCACTTAGTTCTCCGAAGATCTCAGTGGCTGGGGCAGACAAGGATTGAAGGATGGGCAGAGGGAGAAGCAAGAAGAGCCATTTCTGGCTTTCAACACTAAGCACAACTGAGCTGCCATTAAGATATAGACTGGACCGAGCAGAGAAAGGGGCAGAGCCCCATTCCTCACCCTGCCCAGCCCCCTCCCAAACGAGTCCAGCACAGTAAGCTGAGCTTCCCCTGGCTTGAATCCATTTCGTTTTCCCCTAAGCTGCTTTGTAGGGCAGGCTGCTGAGCACACGACGTGTCCAGTCCTGCTGTAGCCGACTTTCTCTATGGCCAAGGGCAGGCTCCAGTTCCGTGCCCCTTCTGCCAGCTGAACGAGAGCCCGGGCTCGAACTGGGCCCCTGAGTTCATGGAGACCAGAGAGCATGAGTGGACACTCAGATCCTCTGTCCCTTAAAGGCAGTCTGTCCTATTCTAGATGCAGGGACAAGGAACGGGGCCTAAGAAGTCAGGATGGGGAAAGTTTCTCTGCCAACTCACAGTCATTTCTTAATTCAGCAAATGTTTTACGAGTGCCCACTATGCACAACACACTGGGAAGGGAACTGAGGCAACTGAGATTCAGGACCAAGGAGGGACAGAGAGGCACAGAGAGCTAAAATCTATGGATCCTTCCGAACACTCACCTAAGGAGTCTATGTACGGTGGCCCCACTCTGTGTCCCTAGCACCCATGAAAGTGAGCACACGCAGAGACAGAAGGTAAAAGGGGAAGAAAAAAGCCAAAACTCTGATTAATGCACAGAGCAGATCTCTGTGGGGCAGATAACCAAGCTTTACCTCAACTTAGAACATGTTTCTAACAAGCAACCTTGGCTGCCTGAGCCCTAAGTCCAGCCCCCAAGTTTCAAGCTAGTGAATGAAAAGTGTCGAAGGGAAAATGTAGTCAGTGCCTTTTCTTTCTCCTTGATTGGTTCATTCATTCATTCATTCATTCATTCATTTCATATTTCCTGAGAGCCTTCTGTATGCTAGCACAGAGCTAGGCACTGGGACTCAGAGAAGTTCAATCAGCTTTACTCAGCGTCACTGTCTCCATCACCCTCACTCCAGCTGTATGACCCTAATGGTTCGCAGCTGTGCACCCTGGAACTCAGCTCACTGCCCAAACCCTGGGGCCCTGTGATTAGGTCAGGAACAGTCTAGGCAGAAGCCCATTCTGCATAGCAGCCTCCCTAGTATGAAATTATGAAAAGCAGCTACTTGGGTTTCTGCCTCTTCCCATCTCTCCCCTCCCCCTTTCTTCTCTGCCTGGGATGGAAACTCTGCTGCTGCTCACATGCTCAAGTCACAAGGCTGAGCTCCCAGCAAAAGAAGTAGCTCAAGGATATGACAGGGAGGAGCCCAGTGAAACAGAAATATAGCATTTCACTTTGTTCCCTATGTATGGATCTCCCGTTTTTGATGTCTGAGAAAGCAGTGCCAGTGCTTGCTGTTTGCCCAGCCCGCCCACCTGGAACTGAGGACTCACCCCCTATTTATCCTCAGATCCATTCCTTGTTGTATCTCTCTGAAGGCCCACAAATGGAGGCTTATTGTCGGTATTGTTAAGCACATGCAGAATTAAGGGAACTAGCCAGTGATAAGAAGCTAATACAGAGCAAATGAGCTTGGTGCCTACCAGTCTCTCTCTCTTGCTCTCTCCAAGCCCCTCCTCGGAGCCCTTCCTGGCCTGGAGTCTCTGGCCCACTTAGGCAGAGGAGTGTGCCGGGAGCTCCGTAGTTGATTGGCACCTCCTCTGCCCAGGCAGGTTGCTGTGTCTAATTGTCTAACTGCAGATTTCCGTCTCTGATCTGCATGGGCAGATGGGCAAGCAGCTGTGCCAGGCCCCAGGGGACCGCAAGCTCCCAGGGAGGAGGCTCATCCACCTGGCTCTCTAGACCTGAGGCCTCAGGGCGCCTCCTCAAGGGCAAGAGACAGCTCAGGCCTCCAAAAGGGAAAAATACAAGAGCAAGTCTCAGCCAAAGCCCAGATCCTCTCAGTCCCTCCCGCTGCTCCCATTCTGAAGGAAAGGACAGAGTAGGTATCAGAGAGGCAGAGTGGCTGGTTTCCTTGCCGACGATAGGCACATCTTCTGACTTGCCATGTGTTTCAGAGAGCAAGTTCCCTGACTTCTCTGGACACAACCTCATCATCCTTAAAATTCGGGCTACTTTGAGATGACCCTGGCTGGGGTGAAAAGGAAAGAAACTGCTGTTAAATGGTGCTTGGACTCACTTATTGACGGATCCTGGAAGAAGCAGCACACAATCCTACATCTGTGACATACAGTCATCTTTCAATTGTCGGCCGCTACTCTGTCCTTCTGTAGTGTGTGGGGATTCTCACAGCTAGATGCTGGGTTGTTATGAGCAAATGATTCAAAATAACAGTAGCTAACACTTACTGAACACCTGCTATGTGCCAGGCACTATGCCGAGCCCTTTGTTTATATAATCTCAATTAATATTTGTGACAACGCCATAATGAGGTAGAGACACTGATGCAGAGAGAAGCTAACTTGACCAAGGCCAGGACACTAGAAAGTGGTGGTTCAAAATCCGCACTCAGGAAGCTCAGTGTTTCCCTCTTAACCTCATGTGCATGCGTGCTTTGCAAACTATAAACGATCATATAAATATGACGAGCTATTGTGAGGTAGTTGATAGTGGTAAGGTGCAGGGGTGGGTATAAGGTATAGTCAGGAAAAATTAGTGCCTGAGCATAAATCTGATTAAATGTGGCTGAACTGTATTTCAGAGCTAGCTGGAAAGGTTATCTGAACCGACTCTGGCTCTGACTCCCTCCAACAGCACAAAAACTTGAAATTTGACTGAGTGGAGACACTAATGCCAGGGCTCCCAACCTGGCATTTATGGGATGCCTGCCTTACCAATCCCCAGAGAGGCCAGGAGAGGCGGGAGTGGGCCACCCAGCTGCCGTGTGGTCTCAGCCTCCTCAGCGGCACCTCCCAGAGAAGGAGGCCTCCTTCCAAAATAAGAGACCACTTACCATGGGATGAAAGAAGTAACGTCTAATTAGAGAATCATTAACAGGCAATGAGCCTGTAATGAATTAATAGATCTAGGCAAGGATCATCAAGGCTGCTAGTGTCATAAGTGGAGAGAGGGCCAGACATTGTATGTCTCCTGATAGATGTACGCACCTCAACCCAGGGATTCTTGCTTCTTACCCCCAAATAAATAAATTAAAGGAACCTTAATTTGATTAAGCCTTCGATCTCACCACTCGTACAGGGACAGGGAACACGTTAGGTCATATAACAAGGATGCAATCAGCCAAATCCAAAATGTTAAAAACTCTTCAGCAGCGGTCCCCAACGTTTTTGACGCCAGGGATGGTGCTCCTATGAGAATCTACTGCCTGATGATCTGAGGTGGAGCTGAGTTGGAGATGCTAGTGCTGGGGAACGGCCGCAAACACAGATGAAGCTTCACTTGCCTGCCCGCCGCTCACCTCTTACTGTGTGGCCCTGGTCCTAACAGGCCATGTACCAGTCTATACTCGGAGTTTGGGGACCCCTGCTCTGCAGGACAAATGACCCAGTTTCTTCAGCAAAACAATACAGGAGAGAAAGAAGGAGAAAGAGAACATCTATAGATTAGTTGACAAGAACTATAATGACCAGTCACAATGTACAGATCTATCTGGATCTAAATTAAAAAAAAAAACAAACTAGAGAAAAGTCGATATAATAATAATCATAGGAATATAAATATTAACTGAATATTTGATTACACTAAGAAAGTGTTAATTATCTTTAGGTGCAATAATGATTTTTAAGTCCCTGTCTTTAGAGGTGGAATGGTCAGCTGTCTAGGATTCGCTGCAAACTAGTCGAAGGGTAGAAAGCACAGGAAGTAAACCTAAGATTGGCCGTGAGATGACTTTGAAACTACTGCAGCTTGACTGTACGGGGTTACTGCACTATTCTCTCTACTTTTATATATGTTCATAATTTTCTGTGGTAAAGTTTTTTTGAATAACGATCAGACCCTCCATGATTGTCCCTGTGGTGACTGGCCAGGTCGCGGGCTCTGAACTCTGGGGCTCCCACCTGTGAGAACGTGATGCAAGGGGCCCCCCAGGCCGCTTTCCCCCTTCCAGCAGCTAGCTCCACTGCCACAGGTCAGACCTCACTTTCTACAGCTTTGTCCCTCCGGGGCCTTTACAGAGGTAGGGCCAGTACAACACAAGAGAGAGCAACCCCCTCCCAAGGTCCCACCAAGAGATGTCAGTGGAGTCACATTCAGTCTTCTGAGGTGAAATTCCACACTCCCCTCTCCTCCCTGGACCATCCTGGCTCAGAGCTGAAAATGGAAAGCCTTTCTAGACTGAATTTAGCTCCTCACTACCCTAGGGTCTGGAAAGGAGCTGGAATCATCGCAAAGCATCCGGATCAAATGCCTGCCGTCGCAATACGCAATGTATTGTGGTCTTGTACGCTTGAAACTTACCTAATTTGAGTGACCAATGTCACCCAATAAACGTAATAATAAAAAAATGTTTAATATAAAGAAATAAGTATTTAAAATGTCTGTTGCCTTTCTGCCTCTATTAGGCACCAGAGTAGGGAAGGGGAGGAGGCGAGAAGGAAGCAGTTGTGGGAAGGACAGGCCACAAGACAGCCAAGCGCCAAGGCCCACGCCGTAGCCCAGCCCCGGGCCCAGGCTGCCGCCAACCCCACCCTGGGCAAACAGCCGGCACCTCCCGGGCTGGTCCTTCCCTTAGCACTTCCTGGTGCCGCTGATCACAGAGCTCACGGGAGGCAGGAGAAGACCAGGGAGAAAGGAATGGAGATTCGGAAGGGAAGGGGACTGTGGGGTGTCTGCATAAGTCCTTGGAAAGGGAGGAAACAGAGGGGAAGAGTAGCAGAGCTGGCTGAGGGTGTAACTCGGTAAAGGAAGGAGGAGAGAGAGCGAGGGGGAAAGAAAGCAACGGGAAGGCGTGAAGGGAGAGCGATGGAGCAGGGGGGTTAGGGAACCCCAGGAACTCATAACGGGGTGACTGCTGCCCAGCTTCACGCCCTTGGGGTCCCTCGGCCATCGCCAACCCAGTGTGCTCAGAGGGAGCTCCCTGCCCTCACCAGCCCAGGCGGGGTCCCGGCACCAGCTGGCGGCCACACCCCAGGGCCCGGCCACTCCCTTCCCTCCCCCCAGCAGCCTGCTCCTGGAAGGGAGAGATAAAGGACTGCTGCACCTGCCCCCAGGGGAGCGGCCGGCCAGTCCGGGAACCAGAAGGAGCCTGCCGGGCGCCCTCCCTTTGGGGGCACGATGCTGCCGGGGACACAGGGTTAGCGAGGTATTCAGCCACGGTGCCTGCTCCATATTCATGCCCACGCCGGCCTTCCCACCCCGCAGGCTCACCGACCTTCAAGGACCACAGGGCCCGGGGTTACCTCAGAGTCAACCCACACCAAGCCAGGGCGAGGCGGCGTCAGTGCTCACCCTCAGGCCGGGGGAAGTGGGCCGACAAGTCCCTCGCTGACAGCCAGGAACCTGTGACTAACCCCAGCGCTGTGTGACCTAAGGCAAGCGCAAGCGCCTGCCAGCCACACAGTCACCGGGGGCCTGTCCCTCGGCCTGTGCTTCAGTGCGGCGGGGGACACCGGGAGGAGACGGCCGGGACGCTCCATCAACGCGAGGCGCAGGTGCCGGCCACAGCTGGGGGCGGGGAGGCGGGCCTGTGCAGGGGCTGCAAGGCCACCCGAACACGGCGAAGGCAAAGCGCAAACCACGAATCCGGAGCAGGACCTCGGATGAATACTAAGAAAGCACGGAGCCCGGCCTGGGCACCCGGCCCAGCATCTTCATCACAGGGGAAGGAAAAATGCGGCAAGGAAGAGTACGGGAGAAGCAGACACAGGGACGGGCAGGGAGGCACGGTCTGGGACCTGGCCCTAGGACTGGTATTTGTAGGCTGATGGGGTTTCTCTTGCCATCCAGAGTTTGGCCCAAAGCGAGTGGCTGGGGAGAGCAGGCAAGTCCCACCCCAGTGCTCCGCTCAGCCCCCCGCCCCAGGAAGCTATGAGCTACAGGAACTTCCACAGGAATTAGGGCTGAAACCTAGGACTCCAAGAGTTCTCTGCCTGACCTCCGAATATCATATTCACAATACTCTGGACATTTGCAGAACTTTTAATAGAGGTTGACTGTGCTCACTGTGGCTTCACAAACCCACAGGTGGGAAACCCAGCTGATTAACGGCGGGGGCTCGGAGGGGACAGCGAGTGGCCCGAAGTTATACATTTTAGGGAACCGGAGCTGAGGCTCAGACCCCGGCTCTCCCCCTAGGCACTCAGGCCCTGGCCCACAGTGGGGTGCGAATGCTCAGGCCTGCCCTGCCCTCTGTGGGGAGCCTCCTTGGCTCCACTCTCCAGTGCTCTGGGGAGAGCGCCCTGCCCGGGCTCCCAGGACCACGAGCAACCCGCTTCCAGACCCGGCAAGTCCAAGGGCTTCAGGGGCTAAAGGCGGACAGACTGTTCTGTGGAAAGCCCAGGGTTTCGCTGGCAATACATTCCCTCAAAAATCTAATTAATGTCTGCTCACCTTGCTTCTGCTAGGCAATGGCTTCTTAATCAGCCTATTCAAAATTGCACAGCCTCTCTGAGGGTCTGAGTTCAAGGAGGTCCAGCCTTGGACCATTTCTGTCCAGGTCTTGAATATAAAAGGCCAAGAGTAATATGATGCTGATTGTGGCAGGGGTGGGGAAGGAAGAGGGTCTCTGTCTCCAGAACCTTCCCTGGGGGCAGACCTGGGGTGCGGTAAAGTGGTCAGTGTGGACTGTACGAGCTTCAGCCTGGATGCCTCGAACCAGTTCCTCTGAGGCAAACCTTCTGCACAGGGGCACAAGACAAAGGCCAGAGCTTACAACCCCCATCTCACAGGGAGTGGCCAGGAGGGCCGCCAAAAGGCGAACTGGAAGCAAAGCCCCCTTTTATCCTGTTTGGTGAAATCTTAAAATTTTGTGCTAAGAGAGGGAGTGACTCAGAGACCCCAACCATCCCAACAACTTCTCTAGGAAGATCGCCACAGGAGGAGGAGGGGTCTGGGCCTGCCATTCTCAATTTGGTCTTGATGAGACCACCTACCTAGGAAACGGGACACTTTCCCACTAGACTCTTTTCTTCCCCTTGGCCTCCAAGGGTTAACCTAGAACTAACCACCCCCACACGCCCTATTCCCAGCCAGGCCAGGAAAGCGGGATGGCTGGGGCAGGTAGGGGCTGTTTAGCTTGGCCTCAGCCCAGAACTACAGATAACTACACTCAACGTATAGACATCCAGGCTGGGCCTCTTGGCCAAGTCCCTCTCTTCCTCCCCCACCAGAGGAAGGCTCTAGAGAAGGCCCCTCTCGTGAGGATGGGAGGAGGGAGGCTGTTTTTCAGGATTAGAGAACAGTCTGAAGGAGGATCCCTTCTCTCAGATGCATCTTCAAACTGCGGTCAGAAGCTATACCCTCCTTTACTCTCTGTCAGAGCAACTGGATGAAGGCAAGAAGACATTTATGCGACACCAGGCAGTCCCCACCTTCAGGGCCTCAGTGCAGAGACAATAGTGACTTTGGGAGAAAGTGGATGGAGTCCTGTCATTACCCCCTTCCCCTGTTCTATCTGGGCAGTAAAGGCTGAGCCCCAGGGGGATCAGAGGGCTGGCTGTTCTGAGCTATGCAATGGGGATGAGTGTGCATATGTGACATGGGGATACCTGTACCGCCTTTTCAATCCCCCCTCCCCCCATAGCCACTGTTTGTTCTGCCACAGTCCCCTGTCACCTTGCTTCACCTACTTTGATGGCTAGCAAATAATTCTGCTGGGTCATCTCTAAGAGGTGTCTCTAAGGCATTCCAAGTTCCAATCCCCTGCATATAGGAGCGGCCCGATGTAAACATCTCTGGTGTCTAGAGGGTCTTTGTAAGGGAACCTGTAGCCCCTAGGTCTGATTCCCCATGCCTTGACCCTAACCCTCCTGCCTCCAGTCATCTACTTAACTTTATCCTAAGACTTTACCCTGAGACTTGAGTTCCCAACATCGCCCCCCTAAGCCCCTGAAATAGCTCAGTGTGTCACCAGAAGCCCCTATTACTAAGAAATCCTCCCTGTTTGTGATGTAGTCTTCAGATTGTAATTTAAGCACGGGCCAGCAACCCGTCTGAACATTCACTCCAGTCCCATTGCCCTGGAGAAGAAAGAATGTGCCTCTGAATTTGGTCTCCCTTCTCTCTACAAATGACAATCCTGCCAGGCCTGGCTCACAAACCTTCAGTTAGCTCCAGTGCCTACAGGATAGAAGCTAAACTGCTTAGCTCAAAATGCAAAACTTTAAGAATCTAGCCCCAATTTATTTACCAAATATGACCTTCCACTACCACACTTCAACTGAAAGCACAGATTTCCTGTAAATGCTACAGGTCACTGGCCAGGAGGAATTCAGCTGAAGCAGAGGTCAATTCTGGCTGAAGTCATCAGGCCTGACTCCATAGAAGTTGTGTGGAGGGCGGAGGCGCGGTTCAGAATCATGCACTGGACCAGCTTGCTTGCATTCTGCCCCATTCCTCCTTATGTTGCCCACCACGGGCTTGTAAGCTGAGGTTCAGAGGTGCTACATATCATAGCTGCACGCTGCAGTTTAAAGATGCATTTGAGAGAAGGCATCCTTCTTCAGACTGTTCCCTAATCCATAAAGGACATATGTTTGCAAATCCACACGGATGCAGGGAATGCTTTTCTGCACTTGAAGATCTGTAAAACTCCAGGCATCCAGGAACAGAATCACGAGAACTAGCAGCTGCATTTGACAAGCGCCCCGCTAGTGCTGGCCCAGAGTGATGAAGAGAGGACTTTTCTGGGGTGGCTCCTGTCTCCCCTCTGCTGAGCCCTGTGCTCGTCCAAACGGCCATCCCTGCAAGGGAAGAGGAGCCTGAGGCAGGGAGAAAAGAATCTGAAGAAACTTGCATCTGTCTGGACCTTTAGAAGGAAAAGTGTGAAAAGAGTTAAGAAAAAAGTCCAACCTCATCTGCCTTCTGTGATTCAGGCAACTTGATGCTATATTTCAGTGGCCAGGCAGGGGAGTGGGAGATGGAACTGAGGTCAGAATGAAGGGACAGAGACCAGACCAGACTAGTGGACGCCGAGACTAGCCAGCTCCTCCCTTCCCGGCAGCATCTCGAGCCAGAGAATGATGAGGCCAGAGCCAGAGCAATACGAGGGAAGGGCATGAGGGGAGAAAAGACATAAATCATTGCTGTCCCAGCTCTACTAAGGAACCCCCTTCACAGCACTGCAGTCTCCTTTCTAGCCCGTATCATAACTCACCCAGCGAAGCATCACCACTGCACAATCGTCCTGAACGGGGTCTTTCTTGTATGACGAGACAGAAAGGGACCAAAAAATGAATCAGAGATGAGAGGTAAAGTAAGCAAGTGAGCATGAGGATGAGGAAAAGAAAGAGAACCAATGAGCGCTTTTTGGTATTAATTTTCAAAGAGCAAACAAAAGCAATTAATGTCTGAGGGTGGGCTCTGAAGCCCAGCTGCTCTGGGTGACTGGAGACCTGGCTGTCTGCACTGTGATTACAAAGGTGGGAGGTTGCTCATCAGGGAGGACTCCAGAAGGAATGATACCCGGGGGCGGGGGGAGGATTGGGAAGTGCAGTCCCAGAGTAATTAAGTGCACGTTGGTGAAGAATGCATATACCCAAAGACAGTGACAGCGCAGTTCTGTCACCTCCATCGCTAGCCAGAAAGGCATCCCAAACACACAGAGGCTTGTGAGGTCCTTGAGAACAAGAAGAGATGTCATGACGTGCGGTATGAAGAAAAGGCCTACTCTATACCAAGCACTGGATATTTTGCTTGTCTTATTTCCTTTCACCCAAAAAACTCCATGAAGTAAGTATTACCCTCCTCCTGTTACAGGTGAAGAAACTGAGTTCTAGGAGGTAACGCAGATAGGAGAGAACATTCGTCCTAAGTTCCCAAAGACCTCGTTCAAATCATGACTACAAGTTCCTAACTGTGTGAGCCAACGTCGTCATGCTGAACACAGTTTTTAACCCCTTGGAACCTCAGCTTCCACGTCTGTAAAGCAGATATGTTCTCCCCAGATTGTTATAAAAATTGAATAAGATAATGTATATGAAGCCCGTGCTAGTCAGCGCACACACTGAGTGTTCCTAAGTGTCCTCGTCCCTGCCTCACTTGCACTAAGATAACTTATTCATTCAACAGGCAGTGAAGAGGTCAATGTATGAAAGGAGGGCGGGGAAGGGGATGTATGGAAGCCCTTTTACCTGCCAGGCACTTTACGGGCAAAGCTAGAGGTTAACACGAAGAACAGGACAGAATCCCTGCCTTCAGGCCGGAACTGAAACCTCGCAAGCCAAACCCATTAACAGCTGAGTGCTGTGGTGCGCGCTCTAAGGGCTGTGTAAGACAAAGGCAAACAAAGGTACAGAGCCTTGGGAGTTCAGGCAGGTGAGGGAGGAGAGAGGCAAGAAGAGAGATGACTCCCGTGGGGCCATGACAGACGGTTCTGAGAAGAGATCACATGATTCCTGAACCGTGAAAATGGGCAGGATTTAGAGTGGAAACAAAGGGGCAGGGCCTTTAATGTGGCCTCTCCTGAGGAGGTGCTGATAGAATTCATAGGATACTAATCAATACGGGCTTTCTGTCTCAAGATGGCTGCAAATTCTTTGCTGCTCCTACCATGGAGAGGTGGAGTCTATTTCTCCTCTCTTTGCATCTGTGACTCAGTCTGACCAACAGAATGTAGCAGAAGTGACGTTGTGTGACTTCTGAGGCTAAGGAATAGAAGACTTAAACTTTCCAGCTGGGTCTCTTAGAATACTCTCTCTTGAGACACTCCCTCTGGGAACCAACTACCACACTGAGGTAAGTCCAGGTCACACGAAAAGGCCACATAGAGGTACTCAGATTGACAGCCCGCTGAGCTCCACATGACAGCCATGTGAGGGTTCACATGGGCCATCCAGCCCAGTCTAGCCTTCAGATAACTGCAGGGTCAGGAGACAACCAAGCCAGCACCTAGCTGGGCCCAGGTAACCCAGAGAACCCTGAGAGATGGCAATACTTTGTTGTTCTTAGGGTGATCTTTTATGCACCAATAGGTAAACACGTCACTAACTTGTAGGTGTTACTAGGGAAATTAGAGTCAAGATCATTCTAGAAATGGATAGGAAAAGGCACACAGAGAAGGAATTTCATACTGGGAGAGACAGTGGAGGGAATCAGTCAAAATTCCCTTAGTCTTCAGTTCCTCGCTCTCCTCAACTCTTCCCAACATGATGCCAGATCAATACAACTCATCATTCAGTTTACCCCCTGGGATATAACTGGGACGAAAAATCAGTAACAGGTAAAGATGGTGATAGCAGAGCTATTTATAATAGTAACAAATTGGAAACAACCCAAATTTTCAGTAAGAGGAGAAGAGTGATACAGTAGTGGAGTAACGTGACAGAATTATTTACAGCTACTTAAAATGACAAATTTATGGACCATCGTCATACCCGGAAGTGTTTGTATAAAATATCATTAAACAAGAAAATGCATGGCACAGGACAAGAGCTGCCCACTAATTACAACTATGGAAAAGAATTAACAAAGAAAGGCCCACGGAGTAAGGCACAGAGTGGGGTATTTACTTACCCCCACCCTTTTTTTAAGAAAGGTTGATTAAGTGCTACCTTCTAATAAAGCACCAGTTCAACCTCCCAAATACCAAAATGGGGTCCTGACTGCCTGGGGATTAGGGATAGTGTTTTGGAAGATGGGAACATGATCTCTGTCAGCCATGGGATGATGTCTGGTCGGGGGTGGGGATGGGTGGGCTGGATGACAGGGACAGATTGAGCAGAAGGGGGCTGTAGCGTCTCCTTAGCAGGGGAGCTGCATGTTAGGAAACACACCCTCGGTGTTTGCTGACACAGTGCGAGGAGAAGGACTCACACAAAAGCCACCCATTATCTCATAATTATTGTCTCTCTCGTGCCTGCAATTAACGGCTGTCTGAGAGGCGCAGCCGGGTAACTAAACGTTCACCCGCATTAGAGTCAATCAGCCTGCTGAAGTGCCAATTAACAAGCCCACTGCAGACACTCCCAGCACCCAGCGGCAAGGGGGGTGGGAATAAGACAAGATAATGCAGATCTTGGGCACACTCCTACCCCAGAAGCAGGAAGGGATGCTAAAAGCAACATCCTGAGCCCCAGGGTAGAAGCCAGTTGCCCCAAATGAGCTAAGCTGGGCACACAGATGCTCTGACCCCCAGTGCCAAGGCAGAGGGCTCTGTATGCATTCACATGTTGGCCAACAAGGTTCCTAACAGCTGCCGCAGCCCAGCACGGAGCAGTGCTCAGCCTCTAGGAGTAGGTGAAGGGAAAGACAAGGCCTCAGAGGTGCTGTCACCTCCTGAGTTACAGAGGAAAGAAACAGAGGGCAGAGATAAACCAGACCAGACAGGGATTCATCTCGACTGACCCAGGCTAACATTGACTTACACTGGCCTCTGGCTATTTTTCTTAGGCAGCAAGCTCAGAAACACAGAAAAGAGCCAGTGTCCGAGGAGCAAAGATGATTCTTCTGCCTGAGGAAAAGAACAGGAGTTCAAGCAGCTGACAGCAGCATCCTGAGTCCTCTCCCAGAAACTCGGGGAAGGCAAGGATGCCCTGCGGCCCTGTATGGCACACCCAGAGCCTGCTGCCACGGTGCTACCCCCAGGCCCTCTCTGACCGCGGACAGCAGCCAGCAGAGCTCAGGCTGTAGGACAGAGGGCCCCAGAAGATGCCTACCAGGCTGCCTGGGAGCCCCCAAGATCAGAGATGCAGATCATCATGTTAGAGATGGTCTGGTCAGGTGGTTCTCATTTCTAGATTAACACTAGCATTACCTGGATAGGCCTGGAACCACCACAGACCAACTGAATCAGGATCTCTGGGTAGGAGGAGGGCCGGGCACAAGCATTTCTTTAATGCGCCCCAGGGGATGTTGATGACTACTCTAATTTCCTCAATTACAAATGAAGAAACAGGCTTCTGGGGCAGTGTTACCTTGCCAAAGGTGACAAAGGCAGCAGGGAGCAGAGCTGAATCACCAACCAGCTCTTCTGATTACAGCACTGCAGCTCTTATACTCAATGATGCTGGCTGAACCAACGGCTGAGGCCCCAGCGGTGCCTCACAGGGGTCAGTTCCTGATCCTGCTATGTTGTTCCAGGGCTTTATCATCCGTGATTTGCAAAAAGACTCAAAAGGCTACCAGATTTATCACTGACAAAGCAGGAGGGATGGCTGATACACTTATGGCAGGATCAGGATTCCACATACTGAAATAATGGCCTAAAATCAACAAAATGAAATATACCATCAGTGTCAACCCCTACATTTAACACTGAAAATATTCCAGTTGTATATATAATCCAAAGATTTGAGATATGCTGAAGAGCATGTTCCTAATAAAATAGGAGAAAACACAAACACAATCTAGAGTTTTCTTTTTTTAATGTATGAGTGCTTTCTAAGAATCTTATTGTTGGAGTTCCAAGAAATAAATGGAAAATATGGAGCCTTTGTGATCAAATATCCTGGGAAAAGTTTTATGTCTGCCCCCAGGAGCCTGGTCACTAGGACTGATTTCAAGATCTTGTAAGATGGGATTCTTCCCCCTCAACCTCATTCCTGCCCCAAGTTGAATAATGTAAAGCAGTTCTTTTCAAACTGTAATGTGCATGTGAATTTCCTGGGGGACCTTGTTCAAACGCAGATTCTGATTCTATAGGAAGAGAGTAAGGCCTGAGATTCTGCATTTCTAACAATGTCCCAAGTGATGTAAATGCTGCTGGCCCATAAAGAGCAAGGATTTAGAGGGTCTCAAAGTTTTACCTGTGAAATTGGGCATTCTGAGTATGCTCGCGGCACCTGTGGGAAATGCGAGAGGTGGGGGAGCTGGATCTGGAGGTTAGAAAGGTCCCAACAGCACACGCTCAGCTCACCTGATAAGCAAGTGCATCAAATAGCAGAGAAGCATGAAAGAGACCCACCGAAGAAGAGAAGACCCATGGGGCAGGGAAGTTTATTTCAGGCCAGTGTGGGTCAAGGGATGTTCCAAACAGAACACGAGTTGCAGAATGGCATTATGAAAAGGACCAGACTGCTTCAATGAGGGTACGTGCGTGTTTGGAACCAATGTGAAGGGACTCTCTGAGCTGCCCTTGACATTGACCTTCTCTCTGAAGCAGATCACATCTTTGATGTAGGGGAGGGGAAATCTAAACTTAATGGCTGTCCATGGGAAAGCGACCTGAGGATTTCAGTACAATGAGCTCAATTTAAACACCAGTGGTTTGCAAACATAGTCTGACATACAGAAATAGTTTATAAAGTAGAGGGCATCAGAGTCCCGCTGCATAGACCACATCTGGAGTACTGTGCTCAACTCTACACAGCTTACTTTAAAAGAAGACAAAAAGTTACCATGCCCTGGGTGGCTTACAAAGCTGCCAGGCAGTGTCCTAAACTTTTTGCATGTGTTCATTCATTTAACCCTCTCGACAACCCTATGCGGTGAGTACCATCATTACTCATGTATTACAGACAGGTAAATTCAGGCCCAGGCAGCTTAAGGTTTATAACCAGAGTAACACAGCTGGTGAGTGCGAAGCTAGGTGCCAACTCTGGGAGAAGGACAGCAGAGCCTACATTTTCCCCACTGTGTCGTATCGTCTTTCAAAACTTGCCTGACCCTTAAAAAGACAACAAGTGAGCACAGGAAAGAATGGCCAGGATACAAACTGGAACTAAAGAGTGTACAGTAGGAGAAAACGTGTGAGATCCGTGTTAAGGAGCTGACACTGGTGGCCAGGAACGCTTCACAGAGCAGGGCTCCCAGTCACAGGGGTGATTCACGTGGCGCTGGCTGATCACAGGTCTGGGACACTGGCAAGGCGGATGCTGTGGGAGAGGGTGGAACCGAATGAAAGGTTGCGTTCGAGGCTGGGACTCTAGGTCCCTCTCCTGTCTCTTCATCTAGAAAAGCAGATTCTGACACCAGTGCACAGAGCTGATACCAAGCTATAGCGAGCCGGACTTGCCCACCGACTCTGGCGTGTGTGGGGGAAAGAAAATGACAGCAGTGCCCAGCCTGCAACTGCCGGCAACAGCTACCAAATGACCAAAGGGAAGGATTGTGGGAGCTATGCAAACAGGCTTCTGCTGACGCCTCCTTCCCCAGCCTGTTATCTCATGAGGTTCTTGTGGGCGTGATAAGCTGTCTAAAATTAGCTTACTCCTTCCCAAAGAAATATTAAAAATATACAGAGTCATCATAAAAAGTAAGAGATTTAGTGTTTCCTACCGCACATTCTACTGTGGGCAAGCACCCTATCTGCGTTACTGGAGTGCCCAGAAGTGAGTGACAAGGCCAGGTCTCCAAGACAAAAGGCAGAGAAGGGTGGACAAGGTGTGACCCGACTCCACCCCCAACTCTTCAGCCGGTGGCCGCCGGGAGACAGTGATCCTGGCTCTGAGCCAGGTGGAGAAGTGCAGTTGACTCCTGAACTGCATGGGTTTGAATTGCAAGGTCCCACTGTACGTGGATGCTTTCCAGTGGACCGCGTTGTTCAGGAGTCAGCCCCTCAGCTGGGGGTCCACACACGCGGAGGGCGGACTGCAGCTATCAGGGGGCCGTCGCCTGAACCGGCGCAGTGCCCCCACCCCCACGTTGCTCAGGACTCCACTGTAACCTGAAATCGCGCCCACAAAGGAATCTGGGCTGAGAGCGGTTCCTTATCTTACGCTCTTGCACGTGGCCCCCTCCTCAAGCATAGTGCCCCTGGAAGGTGGGAGGGTAGGGATGGAGCACCAGCTATTTCAAGGCATCATGCTATTTACTGAGGAGAAATACAGATTGGTCAGAGAGAAGGACTTACGTGCATGAAAATCCTGTGGGATAACTTCTATTTCCAGTTGGCTGTTTCAGCCTATAAAAGGACCTTTAAAAAAATGTCATATAGCAAGGTAAAGTGCTGATGACTGGGCCTTGGGTCCGACAACACCAGATTTGGGAGGTGTTGGGCCCAATTGGGATGTTTTCGTTCAGATTCAGGAACGTCCTTTCTGGGGTCTGGACACTCTCTAAGTTGCCGTGCTCTGCCCCGCTGCCTCCGGGACAGCGGACTGGAGGTAGCCACTGTCCCTGCTGACCCAGGCTTCTGTCCTCAGACCCTCGGCCCTCCCTCTGAGGTTTCCCTCCCCTAGGAAGCCGTTCCACACTCCCCACCTCTGCCGTGCTGTCTCCCAGAGGTCTCAGTTACTCTCTCCTCTTCCTGTTTTCCTCACATCTGGGCTCTGCTGCCAGAGGCAGGTCTAGAGGAGCTCCATGTGCATCCCCCCTCAGAATCCATGCGTGCTCTGCCTTGGGTACAGCCTCACCCATAGCCCAGTCCTACAGAGACGGGGGAGGGGTTGAGTCACCACACCCTAACCGGGACACTCTAGAATCACCCTGACCAGGACAGCAGGATCAGCAAGGACTCCTCCTCCTGTTCCCTCTTCTCCCTTCCCCTGTGGAAGTTCCACCTCCCACCCTGCCCCGCAACAAAAGCCACTGGAGCAAAACTTCCGTCTTCAGCTGAATCACTTTGACCTTAATAGTAAGGGACCAGAGGCAGTGGAGAAAGTCAGCTCACTCAGCCTCCCCAGTCACTGTCCATACTCACACCTACGCACACACATGCACACGCACACGCACACGCACACACACACATGCACACGCTGACCACACTGATAGGGATATCAGGGAAGAGCAGGAACACATGGCAGTAGAATAAAGAGAAAAGAGAATAAGTGAAGCCCACCCTGCTGGCTGCTACCAGAGGGCTATTTGGGTTTAAATAAGGGCATTGGGTTTCTGGACTCAGAGAAGGTATGCACCACGAAAGGAGGCCGTGGCTCCTAGGGGAGCTGCTGCTTTCTTAGATAATCCCCCTGCTGAGACGTGGGCAGGAGGGAGCTGTGAGGACTGGCACCGGACACCATCTCTGATTCTCCCTCCAGCCCAACTCTGCCTCCAGGCTTTTGCCTCAGTGTCTTTGTGGTTCCCTTTCTACATGGTCTGAAGGGGCCCCCTGATGAGACCAAGAGCAGCTGCGGGCCCTCCCTATACAGACATGACATGATGGTAGCACACACACACTCCTCCAGAGGAGGCAGCATCTACCCCCTGCCTCTCCCAGGACGCAGGGTCTGGGTGCCTGGGGAAGGGGGGCCAGCTGGGCAGCCCTGAGCAGCCACAAATAAGCTGTGACTATGGGGGGGGGTGTCATGACAAAGTGGAGCCAAATAAATCACTACATCATCCTTCCCCTGACCCCATCTCCACAATCTCACTGGTTAATCTACCTGCATTCAAACGTAGGTCACACGACGGGTGAGAAAGGACTGGGCAGGAAAAATAGAAACATCCATAAATTCTAATTCCGATCCTTCCCCAGCCTCCCAATGTCCTCTTGAGTTAATGGCCCATCATCTTAGAAATACAGATTCTTCATAGAGAAAAAGGGGTCATCGAAAGTCACCCTGGAGAGACTGGAGGGAATATAGCATAGAGTATTACTGGGACATGCAGAATATACAGATGGAGAGATAAAGGGTCGATGCAAGAAAGACGCTCATCCACCTTCACAGTACGATCCATTCTTATTCAAGCATCAGCACAACCTCCCTGTATGGTACTGATCCTCCTTATTGGAAGCCCACCTAGGCTCCAGCCTCTGTTCACCCAGCCTCCGATGGAAACATACACCCCACTCAAGTCCCATCAGAACTCCTAGCCGCACCGCCACTTCTTTGGCTTGACATGTTACAAAGGAACCCAGAGCCTGAAATGAGGATCCTGGCGCCGACCACTCTCATTTTTATGGTTGGAATTGATGTTCAAACCAGTGGGTGCTGAGTAAATTAACAAGAAGCGTCCAGAGACCAAGACACAGCGAGGCCTGAAGCACCATCCCACCCCTATGCCACTTCCTCCCCAGGGCCATGCATAACGCAGGACAGGTTGGGCAGCCTCGTGTGCATTGCAGTAGGGGCCCTGTAAACTCTGAGCAGCGAATACACCCAAACGGAAAGGAAATGCCTCTTGGCTATAAACGCCCCTTGCTTGCCCATTCTTCTGTTTGCAAAGGGCAAAGTCCTCTGGGAATGGGCACCGGCCACACATGGAAAACCCAGTTCTGAGAACTGGAGAAACAGGCTTAATCCTCATAGCACAGTTGAAAATGGAACCGACGTATGAATTCCTCCCCTTGCTCCCAATTCTGATTCCAGCCCTTATCTTTAATTTATCCCAGTAAATATTTATAGGGTCAGCATTCTTCCTGGGTATTCCAGAGCTGCTAGCACCCTCACCCTCCAGCCATGCCTCACCTCACCACCTGGTGCTAAGCTCTCCCCCAGCTGAACCTACAATGTGGTCAAGGCAGCACTCCGCAAGCCTCCCGCTGATGGACTATCATCTCCGTTGCCAAACAGGAGATGGACAATTAAAAACTAGCTCCTCTGGGGACTGGCTTAAGGCTTTCCTGTCAGAAGATCTCCCAGGAGCCTAAGGCATTTAGGCAGGCCCCAGGACCCTGAGGCAAACTTTCTTTCCTGGCAGTGGTACCCAGCCCAACTCAGTTGCATGCTGCCCGCACTCCCCTTCCCTTCC
This sequence comes from Cynopterus sphinx, assembly GCA_030015415.1. Lineage (NCBI taxonomy): Eukaryota > Metazoa > Chordata > Mammalia > Chiroptera > Pteropodidae > Cynopterus > Cynopterus sphinx. The sequence continues at coordinate 19,747,339 of CM057392.1, read as the reverse complement.
TAGACTCACTCCCCTGACACACAGGGAACAGCCAGACTGCTTCGGGCCCAGCCTCACCTCTGATGGCTCTTCCCAGCACCCAGCCTCTCCCTTTCCTGCAACAACAGACAAGAGGCACCGAGTTCCGGCCTCAGCAACTGGCCCATGAATCCACGGTGGCCAGGGCAGGGCCATTTGGATCTTCAGATCCCAGTTTCTTCTATAAGAAGAACCCTTCAGTCCACCTCACAGCGAGAAAAGAACTGGGCCACAGATCCGGCTCACGCAGGGGTGCTGAGTCACGAGCCGGAGCAGCAGAGAGCCCCATTCAGGCCTTGGCTCTATGGCCTTGAGCAAACTGAGTGACCTCTGATCTGTAACCCTGGGCAACTCCTGTGACCTCCGAGCCTCAGTTACCTCATGGATTAGAGTTGCGTGGATCCAATCGGGTAAGTTACACATGGAGTGTGAGAGAAGCTGAGTCCTACACACACCTGAGGAGCTTAAGTTTGGTTTTTTTCTCAGTGTTTTTCAAACTGAGGGCAGTGACCCCACCAGCAGGTGTGCAACTGAGCTGAAGGGTCAAGGCTATCTTTTTTAAAAAACAAAATAGGGCAGACTAATCTCAAATGTAGCGGGAAGCTTGGAGTATAGGTAACACACATGTGTTTGCTGGGTTATGATGAAAAATTTATTCCTACAGCTGCAGTAAAAAATTTAATTATGTCTTACTTTGAACATTTTCTGTAGATATTCCCACCTGCATAGACAGCAGATTGGGATGGTAAAATCCTTGAGGGCGAGAGCCACATCTCCAGTTTCTCATTTTTCCAACCCTCCCACCCCCATCCTCTGCCACAGGGCGGGGCTCGGACCAGTGTGCGCTTCTCCAATGGGAGCTGTGCACAAGCTGGAAAGCATCTGCCGAATAGGAAATCAGCCTGGGAGGTGAGGAGGGAACCGCCACTGACAGACAGCACCAGGCTCTGTCCCAAACAATGTCCCTGGACATCCATATTAGCACCTCCACCTTACAGATGAGGAAACTAGAGCTCGAAGAGGGGCAGAGGATCAGGACTGAGTCCTAGGTTTGGACCATCCATGGCTTCCCCCCTGGACCATGCCACTTTTGTCATTGCCCACAAGAGCTCCTGCACCACCCTGCCAGATCTTCCCAGTGTCCTGCATTGGCCAAGACTGCTCACAGCACACACACACACACGCACACGCACGCACACACGCACGCATGCACACGCGTGGTGGAACAACACAGCATCCTTTCCTACCTGCCTTTCTCTGGCTTTCCCAGTGCTGTGAGGGTGAGAGGAGAGGGCTGTGCTGGGGGCATCGAGGGTCCGTCTTCCTCTTCTTCCCGCCCTTGTCCTTCCCTGCCTCTTTTGAGGCTGATTCCCCCCAGTTCACCTCCCCTCCCCCAATACCAGCTAACTGGTTACCCTGGCAACCCAGCTGGGAGGCTGCCAGTTACCACAGCAACCCAGCATGGCCGCCAGGCTGCCTTGCTTAGGAAGGTCAGGGGACCAGCCAGGCGACAGAGCGGCTGGGAAGTTGCCAGGGTGGGACTAGCCTGGCCCGGGGTCTACGCCTGAGGGAATGGAGTTGCTGCTGTCGGGGGGCCACCTCTTAGCTTCCCGTGAGGCAAGCTTCTTCCCCAGTCTGGGCATGAGTCACAAGCAGAATTCCCATTTGGTTGCTGAACCTTTTCAACAGAGTTCCCATCACTTTCCCTCAGGAAAGTTTTCTCAGCAGCTGGGCAGCGATTGGCTGTCACTCAGCTTAACCCCGAGCCCCCTTCACCCTCCTCCCTTCCTGAATATATCTGGGGTTCAACATGCACGCCACCTGTGTGGTTCTGCATGCAATGCAGTCTCGCCATGACACATGTTGGTAATGAAAACGAAGAAGAGCTGACGTCTTCTAGGGCCAAGCATGTTCTAGGCACCTTGTGTGAAGCTTCTCCATTGATCCACACAACAAACTTATTATCCCCACTTTGCAGATACAGCAACAGATTTTGGGAAGTTAAGGCAGTTGTTCAGGATCACGTGGGCACTAATTAGAAGAGCTAAGATGGGGTCTGTATGGATCGGCTTCTGAAATTCCTTGGGCTCTTGGCTCCTGCCCCTCCCCCACCAGTCTGGCCTGCCTTCAAGGAAACATTTTCCCCTTTATTAAAAGACTATTTAGTGCCGGGTGTTTTGTTCATACTATTTTATTTCATCCTCACCTCTGTGAAGGCTTTGGTCTTAGGACACCTTAGAAAACTGAGATCCAAAGAAATTCAGTGACTTTCTCAAGCCGATGGGGCCCGGCTGATGCTTCCTTCTTTGGCTCCTCCAGGAGATTCTATCACTCTTGTCTTGCCCACCAACATACGTAGCATATGTCTCTATCATACATGACAATCATTTGCTCACACGTTTGCTCACTTGCTAGAATTTAAAAATTCACTTTTGTACCCTAGCACCACCTGGTACCTAATGAGCATGTAGTAAATATCGGCCAAAAGAAAGAAGTGTGGCGGGGATTCCAAGTCCTATTCATCTGACTCTCAATTCCATGTGCTCTCCACTCATTCATTCATTCAAAAAGCAGTTATCAGGCAAGTGTCGTGTGCCTGGCTCTGTGCGAAACATCACAAAGACAAAGGCAAAGAGAACCATCTCTTGCCTTGAAGCAGTCCAGTCTTGTGGAGGGAGGGGCAAGGAAAAGAAATAAATGTCCCCCACCACTGCCATCAAAGGCTTTCTCATGAGTATGTCCTCACGCCTATTCTTTGGGCCAAATTCCCTCCCATTCAAAGCTTCATATAACCAGCCAACATTTATTAACCACCTACTATATATGCTAATGCTCTCAAATCACTCAGGATTGGGGCAGTGTGGGCAGAATGAGAAGACAGTGGGAATCAGGACTTACCGGACAGCATGAGAAATGACTAATAAGGACAAAGGTCCGGGAACTAGTAGCCAGGGACACTGGGATCATTTGTAACTCTACAGAGCTTTCCCTTTTGATATGATAGAGCCATTTCGTGTTTCATTGCTTCACATTCACAGTCACTTTCTGCATTAACTCATTTGAACCTCGGTGCTGCGGGCAGGGCGGGAATTAGTACCCACATTTTAGAGATGGGGAAACGGAGGCTCAGAAGGGGAAGAACATTGGGTTAGGAGGAGGGAACCTGGGTTCTGGACCTCACTGGTGATTCTAACAAGTCTAACGATACTTCCATCAGCCCACTCCCACCCACATCCCACCCCAGCAGAAGCAAGTATGACCTCTTCAATTCCCTAGCTGGGAAGCAAAAGTTTCAGGTGAGGCAACAGGTTTGCCTACAGTCTCTGGATAGCCCAGTGATGCTAATGAGGACCCAAGAACCAAGCAAAATCAGAAAAATGACCTGGCTACCAGAGGCCAGGTTGAATTTAACACACTGATTGCAAGTATTAGGCTAATTAAAAGCAAATTGGCACCTACAATGACAGAGTCAGGTTCTCAGGTAGTGATGAGCCAGGCTGGAGATGTCAGAGCTAAGGAGCGCCCTCACCTCTCCCCTAGAGAGGGGTCCTAGGCCCTGCAGGAGTAAAGCCTCAATATGTTTACCAGATCAGCACTGAGCCCGGTTTCCCGAATTCACACAGTTAAGGACCAACCCTTTCCCAAAACTAAGTGACCTGAGGGGTTGACAGTCACTCTGAATACCATTTCCTACTAACTCACCTCAGCACCTGTCTGACCTTTGAGTTAAAGCATTGCCTTCTGATAAACCTTGTTCAAAAATCCACGTCTAATAATAAATGACTTTTGTGTAATTATTTGCAGTTTAGAAAGCACGTCCATATTTATTACTTACCTAGCTGTCAACTAGATAGGTGGGTGGTGATACTAACCCCATTTTTCAGACCAGGAAACGAAAGCTCAGAGATTAAGTGACTTAGAAACCACACGGCTGCTAATTTGGACCCATCTTCAAATTCAAGATAGGCTTTCTTTCCACAACCCTGGCAGGCAGTGCACCGATTATCTCATTAACACATGGACCAGAATCAGTTTATCCTGTCAGGAAGTGCTACTTTGGAAACCGCAAAGAGGGCTCACGGGGATGAGGCACACTGGGTAGATTTGACAAGGAAGAATCAAGAAAGCATGTGCAGGTGTGGCTCCATAGTGTTGTGGCTAGCACGTCTGCTTTACACACAGAAGGTCCTGGGTTCATACCGTGGTGGAGCCATGGACCACATCTCGGATGCGCCGGGTCCCCAGAATGCACCGGGAGTACCAGGCCCTGGGTGCATGCCTCTGAGGGTGTGGGAAGAGAGGCCCCGCCTTCAGAGATCCAGTTGGGGGATCCAGTTCTTAAGGGGAATGACAACATCCATAGGTCAGGGGTGGAGTGGCGGGGGAGGGAATTAAAGAGGGGGGAAAAAAAAGAAAGCATGTGCACATGACAGTATGTGAGGGGGGTGGGCAACCAGAGGAGGGGACCCCAGTGGAGCATCTGTTAACCAGAAGACCCTGGAGGAACCTAACTCCCTTCACCCACCTCCCAACCAAAACAAGTCCTCAGAAGTGTGACATTCCAGGGGATCATGGAGCATGGCGGAGGGGGTGACCATCTCACCATGCTCTGTGCTGGCGAGACCACACCTGGTGTGAGGCCCCAGGAAAGCTCGAGAAGGAGAGTGGAGATCACTAGAGGAACAAGGGCACTGAGCATCCAACAAGGAGACTTGGAGGTTTGGACGGAGGAAGATCATGATACCGTCTTCAGATATCTATGTTTCTCATGCAAATCAACAGCAATAGGATAATAAGACAAACACATTTATCACTTACTCTGCCTGGTATGAATCTACTTCTTACATATATGACCTCGTTCATTCTCACAAGAAGTCTGTGGGACAGGTGACATTATTATCTTCATTTTACAGATGGAGAAACTAAGGCACTGTAAGTGGCAGAACCCAGATTCAACCCCTATTTGATCCCATAACTGAGATCTTGATAACTCTGCTCACCTGCCTTTAAAGAAAAGCCAAACACTCAAACAAATGAATGACAACAAATGGACTATTTATACTTATAAACCTCTTTTTAAAATGTTAACACTAACAACTGATCAAACAAATGCATTAAAACAATGAAGAATCAGAAATTAAAACAATATAAAAAGTTATAATATTCAATGTCAATGTTCATGCAGCAGAATGCATTCTCATACACAGCTGCTGGGAATGTCAATTAGTGCTTTCTAACAAGAAATTTGGCAAAATATGGAAAAATATTTTAAAACATAGCAAATCTAGAAATGTAATCTAAGAAAAAAAAGTCATTGGTATGTGTGAAGACTCAAATATTTATATGTTTAAAAATGGAAGACTGGAAACACCTAGTTTAACATAGGGGGCCAATTAAATAAACAGAATAGGTATATAACGAAATACTAGGCAGTCACTTAAGAGTGATGTTGTAAAAGAATATTTAAAGACATGGAAAAATGCTTCTATTTAAGTGACAGAATATTCACTTGGTCCAAAATTTTAACAGGATATATGTGCATTTTGATAAATATAGTCACATGTCTGTGTATTAATTCATAAAAACATATATATATACCAAAACGTCAAAATTATATACCAAATCTCCAAGACGATTATGGGCGATTTTGATTTTTATATGTTTTCTACATTTTTAATGACTATGTATTACTTTTATACTTACGGAATAGTAATTTTTAAGGTATATACCCTTCATCACATTAATTCTATGTCTTGGGATTTATTATAAGGAAATAATCCAAAATACAGAAAAAAGTTATGCACAAAATTTCCATGTTGTGTTATTTGTAAAAGGAAATAAGGGTAACAACCTAAAGGTTCGATACAAATACGGTTACATAAAATACATTGTGCCTACGCACTATCATAGGCTATTTTAATATGAAGAAAGCCATCTTTATCACCATGGTTAGAGAGCTGACTTGCTCGCTCTGTGCTGCTTCCAAGACTCAGAATCAAAGGCTGGACACTAAGCAGTAGGCAGATTTTGAGTCAATATTAAAGAATGCTCTAACACGGAGCGGCCTGGCTGAAGTGGTGATGAGTTCCCCGTCACTGGAGTTATCCACAGGAGGCTGGTGCTCCCCTGGGGAGGCTGCGGGGCTCATCGGGGCTGGGAGGGAGGCCTAGCCGGTCCCTGAGGGCACCTGGAGGTGTGGTCCTGAGCCAGAGCCTGCCTGCCTGCCTGCGCTGACAGACTGCCAGGAAAGGGTCCCACTCACTCCGCCCTCAGCCTCTCTCCCTCTCTGTCCTCACTTATTCTGAATGTTTCCCAAAGTATGTTCTTTCCTAAGTACTTTTTATCTGGTCAGAGCCTGGCCTGCCAAAGTCAGCCCACTGGTGCACTGGCTTCCAGACCACCTCGGACCTCAGCTCAGAGCCCACGCGAAAGCCCTGGAAACCAGGACTCCTGCCACTGCAGCCCAGCCTCCACCTTCTTCCGCCTGATCATCCTCTGGGGGTTCCCGTGCTCAGTGCCAATAGCCTCGGGGAACCCCACAACAGGCCAGGGAGGAAGACAGCGAGGAAATGGGCTCGAAGAGCCTGACGCTGCCCGGCACCGGCCGTGCGCGCTTCTGCACCCCGGGCTGGGCCGCTCTCAGCTCAGCCTCCCCTGGGCCAGTGCCCCTGGCTCCACCAGCTCCCTCCTGGGAGCCCAAAGACAGAGGCTGGGCCTGGCCGAGATGTCAGCCTGGGAGCTCGGGCTGGTGCCACCCAGATAATGACTCCACTGCCACCGAGCAGGAAGGGTCCAGCTCAGTAACCCCGGCAGACGCGTGCAAAGCAATCATGCTGCGTCCTGCACTGTCACCTTCCTGTGAGGGAGAAAAGACGACGACCCAGACAAAAAAAGGCCCCCATTGTCTCGAGCCTGTGCAGCCGCCCAGGATTGATTACACTCCAGGCTCACACACTCATCACCTCGCACCGGTCGGGAAACCCAAGGCTTTTGATGATTTCTCTCTGCAGCCCAGCTCGCCGCAGTGAGGAGACACAGAGCCGCTTGTTGCCCGCAGGAGAGCTCAGGGCCGTGCCAGGCGGCGCCCGGCCCTCCCACCGCCCCCACCTGGCGGTGGCGGGAGCCTCCAGCCCGGTCTCTGTGGGACTCCCTCCCACCTCCCCTCCACCCACAGGGCCTGCCCATCTCCTGCCCAAGCTCAAATGCGGCTGCTCTGAGGTGGAAGCCAATGCTCCTCGACGGGGGACCTGGAAGCCACGGTTTGGGGATGGCCTGCGATGCCACTGCACCATCTGAACCACAGGCTCGGGCAGAGACAGGCCAGCCAGGGCTCCCTCCCATGAGCACAAGACCCTCAGTGGAGCCCACGGCCCAACTGCCAGACTGAGGGCGAGGGGTCTGCAAGAACAGGCAGGAGGGCCCTAAAAGACATACTCCCTCTGACTCTGACCCTGAACCCGTTCTCCCCCACCACCTTCCACCCTGCAGCTCAGCCTCCCTGCCCCTGTGCCCCAGGGCTGGCTCTCCCCTCTCTCCCCGTCCCTGGCTTGCCTGTGGTTGAAAAGAGCATCTTGGGTAGCCTCTTCTCCCTCTGCCTTTCCTGTCCAATCCCCCACCTTGCCCCCCACCCCAACCTCACTCCTTTGCCCAAAACCTCACACAAGGAAGCCCTAGGCTCTTAGCCAGCTGCAGCCTGGCCTCACCATTATAACCCTGCCCCCTCATACTTCCACGCCCATGCACCAGGCTCCAGCTCATGCAGGTGCTCCCCACTTTATCTGAGACCCCAGAGATCAGATGCACCCTAGGAGTCCAAGAGTCTCAGCAGCTCTAAGCCCCAACTTCCGATCCATAAAAGACACACACCCTGACCCCACCCCACACTGAGGCAGGTGAGTCCCTGGGGCTGACCTGAACCTGACCCCAGCAACCCCCTCCATCTTTCCTTCCTGCTGGCTGCATTCCTTCTGGCAGCATTAGAGGCAGGGTGGGGCTGGCTTCATTGCTGGCGGGGGTGCTGGACCCTAGAGAGGTGGCAGCCCCAAAGCTGGCCTCACCTGGGAGGTGCAATTCAAGCGTAATAAATCAAACCACATCAGCCCTTCCTGGGGATTCGGGAGGTGGGGGGCATAGAAAGGGTTATAATTAGCATTCTCAGCATCCATGATCCCCAAGTAACGCTGCCAAGAATGAGGGATGGGGAAGGCAGTGGCACCGCAGCCCAGACTCGCACCGCAGGTGGCTGCCAGCCCTGACCAGAGCCCAGCCTCCCTCCTCCCACCTCCTCTGTACATGCATCAAAACAGACTCACCGGCTTCTGAGGTGTGAGCCCCGTGCTGAAAAGCTATAACTCTCCGGGCCCCAAGACACCCCTCCCCCAGCTCAGGCAGGCTGGGTCCTCCTTCCCAGCCCCTCAGGGGGCCCCGTTCTGAAGAGCGGGGCTCTGGATCTGATCTGCTCTAATCAGTCATCCCTCTGGCTGGCAGGTCCCTGGCGCGAGCAGAGGATGCTGTTGTGGTGACTGCAGGATCCAGCATCCTTCCCAGGCAGAAGCAGCTGGGCATGCTCCGTGGGCTCCCAAGGGGATTTCAGGGCCACGTGACTCTCCCTCCCCAAGCTGTCACTTAAGATCAGGAGTAAATAGTCCCCGGAAAGGTTTAACTCCATCCACACCAGCGACAAGCTGCTAACCACCCATGCTGCCTGTCCCAGAGGGGATGGAGTACTCCCGCACAGCCCTCCTGGCCTTCCAGCACCGGGACAAGGCTGCCCTCCAAAGGGGATCTGGGCCACCTGCTGGGTTTTCAGTTCTCCCACCAGAGTGTGGGGGGCCAGAAGCTGCCCAGAGGTCCGGCCTGACTACAGTGGACTTTCACCTCTGTGGCTGTCCACCCAAGAGATGGGCACGCTTCTGGGTATCAACAGGGTTTGGCCAGGGCCCTAGCGCCTTTATGTTCCCTACCCCCACCCCGCACGATGAATTTAAAGAAATAACATTCGGAGCTGGTTGAAGTTTGTTACAAGATGCTAAGACCTCCTAGATCCTCAGCCCAAGTTAGTTTCCAATGACCTTGGGCAAGGATGCTGGCCAAGCCAGGGGATACCTGTGTTTTGCATTATCAGGGGTCAGAGGCAGAAGGAAGGGCTTCAGGCAATAGGATTGCAGCCCTGTTTCTGCTGTAGACAAGCCCATGCCATTAAGATCTCTCTCTCTCTCTCTCTCTCTCTCTCTCTCTCTCTCTCTCTATATATATATATATATATATATATATATATATATATATATATATATATATCCCCCTCCCTCAATTTCCTTCTCTTCACATTTCTGCACATCCTGGAAAAATAATAGGTTCTCTGTAACAATGGGCAAGTGCAATTGAAACTATGAATTTCATAACCAAGATCAGAAAGATGGGGAAAAAAAGGAGTATTCCCTCCTGTGTTTCCAGGGCAGCTCACTGGGTCTCAGCCCCTCCCGCCAGAGACCCAGAAGAAGCAGTCTGAACTCTCGCTCCTGGCCTCACTAATGAATACAGAGACACTTAATGAAGCAGGGGCTAGAGGAAGAGCATCTGCAAGGACCCACCCACATGATGAGTCTACCTTTTTTGAATATTTATTAGAACAACTTATATTTTAAATTAAGCTCTCTTCACTCAAATACAACTATTTACCTTTCTCCGTGGGTGTATTTTAATGTGATCTGAGTATAAACATCATTACCATTGAAGCCTTATCTTTAAAAAGACTCTGCTTTGGAATAATCAGGAAAGCAGACTTTCCTCCCAGGTCTAGGAGGAGCTCTGTTTGGGAAATGGGGTGCAGGGTTTATTAAGGGGATCTAATCCAAACCCCAAACCCCACTCCCACACCCAAAAAGGCTATGGAAGGGCTGTCGCTCCCACCCCAGAGCAGGCCAAGCGGGGGCTGGAAATCTCAGGTTAGAGCAGCACCCACCTGCCTGCAGCTGTGATGGGGAGGAAGAGCCATTGGTCCAGAACTCTCCCCAGCCCAGCTGAGACACTGAGCACACCAGCTATGGGAAGGCCACTCAGCTGAAGGGACAGGAAAGTCCTAGGTGCAGCCCCAGTGCCAGGCAGGACTGATTGAGCCCAACCCACCTGCTCTGGCTCTCCAGGACTTGGCAAGGCGACCCCAGACAGGCAGGGGGAGAGCCGGCTCCAGCCAGACAAAGATGAGGGGCTCTGGCGGGGAGGGGTCTCTGGCCTTGAGGAGCCAGTGGAGTAAGGCAGGGTTGGAGCCAGAGATCACAGCATCCGGGAGGGGACAGGAAGAGTGGAGATGGACCCAAGACCCCATCCCACAGAATCCTTAGGCAGCTGGAAAAGACAGGAGACAGACAGATGGGCCTGCTGGGAGGGTTTCCTCTCTGGCAAACGGAGGGCAACGGCGACAGACAAGTCCCATGGATCCACTGAGAGGCCCGAGCCAGACATGTTGATGCCTCTGGGAGATCTGGGTGGCCTTGGTGGCCCAAGAGGCCAAAGGGAGACTGCTACAGGGGGCAATGCCCTGGTCCTCCCCATTCCTCACACAGGCCATGTCCACGCGGGTCTCCTTTCCTCCCAGAATGAACCAACCAGGGAGCATAAAAGGGAGCCCCACATGGTGAATCCTCTGTGAGGCCCTACCTGAGTCCAAACTCCAACTCCCTCCCTCACCAGCGGAAGCATTTTGAATAATTCCCACACTGCTGAGCCTCGGTTTTCCTCATCGGCAGGTGAGGAAAACACGCAGGCCTGTACCACTCACTCTCTTTTCTCCTCACCTGCTTCATTCCTTACTGTTCAGGGTGCCATTTGCCTTTCCGAGGGCAGAGCTAGTCGGGGCACCAGTGACCAGACCTGCTGCCCTGTGACCTCTCTCCTATGTCCCGTCTGCCCGGCCCGCCCACCCCCGGCAGCTCCACTGCACTCTCCAGGGCGCTGCTTCTTCTGAGGTCCCACAGGTCAGAGATGTATACTGACCGCTCGCAGGGACCCAGCCAACAAGCACCTGGGGACAGAGAGCCCTGGGCTCCTGCATTCCTTCCTCCCGCAGCCGCGAGCGCAGCACTGAGCAGCCCAGCTCAGGGACCGCCAAAGGCACCGATGGAGTGACTGCCCATTCTGACGCCTCCTTGGAGGAAGTGTTCAGACCAGAACAAGGAGGACGTGACAGTGGCCAGGAGGGGCTCCCTGGGCTGGAGGAGGTGCCAGGCCAGGTCGGCTACGCCACCACGCGGGAGGAGCGGCAGGAGCCCGGACTGGGAATACGGGTGAGCAGGGGTGTGGCTCTGCAGAAAGCGACCCTGCCACTTCTCCCTCCCTGCCACGTTTAGAGAAAGAGAGAGGCACGGTCTGGAGACACACCTGGCAAGCTCCACAGCTGGCTGCTTCAGCAGGCACACGGGGAGGAGCCAGGGGCCAGAGAAAATAAGGACTGGATGGATGTTTAAGCTTTGAAAGAGATCTACCAGACCCACAGCGACCGACCGAAATGTGGCAGAGGATGGTCAAGACGGCCCTACCAGCCTGAGGAGTGAGCCTGAGCCAACCCTTTCCAGCTTTAGGTGGACAGATCACGTGTGCTTTGGTGGCCTCTTGCGGATTGCCGTGGTACGTGCATGCGGCTTGCAGTGGGTTTTACCCACATTTTAACCCTTCGGGGTTTTTTCTCCTCTCCGCTTTACTGAGCACCTCCCCGTCCGAAGCAGGCACCGGGGACGCCAAGGCAGCCATGGCATTGTGCTCGAGCACAGCCTGTGAAGTCAGGATCCCAGCTTTGATTTCTACAAGTTTTGTGACACTGAACAGTTATTTTCAAAGTCTCAGTTTACTTGCTCACAGAAGGATGATGACGTCGCCCCCATAAAGCTGCTGTGAGGACTGAATGAAATCACACAACAAAATGCTCAGTCCTTAGAGTGTCCAAGGCTGCTCCCCATGTGTGGAATGGCCACTGAGTCTGGGAACAGACACAAATGCATAAGAGATGGCGTGTTGACGTTTCGCTACAATACATAATGAATAACGTCATCTGTTTTCAGACTTTACGGCCACCCTGTGTTCACCCCTGCCCCTGATAAGTTTTCGATCTAGACTAGTGGTTCCTTAAGTGAGGTCTGTGGACCAGTAGCATCAGCATAACCTGCGAACCTGTTAGGAAATGCAAACTCTCAGACTCTCTGAATCAGAAACTCAAGGGGTGGGGCCAAGCAATCTGTTTGAACAAGCTCTCCAGGTGATTTTGATGCAAACCCAAGTTTATGAACCACTGATCTAGGGAAAATGACAATGTGTAAACGAGCAATTACAAAACGGGTGGGCTTCCCTGAAGAAGTGATATAATGAACAGAGTCTTGAAGGAAGAGCAAGTGTTCACAGGTGGACACCAGCCATGTTAGAGAAGGGATTAGCACTTGCAAAGGCTGGGAATCATGGCAGGAAGGTGAGTGTCAAGGGAACCACAGCCATTTGGTCTGGCAAACTGGAGAACGTGAGAGGCGATGCTAGGAAAAGAAGGCAGGAGCCCTTTCAAGTGCCTGAGTTTATCCTATAACTGACCAGAAGCATGAAAGAGTCTTAATGGAGAATAATATGACTAAATTCGCATTGTAAAAGAAGCATTCTTGCAGCACTGTGGCCTTGAGGCAGAAAGATCAGTTGGAAAGCTACTGGAATGATCCAGGTGAGAGCCCACGTGGGCATGAACTCAGGTTGTGGCCATGGGGTGACGAGAGGTGGATGGGTTGAGAGAGATTTAGGAGGAGAACTGACAGGTCCAGCAGGGGAGGGGCTCGAGGCTATCTCTGAGGTGCTTTGTTGGCAACTCTGTCAAAGATGGAACAGGTATTGGCTTTGGGAGGGCGATGAGTTCAGGACTGGACGTGCGGAATTGGGGGAGCTCAGGAGAATGCTCCAGGCCAGTAGCCAAAGCAGGAGTTAATTATGCCTCTGTGGTTTATCTCCCAACAGTGTTCAGTCATTCATTCATTATTCTTTCATTTTGGCAGATATTGGGTTCCTCTCATGTGCCAGGAAGGTTATAGGACACAGTCGAATATAAAGTAGCCAGAATCGGCTCTCAGGGTTGACCTGGCAGTAGAAGAACACCAGTAATAAATAAGTAAGTAAGTACATAAGCACAAAACAGGCAGTGGTAGGTGCTATGAAGAAAAGTAAGAGGGGCTAAGGAGGAGTGAGGGGGATCTTCAAAGGGGTGGTCAGGAAAGGTCCCTCTGAGAAAATGACACTTGAGCTAAATGATAAGTTGAAGCCAAATGTGCAAAAATAAGAGGAAAGTGCTCCCAAGCAGAAAGGACAGCAAATGCAAGGCCCTGAGGTAGGAATGAACTTGCCATGATGGAGAAAAAGAAAAACGGAAATCACCATAGCTGTCCAGCTACGGAAGATGAGGTCAGGAAAGTGGACAGGGCCAGCCTGTAGTAGGTGGTGAGTTTTCACTGACTGACAAGGAGAGGCGATACATGTTAAAGAGCTTAGTCAAGGATCTCGAGAACCCAATGTCCTTAAAGGAATAGTAAGATGGTATCTGCAAGGAGCAAAGGAAAAATGTTCTAGCTGAAGCAATAAGGATTCGTGTTCAATTTCAGGGAAAACTCAGGCTATAACAGCTATGTGATATCAGAACAGTTTCTAAAACACATACTTTGTCAAATGTTTTTGGTTTAAGAGTATGGTCAACAGCCAAACCGATGAAAGTACTGGCGGGTCTTACGGTGGGAACGGAAAGGTGACCTCTTGTTGCATAGATGAAGATTTCAAAGAAAAAAGGGAGGGGAAGGAGAAGAGGCTCCCCCTCCCCTGGCCGGGCGAGGGCTCCCTCTGGGCAGCCGCCCTCTCTACCAGCTCTGCAGATTCTGAGGCCAGACCAGGTGGAGAGGCCCACAGGCCTGAGCACGCCGAGCCTCACCCTCGGGAATGAAGCCAGGACCCAGCCTGGCTGGCGATAGAGAGACCCAGGACAAGGCAGAGGGAAGTGAATCCGACTGAGTAGATGGGGACTGTCCCACCTCAAAGAGCTGCTCCCACGTTCACATGCAGGATGGCGCGTCAGCTGCTGAGATACTGAACCCACAAAGGGGCCTGACCAACCCCCTAGAGAAAACAGACCACCCGACACATAGCTGCCACCCCCAGAATCACAAAACCCCATCCAGAAGAGCAAAAGTGATGGAGGCAGGCTTGTCACCGCCTAACCTGCCTGTCTGTGCACCCCGCTCACACCTCCCCTCCAACTGGCTCGTTTCCTGTTTCTCATGGCACCCAGTGCTCCATCTCCTTCCTCTGAACCTTGTCCCGTGTGTCTAGTAGAGCCTCCCTCCTCTCCTTTGTTAGCAATCTCCTTCTCACCTGTAGAGCCAAGCCCAACGCTCCACCCACCCCACCCCACCCCACCTTAGAAAGCTTCCCGCAGTTAACAGCGGCCAATACAAACACACGCAGAGACACACACCTTACACACACACACACACACACACACCTTTATCTGCAGCTCACTCAGAAATCTGAACACCTCCTGGCCATTCGGAAACCCCAGCAAGGCCATCAGTGAAAAACCGGACCCTTGAACCTTCTCCCCTCTCAAGGAGGCATCAGTGACGAACAGAAAAGCAGAACTAACCAGGGGGACCAGAAGGAAAGTCCATCTTACTCACTTGATGAAGTACACAGCTCCTTCCTGGGTGGAATCCATCTCCCAGCCCTTGGGCAAATCTATGAGGAAGCAAAATCACAAAATCACCCTCTCTTCCTTCTCAGCCCCACAGCTTGATCTGCACTCAGGAGGGATGGGAGAACTAGGAAAATTCGCAGATCAGCCAACAGTGTTCAAACCAACCATTTCACCATTTTTTGTCCATTATTCTTACTGGTCTATGTTTGCAGTAAATATTAGGAGAGATAACAGTGAATGAGACATCCCCCCTGTCAGTGAGCAGGGAAGTGACCAAATGAATCATCTCCCCACGCTCCCTCCCTCGTTCAGTCAAAGAACTTTTTATGGAGCATCCACCCTGGGCCAGCCCTGAGGATACGGCAGTGAACACAGAGATGGTGCCCCTGGAGGGTCCTCAGGATCATCCCACAGCCCCCTTACACTGCAGCAGCAGAAGCTGGAGCCAAGGATGGGTCCTGTGCCCCAGGCCTCACAAGCAATCAACCCCCAGGCCCGTGTTATTACCTCCAGAGTCTGCTGCTGCAAACAAGACATCAAGGACTAAGGAAATCAGTCCCAGGACAACAGAGTCTTAAACAAATTTTTAATAGCATCTCTGAAAAAAATTCTCCTTGGAAATAGCAGAGAATCACAGACTGCCAAATGAGGACAGAATAGCTCAGGAAGCTGACCTTGGCCCAGAAGCGCCTGGGCAGTTCCCACCGGGGTGCAGGACTGCTCCGGAGGCTAGCACCTCCACCTCCTTAGAGCGCCCTGTTGGTTCTCGCCTCATCCTGCCCACCCTCCCAGAACAGCCCCCCTGGAAGTGTCCTATCTCCCCAGCAAACAGGACTCCTCCACCCCATACAGGGGTAGAGAAGTCTTTTGAGAAACTCTGAAGGAAGCCACTGTCGGAGTTGGGGGCCGACAGGACCCTGGGGGAGAGCATCCATTTTGGGGTGCGAGACTTCCCTGGCTAACGTATTGGAAAACAGGTGCAGGTCCTCTTGACAATCAGTGCCTCCTTTCTGGCCAGTCCAAATGCCCGCCTTGCGTGTGAGGTTTTATAAAATATAACTTTACTGTTGGTCGGAATCTCTCCAGTCATGCTATGAGTCAGGTTCGATAGTGGCAAGCCCAGGTTTTATTCCTTCATTTTACTCACTCCTATTGATCAAGGGTCTGTTTCTACAGTGGCTGCTGTGGCAGCCAGCAGGCCGACCTCCCCCCTCAGGACTGGGTCCATGGGAATAGTAAGAGCGCGACCACTTAGTGAGTTCTTCCTTCCTCCGAGCTGCACGTCTCACTGCCACTAGTCATCTGCACAGCAACATGATGCAATAGGCCTCAGCCCAAACATTTTTACAGATAAGGAGTGAGGCCCAGAGAGGTTAAGCGACTGGCGTAAGGTCACACGGGAAGCATCTGAGCCGGGATGGGAGTCTGCTCTGCGGCCGCGAAGCCTGCATTCTTTCCCTGTGCTGTTCTGCAAATGCTGCGCGTCCCCCTCTGTCCCTGCGGGTGGCGCTCCCGTTCAGAAGGGTGTGGGTCGGCCACCTCCCCAAGTAGAGGGATCCCCATTGGACCTGAACCGTAAAAAATCCTGCCACTGTGGTGTGCTTGGGAAAGAGGCCAACACGAACTACGTCCCCTGCCTTTTCCAGCAACTTCCCTCCACACTGCCCTCTCTGCCTGGGCAGCACCGAGCGTGCTGATGTCCAGGCCGAGCGCCCGCTGAGACAGCTGCCCTCCCAGCAAGCTTCAGGGGCATCTTAACCCCTTCCCAGTCTTGGAGGACCAGTTGGCTGCAGCCACAAATGAAAGAACTGGCTCACGGGCTTTTATTCTCATTCCAGTCCTACCTAAGGTCACGATGAGATGAACACCCTCGGACCCGAACGGCTGAAAGGCTGAAGAAAACAGCCCTGCCTTAGGGTCCGGAGGCCTCGCTTTCCTTCAGAAACACGACAGTGACAACAAAAACAGCAGTCACCTCCGCCAACAGTGACTCTCTCCTATACCCGAACTACACCTTTTGAGGTTCATAATCCTCTCCCCACTCTGCAGATGAAGAAGCTGCGTCCTTCCACTCGCTCAAGGCCACATGATAGAAAGTAGAGCCAAGATGCGAGCTCAGGTCCCTCTGCCCTTAGACCTTAGGCATATAACCCAGACACTGCTTTACTTGTTAGCTAGCTGAGTGGCCTTGAGCCAAGGACTTCTTTGCTCCTCAATTTTCTACCTTTAAAATGAAGGACTAGGACTTGAGGATCCCTGACGTCCCTTCCAGCTCTAAAAACACAATGACTCCAGCCTGGAACATGGGCAATTCAACACCTTAACTCAGTGTCCAGCAGTGCTGGCCGTGCCCCACAAGTGACCCAGACTTCTGGAACTACACGCCTGCCCTGCGGTCAGGTAAAGGGCCAGAAGGTCAGTGGGGATGGGTCTGTGGCTGCATCCCAGAGAGGACAATAGGCTGTTTACTCAAAGTGCCCCAGGACTTCTGATTTTTGGCGTCTCCACATCTTTAATCTAGACTGAAACCTTGCCCGTACACATCCCACCTTTCCCTGTAGGTTCCCTGTGGGCTGGGAGTTCCCTGGGGGCCAGCAATGGAGCCTTCTCCATCGTAAGCAATCAGTGTTGACCCTGTCTCCTTTCCTTTCATTCTCCCACAACATGGAATTCCTACTAGTCACGTGGGTCTTTTTGAATTTAACGATTAAAATTTTAAATTCAGTTCATCAAGCTAATCACATTCCAATTGCCCAGTAGCTACTCATGGCCACACAACTCATATGGGCAGCACAGAGAGAGAGAACATTTCCCTCATGGCATAAAGGGGACTGGGATTCTGCCCGGTTCAGGAGATCTTGATTTGGAGGAGATTTCTACCAGGGCAGGGGATGAGAGAGAAGTAAATTCTTTATCCTCAAAGATTAGCACCTTAGTCCCAGGTACTAATTATAGAGCTGGAGGTTTGGAAAGAGCTGAGGGTGAGCATCAATCCTCCAGCAATATCCTTCAGATGGTGGGCGTAAGCTCAGCTGAGTCCACCCAGGGGGAAAGGAAAAGTCAGAAACAAAGTCCTACTGCCACCTCAAGGCATGGCTTCCTCTTCCATGGCAAAAGCAGAGATAGACGAGCTCCTTACCTGGGCTGGAGCAGTGTCCACTCTGGATGGGTGATTCCGTCCCAGGGTGCACCCACCTGGTTGACTTTTCTTCATCACTACAGAAGATCAATTGAAAGGTGTCAGGTACAAGAGAGGCTTCCCTGAGCAGGACACCCATCTCCAAATCCCCATCAACACCGACTGTTCGATCCCACACACGTGAGACAGAAGCATCCACGCTGTCATTCATTCATCCATCCACATTCCCAGAGCCTTTACCAAGCAGATGCTGAGGACTCAGAGAAGTAATATCTGATACCTGACCTCAAAGACTTTATAACCCACTGGGGAAATAGCCACATAAAAAGATAGTTGTGGGGGTGGCTCCATTGTGTAATGGTTGGCACGTCTGCTGTACATGTAGAAGGTCCTGCGTTCACGCCCCCGGTGGAACCATGGACCATACCCCAGGCGCGCCAGGCCCCCTGGGTGCTCCAGGCCCCGGCTGCACGCCGCAAGTGTGTGGAGGAGACGCCCTCAGAGATCCAGTTCTTAAGGGGAAACAGCAACATCCATGGGTCAGGGCTGGAAGCGTGTGCGTGTGTGTGTGTGTGTGTGTGTGTGTGTGTGTGTGTGTGTGTGTGTGAATTAAAGAGAAGAGAAAAAAAGATGCTGTATGTCAACCGTACTTCAGTTTTAAAAAAGAGCTGCACTACGAGGTGACAGGAAGTAGAGTGTCTATGACAGGTGTGCACAGAGCGTGTCATACCAGCACGGAGGAGGGCGCGCTAGCTCGTTTGAAGCTGAGGAAGAGGAACAGCCTTCGCTAAGGTGAAGCCACATGGGAAGAACAAGGAAGGTCTGAAGTGGCAGCTTCTCAGTGGACGAGAAGGAAGGAGGCTGGGTGAACCGACAGTCCTTAGGTGTCTACAGTGCAATGTAGTTTCATTCGCAGGGTTCGTTTACATTAGGAATTTACAGATGATGAGTCCGAAGTTCAGAGAGATGAAGCAACTGGCCCAGAGTCACACAATCAGTAAGCGATGAAGCCAGGATTCAGACCCAGACCCGTACCCCTAAACCCCGAGCTTTTTCCGATATCTGACTCCCAGCAAGGTGGGCTCCGAGCAGCACAGATCCTCCAGGCTCTGACTCCGATGGCAGGTGAGCCCACTGACGTTTCTCAGCCCGTACCCGCCAAGTGACACGATTTTTCCAGAGCCAGCTGTGACCCGGAATGAAGCACCTGACCTTTTTGGCCAATCCATGTATGTGGAGGAGAGACCTCTCGGATCACCTGTATCACCCAGGCTAGGGTGGGCTAGGGGAGGCCTGGGGCTCAGGACAGGACTCCAGCCAACGCTTTTAAGGTATAATCAATACTTGAATTAATATAACAAACTCCGCTCAGAAAGGCTCCACATCTTTATTGAAGCAAACATACAATAAACTGCACATATTTAAAATGTACAATTTAAAGTTCTAACATGTATTCCTGTGAAACTACCACAAAAATCAAAATATAAATTCCCCAGATTTCCTCTGTGCCCTTTTGTAATTCCTCTCTCCCTGCCCTCTGCCAGCTCTTGCTATCCACTAACAAATAACCTGCTTCCCACTACTGTCGATTAGCTCGCATTTTCTAGAATTTCTAGAGTTTCTATAAGTGAATTACAGATGGCAGACTTCTCTGACTCCTTCACACACTCCTTCCCTTCCTCCCTCCTCACTCTCTTCCTTCTCTCCTTCCTTTACTCCCTCCCTTTCTCCCTCCCTCCTTCCTTCCGCCCTGCGGTAGCATGTGTTAACAGCTCATTCCATTCCATCACTGAGGAGTATCCCACTGTAAGTAGACCACGGTGTGTCCAGTGTCGCTGATGGACACTGGGGCTGTTTCCAGTTTGGGGCCATTACAAATAAAGCACCTATGAACATTCACGTCCAAGTCTCTGTGTGGACATAGGCTTTCGTTTGACCCCACTAATTTTTCTACTAAGTTTGGACTGCTGCTGCAGGAAGAGATTTCCCAGCGACCCACCCCTCTGATTAGGGCAGGAGAGAAGAAACAAAGTCCAGTGTCCTGGGGGCTCTGGAGCCAATTGCACCTTCAGAGATGAGCTCTGGGCTGGGCTTTGGTCCTGGGAGGCAGTGGGAGAGGAGGCCGAGGAAGGGGAAATCCAGCCAGAGCTGAATTGTAAGCGTGGAGGACAATTCATTCTTAAAGCTCCTCTCCAGCCGCCCTGAGACTTTCCAGCCCTTGACCCCTCTCTTCCTCACGATCTATCAGCACCCTCAGCCTTTGTGTCTGTCTCGGCCCTGCCTAGACAGCAAGGCTAATCACAGGGTGTACGAGGTGGGCACAGCCTCACCATACCCGCAACTTCCTCTTCCCTTCTGCCTTCTGCCGCCCTCCCACTGTCAGCCCCCGCCACCCGCCCCCCAGCCAGAACAACGCCGTCACAGGCTATCTCCACTCCAGAATGGAGAAACTGTGGAACTGGAAAGATTGCAAATCCACAGTCCCCAAGGTTGGCTGGGCCCTACACACCGCATAGAATCTTCTTCAGGGGCCCAGTCGGTTGCCATTTGCAAAATGTTCTAAGGCAAAGCAGTTCCCAACCTTTTCGGCACCAGGGACTGGTGCTCCTATGAGAATCTAATGCCTGATGATCTGAGGTGGAGCTGAGGCGGTGATGCTAGCTCTGGGGAGCGGCTGCAAATACAGATGGAGCTTCACTCACTAGCCCGCCGCTCACCTCCCGCTGCGCAGCCAGTTCCTAAAGGGCCACGGTCCGGTACCAGTCCACGGCCCAGGGGTTGGGGACCCTATCTAAGGTTTTTCCACCAATTTCAAATCTCACGCCTGCCTCTCCTTCCCATCCCTCACCCCTTCTCAAAAGATAACCTCATCGCATAATTCAAGAAAAAATAGAAAGCATTAGGCAGGAGCTTCCCCAATGCACGCACCCACCTCAAACTTACCCATGTTCCCACCCATGTTTTCGTACTTGTAGCTGGGCTGGAGAACAGTCGGCCTGCTTCCATTAAGGCTAATCCCTCAGCCTGGGTCGTAGTTCCCATCCTCTCCCATCTTCTGCAGAATCTTACTCTATTGAGCATCAAAGACTGGTATCTTCGGCTTCCTTCTCCCTGTCAGTTCTATCCCGTTAGCCCCCACTCCTGTTCATGTTATTCCCAGTGGCCCCCTCCTCCCTCTCAGGGCCATCTCCCCTTCTAGCTCCTGTCTCATGCTCCTCTTTTTATTGACCAAACATCCCTCTTGGAAACTAATCCCTTCTAGTTGTTTCCACTTCCTGGCCTCCCATTCACTAATTCTCTGCAGCCTGGTTTCTGATCCCAGCCCTCCCTGGAAAACACTTTCTGAGAAGTTATTAAAAGACCACCACCCCACCCCACCCCCAGTTCCTAAATCCAGTAGACATTTTCCAATATTAAGCTCGCTTGACCCTTCCTTCCTTCCTAATGGCCCTCTTCCTTGCCTTCTGGGGCAGCACCCTTCTCTGGCTCTTGTGTTGTCTACCTCTATGACCCCTGGGTCTTCTCCATCCTCTCTTCTTCTATCCTTTCTGTCAATGCTGGTGCTACCTAGGTACCCCCCTTTCTTCTTCCTCGCATACTTCTGAGTGGTTCCACCTCCACATGATGACTCCCAGGACATTCTTGCCAGCCCAGGCCTTTCTCTTGCACCTCTGTTCTATTAGACATCAACTGAATGTCCCACAGGGACTTCAAATTCTATATTTCCCCCACAGAAACTGACCCTCCCTAAAATTTGTTCCTCTTCCCATACTGCTGATCTCTGCCAAACTAAAGTTAACCATTCTGAGATTTATCTTCAATTCTTCCTTTCTCCGCCCCTCCCCAATGTTCAGGCAATACATGAATGCTCTCCATTCCACTCCTAAAGGATTCTCCCATCTCTCCCTCCCCTTCTGCTCTGTCCTCATCACTGAAATCAAGGTTCCCATTAGCTGTTTTCTAGACTTTTATAATCACTTCCCAACTACCTTCCACACCTCAAGTTCTCCCCCTGCCTCCCCGTTCAGCCTTCAAGTCATCTTCCGTCCATGCAGCTGCCAGAGGATCCTTCTATTTTAGAAGGATCTATGTCAATCCTCTGTTTAAAATCTCTTTTGGTTTCCCTTCACCCACAGGATCAAGTTCAGACCCCTTAGCTTACCACCCAGGGCTCTCCAAAGATGCCCCTTTCCTACTTGTTCTGCCTCTTCTGCAGCTTCCACTCCATCTCTGCTGACCCTCTCGGCGTGTCCTAGATAACCGGTGCCCTGGCACCCATCGGTGCCCTTTCTCCCACAGGCCTCTGCTTTGAGGCCCCTTTCACTCTAGTCTCTCTCCTCCAGAAGCAGCTCAAATGTTTTCTCACTGAGGAAGTCCTTCCTCAACTCTCCAGAGAACATTAGTTCTTCCTTCTTTGTTTTCCTGGAACATCATGCAAATACCTCTAGAATGTATCTTATTATTTCCTACATATTAATTACATTTCCTTTCTACTCCTTTCAAGGAAAAAACCTGTATCTTACTTTATTTTTTTTTTTTATCTCCAGTGCCTACCTTTGTGACAGACAAATAGTGGATACTCAATAAATGTTTGTGGAATGAAAAAAGAAAAGAAGCTGGAAGGCTAACAAGAGGCTGGGAAGAAAGATGAGAAGAGTCAAATTAACAGTTCATCAAAATAACTGAGGTACTTTTGGAAATTCAGATTCTAAGCCTTCACCCCAGATCTCCTGAATCCAAACTTTTAAAGGTAGGGTCAGGATGGGCCTTTTTCATCAGTTCGTTGAGTGGTTCCTATAGACACTAAAGTTTCAAATCACTGACCAAAGAAACTCCAGTTTAAGTACTGGGGAAGTTGTACTGTTTACAAATCTGACCCAAGGTCCAGAACTTTGGTGGAGTTTCTTTCTAAGATAATCTAATTACAAGCTCAATTATGATCGTAGTGGTGATAATTACAGAAGAGAGGCCTACAGCGAATGTGGAAACTGAGAAACACCCAAGAGAAAGCACGGGCTTCCTGGCCTCCTGTAAAGGCAGTCTGTACCAAGAAAGGCAAAACGTTAAAAGTCAGAAGGTCCTGGGCTTAGTCGGAGCTCTGATTAGCGAGTGGCTTTATCTCAGAGGAGTACTCTCAGCCTCTGAAAGGGGAGGGGGTGTATTCCAGTTCTCCTGCTCCGTGAGTGGCTATCTCAGAGGAGGGACGACTCCTCTGTGTGGGTAGCCGGCCAGCACGCTGGGCTTGCAGGCTGGCTCTGTTACTGGGAAGTGTCCAGCCTGGCCGAAGACGCCTGCGGCAGGAGCAGCCAAAGCAGCGCTGGCGGGGCTGGTACGCCGAGATCATGCCAGAGCCTTCGGTCTGCGAGATTATTGTAGCAATGCTGAAACGGAACCGAGGGCAGCACAGGCTCCCTCTCTACAGGATGCTGGCTGTACCGCGGGCGTCTTCTTCGCCGTGACCGCAGCCCCACGAAGGAGCAGGGAGAGAGCGGGGCTGCGGGCCGGGAACACCGCGTCCCGGGGTGCGCAAGGCCAGGAGCCGGGCGGCAGCGGCGGGGTCCGCGGCCTTGGCGCGTTACCACTGAGCCCAAGTCTCCTCTTAGGAAGGGGTGGGGGTGGGGCGGCGGGGGGGGGGGCAGGGAAAGAAGAAAGAACTCACGCCCGGCTCTCCCCGCAGCCTGGAGGGAGCTGCAGGCGGGCCCCGGGTCGAGCGTCCCACTCGGGCCCCCATTCCTGGCGGGGGGCGGGGGCCGCACCTGCCCGGCCGGCCCGGCCCTTCCAGCCGGGGGCTGCGGAGCCTGCGCGGGACTCGGCCCCGGGGAAGGCGGGAGCCCATTCAAACGCGCGCCCGGAGCTGGCTAGTCCTGCGCGCCGCTCCCGCCGCCGCCCGGGCCGCCGGCCCCCAGCCCCGCCGCCTTTCGAGTTGGACAACTTTAAAGGGAAAAATGGAAGAAACGACGCGGGCGACATACTTGATGAAGAAGACTCTCCCGCCGCGGTCCACTCCGTAGGTCCACCGGCCCGGCAGGTCCAGCCAGTCCACCTCCTCGGCCATGTCCCGGCCGCCGCGCCGCCCCCTTCCCGCTCCCCCGAGAAGCAGCGGTGGGGCCGGGGTGGGGGGGCGCGCCCCGCCGGGTCGCTGGCGGCGGCTCCGGCCTGTCCCCGAGGCGCTGGCCGCCGGCCGGGCGGCGGGGACCCGCGCGCCTGCCTCCCCGCGGCGCCGCCGGGGACGCCTCGGCCGCCCGTGAACTTGGGGCCCCGCGCCCCGCGGCGCCGGGTCCCGGTGCCCCCCCCCGCCGGCGGACCGCCCGGCCGGCCGAGCGCAGACCCGCGCGTGCACCTGCCGCGGCCGCCGAGGCGGGGCCCGCCGGGCTGATCCTCAGCCGGGAGGAGCTTCGCGCAGCCCGCGGGTCCCCACGTCCCGCCCAGGGAGCTGGGCAGCTCGCTCGGCTGCAGGCTTTGAATCGCGAACTTCGGCGACAGGCTCAGCCACTGAACCGAAAAGGGGAAGTGGTCCAACCTGGTTCCACTCGGCGGGAGGTTAGTGCAGGGGCAAAGGTCAGGCGCAGGGAAGGGTGGCGACGTGGGTGTGAGCAGCCAGTGGCCCTAGGAGTCTCTTCTTGCTAAGACGCGAGCCTTGTCCGTCAAGTTCGGCCTTAGCTTTCTTTCTGAGCACTTCCTCCAGGAAGCCTGCCATGACGAAATCGAATCCGAGGAGACCTTAGAAACACGCTCAGAAGCCAAAGCTCGTGTGGGCCTTCCCCCTAACTTGCACCAGAAAAGGAAAAACAACAAAACAGAGGTGGGAGTGTGTTCCGTGCACAGAACACAGGGTGCAGGCCTTCAGCGTTAGCATATCAAAAATGGTGTTGCTGGAGCCCATAATTCTTCAATCTCTGGGTCTATATTGAAGTTGGGTTCCGGTCAGCTTTCCCAGCTTATTCAGGGCTGCCCCTGAGACCCTAAAAGGTACACACTGCTCCAGTCCTTGTGTCAGACCCAAGGGAATAGACAGTGGGAGAGACAACTGTCTTTAGAGGAGGAAACGTTTCCCATGGCACTTGGCAAGTATCTGTTGAGTGGCCACCCTTATTGTGACCTCTCTAAGGTATTTGATCACTGTTCCACCCAGGTAATTCCTGCTCACTCCTTCAGTGTCTGCCCATGTGTCACCCCCTCCAGGAAGGTATTCTTGGCTCCACCCAAGACAGATTTATATGTCCATCATCTATGTGTCAGGCAGCCTGATTAATAACCCTGTAGTGGAGTCCACCATGCTGTAATGCAACCCTTGATTTGCTCATCCTTCTCCTTCACTGGGCTGTGTGCTCCTCAGGGAAAGGTCTCCATCTCACTCATCTTTTCAAGCCCCAGTACCTTCCTGGGGCACCCAATTCATGTTTGATGAATGACTGATACTAGCATAACTGAGAACAACTCTGAAACGTAACCAAAATCCTGTACTTTGAGACCTCATTTAGGGGCCTGCTGATTTTAACCATTAGCAACATCAGGGTGTGTGGGAAGAGAGCTTTCTGGAAAGAGAAGCAGCCAGTGAGCCTTACAGGTATTCCAAATGTTCAGGTATAAAGTGTATGCATCTCATAGATGGTGAAGCTAGAAGATGCCTCAGAGAACATCTGGTCCAATCATCTTGTTTAAATGCAGGAAACTGAGGAGCAAAGAAGGGAAGATGCCGGTTAAGGTCATTGAACAAGGTGGTAGGAGAGAAGGATCTGCCTACCAGTGTCCCAGGCCAGAGCTCTTCCCATTTCATCGTTCTGTCTCCAACACTGGAAATTCACTCTGCTGACACATATACATGTTAATTTCTGTGTGCCAGATGCAAGCTGAGTTTGTTCTCCAGATGCAGAAGAGCAGAAATCTATAACACCCAACCGCCATCTCAGATTCTATGGGTTTCTAGCGGAGAAAGCAGTTCCACACCTGAGAATCACAGATGAGGATCTATGGCCCCTAGTCCCTGAATTGGGGAGGGTGGAAGGGTCAGAGTCCTCAGCAGTGCCCAGCCCCCAGTCCCCATTCTTGTGAAATACCTGTAAGACTCATCTAGCTGATAAAGCACAGAGCCACCTGCCCAGACCCTGTGATATCTGAGGATCTGAACCCAGAATTGCTGCCAAGATGCCTCCAGGGAAAATACCAGTAACCAGTGTGATCCCTGTCCAACCTGAGCAACCAGTAAGGGCAGCTGCTTGGGCTGATTGTGGGCGGAAATAGGGAACGAAATGACATATATTCGAAAACATGTATTCCGCCTGCTGTCTTCTCCGAGGAGTGGGGGGCTCCTGTTGATTTCTTCACAAGATCTTTGTCTTGTTTTTCTCAAATGTAGCCTGGGGTTCCTAGGAACATTTACCTGTTCAAGAAAAGGTCAGTGGTTGAGATGGTGAACGTTTTTACTCATTTGAAATAAGAAAAGAAAATTGGGTTGAAAAATACTGTTCTGTAGTGTATTCTTGCCCATGCCTCTTTCCATTTGAGTTCTTATTTATAAATTATTATCCACATTGATACAGTTGACCCTTGAACAATGTAGGGGTTAGAGGCACTGACCCCCCACACAGTTGAAAATCTGCAATCAACTTTCGACTCCCCAAAACTTAACTCCTAATAGCCTATAATTGACTGAAATCTTACCATTACATAATCAGTTGATTAATACATATTGTGTATGTCATACACTTTATATACTGTATTCTTACAATAATGTAAGCTAGAGAAAAAAAATTTTGTAAGAAAATCATTAAAAAATACATTTATGGTACTATATGTATATATTGGAAAACATCCCCATGTAAGTGGACCTGTGTAGTTCAAATCTATGTTGTTCAAGGGCCAACTGCATTGCTTATGAAAATATTTTTTTAAAAGAGCTAAAGAAAATGCAGAAAAGGAGTAAAAAATTTTCAAAAACAGCTAACGATTCAACAATTACCTGGAAGAGGGCAGGAGGCTTAATATGTAGAGATGAAAATTTTATGTGATTTGCAATTAAGTCAGAAATGAAGTTGTTTGTTTTTCTCCTATAGAAAATTTTATTTTACCTCTTTAAAAGGCAACAAAGCATCTGGAAAAAATAATATATCAGTAATATGTAGAAATGATTCTCATTCTCATACATTGAGACTTTAGTCACTTAAATATTATCGTGCTTCTGGTTTGGTACCTATAGTAGGATGAAAAATAGTCCCCAAAAGTTGTCCACATCAAACTCTGTAACCTAAGTATGTGACCTTATTTGGAAAAAGGTCTTTTTTGTAGATGTAATTACAGTAAGGATTTTAATTAGGAGATTATTCTTGATTATTTGGGTGGGCCCTATATTCAATGATGGAGTCCTCATAAGAGAAAGGCAGAGGGAGATTTGAAACAGACAGGAGAGGAGGCGGCAATGTGACCACTGAGGTAGAGATTAGAGTGATACCACCACAAGTTAAGGAACGTTGACAGCCACCAGAAACTGGAAGAGGCAAAGCAGGAATTCTCCCCTAGAGCCTCCAGAAGGAGTATGGCCCTGGCAACACCTTTATTTCAGCCTTCGGGCCTCTAGAATTGTGAGAGAATAAATTTTTGTTGTTTTAGGCCACCTACTTTGTAGTAATTTGTTACAGCAGCCATGGAAAATGAATAAAGTGCATATAAGAAAATCATAATTTAATGAGAACTGAAATAAATGTCTACTATTTTCACTTGTTCAATATCCAATCTCCCATCTTCTGTTAATAGCCCCCTGAGTTTCCTTTTAACACTGCTCTTCTGCTGTTGTCACAGCCCATGTGGGTTGAATAGGCTGACCCTACTCCCACCCCAGATCCGCTGGAGAATAGAAGCTGTGACACAGATGTGGCTAATCTGACTCTTTATTTCCCTTGAAATAGTGATTGGTTCAGAAAGTCTACATGACTCAGATAAGATCAACAAGATTTAATTTTAAGAAGATCCCAGAATTCTTGGGGAGAAGCCTTTTTTCTCTTGGCTTTGACGCTGGCTCATGTCAAAGTGGTGCTGCTGGAGTCTGTGTGGGAAGGGCCTACTGAAAGTGAAGCCGGTAGAGGAAAAGTGGAGTGAGAAGATGAAGAAAGGCTGGGTCCCCTGATATTTTATGAGCCCTAAGACCCAGCTGGCCACAAGACACTCTACCTCTGGAATTTCAGCTTGTAAGAACCAATACACACACTACTTGCTCCAGCCAGTTAGAGCTGGGTTTCTACCCCTAACAATAAAAAAGTCCTAACCAACATCAAGGTCACGCTGTCTTGCGTCCTGTTTCTTTGGCATAGCAAATGTTTCTTTGGGAAAGCCAATGAGATAACCATTTGCATATAATAACGTAATAGGAACTCTTCTCTTTCATGGAAACCACAATTTTAGGTCAAAAAGGGGTCTCAGTGATCTTCTAGTTCAGAGCCTACATTTTCCCCCTAGAGTATACTGGAGAACTCAGGAGAAGTGCCCAGAGTTGTGGCAATTCCATGGTACAATTGGAACCACAATTCAGGTCTTCTGAAAACGTGATCAGTAGAAAGCTATATTTCAAGACATTTACTTCATCAATTAAATGTATTTGGCCAAGAGACTTACGTAATCGCAAGAAGAGTATAACAGATTCCTCTGCTCTATGAAAGAATAACCACAACAGTAATTTTTATTGAATGCTGGTGTTGAATACTTACGTTCACCTGCAGGCTGTCACCATTAGTGATTTTCTTACAGGAACCAGGAAGGAAAGAAAGAGAAGGCAAAGGCCACGTCTGCTGGGGTTAGGTATGTGAGGGTATAAATATGCAAGTGCTTAGACAAACTAGTTGCTTTAATAAAGTTGAGCTTTTAGAAGAGCTTGAGAAGGTTTTGTTGCAAAAACTACTATACTGGTGCTGGTAACCAGAGGATTGTAGAATCCAGAGGGTTCCCTACAGTCAATTGAACTGAATTATTTTTGTTCCACAGATATTTATTGAGTACCTCCTGTGGGCCAGGTACTCTTCTAGGCATAAGGGATCCAGGAATTGATAAAACAGAAAGTCCCTGCTCTCGTAGTTTACATTTAGTAAATACATAGTCTCAGAGGATGATGAGTCTGTGGAGTAAATTCGAAAGAGTAAAAGGGAGAGGAGAGCAGTAGATGCTGTTACATTTTATATCATATATTTATACAGGGTAGGCAAGAAATGCCTCACTGAGAAGAATGACATCTGAACAAAGATTTGAAGGAAGAGAGTTAACAAACCATGTGGACATTGGAGAAACACATTCCAGGCAGAGGAAGTAATAAGTGCAATGTCTCTGAGGCAAGAACACAGAGTGTTTGAGAAACAACAAGGAGGCTAGTGTGGCTGCAGCAGAGCAAATGAGAGAAAATAGTAGGAGATGAAGACAGAAGGGGTGAGGGAGGCAGATCATTCCAGGCCACTGTGAGCAGATTTGCTGTTATTCTGAACGAGATGGGAAACTATTGGAGGGTTGAGTGTAGGCATGACATAACCTTCATGACTTAACATTTTTAAGAGGATCATTCTGGCTGCTATTGGAATATGGTAGAAGTAGATTCCAGCTAGGAGGCTTTTGCAACAATCTAAGCAAGATACCATGATGGCTTGGTTCAGGAAGGGGAGCAGTGAGAAATGGTCAGATTCTGGCTATCTTCTGAAGGTAGAACTGACAGGATTTGCTGATAGATTATAACTGAGCTATGAGGGAAAAGAGAGTTAGGTTGACTCTAAGGTATCAGGCCTAAGCAATCGGAAAGATAAGAGTTGCCATTGACTGAGATGGGAGTAGGCTCAGGGAGAACGGGCGTGGCAGGGGAGAAACACAAGCTCAGTTCTTGAGCATGTGAAGTTCGAGATGTCTGTGAGAACCCAGGAGAGATGCCAAAGAGATGACTAGATATACAAGACTAGAGTACAGATATACGTTTGGTGTTTTCTTCGGTGATTAGACGGCAGTAAAGCCAGGAGGCTAGTTGAGATCACAAAGGAAACGGGGCGTAGGTAGGGAGGAGGTAGAGATTAAGGGCTGAGAACTGGGACATTCCAACTTTTAGAGGTCAAGTTAATGAGAAGGAACCTGCACAGGAGGATGAATAACAAGCAGCTAGTGAAGTAGGAGGAGAACAAGAGAGAGTAGTGTCCTGGAAGCGAGCCTGAGTGTATTCACATCTCTCGCAAGAAGGAATGTGCGAATGGTGCTTGTGTTCTAGAAGGGCTGAGGTTACGGTGGGTTCTGTCTGAGCAGGAAGCAACTTGTACGCCTGTGTGAAAGGGTGGAGAGACAGCTCAGGTTATTGTTAAGTTCGTCTGAGAATGGGCCCGGGAAGATGATCGTTTTGGCTAATGAACCCTTGCTCACTGAGGAGAACTGCGCCTGAAATGTGCTTTCTTCAGCTCCATCTCTCAATGTCTCCCCTCTGGATTCTCCTGGGAATGATGCCAGCCTAAGATGGCTAGCTGACTTTTTTCTGCCAAGACTGTGTCATGGAGCAAAGAACTGGCACTGGCAACTCCCCAGAGGGGGAGGGGAGGAATGAAATTGTCAGTCATCAGCTTGGAAAAAGAGATGTTGGTTGAATGGAGCCCAGAGCAAGGACCCAGTAGTCAATCTGCTGATATTTCTTCTCTGGGTCTCTTCTTAAATCAACAGATTAGGCAAAACTCTTTCTGTCCTGACTTGAATATCTAATAGGTTTTTTTTTTTTCTAGAAAATGGCACCTTGTGCTGACTTTGTCATTTCCTGGAACTAATACAGCAGCACTTTGGTTCAATTCAGTTCAATAAACCGATGAGGCACTATTTCTGCATAAAAACATTCCAGCCTTCAGTCAACCAGTTTCTTCACCCTCTCACCTCTGCCACCCACTAGCCTGCTGGTCAGTCCTCTTTGTTCATCAAAGACCTGGACTCCTGGTTCAGCACCTCCCCTCTCCATCCCTTACCTCCCCTCTCCATCCCTTACCTCCCTCATTCTAGGTAATTTTAGTGCTAATGTCAATGAACTCTCCATTGTCCTAACCTCACAAGACCTTAATATCCTCAATTCCAGGATATTCCAATATTCATTTCCACTCCAATAAGTTATTCACACCCAAGCCCATACCTTGGACCTTCTCACCACTCAGATTCACTCCACCTTGGAAAACGTAAACTCTAATACCCCACTTTCTGACCACAGTTTTGGTCCTTTTAACACCTCACTTTCCTTTGCCTTCCTATAGTACCTTAGGCTCTCAGTTTTTTCCTACTCGAGCAACTAAAGCCCTGTTTGTTTCAGTCTTGCACAATTCAGCCCAAACTTGTGGCCTGTCATGTCATCCCTCACTAGCCAATATTCTGGTTCACAATATTCTTGTTCTTTGGCTGTATCGCACTGTAAAACGCTACCCTGAATTAATCTGTCCACCTTTCCTGCTCCTATGCCCAGAACAACATCACACCAAGCCATTGGAGGAATTAACCGTATTGATACTTCATCATTCAGACTCTCTTGCCTTCCACGTGCCTCAGTCACTCTTGGCAGCATACCCCATGATGAACCCAGGGCAAAATAAAGGCAACCAGAAAGGCACAGTCCCGACCTAGGACACCTTCACTTTGGTCTCCCTGTGCCCACTGTTAATAGCTGTCTATATACCCGTACACCTTCCCTCTCCTCCTGTCCAAAGCTAAACTTTCTACATGTTCTCATCCTTACAAATATCTATCCCTTGGCAGCTCCTCCAAGATAATACTTCATCAATTATCTTCTCTCTCCTATAATTTCAAGCTTTCCTCTCTTCTAGTTGTTTCCCTCAACCATATAACTAAACTCAAGATTTCTACCATAAAAAAATGGCAAAACCCAACTCTGTGTCCACCCCCACCCCAGTCAACTACCTTATCACTCACTCTCTCCTTCCTTTTACTTAGTTTCTTAAAAGAGTGATCTATGCACTTGGCGTGTCTAATGTTTGGCTCTCTATTACTCACAGTCAGGTTTCTGTTCCTATAGTTCCTTGAAAATGGGAAAAGCTATTTTGACAAAGATAAATCTTATTGTCATGTTGCTAAATACAACAGACACTTCTCAGGCTCATCTTAGGTGACCTTTCTGATGCATTTTTCAGCTCTGGCCTCCCTCCTCCCTGCACTGAAACCCCCATTTGTTTCACCACGCTATACCCCAGCCATCCTGAAACCCCAATAGTTGACTATCCTGTTGATTATTCCCTATCAGTGCCTGTGGCCTTCTTGGCCTGAAGACCTCTTCACTGTCTGCTTCTTGTTTGTCATGTCTCCTTCCAAGTGCAAGCCAGGAAGGAGCCCTATGCCCTTGCCTGGAGTCCTGCACTTACCACTAATACCGCCCTCCGCACTGTATGGAAGTTCACTGTCCCTGTAGACCGAAACTCCTTAGCAACTGGGACTGCTTTTTAAATTTACGTTTTTGTCTTCATTTTACTCAGCATCATTTGACACAGTTGGCCACTCCCCCCTTTGTGAAGCTTTTTTTTCTGTAGGCCTTCAGGACATCACATTCCACTATTTTTTTCCCTCTTCACTGGCTATTCTTTCTTAATCTCTTGGGTAACCACTTCTCATCTCTTAACCTCAAAATGTTGAGAGTATCAAAACTCCACTTCGGCCTGCTTCTGTACTCTATATACTCTAGACCATCTTCCCCATTGTTTTAAATACCATCTACATGCTGCTGGCTTCCAAATTTCTGTCTGAATCTGACCTCTCCCTCGGGCTCCAGATGTGTATATCTAATTACCTACTCTTTCTCTACTTGGGTGTTTAGTGAGCATCTCAAACTTAATGTGGCCAAAATAGAACTCTTAATTTACAACTCCAAATCATTTCTCCATGAGCCCTCTTTATCTCAGTATATGGCACAATCAACAATCCCCCCATTGCTTGGTCCAAAATTCTATCCTGCTTTGCCTGGGACTTGTCTTGGTTTTAGCCCTGAAATTCCATGTTCCAGGAAACTCCTCAGTCTTAGTCAAACTGGGGTAGTTAATCATACTGCCAAGGAGTCACCCTAAATTTCTTTCTATTCCTCACATTCTACCTCCAAACAATTGAATCTCCCTCCAGATACACCTTCTTTCCACCTCCAATGCCACTTGGTCCAAGTATCCATCATGTAACATCTGGACCATCCCAATAGCCTCTACACATGGTATGCCTGCTTCCTTGGTTGGAACCAAGAAACATTTCTCTCATAATAGCCAGAAGAACTTTTCAAAGAGAAAATATGATTGTAGCACCCCACACCCCGACCAGTTCAAGTCCTCCAATTACACTTAGAATAAATCCACATTTCCTTTCTGTATGCTCTGCATAATCTGGCCCTTGCTTACTCATCCACCGTCATCCCATAGACTGTTCCTCCTTCCTCCTATCCCTGCCTTCCTCTATCAGTTCATGACTCACTCCCTCTAATCATTCAGGTATGAGGTCATAGGTCCCCACCTCAGCAATGCCTTTCCCGATCACTGTATCCAAAGTCATTCCCCAGGTTTCTCCCTATCATAATGCTCTCTTTTGTTATCTTCATGGCATTTGTCACCACCTGAAGCTATTTTGTTAATTTTTTTTTGTTTTTATTTATTGACTTTCTCATCTAAGATGTAAACTTCTTAGAAACAGAGACCTTGGCAGGCTTGTTTGTATCTGTGCTTTCAGCACTTGGCTTGGCACACAGTAAGTGCTTAGTAAATATCTGCTAAATAAATGAATGTTTAGTACATAGTACAGGGCCTCTCACTGTATTCATAAACAGTACTGAACAAACAAATTAATAAGAGTCAACCAAGCTCTACGCTAGGCGCTGGGCTCACCTTAATAACTTAGATATATTTCTTTAGGAGTCTATGGTCTACTGAGGAGCAGATGCATAAATCAAACTTTCAAACTAATACTCATAAGTTATAAATATACCAGGGAGTAAGAAATGTCATATTCTATTTTCTTAAATAAAATGTGGTCTGCTCTGGGTCCCCATCCTACTGAGGTGGCAAGAGATTCAATCTTGGTTATTATTGAGCCTATTTCTATCCCATAGAGTCATAAAGAGCTTCAGGGAGTCCAAAGATCCAGCAAGGGCCCTTTAATCTTTAGCCCACCCTGGCCAACTGCTCTAGCCTTCATGTTTCCTTAAAGGGCCAGCTGCTTCTTGGCTAAGCTTGGATTTGGGGGAAAAAATAAATAGAAGGTTGAAGTGGAATTTTATGGGAGCAAAGTTCTTATCCAAACTATTCATAAGACCTTTTCAGATCCCCACACCATTTTCAGCTCAGGATAATTGTTCCAAACCTGTTTCTGGTCTGTGAATTCCACCTCCCTTCCCCCTTGGAACTACCCTATAAAACCTTCCTTGGTTGGCCTACCTTGCTGCTTCCTGCAGGTGGAAAAGATGCTAAATGGTCAGTTATCCACATAAAGCAGAGTTTTTACATCTCCTTCCACTAACCTGCTCCTCTTTCAGAATTCCCTTAGTTAATGACATCACCTTCCTCCTTAGTAAAGCTGACTCATAGGTAATTTCACCTTCTTCTTTATCTAATAAGCTACTGAGTCCTGCTAACTATTATATCTCCATGATTCTCCCGTTCTAGTTTAACCACCACCCCCCGGTTGAGCTGATTACTTCATATGTACTCCTGCACAAGAACATTCTACTTGGTCTCTCTGTTTTAGGTTCTCCTATGTTCAATCCATCCACCAAATGACCCAAGAGCTATTCTAAAAGAACAAATCTGATCATGTCACTCCCTTGATGGCTTGTCACTTTATGTAGAATGAAACAAACCAAATTTCTTAGTATGGCTTTCAAAGCACTCCATCCTTTAGAGTTTATATAACAAACCTTACCTTCCACTACACTTCTTCATCTTGTAGAACACCAGCTTGACCAGACTATTGGTCACTTCTCAAACATGCTTCCTATATTCTTCCATTTTGATCTATTCTCTAAAGCTATTTTTCCTACTTGAAATGTCCTCTGTCTCCCTATTATCCTTCAGGTCCCTCACCTATAAATTGGAAAACATATAGTTATATCACATAATACACACAATGTGAGTGTTTAATATAGCACATGTCAAATGTGGCACTAAAAACTTTTCAAACATTATCTAATTTAGTCCTCTCAATTATTCCCAAATATGTTATTATTCAAAATTTACATAGATTATTCCTAAGATTCAAATAATTTACTCAAGGCCACACAACTGATGGAAATGAAAAATTGAATTTCAGCCCCAGTCTGTCTGAACTAATACCTAGTTTTTCTTCACAGCACTGGAAAGAGGCCTGGGAAGGAAGCCAGAGAAGGCTGATCTCTCAAACTCTCTCTTAGATGGAGTAGGCAAAGGAAAATATATGCTCTGGAAAAGAGTATAGGAAATATAGAGGAAGTTATATTAGGGTCAGAGTCAAAGGCAGATAACAGGCTAGTATGTAACATCTTGAGGAAAAAGAAATGACAGGAAACATTACACATGGGTATGATCCCAATAGTAATATCAGAATTTGTGACCAGGAAAAAGTAAATGTGTTCCTGAAACTGTTACCTTGAGGAGACAATGAAACGACATCTTTAAAGTACCAAAAGAAAGAAAACATTAACTTTGAATTTTACAGCTAGTGAAAATATCTTTCAAAAAATGGAGAAAACTAAAAGCTTTGTTTCAGACAAACAAGATCTGAGAGAAATCAGTAGCAGCAAACTTTCATGACAAGAAATGTTCAGGCAGAAGGAAAATGATTTTGATAAAGATTTATATCTATGCAAAGCACCGGAAATGGTACATATGTAGTAAATAAAAAGACTTTTCTTCTAATTTTCAATCTATTTAAAAGATGACTCACCCTTTAAAGCAAAAATAAAAGTTATAGGTTTATAACTTTTGTGTAAGAAAAAAATACGACAGTAGCACAATGGACAAGAGGGGAGAAATAGAAGCATACTGTTGTAAGAAGATTGTGGTGTATGTGTGGTGTATGCATGAAGTGGTATATGAGTTAAAGCCATATAATTAAACATTACAATAGCCACTAAAATCATTTCAAATAGAGGTACAGATAATAAACCAACAGTGAGGATAAAGTTAAGTCACAGAAAAAAATACTCAATCCAAGAGAAGACAGAAAAAGAAAAGATAAAGGCATAAAATCAGATGGAACATATAGGAAACAAAAATACAGTAGATTTAAACTCAACTCTATAATTACATTAAATGTAAATGGTCTGAATATTCACAATTATAAAGCAGATGCCATATTAGATTTTTAAAATTCTTGTACACTGTCTTCAAGAAACCTATTTTAAATATAAAGACAGATAGGTTAAAAGTAAAAGGATGGTCAGATTTTCAGCTATTGAGGCATGAAGAGATCAGCAAATCTTCACCAAAAGTAAACACAAAACTGGACAAAAATGCCATAAAGAAACATTTCAGAGCTCTGGAAATGAACCAAAGGCAGACCAAGAGTGAGAGAGAGAGAGAGAGAGAGAGAGAGAGAGAGATTTATTCTTGAAAAATTGCTAGAGCTTTAGGTATGACGTACTAAAAAATTTGGGTTTCTCAACCTCAGTATATGATATGTGGAGCTCAATAATTCTTTGTTGTGTGGAGCTGTCCCAAGTATGTAGGATGTTAAGCAGCATCCCTGGCTTCTATCCACTAGTGCCAGTGGCATCCTCCCAATTTTAACAATCAATAACGTCTTCAGATTGGGAGGCTGGCGGAATGGGGTGAGGGTTAAAGTACAAATTAGTAGTTGATAGTTGGGCACAGGGAGCATGGAAGAAGGAATGCAGTTAGCATTAATATGATAGCTAAGTGGATTGTCAGAGGAGGGAGGGAACAATTGGGGGGATCATTTTATGAACACTATAGTTGTCTAGCCAATGTACTGTATACTTTAAATAAATAAATTTATTTTAAAAAGTAATAATAATTTCTCCAGACACTTCCAAATGGCCCCTAGGGGGCAAAATCAGGAAGATAAACAATTATAGATTTGCTTGCACCTGGCAAAAACTCCTAAACACATGAAGGAAAAACTGACAGTAGTGAAGCAAACACAAACAGTTCAGTTCAACAGTTATAGTTGGCAATGTTGATATTCCTCTCTCAATAATTGATAAAACTAGACGGAAAATCAGTAAGTATATAGAGAATTTGAACAGAATTCAACCAACTTGACCTAACCAACACAGAAAACATGTCACTCAGCAACAGCAGAATATACTTCTTTTGGTCAACCTTATATGAAACATTCTACAGAATAGACATACACTAGGGCATAAATAATCCTTGACAACTTAAAAGTATCAAAAATCAAACCAAGTACCCTCTCTACTCACAATGCAATTAAACTAGAAATCAAAAAAAAAATTTAGGAAATCCCAAATATTTGTAAATTAAACAATATACTTCTAAATCTCATGGGTCAAATAAGAAAGCACAAGGGAAATTTTAAAATGTTTTGAACTAAATTAAAATCAAAACACAACATATAAACATATTTGAGAAGCAGCTAAAGTAGTGCTTATAGGGAAATGTATAGCATTATATATTTATATTAGAAGAAAAGAAAGGTTTTGAATTAATGGCTTAAGCTTTACTTTAAGGAATTAGAAAAAATTAAATTAAATGCAAAGAATATAGAAGAAAGGAAATAGACTACAAATCAGAAATCAGTGGACTAGAACATAAAACAAAGCAAAACAAAACGAAAATGATAGGGAAAAATCAATGAAACCAAAAGCTGGTTCTTTGAAAAAGTCAATAAAATTTATAAACCTTTAGGCAGACTGATAAAAAAAAGAGAGAAAAGACGTAAATTGCCAACGTCACATGATTCTGCTTTCACCACGCCATTCAACAGTGTACTAAATACCCTAACTAGTACAAGAAGGCAAGAAAAAAGAAATAAAAGGCATATAGACTGGAAAGAAAGGAGCAAAATTTTTTTTATTCTAAAATGTGATCATCATTGTTAAACATTCCTAAGGTCATAAGGTACAAGATCAATATACAAAATAAATTGTATTTTCATATGTTAGCATCAAAGAATTGGAAACTGAATGTTTAAAAAGTGCAATTTACAATAACATCAAAAACCAGTAAATATTTAGGGATAAAAGTAACAAAATATGTGCAAGATCAGTACATTGAAAACAACAAAGATTGCTGAAAGACCAAAGTAAACAGAGGGATATACTAGGTTTATTAATCAAAATACTCAATATCACAAAGATGTCAAATTGTTCTAAATCCATTGATAAAGTCAATGTAATCTCTTTATTCAATAGTTAAGTAGTTTTTTTTTTTTTTGTAGAATTAATAAGCTGGCTCTAAAATTCGAATACAAATGCAAAGGACCTAGAATAGACAAAATGATTTTGAAAAAGAAAAGTGATTTCAAGACTCACTATAAAGTTACAGTGATCAAGACAGTGTGATATTTAAGTAAGGACAGAGATACAGATCAATGAAATAGAATGAAGGGTCCAGAAATAGACCCAAACATATAGGCAACTGATTTTTAACAAATGTGTCAAGGTTGTTCAATGAAGAAAGGACAGACTTTTCAACAATCGAATATCTATATGTAAAAACATGACTCTCAACTCCACACCACATACAAAACTTAAAATGTATTATAGACTCAAATGTCAAGGCTAAAACTATAAATTTTCCAGAAAAAATAAAAACAGCAAAAATATTTGCCACCTTGCAGTAGGGAAAGATTTCTGAGCAGGCATATAAAACACATGGACCAAGGAAGAAAAAATTGATAAACTGGGCTTCTGCAAAAATTTTAAATTTTACTCTTCAAATGACATTATTAAGAAAATGAAAAGGCAAGCCACAGACATGAGAAAATATTTGCTAAACATTTATATGATAAGGAACTTATATCTAGTATATATTTAAAAAACACACACACAGAGACATACACAGACACACAACTTGGTTAAAAAATAGACAGAGGAGTCTACAGCCATGCCACCCTGACCATGCCCCATCTAGTCTGATCTCAGAAGCAGGGTCAGGCCTGGTTTGTACTTGGGTGGGAGACTACCTAAGAACATCAGGTGCTGTAGGCATCAAAACAAAAAAAATAGACAAAAGATCTGAACATATCCTACACTAAAGATACTTCCCATTGTAAACGAACATATAAAAATTGCTCCATATCATTAAACATCAAAAAAATGCAAATAGACACCAAAATAAAATGTCACTACAAATCCACTAGAATAGCTAAGTTTAAACAGACTTACAACACAAGTGTTGGTAAGGATGCGGAACAACCAGACCTCTCATACGTTGCTGCCGAGTCGGTTTTCTTCTAAAGTCAAACATACACTTACCATATGATCCAGCAGCCTTATTCATAATAACCACAAATTATAAACAATCAATTGTTCATCAACTAGTGAGCGAATAAATGTGGCATAATCATATAATGGAACACTAGTCAGCAATAAAGAGGAATAGACTACTGATATACTCAACAACATAGATATTTCGAAAACATTATACTAAAGAAACCAGACACGAAAGTGTACATACTGTATGTATGATACCATTTTTATGAAAATCTTGAAAAGGGAAAATAGTGATAAAAAGCAGATCAATGGCTCCCAAAAGCTGGAGGTTGGCTGAATACGGAAGAGCATGAACAACTTTTTCTGGCTGGAACCATGGGGGGTGCAGAAGAGAAAAAGTTTCTTTCTGTGCCAGAAACCCCTAAGAAAAAGTGAAAAAATTTTGCAGAGCTAAAGATCAAGCTCCTGAGAAAGAAGTTCTGCTCAAAAGATGCTTCAAAAGGCAAGGAGGAAGCTTGCCTATGAAAAAGCTAAGCACGATCACAAAGAATATAGGCAGACGTACAGAACTGAGAGTTTGATGGCTAGGTTGGCAACTTCTATGTACCTGCGGAACCCAAACTGGCATTTGTCATCAGAATCAGAGGCATCAACAGTGTGAGCCCCAGGGTCCAAAAGGTGCTGTGGCTTCTTCACCTTCGCCAGATCTTTAATGCCACCTTTGTTAAGCTCATCAAAGCTTCGATTAACATGATGAGGACCGTGGAGCCATACATTGCGTGGGGGTACCCAAACCTGAAGTCAGTCAATGAATTTATCTGCAAGCATGGTTATGGCAAAATCAATAAAAAGCGAATTGCCCTGACAGGTAACACGTTGATTCCTCATTCTCTTGGTAAATATGGCATCATTTGCATGGAGGGTCTGATTCATGAGATCTACACTGTTGGAAAATGCTTCAAAGAAGGAAACAACTTCTTATAGCCCTTCAGGTTGTCTTTTCCACGAGGTGGAATGAAGAAAAACACCGTGCATTTTGTAGAAGATGGAAACACTGGCAACGGGGAGCCAGACCAGATCAACATACTTATTAGAAGGATGAACTAAGGTGTCTACCACGGTTATTTTTATAATCTGGTCAGTTATTAAACAGGGCCTGCTCAAAAAAAAAGCATGAGGAAACTTTTTGGGGTGATGCAAATGATCTGTATTTTGATTGTGGTAGTATTTACATGAGTGCACACATTTGTCAAAACGCATTGAATTTTATACTTATATAAATCATACCTCAATATACTAAATTTTAAAAATGGCCTTACTCTCATGGAAAATTGGATATGGAAATGATATCCCCTTTTATAACACTGACCAAGTTCCAATGAACCTCACGCTATCACTTGATAATGATCTCTGAGGTTATAGAGATGGAATCATTGTCAAAGATGACATCAGAGGGAAGATGAACCTGATCAAGAAAAGTAAATACTCTATGCCAAACTGGAGGGAGAAGAGACGCTGGCTTAATATAACTTGTCATCTCGCTTGAAACAACCTGGAAAATTAATTGCAAGAACGTGTACCTGCTTCAACCTTTTGACTTCCCAGCAGGACTAGTCTTCTGTAATTCATGTTCCTCTAAAAAAACCGGCCATCCCTCAGGCAGTACTGGGCAACACCCCTCCAGGTCAATGAAGTTGTGACTCTTGGCAGGCTGTCCTGGGGAAAGGAATCATTTCACAGGCGGATGTCTAGAAAATATGGCAATAATAAAAATAAACAAAACACAAAAACCTCTTCTGTAAGTTACTGAAGGGACAAACAAACAAGGAAAGAAATAAACTCTTACTCTCCCTACCCAGACAAATCAAGCAGAAATAAAAGACAGGAAGACACCACAGTAAACCAGCTGAAAGATGCCTCGGTCACTGCAGGCACAAGAAAATTGTACGCACATGCACAATGGCCTTCCATTCTGCACCCCTGAAAGTGGGTTGGGGGCAGCCCCTTGGAGCCAGTACGACCAACTAAAGAGCAGTCTTGGATATCCACCTGGCCTTGGCTACTTTACTAGTGCTAAGAAGGAAACATTCAGAATTAGCATGAAGCCCCAGCCCAGTAGTTCTTGAGGTTCCTTTCCAGCCTCCAGGCCAGTGGCACGCACCTGTAGTTAAACACTGATTCTCCATGCCCACAGAGTGTGGCCACCTCCCTCCTCTCACTGAGAGTGACTGCCCTGACTCACAGGAATACAACAGAAAGCTGAACACTGAGCAAATAGTTCAGGGAGAACAAAGCCCGAACTGGAAAAACCCCGATACTCAAACCCCGCAAATAACCCTCTGTCAGCCTCTTAGATGTCACCGCCATTTCCCTAGATCTTCACATTATTCATTTTATTTTCCCTCGATGTGTAGCAGGAAGAATCAATTCATTTGTTTTAATTAAATACAAATCTTGGTTCTCTCAGAAGAGACAGCCCCTACCTCTGCGTGGTCATCACAAAGAAAAAGTGAGTCACAGCCCTAGCATGGGCAGGGCAGGGAAACCTCCCAGCTGGTCTATACTGAGGAAAGGCCTCGGAGCGAGCAACAGCCAGCAGGTTAGGAGCAGCAGGAATCCCTTAGGCACTCGGAGACGGTATCGCCATCTAGGGGAACCTACAGGAATCTCCGACGTGGTGGGAAGAACCCTTGAGTACTCTAGTGGAGAACATGAATTCTGGAAAAGAAAGGTCTCAGCTGATTCGATTACATATTAAATTCATAAATTAACATGTACCTTATTAATGACATTCAAATTAATTGAAGTGGTATCCCTACCCAAGTTGAAATTTGTAA
The DNA here is from genome assembly GCA_030015415.1 of Cynopterus sphinx. Classification (NCBI taxonomy): domain Eukaryota; kingdom Metazoa; phylum Chordata; class Mammalia; order Chiroptera; family Pteropodidae; genus Cynopterus; species Cynopterus sphinx. The sequence goes on along the minus strand of CM057392.1, from coordinate 19,705,292 downwards.
TTACATTCTACAAATTTAGAGCTCACTGAAGCTCGTCTCCATGGACCTTTCCGTTCTGTAGCTCTACATCATTTACAGTTGTGGCACACTTTATTTCTGAGCAGACATGGCTGTGTCGATGAAATCTCAGTAAGGACTAGGTGAGAGGCGGCTAAGAACGGTATTAACTCATTCAACAAATATCTATTGACTATGATTTGCCAAGCACAGTTCCAGGCTCTGGGCTCACAGAGTAAACAAGACACACAGGGTCCCTGCTCTCAGAGTTTCCAGACTAGTGAGGACGGCAGCAGACAAGAAACGAGTAAAAATGTTAAAAGTCAGAATGAACATAATTTTAAAAGGTGAAATGAGAAGAAAAGGTGTTGGGGGTGGAGTGGTTAGAGGTCTCTTGAAAGAGATATTCGAGGTCCAAAAAGGAGCTAGTCTTCTCATAATGAATTTGTTTTTAAAATAACCATTCCTGAACATACATCCAGGTGAGCCTCTTTCAAAATTCTTCCGAAACTTCTCTCTGGTTTTTGCTTTCAGAGCCAATGTATGAACTCCATCAAGAAAAGCAGGCTTGGGAAACAAACAAACAGACAAAAAGGCATAGGTGATAGGGGCTTTGTTCATTCCTCTCGTGACCACATCAAAATTGAGACAAAAACACAGAGTGAACAGCAAGTAAAGTCACCTGGGATCTAGATGAACAGAAGCACTACAACTAGAAAGGAAAATAATTAATCATTCTGCAAAGGGTAGAGGGTAGGAGGGGACAAAGATGCGAGGCTGCCTGGTAACCTAGCAGCTGAGTGGGACAGAGGCTGGGACAGCCACAGAGGCCTCTTAAAGGGGCCGTGTCCATGAGTGGACTTTCCTGGTGACAGTCCCATGCTCCTTGCTGAGCAGCGCCAGGTCAGCTGCACGGGGAGCACCAGGGACTTACATGGGGACACTGAGATGTTGAAGTGAGGGCTAGAAGCAAGGCTATTTCCAGGGCAGAAATGCTGGTGGTATCTATTGTTCCTCTGTTAAACCCTCCCTCCTCCCAGTGTGCGGAGGCAGCACCACCACAGCTGAGATGTCATCTAAGTAGATAACAGAGGTCACTCCACCCAGAGGATTCCCTGAAACTCTGCTTCCCCCAATTTGGGGCCCCACCCAACCCACATCCAGGTGTGTCCTCTGCAAGTCCCATGCTCCTTGCTGAGCAGCACCAACACTGGTGGCAGCTGACCCCAGTTTCTGGTGTGGTTTTGAGGCAACTATTAGCACAGCAACTGTGGATCACTTGCTGAATCTTAACAGGAGGCCCACAGCTGAACCTCTCTCAGGACTGTGCCACTGGACACCTACTTCACAAATCCATACTAACAAGACCAGGAGAATTAGGAGCTTTGCTTAGTACCTAGAAACAGACATGGAAAGGCAGCCAAAATGGGAAGACAAAGAAGCAGAAACCATATGACAGAACAGAGATCCAGATATAATGGAGTCAAGTAATCTCACAGATGCAGAGTTCAAAACACTGGTAATAAAGATACTCAATGAACTTACGAAAAGTGTATATAAATTCAGTGAGAACTTTAACAAAAAGATAAAAAACATAAAAGTGGAAATTATAAAAGAGAACCATTCTGAAATGAAAAACACATTATCTGAGATGAAAAGTATATTAAATAGAATAAACGAATAAACAAAGTGAACAAAGAAAAGGATCAAATGCCTTATCTGGAGGACGGGAAAGCCAAGTAGACACAATCAGAATGGCAAGAGATGAGATGCCAAGACTATAAAAATAATTTAAGGAGCAAATAGGAAACTATTAAGGATCCAAATATCCATCTGATCAGCATAACTGAAGAAAATCAAGATGTTGAACAGCTGTTTGAAGAAATAATGATGGAAAACTTTCCTAACCTGGTGAAGAAAATGTACATAAAACCCAAGAAGCTCGGAGAATTGCAAAACTCAGGGCCCACACCAAGACACATCATAATTAAAATGCCAAAGTTTACAGAAAAGGAATATTAAAAGCAGCATGAGAAAAACAGTTTTTCATGCTCTAACTAAAGGATATAGTGGATGAATGGAAAGGAAAACAAGACACCTACATGTTGCCTATAAGAGACTCACATCAGATTAAAAGACACACAGACTAAAAGAAAGGGGACGGAAAAAGATAGTGCTTTGATGGACCTGGAAGGTACTTAAGTCAGACAGAGAAAGATAAACACTATATGATTTCACTTATATGCAGAATCTAAGGAATAAAAAGAACTAATTAAACACAGACTCACAAATATAGTGGACAATTTAGTGATGGATAGAGAGGCAGGTGTTTAGGGGGCTGGAAGAATGGGTGAAGGGTTAAAGAAGTACAAATTAGTAGTTGTTAAATGGTCATGGGGATGGAGAGCATGGCATAGGGAATGTAATTAGCAGTAATACATTGGCTAGGTGGAGGATCAAGGGATGAAGGGAGCAGCTGGGGGGATTGATTTACAAACTATATAGATGTCTAACGAATGTACTATATACTTGAAAGTAATTAATTTTTTTTAAAGATACTAGAATCATCAATCCAGGGGTGGGCTGAAAAAAAATGGAAATAAAAATTGTAAAAGGGAATCAGTTAGAAATGAAGAACACATCTGAGATGAAGAGTATGTTAGGAGTGGATAAAGAGGCTCAAGCCACCAATATAGAGGATGGGGAAGCCAAGAACACTCAATCAGAATGGCAAGGGGAAAAAAGCCAAGACTATAATTTAAAGAGCCTATGGGACACAATTAAATATAAGAATATCCAGGTCATAGGGGTACCTGAAGGAAAACAAGAAGTTGAAGAGCTATTTGAAGAAATAGTGATGGAAAACCCTAACTTGGTGAAGGAAATAGACATACAACCCCAGGAAGCTTGAGAGTCCCAAGAAAGAGAAAAACAAAGAGGCCCACACCAAGACATATCATAATTAAAATGCTAAAGGTTAAATACAAAAGAGAATCCTAAAAGCTGCAAGAGAAAAGCAGTTAATTACCTACAAGGGAATAGCCATAAGACTGGCAGCTGATTTCTCAAAAAAAAGCTTTGCAGGACAGAAAGGCTTGGCAAAAAATATTCTACACGATGAAAATCCAGGATCTACAACCAAGAATAATTTATCCAGCAAAGATGTCATTTAGAGCTGAAGGACAGATAAAGAGCTTCCCAGGCAAAAATAAGCTAAAGGAATTTATCAAAACCAAGCCAGTATTACAGAAAATGCTGGAGAGACTTAAGAACATGTATCAAAAACATGACTAAAGAATGGTAATACCTACATTCCTATCAACAAATATCTGAAATAGAAAAGAATGAAGTGCTCCAACCAAAAGATAGAGTGGCTGAATGGATAAGAAAACAAGACCCCTACATATGCTGTTTACAAGAGACTCACTTCATATTAAGACACACACAGACTAAAAGGAAGGGGATGGAAAAAAATATTGCCTTGATGGACCTAGAGGGTATTGCACTGAATAAAATGTCCGATAAAGACAAATATCACATGATCTCATATACATGTGGAATCTAAACAAATGACAACAAAAACAGAAATAAACTCATACAGAATATTTTGAGGGCTACTAGATTGGAGGGGGTTGAGGGGGAAGGTGAAAAGGGAAAAGGGATTAAAGTATAAATGAATAGTTACAAAACAGACAAGGAGTTAGAAAGTGTAGCACAAGGAGAATAGTTAATAATAATATAATAAATATGTAAGGCAGAAGAGGGGTACCAGATTTAGTGGGGCGATCACTTTGAGTTATCTAGATCTATAATCACTATGCTGTACAAACTGAAACTAACATACTATTGTATGCCAAGTATAATTGAAAAAAACTCATTGAATTGTACAATGTAAATAAGAGTAACAATTGTCTGTATTTCAATAAAGCCAGGGGGAAAAAAAGAAAAAAAAAAAAGCAGGCTTAATTCAAAGCAACATAATCCAGTTTAACTTTGACCCTAATCATTCTGGGGGATATTTCTGAAAGTTACTCCAGTTTCAGAGTGTGTATATTAACCTAACGTTCTGGTTGGGAAACATGCAATAAGCTCTGAAGAGTGAAGAACCCTGTGAGGTACTTTCTTCTCGATGGAGAGTATCTCTAATGAGCACACACCTTTGGCAATTGCGCTGTTTCTTTTATTATGAAGAATTCTTCATATTCTTTCGTCTAGGTAAGGATTTATAAAAAGTGGTGAAAAAAAAATTCAGCAGACAGGAGGAAACTGGAAAATGATAGTACTAAAATGAAGGGAAGAGTAAAAGATTAAACGAAAACCTGAAAAATGGCTTCAAAGCTCCTTCCCCTATAGCTCAGCTTTCTAGACATAATGGTCTCATTAGATCTCTAAGGTGCCCTCCCCATGGGTCCAGCTACTCACTTTCCAAAAATCCAGTTCCCTGCCAATGGCAAAACACTGATGTAACGCAATCGTTACAAAGCAATACTACCCCCACTTCCACTCTGCGCTCTCACCCCGTGCAACATCATCTCTTTAAATCACCTGTCAAGCCTCTCGCTAAAATATATTAACTGAAAGTTTGTTTGATGAGTCCTCAGTGAACAGGAGTAGAAGAGCTCTATTTCTATTTATTACACATATTGTTATAGATTTTGATATCATGCTGCCTCTGTATTTCAAAGTCATAACTGACACAGTCTCATTGGAGAAAATCCAGGGAGAAAAAGGCTGTTTGTTAGGTATTGATCATAGAGCATTCAACAAGTGCATAGGAAAAATTCCTAATTTCCAATGTAGAAAATTTCCAAGATGTGACATGTGTCTTAATCCGTTAAGAAATATCAAAATCTCTTTATACACATAAGAAATTTAAGTCTCTCACCTCAAAAAGGCATGCTGGGTAGCATACTTCTTTTTTAGAATGTAGCAAGAAAGCCTTTATATAGCTCTATATTAGATGCTTTTATAAATGGCATTATTTTGAGATAAAAGCATTTCCAATATTTTTAAAAGGTATACATAGAAGGTCCAAAGAAGTTTCCAAATGAGACCACCACATTCTGTGTAACTTGAAATTTCTAAGGTCAGCAATTATATTTGCTTTAAACTTTTGATTAAAGTAGAAAAAACACAGCACAATTTCTATAGGATATCAGGAACATGATAGCAATAAAATCTGGCTTGATGTGAATATGGCTATTTTCCTATATCTTCCTGGAAAGACAGCCAAAAATGCTTAACCCCAAGACGGTATAAAAGTATAACCTGGGGCTGTCCATTCAGTTTGTACTAAATACTGATTATCTGCAACTTAATGTTTCTTTCCTCCCTATTTACAATTATACCTTTTATAAATTTTCTTCACTCACCAGAAGATCCAAATACCTAAATTAAGAATTATATTATGTCTTAATCCATTAATAGGCTTGCTATAACCCAAATATTTGTCTTTTTTTCAGGGTAAAAAGTTTTTTCTGATGTTACCAGCACATTTATGCAATACCATACATCATGATTTACAATACCATGGTTATCATTAATGATGCACAAAAAAGAGAAGCAGATTCCCCTGCTACTTAGGAGAAACACTATGCTAACCCCAGCGGGCAAATTTTACTGCTTCTGTGAATATTTTTAATTTTACTGTTTTCTTTGCAGAAGTATATGGCTGGACCAATTTTAGATTCTAATCCCCAGTCTCTAAACTTGGCTACATTTCTTACCTAAAGAACCAAATTTTCCTTTCCATTATTAAAATGTGGTTTGCAATTACAATATTTATCCCATTACCATTCCTGTCCTTCAATCAACTAAGGCACAATGTACAATTCACATAACCTTTTTAAACCACAGAAATTTGTCCAGCACCTCTCAATTTATAGTGTTTCCACAAAAATACCTGATTTACTCCTAAAACTCCTGCTCTGTAATCCAAAACCAATGTAAAATATTACAAAACATGAAATACAAAGTTGAACCAAAATATCATAAAACATTTAATAATTGCAAATATATTTATTACAATTTACAGATTAGTTGTTATATACACAAATAGAATTTTACTATAAAATCCCAACAAACAGGTAACATTTAACTCATTGGTCTGTAGAAGCCAACTGAGAAATCTTTTAGTCTCTTAACTTCACCTTCCTTAAATTATAAAAAAATAAAATCTGATAGTTTTGATTTCAAGGTAAAGATGAAGAGGTGCTATTATTACATTTCAACATTCAGGGAAATTTTACCTGTCTGTACAAAGCCCTTCATATGCTACATTGATAACTTACAGCACCATTGCAAGACTTTAAATGAGTAAAATGTTCAATTAAAATTTCTAAGGATTTTAAGATCAGGTGGAGGTTTAACTTTGTTCTAACAACTACGATTAGGATGAAACTGCTAAGAATTGTTTTTCTTCTTCTATCCAACTTAAAAATGGTCCCTTTCATCCTTCTCATCATCCACTAACCACTTCTTTTAAAGGAGGGTAGTAAATAGGAGAACTGTTAACCAAGCTTTTACTCATTTGGTACTGAGACTGAGGAAACAGTTTTCCACAATCCAATTGATGTAAAGATATCCATTATTTTCAAATAGGCAGGGGTGCTAGATTTCAGAAACACAAAACACATCCCAAGTCCCTGAAATAAAATAGTATACTTCATTCTGGTTTTAAAAGAATGCCTATACATTTCAAAACACTTTTTTCAAGGCAAATAACGCCTTCTTTCTGCCTGACACAGCTGGTGCCTGGAACCAGCCTGCTTTCTTGGTGTTACACTCGATTTTGTGAATGCATTTCCTGAAGTGGAGGTGCAGAAAACACACCAAGGGCTCTGCAAAAATCTGACCAATTTTCACATTGTTGCACTCTCAGTGTGTTTATGTATGAAAATATACATTAACACTGGAGGCAGTTCTTAAAGCAAACCAGATAGAAACAAAACAATGACCTGGTAGATTATAAACTGAGGTAGTAACCCTGTAAGAACTTCTGATAAAAATTGTCCCCACACTGAAATTCAAAATTAAGAAGTCCTCTACTCTATTCACGTTTTCCATTACCTATACATGGAATAAAAATAGATCATTAAGGAGTTGGTTAACATTCCCTCAACCTAACAGATGCACACCATATATAGCTACTTATAAACCAAGCACAACCAGTCATTGCAAAAACCTGGATTCAAAAGTAAACTTTGGGCTACAGATATTAAGACATTCTAGTTGTTAAATCTATAGTTCTATCCTTTCCTGAAAGTATAGACCCTGCTTCTCCCATTATTAAAATACAATAAACTTGGATACTGACTGAGGGTTATATTTTACATTTCAAACTAGAATTCAGAACTGCCCATTTCCAAGTTTACAGTGTCATGCTAACAGGTTTTTAAAGTGACAGTGCCGAAGCATATTAATAACACTGGTTTTCTGTTGAGAGCAATACACAACAAAACCAAACTGCTCTGATGTGTCCTATCTTCTTCCTAGGAAAATTCTAGGCTTTTAATTTTAAAAAATAAATGCCTATGATGTAATGATCACTTTCTGGTGTCTTTTATAACAATTTCCATCTGTTGAAAGATACAAAGAGCCATTCAATTGGGAACTACAATACATATGCAGAACTCTCTCCAAAAAAAAAAGGTTTACAGAGAAATTAAATGTTAGATATTAAAATTTGGAAGAAAAATGTAGCATTCCCAAAGTAGCAGAGGTTTTGTGGCAGTCCTTGAAAATATCTTAGGTGGAACTTTACTCAGAAATAAAACCCACCATACATTTTCAACCCAAGTCATTTTTAGGGGGAAAAAGTGACACTAGATAATGTACCTTAAGTTGGTAGCATATACAAGATTATTTCCTTAGCCTTTACATAGACAGGGCCAAATCACTGAAATCAGAAAATATAGAAAAAAACATAAAAGCCCATTAATTTCAGAATGTTGAATAGGGGTAAAAGAGAGCCCCAAGTTTTTATAGATAGGTACACATCATTTAAATTAAAATGAAAAATGAGCTTTGAACCTTATGCTGTTTCCCAAGAAAATAAGTTTCAAAAGTGCAAAATTACACCTTAAAAGGTCCCCTTTTCACCCCAGCAAGCAAACAACATCTCTAAAAACACATCCAACTAAATAAACAGTGGAGGATTAGAAATCACACTATCTCATCCTTCATTATCAGAGCCTGGCTTCAAACTTGGACATCTGAGTGGGATATGTTGCAAAACAATATTAAACAAGGTCTCTGGATCCAAGTTACATATCCCCTTTAAAAAAGTCAAAGGACAGCTGCCATTTTTTGTTTTAAAAGAAACCTCTCAAGTAAGAATTAGTGTATGCTAGGGCCAGACACTATCAAATCATCTGAACAGGGCTCGAAAACATCAAGTCCTTTGAAGCATGTCTCCTGGAGTCTATGAAACATTCTTTCTCTGTGCTCAAATGTCAAGCAATATCCAATAGCGTCTTCTGTTTCTTGAATTCGTTTCTGGAACCTGCATCCATCTCGTGCAAATTCTTCCCATGGTCCTTTTCGATCTTCATCTCCACTTATATAATACTCAGTAACTTCTTCAAGGAAGGTTACCTATGAAGACAAAGACTAACTTTATTAACTCTCTGGGACTTTACAATCATCATTGAGGTAATTAGCCCTTTATGCTACTAATTGGTGATTCTTTTAGAATATCAAATATCTTACAAGAATATTTGGCCTCAGCAATAACAGAAGTTTAAAAAAAAAAGACAGTTCTGACTAGATGGCATCTGAGTAAAAACTTAGGCAAATGCCACCTTAATTTTACATGGAAATACACACAGAGTCATGTCCCCCAACTTTCATCTTTTAACTTCCCTGCCCCGCTTTGGCTTTTTAGGTTAATAAAATAAATCCAACTGAGGAACTGTAATTTTCATGATGTAATTAATCCTTACTCTTTTTTTAATCTTTAAGGATTAAAAAGATACTCTTTAAAAAGAGTATCACAGTTTTGTGATACTCTTCTTCTAAAACGACAAAAGATTTCAGAAGTTAACGCTTTCATTATAGCACAAAAGCTTTAAAAAAAAATTTTTCCCACTTATTTCTACTCTTCCTTTTTAAAAGGAATTTCACTTTTCAGTTTTGCTTTCCAATTTTTGAAATCATTAACATTCTTTCATTACTTTTGTAATCAGAATACAAAAGAGAAAGTTACTTAATATACAAAGTGCAGCAAAAGTAACATATTTTTAAGCCTATTATAAGAGACTTTGTAGTTAAAATAAAAACCCTCTTTGTACTCAATATGCTAACAGTATACATGAAATTGTGAACATTATTAAATATCACACGTAATGAGTGACAGTTCCTGTTAATCTCTACTTAATTTCCACTACAGAAATTTCTTTGTAAAATATCAAACTCCAAAAGTAAGTACCTACTTGCTTTAAAGTATGTTTAATAGTTACATCAGCTAATCCCAGGGTGCTCTACTACTTTCATTCCCTTTACATCAGGCCAACAAATGCCCCCGAGGACAATTAGTAGGTATGTAACCCCTTACTAGATATTGCATTCTAGTGTTATTCATTGTGTCACTAAGATAAATAACATTTACATAGTGTTTGCCATACACCAGACTCTTTTAAAGCACTTTACAATTTTTATCTCATTTAATCCTCATGCCAACCCTATAGGGAATGTACTAACATCATCTCCATTGTACAGATATGGGAAAAGACCCACAGGTTAACTGGTTTGTTCAAATCAAAGTTTCTACATGATATAATCAGGATTTCAATTCTCAGTCTGGCTCCACAATCTGCACTATGATATACCAGGACTTACAAAGCATTTTAAATTCTCAGATCTGAAAGCTTCATTTAAAGAATTAGGCACTACCCATTAGTCCTATATATTTAAAGAATGGAAAGTAGGCAAAGGCTGTCAAATAGTTTTACCATAGTTTAGAAATAATCTTTTATAAATGTTGCTTCTAGTTCAGTCAATAGTCTCACACCTACTTGACTCATGTCATTTTTACATTGTCAATAGCAGGCTAAAATGAAACATGCAACCGGCCTGACGTCCCTGACAAAAAGAGCTACCATTTAAAAGCAAGGCAATGAACTATGCGTTTTATTTACTCATCTTATTTGAATCATGAAAGAATTCATACAACAGATTATAATTATTATTCTCGTCAGATAAATGAGTGAATAAAGGCCATGAGAGGTCAAGTCACTTCCCAGATTTGCCTGTCTTTCCAAATCTCTTGGCCCTAACCACTCGGGAGTAGGGAACACAGGTCTCCAGGTGTCAAGTGCTCATTCCATTGCCTGACTTTGTTTCTTACCTATTCACTAAATAGTCATTTTGTCATGGGCTCCCCTTAAAGAGCTCTTTTATGGTGACATTTACAGAAGTGTAAACTAAAATTTAATTTTAACATGACTTATTCTTTGTATACAGGTAAGACATAAAATTACCACATTTAGAGATACTTTCTACCCCAAGCATAGTTTCAAAGTATTAAGTTGGACATTTGTAGCCAATGGATGAGAGCACTGTCCCTGGAAAATCCCTGATGCTTCGGAATCTGAGGTCAATAATATTCACCTGCTCCTTCCTCTGTCCAAATAAAGGTAAAAATAACCAAAGAAACTTTTCCTCTACAACAAAAGGTACCCTGTGTTTGGGGAGGATTTCTCTCCAGTTATTAACTTAAGCTAAATAAACAATAAAGAGGAAAAAAAGCAATTCAAAAAACTGCCAAAATAAGATAAACGTGACAATGTGTTTCAAGATAAAATGTTCTATGACGTTTTAAGAATAGCCTGGGAATAGGAAGCAACTTCTTAAAATAAACCAAGTTAAGTGATCATCGTTTTATACTATTATTAATCTATAGCTGGCCGATGATAACGGGTATTGCATTTTTAAAGGCAATACCATTTCCTGTACTGTTTTGACTGTCAATCAAAATCAAGTACATATCACAAAATTTTTAATACTGAAAGTAGTATTTCCTTTCATGGCAAAAACCAGATCAGTCTGATTTGGCCCTTGATACCACCATCCCTTTGTACTCTAACATACCAATGCTATGGTTATACTTGGACCTTCCCAATCACTAAGAAATTTAATCATGTGTACACAAGGTTTAATTTTTCTTGTGCTTAAAGAGTGAAAAATTGAAGCTTGTAAATAGCTCAGAGCTGCCAACTCAAATAAAAATGGCACTTTCCTGCTAACATCTACACACTGCCATCTCCAATTTGGACAGGAACCCTCCACTTGAGGAGGAAAAAAGAGGGACATTTCTCAATCCAAGTACACGAACTTAAGACATTTAGAGGCCTTCTTCTAACATAAGCGCAATTATTCCTCCAGAAAAGTCATGCTACTGTATTTAACCATATCAAAACAATCCTTACAACATATCAAGCAGGTTAAAAGAAACAAACCAACCTTTTTTCTCTTGATTTGCGTGTGTCTTTCTCCAGAAAGAACCCCACCCTGTACCAAGTCTGGACATTCACAGTCTTGGCTCCCTAACGGTTGCACCTTACAAGACAGTGAGGTGTGACACTTAGAAACAGCCACAACGAACTCTGATGGCCTCTCTGAGTTATGACAGCCTTTCCAATTTTTCCCTGATGTTTGAAAAGGAGCCTTAAAATTTAAAAGGTTGTAGGGGTCATCTGAGTTACAGAAAGAGTTCCACAGTTTGAGACTCTCTGCTTCATCTGCACTAGATTCCCAGTCATCTTCCTCCCCAGAATTATGGTCAGGGGACTCAGGAAGTCTTCCAGTTTGGAGAAAATTCTCTAGATCAGACTCGTCAGCCAAATCTTTCTCTGAGTCAGAAGAATCTCCAGGAACAATTCTGGCAGAGGTCTGAACAGCTGCTGTAAAGTTTTGGGGATTATAAGGATCTACACTGTAGAAAGAGTTCCAAAGGTGAAGCCCTTCAGAGTCTTGTTCGAGGTCTGATTCTGAGAGTGAGCTGTCACTATCAAAACCATCATCCTCAGCTTCCTCATCCCAATCCTCACCTCCTGAATCAGAACTTATTTCTAGGTCACTGGATGCACCTCCCAAAATGTAATCTATCAATTTATTACTACACGCCGGTCTGGCAGGAACGGGACGGTCATCTTCTATGTCTGAAGGGTCAACTACACTTGTCTGGTCCTCGCCAGGCTCTCTTTCCATTGGCACCTCACAAGGTGGACAACGTTCCGAAAGACCCTGTTTTTCCAAAGCAAGAGGCACCTCTTCAGTCAATTCTCTTTTCTCCTCCGCGGGTTCCGGGACGGTTGCGGGAATGGCTCCAGCAAAAGGAACAGACCGTGTCAGAGTATCCAAGCACGCCTTCGGGTCCATCCGGAGAAGGCTGTGTTCCTCCTCCAGGCTGTGGTAGCCATGGTCTTGGTCGGGGGAGGGTAAAGCTTGCCCCTTGCTAGCCTGCTGGAGGAATTCCAGCCGTTTCGTGCGGACATGGTGGATTTCCGGCAGACCCTCTCTCGAAAGCGGCGGACATTCCTGCCACGAGGCGCGAGCGGCCGGCGCGTTCAGCGGCTGGGGGTGCCCGAGCGGCCGGGGCGGACAGGGGCTCGCTGACCGCAGCGTCCGCGCGCCGCCTGGCTCGCCGTCTGCAGCGCCGCTCCGGGGGCGCGGCGCCGCGCCCGGCAGGCCGCCCAGATAAGCCGGGCTCAGCAAATAGGAGACGGAGCTCAGGCCGCTCCCGCAGGGCGAGCGGCCAGGCTCTCGGTCGGGGCGCAGCCGGGCTTGAAGGCCCCTGGGCAGCGGCGGCTGCTCGAGGAGGGCCGGGGCGGCGGTCGCGCACTGCCAGAGGACGCCCTGCTCCAGCCAGTCCAGGAGGCCGGCAGCCGCGTCGGCCGAGGGCTGCAGGCTTGGCGAGCCCGCGGGGGCGGCGGGGTCCCCCCGCGCCCTCAGGACGCGGCAGCCGCCGGAGAGATCGACCCATCGGGCCGGGAAGACGTCGCCGAGAAGCTGGCTCCAGGGCAGCAGCCTCTGGAGCAGGCTGGGGAGCGGCGCGAAGAGCTGGGCGAGCAGCTGCGCCCAGGAGCCAGTGCGAGCCCCGGGCCGAGGAAGGGCCGCCTTGGGGTCCCCGGGGTGCTCCGCGGCAGGGGGCGCAGGGCACGCGGCCGTGCCGGCCGGGGAGGGCCCCGGCTCCATGGCCTGCGCGCGGCGGCGGCGGCGGGGTCTCGGGCGGGGGGGTCTGGCGAGGCCTACGAGGCCTCGGCCTCGCCCCGGGCAGCAGCCGGCGCCGCAGGCCGGTCGCCGGGGCCGCGGCTCCGGCCGCGGGCGGCGGCCATCCCGGCGGGAAGGAGGCGCCCTAGGCGGCCCGCGGGCCCCCCACCCTGCGGACGAGGCGCCCCGCGGCGGGGCCACCGCCCACCTCGAAGCCGGAGCGTGTCAAAGCCCCTCGCAGCGAGCTCCGGGAGGGCCGGGCGGCCGAGGAGGCGGGCGCGGGGCAGGCCCGGCGCAAAATGGCCGCAGGGGCAGCGCCGCGGCCGGACCACGCCAGGACAGCGACGCGGACGGCAGCGCGCGGCGCCGCCCGCGGAGCCCGGGGGCGGGCCCTCCGCGCGCTTCCGGCGGCCGCTGATTGGCCAGGCCCGGCGCCCGTCGGCCGCGTCCCGCGCCGTGGCTGCCGCTGGCGAGGGGGTTGCATCAGCCGGGCCCGGCGCATGCGCGCGCGCTGCTCGCGGTCTCCTAGGAGACGCCCTCCGCCCCGCCCCGCAGCCGGGGCTCGGGCCGTGGGGCGCTGGGAGGGCCGCCGCCGAGGTCGGGCGCGGCAGGGCCCGGGCCGCGCCGTGCGAACGAGCGCGACGGGGCCTGGCGTCGGGGCGCGGTCTGGGGTGGATCAACGGGAAAAACAGCGAGGCCGAGGGACCGCCCCCGGCCTCCGTGCGTCCGCGGCTCCGGGCTTCCAAGCCTCGGCTCGGCCCGGAACGGCGCTGAGCTGCGTCAGCGGCGGCGCGCGCAGCCCACGCGGGCGCGCTTCTCGGCCGTGCCGGGTAGGCCGCCCCCTCGGTGGCGCGGCCGCGGTCGGGGGAAAGCAGCGGCCTCAGAGCCGCCTCCGCAGCGCCGCGCCCCGCGCCCCGCGTCCGCGGGTGCCCTGCGCGCCCCGAGCCCCCCGCCCGCAGGTGCCCTCCGCGCCCCGCGCCCCCCGCCCGCAGGTGCCCTCCGCGCCCCGAGCCCCCCGCCCGCAGGTGCCCTCCGCGCCCCGAGCCCCCCGCCCGCAGGTGCCCTCCGCGCCCCGAGCCCCGCGTCCGCAGGTGCGCCCCGAGCCCCGAGCCGCCCGCCCGCAGGTGCCCTCCGCGCCCCGAGCCCCCCGCCCGCAGGTGCGCCCCGAGCCCCCCGCCCGCAGGTGCCCCCCGCGCCCCGAGCCCCCCGCCCGCCGCGCGCGGCCCCGGGGCGGGGGGCGCAGCCAGTGTCCCCGGAAAAAGCTCTCGTCCATAAGCCTCGCTGCGACACGTGGTCCTTGTGTGAGTTCGGTCTCAGGTCATTTCCTTACTTCTACTGGGGTGTTTAACTGACACCCTGAAGTCCAGTGTGTGTCACCGGGGTGGGCGGTTAGCGGGGGTGAGCACGAGGACAGCAGCAGGAGCTTTCCCTGCCGGGAGGCGGCCCGCATCCCCTCCTGTGTCATTGGGACTCTCAAGGAACAGCCGCTTCTTTCTAGGAAACGAGAGGTCCTCAGTTTCCGTGGTTTTACTCCCTTATTATATTGTCCCGATCTCGGGAAATATCTCATTTTCAATTCCAAGAACTTTAGAAAGATGTATTAACAGAGTTGTTTTAAAAATGGAAGAGAGATCCAAATATGCAAATCAACTCAGACGCCTCAGTTTCTCCCCTTGTGAAGCAAGGCTAATAACCCCCCTTTCAATGGAGGTGGTGAGAGAATTGAATTCCTAATACAGAGCCTAGCCTAGGTGAAGTAGGGGCCCAAACATCAGTTTATGTCTGTTATTTATCAGCTGATAATTGTCTCCCATTGTCTACAGAATAAAGGCTCTTTACAGTGTGTCCTCCCACTATGCTCTTCCAGCCTCCTCCTCAGTAACTTCCCTTATGCATGTCATCTTCCAGGAATGTTGGACTTCTTTCACGCCTTTACTTATGCTGTTTCTCAGCCAAGAAGCCCTCACCTTTCCTGTTTTATGCCTATTCATGTTTCTAGATCCAACTCAAATGTCAACTTTTTGAAGTCTTTGCTGCTCTTCTCAGTCAGAATTGTATTGTACGCTCAGAGCATTTAACACACTACACTATATACTGCATTCCTGGAAATGTTCTCTCCTGCTGGTCTTAGTTCTTTGAGTGCTGTGACCCAATATCTAGCACAGTGGTTCCCAAAGTATGGTCTGGGCACCCATGGGGGGATCCCATTTTAAGACCCTTTGTAGGTCCTCTAGGTCAAAATATTTTCATAATACTAAGCTATTATTTTCCTTTTTAATTCTCACTTTCTCATGAGTACAGTGAATGTGGATCTTCTAGAAGATTGAATGCAAAAGCAGCTATGAGTCCAGCTGTCTTTTATTAAGCCAGATAGTAAAGATATTTGGGGGAAAAAATGTAAAACAATGCCACTCTTCTTGCTAAACGTTTTTGTTTTAAAAAAATATTTTTTAATAAAAGATGTTATTTATGTTAACATGTAATGGGTTTATTATTTTTAAATGAATATTTTTCAATTCTTCAGTTTTGAGTTCAATCTAAAACAGTGATGATCAATAGACATAGTCTACATTAACAAAAATTTATTGGGGTCCTCAATAATTTTTTAAGAGTATAAAGGGGTCCTGGGACCAAAGAGTTTAGGAACCACTGACCAAGTAAATGTTGAATAGTAGTAACACTTTAAAATAGCATCTTTCCTATGACCAAGCCTCTTGCATTCCACTCTCAACTTTGTCACTAACAATACATGCTCCTGAAAGATTTTTTTAGAACTTTCCTGAATGGGTTTCCCCTTTCCCGTCTAATCAACAGATACATAATTTTTCTTTTTCCTTACTTTGACGGTGTTTTAAAGGGGGCAAAATACAATCATAAAGTATTGGAAAGCTGTAAGTATATGTGACTTTGCCTTGTCAGTTTCAACAGGTAAATTAAGTGTGAACCAGCCTCACGTCTGCTATCAACGAGAGGGCAGAGTCAAGAGTAGCCTGTACACAAAGATAACGATGTGCCACTGTGGCTGTGTACGTGCTAGTGAAGACAAGAAGTCCTTGGACTGGCAAACTGACTGGAACTTTAGCTGAAGATAATTTAAACCTCAGTTAATTATGTTTATTTTAAAATATTTTGCTGTGCCTGGGGTAAAGGATGTACCGCTTTGACTTCATTTTCAGAGTCAGTACCACCTCCAAAATACTATTTCCAAGCATCCCTCACTCTAGATACCACCTCCTATATTTCCAACTCCCTGCCCTGATATCCTTTTTCAGTGACTTATCAACCCCCAGAAACCTCCAAATCATTGCCATTACCACCGTTTTATGGTGCATCACCCTCCTTCACTTCCTTCCTTATTGAATGTAAATTCCATGATCCACCCTCTTGTAAAGACCCTTCATTCTCTTGCCCTTCTCCCACTCCAGCATTCTTCTCTAGCAAAGTTCCAGCCCTAGTTAACCCCAAATATGCACTTATTCTAAGCCTACATCCTTGTAGTTAATCAGTGCTGGAGAAAAGCAACCATGCGGACTGACTCACCGCATATTTGTGATCAGATATTTCATCCGTGCCAGGCACTCCTATCCAAAGTAGCTTTTTTTCTCCAACGCTGAGACTGATTTGTATATTTCTTTATTCATATTTCCAGCATTCCCATAAACACATATTCTCAATTTATGATCACACCTCATACTATATTGAGAAAACAGATGCAATTAAGCAACTCATCTTCCCATCACCAAATCCACCAATCTACATCAGCATCTAGACCCACACACTCTGCTTTCGATCCCATTCAAGCAAAGAAGCCTCCTGGATCCTACCTTTTCATGTCTATTCAAGGAATTCTGGGCTCCATATCCCCTCTATCCTGTAACATATAATTTTCTCTCTCAAGCTACTAGAGCACACACATTAACAAAGGTTAACATCACCTATCTTAAAAATAAAAAATTCTCCCTAGACACATGCCCCTCCAAGGCTCTGCAACACTACAGCAAAATTTCTCAAGAGTTATCTATGCTCACATTCTCATCACCTATTCTCTCTTCAACCTATCCAATGTGGCTTTCATCCCCACCACTCATCTGAACAGCTCTTATCAAGGTCATCAAGAACATTTTGCCAAATCCAGTTCTTTGACTGCCATGGGTTGAATTGTACTCCCCTGAAAGATCATTGAAGTCCTAATTCCCTAATCACAATACCTGCAAATATGACCTTATTTGGAAATGAAGTCTTTGCAAGGTAAGATGAGGTCATTAGGGTGGGCTCTAATTCACTACAGCTGGATCCGTATACAAAAGGGAACCATGGACATAGACATGCATGCACATGGGGAAACTACCATATAAACATGAAGGCAGAGACTGGAGTGAAGCCAAGGAATGCCAGCAAACCACCAGAACCTAGGAAAGAGGCACAGAGCAGATTCTCATTTTAAACTTTCAGAAGGAAACAACCCTGCCAATGCCTTGATCTTGGACATCCAGCCTCCAGATCTGAGAAAAGAAACTTCTGTTGTTTAAGGCACCCGGTCTGTGGTTCTGTGTTATGGCAGTGATAGGATATTAACAATACTTTTAGGCTCTCATGACACCATTCTCTTGGTCTCCCCATAATTTCAGTGGCTCCTCCTCTTCCTCTAATGTTGGTCTTCACCAGAGCTCAGTCCACCCATATCTTTTCTTCAAGACCCTCTAATCTAGGTGATCTCATCCAGTGCCATGGCATTAAATGCCACCTAAGAGCTGATGACTTCTGTATCTGAACTCCAGACAGAGCTCTCCTTTGGGCGTCAGATTCCATTCTCATACTTCTCTACTTGGATGTCCAGAAATCTCAAACTTATCATGAACAAAATAAAACTCTTAATTAGCTACACCAAGCCCATCTTCCCCATCCTCGTAATGCGCCCTTCGCCCAGTGCCGGAGCCCCAAACTTAGGAGTCAGCCTTGACTCCTCTTTCCCTCAATTCTGTATCCAATCTATCAGCAAATCCTGTGTCAGCTCTACCTTCAAAACAGATTCAGGATTTAACTACTTTTGCCATCCCCAAGACAATGTCATTTCCCTCCTAGACCATGGCAATGGCCTTTCCTTCTCTTCTGCTTCCATTCTTGCATCACACAGCAGCTCGAATGATCTTTGACAATGTAAATTGGAATGCTGTACTCCCTTTCTCAAAACTTTCTAATGGTGTCCCTATCACACTAAGAATAAAATCTGGCGCTCTAATGAAACTTAAAGCTCAGCTCGAATAGTTCAAACATCTCCTCACAAAGCTCACTCTACCTGCCCTGCCCCTCCCCTTTTCCACCTTGACCCTGAGACTCTGCACTGGAATTGTGTCCTTGTCTGCCTCCCTAGTTGGACTGAGTTTGTTGACGACAGGACCCCCACCTTTGTCATCTTAGTAGCCACAGTACCTGGTACCTCGCCTGACCCAGAGAAGTGTCGCTCACTGAGCAGACACCTCATACAGGTCCCAGCCACCAGAATTCTCTCCCGTTTAACCTTTCAAATTCAAGTTTATCTTTGCCCCCAAGTCCCTTTATTTCCAGCACATTTGAACTCGGAGAACCCTGCCTGCTGGGCTTATTTTGTCCCTCACACCTACCCCCACAACACCATCCCTGCTCCCCAGCTCTCATTCCCACTCCCACTCCCTCAGGGTGGTTCAGATTTCTACCCAATTTGGCCAAGAACTTTCCTTAACTAAGACTCTTGCCAGATTCATGTTCTAACTTTTAAAAGGTCCAGTGGGAGTTGTCCAACACTGCAGTGACACCTCAAAACCAGTTAGAAACACAGCAGACGACACCTACTATTTACTACTGAAAATCCCTTGAAACCCCACAAAATTTCCCAGGATGAAATATGACTCCCACTGGAGATTTTTGAAAACTCCTGGGCAAAAAGCTTAAACATAGGTCACATTGCCTTCATCTTCCATTCGGGAGGTTCAGCTCTGGGCTATGGCTCTGCTCTCATGACTTAATAGTTGCGAGGCATCTCAGAGGTTCAGCTTCCTCTCATAAAATGAGGCTGGTTAAATATCATTTGGCAGTGAACTTCTTAAAGTCAGAGGATTGTCTTAATTTACCTTTCAACCCTCAGCCTGGTACCTGGTACAGGGCCCGCACACACTCAAGGCCTGCCTGCTTTGTGAATGGAGGCATGCTAGGTGAACTAGCACTGGTAAGCACAGCAAATGTCTGTTGACAGAATTAATGAGTCATATCTACTTTCCAGGGTAGTTGTAATGAAAAAATGACATATATTAAAATACCCTGAAAAGTAACAGATATTATATCACCTTAAGGAAGTGTATTACACATGCCTAGGTTGGGTGTTAAAGAAACACGTTCAAAATAAACCAGACAGAAAAAGTTGAAAATCACATGATAGCACTTATATGTGGGATATAAACCTAAAAGCAACAAATGAACAGGACAGAGACTCAGGGATATGGACTATAGACTAGTGGTTACCAGAGGGGCGGGGGAGGGGCGTGGAGGTAGACAGGGTAAAGGGGGTCAAATATGTGGTGACAGAAAATCTAACTATGGAAGGTGAACACAGAGAGTGTGTGTGTGTGTGTATGCGCCTTACTGTTAAAATGTACAGCTGAAACTTATTGAATTTCATTAACCATTAAACAGACAAACAAACAAACAAAAACTTGTGTTAAAATACAGACCCAAGGCTCATTGGCTGTGTCCTCCTGTACATTATTCACTCTCTGAGCTTCAGTTTCTTCATCTGTAAAATGGAGATAATACTCACCTGTTGTAGTAAGTGGCTGCGAGACTAGATTTAGCTGATAAATGTAAAACACCTAATGCAATACACCAGTGCATATAAAACAACTATTATTTTCCTCATCTAAACATTTAAACATCAACCAATCTTAAAAATGACAGTTTCATTTTTCTCAAATGTCATTTATTAGAAAATACAATTCCAGAGAAAGTAGGAGATACAAGGACATCTGGGAAGTGGATACAGTACACAGACCTCTTTAAATCTTTAAGGGGCATTGAGGATCAAAATAAAATGAGCTACAGGCAGAAAGCCAGTAACGCATCTATGGTCCATTCATCTGGAGAAGTCCACCCCTGTTCCCTATGCCCCTAACCCCTCCCTACAGCAGCCAGCTTATCCTTGGCATTTTTATTTTAAAAATTTGAACTTCCTTGCTGCCCTGTGGCTTCAATGAATGGAGCTTCATTCTCCAGTTATGGAATGAGTTAGTAAAAGGAGGACTTTCTGATCCTTGGAGCTGGGGAGGGAGCTGAGGAGGGACAGTTCACAGAGTATCCCCCATTAATTCTGTCCCCCAATCACAGGGTGCATCCAGCTGATTCTGGTTTAAAATGTTAATATCAGACTCCAAGCCTCTCCTTTTTTCAAAGAAGACAACCCTTTGGAGTAAAGCACAGGAGTGATTTCAAATCCATGTGGTAGAGAATGAAGAATATTAAGAGATGAGACCCAATCTCTACCTCCTAGCTCAGCCCAGGGAAATCAATCACTACTCCAATCCCGCCTCCTCGATCCAAAGAAAACCACTAGAAAAAAAAAGTTTTAACAGGACCCCACACCCCTTTCCTTTAGTTAGGGCATCCCTTTGGCTCCGGACTAAACAGGTTTATGGCCCCATCTAATGAGGGAAATTCTTATTTAAATGTAACAGAAATGGAGTTTGAGAGAGAAGCAGCATATGAGGAGTGGCAGGCAATGGGAAAAGCTTCCCAGGGCTACCCAGCAGGCAGCCACGTTGGCATGTGTAGCCTAGAGGCCCCTGCCCAGGGCCTAGATGCCCTTGGGTAAGAAGAAATCTAAGGGCCAAGGTAGCATTTCATCCCACCAGAGAAAAATGAAGGGAGACACCTATGGGGGAGCACCCCCAGCGTATTCACAGGGACCAGATGGCCCCCAGAAGGGCACGAGGATGGAGGGGTAGAAAGCAGTATTCAGGGTGAGCCTAGCAAAATAGGGGAAGATGAGAGAGAAAACTCCCCCCGAAAGAGCAGGGGTCCCTGAATACAGGTCCTTTGCAGAAGGCCCTTCCTTACATAGGTATCACGTCGCTCTCCTTTGGAGGCAAAATCAGAAAGGCCCAGTAGCACAGGCCTCAGTCCTGCACACGCAGCCCTCCCCATCTCTCCCAGATCTGACCATGGGGAGGGGTGGGACTCTAACTGAGGACCCACTGGGCTCCTTCCCAAATTAATTCCTATAGAAAGAAAAACAAAAAAGAAAAATATAAACCTAGGGGAAAGTCCAATAAGAACCTTAATCATACGACAAGTCCAAATAGTCTTCCCTCTTTGCCTTCTAAGATATATGTAAGTCCCTTCTCACAGGCTTCCTGTCCAGTTAGGACAACATTACTATTTCATTTTTTAAAAATAAAAATAAAGATATCCACCCACCCTCTCCCAAAATGCTACTTCATACAGCCCACCCCACATACCCCAAACCAGGCATTGCTCCCTTGACACAAGGTAAACTTAAAACTTTGCTGCAACCTCACAGCCTCTAAAGGGGCAGCTCATCACAACCAACCCAAATTCCGTCTGCAGAGGAGAGGATGACAGAGACCCTCTTACTCGTTCTGCCTCCTATTATGGAGACTCAAACCACCTGGACAGCAGGGAGGCCTGCCAAGGGCCCTGCCCTTTCAAAAGGAAAGGACCAGTCGAGCAGGGAGAGTCCTCTCCCCCCAGCCCGGCTCCAACATCAGGCTGGGGTCCTCTGCCGGGGCTCTGCTGGGCTCATGTGGCCTCATGACTTCGAGATCCCAGTGCAAACCAGCCAGTCTTCTCCTGGGCCAGGTCTAGCTCCCGCAGACGGATGTGCACCTCCCCAAGGAGAACGTTCTCCCGGAATCCTTGCTCACTCAGCACACTCAGCTGCAGCTCCCGCTGCTGCAGGTCTCCTTTGGGGATCCCATCATACACCAGCTGCAAATGCAGAGATTGGGAAGAGGGAAGTAGTGAGAGAGAAAACTTGGAGAATCCAGAGGGAACACGGAATAGGGAAATGCTTAAGACTATAGTGGCTTGGTCTGCTGAGGCTGAGGTCACTGCATCTCCCTAACCAGCGTCCGAGGAAACAGAGAAGGCACACAGACCCTAAGGGACGTGTTAAAGAATTCCGTTCTTTGCTCAGAGTTCTAGACATAATGAATCTACTGCTCATGAACAGTGAAGAGTCAGGAGGCTCCTCCTCCCCATAGGACAGGGCTCCTCCACACCCCAGCTGTGGAACCCCAATCCTGAGGCTTGGCAAACTTTCCAGGGAAAGGGCCAGGAAGGAAGCATGGCTTTCCAGGCCATCTAGTTTAGTCTATGTCACAACTTCTCAATCCTGTCACAACAACATGAGGGTAGCTACACATGATACTTAAAACAAATAGGTGTGGCCGCATTCCAAGACAACTTTAGTTACAAAACCCTGCCCTACCCCAGGACCTTCTCCACACACCATCTCATTGTAGGTGGGGTTGCAGGTTTTCCGGGCCACTTTGGTTTTCTTCTTAGTGGTTTTCTGAGGGTCAGGAAGGAGGTAAATCTTCACATAGGGGTCAGGATCATTCCCATCCTGGAGCAGTTGCTACAAAGGGAATAAAAACCAAAAAAAGATGAAGATTCTTACATCTGTCTCTTCATCACCATTTCTGTGATCACACCCTGATCTAGACTCTCATCTCTCCCACACCTGGCTTTTTGAAATGGATAGTAATTTATTTGGCTGCTTCCCAGATCACTCCATTCTGACAGAAATAACTACCGTGATGTTAGGTGTCCTAAAAAATCAATCAGATTGCCTATTACATCCAGTTTATGCTTCTTATACAAATGCTCAGGGCATGCCACACTTGACCTGTTTTGAATGAACTATCATGTGCCCAGATACCCCTCTGCCTTGTCCAGTGTCTCTGTCTATTTTGCTATTTGATCCAGGTAACCCCTTAAGAGATGGAGAAATGAGTCAGATCAAGTTCCTTGCTCAAGGTCAGCCAATTAATGATCTCCCCAGCCTAATCTTTTTAAATCTTAAATTAGATCGTATGCAGGTGGACCTCAAGAAGTTCACTTGATGTAAACCTCAAGGAGGAACTGCTGAGATGGACTCCTCATGGTCAACAGAGGCTGAAATTCTGATTAGTGAGAGCCTAATGGCCATTTGCTGTCAGGGGCTGCTCACATACTCCGTACGCCGGAAAGAACTTCCCACACTATGCCCTGCTCGTTTATGCAGTCTGAGTCAACTATTATAAAAGTTCTTGTTTTGTCTTTTTGACCAGGAGACTAAGACCTGCCCTGCCCAGTCAGAACTGCTCCATAACAACACATCAGAACTGAACAATTTGAAAATCTCATTTGCATAAAATCTGGAACTTGGGCAGAAACTTACTCTAAAAGATAACCTCCCTTTTGTCTCTGTGGAACACAATTTAGATTGCTACTTGAATCTGTCTCTCCCAGGCGGCAGCTCTTTTTGCTGAAATAAATGCTTTAAAAATCTTTATTAAAGTCTAAAATTAATTTTGGTTTACATGCTTTTGCTCAAAACCCCTCCTCCAATGGTTCCCGTCTCACTCAGGGTAAAAGCTGGTCCTGACAGTGGAACCCAGGCTCTAGTCCACTGTGTTTTCTCCAATCTTATCATTCCCTACCCTCCCCTTTGTTTCAAAGGCTTCAGCCACAAAGCCCCTTGCAGTGCCCCATGCACCCCAAGCAGACTCCCCAGCTTTTGGACTTAACTACCTCCTCTGCCTGGAACAGATCGCCCTCACTTCCTTCCACCTTTGCTCAGATACCTCCTCATCAATGAGGGCTTGCCTGAGCACTCTATACAAAACTGCCACCACCCACATTCCACTCCTGTACTCCCTCTCTGCTTTATTTCTCGCTAGAGCACCTACCATAAATTTATCTATCTGCCTCTTCCTACGGGAATGTAAGCTCCCTGAGGGCAAGGATTTTGTTTTGTGTATCCTGTACCCAGAGCTAACTAGCAGTGCCTGGCTCATAATGAGCACCTGTTGAACATTTATTGAATGAATGAATGATGTTCTAAGACTTCAACCCAGGTTTCTCTGATTCCAAAGCTCACGCTCATTCTGCCACATACCAAAGCCCTAACCTATAAAAGTCCACCACATTGCAGGTATTCAATGGAAGTTCCTTTCCCCTTCCACTCACAATGTCCTTAGAAACATATCAAAACTTTTGCTAACTATATACTGCCTTGTTTATGCTAGAAGGATGTCACATGGCTGCCTTATCTCTGTAACAAAGTAATAAGTCCCCTGGGCGTCTCCCTTATTATAATCACCATAATATTAATACTAGGAACTATATCAATACATGCACATGGCTCTATATGTATTATCTCATTTAATGACCATAACAACTCTGTGAGGCTAATGATGCTAACATTATCTTCATTTTAATGAGGCTCAGAGTAACTAGGCTACTTGCCAAAGAGTACAGGTAGTCAGAAGCTGTGTCTAGTATTGTGTCAAACCCTAGGCCTGGCATACTAGTAGGCCCCCTGGTGGGTACTCAGGAACCTCGTGGTTACTCTCATGAGAGCGGGGCAGAGAAGGTCAGGCCAGTTAGAAAAGTACCAGAAGAAGAACCAGATGAGGACTGTTCAGGCACTTACCAAGCCCCGAATATGCATCACCATGATGAAGAGCTTATTGTTTTTGTAGGAGATGGACAGCTTCACCTCCCCTCCCACCTTCCCGACCGGCCGCGACCATGAGACATCTGTAGGGACAAAGGAAACCAAGAAGGGTCATGAAGCCAGCCCTATCACCTTTTGGTATCAGGCAGATGTTTGTTTCATCTGACTTCCCCCTCCCCAAATAGCATCTCCATGTTGGGTTCCTGATACCCACTGAGGAATCTGCCCAAGGGCATCTGTGAACACAATTTAGGTGGGGATGGGATGGGTCTATCCAATTTGCATAATCACCTACTAAATATTGAGTCCCTGGGGAACCTGTGCAAGAAGCTATGGACCCCACAGCTTGAGTGGGAAACCAGATTCTCTAGCCAGTAAGGAAAGACAAGTCAAGAAAAGAGAACTGGGAAGAGATGGGGCAGCAGTAATTACCCTTGGGAATGGTTGAGAGGTGTTGGCAGAAATGTCACAGAGAAGGCACTGTACCTGAGGACTTGGGAGCTGGGATGGTGCCCACAGCCTTCTCATCCCGGGGCAGCGGGTGGAAGAAGGTATACACCAAATCACACTGGAATCCAATCAGAAAACAGGGTCATTCTTCAATAAGACACTAGCCCAATAAGAAGAGGAAAGGGACTGTTCCAGATTAAAAGACTTAGAAAATATAACAACCAAATGTCTTTGTTTGGATTACGGCTTAAATAAACCAACTGTAAAAAGAATTTGGGTGATGAGAAAACAATTTTGAATATGGGCTATGTATTGGATGATATAATGACACTGCAGTTGTATAAGAATATGTCCTTACATTTTAGAGATGCATAGTGGGTATCTAAGAGTAGAATGCCATATTTGTGATTTACTTTAAAATACTTCACACAAAAATAGATGGAGCAAATATGTCAAAATATTATGCAATGGATATATATAGGCACTGATACTGTTGCTCTACTTTTTTGTATGTTTGAAAGTTTCCAGAATGAAAAATTTAAAAAGAAAAAAAACAAATAAAACTGGTCACTTCAAGTCAAAAGCAGTCAGTTCTTTCTTACCACTTCCTCCCTTATTGACATACACACTCTCCTGAAGGACAGAAATGTCTGAGCCAGCCTTGGACAAAGGCCATGAATCTTACTCTGGAGAATGTTTCCTAAATGACTAGGGAAACAGAAACAAAAACTAAAGTGTGTGAAAATACCTGTTCTAGTAATGAGGGGAACAAAAGAGCATAATCTAAATATCTTTTAAGAAGCAAATGGTTATGGAGATTATGGTATTGCAAGTCAATGTATTAATTTGGCACAGATATTTAAAGTTAATGCTTACTAAAAACGCTAAGTGAAAAAACAAGATATAGAATTATATTTAAGCTATGACTATAATAAAACTGTAAGTCACATCTGCATATGGAGAAACAGGAAGGAAAGATGGAAATGGGGCTAGATGATTTATTAGGGTGATGGGACTCCTGATCATTATATTTGTTTTTATACCCAATATAATGCCAAATTGTAATATCTATTGTTTAAAAATAAACTAGGTGGTGATAAGAAAAAGAAACAGCAGGTCCAAGGACAACGCACTAAGACTCAATTGCATTTTCAGCCCTTCCCAGGAAGGTGACCTTAAACCAATCAGCATGGGATTTCCTGATCCACACTAACTAGTTAGGCGACCTGCCAAGACGCCGGCAGCCCTTCCCAAGAAGGTACCTTTACCTGAAACAATCCATTCTTTTCCTTTTCTAATAACTTTATCCCACCCAGTTTCTGCCTAGAAAAATTTTCAGTTCTGTACAACCCAAAACACCTCTCTATTTTGATGAGATGCTGTCAGATTCATGTATTTACTTGAATCCTTATTCGTTAATTGTGGATCTGTAACCCAACCTACACAGGTAGCCTAGCAGGTAACATAGCTAGATTAACTCTTCTTTAGAGTTTAAATTTTGCCTCCATTAACCTCACTTAGATCATTCTAAAATTGATAAGGTTTGTATAATGTTGTCTTGTAATGTGCTGAATTTCACAGAAAGACCAAGACTTGGTCAGAAGTTTACCCATATCTATGGCAACCCCTGCCACTGAGGATTGCTAGAACTGTTTTTTCAGGAACAAGCATAGGATGTTTTGAAGGACCACAGGGTGAATCAGCTAAAACCACCTGAGACCAGCTGGAGCAGCCAGAAGGACCCTCCAGTGACCTCATGAACTTTCCTCATTATAATGCTAGTATCTTCACCCAGGTACGGAGATTTTCCGCCAGTTTTGAACCTGCGATGTACATATACCCAGGTTTCCTGACTGCTCACACTCTAGAACATCTCTGGCCTATACATGTAATGACGATATCTATCATGATTTCCCCTAATAAAGATGGATAAGATGCTTTGTTTGAGAACACACTGCTCTGGGAATGATCCCTGGTCAGTCCTTGCTGGCTGGCTGGCTAGCAATAAGGTACCTTCTCAAAATCATTTCAGAGTTGACTTTTGGCTGGCAACTACTGGGCACTTGGACCCAGTTCAGTCTAGCAGCAGATAAATACACTCAACCTGCTCAAAAAGCTCCTTTTCCTAAGAAACCCATTCTCTCCTCACGGTCTGATCTCCCCAGGCCCACTGGGATCTCATCCAACACCCATGTTTGTGCCCAGCTGCATCCGTTTCATTAGGTTTCTGCCTGACCTTAGAGGATGAGCCACAACCCCTGACCTGCCCCACCCTCCAGCAGTCAGATTCAGAATTGGGCAGTGCTGCTCCATGATTGCCAGCAAGATCCCCACCTTCTGCAGCATCCGACACACCGGTGTCTGGAACAGCCAGGACCAGGGCACAGCCCACCTACCTCGGCCACCTCCGGGGTGGCATGGATCAAGTGCCAGATGTAGCGGTTTAACTCCTCCCGTCTTCGCTCAGCCCCTGCCTCACCCCTGGGGCGGCCGATCACAAAGCGACTGGGGAAGCTAGGGTAGCAGGTGGGCAGTGGGGAAAAAATGAGAAAAGAAAGTTAAGAGGCAACAGGTTTTTGTTATATTTCATTTGCATTTTCAGTCACCTGACCCATGTTTCTCACCGGCCTCCCTTCCCAGGGACCCTCCACCCACCCTCTCCTTTCCTCCTGCAGCTCCCTTATCAGTGCCAGGGACCCCGGATGAGGAAAACAAACTGTCAGGTAGAGACCTATGGATCCCCAGAAGTGCCTCAGGGGCTTTGAAGCCCCCAGTTTTCCCTTTTAAAGTAAAATCATTTGAAAAATCATTTTTTAAAAATTTGTGATGAAATACACTTAACAAAATTTACCATCTTGACCATTTTTAATACAGTTCAGTGGCATTAAGGACATTCACATTGTTGTAAAACCATCACTACTATCTCCAGAACCCTTTTTTAACAAAACAAAGTCTACTCATTAAACAACTCATTTCCTTCTTCCCCACCCCCTGGAAACCACCATTCTACATTTTGTGTGACTTTTATGCTCTAAGTACTTAACAGAAGAGGAACATACAGTATTTATCTTTCTGTGACTGGCTTATTTCACTTAGCACAATGTCCTCACGGTTCATCCATGTTGTAGCAGGTGACAGGCTTTCCTTCCTTTGTAAGGCTGAATATTCCATTGTATGTATATGCTACGTGCTACCTTTTGTTTATCTATTTTAAAAACACTTCTACTGTTTAAAAACTTAGAAACTTTGAAACATCTTCAGATTAAGTAAATCCTCTGCCTTTAGACCCACTTTGCTCTCCTTCTGGCAGGTGGGCCCCAGTTTATTTTCAAGGCCAGAGTAAAACCTCTGGAGAGCATCAGGAGAGCTAGGCCAGCGGGGCGGGGCACTTGTTTTCAAACTCATTACCAGGTGGAGAAAACCAAGCACCTACTGTTGATCTTTAAAGAACACCTTCTGGTCCTGCCCAGCCCCCACCCATCCTCCCTCTTCAGTATCTTTCTAGCAGAGGGTAATGGGGGCAGCTACCTGGGCAAGAGGGAAGAAGGGAAGAGCAGCCGCAGCTTAGTGTGTAACTCCTGGAATTCCTCAAACGTCCGCTGAATGTAGGTGGCCTCGTGAGCATTCTCTCGCATCACCTTTACCACATAAATCTGCGAAGATTCAAGACTTAGAGAACACCCCCGCCAAGCCCTCTGCACCCGATGAAGTGGGTAGGTAAGGAAACTGAAGGGCGTGGGGGGATGGGGGCGGAGATATGCTTTCCAGAAGGGAGAAGGCAAAAGTATCTCCAAAGGAGAGTGCAGATGATAATGTGTATGTACATATGCTGGAATCTAAAAGCAAAGATTTCCTGCACACGTTTCACAAGACCCTGACTCAGAGGGCATGGCCATCCAATTCGGTTCCCTCATTCCGGGCAAGACAGAGGGAAATGGTCTGTGACTGCTCAGAGCACAGGAAGCCACTCCAGCCCCGCTGTGTGGATGTGAAGAAACTGAACCCAGGAAGCTGGGGGCACTGGGGAGCAAGAGAGGGTCCACTGGAGAAAACGCTTACATAGCCCTTGTTGGGGTGGAAGACCTTCTCCTGGCGGCAGAGAAAGACGTCACTGAGGCGGCCAGAGCGCTGGAGAGTATGTGTGCGGGGGGCAAAGGAAAGGGTCAGACGGTCATCTGAGCCTGTGAACTTCATCTGAGCCAGGTTATGGATGAAAAAATTAAGCTTTGTGGCTACACTGCCCAGGCTGGACTCAATCAACCTGTTGGTGCAAGAGGATGGGAAGAGAAGGATGTCACCACAGACAGAAGTCCCCACTGCCTAAACAGAGCTGTCTCAAGGAATATCCCCTGACACCTGAGACTAACACTTAGCTCAGATCAAATCATTTTCCCTGTGTAACATCCCCAGAGCACATGACCAGCCCCAGTTCTCTACTTGCAATTTATCCATGTTAAGCCGGGGGTCTCATTTCTCCTCTCTGCCCATCTAAGGCAAAGGAATTAGGGATTCTACCTATGGTCACCATGTTAATATCTGCATGATGTTGTCAAACTGAATTTCAAGGTTCAGTATCATGGAACCTCACCGACAACTGTTCAATCTAGAAATTTCAGTTCAAAAGGAAAGATTCTGTGATAGACCAAAAGAAAAAACTTAGTGTGCTAAATTCCCAAAAGCGTACATGATAAAATGGAGACATCAGCTGCCGACATCACTGCATAGACACTTCCCTGCTTTCATACACAATGTGCCTAAAATCGTTGTCAAATATGGGGAAGTGGAACCATGGAAGGAAGGTTCTGATCCAAGGCTAAAAACTGCTACAAATCCGTATTTGCCCCATAAACAAAGTCTTTGACCAAGACCTGGTGAGAATGCAAGTAAGGACAGACTGCAACACTTCTGTAAACAAAGACTGGCACCAAAGCACAGACAGGAAACTGAATCTGACAGAGGTGAAGTGATTTACCTAAGTCAGAGGCAAAGTGGGACAGCAGACCCACGGCGTCAACTCTCGGCTCTGAGACCTGAGCTGAGCCCTTCACGTTTCCCTCACCCCGCTCCTCCCGAGCAGGTAGACTGGAAATTACTCAGTGTGGGCAGCACAGTGTGTGCAGGATGTTACCTAGTAAAGTAGGTAGTGGCATTGGCCTCTGTGTCCTGAGGCCTCAGGGCATCATACACATACTTGAGATCCTCCAGGTCTGAGAGCTCAGGGATCCCACAGGACAACATCTAGGAAGAGAGCAAAGGAGGAGAGAGGGAGCCTGTAACAACCAGGAATTCTTGCTTCTTCCCCACCTTAAGGCAAACTTTCCTACAAACAGGCTCCCTAACTCTTTTAGACGGTGATAGATAGCTGCTGTGGGCAGTGGCTGCAGGGCCACAGG
Organism: Cynopterus sphinx; assembly: GCA_030015415.1. Lineage (NCBI taxonomy): Eukaryota > Metazoa > Chordata > Mammalia > Chiroptera > Pteropodidae > Cynopterus > Cynopterus sphinx. The sequence continues at coordinate 19,674,533 of CM057392.1, read as the reverse complement.
AATGGCAGGGATAACTGTGCCTGTTATCTAGGTAATCTAGGCCCTGGCTTTATCTAGAGCTCAGAGAGGTAGGGCTCCAGGAATCCTTTGAAGCAAGACAGGGGAGTCTGACAGATGGTGCCAGATGAAAAGATGGAAGTTCAGAAAGTGGCGAACTCCTCACCAAGCCCAGAAGGTTGAGGAAGAGGTGGGTGTGCTTGCGAATGAGGTTGTAGGCTTGGCAGCAGAGGTCAACAAAATCATGGAAGCGGCTGGAAGGCTTGTCACCCCCGTTGATGACATACGCCATGTCCGAGGTGAAGACAAAGGGGGCACGGTCCCTGGGCCAAGAAAAAGGTCAAAATGAAGGAGGAAGCCCACTCTGGGGATCATCAGGGGATGATTCCCCTCACCCCTCATCACCTGTGCAAACTTGGATAGATAGGGCTCTCTAACTTTTTTCGTTTTCTTTTCCTATCTTAACCCTAAAAGATCCGCCCCCGCCCCCCAGCCAGAGACATCCTTCATTGGTTCCTTAACTATGAGCTAGCAGGAATTTTTTCCTGGATATGCAACTGTATTCCCTTTGCTGTAGTGTGGGCTCATTTCCCTTTGCTCAGCCCTCAGCAGGGAGAGAACAGCCGGTCCCCACTGCCTTCTGTGAGACCCTGCAAATACTTAACCTCTTAATCAGTTTTCTCTTCTGCAAAGCTGCTTACTGAGGGACCATGCTCTGAAGCGCAGTCCCTCCATCATGGGCTTGTGTCCTAGCTCTTAACCATTTCTGCTGACCCCTGTGCCCTACACACACATCCTGGCTTCAGGAGACCACTTAGGACCACTTACCGCTTGATGTTGCCAAACATCTGGGCATGGCCCAAGAAGCGGCCAAAATCTATGTGGAACATGTGGCCAGTTGTCTTCAGCATGATGTTGTCATTGTGTCGGTCACAGATGCCCAAGACGTAAGTGGCCACGCAGCAGCCGGCACAGGAATAAATGAAGTTCTCCACAGCCTGGGAAGAGGGAAGGCAGATGCAGGGAGAGGACGTAAAGCTGTCTCGAAGGCCTCCTGGGGCCACAGCCAGACCGAATTCCGCCAGCTCTGGCCTCTGTCTCTTGAGTCTCAACAGTGCTTCGCACCTGCCTGTTCAGCCTTCATCACACACTAACGTATACCTTGAGGCACACAGAAACGTCTCCCATATCTTATGGAGTATGAGATGACGGAAGGCTTCTAGATGTGTCTCCACCACTTTATCTGAAATTCGTCTTCTGTACCTTTCTTTCTCCCAGGGAGCGAGGCTGGAAAGACAATGAACGCATCCAGAGCCCAGACCCGACCAGCCCAGGCTGCAGAGACCGTGACAGACAGGAAGACTGACAGGCACGACTTTCTGTCAAAGATGGTTGTGACACCTTAACTCCGCACACACTGAGGCAGCCCACTGAAGTGTCCCTCCCTCCCTGGCCCTGCTCCGAATTCTTCTGCCCCAAACACAGCTCCCATTCCCAGTGTTCTCAGTAAGAGCTGAATGCTAATCTCATTAAACTCACTTCACTCCAAAGAAATGAGGCAGCTTAACACTTCTAGGAATATTTTGCACTTGAAAATCAAACCTCTCTAGTTGGTAAACCGTGTCAGAGATATTTCTGAGCTTAAAGCAGGAGGGGAGAGAGGAAGAGGTTGGATCCGCCTTATTTTATCTGGTCAATCAATGCCTGTCCCCTTATCTGTCTTTCCTGAAAGTAAAAATATATGCAATTAGCAAATGGACACCTTTTGCCCTCTAAATCCTCTTTGTGAGGTTTATAGAATCCCCAAGAACTCCAGAAAGACTCATCGGCAGAGGGTAATAATTGTCACAGCCAACCAGAAGTGTACGAAGTTGGGAATGGGGGATGGCTTCCCAGACAGAATGTGAGCCCTCCCTGCCTCCCTCTGCAACTGCTGCCATCTTTCACGGACTTTCCCAGATGCACTGAGCCCAGCTCACACCGACTCCTCCCGCACTGAGCCCCGCAGCCCCGCTGCCACCACCACTTCCTCACGGCTTACTCTTTTCACTCCCCCAGGGTCTCAGGATCTCGTCTCCCAGCAGCTTCCTGTCTGTTCTACAAGGCCTGTTTCAAAACTAGCTACACATGGTAACCTCCCATGTACTCCTCAAATTAAAACCGATGACTAATCCATAGGAAACTAAGAATAGAAAATTTGTAAAGAAATTACAGAACGTACTATCTGGAAGAAAGACTATTTCTATGGAAGGGAAATATATGAATGACAGGAAACCACCGAATAAGGAGTACAATGCATCAACTCCATCTTGACCTTCAACTCCATCTATTTGCCTTCCTGTCACAGATATTCTTTCTCCCTGAAATGCATCCCATTTTGACTCATAAAATAGGTGCATGACCATAGGCAAATGACTGAAGTCCCGTCACCTAAGTTATACAGGGTGTTAGCTGCTTACTGGCAGCAAGTCTCACTGAACAAAGAGAGCTCTCCTGGTTTCAGGGGTATCATTTGGAGGATACGGGGAAACTCTCTCTGCTGAATAACTGGCCAGGAGCCAAATCTCTCTAGTTCTTTCTTACTGGAAATCATTATAAGACACTACCAGCATTACTCTAGCAGAAAGGCTAGCAAGACTGAGAAGCTAGCTTTGAAAGGCTTGACATTAAACATTAAAATGCAGAGTTAGTTTTCTGTTTGTGTATTCTTGTTGCACATATTTATTATGACGCTTTCTTACATTGGCAGGGAGTAATCCTAATTCTAGCACCAAGCATAGTACCTCTACATGGTGGCTGATTAATACTTGAAAAACACATTAGTAGAAAAAGAGTGGGTGGGAGGGAGGAAAGAATCCATATTATTCCTCTCCAAGGGTAGAGGACTTTGAAGTTTGCAATGCAGAGAGGGTGGGTTTTGAGTGATGGGGAAGTAATTACTATCGTCTAAAGGTAGCAAGGAAATGCAAGTAACCTCCTAAGCTAGAGCATAGTTATGATGAGATGGGGAGGTGCAGGGGAGGTGACTACAGGGGTAGGAAGGGCTGGATTACAGAGGTTTTGCGTGCAGCACTATGGGTGCTGGACTTATCTTTAGGACATAGGGAGCCTTTGAAGAACTGAGAGCAAAGGAGTAACATAGGCAGGTTTGCACTTCATGAAAGAAACCCTTTGAAATCAAACAGTGAATGGTTATGGGTGGACATGCTAGTGGTTCAAGAACTGACAGCAAAGAGCTGAAAGAAATGGAGAGAAGAAGACAGATTTGAGAGCCATTTGGGAAGAAGAATCACCAGGGCCTGGTATAGCAGAGGCGAGGCAGAGGAAGCTCTGGCTTGAGTGAGGATCACATTTACTCAGAGGAAACAGACAAAAAGCAGGTTTCCAGAGGAGGAGGGACAGAAAGCTGGGTCTTGCCTATACTGAGTTTGAGGTTTTCATGAAACACAAGTAAGATATTCAGCAAGCAGGTGGCTACAGAGTGTACACCTCGAAGGAGGGAAGGGGGGGGCTTGGGAAGGCATCAGCTTATGAGGGGTAAAGTAAAAAGAGGTGATGAGCTGGCACAAGAAGAATGCAGAGTATAGCAGGTCAGGAATGAAACCCCGAGGCCCGTCAACATTTAAGGCCATTTAAGGTCATCTAGTTAGATGTTCACTAAACATTCTGATTATAATTAGTCCATGTAGGTTTCCCCACAAGGATAAAATAAATTGATCGATATAAATTAGTATTTGGATCCCCTTGGTAGTTAACTTATAGAAACTAGCATTCTGTCTTATAGTCAGCAGTCTCTTATGAGTTTGATTACTGTGAACTGTTCCCTCCCCTAAACCTAATTAACTCAGAGACTGGAGCTGTGAACTGTAGAGCAGCCATGAACCGCACGCAGCAGGCCACCAAAGCCCTACCACCTAGGGAAGCTCCACCTGAGGGACAGGTCCACTTTCTTTTCTATCATTGCCATCTCCTATCTAACCTTAATCCTGGCTTCCGGTTACGGCCTTGCCACAAAAAAAGCTCCATATCTAGGAACAACTGAGCAAAATCTTAATTCACACATAAGAAAAGAGGAGTTGGATTAAAATGATCTCTAAAGTCTCTTCTAACTACTCTTGTTCTGAAAATCCCTGAACCCCCCGAGAGGGCCCAGGAGAACTGAACAGGGTTCACCATTAGGAGAGAGACAGGCAAGTTCCCCAGAGTTGGCTCTTTTCCTCCAAAACAATCTGCCAGGAAAACTCTGAAGGTTTTCCGGTTGGATACCAGGGGATTTTCTGTCAGCTTACCAGCCATTTGATCCACCCCTGGCATCTGGAGACACCAGTCAACCAGAAGAAAGCATTTCTACCCAACTCAGCTGAGCTGTCTTCTCTGAGCATGTGCAGCCTCACGGTAACACAGCAAAGTGCGGGAGTCGGGCACACCCCACCCCAGCCTCCACCGCCACCCCCAGTCCTACCTTCTCATACTCATCCTCCCCAGGGTTGTGTTTCTGCAGCCAGTCTGCCAGGGGGCGGTCCTTGAAGGAGCCGGTCACGCCGTGCTCCACTTGGATCTTGCGCAGGGTCTCCGCGTTGGGGATCATCTCCACCATCCCTGTGAGGGAGGTACTGGGTCACTCTCCAGAGAAGGAGCTGTGGGGACAGGACTACAAGTGCTTTGCTGGATGTTATTCCGTAAATTAAATTCTAGGGCATCTGGACAAAGTCTGATAATAAGGGGAGCGGGTAACGGTAGGAAAGACGCCATCCCCCTGGTCTCGCATTCCACGTTGTGACTCTGGTCTCTCCTATTCATGTCTGCCACGCCTTTTCTGTTTTTAACTTTTAGTCTGGGAATTTTCGAATACATAGAAGAATAAAGAAATGAATCGTGAAGTCACGCAATTCCACCGCCCAGGTTAAAAAATTATCAACACTTTGCTAATCTTGTTTCACCTATTCACTCACCCAATACTGCTTTTCCCTCCCGGGAGTATTTTAAAGCAAATCCATTATCACATCTAAAAAAATGACAATCATCCTTTAATCTCATTTAATCTAATCTCATCTAAAACTAGTTCATATTTATCTTTTTTCCCAATTGTCTCAAAAAAAATTTTTTACAGCTGGTTTGGTTGAATCAAGACCCAAAGTCCATGTAGTATTTTGGTTGTTCTATTTTATTTTATGTCTCTTTTCCCCTGCCTTCTCTTTCTGTGATACTTCACAGCTTCTAATGAAACCACCCTGCCCTTTCCGTGTTTCTGGAGCACAGTCAGTGTTAAAAATGAGTGAAAGGACAATCAGCAAAGGATACCCCTGCTCCACCCCGCTCCAGTTCATAGCCCAGCTCACTGCCACTGACCTCTCCCCCTGCCAGTAGAGAAGCAGCGGAAAATCACCATGCGCATGTCCAGCCCCTCCTGGACCCAGATCTTGCTCATGATGCGAATCATCTGCAGGGTGAGCATGTCCTGGCGAAGGTCATCCCCACACTGGAGAAAAGAGAGTGACCAGAATCATCTCCACCGCCTCCCCGGACCCCCAGATCTCCCTGAGGACCCGAACTACAGTGACAGGGAGGGAAGACCTCTACCTTGCCCACTCAGCTCATACCAAGCCAAACCACCAGAGGCGGGCCAGGAGGTGTTCCTGCTCTTCCCCAACCCCACATCCTCATTAGAACTGAAGTCAGGTTCCCCTTTTCCCTGCAGCCCTCCTGATCATCAAGTCTTTTTAAAACTCGAATGCTTATGTCTTGGATTCAGAATTTACACACTGCACGCGCGTGCGCACACACACACACACACACACACTCGAATCCTGTATATGCATTTTATCTCCCCCACTAAGTCACATGCCCTGAGACTATTATTCACTTCTCAGAAGCATGGATGTATCAGTTACAGAGCTTATGGTTCAACTAGTCCAGCCTGCACCTGATATATTAATTTCCCCTTCAACATCACTGCCACATAGTCATTCAGCTTCTGCTTGAATACCCCCAGGAACAAACAGATCACAACCTCATCCACTCCATTGTAGGGGGAGCTCTACCTCCTCAAAAGGGCCTCTGCACATTGAGCTGTCAGCTGATTCCCTACACGTCCCAACCAGGCAGGGTCTATTTCCGTTTTTGCCTGATGAGCTTTCATATATTAAGTGGCAGTATGGAATCGTGAAAAAAGAACTGGTCGGTCTGGAGCTCTTCTGTTGTTACCCTGGGGCTCCCGCTTCTCCTCCTTCCTACCAGCTCTGTCCCACCAGGCTTGAAGGAAGCGTCCTCACCTTGAAGATGACTCGGATGTTCTCACCCAGTGGATCTACATTCTGGAAGGAGAGCTTGAGGGGAACTGCGTTGGAGTTGAAGTAGGAACAGTCCTGCCACAGTAGAGAGTGTAGTGACAAGGGTCAGGGTGGTCCATGCACAGGAAAGAAAATGCCCGGTCTACCAGCTGCTGGCCGTCTACCTGCTCATAATTTCTTCTAGATTTCTCAGGAGCCCTATTCCTTTCTTCCATCCCTACTGTCATCATCCTGTTCAGTCTGTTACAACCTCAGCTCCAGCACCCAGTCTCTCACCCCTTCAATTCATTCTGCGTACAACTTGCTAGTGATGTGACTTCTGGTGAGTCACGTGTCCCATCTGTACCGCAGTTTACTCTTGTAAAAGGGGGCTCCCAACAGTAGCGACTTCATAAGAGTCGTGATAATGAATTGCAATAACTAGCACGAGGCACTCAGAGTGGTTCCAGGCGCAGACAGCACTCATAAATAACAGACAACAGCTTCACCAGCCTGGCTTCAACCCAACAGCATCACGAGACACTCATCCAGCCCCCGAGCCAGCTCCTCTACTCTGCACAGCTGTTGGGCCAAACCCCCTAAATGTTAAGGTTCAGGAGAGGCCCCAAATGAATCTTTCTTCCTCATATATTTCAGTAACCAGGTCAGCAAGAACCTTGCCTCCACTGAGCCCTCCCTGCTCCAAGCGCCCAACCCCAGTGGTCACTCACCCTGGGCACAATGCCCTTAACCAGCAGACTGGGGCTAAGCGGCAGACGGCAGGAGCCATTGAGGACAAAGAACTGTCTCACCTCCTCCAAACCTGTGCGAAGGATCCCCTAAGAGGGACAGGAGGAGGAGGTGAGGGGACCATAAGCTCCACTCAGAACCTGGTCTCTCCCCAGGGTGGGTGCCCAGCAATAACTAGTATGTAAACAATCCCACCCCCTACCCCAGAAGTGCAAACAACCTCCAGGAGACTGTGAAAAAGGAAGACCCCTCCTCCCATAGCCCAGCCTGGGACAGTGCACAGGTCACAAGCCCAAACACCTCGAGGGGCTAGGTGAAGACAGAGGAGGCCCTAGTGAACCGCGGGCACACTGCATGTCAAGGGAGAGAGGCTGCTCAGGCTCTTGCCAAGAAAAGCCAACCTGGACTTTATAATCCCTCAATCATTAAAGGTTAGCAACCAGCCACATTGCTGGCCTAATCTAGTTCCTTTGTGCAAACAGATAAAGGTGCCCGCCCTGGGTGGCAACAGGCCTGAGCCACAGCTCACAGAATAGTAAAGTCTGGCTGGATTTCAGTCCTCATTCGCCCCTTTTGGCTGGGTGCTCTTATGCAGTGAACAACTTACACAACTCTGCTTAGCCTTTAAGGCAAAAGGTTAAATAACAATTTTAATACTTTTCAGGCCAAACAAAACATATCCATGGTCTGTATCCAGCTTGCAGCCTATTGGTTAGAGAGAGTCACCTTCTTCCAGCCCCTAAATTAGAGGCTGGTCAAACGCCATCCTGCTGGTCAGAATGCCTAAGAAAATAATGACCGGCTGCAGAAGCCTGGAACCAGAAATGGGTAGAGGCAGCCTGTCTCCACTCACCTGCCGAGCAGACGGAGCAGCCTCCCGAACCTGCTGGGCCAGTTTGGCCAGGGTGTTGACAAGCCAGCACTGGCGGTTAAACTCCTCTCTCAGCCCCTTGCCACAGCAGCACAACAAGGCTGCCAGCAGATACTGGTAGCGGATGCTGAACTGGGAATCCTTGAGGCTGTCCTTCAGCAACCTGGCAAGGCAAAGGGAATAGGGAGTCAGCAAGCTCACGGGGTCACAGGCAAGGGTGTGGGGGTCAGACCCAGCTCCAGCCCTGGGAAACCCACCCCAGATCTGGGAGGGAAAATAGACTGTGTGTGCCAGCTTATACAGAGGTGTTCACCCACATCCCAGAATGTGCCCACTCTGCCTTTAAGGAGAGCTCAAAGACCGCTGGCATCCATTTCTGCTTTCTTTGTGCCACGTGTGGATGTGGGGAGGGCCAAGGAAGAGCCTCGCTGTGCTACATAAAGTTGGGCTGAGGCCCCCTGAGCATAAGGGGCTGGCCAGCAGCATACTAGAATCCTGACAGCTCAGCTCACCGCCCTGCATGCCTAGGAGTCAGTCACAAAGACACGGGTCTTCCCCAACTTTTCCGCATACAGTTTTACCAGAAGAAGTAGTGAGTCACTCTCAAGTCAGAGACTGCTCGTTTCAGGAGGAAGCGCACCAAGGGGCTGTCCAGGTAGCACTCATACTTCAGGGCCTGTTTAAGAGAGAGGGAAGGGGAGGTAGTATTGACTGCCCGTAATCTATACCTACCACTATCCCTGCCCTTCATGCTAAAGGCAGAATGCAGACCAACATGGGGGCTTGCGGGTAGGATCAGTGCAACTCCAGCAGGCCAACCCACCCACCTGCACAAGCTGGGGTAGATAGTCAAGCAGCTCGGCATCCGACAGCGAGCCAATCCACTGCACGGCCATACGTCGCACCTCCTGGTCCGGGAAGCTGCAAAACAGAGCCCAATGCCCTGTTCGCCCAGCTGCAGGTCTGGCAGCACCATAGAGTCAGCACTCTCACACCTGGGCTTCGGAGCCATGTGTGGAGAAAAGGCAACATCCCCCAAAGCCACTAGAAGAATCCTTAGTACCTTCTCTGGATAGCAACCTGGAGAATGGCCCTGCCTCCTGGTCAGAACTGGCCTCAGGCCATGGAAGAATAGGAAGGGGGTCATGTTCATTCCTTGTATAATTTATGGAAAATGGGACAAAGTCCTCAATCCCACTCCCAAAGATCTCTTCTTTGACTCCTACTATACCAGAAAGTCCCATCATCAAAGAGCCTTAGTGCAAATTTTGCTGGATAAATAAATAAGAGACATAGAATTTTATATAAGCCCATAGGCCTTGGCACAATTAGTTTAGCAGAGCAAAACCACTGTCTCCAAAAGTCCTGAAGGTAAGACACATGGATCGAGTGCATTTTAATTATTGAGAAGGTGAGAAAGAAGCTGAGAATTCTCGGTACTGTCTGGAAAGAGCAGCCCAGGGGCCTGAGACTGGGAGCCTTGTGTCCCCAGAGAACCCTTCAGTGGTGAGAAGAAAGAAAGAAGAGAGGACTATTAAAGTAGATTAAGGTTTACGTTACACAGGTGTGTGCACTTTTCAGAACTCTTCAAAATTCAGCAATTGTGCGAGTAAGAATGAGGTATTTCCTTATTTGTAAATTTAGCCTCAGAACAAAAACAAACAAACAAACATTGAGCTCTAGTCAATGATACTCATGCTAATGTATTTAGGAGTTAAGGTTTCTACAATTTACATCAAAATGCATAAAAACATAAGATGGACTGATGGGTGAATAGATGGATATACACACGACGTTATGCAAATAGGGCAAATGCTAATAGTAAGAATCTAAGTGGTGAGTACATGGATGTTCACCGTAAAATTTTCAATTTTGTTGTATATTTGAGAAACATTGGGGGGAAGTGAGACAAAGAAAAAGCAGAAAAAAGAGAAGTGGAAAGCCTGAATTTCCAGGCCTATTTTGCCACTTTCCCCAGGGCTGGCTCAGGTTGCACTGACGGGCAGTGCTAACCCCTGGCTTCCGGAGAGGTGGGTGTTACAACTCACGTGGCATGCAGGAGCCCCAGGGCATCCTGGTGGTTCATGGGGGTCCACTGCTTCAGGAGAGCATAGATGTCGGGCAGGCAAGCCCACTCCCAGCTGGGGGCGCTGGCAAGCACCAGGGGGAGTGAGCTCACCTCCGAGTGGCAATAATACCGCTTCTCCCACAGGCGCTTCTTGTCAGCATCAGTGAGCCTAAGTGACAGGGGAAGTGAGAGAGAACAGTCAGCCAAAGGGCAGGGTACTTACTCCCCAAGAGAATGCTACGTTCTCCAACTCGGTGGTTCCTCAACTTTGCTGCACATTACCTGAGGAGCTTTATAAAATCCTCATGCCCAGGCCACACCCCATACCAATTAAGTCAGAAAGTCTGGGGAAACAACACTGGTATTTTTTTAAAGATGCCTAGGTGATTGCAATGTGTGAAGGGAACCAGGGCCCAAATCTCATTTCGCTGCTGACTCTGGGACACCTCAGACTGAGGCAGGGCCAAGAGGACCAAGTTTGCTCCCAAACTTGCTCCCCCTCTTGAGGATGCCCTTAGGGCGCTACTTCCAAGGAGAGCCACCAGAGGGCAGTAGTCCCCACAGGGCAGGGTCTGGGCAGCGAAGATGCCTCCCGGGGTTTCTTGGGGCCAGCTGGAGATTTTACAGGACCTACAGATAATTAGGCCTCGTCTGAGATCAGGTGTCTAATGGGAGAAGGAAGCTGAGGGGCTAATGAAGCCAGGGATCAGCAGATGAGTGGGGGCAGGGGAGGCCCGCAGTCACTCAGCTACTCTGGCTATGCTGGGTGGGACATGAGAGAGGCTAGACCTGTCTCTCTTGGTTCTCCCCACCCACATGCACAGAGTCCTGCAGGAGCCAGAGAGGTCCACAGAGAGAGTAGGCAGCAGATTATCCCAGATGCCACCAGCTCCTCCAACCCCTGGTTCCTCACCCCCTTCTCTAATCCTGGTGAGAGAAGCAGCCCAGAGGATGAGATCAGCTTGGGTTCGCTCACCCCTAAGAACTGCCAGCTTGCCTTGACACCTGATCCTTTTTGTAAAGTGACAAGGCCAGAGAAACGCAAAGGCTCTGTGTGGGTGTGGAAGGGACAGGAGGTAGGGGTAGGGTGGTGTAGTCAGGAACCAGCTGCCCCAATGGTCAGCTTATCTGGGGTGTGGGCAAAGCTCTGGTCCCCTTGGCAAGCTAAGTCCGGGCCAAGTTCTGAGTGTGGGGATGGGCATTCCCAGATGTAAGTTACTTTTTTTATTTTTTAATTATTTTATTATTTATGCCTATAGCACCTAGACTTCCAAGTACCAACCAGGCCCAACCTTGCTTAGCTTCCAGATCAGATATCAGGCTTGTTCAGGGTGGTATGGCCGTAGACCATGGACTGCGGCTCCACTGGGGCGTGAACCCAGGACCTTCTGCGTGTAAAGCAGACGTGCTAATCGCTACACTATGGAACCACATCCCAGATGTAACTTCCTGACCCTGACGGCTCCACTTTGCCCAGTGTCAGCTCATGAGAAAAGGCCTGGGGGCTGCCCTCAGCAGAGCCTTCTCTCCACAACTTCTTGCCCAGGTGGCAATGCCTACCCCATTCCACCTCTACTCCCAAAGCAGGAGGACGAAGACCTAAAGATGGGGGGTGAGAGAGGTCACACAGAATGTAGTAAACTTAGTGGCACCTGAGCCACACATGGGGGATGGCGCGAGCCTCACCAGTACAGGGACTCCTTCTGCATGATGTTTTTAAGCACACGTTGATCTTCTTCCCGGAGGCTGCCAAACTCATAGCAGGGGCTGAACTTGTCCCTAAGGGGGCTGGTGAACTTGATGTCGAAGTCTGAGGTGGGGAAGTCAATCTGAGGGATGGCGTCAGAGAAGCAAGGAGTGAGAACAAGCAGGTGAGGGGGAGTTGCCACTTACTAGGGTCTCCAGCTCCTCTCTCATGCCAGCATTCCTGCCTCGCTCCCTCACTCACTCTCAGATTGTCTATAAAATAATCCTGTTCAACTTGGTGCCCTCTGAAGTTCTTTCCCGCAGTAACTTCCAGCAAAATGAGAAGGAAATGAAGAGAAAGAAAAATGGGCAAGTACAGAAGAGGTTGGTCTGAAATGCATCTAGGTGAGGGGGCTGGCCCCAGACCAGAACTCTGAAGAGAAGTGTCACCAGGCTGAGCCACTAGAAGCCTCCAAGCCAAGGTTGGAGAGCCTTCAGTGTGGTCCTGGAGGGCACTGCTGCCGGATAGCAGGGGCTGGTGAGGAACCTGCCAACACTACAGCCTGCGATCCTGGGTCCCCTGCTCTATGCTTCCAGATGTTCATCTTCCTAAAAAGGATATTGGAGCTGAGTGAGCCAGTTCTCAAAAGGAGTTCTGCACTCCCTCATTCAGCAAATGTTTACCAAACCCTGATATGTCCCAATAATGAGCATATAGTGGGAAATAAAATAACAAAGTTCTGCCTCTTAGAGCTTTCATTCTATCTCATCCTATATCTACTTTGATATTCCATGTTCCATACCAAAGCATCTGCTGACCACAGAAACAGGAGGCAGAAACCGGTAACCAGACCCTGGCCCTCACCAGCTCCTCCCCTTCTCCCCACAAGTACATCCACCTGCTAGAGCACTGAGTGACCGGCCACCACAGGGGAGGGATTCCAGCAGGGAACAGCTCAGATTTTATCAGACTTAGTAATATGAGGGTTTGATACAAGGGACTCAAATGGAGTTGAGCCATGAGTGGGGGGAGTCTCAGACGCTGCTTTTGGTTTCCTTGAAATCAAAGTTAACCTCCAGAAGAGGGGGCATAGATTCCACAGAACTCACCCTCTCACCCCAAGTCTAACCACATTCACCCAGTTGCTTCAGTCACATCGTTATTTCATGCCCAAAGTTCCAGTAGTTTCTCCTCTATCCCAGCCCAACTTCAGGGCAAAACTTGGAGCTGATTCTGGTGTAGTTCTGATGGGCAGGTGGGAGGCAGGGACTGAGGATGGGCTCTCACCTGGAGGATGACACTGTCCGGTTGGTGGAAATTAGGTGAACTCCAGCGGGCACTGGAGTTTTCCTGTGTGGCTGGCCATAAGCCCAGCAGCTTTCGGCCACAGGTCAGGATGCTAAGGAGGACAGAAGGTGGGGTGAGCCAACAAACCTAATGGCTAAGGACATGGTTTTCCTCCTGCTCCCCCATGCAAAAATCTGCCTTTTCTCCTTGAAGCCATCATGCATATCCTCTCTCTCTCATTCTCCCCCTAGCCCATTGCCTTCTTCTCCTTCCAAGTCCCAGAAAAGCCCCCCACTCCCTCAAACTTCCAGGAAGCCTTTCTGAGCTAACCACACCCTGGTCAGAATGACCTGGTGGCAGGGATGCCTTCCTGAGGTACAGAGCTGGACTATATCACTTTTAAGGTCCTTCCGAGGACAAGAACAGAAGATATGTTACCCCGGCATTGCATTTCCATTCCCCTCAACAGTCCTGTGCCACCAGTGCTTCCCAGTAGCTCTTGGTTACATCAACTGTCCTGGTCACTAGTCCTGTGCCTTAGTCTCCTCCACCTGGGCCAAGACCCTCTGGACTCTGCCAGTGAGCCCCTCATGGCCAACCCTCTCTCTGTCCCACTCCTTCCCTTCCAAGGCCAAGAAGCTGCTGCCCTGGGCTCACATACTGCCTGAAGTTGAAGAGCGGAGTAGTGACCCAGCCCAGGGCTTCAGGCGCCCGCCGCTGCTTGTTGGCCTCCGAGGCGCTCCCAGGAGGGGGGATGGGCAGAGCATAGAGAGTGGCACACAGCAGTGTCTCCCGAGGCAGTCGGTTCACCTGCACTGGGAAGCAGATCCTAGGGAGAACCGGAAACCACATCAGGAGGTACCACCCCTGAAGCTTCAAGAGAAAGGAGGCCCAAGAAGTCAAGTTGAGGCTGGGAACTTGGCTTTCCTCTCAGAATACGGATGTGTTCCCTGGGGAAGCCTTCCTACAGAACCAGGACAGTCCCAAACTGCAGGTAAAACCTCCACTGGATGATCTTAGAAGCACATTATGGTGTCTTTGCAGACTCTCAGTGGAGTGAGGCAAACATCCCTGATTTGGGGGCTACCAACGGTGACCGGACAGAACAGAGCCATCTCAGAGTCCAGGTGACTACATGTCCCACACTGTAAGCCATACTCCTTCCCTTGTTTCAGGATTTCTGCAGAGGGCCATCAAGAAGTTGCTTCTTTTGACAATCCTTTTCCAGTTAACAATCCCATCCCTCCCCCACTTCCTGCTACTGAGAACAACCAGGAAGCAGCAGCATGTTCTCTGCCCTCAGTTCACCCACCCCCACAGTCCTCCACCTGTCTGTCCTCACCCTGTCCCCTTTTCTCCTAGCCTCTGGGGCACCAGATTGTTTGTTCTCATCTCAAACATTTTCAAAGCCCAAGGGATAAAGAGGAGAGGCCTCTCGAAGTTCAGGGGTGGAGGGATAGTGAGTGGCGAGAAAGCCATTGGCAGGGCCAGAAGAACCAGGACACACAGCCCTCACCACTACCCAAGCCCAGATGTTCCCTCCCAGGCTCTCCTGCCAGAATCACACCCGGCCACCCACTCAGAGTTCAGGATAAAGAGCTAGGGTGGGGTGAGGTAGAGCTGTAAAAAGAGAGGGAAGGCCCACATTACCTTTGGGGAAGCTGTCCCTGGGCCAAAGTCCACACTGTCACACCCTTCTGGGCAGCCTGGGCCCAGCTTCTATGCCAGAGGGCACAGAGGCAAAGCAGCCACCCCCACTGTTAGCAGTTTCATGATAAAGCAGCCTCCATACTGCCCCTCATTCCTCCAGGGGAATCTCCACCCAAGTGAGGCCCTCCCTCACTCCCTCCCTCCAGCCAGAGACTGGCAGAGCCCTGCTCTGTCCTAGCGGCTTCTACCCTGGGGGGCCCACAGCTATAATTAGGGCCCCTCCATCAGTCAGTGGACATGCCAAGCTGGGGGTTGGCTTGGGTGGCAGAGCGAGGCTGCTGGGCCTATTTTGAGTGTTAGCTGATCCCTGTCCTGCTGCAGCAGGAGAGTATCAGCTGACCCCACGGCAAAGAACAGAGGGAGCTGAGCCTGATCCCGTTTTTTTTCCAGCCTCCTGTCTGGAGGAAAAGGGGAATGAGGAAACTTTCTAACTAAAACCACAACCCCTCAAATCAAACCTTCCATGAACCTTTGCCAGGAGTCAGACAGGATAATGAGTAAGTTAGTTACAACCCCGAACCACCTCCCTGCCTAAGAAACCCCTTCCCTTCTCTCTGCCACCCATTCGTCAAAATCACATCACATAAAAGGGCTGCCTCCTCCAGGAAGGGTTCCTGGGATGCGCTGATTCCAGTCCTGGTTCTGCCACTTACAGCCTTGGGCAACAACTCACTCCTCTGCATTTTGGTTTCCTCATCAGTGAAAAAAGAGAACACAGCTTCACTGTGTGTGATGTGTTCTTTGTGTGTGCACTGCCTATGTGCTTTTTGCTATGTTACTCTGTGGCTACTCTACTGGAAATGGCTACACAGATAACATTTTCATGCACAAATATCCCCACGTATCACAAATCTCCATGTCAGTCACTTGGAACAGAGAAACCGGAACTGAAAGGGCTCCCCCAGCTAAGAATAAAACAAAGAAGAAAGCATTTATCATGTGCTATGTTGTGCCCAAAACTTTACTTTTAATATCCAACTGCTCTCAAACAACCCTATGGGGTAGGCCCTACTACCATGTCCGTTTTGGGGTGAATAACCTGCTCACAACTGCACCTACATGAAGGATGAGAGGAGGACTACACCCAAAGCCTGTGTTCAGAACTTTACACTGTAGTGCCTTCTCTCAAATGCCTTGGTCTTCACAATGAAGGTGCAGAGGTCTCCTGTGGAGCACCTGGATGGGCGGTGCTGAGATGACACCCTCCCTCTACAAGGCTCTAGGAAGGGGACCAGCACGTTGAGACAGAGATCTCAGACAGGGAGCAGAATGAGACCCACAGAAGAGGCAGGCTTAGGGACAGCAGGCAGGCTGCTTCTACACCTCTGATACTATAAGGGAAAAAGGTCTGAGGTCAATTTTGTGGGGTCTGCCTGGGCCAGAGCACTATATAGCACCCTTCCTTTGGCATCAGAAGAAACTGAGACCTGAGAATGCCAAGGGGATGGTGAACACAGGAGCCACTTAATGCAGCCGACCTCGGCCTCCAAGGAGTCTCTCCTGCCCTGACACTTCATTAAAGGACTTTATTCATACCTTTATTGCCCTAAGAATTAAATAAGTGTGAAGATAGGAGGAAGGGCCTGCCTCCCCAGTTCTCCATCTGTAAAGTGACCCCTACCAACATTTCCACAGACTCTCCGTCTACCTCTTTCGGTATCCTTGGCCTCCCCAAGGACCCTTCTTAGTCTCTCTAACCTGAACTCCAAATACTGAAGTAGCAGTTCTGCTCAGATATAGTCAGTCTGGGGAAGTGAACCCGGGGCAGCAAACAAGGGCTTTCGGGCTATCTGGAGTGAGGACAGAGCAGAACACAGAAACACCTGCAACCATCCGTGGGGTGTTCGCCTCCGTTTCCTTCCTGCTTTGCTTGGCTGACGCCTACCTTCCTGGCAGCAAATTAGCGTTGATAGACGGTGATTATTATTATCTTGTGTTTACGGTTTCATATTTATAACTTCTCTCATATCAGTGCCACAACTGTCTCCGAGTTAAACCAATGTCGCCACTTTACAGTTTGAGAAACCGAAGCACAGAGAGGCCAAAGAGAACCTAAGACTAGAAACAAAGCAGAATACAGCCTTCTCTCTGCTCTTTGCTCTAGACAACCTTCCCTCCTCCATCTATAAGACCCGCTCTCTATTCTGTGAAAACTTGGGAAAGAGAAGCCAGTGAAACCTTTTAAGGGACAACATCAAAAGAGCAAATTCTCATTAAAACTAAGGACTAACATGAATATGGTCCTCTGCACTTTACAAAGAACCTTTGTGAATCCTTCGCCCTGGAGTCCCGTAACAGCCTGCGGAGGAGAAAGCATACTCGTCCCCACTTAAGAGTTAGGGAAGTGGAGACTCGAGAAGCTGAACTACGTGTCTGGATGGAGTTGGTGACAGAGCCTGGTGGGCTCCTCCTCTTGAGTCTGGGTGTTCAGGAGCCCGGGAGAAGGGCTTACCACTGGTCCCAGATGATGAGGTGGAAGAGGTACTTGGAGAAGTGAGCCCTTCGGGTCTGCAGGGGGCTGCACAGCTCCTTGCCGCCATGACTGAGGGAGCAGGAGAGGTAGAAGTCTTCGTAGCTACAAGAGAAAGGGAGCAGTCGGGACACTCAGCTCCCAAACTCCGTCTCAGTCACCCAACAAATGCCAAACTGCATTTCCCCTGGTAAAACTCCTCTGGGTCTCTGAGGACCACAACATGGGGTCACAGGGCAGCCAAACCGGATTCGCAGAGGTGTGTGCCGGGAGAAGCACACCTGGATCCCTCTGCCCCATTTAGGCTCCATGCTGAGACATGGATTTCCTTCCTTCTCCGTGGCAAACCAGCCCAACAGCCTTCTCCTCATAGTCAGCGCCAGCCCTTCGGGCGTCCGTGTGCACTTGTGTGCGCATGCGCAGGTGAGCAGGGCGGAGGATGGAAACGCCATATGCTGACATGAATGCCAGCACATGGGGGTCCCTGTGGTTGGTGACAGGTGCCTGACAGAAGAGGTCAGAGAAGGCCCTGGTTTCCCAAGCTGCCTCCTTTGTTCACTGCCAATCGCCCAGAGGAATACATTAAGTAAGGAACAAAGAGAGAAGGGAAAGGGAGGGGGAGGGGGCCCCCTGCGGAAGAGGGAGAGCCAAAGGCCTCTTCCCCCAGGCTTTGGATGCTGGGGAGCTGAGGATTACCAAAAGAATGGGCCTCTCCACACCATCCCACCGCTGCAGGCCCAGGGAGCTCCAGACAAAGGGTCATCTCCCACCTCCCCACTCCCTCCCATCATGCGACTGCAGGGGACTACAGTTATTGGCTGAGGGGCATGCACTGGATCTGGGAAGCCTGGCCATCTGTCACCTGTCTTCACAGGCTGGCCTTGGATGGGAGGGGGCAGGGATGCCGATGCAGCCAGCTCTGAGAGGGAATGGCAGATCTGCCCTCTTCTCCATCTCTTTAGGGGGCTTTCTCTCTCCTCCAGCCCATGTTCCCCTCAGGCACTCAGCTCTCTCCCTCAGCCACCATGCACCATGATGCCACAGATCCAAAACTGCCATCTGAAAGTCAAACTCTGCTCCTTCCTAGAGGCCATCAGCCCTGGGCTCACCTGGTAGCCCAGGTGATGGGGATGCGGTGGGTGGCATAGACGGTGAAGGCCAGGCGCCTGGAGAAATGGCAGGCCTCCTGTACCAGATTATGCTTATGGCTCCCATGCACTGCTGTCTGGAAGTCTGCATTGAATGTGCTGCAATACAGCTCCACTAGGTCCAAGATGGCAGCTGTCAAGGCTTCCACGACCTTCTCTGTGAAAGGGAGGGGTCAGAAGGAAAAGTCATGAGGCCTAAACAAGCCCCATCTTGTTGCCATGGTGCTGGCTAGGATGGGATACTCTAGGAAATTGTCCCCAAATGCCAGCCGGTTTTCTAATAGCTGTGACAAAGTTCACCCATCTGTGGTAGAATGTGAAAAAAATAGGAGCATGTCATGAGTTTCTCATAAAATGATGTATTCAATTTTAAATGTCCTTATTTTTATGTATTGCAACTTTAATGTTAAATGTCCTTTCTTTTAGGAAATAGTGGGAATCAGTTAAGTTTTCTTGGCAAAATATAAGCTGACAATTTCTATGTTAATCCCCAAAATAATACTTTTTGGGACACTTTATTGGTCCATGAAACCCAAAAGACTGGGAATCGCTGACCCCAAATCCCAGAGATATGGGCTTTATAGGCCAAAGTTCTGCTTAAAAGACTCAGGGAAAATCCTAGCAAAAAAGTCTTTATCACCTTCTCCCCAGGCCTACCCTAACTTGGAAACGCAAGGATTGTGAGCAGCCGGGAGAATAATCACGACCTTCCCAAGGGAGAGTTTTCCCATCTGGAACCCAGGGCTAACTTTGCCTCACCACTCCCACCCTCACACTTACACCACCTCATCATCATCTCCCAGGGACACCACAGGAATAACTAGTAAAAATAATGGGAAAACATTTTGTGGAAAGAAATGTGCTTTCCAGCTGTGTCCATGCCTCATATAGGAAAACACACACAGAGGCAGACCTGGACCCATCAATCAAGGGGGCCAGCGAGAAAAAGGAATCTGGGCAGAGTCCACAGTTTGCAGCTGCCCCTACTGGATAAAGATGGAGAGCAGTTCCCTTACCTCGGTTTTCCCTCACAGCCAAGACGGTAGGGTCCTATTGGGGAAAAATGAGAGGGAGGGGAGCTTCAGGGCCACAGCCTTTCCTGTCACAGCTAGAAGAGAGGTTTTTCACAGCTGCGCTCATCTGGACCAGACTGGACTGAAGTTTGAGGAACAGAGATTCCCCAGGGAGGACGGAGTAATGGTTTGTACCAGATTTGCGTGATCAGAGTGAGCCAGGCCAAGGGTAAAATCATCGTGTCCACCCAGATGGGACAGTCCAACCCTCAGGCCACTCCACTGCAGACCAAGCCCCTGTCATGTCGGCCCTGTCTGCACAGCACACAGCTCCCACTGGCTCAGGGAGATTTTGGTTTTCCGTCCTGGTGGGTTTGCACACTGCCAGGCAATGCCTCAGTGACTGTGAGTAAAGCCTTTGAGAGCCTGGGCTCCCAGCAATCAGTCCCAGGGGGCAGACCCTAGCCCACCCTCATTGTCAGGAAGTGGGGACACACTCTTCCATTTCCCAAGAACTCTTGTGGTTAAACTGTTCAAACACACAAGATGGAGGTGGAGAGGAGAGCCTTTTGGTAGCTGAATAGCTGATTACCCGGCACCTATGCACATCCTCTCCTCCCCTTCCCCCATGGTAGCACTCTGGGCCCTGTTACCTTCTGAATTTTAGGCTGCACGCGGGAGGGGCAGGGGGGCAGCTGGTTGAGGGCATTGGTGATCTCGGGGGTTTCCACGGCGGCCAGGGCGTTGCAGATGGCCTTAACGGACTGGACCACTCTGTCAGCCTTCAGTGGGAAGTCCCCCTGTGAGAGGGACACAGGGAGGCTGGCAGGCTAGTTCTCTCATGACCCCCAGGAGCAACTAGTGGAATCCATGCTTTATTTTCAAATGTCCATCAGCAGCAAATAATCGCTCCTACTGAATTAAAGGAGACACACCCACATTCCCCAGTTCTCTCAGCCATCTCTCCAAGCTGCCTCTTACTCCCAGCTGCAGTCTACTTAAACTATTCAAACACACGCAAAGTTTCCCGTAGGGACATGCAGTTTTAATAAAATCAGCCCATAGGGAATAGCAAGGAGGCTGAAGAGACCACACTGAGCCCTACTTGCCCATGCAGCCTTATTTCTCACACTACCACCTAGAATTTCCAGACAGATCTTTCCTCAGTACAATGGACATGCCACACCCACTTGGTCCCCCCTGCACTTAGGCTCCTGCAGGTTTCTCATTTGGAATTCCCTCACCAGTCCTGCCCCGATTACCTATACATATTCATGTCATGGACCAGCTAAAAGTCAACCTCCGTCCCAAAGCCTTCCCTGGCTAGTCCCCCTATCTACCCCCCTCCAAGAGACCTTAATTAACTCATTACACCCTGTTCTATCTCCTGATAGCTTTGTTACTGTTCCATTTTTCTACTGGGAACACAACAGCCCTAAAAGCTAAGACAATTCTTATGCCACTCTGTCCAGAGCAGACACTAACATAGGGCTAGACTAGCGCAGAAAAGGTGTTCAAAGAACTCCCCCGCTCATCACAGGAAGTGGTCAGGCAGAGGCTGCTAGAGAAGGGATTCAGGTAGTGGGAAGAGGGTTAAACTAGATATAATGCTGAACTCCCCAAAAGGGAAGAGAGTCCATGAACAGTACTGACTGGATCAGTGAAACAGATTGTTTCTGAAGACCCCAATCTGATTTTCTTTAGCTTCAAGACATTTGGGGCAAATGTTTATTCTTATGGTTTTGAGGTTTCAAACTCCAAGAGAAGAGAGTCCTGGTCCTTTCCTGCCTCTGGGAGCCTCCACCTCCTGATGGTTTTCCGCTTGTGACACCAGAACCACAGAACCTCTCAGACCAGAGGTTTCTGGGCATTCGTTGCTCACAAGACACACCCAGAGCACATTCAAGTACACCAGCGGGGGTGACAAACCCATGTGTCTTAGCTTTGCAGATGCCCTACTCCAGAGACAGGGACGGGCATGGTTCCTGACCTGCTTCTACAGAGGAGCAGGACCCCTCCCCACACATGTGCCAGCTTCCCAACAGCCAACGGTCTCCGTTTGCCCAGGACTCGGGGAAATGAAAAAAGTACTCTCCTGACACATCTTCAGTGTCTACTCCATATCCCTTCTAGGGCTGGCTAATCCCGGGAGGACTGGGGGAGAGGAGGGAAGGAGCTTTGGGCAGCTGGGCCTGCCCCAGGATCTGTACTCACATCAGCCAGCAGGAAGGCATCCACCTCATTGTGGTAAGTGTCGAAAAGAAGACTCAGGGCCTGCCTGGGGAGTTGGGGGCAGGGAAAAGTCATAAGAGAGGTCAGGACAGACCCTGTGTGCTGGGAGACCCATTTTCTCCCTCCCTCTCGACAGCTGAGGAATCTAATTCTGGTTTAAAGGCATTCCCACTCTTTCCATATGTCCCATGAAGACTTTTGAAGACTTAAGGACAGTGAGTCCATTCTATTTTGCCACCTCTCACCTGGAAAATGATGCCAAAGCACCATAGGGAAGCGATGTAACACACCTGGAGCGGGCATCTTCCCCTTGAGACTCTTGGGCCCCACCCCCAAGACCCGTGAAAAGCCCTGGACCTGGCAGAAAGGTAAGCAAGGGTATCTACTGGGGTCCTCTCAGACTTTCTGCTTGGCCCACATCCAAGATGGTGCCTATTCTCACCTGCTGATGGTCTGTTTGACTGGCCTCTCCTGCAGATGGACGAGGTAGTTCAAAGTGGAGGGGCTCTGGTCATCGTTCACCTGTGTAAGAAGTGCCCTATTCAGGGAGGAGTGGTGTCTTCATCTCAGCCTAGCACTCCACCCCTGCCCCACTCCCAATGAACCTGTTCCATTTCACTCTCTGCCACCCCATCTCCCCTACACGAACCGTCCGGGCCAGGTCACTGCGTACAGCTTTTTGCTCCATCAGCTGTAGCCGAATGTCAATGTCAAACTTGCGGCAGTATTGAATGTACTCATGGCTGCCCAGGGCGTGCTTGCTGGTGGGACAGGAGGACAAGATTATTAGCATCCTGAGGACTCCATGGGAAGGGAGATGTAGACCTGAGCCTTGGAGAGAAAGAAACAGAAAGAAGGGGAGGTACCAGGGATGGTACCTGTGTTGCGGCCCCGACCTTGGCTCCTAGAAAATGTCATGGTAGAGCCACTTAACATACTGAACCCTTGGTCTGTAAAAATATTGACTTTCCCAGTTATTTATTACCTATATTGTTATCGTCAGTTTACTCCAGGCTGGAATTTCTGGTGGGGTGGGGAACAGAGGGACCACTCGGGGGGCAGTGTTTAAACCCCACTCCCTTGGCTTTGGGACATAGGACATGCTGGAAGTTGGCCTGTGCTCGAGATTGAGCATAGAGCTCAGCAAGTGACTTAGGACCCCACTGTTTATTACCAGCTGGGGTGCCGGGATCAACCAAGCAAAACACCCAGCAAGATTCCAGATCTATTATCCCGAAGCCCATCAAAGGTTCCTCCTCCCCTCCCTCCGTGGGTCCTGCCTGATTGTGAATAACTATATAAATATCCATGGACTTCCTGACAGACATCTGCCTCATGCCATTCCTGTTGCTGATGCGACAACATGTGAGACACTACCCCAGCCCCAAAAGTCTCAGAGAAGAGGAGCCTAGGGAGTCCCTCCATGATGCAGCATTTTCCTCCCTACCAAATCACACCTCAGTCCAAAAGGAAACCCAGAAGAGGGGCAGAGTGAGTCCCGCCTGTAGGCCAACACTGCGGGCCTGGGTTGGGTCCCAGCAGCTGGGAAACAGAAGCCGGAAAGGGACTTCCTTCCTCAGCGGAGCTGGGAGTCTAGGCCAGCAATGGAGAGGAGAGAGGAGAAAAGGGAAGGGGT
Organism: Cynopterus sphinx; assembly: GCA_030015415.1. Taxonomy (NCBI): domain Eukaryota; kingdom Metazoa; phylum Chordata; class Mammalia; order Chiroptera; family Pteropodidae; genus Cynopterus; species Cynopterus sphinx. Next base: position 19,651,395 of record CM057392.1, on the reverse strand, counting down.
GTGTGCAGAGCCGACAGAGGTTTCCTGGGCCCAAGGCCAGTCGGGGTCCAGCTAGGACTTAAGTGGGGGTTTCTCCACATCCTGAGGCTCCAAGCCTCTGATCTAGGCCCCAACCTGCTAAGTCTGAGCTGCAGCCAAAACCTGGGGCTAAAGAGGCTGGGCTGGGGGGCTGGTCTGGTGGGAGCGCCCTGGAAGGAAGGAAGAGTGTGGCGGGAGTGGGGGAGGAGGCAGGAAACCCAACCCTCCCCCAGGACTGTCTCGGGGTTCTTATCTGAGAGCAGCCTGCATCCTGGACCTGCCATTCTCCCTTGCATCAGCTCCTCCTGCTAGACAGGGTGGGAAACCACAGGGCTTCCTTGAGAGTTAGCAGCTTTCTGAAACCCCCAGAGGGTCCTTTCCATCCCACCCAAGGCAGCTGTCTTGTGCTCAGGAGTTTGGACTTTTCTGTTGATGGGAGGGAGGAGAAGAATCTGGGCAGGGGAAGGGGGCTCCTAGACAAGTGTGATGGACACGGGCTCCTGGGGACTTGCTTGACCTTCTCTGTGGAAGGATTTCCTGTGTGTGCGTTCAGGTTAGAGTTGAGGACCCCAGGACCATCGAACCTGTTCCAGCTCACCCTGAGCACTCCTCCTGGGTCTTGGAAGGAAGTCAGAACCTTATCTACCATCTCTGGACTTGGGCGCTCAAGGGCTAGGGGACTGTCAAGGGAAATGACAGTATCCATACAATCCAATCCCCATGAATTCCTCTCTTTGGACTAGTCCTTCCCTGCTAATATTTACTGATTGTTCATTTAATCCTCATTATATCTTAGAGAAGAAACTGAAGGTCATGGTTTCACAACTAGTAAGTGACAAGCCAGAACCCAAACCAGCCATATGGTATGACCTACTTTTTGCCCTTTGTTCTCTTACGACAGTGGCAGGATACCTGGGAAGCTCTCTGCCAGGAGACCCTGCTCTAGAACCGCTCTCATTCCTGTAAGAGGAAGGAAGGACACACAGAAACTTCTGAACGGCTCTCCCTGGAGTTGTGCTGTGTGGGGCCCCACAGCTTTCCTTTCTCAGCTGAGGGCACAGAGGCCCTCAGCATCCCTCGGGTTAAGAAAACCAGCTGAGAACCGCTCTAGCCATAGATCAACCATCCTGCATCCACATCTGATGTAAGAGAACGGGCAAGTGGTGGAACTTATAGGCTCTCCTAAGGAACTATGACACAGCCTCTCCTTTCCCAGGGCAGCAGAAAACCAGAAGACTGGGGAAGGGAGCAGCTCTCTTTTCTTACCTGTTGCCTCTGGCTGATTCCACAGCCTGCCACCCAGCTGTACCACCTGAGCAGTGTAATCCCCCCTCCAGCCAGCTCTCCAGAGCCCCCAGACAGCGGAAAGGAGATTACTGCCACTGGTCCACACCTGACTGTCCAGGGAGGCTGCTTGCTGCAGAGGGCACTGGATGTAGAGATGCTTGCAGCAAGCCTTTGGTGAAGAAGATAACCAACTGCATATGCCAGTGGGGAAAGGCTTAATGGCAGGGGAAGAGTGAGCAACTGGAATATTTCCCCTGATTCCACTGGGCCCTTCAACCCAGTCCTCCTTCTGCCCCTCGCCATAAGGGCACCTCGCCATAATCTAGGGCAGGAGGAAAACCCCACACAGCCCCCCTGCCACCCCATACACATCTCCCCACATGCAGAAGTCTGCAAGCAGATATGACCTAGTATGCCTAATTCCAGCTCCAGGCTCTTTCCACAATTTTGGCTCAGGAAGCTGGCCAACCCTGCTGGAAGATGGAGCTCCTGGGGAAAGTGCGACGTGGCTGAGAATGTGCCCAGAAAGCAGGAGTCCTGCCTGTCGGATTATGGGAGAGCTGCCAGCCCCAGGCCTGGAGCCCAGCACCTCCCCTAGGAAGCCCCTGACAATCCTACTACCCAGAAGGCAGTGCCAATTCCTACCCCGCCTGTCCCCACCAGTTCACTCACTTCTGCAGGAATTCCTCCAGCCCACAGGGCTTCAGCACAAAGTCACTAACATCCACATCCCTTAGCTCATCTCTGGTGTAGCACAGCGTCTGGTAGATGAGCAAGTCCACAGTGGAGGAGCCTGTAAGAAGGGGTGCAACAGAGAGGCAATGTGGGGACACTGAGGAAGGCAGGGCTCACAGTCGATCCTGATCCCCCATTCCTGGCTAAGCATGCCCCAGCTTTGTCACCAACCAGAAAGAGCAGTTGGAGGGCAGAGGAAGTGACCATGGACCTAAGAAGCTGGTTCTAGAGCCAGTCTCTCAAAGGAGCCTCCTTATTGGCCCTCATCTGGGCCACAAGGCGAGGTGGAAACTGAGGCCAAAGAATCTCACCCCACCTCCAAGGAGAATCACCCCACCTCCTTCACTAACTTACAGTTGCAGGTAAAAGTGAGTGGTTCCTGCAGGCTGTCACACAGCACTGTCACCTTCAGGTTGACCTCATCCCCAAGGTGCTCTGGGCTCGGGGTGACAGCACTCCAGACATTTCCGGTGAGAAAGTAGTCTTGGATATCAGAGCCAGATCGAAGGCTGTGCATGGAGAGAAGAAGAAAGATCCCTGCTCTACCTTCAGAAGAGAGCAGTGGAGAACAGGCCTGATTCCCACCCTGCGGCCCAAGGGGCCCTGTCCCCTCTCAGTAGGGCCCTCCGCATCTACAAATCAGGATGAAGGCTGTGGGGAAGCAGCTCTGGGAAATCATGTTCTTGACACATTTGCTACAGTTGCAAAATGTTCCCCAAGCAGTGAACCAGTAGGGATAGCTCCAAAATGACAAAACTTTCCATGCTAAGTACAATGGAAAATTCTTCTGAATCCACTTCCTTTCTTTTTTAGCTCCAGATAACACTCTTATCTCCATCTGGGGTGCACCTGCTCCTAAGGGCAACTGAGCCTGAAGTGATGAGGTAATTTGACTGTTAGGTGGAGGTTTTATGAATTTTGTAAAAAATATGAAACTTCTAAGATTTCATAAAGTCCACAAACAACCGTTGTAGGAAGCATCCCCTAATTCTGAACTGAAGTTTATTAAATGTGGCTCTTCTGCCTTCCTAGAAAAAGGGAGGTGACCCCTCCTCCCCAGCCCCACAACCCTCTATGACCCCCGTCCTTTAACTCTTACATATCCAGCATGTGGCAAAATGCAGCAACTTCCTCATCTCTCTCCTCTGAGACCTCAAACAACTCGTGGCCATTGGCGACGGTGTGGGGCCGCGAGCCCGCCTTTAAGAGAAGAGCAGCTGACTCAGTGCCTTTTCCCTCACAGCAACCTCTTCCCACTGCTCCCCAAACGAAACTATTAAACTCTGGGTGGAAAGACTTTCTAGGCATTCAACATTCGGAGAAAGGAGACCAAGAAAATATGGGAAATGCGGAAATATATTTATCTGCTATCCTAGAAGACCAAGAGCCAAGTTGAAAGAGAAAACTTGAAGCTTTGGCTGAGTCTGGAAGCCTGGGTGGGATGGACGAGAGTATGGCCAAACCTCCTTCCCAAGGGAACAGTGTCTAAGTTCAGCGAAGCAGGTTATAAACACAGCACTGCTGGGCCACTGGCTGGCTTTTAGCGGGTGCTCCCAGAAGCTGGCGGGGAGGTGAGCAGGCAGCTGTTTGTCCTGCTCCACCATGGAGGCCAGGGCAAGTGGACTGCCCAAACAGTCCCCAGGGGAGCTGGGCCCTGGGCAAAAGCCTCAACATCCACAGCAAGCCCCAGGGACCCAAAGCAGAGAAAAACCAAGACCGTTTACATGGAGACAATGACAGATACACATGCCTTCTCAGTCAAAGCTATTTGAGGTCGGAACAGCTCTCTGGGCTGGAGAGAACTTGCTAGAAGGCTTAGCTTCTCCTGTTTCCAAGTCTTTGGGTTCTAAATAGCCACAAAGTCAGGGAGCCTGCCTGAGCCCCAGTTCCTGCCCACGAACACATGTGTGGTGGTGGGGATTCTCTCCAACAAGACCTCAAACTGTCTCCCATAGTCCAAGCATTGCTTTCACTCACCCCTGAAGAGTGCTAAAGAAGTCCTCTGGCTAGGCCTGCCTCCCAGCCCCCAGGAGCAGAGCAGGAAGTAGGGGAGCTGGGGCATGACAGGTTTCTGCCTGGTGGGCCTGCCCAGAGCCACCAGGGGAGGGCCCCCCAGGGAAATGAAGCCGCAGCCGTGATGGCGTGCTGGCAGCCAGTGCCAACAGCTGCTTCTGGGGAGCCCAAAGCTTAGGTCTACACACACAGCAGTGCCTCACCTCTCATCCTCCCTCTGGCTATTCTCATGTCCTCCCTCCCCTTGAGCAGATGGCAGCACTGAGCTCCTCATTTGAATATCCAGTGTTTCCTCTGAGTGACCCTCTCCCATTAGCCTTGCTCCCCTGGGTAGCAGGGAGGGGAGGGAGGCAGTGGGGGCAGTTGACATGTGAGGCCCTGGCCCTGCCAAGTTTGTGCCTGTGTCCCAGTCAAAACAATAGTACCACTGTCAGCAATTAACCCACAAAAGCAAGGGTGAGAGCCACAGAGCAACAGAGAGGGAGCAACAGAAAGAGAAAGAGACAGAGAGAGGAGGGGAAGGCAAGGGGGAGGGAGAGAGAACAGAGTAGCTACTGAAAGGCCATTTTCATGCCCTTTTAGTACCACTCCCTGGTTCCGTAGGAAAACAAAAGCCACTTACGTTCGCCCTGCTGGAAGGCCCTGGTGGCATCACCCGGTGCTGACTGGGGGAGTCTGCCGTGCAGGGGCTGGCAGCGGGGGTACCAAGCTGGCATTTGGAGCCAATCATTTCCAGAGTTGGCTCCGCAGGTCTGGGATAAGGAGGGTCCCTCCGGCTGGAAGCCCGGCGAAGGCGAGGTGGGGGAATAGGCCGAAGGCCCGAGGGGTCCCCCTGCCCAGTGGGGTGGGCCCCTGCACTGAGCTGAGCTGGAGAAGACCAAGGCCGCATTTCCCCACTAAGAATGGGCAAGAGCTTTTTGTGCTTTGCCCTAGCTTCTTCAAGGAGACTCTGGACAGAGCTCCCTCTCAGAACTCTGATGACACACAGGGGTTGGGGGAAGGGGAAGGGAGTGGGGGGACGGGTAGAGGGAACCACAGAAGTGACTACCTACCAGGGTGGCAGGACCTAGGAAGCAGGCCCAGCCTTGTGCGAGGAACTCAGAGCTGGGAATAGGACTCTGCCTGTCCCTATAAATAGCGGGAACAGCCCCACCTCTCAGAGCAGGGCCTTTAAAAATCCCTGAGCTCTACAGCTGTGACTTATCCCAGGAGCCGATGCTGCTTTTCAAGGGCTCTCTTAGCAGAGGCACAGGAAGGAAGGACCACGTGGCTTTTTCAGAGTTGTGAAGGATCCCAATTGCTGGGACACAAGGTAGGAAAGCCCCAGTGTGCCTTAGACAATGAAAAAGAGGAAACAGGGATGAGGTGGAACACTGTTCCTACAGAAGTCATCAGCCATGGAAGGTGGGGGGCGGGGGGAACTTCTTCTAGGGCCATGGCTCCCAGGGCCCCAGGGGAAACATAAAGCAGTCTCCAGGTCCCACCCACGGAGATGCTGCTGGCACTTTTTAAACCAGAAGAAAAAGATTAAAGCTGCCCTCGAACCCATATGGTGCTTCTTTGTAAATATCTTGCTATTTTATATTGTGTACTGTTAAAACTAAAATCATTATTATTATTATCATACTGCATTTTTTTTCTAAATATTTCAATGTGAAGAGATGACTGTAACGATGGGTGCAGAACAATATGAAGGCACTTAATGGTGATGCACTGTATTCTTAAAACTGGTTAAGATGGTAAATTTAATGTTATGTATATTTTACCACAATAGAAGAGAGACAGATAGAGGTAGAGAGACAGGGAGAGAGAGAACAGGAACTATATACAGAGACACAGAGAGGTAGACAGAGAGAGAGGGCAGAGAGAGACAGAGGGAGAAAGACAGAAGGAAAGAGACAGAAAGAGAGACTCACAGAGAGCGAGAGAGAGAGTGAGAACAAGCCAGTTTTGAAATGAGAGAGACCAACAGTCCTTGGACCGACACACAGGGTTTCTGGGGGGTCTGGACCAGGGTCTGGTGTCCAATGAGCACCAAACAACAGTTCAAGTGAGGACTGAGCCCCATCACCACGCAGCATTTTTGGCAGAGCAGAAAGTCAGAAAGCAGAAGCAACATGTTCCAGTCCATAGGCCATTCGGCCAGAGTCAACAATGAGTGCCATGACCCCAGTTCACCCCTCACGTCATTAAGCAGGTACACAATAGGAACTGGGATCCTAAAACATTCACCCGCAGAAGATACACAAAATACACAAGATATACAAAACTCATCCCTAGAAATGAGCCACGTCTCTAGGTGTCCCTTTTCCTCTCCCCCAGGGGCCCAATGACAGAAGCAGAGGGGAAGAAAGGACTATAAGGATGAGTATGTAGCAGATCTGAAACAACAAAGAAGAGGGACTATTCTAGTTCTGAATGACATGAGGAAAGGAGTACATAAAAAATACAATAGGGCCCTCACCGACGCAGCAGAGATCCGGTGGTTCTTGCCAGGTGTCCCACATTTTCGGTTGGCGTAGCGGGAGGTATAGGTGCGGGGGGGCACCTGAGGAGGCATGGTCTTGCTCCGGGCCACAGGTTTTCCAGGAGCATCCTTCCCCAAATCCAGGGTCCCCCGGCCCTCCTTCCAGCTCCTGGTGGCATCCTGCAACATCTCTGCATCATAGGTTGACTTCAAGTTGAGCCGTGTAATCGCATCATTGATACCATCATAGTCCACAGAGCCCAGTAGGCATCCCGTGACCCCACCTCCTGGCTCCTCTTCTAGGATCTGATGCCCTAGCAACTTTCCTGGAGGCTGTTTGACCAAAGAAAATGTGTTGATGTCACTGGGCTGGGAGATCTTAGAGGACGAGGGGGATCCCTTTCTGGGAGGCAGGGGAGGGGTATCCCAGATAGAGACTCTGGGAGGCAGAGGAGGTGGGGACAGCTTCTTAGAAGAGCCATCTATATCTTCTGGTCCTGGAGACAAAGAGAGCCCTCCATTTGAACCATCAAAAATGTAGAGATAGTCTCCAGCTGGGGAGCCTTTGGACCAGGGATCTGGGCCAGGCTGGGAACCCTGGGAGGTAGAGTGGTTGGGCAGCCCTTCCTGTGGGGAGAGTGAGTTGTAATTGAGGGTAGGATCAGAGCCAGAAAGACCGCGTAAGAGCTTGAGGTCCTTCTGCCTTCCGGCCGACTTGCTGTAGAAGTCCAGGACTGGCTCATCCCAGCTGATGAGAGCAGGGTCTGCGTTCTGCTTGGTTCTACTTTCCTCCTTATCATGCCGGAGCTGAGACAGAGCATCATACTCCATCTGCAGGGCTTCCGCCATGGCCAGCTCTTTGCGGCTGATGCCCACCGACTCCAGGGACTTCCAGTGTTCCCCATTGCCTTGAGTTGAAGACATGGTGAGGATGGGGACGGAGGAAACAAGGAAGTCTTCTACTTCCTTCCAGTGTCAGGTCTGCAGGGTTGTGGCATGGTGTCTGGGCATCTGCAGGTGAGAGGTAAAAATATCATTCAGTCACAAAGAGATGTATTAATAATCTGACTTAGGTGACATCATCTGGGCCACTGCCTATTTCTTGAGTGTCTATAACAGATGAAAAGAAGTAGAAAGATGGAGAAAAAAAGAGATACCAAGACAACTTTACTGATCTATCTATTACAGCCATCTACCCTTCCATTCATCTACAGAGGGCTCCACCTCTGGGTCCCTAACTCCAATCCTCATCTCTCTCACACACATCCTGAGGAAAGAAGGAAGCACCTGGCATCAGCTAAGAGGAGAAGACAGAAACAAGGGCCCTTCAGTCAGTTTAGAGAGGACAGCTCTCAGACACTGCTGGTGGGAAATGTGAAATGGTACAACCACTTTGGAACACAGGCAGCTTCTTGAAAAGGTACATATCCACCTACCACATGACTCAACTGGCATGCTCCTACTTACTTACCCAAGAAAATGAAAGCACCTGTTCACACAAAGATCTGTACATGAATATTCATAGCAGCCTTGTGTATAATATCTAAAAACCAGAAACAATCCAAATGTCCAGCAACAGGTGAACAGATGAATAATATGTGATATGTCCCCACAACTGAATACTACTCAGCAAAAAAGGAATGAATTACTGACACATGCAATTACACGATGAATCTCAAAATACCTACGCTGAGTAAAAGAAGCCAGGCAAAAGAGCAGAGTATATGAGATTCCATTTAGATAAAATTCTGAAAAATGAAATGAAAACTAATCTACATTGACAAAAAGCAGATCTGAGAAGGGATAAAAAGAAGGATGGATTACAAAGGAGTGGAAGGAAACTCAGGGATGACAAACATCTAGATTGTGGTAATGATTTCACAGGTATACACGTAAGTCAAGACATCAAATTGTATACTTTTAATATGTACAGTTTATTGTATGTTAATTATACCTCAATAAAATGATAAGTGAAAAGTATAACATAGCTCTACGAAACACACCTTATAATTACTCAGACTACACAAGGATCCTCCCAAAATACACCAGTAAGAGCAATTAAACAAAGCTTGCCAACAGGTGAGACTGGAGTGCCTGACGAATTACAGTGTGCCAAAATAGAACAACGTATAACGAAACCAATTTCACCACAGGCTAGTTGGTATAAACAAAAGTTCCTAGGGCATATTTCTGGTCAAGACATCATCACCATACTTTGAGGTAAAGACCTCAAACACTTCTAATATTAATCATTAATTATACATGTGAGCTGCTGTGAGCTATCCATCCATTAAAAAAAGATGAATGGAAACAAGTGAGATAATCATTTTCTAACCCACTTATTCCACTTCAGGATCGTGGATGACCAGTGCCTCTCCCAGCAGCTCGGGGCGAAATGTGGGACCCCACGCGGGACAGGATGCCCTGCCACTGCATCAAACTCACACCGACATCCCCTCAGACGGGGCCACGCAGGCATGGTGATTCGCCTAACAGGCACAGCTCTGAATGTGGAAGGAAACCAGAGAAAACCCACGCAACACGGAGGGAACGTGCAAACTCCACACAGACGGCAGCCTCGGCTGGGAATAGATTTTACTTTTTCATCAACATTATAACGAATGATGTTATTTGAGGACTTGCTGCATGTGTGTGTTTCGGATCAGCTTGGGGGAGGTGAATGTGAAGCAGTCACCTCTGATCCTTACTGCCAGCAGCCGAGAAGTTCGTGATTTAATAAAATTATCAAAATTTGTACATTCCATTGTACTGCTTTATCCTCAGGGAGCAAATATATGAAGTATGTTCTTCCTCCTTATTAGAAAGTTGAAAACAACAATAGGAAAAAGGTTCATAGATTCTTGGGTGGCAAGTTCCATCAGATCCAAAATGAGTTAGAACAAGGGTAAGGTGTGCACCCCCCAAAACCCCCAAACCCAGTTCCTCTGTCAGGCACAGGCACAGAACCGTGAAGGGCCAAGGCTGGCTCAGTGAATTTTAGGAAGAAGCATCTCAAAGACCCATTAGCCCACACCCGGACTCAGGGTACATGAAGCACTCTGCTGATTCCTCTGCCAGTTGACTTTCTCCACCCTTATTTTTCATCTACGAGGTGGTCTTGCTATTTGAAATGCAAAGGAATTGAATGAGCATACCCAGAACTTAGCTGCCCAGAGATGGAAAACTGGTCTCCCAAAAAAGGAGATAGGAGACACTAGATAAATGCCTCAAGCTGAACTGACCTTAAGCCTTTCAATCCAGAGAATGCTGTGGATTTTCAGCCCTGAGCTGGGACAAGCAGAGTCTAAGAGCTGCCTTAACCAGACACCATTTGTGAAGAAGAAAACTGAGGCAAATGAAAAGAATCTCTCGCAGCACCGTGCCTCTCTCCCTCACTAACTTATCCACACTTCCACTCAGCCTTTCTTTCTTCCTCTGGTCTCAGGGGAAGCTGAGGTACGACTCTCATGTTCTTGCCTCATCTACTGGGTCTGTCAGGATGATGCTCCATGAATTCTCCCTTCCCTGTATCTTTACCTCTTCTCCTTAACTGGGTCTCTCTCTTCAGCACATAAACATGTTCAAGCTTCTCTTAGCCTTTAAAAGGAAGAAAAGGAGAAGGAGGAGGAGGAGGAGGAGGAGGAGGAGGAGGAGGAGGAGGAGGAGGAGGAGGAGATGGAGGAGGAGGAGGAGGAGGAGGAGGAGGAGATGGAGGAGGAGGAGGAGGAGGAGGAGGAGGAGGAAGACGACGATGACGAAGAAGAAAATCCCCTACACCTTGAGCACTCTCCCTTGACTACTTAACCTCCAGCTAATGCTCTCTCTGTTCTTCCTTTCTTGCCCAGCCAGCTTCCCATCCCTCCCTTCCCATAACTTTTCAACGTGCTGTCTCCTGGCTTCTGCCCCCAACATTCCTCGAAAACTGCCCCAGCAACAATGCCCAGTTCTGTAGTCAGTGGACACGGCTCTACATCCGGCTCTACAGACCATTCCCTTCTTCCTTACACTCTCCACCTGCTGGCTTCTGTGACCCCGTTTTGTTGCTGTTGTTGTTCACCAACTTCTCTGATCTCCTCTTCTTCTGTCCACCCCTGAAATGTTGGTGTGGGTTCAGGATTCCACCCTGAGTCCACTGTTCACACAACACCCTCTGCTTGGGCAACTGCATCTGTTCTATCTCCTCACTCCACTCACGTGTTGATGATTCCAAATGTGCAGCCCCCTCAGGTTTATGTGCCCACCCATGTCTCAAACCCAAAGTATTCCAAACTGAACTATCACCTCCTTCTTTCCCCCCAGCACCGTCTCCTCCCTCCTGGTTCTCACGGTGGCACCATCCAGTCACCCAAGTTAGAAACCCTATGGTCGTCCTGGTCGCCCTGGATTCCTCCTTCCTTTCGCCCCAGATCCAACCATTGAAGTCTACCGACTTTTCCTCTTTGATACTTTCCAAACCTAGTCCTTCCTTCTAGCCTAACTGCTGCTTTCCTAATTAAACCCTTATCTTCTCGCACGGCTATTACAACAGCTTCTAACAGTGCTTCCTCCTACTAATCTTTCCGTCTTTAAGGCTTTCTCCCCAGAGCAGCCAGAGGGTCTTTCTAAAGTGTACATCTGATCATCTCACCCCAGCTTAAACCCCTTCAGAGGGTCTCTATTAGATTCCTTTACAAGGCCTTTATCATGCCCGCATCTCCCTCTCCTCTCCAACCACTCATTACCATGTATTTGATACCTTTGTAATTTTGTTCCTTCTCCTGGGCATGTCCTTCCCAACACTATGCCAATGTGACTCCAACTCAGCCTTCTAAGCCTGTTCAGACACCACGTCCTTCGGAAAGCCTTTCATTGAACCCCCACATTGAACTAAGGGCCCTTTCTTTATGCTCCCAGTAGTAACCTATTCATATCTCAAACATAGCCTTTAAATATTTTATTCAAAATTAAATGTTGGATCCATCACTCCCATTAAGCTCCTCAAGTTTCAAATTCACCTCATTTTCAGTGAGAAAGATGTACGTGAACTGGGACATAGGTGGTGAGAAATTTTGTACATGGAGATGGGCGATCAGAATGCAAATAGTGTCCTTCCTTGGGGTCCTTCAAACACAGGACTAGGTTTCAACTAACAGGCTGGGTTTGGCCTGTATAAAGGCAGGTGGGTGGATGCACAAGCCCACTGAGTGCCTGCCAGTTCTGGGAGTCTTTGATTCTGACCTACTGAATTCCTTTAGGAAAATTCCTCAGAGGACTCCAAAGTCAAACCCCACCTAAAGCTAAGCTGCTCCTTAGCCCTGGGAGAAAATAAAAGAAAGGCCCAGAGACCTTCCAGCAGGCCTGGCTCCTAAGGCTCTTCCCAGACAGGAATTCAGATGAGGAGAGCTGAGCTACCCTCTCTGACCACTGTCCATGCCCCCCCAATGCCCCCCCACCCCACGGCTCCCGGCCAGGACACCACCAGAGTGTCGGCCATGCACAGGGAAGGAGATCCAGCTGACAGAGCGCACACCCGGGGCCACACTGGCAGCTGCTCCTTCCAAAAGGCTCCAGGCTCCAAGGCTCGGTTCCCTCCCAAGACTAAAGAATCCCTCATAAGGAGGCGGGATAAGCAGCATCTCCCCAGGACCAGGAGAGCCACCCCTAAAGTTAAGGGAAGGTGCAGAGCAGCCACAGACAGGCACGGAGAGATTCCAGAGAGGGAAGAGAGAAGGCAGAAGCATCCCGTCCCAACGATCTGGAGCTACTGAGAACTCACGCGCCAAATTTCATTTGCTGGGAAAAGAGGCAGTGCACAAAGTATTTCAGGAATCAGAGTCTCATGTTTCCTGCCTCCCCCTTCCCCAATTCAGTTACCCCTCTGCCAGTCTCTGCTGGGCTGACAAATTAGAAACTGCTCTATTCCTGTAGTCCTTGAGGGCAACAAGGAATTCGGTAAAAATAAAATAAAATAAAATAAAATAAAATAAAACATTCGTGTAGGTTCCAGGAAAGAGGTGAGGTAGACAAGGGCCTGGGTCTCTGCTACTCTGCAGCCCATCCAGGAAGAGATGGCTGGGGCCTGTACCGCTGTCACACAACCCCAAGAAGCACCCACACGCTGTGTTCTATGTGAACGACACCCCAACTAGAACAAAGAAAATCACATGAATGGCGCCCCCGGAGTTGTGCACCTTCGCGCCCCTGGCTGTGACCTCTAGTATCCAGCTCAAAACTGATGGAAATCATCGGAAAGGTCATTTCTACCAGTTTCCTTTCACCACCTGTATGCATTGCTTTTTGGGGTACTCTTTCTCCACTTAACCATTTGAAAGATGCAAACCCTTAACCTCTAAATACTTCAGCCAGAATCACTTAAGAACTAGGACATTCTCCTATATAAATACAATGCCACCCAGGAAATTTAACAATGACACAATAACGTTATTTAAAATATAGTCCACATTCAAATGTTCTCAATTGTCATGCGGGAACTTTTTCAAATGTATAAATTCCTGGGTGACTCCCTGGACTCTGAATGTTTCTAAGCCCCTTGGGAGATTCAAATATATAGCTGGTTTGACCTGCAAACTAGAATTTCAGGACTCCCAGGAAAACAAGAGGGAGCTGTGGAAAGAGATCCCAAAAAGCACTAAAAGCAAGTCAGCTGGTGAAGAAAGAGGACACGTGTAAGGCCGAGCAGGTCGGTGCCAGGGTCTAAGCAGCACCAGGCACCAGACTCAGTCTGCACAGCTGCCGACAGATGGCGGAAGGCCGGCGGGGAGGAAATGGGGTCAGGGATGAGCCACACAATGGTTCAGAGTCAAAGGGTGGAAAGGAGAGGGTACTCCCTCCAGTGAGCTGGCTCTGCTCGTCCCTGTGCTGGAGAGGGAGGGCCCAGGGGGCCAGCGCTGACACCAGCTGTGGGTAGAAGGTGGACAGGTCCTAGGAAGCTCCTCCTCTCAGGATAGGATGGGTCAAGGGGTTGGAGGCCATAAGGTCTTAATCCCTTTGGTTTCCAGAGTTTTCTCTCCAAAGAGGCCCCTTGCCCCTATCCATCCTCCAAGATCCACACTTACCCAGACCTCAAATCCCACTGGCTGTGCAGCCAGAGACATACCCCTAAGGCGTATGGGCTGCCTGCTCTATTCCTCCTCCCACACCCCAGCTCTAGTGGGGAAAGTCAGCATGTGCCACGCCAGGAGTTCAATCCTCTGCCACGAAGGTGTACCAAGAAGGTCACGTAGGCCAGCTCCCTGCTTCAAACAGGTGTGCATCCGATCCCTGCTTCCATACTGAAAACCTACAGGTTTTATACAGCTCTGCAAGCTTCTGTCACTGAATCACACACACTAACGTAGTCTTTCTATTATCTAACCTGTGGCCCCTCTGTGTGGCTCTCGCTTAGTTCCAAGTGTGGGGAGTCAGAAAACAACTGCCTGTGTTCTCTTCCCACTCATACAGCCCCTCTCTAGCATCCTCTTAGGCAAATTAAAGTGGCCCCACGTGGTTCAGTCTTTCCTACTGGAACTTACTTTCCATCTCTCTTAGGAATTTCCTGGGACTATCTTGAACTTCCACTAATTTGAAGCCAAAGTGGATACAAACATTAGTATAAGGCCTTCTGAGTCTTAGAAGGGCAGAGGGCCAGGTGCTAGGAGGCTGTGTGACATGGTTAAATCGAGTTGGGTTTGCATTCGGAGCCCCAATCCTGGCTTGGAAAATATTTGTGCAGTTGGTTCTAGTCACGCATGCACACACAGAATCCCTGGAGATCACAGCTCCCACCACACACCCTGAAGATTCGGGAACTGAGTGGGAAGACAGGAGTGGAAGAGGTGAGGCAGCTCATGGCTCCTCTCAAAACTTTCCTTCCTAGAGCCGGCGATTTGGATGACAGGGCTAGGGAGTGAGAATTGGCAACCAGCTGAATGGAACCTTTTGCAAAGAGGAAAGAAAGGTCTTGGCAGTGAGTGGATCTCCAAACCAGGAGCCCTCCCACGAGCCAGAGCAGCCACATCACCTCTCTGTCTAGTGGACACATCCTGCTTTCTCTCCCTGCCTGACCTCAGCCACCACAGCCCCAAGAATCAGCCCTTCTAGTTCAGATCAGCTGAGATCCCTACAAAGAGCATGATGGGTAGGAATGTAAACTAGTGCCGCCAGTGTGAAAAACAGTATGGAGAGTCCAAAAAAAATTAAGAATAGAACTACCATATGATCCAGCATTTCCACTTCTAAGTAGTTATCCAAAGAAATCCAAAGCACTAATTTGAAAAGATATGTGCATCCTTATGTTCATTGCAGCATTATTTGCAATAGCCAAGGTACGGAAGCAACCTGTGTCCATCAACAGATGAATGAATAAAGATGTGGCACACACATACACTTAATGAAATAATGAAATATTACTCAGCTATAAAAAGATGAAATCTTGCCATTTGCAACATGGATGGAAATGGAAGGTATTATGCTGAGTGAAATAAATCAAATGGAAAAAGACAAAAACCATATGGTTTCATTCATATATGGAATATAAAACTAAAAGTAACAAATGAACTAACAAAACAAAACAAAACTTAGAGATACAGACACTAGAAGGGTGGTTACCAAAGGGGAAGGGAGTAGGGGGAGGTTGAAGAGCATAAAGGGGGTCAAATATAAAACAAAAGAGGACCAGACTTTTGATGAGCACGCAGTAGAGTACACAGATATCAGTTATGATGTTGTATACCTAAAATTTATGTTATTAACCAATGTTACTTCAATAAAAAAAAATAATAAAATAAAATTTTTTTAAAGAAAAAGAATTACTCCAGCTTCCTCAGCCCTCCAGAGGAAGTGGGGCTGGCAGGACGATGAGGGATGAGAAGGGCTCTAGGATGAACTCGCCTCACCAGTCTTGGCTCCCAGCTGAGGGACCCCTGAAGAAACTTCCTCATGGACACTTTCCCATGAACCCAACCCACATCAGAAAAAAAACCCCAACATTTCCAAACAGCAACATCTAGGAAACTCTGGCCTCTGTGAGGGTACTATATAGGCCCCATGCAGGGTAAAGAAAGAACATAAGAACGTGGGTGCAGTGAGGGACACACAAAGCAGCCTTCCCTAGTCCTTTCTGCCCCACCAGCTATCCCCACCTCATTGCCTCAGCTTTGCTTCACCAGGCCATTTGCTTCCTGCAAAACAAGCTCCTGCAAGGCCCAGGGTGCCGTCCACAAGGCCCAGGGTGCCACCCGCATGGCTTAGGGTGCCCCCCGCAAGGCCCAGAGTGCTGACTGCAAGGCCCAGGGTGCCACCTCTGTCACTTCCAGCTGAACCTACAGACCAGCTTACCCAGCCACGCCCTGTGGAATCTAGTTTTCCAGGATTCCTGTGGGGGCTGGGAAAACTCCCTGGAGGAGACCAGCCCATTAAGCAGAATCTAGAAAGTAGGTCACAGCTGTTTCATCCAGCTGCGGCACCAAGGAGAGGACAGAACATGCTCTGGCTAGAGGACTCACAGAGGGAAAAGATGAGAATCAGAGTGGATCTACCTCACGCTCAGGTTCGGTCCTGACACCTGGCATCCTCACACGCTGGGTGGGACTAACACATCAGAGTCTGCAGGAGCAAGGAGGAACCTCAAACATGGCCCCGCCCCATGGCAAGGGGACAGGATGTATCTCAGGGCAACTGTGGCGGCACCAGACTAACCAGAGTGCACTGAATAATGCCAATGAGACCGTCCTGCCTCAGGAAGTCATCTTTGCTGGGGATCGATCGATGCCCTGATTTTTAGGGAGTGTCTCCAATTCACCTGACTAAAACAATTCTTTCATTGTTTTCAGGTAGCACCTTTCTTAGACATCTGAAAGTCTGTCTCCTCCGGTCTGTCAGAGATGAGGAGAGTCAGAGTGTCACCAACTTTGCCTGGGGTCTTATACCAGAGAAGGGTCCAGACAGCCAATGAGGGAGGCTACATGGTACTGATGCTCAGAAACAATCTTGGTCCCAGCCCGGTGCTCCTCCCATAAGTATACAGTCGGCACAAACGTGCCAGACCCCTGGGACAAGGACCAGGAAATCAGTCCCCAGATTGATCCGATACAGTGTAGAGAAGGTGGGGTCAGCCGAGCAGCGTGGTGGTACTGTCGTAAGAGTGGGGTGACTGCCTGTCAGCCCTGGTAGGGGAGCCCCCGGGCAGGGACCCACTAAGGGGCCAGTGGGCTCCTGGCAACTGACAGCCACCTGCTTGGCTGGAGGAGTGTGAAAGGAAGTTGAGTAAAAAAAGGTAAA
Organism: Cynopterus sphinx; assembly: GCA_030015415.1. Taxonomy (NCBI): domain Eukaryota; kingdom Metazoa; phylum Chordata; class Mammalia; order Chiroptera; family Pteropodidae; genus Cynopterus; species Cynopterus sphinx. The sequence goes on along the minus strand of CM057392.1, from coordinate 19,634,618 downwards.
CCAGCCATCCATGCAAACCACCAAGTTGCTGTAGACCTGCTCCCACACTGTGACCAGGGCAAGCTCCCTCCCCCCTCCCTCTTGGCAGGGAGGTTCTGCACACTGTCCCCCTGCCACCACGGTTCCTAAACCCGCCATCTAGACTTGTGGTCTGATAGTAGAGACTATCTTCAATTAGTGCTAATTCTGCAAACAAGAAAATCCCTGATTGATAGGCTGCAATCACTCTCAGGGACCCAAAACCACATAAGGAACCACACAAATGGCACATACACCCACACTTTCCCCACCTTCCCCCACACTGCACACCTACCTCATACCCTTCCCCCCATGCACAGACCTCCAAACCCCCACAGACCTCAAACAACCCCCACACCAGAGACAGGCACCCCTATCCCTCCACACACACTCCAGCTCACTCCCTGCCTCATCAGCTCCCCAGAGACAGGAGAGGAAGCTAGCCTTGAAACTGAGGCCATGATCTCAGGTCACTGGCAAAGAAGTCTGAGAGAAGTAGATAGAAGGTTGAACTCAGAACAAAAAAGAAAACGGGGCCCTCAGCTCCAGGGGGCAATCCTGGGCCCCCCCAAGCAGGCCCTCTCTTCCCTGCACACACCCCAGCACGCTAGGAACAGGCCAAGGGAGCATCAGGGAGCAAAAATGCAGGGACAGAAGACCCTAGACCAAAGAGCCTGGGAGGCCCTTGTCCAAGGCTACCTGGCTTTGGCAGGCCTCAGAGCAGTTGTTTCCTAAGTCGGGGCAGAGTGGAGAAGTCCCACAGACCAGGTGGGAAAGGAAAGGGGTGCCAGCTCTCAAGATACTCCTTTCAACCCAGAAACACACACACACACACACACACACACACACACACACACGACACCATCAAACATCTGATGCTAATTTACACAGGGGTGTTAGAGGCCTAGGTGTGAGACCCTCCCAGGGACATTTGCATTTAAAAAGCAGAGTCTGAGGCGAGGAGTACCCAACCCAATCATCCTGGCAGGGGTAAGCGATATTGCTAGCCCCACTGGGAGGAATGATCCATTAAAAGGCAGGCAGGTGGATTGCTGGTGTAGGCCACGCCTCGCCATGGCCTCCTCTGGTCTCAGCTCCTGAACCTGAGGAATCTCCAGAACACAAGTCCCCCCAGTGCTGCTCACCAGGCAGTTTGGCCCTTTAAGTCACTGACCCCTGAAATCCCTGGCCTTGGCTATTGTTAGCCCAGCCCGACCCAGGCGGCCACCAGGCCTTCCCCTGGAGCCACACAGTTCCACTCCACTCTTCCTGGTAGCAGGCCAGAAGGATATGCTGCTCAGGGCAGCCGAGGACATCGAACCCAGTGGAGACCAGAGATTCTACTTTACCCAGGTCAAAGGAGAAAGCCCACGGGGAAGCAGCACCTGAACAGAAAACTGAGACATGAAATCCTCCACAAGATGGTCTCTCAGTGTCCAGAATCCCCAAACCACCAGCAAGGAAATAACCTAGATGGGGGGACTGAGTAGGAGGCAGCAGACAGTGGTTCTGATGATGCCAAATCACAGAGGACCCCAGCTAGAACTCCCTAAATTGGGCTGGTCACCCCTAAACTTGTCTCAGCAGGTTCAGTGCCCTCTGCTCAGCTCATCTACAAGTACAGCCTGGTATAGGCTATTTCCCAGTCCACCCGACTCGGGGCCTCGAAAGCCATGGGTGCTGCTGGGTGCATCTCAGTTCAAGATCCTCAGAAGCCTTCCCTGGCCAACCCTTTCCAATTCTCCTTCTTTACTGTCTGTGTGCCCTTAGCACTCTGATGCTGTGTGTGTCACATGACTGATTAAAATACTGGCCTGGTGTCTGGGACACAAAAACAATACATCTGCTTTAGATAGCATGAAAACAACCATTTTTGCTTCTCTGTGCATGGAGGGGTCAAGAAGACATATTTTCTAAGCAGGAAGTGACCAAGAGGATGGAGGAGTAGAGCAAGGGATCATGTCACTTTCATGTTGCTCTGCACACACCATAATGCCTTTCTCTCATCTCCTGTGCCGCACTCCCAAGGGAGACAGAGGTCTCCCTAAGACAGAGCCCAGGTCTACACATAGCAGAGGGGTGGACCAGGTGCCCACCTGGCACAGTGCAGCACACTCACATTCATTGCCCCAGCCCCATCTTTACAGGGCTCTCATCCTCGTGACCCTCCCTCAGCGTCTACCAGAGTGGCAACAGTCCAAGGCCATTCTCAACAGGGATTAGCTGACAACCTGACAGCTGGATAAGTGTAGCCAGAGCGTGGCCACCTGTGCAGGCACACTGGAGCTAACAATCCGCAGGCACCTGCTGAAATACCATTACAACGTAAGTAGTCACCATTACAAAGTTCGTCAAATTAGCACCTGCAAGGCTATGTCCACTGTCCTGCCTGGAGTGTTTTGTTGAAAGGGAAAGAGGAGGAGGAGGCAGGGAGAAGGGGTGCACAGGGGGAGGCTGAGTGAACATGAGTGTCACAGAAATGGAAGGAAACAGGCCTCTTGTTTCCCTCTGGGATTTTGTGCCAGGTATTGTCTTGTTTAATCCTCACAACAATCCTTAAGTGTGGATATTATTATCCTTATTTTATGAATGAGGAAACTAGAAAACAGGAAAGAGATTGAGCAAATTGCCCAAGGTCACACAACTAGAATCAAGAATTAAACTGAAATGTGTTTGCAGCCACAATTCAGTCTTTTTCCAATTCTGCCATAGACCCAGGTACGTAGCATGTTACTAAATTTTCAGGCTGATATCAGAGATTATTCTAGAACACCCCACACTCTCTTCCCACAGCCCAAACACTTCTTCAGCCTCCTCAAGCCACTCAAAAAATAAGCAAATGAATAAACAACATCAGTGAGGACCCAGTTCGGCAGATAAGAGAACCAACGACCACAGGGCAGAAATGACGCGTCTGAGTCACACAGCTCATCAGTGGCAGCAGCGGGACTAGAAGCTGGTCTCAGACTCTCACTCCAGGGCTCTTTCCAGACTGAGCCACAACCTGCGCCCATCCTCAAATTCTTCCAGGGAAAGAGGTCCCCCAGCTTTCCTGTTCCAGTCACTCTCCAATTGCACTATTCCCTTCCAAGCTTCTGACTACTTTTATTAAGTGACACAGTAGGCATTGAAAGGTTACTAGTCCTTTCTCCTACCCGAACGACTGCAACAGCCGTCTAACCAGTCCGTCTCCCCTGCACTCCACCAACAGGTTACTCCTCCGGCAGGGCAGCTCTCATCACGTCGTCCTTCTGACGAAAGGTTTCTGCCTCTCTCTTTCCTTGTCAGATACTCAAGACTCTCCACAGAGTCCGAGCCCAGTCCCCTGCATGCCTCCCACGTACCAAGGCTCTTAACCATTCTCCGGGGCCCCAAGTTTTTCCACAGATCATGCTGGTACCTTAAGGAATACTCTCCACTTGCCTTCAACAAATGCCTACTCTTACACTAGCGCCTCCTCTCACCCATGATGATCACTTTGTTTGCTTCCAAACAGCTCTAAAATTTGTAGTGTCCTACTGCATTTATATCGTTTTACGTTATCCCTACGAGTGATTGGAATAAAGATGTATTTTATCCATGTAGCTGCTTTATAGTTACAAAGCACTTTCATAGACATCAGCCCATTAATCTTAAGAATAAAAATGACCTCGTTTATCTTGCCTTCCCATGATGCTCAGCATGGGGTTTTACACAGGAGGATGCTCTGACCAATCCAGAGAACAGCTAACATCTCAGTGCTGCAAGACAGAGATTCTGAGGCTGGACAAGGCAGGCGAAGTTGCAATTTATTTCTCCAGGTAGATACCCATAGCATTTGTTAGATTTTCAGAGTTTAGAGGCCTTCAAAATATTAAGCACTCTGGTCCTAGCTTCTATACTTCTATGAAATGCTGCCCAAAATTACACCAACTCTTGGGGCAGCCATATGGTAACTGACTCATGCCGAGCTTATTGGATTACCCCACTCCACTGAGAAACTAACTCAGCCATTCACTTGCATTTTTTTTTTTTTTTTTGGAGCACAACGAGGTTACCTCAAGGTCAGGGACCACACCAAATTTGAGTTTGTGTCCCTGAGGTTTAACACAAACCTGCTATTGAAGGATGATAAAATAATTGTGACCACCACCATTTACCGAGCCCGTCATGCATCAAGCACTGTTCTAGGCAGTTCATTAATGAACTCATTCCATTCTTACCACAGCCTTTTTTTTTTCCTGGTACTATTATTTTCCCCACCTTCCATATGAGAAAACAGAAGCAAAGATAAATTAAGTAGCTTTCTCAAGGTCAAACAACTAATTCATGGAGGAGCCAGGCTCTGAACCCAAGGAATCTGGCCTCAGAGCAAAATTTATATGACCTGTCAATTGATGAATGAATAACCGTAAGAATGAAAGAGCAGAGGCACCGGAGATGTTTTGTTGGACAAACAACCTACCATTAATTAACTCACCCTATACTATCTGCAGAAATATATCATGAGAGTCTTTCTCAAACTTTCCTTGAGTTCGGCCAGAGTATATCTATAAGCAATTCCCTGATCTACCAATACAGAATCCTTGTCAGTAAGATAGAGAAGCTTGATTTGATTTATTCTTAGTGAACTAAGGTTTCCCAGAACATAAACTCTAAGAGGACAGGAATTTTGCATGTCTTCTTCACTGCTGTGCACTTAAGAGAGCATCAGGTACATCGTGTACCTTCAGTGCATAACTGGTAAATAAATGGACGGATAAATAAAAGATAAAATGCAAACTCCTTCAACAGCTCTGGGCAGATGAAACTACTTTCAGTTCACCTCTTTCACCACTCACTTCACCCCCGACCCCAGCTCTTATTCATTGTTCAGATCTCAGTCAACATTTAAGTTTTTCCAGGAAGTCTGACCACTCCAAATACCCCATGTAAGAGTTCTCAAGGCATCTCACACTTCCCCCAGCACAGCGTCCCCATAAACAGAAAGTTCTGGAAGCCTATCTAGGAACTGAAAGCACCTGAAGTCCTCAGCAAGCACTCAAAGTCGATTTGCCAAACGAGTGAATGAGTTCTTTTTAAACATTATTTGACAGCCTTACATCCTTTTGTAATTATATCTTCTTCCACGATGACAATAAGAGCCCTTCTGTTGTCGTCTGGCTCTTGGGGAAGTCTCACCTCATTTGGAACTTGGGCCTCACTGACATTTTCTTTTCACAGGCCCCTTCAGTGCAGCACAGAAGGAACACGGGTTCTGGAGGAGTCCTGGCCTACTTCCAAACTTCAGCTTTTCTCTAATCAGCTGTACATGTTTCATAATTATTAGTTGGAATCTAAACTTAATATAAACCTCAGTTCTCCCAATTGTAAAGGGATGAAGAGACAATTTCATCATCATCTGTTTCTTCCAAGGTTGGGAAGAGGGGAAAATGAAGATAATGTTGGAAAAGCTATAGGTGGACGGATGCTCAATGCCAGTGGCTACCCTCTTGCCTTTCTTGGTATTTTCATTTTTGCTCAAGTGGCTCCTTTTTCCCTTTCTTGTTGGGATCACCTACAACAGCAGTCAAAATTGCACTGCAGAGAATTTGCCAACCCTCTGGAACCACTCTACCTATCAGTCTCTTGTCAGAAAACTGTATCTATCCTTTAATTAAAAACAAAAACAAAAATAAAAACTGCCTTCTTAAAGTCTAGAGTGGAAATCTGACATCCCTGGTTATAACTCTTTTTGGGAAAATATAGTTACCTTCTCCAAGGATCCCCTAATATCCAATTTGTAAACAATCTCCCCTTTCTTGGTCAGAATTAAATGCACTTTAATGGGGCTCTTAGTTCTCTGGAAGACATAACAGCATCGGGGGTAGGAATGGGACAGACACTCTGCTTTCAGGAAAGTAGGAAGGGAGGGAGGGAGAGGGGGAGGGAGAGAGAGAGAGAAAGAAAGATAGAGGGGTGGGGGCTTGTCTCAGTAGCTGAAGGGCCCCATCATTACTCTCAACGGGGTTCAGGTTAGTTTGTGACCTGAGACAAGAAGAGCTCATATCTATTTCTTCTACCTGGCAAGGCAAACTGTAGTATTTCCTCAAAATGGAATCTCCTTGGTTTTCTCTTATTCCCCTCACCTTTCCTTATGCCTTCTGGCTTGCTGCCAAGGGCAGCAACTAGACTTAGAGAGAAAGAGAGAAAGACCTGGCTGGAGAGGATGCCTCCACACAGCTTATTCCTGGTGGGCCTGGCTTAGCGACGCACAGGCACAGGCAACCTGCTGTGCGTGGAGCAGCTCTCATGCCTGGCACCCACCTCCTCTGTGGGGAGGATACCAGAAGAGATAAAGTCCAACCTGACCTCTAAGACAGGGCCTGGGGGGTGACGGGAAAAACTTAGAAGGTGGCACAAAGGATAGTAGGAAGAACTGCTCAGAAGAAACCACTGGTCTGGAGGTTAGTCTCACAATGACTAGAGTTCACTAGGGTTGAGAAAGAAAGATCCAGAAAGTAGGGAGTTAAACAATATTTTCAAGGAATAGGGGAAGGAGTAACAGAGTTAAAGTGGACGGATAATGGTTCGTAAAGAGGTAAGTGATCTTTGGCTTCTCTTTGAAATACTGTGGAGCCTCCCAGGTGAGACTTCCTACAGGAAGTTCTCAGGAAGAGGAAGGAGTGAATTTGTTAGAGTCCTTCAGCCATAGGTTCTCTATTCTGCCTCAGGACTACTAAGAACCCCTCTCCTCTTCCCCATACCTTGAGGGTCTCTGCCCCAAAGCACAAACAATGCCTTCTATGCCCTAATCTCTTTAGCCAGCAAGGAGATTTGTAGATTCTCTACAGAATATTTGTGGTGAGTAAATTCCATCACCAATGTTCTGAAAGAACAGAATTTACCAACGATGAAGCCACGGATAGGGTCAAACACAGGGTTCTAAAGTGCCGAAGGATAGGCCCTTTCGTTGGTCATACTGTGGTCTGTGGGGCAAGCAGAGTGGCAGCATTGCTAGTAACCGTGTGGCTTCTCATGGAAACAATCTCCAGGGTCCTTTCCAGTTGTAATGTCTATGTGAGCACAGAGAATGCAAGGTCAGTCAGTCTCCTTTCACTTCACAAAACGGATACCAAGTAAGGCAGATATGGACATACCAGAACGAAAGATTTGCCTCGGCTATCCTGGGGCCTCCTCTTACTAGAATTGCCCAGGTGGCAAAATTACTTGATCTGATTATCCCCAGTCTTCTCTTTACACTGAAGGTAAGAATATGAATGAGAAAGCAGAGAAAGGCCAGTCCAAGAGATTCTCACACATGCGCCTCAACCCTCGAACAACTGGGAATCCAGTATCAATGAATTCTGCAACTCAGCTGCCTGTTCTGCTCTCCCAAGACCCTTGTGCCATGAAGGTTATAAGCACAAGGTGACATTTCCTCCTTCAAATCTCTCCTCTGTCATTTACCAGCTGGCTGACATCAGTGCTAGCTATTATAGTATTGGCTAGCTCAGCACTACCTGTCTATAGATACTAGCCAGTCTTTGGGGGGTGGGGGAGGGTGTATGTCCCTTCCCAATTCCTTACAGATATAATTAAGCAGCCTTTCCTTCTTTCCCAGTTCCCATCCTGCCAACCCTATTTAAAGAGAAAAACCCAAGGAACAATACCTTGGTATTATATTCCCTTAGCAAGAAAGGAAAGTTTCCAGAACACTCTCTACTCCATATCTGTTTCCTTCCACCCTCCCATCCCCACCAGTTCTCCCTTCCTTGTCACAAGGCTAAACTCACGATGAATAACTGACATTTGTGTGGTACTCTATAGTTTTCAGAGTGTTTTGCATACATGATTTATTCAGTTCATGGTAAGCAATGTATTTCATCCTTAAAACAATTCTGTGAGCTAAGGGCATTACTTTGTTCCCCATTTTACAGATATGACTTAAACTAAGGCTTAAATAGGTTCACAAGCTGTCTTTGCTCACACAGCTAGACTATAAGTCAGTCACGTCAGAATTCGAAGCCATGCCTCTTGACACTAAACACACCCACTATTTTCTCTTCTACTCCACATTACCATGTCCAAGTTCACATCCTGGGAGCATGAGGAGACTAAAATTTATGGACAGTTACAAAACCCCAAACGGAACAGAGATCCCTAATTTTCCTTTCTGCTGGCCTGAGTAGAGCTGTTGAGAAGAGCTGAAGGACCACAGACATGAGATACCTGCAGATACCAGCAAAGTGCCAGGCCCGGGCAGGGTGAAGTAATCAGAGGGGGAACCAAAGGCCCACAGGGTGTGGAAGATCGGCTATGGCAGCACTAGGTTGTGGCAAAGACTACAGGCAATCCAGGCCACTGGGAAACCCCAAAGGAGCACCGCAGGGAAAAACCTGAGGCCTCTGTCAACGATGTTTCCAGAGAGAGGGACATGGACAAGCTTCCTGTGGCCGGGCTGAGAGCTTGATCAGATGAGGCACATACAGCCAAGCACACTCAGCGATAAATCCAGAGCATGGAAATGAAACCGTGGGCTCACCCAAAGACCAAAGCAGCAGCAGCCACCATCTCCTAAGGTGCTGGCCGCCAGGCATGGCTATAAAATGTGCCTCGACTTAATTTTTCCACGGGCACAACCCCAGATGGGCCAGCCAGGCTCTGGAGGAGTTGCGATCCCACAGCCTCGGAACCATTCTGCTCTGGGATGGTAGCTGGGGTTGGGGAGGGAGGACTACCCGGGAATCCGAGTCGCTGGCCCCTGGGCCATTTCTCTGCCAATATCTTTGCAAGTCCCCAGTGTAGCAACAGAGTAAGCTTTTCTTCAGCAACGGCTCCGGGGCTGGAATTCAGAAAAACTGGTCCCATCTGCAAGGCCGTGTCCCGGACGCAGATGGAGAAGGAGGGGCAGCGCCGACCCCCTTCTGGCGGCAGGGGTGGCTGTGAGCTGGGGAACGCGGGCGGTAGCCCGGGCACGGAATCCCCGGTGGACAGAGACGGAGCCTCGGGCGGCGGGAGACAATGGGCTCCGCGCCGGGCGGGGCGGGGGGAGCCACACGGACCCCGAGGGGGGCGGGCGGCCGAGGGAGCGGCGGCCGCGTCCGCGCTGGCCCAGGGCGGTGGACACCTCGGCCCAGCGCCCGGCACCCTGCGGGGCCCCCGCCGGGCCGCCTCCCCGGGGCTGCCAGCCGCTGCGGGGGCTCCTCGGCCTCAACGGCGGCGCGGTCGGGGGAGGCGCGGCGAGCGCAGGCCGGCCCCGAGCAGCGCCCCGGGGGCCGCGTCCCGCCCGCAGCATCCTCGTGGGGGGCCCGCCCGGCCGGCGGGGCCTGCACCTGCTCCCGGCGGGACGCGGGCTGCGCCCCCTGCCCCCTCCCCCCGGGCCCGGCCAGCGCGGGCTCCGACGGCGCAGCGGGGGGCGCGGGGGGCGCGGGGGGGCCCGGGGCTCGCGCCGCCACGACTCCCCCCGGCCCCGGGCCCGCCGGGAGCGCGTCCTACCTGCGCCCGCGGCTCCGCCCTGCGGGGCTCCGGCCCCGGGAACGCGAAGTCGTCTCGGCCCCGCGGAGACAATGGCGCGGGCGCGGGGCCGGCCCCGGACGCGGCGCCCTGCACGGCGCGCGGGGTCCGCCCGGCCGCGGGGGCAGCGGCGCGGGGGGCAGCAGCGAGGACGCCCCGGCCCGGCCCGGCCGCGGCGCCCAACCCGCGCGCTCCCCGCGGCAGGGGGCGGGCCCGGGGCGCCGGCGGCCCCCGCCCCGCCCCCCGGCCCTCATCCCCCTCCCTTCCCCCGCCCCCGCCCCGCCCCTCGCCCCCCTCCACCTCCCCCGCCCCGCCCCCCGGCCCTCATCCCCCCCGCCCCGCCCCGCCCGGCCCCTCGCCTCTCCGCACCCGATCCGGCCCCCCCCCCGCCCCCGCCCCGCCCCGCCCCCCGGCCCTCATCCCCCTCCCTTCCCCCGCCCCGCCCCTCGCCCCCCTCCACCTCCCCCGCCCCGCCCCCCGGCCCTCCTCCCCCCCGCCCCGCCCCGCCCGGCCCCTCGCCTCTCCCCTCACTCTCCGGCCCCCCCCGCCCCCGCCCCGCCCCGCCCCCCGGCCCTCATCCCCCTCCCTGCCCCCGCCCCCGCCCCGCCCCTCGCCCCCCTCCACCTCTCCCGCCCCTCCCCCCCGGCCCTCGCCTCTCCCCTCACTCTCCGGCCCCCCCGCCCCGCCCCTCGCCTCTCCCCTCCCCCACCCCTTGGCCCCCTCCTCCCCTCCCTCTCACCCTCTCCTCCACCTCTCCCCTCATCCCCTTCTCACCTCTCCCCGCCTCCCCTCCGCGCCGCTCCCCCCTCTCACCCTTTTCCCCCTACTCTCTCCTCCCCTCCACCTCATCCTCTCCTCCGCTCCCCTCTTCTTTCCCCTCCTTCCCCTCCCCTCCCTCCTCTCCCTCTCCATCTCTCCTCCCCTCCCACTCTCTCCCTCCCCAACACGGGCGGCAGGAGGAAAAGGGCGCCTGCGGCGAGTTTTGCTTGGAAAACCCAAGAGCCGCGATTTTCCCACTTCCCCCTTGGGTGAAGGTCTCTGCGTAACAGGGTCGCTACCTCACCCTCTGCACAGGGTCGAATGCAAAGTCATTCTGCTGAACATGACAGGGTTTTGCAGCCTCGTCGTAGGTTTGAGGAATTTCCCCTCATCGTTGGGGTAGCGACACCCGAAAGAGCTCCTACTTGAGGTCGGAGACGGGTGGGGAGAGGCTGTCTCTGCGCTTGGCACACGCAGCTTTCTCGGTTTTTCCATTTGCCCAAGTGCGTTGTCGGACCTGAGCCCCAGACAATAGCAATCAATCTGAGGGGAGACGGGAGGTGGCGGGCCTTCCAACCCTAGTGTGGTAGGGAAAAAAAACCCTCTTTAGTGCAGTGCATTATATTTAACATTTTGACTCTAAGTTGTTTTCCTTTAGAGGTGGTCTCAAGAATTTTCCTAGAGGCTCCACCCAAAATAAACCAACAATTGACCGGCTCCTCATTTGTATTTGGTTTGCATAACAACTGTGATCTCTGATCTCAAAGTACATTTTCCTCAAAGCAGAAATCTTGTTCTCCCCCAGAACCCCACTGCTTTTTTTCTTGCCAGATCAACACCTGGTCCTCAGGTTCTCTCCTCTGCAATCCCTTTCTGGTTTCCGGGATCTCAGCCTCTCTCAGATGACCAGTACTCCCCATCCACTGTTCCCATGAAAACATCTGCCAAACTTCTTCCCCGGACTCAAGGAAATAGTTGTTAAAGTGCTACTATTAAAGTCTGTTTTGGGTTCAGCAGTTTTTCGTTTTTTTAAAGACAAATGTGTTTGAAAGGCCTTTTAAATTTCTTCCTAATTAATATGAAACTGTGACAAATCCAACACAGTCCTCAGGTTCGTAGGGTAGTAGAATTGGAAGAGACTCCAGAGGTCAGTAAGAGGATAACTTTTGTTTGAAGACCCAAAGGAAGTCCTACAGATGAGAGAAAGCAATTCAAATGCGAGCTCAGGATTCAGAAGGATTTCTTGGGATATTCTAGTGTAAATGGTGTCAGGGCAAACGCAAAGGACCCTTAATTGCAGGCAGCCTTGAGTGAGGCCATGAGAGAAGAAGCCCAGGAAAGGGGACTGTGACTTGTGTTTCTTCTCTCTAGCCACTACAGTGTGACCTTGGGTAATCCACGTCATCCTCTGAGCATTGCTAATTACTACCAGCTTCATCTACCACTCAGAGCTGTTGTGAAGATCAAGTGAGAGAATGTAAGTGAACTGTTTTGGTGCCTGAGCACAGCCTGCTCTGTGCATATACCATGATGTACACATGATTCTATTCCTGATCCTCAAGAGTCACAGGGATAAACATGCATTCATTCTCTCACTTATTCACAATTTATGCCATCAGGCTGAGCTTGGAACCCCGAAAGAACAGCATGGGGGCCGTCAGTGGTTTGGTGTTGCTGGAGTGAAAAGTCTGAAGCAGAGAGCTAACAGAAAGTAGGCCTGGGTTGTTGGGTCATATCAAAGACTTTCTAATGCATTTCAGTAGGGAAAAAATTTTGAGTTAAAAGAGAAATCAGAGCATGCCAGTAAGTTTAGATATTATCCTGTAGGTGGCAGAGAACCCAGACGTAGACAAGTGGAGCTGGGAATAATGTGAAGGGGTGAGGTGGGGGGAGGCTTACTAGCATGTTACACGGGAAGATTTGGAAGATGTCTGTAAGTCTTCCCTTTGCCCCTGCAGATCCATCCTGGGCCTCTGCTTCCTAGTTGGCCAGTGGGATCCATGGAAGGAGACTAGGAGGGGGAAAACCAAGGAGGTCTGGATATTTACTCCTTAGGATCCCTCCCTTTGGGGGTCACTGTGGGCTGGCTGCCACCCTCAACCAAAAAGATCATAGTTCCCTCCCAGTGGGTCTCTCTCCCACTCCCTCCTGCTCTCTTAATTCAGATAATCACTCCTTTCCTTTGACTTTTCAGGCCTGGAGTGTGGAAACCTGCTTTCCTGCTGGCCCAGTATACTGAACACTGTTCTTCGATTGGTACTGTACACTATTCCTTGTGGTTTTCCTATATGCAGCCAACACTTTGTAAGTTGTCTCTACAAACTGTAGTGTGCTATTTGCTTCCTGCCAGGTTACAAGTGTGGGAGAAAAAACAAACTTTCCTCTATTCTCAAAGTTCTTTTGGCTTGTCTAAAAGTCAAATAGAGATGAGACAGATTAGCAAGAAAAAATAACCGAATTTAATACATACATATGAATGGGAACCCCATACACATTAGAGAGTCAGAGACCCCACATGCAGTAGAGGTTCAGAGATAGAAAGGGAGCATAGGTATATAAGACATTCTAAGGTAGGGATGAGGGAATGTGCCTTGGGGATTTCAAAAGGTCATTGCAGGATGATAAGAAGAGCAGACCTTTTGTAAATAGTAGTTTGTGTTGCCCTATAGATAGGTCAAAAAATGTTATCTCTGATAGTGTCTTGTGAGCAAGGCCTCTAATTCAAATTTGTCTAGGTAGGTAAAGGGGGTTGGGAGGCAGAAATTTCTCTAGAGCCTGCAGCTAAAATTGCCTTTAACTCAAAACAATCTGCATACCACAGACACATATCTTGGGGTGACTGGTTCTGGACCTCCACCTGAATTCAGGCTGGGTGCTCAACAAGGAGGCCAGGGTTACATTAGGAATGCAAGATCAGAGAATCTCAAACTGTGCCAGGGGTGTGACAGTGGAGATGAACAGGAAAGGGCAGAGACAAGAGATCCTTAGGAAGTCAAATCAGTAATATTTGATAATGTATTTAAATTAGGGATTTAGAGGGGGGAAGGAATCTAGAATTACTACCCACTTGACATCTTAGGAATTGGTGGCAAGTGATCCCACCACTAAGGAAGCAATCATGAGTTTAATTTTAGACACATTAGGTTTGTGGTGTTGGATTAGGATGTCTAGTAGACAGTGGATTTATGAAACTAAAGTCAAAGTAGAGGTGTGGAAAAGTGATATCAACTTTGGACTCTTCAGATTATAAGTAGAAAACAAAGTTACAGGCATGTATGAGGTGCCCCAGGAGGGCATATAGGGGAAGGAAGAGGCCTACAAATCAAGAAGAAAACAACCAACATAATAGAAAAACTGAAAGCACAGAGGGTCAGAAAGGATGAGAGGAAGTGTCAGGAAAGAATGATGGGAGCACAAATGCAGTAGGACATTCAAGGGGACAGGGCTAAAAAATGCCCTGCGGAGCAGTGTGAAAAAAAGTCATAGTTAAGTCAGCCTCCAATGGGGTAAGGAGTAAAAGAGACACATGAATATAGGGCACTCTTTCTAGAAGCTTGACGGTTAACGGGAAGGAGAAATATAAGGCAGCAGATAGGGGAAATGCAGAATCAAGGGGAAGATTTTTGGTTTGTCTTTTTCAGATGGAAAAGGCTTAAACATGCTCATGTGTTGAGGGGAAGACAAAGGAGATGGAGAGATGATTAATAAAAAATGCCACAGAGGAGATGGGATCCAGGCACAGGAGGGTGAAGTTGCCTGGGTTATTTCTGAGAAGGGTGCACAGGCAGATACATTTGTGGTAAACCTACAGGTTAAAACCTACAGAGAACAGATTGCAACCTGACAGTTTCTAAGTCTCTCCTGAGAGAAAAGGGGTCAAGATGCAGTAGTTAAGGACAGTGGTTAAGGAGTGCTGAAAGGAGTAGCTTCTTAGAGTAATGGAATCGTCAGCAGAGTCGAGAATACTGCTGGGACTGGGTATTCTAATATGTAGTGGCTACTATATAAATATATATATATATACAATATGAATATTTTAAACATTTTCTTCTGAAGTGCTTGGAACCCCCAGGGTAGAATGTTAAATCAGTTGGGGGAAGAGGGTTGCAAAAAAGGTACAGTTGGAGGATAAAGGGGAACGAGAGTTCCTGATGAAAGAAAATGTATCCGAGGAGGAACTGGACCCCCTCTAGTCTTACCCCCCTCCAGTCTTTTCTCCAACATCCCGGACAGAGTGGTTTTTCCAAAGCGAGCTCTGCTTCCCTTCCTGAAAATCAACTAGCATATAAACTCCATAAAAGCAGGGAATTTTTACTTTTATTTTTAAACTTCTGTATTCCCAGAGCCTAGAACAGTACCTAGCACATAGAAAGCCCTCAATAAAATTTGTCAATGAATGATCCCCCTATAGCTCTTAGAAAAGTTCAAACTCCTTAAGAAAGTCTACAAGGCCTCTCACAATCTGGCCTTTGCTTTTATGAAGTCTCAGAGGACGTGAACTTTGTCTTGTTCCTCCTAGTGGCCTCAGAACAGCACCTGCCGTATAGTAGGCATGTAATAAATGTGGGTTGAATGAAGAACTCCCTCCCACATTCCAATGCTGAACTCCCTGCAGTTCCTAGAATACACACTATTCTCAGTGAGAGGCCTTTTTACAAGCTTTTCCTACGGCCTGTAAAGGGCCTCCTACCCCAATCCTCACCACTATTGCTATGGCCCTATGTGGCTCTCTTTCTACATGATAGGTAGAATAATAGCTTCAAAAAAGGAAACATCTGTCTCCCAATCTCTTGAACTTGTGAGGATGTTATTTTACACGGCGAAAGATTGTGCGGACATGATTAAATTAAGAACCTTGAGATGAGGAGATTATCCAGGATTACCCAAATGAGCCAATCCAATCACACAGATCCTTAAAAGCAAAATATCTTTCCCAATTGAGGTTGGAGGAATATGTGATGATGGAAGGATGGTAAGAGGGAAACAACATTGCTGGTTTTAAAGTTGGAAGATGAAGATCCTGAGCCAAGGAAGATGAACTGCTACTAGAAACTGGAAAAAGGCAAGGAAACAGATCCTAGAGCCTTCAGAAAGGAACATGGTCTGTCGACATCTTGATTTTAGCCCATTGGGACCCAAATTGGGCTTCTGATCTATAGAACCGTAAGATAATAAACTTATATTGTTTTAATCCATTATTTTTGTAGCAATTTGTTATAGTAGCAATAGCATTCTAATATACCCTACAACAAGTTTTCCGGGAAGCTTCCCCAGAGTGCCTTCTGGGGTTGTCTAGACATACCTAATTTTTAACACTAATTGTTAACACTAATCACAGTGTCCTAATTGTTTGTGGGGTTTTTTTTTTTTTTTTTTTTCTGAATTGAGAGGAGATGGAGGAGGAGGTTAACTAGACTCTAAATTCCTTAAGGACAAGGAAATCTCTGTTGGGATTACCTCTGAATTTCTAGGCTAATTCATCGTCTGATCCAAAGTGGTGCTCAATAAAGACTTGGTGAATGAGTGAATGAATGAAGACCTGGATTCAGTTTATGAGAAGAGAGTGAACAAGCTAGGCAATGGAGAGCTTGAGAATTTAAAACTTCACAGGTAAAACAAGAACTAGGTTATTAGTCTGAGAGCAAGTGGTTGAAATGAGTGGGAGAAGACCATTGAATCTATTCATTTGTGCTATGTTCTCTTAGGGCTCTGCTCTGGGCTAGGGCTAATTGTAAAACAAATTTTAGATAAAAATTGAAAAAGACAATATTTGTACCATTTTCATTTTTAAATCTTTTAGTAGACTTTCTCCTAAAAGACTCAAGTATCTCTGAAATATAATGGATAGTAGAGGGTGCTCTATAAACGTGTGGTGGTTGGATTGGTTTTCTCAGCCCCACTGACTTTCACTGGCTTTGAAATCAGTCCTTCTTATTCCCTACACTTTTTCAGTCACCCAACACATCTGAGGGCTGCCTGTTTCAGGGAATGTTTATGCCAGGGTCAGAGCTCTTCATACTGTGCAAGACTCTTGGTCTATATTCTCAATAAGGATGGAGGTGGGGGAGAAGTTAGAGGGCTCACCAGAACCCCAGACCACTCTCAGTTTGAAGTCATTAGGCCAAAAACACTAAAGAAAGACTTCTGTGTACCACACATCTTCCCAGTCAGTGCCTTGGAACAGCCTCAATTCCAAAGACTACATAGTGATGATGGACAACTAGATCTCTGAGTAGACGGCTACACTTAATGTTGGTTTGGGAAGCCCTGGGAATGCCTCTTCAAATTAAACGCTTCCCACTGGCCTAAAATTCCACTCTTGGAGTTGTGCTTTCTGGCTCTTCGATTCAATTATTCAACTCGCAACTATCCCTGTGCTGGATACCCAGCCATGTACCACTGTGGGACTCAAGACATCACCACCCAAGTAGGTGCTCCCAAGTTCCCGTGAAAACACAGTTACAGCTCCGAGGTGCAGCCTCCTAAGCTAAGGCTTGCTGTCTGGAGGAACAGTACCGTGCAACAGAAGTAGACACTGAGATACCAAGGTGTGAGAATTGCAAGGATAAACCGTTCTTGCTCCATAACTTTCCCAGCTCTGACACAGAATAGATGGTGATTTTTTCAAAGACAGATGAGTCTGATGAGTAGGAGGGTAAAAAAAATTCTCTTCAAAAATTGGTGGGATAAATTAAACTTAAGCAATAGGAGTCCACCCCTAAGCCACCCTGAATGTACCTGATCTCGTGTGATCTCAGAAGCTAAGCAGGGTCAGGCCTGGTTGGCATTTAGATCGGAGAACACCTCAGAATACCAGGTACCGGAGGCATAAAAAAGAAAGACAAGAAAGGAGGAAAGGAAGAAAGGAAGAAAAGAGAAAAAGAAAAGAAAAAAAGAAATGGGAGGGCTGGGCCCCAAATATAGAATCTGTCGGTTTAGACTGCCCTCTCGTGGGACAGTTAAGTTCTGCAGCCTATACGAAGTGAAGCGCTCCAGGAAGATTCCACACCAAATAAGGAACGAGATTGCACCCCTGGTGGTGTTTGTCATGCAACACCGAAAAAGCTGATGCGACCTCAGGTGAGACTTTGCAGTGTTAGCAAACCCAATTTTCAATTTAACTTTCAAACTTTCCCATGGCCCATATGATAAAATTATTCTCCTTAACCTAGAATAAACCTCCTTAGTCTCAAATCTGGCTCTTACTCTACCTCCCTCCAGTCCAGCCAGATTAATTTAGTGCCCACCTGGCAAACACAGCTTGCTCTCCCCACTTCCTTCCCACTGTGCCCAGCTCACTGCTGTGGAAATAGTAGGTACTCAATAAGCAACTTGCGAGGTTAATCCCATTCAGTTTATTTGACTTTAGAAGGCGGGTTTATTATCTTTAAGGAAAGGGAATATGATGTAACAAAGTCATTGAACAGGAAAAAATACCCTGAAGGCCCCTTTATTCTTGCCCCTTTAACTGCCTGCCTTAAAATAAAAGTTAGATATAATAACATTTCCGCATTTCGTTTATAAAACGAGAGCAAGAAGTTTTTCCTTATCTAACACGAAGGGTGTTCAAGAAATGTCTGAATAAAGGAATGTCTCTCCGGCTCATTCAACGTCTTTTGTATGCTTGTGACTTGTTTAAACGCACCTCTGACCCTGTGTTCTCCTTGCTGAAGACTTAGTGGCCCAATCCTCATTTGCAACCCCTGCCTTTAGGTCCCTTCTCGTCTGCTGCCGTTCTTGTACTTGAATTATTACTGCACTTACTACTTTGTTAAAATTGTTTGCTGAAACGTCTGCCTTCCGTGAGCAGGATCCGTGTCATGTATTTCTGACCCTAGAGCTAGCTCAGAGCCTAAGCCATAATAGATGATCAATAAA
Source organism: Cynopterus sphinx (assembly GCA_030015415.1). NCBI lineage: Eukaryota > Metazoa > Chordata > Mammalia > Chiroptera > Pteropodidae > Cynopterus > Cynopterus sphinx. Next base: position 19,616,489 of record CM057392.1, on the reverse strand, counting down.
TGTTTGTTCAGTTAAACCATTCCCTCCATTGCATTTTGAGTCTGCCACTTCTAATCTTAGCTACAGTGGGAAAAGTAACGGATTGGTGAGATTTTACATTTAGAAAATATCTTACAGGTCATCCAATCAATTTCCCTCATTTTATAAATGTGGAAACTCAGTCCTGTTCAGGATCACACAGTTTTTGGGTCTTTATTCTAAAAGAATCAGACAATTGTAGGAAAGAAATTTCTCCAAACGAGGCTGAGCTGTTTTGTTGTTCATTGTATTCAGAAGCCTTAAGTTCCCAGAAACAAAAATAAATTTCCTTATCAGTCTTAGAAATTTCATAATCCTCTGTTCCACACCCTATGCGTCAGGGTTGATGAAACTGATTTTAGGAAAACTAGGCTGATCTAGAGATTTTTATTCTTAATATTGTATGCTGCTCCCAGCGGTGCACACTATTTACTCTTTTGGAAGGATTCATCTTGTTAGTCTGACCTAAAAAATACACCTTGTCTGCAAGACAGGGAAAGGCAAAATTTTAATCAAAATCTAAATGAAAGGTCTAAGCTCTCCTTTTAATGTAAATTCAGAACTGCATTTTCAGTCCCTTCTATTTTCCTATATTAGCTCCTCTATTCATGAGTCAAATGTGTCTTTCCTTCTGCTGTGCTAAGGAATGCTTATCCAACCGCTATATCTAGGGAACGGAAATGCATTTTTCATTAAAGGAAGATACTGCAACTCGGTTCAGTGGAATAACTGAAATAAAGAGGTCCTAACGGGAAATGAAAGACGGAAGACAGAACTACAGTAAAGAGGTGGCGACTCTGTTCCTAAATATTCAGTGTTCGTCTTGGTTGCCCGTTGATCTGTAATTTACTATCATTTAGTTTCAGAGAGTTTAGTAGATATTGGCAGTTTATCAAACATGAAATGTCCAAGCACTTGAAGAACACATTGATTAAATAAGTGGCGACAAAGTAGAAAGGCAAATGTTTAGGTTTTTCTATCTTGCTGAAGAAATACTTTAAGTCGAATTGAAATCGAGATTCACCTTTTTGACGCCCTTTATGGGAATTCTATTAAGTGAACGGAAAGGCAGCTTTCTCCTAGAGCGCCCGGATAGCTCAGTCGGTAGAGCATCAGACTTTTAATCTGAGGGTCCAGGGTTCAAGTCCCTGTTCGGGCGTGTGCTCATTTTGGTGCCTCTGAAGCCACCACATGCGGGGCAGGCCCGGGGCTCGACTTCGTTCACATTTTACAGTAAATTCGTTTCACTTTTGCCGACTTCAGAACACGCCGGGTGCGGGGTCCTCGGAGGAGGAGAGTGACGGAGACGTGGTCCCTGGGGAGCGCGGAGTCTGCGCGGCGCTGTCCGCGGGACATCAGGTTTTCCCCTCCGACCGCTAATGCCCGAGAAAAGGGGCGCCGGGACCAAAACCGAAACGCGCGCCCGAACAGGGACTTGAACCCTGGACCCTCAGATTAAAAGTCTGATGCTCTACCGACTGAGCTATCCGGGCCCCCGCCAGGGGGCGCTCGTAACGCAACACCTTGCATAAGCAGGAGGGCCCTCGCCTAGCCCACTCCTCCCGCCCGCGCTTCCGGACACTCTTTCCACCCCAAAGCTCCGATTCCTGAGCCGTGCCCCTTTGGAAGCGCCACAGTGACCTCAGACCTCCTCTGCCATCGAAGACAGGGCGGGCGTCGGTTCGCAAACCTACGCGACAGAACAACCGAGCCTGAGAAGCACGTCCGCGGCTCGGAAGCCGTCGGCCGAACCGCGGTGTGAAGCGGGGGAGGACGCTGCAGGAGGAGGGCGGGACCGCCCCGAACTTCTCCGCGGCAGCAGGCCCCGGGGGTCACCGGCACTGACCGGGCCAGCAGCCCTGTTGACCCGCGGAGGCTGGAGGAGACTTTCCTGATGCCGGTGTCGGAGGCTCCCCTCCTCCCAGCCTCCAGTAACCTGAACACGGCCGCCCGCTGCACGCAGCGCCGGCGCTGAGAAGCGCCCACCGTGCGCTTTACAGTGGGACGTGAAAGCGTTTTCCTTAGCTCCTGCTGCTTTCCCTTAGTTCCATCTGCCGAATTCCGATGGCTTTAGGAGTACGGGCTGCTCTGGTCCAGCAATTCCACCTTTAGGAATTAGTCCTAAGAAAGAAAGAATCAGGTATGTACAAAAAGACCCGATTACAGGAGAGATCGTCACAGCATTTTAATGAAAAAAATGGAAAAGATATAAATGGCTATGTAAATTATGGTACAGCCCTAATATAGAATCGTATATAGCCATTACTAATCGTGCTATAGAAGAATACAACTTGGGGAAAATGCAAACTACTGTTGTTAGGAAATATTTCAAAAAACTTTTAAGGGTGCATTTACATACATTGAGAAACTGAAAAGATAAATACTTCTACATAGGTTCTCAAGTTAGGTGTCCCCGTTTGAATCCTCACTACCACTGGGTGATCTTGAGCAAGCTACGTCTCTGTCTTAATGATGATGCACAACAGAGCAAATTTCCCTGAGTTGGGGGCAGACCAAGCCCTGCACCAAGTGAAGAAGAGGGTCCTTTTGGCGGAGAGTGAAGAAAGAATTCAACACACACACCAGAGTTAGAGTCAAAAGGAAAGTAGTAGAAAAGGAATAACACTCTACAGAGTGTGGTCTCCTGTCAGAGGCAGAGTGAGACAGATAGCGAGAGAGTAAAGCACTGTTCAGAGAATTCAGTTTATATATCTTTCTTTAGTTCCTGTGAATTATAGTTTAAAAGACTTTGTCAACGCATTTCCTTTTATACAGACAGACAACGAGGAACAGGAAGAGTATGTAGCTTGAAAAGGTAAGAATACGTAGAGTGAAAGGCCTGCTGGCAGTTCTCAGCCTTTAATCCTTAGGTTCCCCATGGTTTTAGCCATAGGGAGTGACTCTTGGTTCCAGTTTCCCCTTCACAGGTGTGGGGAATGGGTTGTTAGCAATCCCAGCAGAAATTTTCCTTTGTTCTGAAGGTGTCCTCGTGGCCTGGCTGCAGGGCTGATTTCTGCACCTTGCAGTCTCTGATTGTGGCTTCATTAACAGTTTTAATTCTCTTGCTTTCCCTCTGCATTATCAGGACAATGGGATGATTGCGAGAATTATATGATAGTTATATATATATATGTTGTTTAGAACAATGCCTGCCACATAATAAGCATTGAAAAAAATCTATGTATAAGTAGACCTGTGTAGTTCAAACCCATGTTTTTCAAGCGACAACTTTATTTCTTATTTGGCATGGCTTCAAGCCCCCTTGCAACCCTAGTCTTCGTCTTCTGAACAAGTACCTGTTTGCCCTGTTTAAAATGTGGCTTACAGAACTAGATACAGATCCATGCAATATAAAATGGAGCAACACCCTTCCTTAATTTGCACATTGCACCTCACTCTATTTCCAGCATAACCTCCCTTGTACCCAGCAGATCCAGAGTTCTGTAAATGAGCTGAAGAATTGATTCCTTTTTCACAGTTGCTCCCAGACAGCTTGAAGTCAACAACCATCCTTTTCAAAAAAAATAGAAGGGGATTTTTTGTGTGTACCACTGTGAACTATTTCTCCTCTTTTTGTACAATTAATTTTAATTTTAAATTCTCAAACAGGAGATAGTTTTGTATATTTAAAATAGTATCTAGTTAGTTCAGATCCCTTCCTATTGTCTCCTGAACTCTTAGAATTATGATCCTGTCATGCAATTCAGTTTAAGATCAACAAATACTTGTTGAACACCTACCTACAAGCACCAACCTAGGAAATTCCAAAATAAGTGAGACCTGGAATCTGTTTAGAGGAGGAGTCTGACTTTCTAGGTAAAGAGAATGTGTTAAATTCAATAACTGATGAGCTGCAGTTAACATTGCCTAAAGTTTTGATCAACATATTTAGTCTCCATTTAAAGCCTTGATAGATATGTTCTGAATAGGACATGGTTAAGAACAGAGACTTTTCCCCTCATGGTTGCCACGAATTTATGATTAATCAATGAATATTGTAAATGTATTTTCCTTCTGATTTTCTTAATAAAATTTTTTCTTCTCTAGCATGCTTTATTGTAAGAACACAGCATTTAATACATATAACATACAATATATGTGTTAATTGATTCTGTTATCAGTAAGGCTTCCAGACAATAGTAAGCTATTGGTAGTGTTAAAACAAACAAACAAACAAACAAACAAACACCACAGGCCCAAAGTGGCATCGTTTGTGCTGACAGCCCATGAGACCAAACCTAGATTTAATGCATGATCTAATTACAGTTGCAGTCTCTCCTAGACAAATAATCTTAATCAACCATTATGGAGTTTTCTGTCATAGGGGACTCTCCATCCCCCACACAAAGAATAATTAATCTGCATGATAAAAATCCTTCCTGGTCTCTTTTCACAGAAGAAAAGGTACGTTGGCTCCAAATAATCCTTTCTTGTGTTTATTATTAGATCCCTTGCTTCATCTTTCTTCTTATAAAAATCTTCCATTTTGTATAACACCTCAGAGCACCCTTTTAGTAGCTAGATGGGATACTGCAGGATTCATGAGTTGCTTAATAAGCCAATTAGATCTTCAAATTTACTTGGTTGCATTTTATTTAACAGTAGTTAAGGTTTGGGGGAATCAAAAGTTATAAGCAGATTATTGACTGCCCAGGCTGGAGGCCCCAACCTTCTCCTAGATTTCAAGGGTGAACTATAGTTTAATGCTCTGAGGGAATTTTTAGCTTGTAGAAAAACAAAGGAGAGTTAGGGCTGGGACATGTAATGTAGGGAGGAAGCAAGAGAATTGAAAATGTTAAATCAAGCTACATTCAGAGCTGCAATATGCTGATCAGCCCTACAGCCAGGCCAGGAGGACACCTTCGGAACAAAGGAAGACTTGTACTGGGATTGGTAACAACCCGTTCCCCACACCTGTGAAGAGGAAAGAGGAACCGACAAAATCTATCCCTATGGCTAAAACCAGGGGGGATCTAAGGATTAAAGGCTGGGGAGTGCCAGCCAGCCAGCTTTTAGGCTTCGTACTCTTTCCCTTCCTCACTGTATGTCCATGTCAAAGGAAATGGGAACTAAAGAATGACAGATAAACGGAATTCCTGAACACTCACTCCGTCTCTCACTGCCTTTCCACATCTCTCCTGGCTCCTCTCACTGTCTCTCAGCGCCTTTACTCTGTCCCTCTCACTCTGCTTCTGAGAGGAGACCACACGCTGTGGAGTGCTACTCCTTTTCTAACCAACTTTCCTTTGACTCTGACTTTGGCGTATAGGTTGAACTCTCTACACTCTCCGTCAGAGGACCCTCTTCTCTCCGCGCAGGGCTTGGGCTCCTTCTCAACCCCGGGAAATGTGTCCCTCCTGCACCAGGAGCTGTCTTCAAATAACTGAATAGTATCTGTACTGGGAAAGATGAAGCCTTTTTCTCCTCCAAAGTACAGACCTGAAACCAACAGAAATTACAAGGTGACATAATTCAGCTCAGAAATGCTTTGACATTTAGAATGAACCTGGAATAATAACAACAACAGGTACTCGGGGGAGGACCTGCGGCGGGCGCCGGAGGAGGTCTCATCGGGAGAGCGCAGACGCCCCGGCCGAGGCCCGGGCCGTCTCACCGTCCTTCGCACCTCGCTCGTGGCATTCGCACACAGCTCGTCCCGATCCGGGCTGTACTGCTCGCGTCCCCCCCACTGGAGCGGCATGGGACGCTGTTCCCCTGCTCCTCCCTCCTTGGGGAGTCCCGACAAGACTGAGGGCCGGGGGGAGGGGCTTTCCCGATGACCCGACGGCTGCCTCTGGCGCCGCTTCCAGGTTTCCCCCGTCGCAGCTCTCCTGGGGCGCGTCCGCGGACGCCACGGAGGCCCGTCAGCGCCTGAAGCGCTGGGCACGGAGACGGCGCCGCCCGGGACGCCCAGCGCCCGCCACCCTCCCGCCCCGAGCGTCACTCCACGGCGGGCAGAGGGCGTCCTCTCTAGCCCTCCAGCCGTCCGTCTATGGTTCTCGGAGGCCTCGCCGGAAGTCCGCCGCGCGGCGGCCGGAAGTGGCGCTCTCCGCGCTCGCCGTGGGGAGCTGCCGCCGCGCGAGTACTGCGGGCCGGTGCGTGCCGGCCGCTTCCCCCGCGCTCGGTGTGGGGGCGACTCGCCGAGTGGGAGTGAGGTGTGGCTCCTGGGTTCCCGGGGCCGGGGGCGGGGGCGGGGCGCCGGGCGGAAGCGGGGCTGGCGGGGCCCGGGCTGCGAGGCGAGGGCCGGCGCGCGGGCGGCGAGAACGGCGGGGGTGGCGGGACGGGTCTCAGGCCTGGAAGCCGGAGAGCCCCATGTTATACCGGACGCGGAATTGGAGGAATCCCGGGGCGCTCGGGGGAGGGAAGCGGGAGGGAAGCGGGGGGTGGTGACGTGGAGACGTCTCGGGACCGTGGGGGGCGATTTTCGGGGCCGCGCCCAGACCTCCCCGAACAGGGCCAGGAGCTGCGGCTCCGGGAGGCTCTGCAGTCGGTTGGCTGCTGTGCGCCCCGGAGTTACCCAGTGCTGCGAAGTGACGCCCGGGGACGTGGTGTTGCCCTTTCCTCCTAGCAGGCCCGGTCGAGACCGCAGCTCGCTCTCTCTAGGCTTTGAAAAGCTAGACAGGTGTCTGTCTGTCTAAGAACACGCACGCAGAACCGCAGTGTGAGTGAATCCATCCTTCCTCACGCCTTTCTTCCTCGGGCTGGCTACTGGTAGCTGATGATATCCTTTCTGAACTTTCCGCAGATGCTCACATTCAAGCCCCGGTGGGATCATTTTGTGTGTGTTGTTCTGAACCTTAAGGTTTTCAAATCATATCGGGGCAGCTTTGCATAAAGCATACACAAAGTGCTTTCTTTTAAAGCCTTGCGTAGTGTTGTTCATAGGCTTGTGCAGCAGTTCCTTTAACCGGCTCTTCGTTGATGGAGTTTTAGGTTTTCCCCGGCATGTTGCTTGTTTTGCAAACCGCTGAAGTGTATACTCTTGCACACACTTCCTTCCCGTCTTTGTAGATGCTCACTTCGCAGACCCGGTAAGATAAAACAGTAGTAACAGTAGTAATAGTAATTAACGCACTGATAGTAATTTTTTAAAAGAAAAAAAGTTTTTATTGTTAAAAAACAAAATTCAGCCAAGTAAATTTGAAGATCTAATTGGTTTTATTAAGAGATTCATGAATTGGGGATCATCCCATGTATCAACTAGGAGGGAACTCCAAAGTGGTGTACAAAATGGAAGATTTTAGTAGGAAAGGGTGGGGCAAAGGTAAGGAAGCATTAGTTTAATTTATATTTTATTTACATACAGGAAGGATTAGTTTTGAACCAGGACACCTTTTAAGGAAGAAAAGGGAATAGTTTTTGTGCAGATTACCTCTTTCTGTGGGGGCTGGAGAGGGCTCTTATTGACCACCTTACTAGTTTGACTAGAAAATTCCAGAGATTAAGATTGAGAATAAGATTACATTTCTGAAAGAGGTTGAAAGTGCAGCTCTGTCAGGTATTAAATCTAGGTTTGGTATCATGGGCTTTCAGCGCAAGCAGTGCCATTTTTGGCATGTGAATTTTTTCCTTTAACCCTCTCAACATGTATTTAAAGAATCAGACAGTAGTGTTTAAAAGAGGTCCTTAGGGCTTTAAAGAATTGATAAGAATGATTACATCTGTTAACTTCTGACAAGATTTTGTTTTAGTATTAAAAATCAAAGATAAAGGTTTGAAGATGACGTGTAGGAGTTTCTTGGACTAAAGTATAGATTAAAACCCAGTCATTGAGAGATGAATAGGACTGCTTTTTCTCTCTGATTTCAGTTGAATAGGGGCACACATAAAAACAAATAGAATGTGGTAAGATTTTTAATAGATGGGCTCTGCTATCATCAGCGTCCCTTGTGGAGTCGCTCAGAAAAGCCTTGACCAAGGAAGTGACTTTTGACCAAGGTAGATGAATGAGTAAGAATTTTTGAAAACAGTAGATAGAACGTAGAAGAGAAGAAAGGACAGGTACTAAGGCAGTGGGTTTCAAACTTTTTAACCATGACCTACAGTAAATCAGTTTGCATCATGACCCCGTATACATAGAAGGAGTAACAGTTAAGAGCTCTGGCTGTGCAGACCATGATTCTGGGACAAGTTATCTGCCTCACCTCACCTCTCTCTTCTGAAGATGAGGACAATAGTAATCTACCTCTTAGGTGCTTAAGCACCTACCATAAAGGTGCTTAAACATGGTAAATGTTGGCTGTTTTCAGTAACAAAAACATGTTCCACAAACCAAAGCTGAGCTTTGTTAATTCACTTTTATTTTCTATTTGATTAATAGAAAGGGAGGCATTAAGACCAACTGGGATACAACTTGTAGTTTGAAAAATCTCATTACTAATAATACTGAGAGGTGAGTGGTAAAAGGGTAGAAAAATTTGAGAAACTTGAGTTGGTTATTCAGAGATTTGGAAAAGAGTCCTGAGTTGGAATGGAGAGTTACACCGAAGACAGATTAAGAAAGTTTATAAACACACCCACAGTGAAGCTGGTGAGTTTGTATTAGCTCTACAGGCCCATATAGGATAGTTTTTTACTCTTAAAACACGCAGAAACCCAGTGAGTGTATTTTGGCTTGCCCTGGGGTATTCCTAGTTCTGGTGTATTGTGGAATAAAGTTGGCTTCTCTTTCAACGAACCCATCTCTCAAGGGAGATTCCTCTTGAAAGCATGCAGAGAACAATGCAAAAAGGATTTTCTTCCCTCCTTCATTTAAAAGCAGGTGTTTTCTTTTAAGCTCACTGTAGTCATGTGTAGGGTTTATTATTAATGGGAAGAAACCCCCAGAGAGCCAAAGCATTACAGGTTAGTGATACTGATTCTTTTATGTAACTTGAATATTTTCTGAGAGTATTAGTTTTTTTCAAGATAACAGTAAACAAATTTTGTGATTTTTTTTCCCCCACATTCAACAAGGTAATTAAAACCTATCGTTTTAATTTCATACTATTTTTCTACTTTTCCCACCTTTTTAATGAACTATTTTAAAGCATATCACAGTTATGTCATATATCGTGTTATCTCCTAAGAAAATAAGATTTAAAAAAAAATTATCACAGTGTCTTTCTACTACAATCAACAGTTTATTAGTATCTCATACGTAGTTCATAATTAAACATTTTCTGATTGTTTAGGGGGAAAAAGATATAGATGGCTTGTTTGAATCAGAATTTTAGCCACATCCACGCGTGTTAGGTTTATACTTAAATCTCTATAACAGTCTCCCCAGTTCAACCATACTCTCCACCGTCCAATTCTATAGAATTTCCTACATTCTAAATTTGGCTAATTGTCTGCTTTTAGTATTGTTTACTTATTTCTCTACTCTCCATTTTCCTATAGACAAGTAGTTAGCAGATCTAGAAGCTGGATTAATTTTTTCCCTCAAAGAATACTTCATAGGAGGTACTGGGTGTTTTGGTGTTTTCTATTGCTTCACATCAGGAAGTACATACTGTGTGAATGACCCTCTTAGAAATAAGTTTGGCCAGTGGGTTAAGTGCTGTATGCTTGCTCCATGTGTTTTTAAACCCCCCCACCCCCAATGTTTCATGTCATTGGTTTTAGCATCTATTGTTGATGCGACATTTAACCTGAGACTGGAAGGTTTAGTATGAGTCAGTCTTGTACAGAACTCACTGTGCTCAAATGAAAGAACAATGTGTGCAAAGGGCCTGAAGCAGGAAGCTATGTACCTGTTTGAGAAACCAAAAGATCAGTGTGGCTGGGGTACAGGGCACATGGGAAAGAACAGTGCAAGTGGAAAGACTGGCAAGGTGCTGAGGGGTTAGACTCCATGTTTATCTTTAGAGCATTAGCAAGCTAGGGAGCAGGGCCTGACACTAGGATATTTTCATTTTTGTTTTTTTGGTCTTTTAACTCTGGCTGTAGTGTAGAGTTTGTATTGAAGTGGAGTTAGAGACTAGTTAAAAGTTTACTGCAGTAATGCAAGCAAGAAGTAACACTTTTTGGTTTGAGGATGTCATGAAGATGAAGAGTAGGGGTTGTTTTGAAAGGTTTAGAACTTAAAATCCATAAGGTTTGATGATGTAATAATGGAGGAGGAAGGGGAGATCAAGATGATTCCTAACTTTGTGGTTTGAGCAACTGAAAATAACTACAGTTGATCCTTGAACAATGCAGGGATTAAGGGTGCTTACCTTCCCTCCCCCTGTTGAAACCTGCATGTAACTTTTGACTTTTTCAAAACTTAAGACTAATCTATACTGTTTAATGGAAACCTTCTGGTAACAGTTGATTAACTCATTTTATATGATACATGTATTGTGTACTATACTTACAATAAACTAAAGGAAATAAATGTTACTAAGGAAGTTACAAGGAAAATACATTTACAGTTACTTATGGAAATAAGTTCATGTGTATAGCATCAAGTGTACTGTCGGCATGGTATAGTGAAAAAGGATAAGTTTTTGAGTTGGGCAAGTTATGTGACTTCCACGGTTCATAGACTAGTGTCTTTTTAATGGCAGAACACTTTCTGCTAGTGTTAAAGCAAACAGGAAGAGTAGGACAAGCTGTAATGCTAAATAGATCCATATATATATATATATCGTTTACAATAAATGGATTAAATTTATCAAAGATATAATTTGACAAATTGGATTAAAAACCCAAAATCCAGCTATATGCTTTTTACAAAGGGCACACCAAAAGCTTAAGGGAATGTAAAACATTGGGAAAATGCATACACAAAAATACTAACTATAAAAGAAAGCTGGCATGACTATACTAACATAAAATAAAGTATGCTTTAAGAGAGAATGTCTTAATTGGGATGGAAAGAATCACTACATAGTAATCATTGTATAATTACAGTTCACCAAGAAAATATGGCATTTTGAAGCATGTATACCTCTGACTAAAAATCCTTAAAATAAATGAAGCAAAATTGGTAGAACTACACTGAGATAAATGGACAAATCATCATAGTGGGAAATTTCATTGCATTTAAATTATTTATAGGTGAAGCTGACAAATTAACAGATATATAAGATTGTAAAACAACAAGCTTAACCTAATGAACATAGACTTTTGCAAGCATACATTTCAGAATCGATTAAGTAGACCATGGTGAAAGCCATGACTAATGCTTTGTGCTACAACTTTACTAAGGCCATGATGTCACTAGGTGATAGAAAATTTTCAGCTGCATTATATAATCCATGGGACCACCACCGTACAGGTGGTACATACTTGACTGAAACATCCTTATGTTGTTGCATGACTGTGGTGAAAACCTAGAAACAACTAAAATGTCCATCACACACTAAAATATACAGCAGTCAAAATGAAAAATAATGGTATACTGTTACATGGATGAACCTTGAAAACATTAAGTGAAGGAAGCCAGGCACTAAAGGATAAATATGGCATGATTTAGCTTATATGAAGTGCCTAGAATAGGCATATTCATGGAGACAGAAAATAGGATAGTGGTTACCAGGGCCTGGGGAGAGGGGAGATTGGGGAGTTATTTAATGGGTACAGAGTTTAAGTTTGGGAAAGTGAAAAAGTTCTGGAGATAGATAGTGCTGATGATGTACAACATTGTGAATGAACTTACTGTCACTGCATTGAACACCTGAAAATGGTAAATTTAGTTATATAGTTTACCACAATTCTTTTTAAAGAACTGCAGTGAAAATTATTTTAGTGAAACAAAAATCCCTAAAATTAAAACATACCTGCCTTTTTAATTTTTTTAAGTTAAAGCAACTAAACTATATAGATATACTTTTTAGGATTCCATTTAGATAATCAAAACATAGGATTCAGGTTGATTGTTGGGGAGGCAGGTGAATGGGATGGGGGATATGGTTAGGTATAGACTGACAAAGAATTATAGTTGGTGGATGCTTATTGCTTTTAAAAGGAATCAAGTAAAAGTGGGCCATGTATAGATGAACAATGAGAGTATGTCTTGAAAGAAAGGATTGTGATTAATTCAGTGCAATTGAGGTCTAATGGGAAAAAAAAAATAAATGCTAAGTGGGGACTTAAGAACTTTTCTGAGTTTGAAATCTTGACTCCAGCAATTTATTATATGGTCTTGGGCAGATAACATTCCTATGCTGCTTTGGCTTATTTGTAAAAGATAATAATATTACCCAAATCATAGGAATATTTAAATATTAAATGGGCTAGTATATGTGCCTGGTACAGATTAAGTTCTCTGTTGTAAGTTTTTACTATTTGGATTATCTAATGCTATGTAATAAACCACTCAACAATTTAGGAAGTTAAAACAACAGCCATTTTACTTATTTATGATTCTGTGGGCTAAGTTGCGTGGTTCTTCTGGTGGTTTTGCTTGTGTTCTGTCATTTAGCTATTTTAAACAGGTGTCAGCTATGGCCGAAATGTCCCAAGATGTCTGTTGCTTAGGAGGGTATGCCTGGAAGGCTGGGGCTCAGCTGGGCAACTGAGCCCGCCTCTCCACCTGTTCTTTCTGTGTGGTTTCCAGTAGAGAAGCCAGATTGTAAAGGCTCTCAGAAGTACAAAAATGAAGCTGTGTGGCCTGGAACTAGCACATTATCACTCCTGTGACAAAAAAATTCTGATATGTTCTAAATTATGGTGGCCAGAGAATGAGAGAAAGAGAACAGTTAGCATCTGTGGACTAGCTTGAGAAAAAACTGTTCCCATTCCTATACATCCATTGGAATTTATGATTAATTTCCAGGTGACTCTTACTGAGATTATTCAAAAGACTGGCCAGGTGTCACGGAACCCCAGGAGCCTCACTTCTTAATTACACATGAACTTTCCAGTCTGCTTACCCGCTGATCCATGGAACTTCCTTGGGGCTCCTTGTGCCTATCCCAGAATTGGCCTCACTTTAGTTTCTCCCACTCCCTTTATCTCTAATGTGAATTCTTTCAGAATGGCTTATGTCTCCCTCCTTCCTACTTAATGTATAAAAGACACTCAGCACCTCCAGGATGGTGGACATGTTGTCTTTTCACCTTGCCATGCTGCTGGTATTTGAGACTTCATGCTTCAGGACCTCCTCTTTCTTGATGGCAATGGGTCTATAAATCTTTCTTTAAAAAAAAAAGACTCCCCTCCTTGGAAATTGATTTTTTTGGTTGAACATTTGCATTCTATTGATTAAATCATGTCACAGAACCACTTGGGAGATGTGGCTCATTGGGGACCGTTTTTGGAAATCATTCACACTATTATTATTTGTATACAGCATGACACTGTGCGATGTATATAATTGTCAGTTTAGACACTGGGGATATATTAATGAACGAATAAATACAAATCTCCCCACTTGGTAGCTCATGTTTTACATGATAAATAATTAAAATATATAGTGTGTTGGTAACAAGGACAGGGAAGAAAAATAAAGTGGGAAGGAGATAGGCAATATTGGGAGTTGAGAGTTGCAGTTTGAAAAAGGGGTGGTCATGGAAGGCTTCATTGGCAAACTTGACATTTGAGCAAAGATGAAAGGAGGAGGTTCAGAGCTTGAGAGGTGAGGAAAGGTAGAAGCAAGATGACATTTAGGAGGCTAATGCAGTTAGGTGGGTGGCTCTCATTAGTGTAGTGATGATGCAAGTGGGGGAAGTGCATGGATTTTGGAAATATTTTGAATCTAAGCTTCAAAACTTATGTATGAACTGGATGTAGAATGTGAGAGAAGGAATTAAGGATTGACCTGAGCAACTGGAAGGATAAGAGTTGCCACTTACTGAAATGGGGAAGATTACAGGATTAGCATGTTTGGGGAGAACAGGATTGGTTTTGAAGGTGACTGAAGTTTTGACGATCAAAAGCTGCCTTTTGGAATATTGATTTTAAACTTATTAAGAACTAAAACTCAGGAAAAGCCTTTTGACCCTCTCCCTTTTCTTGCCTAAGAGATTCAGATGGGAAAACCTCCAGGAAAGAAAGCTTAATTATAGTTACTTTATCCTAATCTGAAATGACTATGGTGTCAAGCAGGGGCTGTTTACTAGACAACCCCCGCCCCCCACCCCAACTCTGCCCTTTGGTTTCTGGGTTGCTTAGCAAAAATACCTGCCATGTATGTTCCTCTCTTCCTCAATTACCTATGAATGGCCCATTCCCACTTTTGAAATCTAAGATGTCGTCCTCTCCCCTTTTCTCCGTTGCCCAAAATGTCATATATTTACCTCGCTATCTTTTGAATTTTTCATCTTATGTGAATTCACCATTTGCATGTATTAAAATTTGATTTTCTCCGATTAATCTGTCTCTTAATTTGATTATTAAGCAGCTAGAATAATTTAGAAAGTGGAAGGATAGCCTCCAGTCTATAAGTTTGAAATGCTAATTTAAAGCTAGCTGCTTTAAAATTGTAAGTTACGCTTGTATCCTATTAGACTTCCCTTTCATTATCAAGGGAAGCTGATAAGAGGGAGAAATTTATACTTTGTAATAGTAAGTTCTTCTCAAAAGAGTGAGGAATCTTGTTTTAGCCAGATTATTTGTTGATTTTTCTAGGTTCTTTTCACCATTTCCCTGATGTGGCTTGTTATTCATAAATTTCACTGATTGTCACTTTTTTTTTTTACTGAAAAAGCCTGAAGTAAACTCAAGATTATTTAAAAACTTATTTTCCTTTTTTTCCTAGCTTTTCTTTTTTTTTTGGCCAAGGAGAAAATGTAGGTGAGAATTTTAAATTATACCTTACTCTATTTCAATTCATGCTGTATCTTCCTTAATGATATGTGCCCACCTTGCTTTAACCCATTTTGTAGGTATTTAGTTGCTAGTAACAAGAGAAGAACTCTAAATTACTGCTGCTGGATAGAGAAAAAAAGAAATGAACCAGTTAATGGCTGTGGGCCAATTAATGAAAGACTGCTCACATTTCTGAGTGTATGTTGGAGCTTTGACTCAGTCTCCAAGCGTCTGTTAACTGACCACTAGACACCATATGCATAAATCCTGAATCCTGCCTGCATATGCATAAACTTTCTGGACCGTTGCCTGTGAACAGTGAAAAGTAGTAAATATTTCTTCCATACATACTATGCTCCTATTTTAGAACTGCCCCTACTTCACCTTATTCCTCCCCTCTAATTAATAGTAGCAAACATGTAAATTCTTACTGGGCCACGCACAAACAGTGGAACTGAGGGAAACAGGCTTTGCTAGAAATCTTCGTTTGCCAGGTTTAGTTTATATTGGGATACTAATGTTCCCTTCTTTTAAGCAAAATTCTTTTTTTTTTTCAGGTGAAGAGGGAAGGTTAGAGTTTCTTTCTGAATTTTTTGTTTGTAATAACCAGCTTAAAATCAGTATCGTAAAAGGCATATTTTGAGGTGGCAAAACTTTGGTCCCCCTCAGTCCCACCTCTAAAACTTTAAAAAGTTTCATATTCCAGAAGCTAAGTTGGTAGATTGCATAGATGATGTGTAGGCTTGAATTTTTTTGCAGGATCTTAACTAGAAAGTGATCAGAAGGGTATCAAGAACCTCAGCATGGATATATTGCATTTGTGTGGATTGTTCTGACATATCTGTCTTTTTTCTCCTGGCTGCTTTTTTGTAAATCCCAAAGAGAATTTTCAACTTTAGAAGAGTTTTGTAATTTTTTCTTTTACCTTTTAGGCTTATCAACAGACTAATTTCTTCACTGCCAAAATGGCTTCACTTTCTACCTCTGCCCAGTGTTCAACATCTGACAGTGCTTGCAGGATCTCTCCAAGGCAAATCAAGCAGGTACATCATTTTTAGTCATTCTTATTTTTCCTTAAGTTTTTAAAAAATGTTATTGGGGGATGTAGCTGATTTTACTGTCTATAGGATTTTATGGAGAGCAGAAAGTATTAATTTTTTAAAATGTCACAGTAGGGTAACTAGTAAATAGTATTAACATTCATAAATTTGAATTGGTCATTAATTAAATAAATATATGGAAGTTACTGATTGCTCAGTGCTACATTTTGAAAACTCATGTTTTAGGGTTTGGGTGGCTAGTTGAGAATTTGGGGCCAAGTTTTTTACACACACACACACACACACACACTCTGTCTTTCTCACTTCATTCTAATTTTTTTTCTTTAAAAATCAATTTTAAATCGTAAATATAGACAACATATTCTTAAAAGATTCACACTTATAATGTATTTATCTCAGATATTTATAGAGATTTTTTGGACCCATTTCTTCCCCCCGTCCCCCAAGGTAACACTTATCAATTTGCTGTGTTCGTTTCACATCTTTTCCTGTAACATTAAAATACATAATTTTGTTTTTATAAAAATTGCACAATACATATATATAGCTTAATATATTATAAATGTGGAATTTGGATTTGATGGGGAAAATGTGGCTTATATAATTAATGGTTTTGATATAATTGTCCATCCCTAGAAGGAAACAAATTAAGACCTCAAAACTTGTATAAAAACAAATTTCAGATTGATAAAGATTTAAATGTAAAAAGTGAAATGATGAATATTAGGAGACAATTTAGGAAATATTTGTGAAACTTTAAAATGAAGGAGGCCCTAAGACAAAGTTGTGGAGGCTATAAGAGGAGGAGAGAGACAAATAAGAGTATATAAAATTAAAAAAAAAATTGTGTGGCTAAAAACAGACTCCACAAAGTCAAGAGATGACAAAATAAGTCACTATCTGTTGTATGGATATGCTGCATCTTGTTTATCCATTCATCTGTCAGTGGTCTTTGGGTTTTTCCATCTTTTGTTTATTGCCAATAATGCTACTATGGACATTGGCAAACAAATACTTTTTTTGAGGCCCTGCTGTCAGTTCTCTTGGGTATATACCTATAGTGGAACTGCTGGATCGTATGACATTCTGTTTAACTTTTTGAGAAACTGTCATACTGTTTTCCAAAGCAGCTGCACCATTTCACATTCCCACCAGCTATATTTGAAGGTTCCAATTACTCCATGTTCTTGCCAACACTAATTTTTTATCTTATTATTGGCACCTTAGTAGGTGTGAATGTGCTGTCTTTTGAAAATGTAATTGTTCAGGAAGGTAACAAGTAGTAATCTGATTATCTTATTTTAGTTATTTTATGCATTGGAAGATTGTAGTTTTAAGTACCAGTGTTTGTTAAAAAAAAGTTGAAGGAAGATCTTTTGTTTCCTAGGGTTTTAGAAACCAATCTAATTGAAACGTAAATAGCAAGTTTATTTTATGTTTATATCAGGTACGACCGAAACTGCCACTTTTGAAGATTTTGCAGGCAGCAGGTGCACAAGGTGAAATCTTCACTGTTACAGAGGTAAGCCATCATAGAAAATTCTCAGTTTTAAGAACAGCCAAGAAGTAGAAGTGGATGAATATGTATGTAGCTCTGAAATCAGGCCTAAAAAAGGAAGTTTTGGGATTTACAGGTTATGCTGCCAGGCAGGAATTAAATGCAGTAATTTAGTGTTATAAATGTGTCAGATACTCTTTTTGAGCACTGTGAATTATTTTAAACATGCATTTAAATAACTTAGCTTCTTAAGTATTTTTTTTTAAACAAACAAATTCTTTAAGTGGAAAAGATTCAATATTAAAATGTTAATCTCTACGAATTGCTTGCATTTAGTAAGGTAAAGATCTAACCCCCTTCCTAAACAGAAGAAACAAAATTATCAAGTTTTTTTTTTTTACTTTGCTTGAAAGCTTAACACCTGTCAGCAATGCTGCACTCCTGACCGCTTCCATTATGCCTTTTAAGGAAACAATTCTGGAGGCATTTTAGATTTTCTAGAATTCTCATATTTCCTTTATCATTTTAAATTAAGTGCACATTTGGATTATATCTCCAAAATTCTGATACAACTTTTCAAAGCATGGATTTTTATATTAATAAAGTCGTTATAAGGAATTATATTACCTCCTTCAATAGCATGGCGGAGTGTGAGTTAGGAAATTAAATATGTATCATTTAGGAAGAATGTTTTACTTGGGAAAAAGTCTCAGTCAGTCAGTTTACATGATAAACTCTGTTTTGAATCTTGACCCTTGCACAAAGAATTCCCTAAATTTTTTATTTTTAAATATTGGTTCTCAATATGTGTATTGAGACAGTATGATATAATGAGAATAGTAGTAATATATACAAATTTAGAGTAGTGTTTATTTATTATTTTTTATGTGCCCCAGGCATGAAATAGCTTTGGCCATCAACCCAGGCATCAAGAACAAAGGACTGTATGTCTGCTTAACCCCTGACTGATATAAGAGCAGCACCACAAATCAGGTCTTTTTGCCCATTGCCAGGAGCTTAAAGTAATGTCTTAGAAGATTTTATATTTATACTTAGAATGGATTTACTTTTTTCTGAAAGTTGGGCAGATATACATAGGAAACTTCCAGCTTTTTCTTTCAGTAGGTGATTTTCCCCTAGATATTTGATTAGATGTGAGAACTTTGTTAATACTGGGACACGTTGCCTGGGATGGAGGGGAGCCCAGGAGCACCATTGCTCCAGTGTAATGGGAACAGTGTCGGAAAAAATTTTCTGTGCAAATATCTTAATAATTCTTGAGACGTTGGGGTCTAAAGATAAAGAGAGCTGCTTTGGTGTGCCTGTTGTAATTTGTTTTAACACAATTCTTACTGCTATTAAGTGAACTTAATTATTAAGTAAGTAAAAAACCTGTTGTTACATGGAGAAAACATTAGGAAAAAAATTTAGCAAATTTTTAACTTGAATCATGAACTTGTCTGTGTTCCCTTCCATTTTGTGAACTCTGAAAAAAGCCATATAGATGAAAGTTTTGGTAAAACACTTAGAATCTGTTTTATACACTTATAGTACTGATGGCTTTGTACTTCATTTATCAAAAAGAATTAAATGAACACATAAAAAACCTATAGTACTTATGTGCTTCTGGACTTGGAAAACATTTTATGACCCAGGCAAATTTAAAGTTTATTACTTTGAGTAATAGAACAGATCCCGTTATCTGGACTGGTGAGAAGATTTTTTAAGCAGATGGTAGGAAAACTCACCACTTTTTCTCATTGTCAGACCAGAATATTTCTTTTATAAAACGTAAAGGTCTGTTAATGTGTTAATAAGTGGGTGAACCTAGTAGTTGGGTTAACTATCCTGTTGTAGGACCCTGGACCCCTTACAAAGAGACAAACAAATGATTGCCCCTTTCTCTAGCAAACCTAACTGACCGTATCTCCTCATAATTAGTGTGTTTTTGGCAGCAACTGGACATATCTCTTCATGGTATTTTATTCCCATACAGGTCATGCACTATCTAGGCCAGTATATAACAATGAAGCAGCTTTACGATCCAAGGGAGCAGCATATGGTATATTGTGGTGGAGATCTTTTGGGAGAACTACTAGGATGTCAGAGTTTCTCTGTGAAAGATCCAAGGTAAAAAGAGTCAGAATTTATCTTTTTTGGGTTCTAATACCTAATCACTTAATCTCCATAAGTCATTAATAGTTATTTATTTCTTTAGTCAACAAATATTTAAGGGCCTACATATGTCAGGTGGCCTCTAAGGCACTGAAAAAATAGTGAGCCACAAACGTAGTCCCTGATTTTATGAAGCTTAATTAAAGAGTAGTGAGACAGGTGCTCTTACCCATCTTAATCGAATTATCACACCAATACACGGTAAAATTATACTATGATGTTACAGAAAAGAGGTGTATGAAATTGTGTTCGGAGGTGTGGTTTAGGGTCAAGGAGAAAGGTTCCTTGAAGTGGTATATGAGCTGAGAGCTAAAGAATAATTAAAGAGTCAGTTAGAAGGGGCTGGTTCAAGGAGCACATCCAGCAGATTGAAAATCATATTAAAGGCCCAGGTAGTAGGGAGCTTGATGTGACTAGGTTAGAATTTTGTGAAACAGTTGTTGGAGGAAGGAAGAGTGAGCTGGTGAGGAATGTAGAATTACTGGGCAGTTTGAGGTTGATGAGGTGCTTCGTAAACAGTAGAACTGCTGTGACCTGTTGCATGAACTTCTCCAGCTGCAGAGATATTTGGTTATTTATACAATCAAAAGCTAATTAGTAATTGAGAAGTCAGTGTTCTCTTTGTTTCTATAGCTTTGTGAAGTCTTTCTTCTGAGCTCATTTACTTTGGTAAAACTTCCTCCCACCCCCACTCCCTAATTAAAATGTAAAACTCCTAGAAGGAAGGAATTGTCCCACTTGGGTTACTGTTAGCTAAATAAACTGTAAATTAGTTAGTTCTTTAATTGGGACAGAGTATCACAAGGGCTTGAGCAGTAACATTTTGATATTTTAATAATTAAAAAAGATGTATTCTGGGGAAAAAATTTTTGTCTCTCCATATATTATGAAGTTGGGAGATAGCGTATCAGAAATACACTTAGCGTTTTAATAGAACGCCATGGAGTTATTAAGTTTTTATTTTATCTCTTTGACAGCCCTCTCTATGCTATGCTAAGAAGGAATCTTGTCGCTTTAACCACTGCTACTACAGGTATGTCACATCGTATTTTTTCAGTCTATATCATAGCTTTGAGTTTAAAAGGGGGTAAATGATGGGGAAACAAGAAAGATCAAGATGGAGATGGAATGCTGACTTGGCATGACTGGGAGGGATACCATCACACAGAATGTGATTACTATGTAATTAAGTTTTTATTGCAAAAAATTTCCACTATACTAAAGATAGATTGGTATAAATAACGTGTACCTTTTAGACTTAGTAATTGTTAATACTTGGCCATGTTTGCTTCATCTAGACATACTTTTAAAATCTAACAGACAAGGACTTTTTTCTTTTCGAACATAACTAGAATGCCATTATTACACCCAGCAAAGTTAATAATAAATTAAATAACTGCGTAATACTATCCAGTAGGCAATTTATATATAGTTATTCCCAGTTATCTCAAATATATCTCTTACATTTTACTTGTTCAAATCGGGATGCAAAGTCCACCCATTAGATTTGGTTGATGTCTCCTTTAATCTATAAAACTTAATGCTCCTTTTGTTTTTATGTCTTTTATTTTGTGAAGAAATGGATCATTTGTTCTATAGCATCTCGTACATTCTAGAGTTTGCAGATTGTATCATTTGATATTGTTTAACATGTTTCTCTATTCTATTTTTGGTAAGCTGGTAGCACTTGAATAGGTTCAAATTTAAATGTTTTGCCCAGAAGGTTTCATAGGTGGTGCTTTGTAGCTTTACAGCAGTCATGTAAGGTCTGCCTGTCCCTCTTTTAGTGATGGTAAGATTTTGTGAGCTCACATGGTGTAAACCTGACCCATCTCTTAAAAGGGTCCCTCAACAAGAGTTCACCTAATGGTTTTAGCTTTCTGTTATTTTAAGACCAATTTGTCTAAATCTTTGCTGGATTGCATTCCTTTTAAGTACTGCTAAGTTTAATTTATTAGGTATGAGCAGGAAAATGGCTGCTTTGGGCCTGAAGTGTGTTGTGTTAGAGATAACCGAATTAAACTGGAGACTACTGAAATATAACCCTATACCTCATTTCCAAATAGTGTAACTTTTTTCTTCATTCCCTCTTAAAGCCCTTTTGTGAGCTTCAAATTAGATTTTAGGTAATATTGTCCTTTGAAGAAAGCCCAAGTTTGTAATCTCTTTAGATTGGCGATCTTTCAGTATTTTACTAAAACAAATAGCTTGAAAAAAATCCATTCCTAATAAATATTTACACTTTAGAGTATATGAAATTTAAATTACATGAACTTAAATTTTTGAAGCCCGTTGGTTTCATTGAACCTTTGCCCACTTCACCCAGCTGTAAATTTCTGTTTGAGAGGGAAGGACTTGCAAATGATACAGTGCTTTATTGAAATTTAGTCACTTGTGAAATAGCATGCTTTTCTGGGATAGTCACTACTGGCTTGGAATACACAGAGGATTTTATATTTTATTCTCTGCTCTCTCAGTAAAATTTGTTTTCTGATCTGTTTCCTGAATATCTAGAGTACATAGAAATCTCACTTTTACTCTCATTTTCTTTTTTTGCACTTCCTCTGCAGAATTTAACATGCTGTATGTTAAAACGAACATTTCTGTAACAAACATTTCAGTTGATCTTCACAATAACCCAGTGAGGAAGGTCTGGAGATAAAGAAACTAAAGATTTTTTGCTAGAGTGATTTGTCCCAGATAAGGTGCCACTGATTAAGTGGTAGAGGAGATATAGTGCACTCTTTACCTAGTTCCCATAAATGGTAACACCTTACATAACCATAGTACAATGATCAAAACCAGGAAATTGCCACAAGGAAATTGATTGTTCACCCTAATTTGTACTTGGATTAGTACTTGTAATGTTACTTGTAATGGCCATCTCTATTGATCTTCATAAAATGGGATGCCTGTTTTATTTAAAAGGACAACTGTTTTCTATATTACCTGTTTTATACCTTTGCCAATGAGTTAAACTTTTTATTTTGATGGTTGAAGAAAATGTCATTATTTGAAGAGAAGGTGGTTCTTTAATAAAACCATTTCTCCAAATTTCCACATGCATACTAATAAAATGAAATAATATTACAAATGTTTTATTTATATTTAAATTCCTTTTGTACATTGTCATTTTCCCAGATAAGTTCTTTTTGCTTCTAATTGTTTTAACCTGAGTAGTCGGCTTTAGAACACAAATGACAATTATCAAATTACTTTATTAAAGAAATGCTTCATGAGCATTGTATAATTGATCTTTAAAGACCACTGTGGTCTAAAATGCTGTCTTGTAAACTTTGCAGTATCTCCATTTATTTATAAATATGCTTCTGGAAATAATGCTCTTTGTAATTACAATTTTGAAAATGTTTGCTTTGTAAAACAACAGAACTGTCATACCAGTTGTGGGATCAGTATTCTTTCTCTGGCAGTCCTTATTAGATGAGGATGATATTTTCTATCTCAGGTCTCTGTACCTGATAGTAGCTGACGAACCCAACCTGCAATAGACTTCTTTGTAAGCATTTCAGTTATGTATAGCCTCATATAATTAGTGGTCTAGGTTATTACATTCTCTGTAGTTCTTTTCCTGTAGTTAAGCTTTTACCTTCTATTCTGCTTGAAATTTTTCCAAGTTTTTTTTTTTTTCCCATGCCTACAGCACCTGGTCTTCTAGGTGGTCTTCTATCCAAGTACTACCCAGGCCTGACCCTGCTTAGCTTCTGAGATCAGACATGGGGCTTGTTCAGGGTGGCATGGCCGTAGACCATAGACCCTGGCTCCACTGGGCGCAGCAGACCCAGGACCTTCTGCGTTTAAAGCAGATGTGCTAACTGCTACACTATGGAACCATGTCTAATTTCCAAGTTCTGGAAATATATTTCTTTGAGACTAGCGAAGAATTTCACTCGTGTTATTGTTTTCTTTGCTTCTTTTTATTAGCCTTAAGAAAAACTTATCTGCTTCCTCTTCCTTCTTAGGAAATGTTTATAGTAACTAGGAAAAATAAGACTTGTTGATTAAAAAAATTTACATTCAGGTGATGGGAATTTAAACTGTGGAATTACCGACATTTAGAATGTAAGTTTACATGAAGATGCTGTTGTTATTAAGCAAGTGAAGAAAATTCCAGATTTTCACATTTTATAACCCTTGATAACTTCTTAACATTTGAAAATAAAAATTAAAAAGTCAGACTTTTTTTGTTGTTTATAAAGTTAGAAAAATATGGTAATTAACCACCTACAGGAAGAGATTATAAAAATACTCCCCATTATTCCCTGCTTTGAATTAACTTTTTCACGTTAAAATTTGAAAGCTTGCTATGGAAGAATATTTTGTAGATATTTTTCATTTTCCCTCAGATTATATTTTGGTAATATATTTTAAATATAGCCTGTCTTGGTCTTTGTAGTTTTTACTAGTTTTGATTTTTTCGTTCCTTTGGGTGAGAGCCTTGTCCGACCAACATGGAGAAGTAATCTCTAGGGACCAAACCTGGCTCCAGGGCTGTTTGCTGAGGTCCTTTTTGTGTGGAAAGAATGGTTATTACCAGGGAAGGTTTTCCTTTTGTTTTACTTGCTATCCAGATGCGGCTCAGACTCTCGCTATCGCACAGGATCAAAATATGGATATTCCAAGTCAAGACCAACTGAAGGTAAAATCACCGCATGGTGACTTCTTTTGTTGTACAGAGTGGCCCCTTCTCTGTACCTATGGATCTTGGACTCCCAAGACCTTTTGCTGAATATGGTAAGAATTTAATAGCAAAGGTTCTTGGGAGTTCATAGACCAGGGACAGAGTGAACATTCTCTCTGTTCTGCCCATAACAGAGTTCCAGTCTCTGAGTCTTTTTTTGGGATGTAGCACTTCTGATCTTCAGTTCTTCCAGTTGCATTTTCTTTGGGGTTTGTGTTTGCAGCTTGTGTATATGTGATGGTGTACGTTCATAGCGTTTGAGGGAACTGCTTTATTAGATTTTAACAGGCTTGTTGCAATTCATGTCAGGCCATTTCTTAAAGCTTCCCCAAACCTGGGAAAACCTTATGATCATCTTGGTATATAGTGAGAACCTCATGTGTTCTGAATTACACCTATTTTTTTTAGTAGACTAAAGCCTTTATATTGATAGGCTGTTTTTAACAGTAGATTTTGGTCTTTTGTGCAGAGATTTTTTACCCTCCAGGTTTGGGATTCTCCTAGCTCTGCTCACAGTGGGTTGAGGAGAGATGATGCCTTTATTTGATGACTGTTGTGAACTCCAGAGTTCTCTTTCTTGTGCATAACTCATTGTGTTGCACACTAACTGGTGAGCCAGAATGGAACTGCTACATCCCCTGGTCTCAAGCATTTCTACTGCACTGATAGATGCCTCTCTTTTTTTCAGCAAAGTGCAGAGGAAAGTTCCAGTTCCAGGAAAAGTACTGAAGAAGGCAATATTTCAACACTGCCTACCTCACAGCATAAATGTACAAATTCTAGAGGAGGTAAGATTTGGATTAAGGCTATGTAGACTTTATTTTCTTTTTGATTGATGACTTCTAGATATGGCATCTATCTTAATTAAGTGCTAGCTGTAATTAATACAGTGACCTAGAGAAATAAAAAAATCTGCCTCTTTGCATATGAAGTAGGAGGGACATATGTCATATTTAATTTTTATTCATTCTTTTCAGAACACCTTTTTTTTTTAACCCTCATCACCATTGTTAACTTTGAAGAAGATGGCAGTGCTCTTTTAGCAACCCATGACTACTGGGATGGAGCAAGACCCTTCCTTTGGCTAGGATGCTAACAAAAGATAGCTATACATTTATCAATTTGCCACCTGGTAACTTAGCTGCCTTGTTTTTTTGTTTTTTTTTTTTAATCTTGGCACCCCTTTACATACTTCGTTTTGATTTGTTTGTTTGATGCAAATTTTTATAGATTTTTTTTGATAGTTGCAAAGATGATAAAATATACTTATTATCTCATAGCCAGGAATGAGACATAAGAAGCCTAGTAGTTCCTTTGCCCTAAAGTGGAAGTTGTCAGATTTTGGCCATCCATACTAGATATGGTATGGTCAGGTTAAATGAGTTAATTGATATTTTGGAAGTTTTCCCCAAGCCCTACTTATAAAATATTTCCTAATTTATTTTTCTGGCAAAGATATATAAAAATTCTTCAAAAGTATTTTATGACGTCATGGTCTCCAGTCGAGGCACCTGGCTCACATGTGGAGAAGTGGCACTTAGACCTCTAGCAACATTCCGGAGAGTTGTGCTGTTGAATTGTTGTAAACGTTTAAATTAAAATGAAATCAATTTATCATGCTGGATTTTGTTCAAATTGCAATTGAGTATAAACTAAATATTTGACAACCTTGTTACCTTGGAAAGGCTTATTTCAGTCTATATGGCATTAATGCATTATTTTGTTTCTTTAAATGCAGATTTATATTTTCTACTTAGAAGTCTGTTTAAAATATAAGAACAGCCAATTTATGACATTTGTGATGTAAATTTTGAATAAATTTTTAATAAATAGCTTAGTATTTGCAGGAAGGCATGTAAGTAGAGAGGACAGAATTTTTATATGTGGAAAGAATAGCCTATTTTCATTTCTTTTATGAGAAGTTATAGAGCTTGGATAGATGAAGGTAACTCTAATATCCACCTTAGGAGTTTGGTTTTTTGATAATTTCAGCAATGAGTAAGTAAAAAGATAGTTGAAATTTCCCTGAGCACAGATATGCCTTTTAGTAATCAGGATCAACATAATTTGTTAATAGGTGGAATAACCTTTATTTCTAGCAGGGACCCATTTATTGCAGAAATTTCTTCAACCATCTGTACCTTAGCACATTTAAACACCTGTGGTTGCCATTGGTATGTCTGGTGCATTGGCAGAAGAGGTGGAGAAGAGTGAGAAAGTAGGAAAAGAATAAAGTGCAACAAAAAGATTGCATGATGAGAAGGAAAGAAAAGAACTTTATACGATAGCAACAAACTTATGTTAGTAACTGCCTTGAATGTCATTTAGATGTTTGACACAAGGTCTTCTACTTGGAATATGTGGGGACTTAATGTGTTTTGAATTTGCAGTACGTTTAGATATAGATATCTTACCGCCAAAAGAGCCCATTGATCCAGAAGGGACATATGTATATATTTTTTTGAATAACGTAGAGTTTAACATTTTTAGTGGTTATTACCTATCAAACATGAATTATTGAGGACTGTCCCAAAATATGTGGTGCTAGTGAGACTGTCTTGACAACCTTTTGATTGCCTTGTGTCATGGTCTGTACTGCCTTCTGTCTTAAGAGTTGGGCCGCTATGCCATCACCATTTGCAGTCCAGTGGATCAAGCCATTATCAGATGCCACGTACTAGAGCAGGTCATTGTTTAGTTATTACAGTGGTAGGAATGTTTAAAATGAAAATATATGACCATTTAGAAATCCTTTTAGAACAATGTCATTGTTTAGATTCTTTCAGAGTTTGGATTTCTTGATAAATGATTATCTCCTTCTAGTGTCATTACTTGCTAATGAATTCTAAATAGGGAATGAGATTTGGGCTCTGCAACTGAGACAGGGATTTGATTTCTGATTCTTATTGGGAATAGGAATTTCGTTTCACTTATCTTATGAAAAGATTGTAAGTATTATAAAGAGAGTCTTGATTTTTAAGGGTTGTGTACATAGTTATCATCCTTTTCATTTGACTTCTGTAGATGAAGACTTAATAGAAAATTTAACCCAAGATGAGACATCTAGGCTGGACCTCGGGCTTGAGGAGTGGGATGTAGCCGGCCTGCCTTGGTGGTTTTTAGGAAACTTGAGAAACAATTGTACTCCTAGAAGTAATGGCTCAACTGATTTACAGACAAATCGGGTAAATTTCACTTTTGAAGAGGAAATTTTTTTTAAAGAGTAACAGTCTTGTTTACTCTTGACCACACATTGCATTCTCTAAGATTTCCCATACAGTGCTATGACTTTAAGTGCCATCTGTATGCATATGATGCCCAAATCTGTATCTTCAGCCTTGACTTCTCCCCTAAATGCCCATATCCTGCTGCCTACTCAGCACCTCTTCTTAGATGATCTGACGTGTAACATGTGCAAAATGGTACTCTTTTTTTTCTTTTACCAAACACTCCTACCCAGGCTTTTTCACAAGTCTACTCTCTACCCAGTTATTCCAGCCAAATATCAAGGGATATAATTGATTTCTTTCTCTGTCATATGCCACACTCAGGTTTTCAGCTGATTATTTGATATCCAAAACATCTGAAGTCTAACCAATCACTTTTTATTATTTCCACTGTCATACCGTAAGTCAAGTCATCATCATTCTGATTCTGCTCATTTATCTTATTTTATATTCTGCATTGCACTTCTCACTTTGTAAAATGATTATCATGTTTTATTTATGTATTTATTGACTATCCCCACTGAAATGTAAGTCCAGGGCTTTTGTATGATTGACCACTCTCTTTTGTTGCCTAGTACCTAAAACAGTATCTAACACATAATAGACATTCAATGAGTATTTGTTCAGTAAATGAATGGACATATAATGGCAAAATAATAAGTTGTTTCTTAAGAATGTTATAGAATAGTGTGTCAGAATGTCCATAGTTGAATGCAGAAAGAATTCAGAAAGAGGATAAAGTTTTGAGCTACTATCAGTATTTCTCACGTTTCTTCCATAAACATCATTGATTATTAAAGGAAAGAATATGTCACAATTAATAGAATGTTTCCTAGGTTCTCCAAATGTCGTGTGTGGAAAGGAATGAATATAGGGAGTGAATTCTATTTAGTCGAGCAACTGTGAGTCTTTAGTTTTTAAGCTATTCAGTATTGTTTCTCAGGTGTTATACCTGGTTTACTGTTAAAATAGAAAATTCCTCACCAGGCACCCTTATATTTATCTGTTAGCTTTTACATAGTAGGTGCCAAGTAGCTGTCTGTTGAATGAATGGATGTTAATTAGATAAAAGCTGGGTGTTTTTTGGAGATTTGTGAGGATGTTGAGTTTTGGGCTAATTTATGTTCGTTCATCTCTGATAAGCCTCTGATTACAAAAACTCATGTTTGTTTTTTTCTGTTAGGATATAGGTACTGCCATTGTTTCAGATACAACAGATGATGTGTGGTTTTTGAATGAGTCAGTATCAGAGCATTTTGGTGTTGGAATAAAAGTTGAAGCTGCTGATACTGAGCAAACAAGTGAAGAAGTAGGGAAAGTGAGAGACAAAATGGTATGTCATGGAAATATTTCACATTGATTGTATTTATGTGTGCATAGTATAATCGCTTCAGATCTGGTGACTTGACGACCTATACTATACCTCCTTGTACAACAAATGATTCACATAATCTCCCCCTCCCCTTTCCTTTTTTAATCTTTTTCTATATCTAATTTGAAGGTTCACAGTAAGTTAACAAAAGCTGCCTTAAAAAGAGGATAAGACTTCACGAGTAAAACTCCTTCTTTGTTAGAAGCAATAAGCCACCCTTTTCCTCCTTGCCTAGTCTAATTATAGAGTTTTTTTCTTCTGGAGACCTTGTTTTGCTAACAAGACAAAGTTCTTAATGGCCACATAGCCTGTAGGAAAAAAATCCTTTTTGCTTGGACATCTCAGTAGCTTTCATAATCATTTTAAACCTAAATTGAAATAAATGAGTTCTTTCTACATATTACAGAGCTTAAATATGGGGAAAGAGTTAGAACTCATAGTACACATGGTGTGAGCATACCAACAGGAAGAATTATACAGGCAAGTGCTCAAGTCTCAAAAGAAATTGGACACCAGATCCAGTGCCTGATGTGGACAAGATTCTCAGTAAATAGTCACTGAATAAATATAGCCAAAAACACCTAAATTGGGCCATCCCTTCAACTTAAGGGATTTTCAAAGGAATTTGGGTTCCTGGAGGATATTTTGGTACATTTGTGGTAGGCAGATAGATGCTTGGGTTCTGCTAGTTATATGGGCAGCATTAGAAGGGAATGGGAGGCTGGAATGAAGACAGAGGTGACATTTGGAAACTTCTATGGAGATGGGGCTTAAAATACTTGAACTTTTGTGAGAAAGTTGCTCTATAGAGGTTCATAGTTGTATTATAATTTACTGTGTCAGAAAACTAGTGTTTGAATTTTTAGAATTTTAAATTCTAAATTTAAAAATTTACAGGACACTTCCCACATTTCATTTTGTTTCCTGGTGCATGGGCATGCTGTTACAGGTTGGCCAGAGTATAACATAACAAATGGTACTTTTGAATATCAGTTAAAAAAATTAAATACTTGGTTTTCATTCTTTACACCTAAGTATTTTATACATTGCTTTTATAATGCCTACCCAGATTCCCAAGACAAATTTTCACATTAAAATTTTTTTTTTTTACTCTGATAATGTTTATTTTCTTTAAAGTCATAAATTTGGGTATCCTCTCCCTTCTGAACGCTGAAGACATTTGGTAACTCTGGTGCTAGAATCATGTTTTTGGTCTCATATGTAAGTGATTTCCCTTTTAAATGGTAGTGATGCAGGCGAATGTGAGATTTTG
Organism: Cynopterus sphinx; assembly: GCA_030015415.1. NCBI lineage: Eukaryota > Metazoa > Chordata > Mammalia > Chiroptera > Pteropodidae > Cynopterus > Cynopterus sphinx. The sequence continues at coordinate 19,586,448 of CM057392.1, read as the reverse complement.
TCTTTTCTGTTCATAGGTAATAACCTCATGTGAAATAGGTAAACCTTCCTAATGAGGTGTCTTTGCTGTCACAGGTGATTGAAGCAGGAAAAAATGATGACCTTGAGGACTCGAAATCCATATGTGATGATACTGATGTAGAGGTTGCCTCTGAGGTATGAATCTTTAGTAAAAAGCTGTTCTGTACCACCCATGCCTTCAAATGTCAGTGTGTTAGCAGTTCACTTGAAGTGAAGAATGCTGTTTCCCTTAATTTTATCTACCTTTCCCTGGGTGTTAAGAGTTGTGGTTTCTTTATGTTTTGTTAGAGGTTTTTACTGGAGTTTGAGAAGGAGATGAGCTAATCTACTTCTCTTCCTACCTTGAAAAGGGACAATGGAAATGCCTCCCTGAGTACCTTTTCCCCACTAGCTGAACTCTCTGGACATGGTGCAATTGGTACACAGTTATTCAAAATAGTCCTGCACTACGTTTCCCACTAAGCACCTCTAATGCCCCAGAGACCTGTAAGCTATATAAAATTCTTTGTCAAGCATAAAAATATTTTCAGTACTTTCCAACAGGTTTATATTAACAGAGGGCTAATAAATGAGTTAGTGTTAAAGCTGTTAGGTAATAGGTATGGATTTTTTCCCAATTAACAACTCAGGTTGTCATTTGTATTCCTTTGTTTTCTATTTCCATGCTAGTTCCCTGTTTTCCTTTTAGTACTTCCCTCAGCTAACTCACTTGGGGGGAAAAGAGTAGTCGGGGAAAGAGAAGGAGAGGATTTTACATTTTGCTGCTTGGGGATAGAAAAATTTTAGAATTTTTTTTTTTAAATTGTTTCTGGTATCAGTCCTCCAGCCATACTCCCACCCCATCACTGTTGACCATTATGGTAATTCATTGCAAATTATCTGTCAGCATGGCTAAGTAATAAGTGGAATATATTGGTTCATTAAGTAAATGTTCTTGACCATAATACAAATAGTAGAGATCAGTGTTTCCATCTTCATCAGATTTCTTTGGCTACTTGGGCCCAGAAATCCTATTAAGCAAATAGACTGTATTTTATCAAATGAAAGATGCCACTGAATTTAATAACCCTTATTATTTTATGTACTACTAGAAAAGAAAAAGTGATGCCAATTAGACCATAACACGCCATCATTTATGAATTCCACATCTTTATGAAGTTCATTTGAGTATTTGTATAGCATTTCAGATGAGATCTGAGGATCTGCAATTGGCAAGAATACTTAGAGGCTTTCTGGAGAACATCCCAGTTTAACAAATGGTTGTGTCCCTGTCTCTTAGTCTAGGCAATTGAGTTATAACTTCTAAAATTCAAGTACTTAGCCTCCATTCTGCAAGCAATCAAGTAAGCCTGTGTCAAATCATTGATCCTGTCAAAGCCAGGCAATTATCCACATTAAATACTCTCGACTTGTTCCAGGTAGCTATCTTTGAACTAAGCAAGGCGTGTAAAATTTATTGAGCTCTAGTGTCTCCTAATTTGAATATGGAGAAGTAGGAAAAAAATTACTTGGCATTCAAGGACAAGAACATTCATTTTTCAGAGGGTGTGATTTAGACATACAATTAGTTGCTTATGATCCCTGAGAGCAATGAGAGAGCATGAGTAAATTTAGTAGTTTTCAAATCTTACAGTTTTTTTGCCAAATTTTTTAACGTTTCTTATATTTATAGGAATGAATGACAGAATACTATCTCTCCTTCATTCTTTAGCCTCTTGTTCAGTGAGTTAAATTGTACAAAGAGAAATGACCTAAAAAGAAGACAGTGTGAAAAACAAAATGTAAATTCCACTGAGACTCGATAGCTTTTTTTAATATAGCTATATTAATTTTTGGCTTAAAATGGCAATTGTGTCACTATCATTGTAAAACTTACGAGTTTCTTACATATAGCTGTAGAATTGTTTTAATTCTAGGCTAGACCACTCATGTGTAATGTCTAGACTCCTACTAGCTTAGTAAGATGATAAGAATTTGCCCTACTCTCCCTTTTTCTCAGCATCATGTTCCCCACTGAAAATTTATTGACTTGACTTGTTTTTATAGGATGAGTGGCAGTGTACTGAGTGCAAGAAATTTAACTCTCCAAGCAAGAGGTATTGTTTTCGATGCTGGGCCTTGAGGAAGGATTGGTATTCAGATTGTTCTAAGTTAACACATTCTCTCTCCACGTCTGATATCACTGCTATACACGAAGAGAAGGAAAAGGAAGGAATTGATGTCCCTGATTGCCGAAGAACCATATCAGCTCCAGTTGTTAGACCTAAAGATGTGTATGGAAAGGAGGAAAACCCCAGACTCTTTGATTCCTGCAACTCGGTGGAATTCTTGGATTTGGCTCACAGTTCTGAAAGCCAAGAGACCATATCAAGCTTGGGGGAACAATCAGCTAACATTTTAAACCAGAGAACAGTTATAGGAAACATGGAGGATTGCAGTAATCTCTTAAAGCCATGCAGTCTATGTGAAAAAAGACCACGAGACGGGAACATTATTCATGGGAGGACAAGCCATCTTGTCGCTTGTTTTCACTGTGCCAGAAGATTAAAGAAAGCTGGGGCCTCATGCCCTATTTGCAAGAAAGAGATTCAGTTGGTTATTAGGGTTTTCATAGCATAGCTAAATCAGTGAATTGCAGAAATAACAGGGCCAGGTCACTTTTCAAAACTTCTTTGTTGACCATATCCACTAGTGCAGTTGTTGTATCTGTTCGTTTATTAATATAAACATCTGTGTCCCAGGACATTTTTGCTTCTAAACTTATGTGGAAATTGAGAATGAATTCTTTAGAACTAGATTATTAATTTGGGAACTCCATTAACATGAAAATATATGTTAATCATTTCATTCTCCCTTCAGAGATGAGGATCTGGGGGGGGAGCAACTACTAATATAAACAAAAATAATGATCATTAATTCACTTATCAAATTACTTGAAGATTAATCATTTCTTTAGTTAATTTTATTTCCTATTTTCTGTTAGGGAATGTTCTTTTTTATTTTTAATTCAATTACAGTTGATATTCAGTGTTAGTTTCAGGTATATAGCATAGTGGTTAGTCATTTATATAACTTACAAAGTGATCTCCCAGTAAGTCCTTACACCATCCATAGTTACTACAGTATTGTTGACTGTATCCCTTATGCCATACTTTACTCCCTGTTAGGGACTATTCTTAGGCATCAAAACCAAGGTGGCTATGACAAAAATATTAAGGCTAGCAAAGTTTAAGTAGTTATGTAGTGTTGTAGATCACTTTTTGTTGCAATCAGGCCACATTGTTCAGAGAAGCCAAAAGAAAAGTCTTGGAAAGGAGGTTGCTTCCACGTATGCCTTGAATAATGGTATCAAAGATTTTTGCTAAACCCTTAAAAGAATTTTGAGAGTACATGTACTCTTTTGTGCATTTTAAAAATTGAATATAGTTAGCAAGTAATGAAGTGCTTCCATCTGATGAATTGTAGAATCTGAGTAAGCACCCAAAACAAGCTATAGAAGAATGTTTCTGTCACCTCAGAATATTCTCTTGTGCCCCTTTCCAAGTTAGTCCCTCCAACTATTTCGTGGCTTTGACCCTAGATTGATTTTCTTTTTGCACACATTTAATTTGACATCTAAAATTTTAAAACAAATTTAAGTACTTATAAAGGATATGCTATTATATATACACACACACACACACACATACATACATACATTATATATATACACACACACACACATACATACATTATATATATATATATATATATATATATATATATATATATGCTTTAAAGATATTTTTATCAAAGCCTTGGAGCTGCAGATTTAGCTCATTAAATTTATTGAAAATGTCCTATCATATTAACTGGCAAAAGCCTGTCCTAATAAAAGTAATCAGCCAAATCAGACTTCACTTTTCAATCAAAAAATGTTTGACTTTATTTTTAATTCGAATAAATGTGTTAGCATACATATCTGGTACAATCTTCTCAATTACAATTCTAAGATAAGGCACAGAATTTTTTTTTAGGCAAAGCAACCCTTGATTGACTTACAGATTGCAAGGACTTTGTCAGCTTACAATCCCTTATTTTTTATTTATTTTTTATTTTTATTTTTACAACTACAAGGGCACAGCATTTTTAACCAAAGCTCCCTGCTTTTCTCTGTCTTTATTGTCTTTTGAGAGTTCTTTGTTTTTTGTTTTGTTTTGTTTTGTTTTGTTTTGTTTGGGGTTTTTTTGGGGGGAGAAGGGTCCGGTTTGAGGATTCTATGAGCATTGTATTTTTGCTTTTTTTTTTTTTTTTACATTGTGAGTTAGTGCCCCATAGTAAGATTCTAGATGTATGAGAGGTAGCCTTTCTTTTGAAATAGGGAATACGGCAGTTGTGAAAAGGAAAGTAACTAAGAGAAATATTAGGTCTGAACAGGCTTTATCGGAGCACATAAATCTTTGAACAATACATATGGAAATTGAAAATTCTTAAATTGACTTCCTTATACATATCCCCATCCACTTTTCTCCTGGAAAACTTGGTGTAGGCCCAGGGATATAAATATGTCATTTTGAAGAGCAATACCCTAGAATTATCAAATTTACAGATCTTAAAAACCACCTGCATTGCTTATTAAAAAGCCCAACTCACCCCGGCCCCAGCTTTGTCACTACCCCTGCACTCATACTTTGATCCCTGAGATCTGGTCCAGGGAATTCCATTTTAACAAGTGTTCCTGGAAGCTGATGTAAGTGAGCCACAGATCATGCTTTCAGAAGCTTTGCCCTTGGGAAGAGTTTTTTCAGGTACTGGAGGTAGATATAACAAGATCCCTTTTTTTTAACTTATTTAATTTCTAAGGTTAAGTTTTATTAAAGTTATAGACTTTTAGAATGTACTCGTGCTTGATCCCTTTTATTTTGCACATGAGGCTAAAACGACTAATGACTGCTAAAAGTCACAGCTGATGATAGAGCTAATACTAAAGTCTAAACCAGGCTTTAAACCATGCTTATTATTTATTAAATGTTTAAATGGTGGTGCTTGTTGAATTTGGAACAACTAATAATCTTAAAATATTAGAGAATATTAGTTGGCAACTGAAATAGGACTTTAGAATAGTGGTTTTTAACACTTTCTCCCAAAAGGCAAAGTAAATGTCAGGGTTATATAATCAGATAAATTACTTCTCCCACTGAAAGGACAAGCAAAGGTGGCAGAAGAACCTGAAGCATTTTCTCCTGTGTTGTTTCTTGAAGAATGCAGCTCAAATCTCTTGCTTTCCTAGACATAAGGGACAAGGTTGATAAGTAGAACCAGTTTTTTGAGTTCAGTGTTTTGTTAGGCTAGCGTAGATGCTTTAAAACTTTAGGAAGTTATTTACTTTCTTCCCTATTTTTCCTTCAGTAGTCCTCTCGTCATCTTAGTTTGACAGCCCTCAGTTTTGTTTTTGCCAGTCAAGTGCTTTCGATAACTTAAAGGAGAAGTACAGAGAGTTGGGGATCTGTACTAGTATCCTGTGATTCCCGTTATATAAGGTTGTAGTTTTTTTTTTTTTTTTAAATAAGAAAATCTTAAAATTTTATTTGTGTTTGTGGATAGTTGATACTAATTTTGGTACATCTTTTCCTAGCACAGACTTAATGCTACTCAGCTTTCCTCCTTTTCCCCTTTGTCGATCTGTGTTTTTTATTGTTTTCACTAGCACTAAGTACTTTAATTAGAAGATCCTAAGCTGCGTGTTTGAGATGAAATATAATACACCTACACTTGGGTTTACTGTATGTTACAGTAAAATGTTACAGAGAATGAATTACCTGCAGGAAGGTGTAGTCAGTATTTCTTGGTAGACTATCTGAAGTCCAAGATGCTACTGCTCTTGCAGATGGTTTTCCTTCATCCAGGATCCTTATTTAATGTCTTCTGGAAACATAGCAAGGAAGTAGAATTCCTCATTTTGGGGGAGGGAGGGTAGAAATGGTCCAAGCATTCTAAAAAGAGCTGAATAATGCTATCAGAGCAATTCTTTACCTGCAGGAAACTTTAAATTGTCTTGATGTGTTTTAGATTTTAGATTTTGTTTTTCAGTGTTACCGCGGTACAGATATATTTTACTTACTTCTAAAGCAAGGCATGATTTGTGTGTGAAGTCCTCATAGTTTACTACTATACGATAAATTCTTGACTTCTAAACACTACACTACCATTTATCTTTTACTTGTACTTTGGGCGACCACTCGCTGGAGACAGGGCCACTTTACTTGTTCTTCAGCATCCTGTCTGGTTTTGTTTCCATCTCTCCTCTTTCACTCTCAAATATCTTTATTTGGATGTTAAATTATATGATCTTCCCAGTAGGTCATGCCTAAGTTGAAATCTTGATTGTGAAGAAAAGATCTGTTAAAGTAGGTGTCAGTGGAGTACTGTTTCTGCTGTTATCACATCATAGACTTGTGACTAATGAAATTATTCCACATTAGCATCGAATTTATTTTAGTTATTTAAATTAATATTTGTGGTGATATCCTGGACAAAAAATGCAGAGCAGAAATGACATGCGTAGAAAAACTGATTTCTAGATTATAGCTAAAAATGCCTCCTGCCTTTTAATATTAACTCACTCTGCTTCCACTGTCATAATATTTAGTGTGCTGTTGTGTTTGATACTTAAGTCAGACTATAAAAATCTTACACCAAACCTTTAGACTAATATAACCATTTCTTCACAGTCCACTTATAGACTGTCACGTGTTTCCAGTCCTAGGCTTGAGCAGTGGATCAGCTTCCAGCCAGGCCAGCCTCCAAACTGCCATGAACTTCTTGAATATAAGACTGAATCACTGCCCGGCATTTGAAATATGTAGTTGTGTTTTAATAATAATTTATGTATATTTAGATGTATGTAATGCTTTGTCAACTATCATTTGTAAGAACTTATTTTTAAGGGTCAGAATTATTTGTAGCTTTTTTTTTTTTTAAATGCCAATTCAATGCAATGTTGGCTCCTTGGAAAAGTCATTAATGAGATATTGGTGAATGTTAGATCTTGGGTTATACAATGCTATTACCTCTTGTTTCTCTTTGGAAGAAGGAAACCTGTTAACCAGTTATTTGGTTCTTTTCCCCACTGAGTTATGTGAACTTTAAAAAGTGTATGACTTTAGATACTGTGAATCTCATATTCTGTTTAGCTAAGTATCTGCTTAAATTGTTCAGTCCCATGATCTAAAGAACTCATTTTGATGGTTCTGCCATTCAAGAGTGTACATGTGGGCACACACTGTCAAAACTAATAATTCTTTTGCTAAAAAATGGACATAGACTAGGAACTAGCTGTGTTTGAATCTGCATTTCAAAGATAAATCTTCATACACTCTCCTGTGCCAAAAGGAAGAAGTACACTGTTTACAAATGTCTGGAATTTTGCACTGCCATAGGTTATGTGGAAGTTACTTTGCTAGAATTTCCCAGATTTATGATTAGTGGGAGTTGCTGTTTAGCATATGAGGAGCAGTATTGAGGACCCTTAAGCTAACCTGGAAATGAGGAGTGTCTGAGGTGGCGGTGGTTCAGGTGGCTCCCCAGACAATTTGGGGACAGTTTTTCCAGATTGTTTTGAGATGTTCTTTCTGTTGACCATTTTCCTTGTTTGCCATTGCTCTATTCTTTCTTTGTAGGAGCTACCAGATCTCTCTTCTCCTTTGGGAGAATGTCCCACAGCATTTTGAGATCTTTGATGCAGTGAACATGCAGTCCCAACTAATGCTGTAATTGGTGAATGTGGCATTGTTAAAGAAAATATTATAAAACACCTACACTTGTGTTTACCTCTATCAAGAGCCTTTTGAATGACTGAAAATGTTATAGAGAAATAAGTGTCTGTAGAAAGAGGTAGTCGTTATTTCTTGGTAGCTTATCTGGAATTGAAGATGTTGCTTCTACAGATGGTTTTCCTTCATCCAGGGTCCTTAAGTCTTTTGGGACAGTAGAAAGTGATAGAATGTAGAATGGGTCAAGGATCCTGGAAAGGGCCAAACAGTGCTATTTGAGCAATTCCTTTCTCAGCATAGTTGTTGGAATTTGGCAAATGCTTTACTGAAAATTGAAATTATAGCATTGAAAGTTTATGAACATCTAATTTCTTATCCAAACATATTGCTGTTTTTTTTTTTTAAGCAGTAAGTACTTTGTTGTCAGTTCCCTTTCCTCCCTTACTACTGCTCTTTTTTTTTCAGAGTTCAAAGTTATCCACTCTTGGATATTGCTTTTATACCAAAGGACTTCTGTGTATGTTGTCTTTAAATAAAATTCCTCTTTTTCAGCCGGTTGTGAGGGATGTTTCTGTTGCAGAGTGAGGAGGTGGATTCTAACAATAAGGAAGAGAAGCTGTGATGTCAGAACCACTGATGTCACAACAGCTTGTAATTGGAGGAACAGAACAATTAGTTCCCCTATCTCAGCACTAAGAAATTGAGGTCAGCCTTCCCTCTTCCTACAAGAGAATTTTTTTCCCCCTATAGTTGGCATTGTTTTTTTTCTTTTTAATAAGAATCAAAGTGTCTCCACGGGTTTGCTTTTCTTTCTTCCTTTTAAAAGTAATAATGTTTTCAAGTGAGAATGGAATGTTTCTGGCCCCCTCAACACTTGGCAAGGTGGGGAGTCTTAAGCAGCCTGTGAATGGGACTCTCCTTAGTTTACAGCTGGGCACAGTTAAGCACCTCTCAGAGAGGAGTCAGATTATTCCACCATCTTGAGTGCCTGTCTTGACCTTACACTTTAGTTTTACTCATTTGTAAAATGAGTACACATTACTACTCTTCATACCTCATTCTGTTGTGGGAGTTAAATATGGGGGAGTAACTTAACCTGTAATGGCCTTGAATAAGATATTAGAAGTTATGCTGTTGGTAGACCAAGCTTGGGGGTTTTCATAAAGTGGAAAGAAAATGGCAATTTAAAATAACTGAATAGTGTCCAGTTCACTAAATGAAGAAAGACAGTTTTCGTGTGTTGCCTAGTGCTCGTAAACACCACTTGTGTCTTTTTGCTGTTTGCACTACCTGATGCTTTCGATACCTGTTGATTCTGTTGTGCTTTTTTTGTGTATTAAATATTTTTCATTTTGCCATTTTGTGGTGTCATTATTGGGGAAATATGTAATTTTGTTTGTATATAGCAAAATCTCATTTTCTGTTTTTGTACATAACCTTTGGTTTCATTTGGGGGTGAAGAGAATAGCTTTTGCCATTCAAGTCACTGTACTCAAAATCAATAGTAGCTTTTGATATTTTTCCTCAGTTATCTATAGGGGAATTCTTTTTCATTTTTAGGTTCTCAATCCTGAAGGAAGTCTCAATTTTGCAGAGTGTTTTTCACATTGAGCTAGTTAGGCAGCTTTGGAGGTCCCCCTCCCCGCCCCCATTAAAGCCCTTGAGAATCAATATATAGTATCTGCATGTCTTACAGTGACTTAGGCAAGTCCTCTCACTAGGCACAAGACTGACTTTTCTGAGCCCACGATTACATCGCCTTGTTTATCCTCTGTTACTGAGATTTCAGACAGTGAGATAACAGGTTTGCCTCTTGGATTTATAAAGATGTGTCAGGTGCAGGGTTCTACTTAGTTGTGTTTTTGAATTGGGGCTAGTGTGAAGATGTACTGAGGGTTTGTCACAAAGTACGCAATCACATGCTTGGTACCTGCTAGGGTCTCTAGCAGTGGTTCTTAAACGTTTAGGGATTATACCTTTCCTTGAAAAGCTAATGAATTCTAGGAAGACTCATAAAAAAGCACATTTACACTCACTCTGAGAAGCTTTATTGAAGCCACTGGTCCAGGGCCCTCAGGTTCTGTTATTTGGGAGGACAGCGAAGGGAAATGAGCCAGCCCACAAAGAGCTCGCCATGTGTTTCAGAAGGTCATTTTAAATCTGAGACCATTAAGGTGAGTGAAACAGCAGGTCAGTTGTTGGGAGCTTATGGCTACCACTGAATTGTGCAGATTGGTGCCCACTGCACAACTTTTGGGGGCATCCTTCCTAAGCTGCCATAGGAAAGCTGTCCCCTAGAGATACACAGTGTACTCCTATGTGAGGAGGCCCTTGGAGTAGGGCGGCGGGGGTGATACTGGAAATGCCAAGGGTGGCATTTTAAAAACGAAAAGTGAGAGGAGCATTAGAGACCAGGATGAGGCCAACTTCTCTGTTGCATAGCCCCTTCCATGTTTGTGACATCTTTAAGGTACTTTTTAATGATCCAAGCTATATGTTTCTCTTTTTTTTCTGTATCCCGTTCTCCTTGGTGCTACAGATTTATTATTTTTAAATGTAGTCTTGAAGCCAGAGGAAGGCAAGCTGAGACTCGTAACTGAGCTATCAGCAAATTACCTAGTAAGTGGTTGCTAGAATTTGCACAAGTTCAGCCTCTAAAGGTGCAAAAAGAATTGATGCTATTAAGGGATTTAAGGTCACTAGAAGTTTGAGATACAGTGATAACCTTGCTATGTACACCCCTACCCTGAACACATTTGGTTAATTTCTTCCATTTGCTTTCCTTTCTCTTCAAAATAAAAGATAGGAATTAAAATTCATTCAGTTAATGCTTGTTAATATGAGCCAGAGTTTGCTTGCTGCTGGGAATACCACAGTGAATAAGGAAACTCTCTCAAGTTGTCTACAGTCTAACAATGGAGTTAGGGACAGGACATTTGTGAGGAAGCAGCAAAGGAAAGAACTGTGGCTGGGAAAATGGCTTGTTTGGGGATAAGTTGTTCCATGTAACCCGAGCAAAGGTTGTGATTGGAGAAGTGAGAGATGGGGTTGGAGTGTTGAGGGCCTGATGATGAAAGTATGATGTGCCAAGCTAATCTAAATCTTACCTTGAAGGCAGTGGACATTCATTAAAGGATTTAAAGCCGGGGTGTGACATGATCTCATTTGCATTTTCGAACAATCTTTCTGGCTGCATTATTGAGAATAGACCGGAGTGCTGGCTACAACTATTAGGCTGTGGCAGCAGTCTGAGCTGGAAATGATATTCCTAAGGTAATGGTGGTTGGCCTGGAAAGAATAATAGATAACGTTTACTGACACTTAGTAGGTACTGACTTGTCATCTATTATCCCATGAGGTATTTAAGGCTTAGAAAAATTAAAAACCTGTCCAGGGTAGCTAAGAATCACGCTCAGTCAGTGGTCGAAACCATTGTCTGAGACAAAAGAAGTACATCGATTTGAGAGAAATTAAGGTGGAAGTGACAGACTTAAAGAATATGGGTGTGAGGGAAAGGAGTCAAGTTTGTCTTGGGTAGTGGATGGATGGTGGTGTCATTTACTGAGATAAATATGGTAAAAGAATAGGTTCTTGTGGTGGTGGTGGTGGTGGTGGTGGTGGTGGTGTGGAAGAAATGATGAGCTTAGTTTTGGATGTGTTGTTGACTTTGTACATATAAGATCCAACTGGAAATGGAGCTCAGGAGAGACCTGGGCTGTAATATTAAGTACCTCTTATGTATCTTATACTTTCTAGGTACTGAGGACACAGTGAGGAAGATAATGTGGTCCCCACTCGCGTGGGTTAAGAAAACTAGTTAACACATAATTCGTGTAGTGAATGTCATATTGAGAGAATACTTGCCCCTATGAGAAATATGGAAGAGAGGCCTAATGAGTCAAGGGTTTAGGAACGACCTCTTCAAAGAAATAAGAAGCTGAGATCTAAAGGAAGGATAGGAGTTAGGAGGAGAAGAGTGCCACAGATAAGAAACCTGCAAAGGCTTTTAGGTGAGGAAATAATGGCACCAGGGAAGACTGCCAAGTTTAGTGTAGCTAAAAGCATAGAAGGAAGGAGACAGCTGAGTATATAATAGAGGATGTAGTTGGGAGAAGAGTTTGAAGAGGATGGAGAAAGTCTAAAAGGTACTCGGGGGAATAGGAGAGCGAACAGACTAGGAAAACCTGCAAGATGATTGCCTGGCACTGTCCCATCTCTAGACCAGGATTTCTCAACCTCAGCACTATTGACATTTCAGGTTGGAAAATTCTTTGTTGGGCAGAGGGGTGTCCTGGGCATTGTAGGATGTTTAACTGCATCCCCGGCCTCTACACACTAGATGCCAGTAGCACAACTCCTTCCCCTTACCGCCAATTATGAGAATCAACATTTCTGCACACATTGGCAACTGTCGCTTAAGGAGAAAATTGTGCCTGGTTGAGAACAAACAGGCCCAGCTGCTGAGCGCTTCAGGAGAGAATCACGTGACTTGCAGATTGACGTCCCGGACCGAGCTCTAATAGTTGTTTCCCTGATAGTTGAAGTGATGGTTCTAACCTCGAAGGCAAGAAGAAGAAAGTGAAGGCAGTTTCTTTAGCTTCTCTAAGACTCAAATACCTTATGGGATGTAGAGATGTCAAGTCAGCACCTGCTAAGAATATCTATTGTTATCATTTCCAGGAGGGCACTCATAGGAGATGGAAAGCCTTAATGAAATGGCAAGAATGGTGGTATAGTAGGAGTGGACTACGTGGAGAGGATAGGTCGTTATATTCTGAGAGAAACTGAGGTTCCAATAAAGGACAAAGATTGTGGTGGACTCATCTACCAAGCCTTGGAGAGGACTGTGCTTCCTCCCCCACCGGCAGCAGGCTTGGCCATGGAAAGCGAGTGGGGATGAAGCATGCTATTTCTGAGCAGAGGTTTAGGGATGGGTGGGGGTTGGTCAGTGCGCTTGTCCCTAAACAAACACTGGATCGGAAGCCACTGAGATTTGAGGGGTAGCTACCACACCATAGCTTAGTCTAAGCCGACCAGTACAGAGGTGGAGTGGTCCAGGTGAGGGCGAGTGCCAGGCATGGCATCAAGCAAGTGGTTGAAGTGTCATGGAGGTGAAATTCTTCGATGTTGAGGTTGTTGCCAATGGTCCTGTGAGGCTGGGTGTTGGTTGAGGCATTCACATGACATGACATGTCCTCACCCAGGATGGGAGGACTGTAAAAACCCACAGTCTGTAATGAACAAGGGAAAGTATCTGGAAGGTCAGCAGATGACACAATAAAGGAAGAGTAAAGAGAAGTCTGGGTCTATGTGTCAAAGGAGCAGAGTGCTGCATGGAGGAATGGTGTCTGGGTGCAGACGGGGAGCTGTTGATGCTGAAGGCCCGGGGGGTGTGGGCAAACGACCACCAAAACGGGGGAAAGCCAGGCATTCTTTAAGGTGAAGATGTGGAGGAAAGAGTTTCCGGATGCAGGCAGGGGGTGTTTGCCATGCAACAATTATAGAGTAGTCGTTCATAACGTGTGGGGCCAAGAGGTGGCTGCCAGAGAAAGGGTGTATATTCGTGAAAGTTTTATATGCAAACCCAAGAAACTTTTAGATCCCCTAAACCCCTCTGTGGACCCTGGGTTAAGAACCCTGTTCTAGAGCAGTAGCTCTCAAAACTTAGCAGGCATCAGAATCACCTGGAGGACTTTGCCAGCAAATCGGTAGGCCCCATTTCCAAAGGTTGCACCCAAGAGATTCTGGGTGGGCCCGAGCATCTATATTTCAGGTTCCCCGGTGAGGCTGGTGTTGCTAGCCTAGGAACCACACTCAGAACCACTGCTGTATACGAAAACTGTGACAGAAAGTTTGGGGAAGAAGAGGAACAGTAGGAAATTGTTAGGGACAAGGTCATGGGCATAAGGACGGATTTTTTTTTTCCTACCGGACTCATAGATTTCAACTGGACAAATACTCAAATGCTTCTCTCTCTCTCTCTCTCTCTCTCTCTCTCTCTCTCTCTCTCTCTCTCTGTCTCTCTCTCTCTGTCTCTCTCTCCCCCATCCCTCCCTCTTTCTGTCTCTGTGTACACGTGCATGTGTGCGCGTTTGTGTCTATGTGTTTGACACACTTGTAACCATCAGGACTTTGGGAATCCTTGGCCCTGAATTAGGATTGCCAGTTAGACTTTAGGCAGTTCACTTAATGTCTGATCTGGAAAACGGCGTGATGGACAGACGAGGTAATGCAAGTGAGGTGCTTAGCACCTGATATTTCCTCTTCCATCAGCGCTGGGGCTTTCAGCGTCCCCATACGTGGGTGACCAATCTCATCTCTGGCCTCTAACCGGCAGTTGTAACCCTTGTCTTCCACCAGAGGGCACCAGGGACCTATGAACTCTGAGAGGACGGTCTCAGCCCTTCAAACAATGTTGTTGAATCTGCCTGAGGATAACCCCATAAGTTCAACTCTTTATTTACATATCCTTACTCCTGGTGCTTGGGGGAATCATTCGTAAGATTCCCCTGAAATCCAGGCGGGAAGTCTGGAGTGAGGAGGTTAGCATAAACAGTATTCCAACTTCACGTCAGCCGCCAAGAGAATTACATTTCTGTTTTTGATTTTGTCCGTTTCTACCAACTACTCACCAGCTCTTCAGACTCTCTGTAACCTAGTTACAAATTATTCTCTGGATGATGAGCTATTACAATTCCTTTCTTTCTGGTTCATTCAAATGAGCTGAGCTGCTGGGTTTCCCTTTGATGTACAGCCTCTCCCTCTAGCCCGCAAGCCTGCCTGGCCTTCTTTCCAGGCAGGGCAGGAGGGTAGGGTGAGGGAGTGTCTATTTCTGAGCCTCTGCTGAGCCTCGGAAGCTGTTGCCTTGGATTTCTTGTGGTGAGAGCCCGCTGATGGACAGGTGCCCATCACAAGGGCCTACATTCTGGGGAGAAGCTCTTTCTCCACCTGAGGAAAGGGGGAGACTAGGAAAAGTTGAGGCCACCACCCCCCTCAGCCTCCCTCAAAACATCACAGACCTCAGAGGAGCAACGATATCCAGTGTGTGTCTGTGTTGTACACACTGTTTATTCTTGACCTATATTTTAATTTTTTAAAATTTGATGGGGGAGGACATACAGCCTCAGGTCAGCTTTCGACGTCGCACCTGGGAATGCTGGCTCAGTCAAGAAAAGCCTGAAAGGAAAGCAAAAGGGTGCGTCATGCTTCTGATTAGGAGCCCAGAGCCGTGCAACATTGGGGATGGATGGGCCTGGAGAAATCTGTCTGGTACAACCCCTCCTTCTGAGGGAAGAGATGACATGGTAGGTCACGTGGTTGGTTAATAGCACACTAGCTGTCCTAGCAGAACTAGGATTCAGATCTGCGGGCAGACACACTAGTCTCACCATTCCACTTTCTAAATTAGTCATCATCGCTAACATTCACTGTGTGCTTAGTATGTGTCGAGTGCCTGTTTTGTTTTATCTCGTGTAATCCTCACAGGAACCCTATGAAGGAAATTAATGTTATATGAATGAAATATGTTCTCTCCATCTTACAGAGGCATGCAGAAGTCAAAGAAAAGACAAAGCCAGTGTTCCATTTCAGTGTTTCTCCAGAGTTTTTTTTTAATGGGACTGTCCCTCACATGGCAGGATACTTAGCATCTCTGCCCCCCTCAAGCACTAATTGGCCCAATCATTACAATAAACCAATCATTTTCAACTCCCCCCGCCCCACACCCCGGATAGAATAGAGGTGGTCTTCCTGCTGGTGAGAACCACTGACTCAAATGCATGGGCACAGGAAAAGGAATATCAAACAAAACTGATCAGTTTTGGTGATTTTTACATTAATGAGGTCATGAGGTGGAAATAGGGGCAGGCCAGGAGTAAAGAAGTCCCTGGAGGTGGGCATAGCTCTAAAAGGGAAGAGGCTAAATTATAGATGAACATTAGACCAAAGTGGATCTTTGTACGCTAAAACCTGGAGTGTGGGCGAGGTCTGGCCTCACAAACTCATACCTTTATGGACCAGTCGGGTCTCACAGACGAGGAAAGCAGCTGGGGCAAGGAGCTGGTAGGGCTGGAGAGCCACACCCACACTAAGGGGCAGCCACTGCCCAACTCCAGCCTGTGTTTTCCAGTGGTAGTGTGGGGTCGTTGTTGCCAGCCTTTCTAATCCTTCGAGAGATTCTACCAGGCTTTATTTTTATAGGAAATCTCTGTATTGTAAATATTGGATCAAAAAATAGTTCTAAATATTAAGTGGGCCAAGATAGAAGACGCCTGCAGGTGAATTTGGGTAGTCTGGGACCTGTGGGTCAGGTCTTCTCTGAGAGGCCATTCCCATCTAAGGTACCACAGTTATGCCCACCATGCTGGTCGTCAGAAGGGACACAGGTTTTGGCACACACAGAAGGAATTTGTGGCCCATGTGAGCTGGCAAACAGCCGGTCAGGCTGGGCCCAGGTGTGGTGAGCCTTCCCCAGGGCACTGGGCTCCGCAGAGGGCGAGGGGCCATCTGTCATGGGAGTTCCAGTCTCTCCTGGACCTGGGATTCTGGAATTCTGGACTGGGATTCCTTGAAAGGAAAAGCTGCGAACACAAAAGCTCTAAAGGTGAGCTGCTCCCAGCTCAGGCCGCCGGCAGTGGCTTCTTCGCTCAGTCCTGTCATTTCCCCCGATGTGTAGGAATCAGGAAAAGAAGTCCCTGCTCCCTAGAGACGCTTTGCCTTGGTTCACAGTACTGGCAGTTTACAATCTCAAGCTGCTTTCATTCTCTCAGTCGGTGGGTCCCTGACATCAACTGCAAAGCTAAACAACCAGTTTTCCAAACCTGCTGTTCAGCTACACTATGAGTTAAATTTAAATGCACTTTTCTTTTAAACCCTTTGGGAGCTATCTCCTTCCCCCTGCTCTCGTTAATGGCGCACGAAGCAGGTACTCAGGAAAGCAGTACTTAGCACATGGACCACTGGTGCCCGAAGACCTACGGAGCTCACCCCGGCCCTGCTGGGATGTCCAACTGCTTGGAAAGAAACCCAAAACTCCAGTATGTGTGCTCCCCTGTTCTTTGGGGAGGGGCCTGCTGGGCCCTCTTTCTGGGTGGGCAGCACTGTGCCTTTGAAAGTAGTGCTTTTGTTGGTTTCTGGCTGATGGTAGTGGGGTAAAGGCAGCGGGACTTTGCCAACCCAACTTCTGATGTGGAGGAGTTGAAAAACCAGGCCACCAAGTTCATATCTACATGCCAGCAAATCTCTTTTCAGTTTTCCTGATCTAGTCAGTCTTGGGCTTCTGAAGTCTGTAACCGTTCTTCTTGGCTTTGCCCACATCCTTGTACCCTAGGCCTGGGGGGCCTCGCAGGTGGTGGCTGGTCCCAAGCCCTGCGGTGGGTCCTCTCTGGCCTGCGTTCCAAAAACTTCCCTACTACAAGTGGGAGATGGTGGAGGTAAACCTCCTACCTCTCAGCCTCCCCCTAGCATTCCCAGGAGTTAGTCCATAAGTCATCACTTTCTTCTTCCTTCTCTATTCAGCCTCATACCAGGATGCCCTCCCTGTCCACATTGGCTTCCCCTTCTCCACTAGGGCAGGAGAAGTCTGATGGGGTGGGGGACCTGGGTATCAGCCTTTAAACAATTAACTGTAGACATTTTCAGAACTGTGAACAGAATTAGCTATCACCGATGAATAAGAAATAACAAAACAACAAAAACCATATGTATATTTTTAAGATGGCAGCCTTTATTTCATCACACGGACACATTAAAAAGATGGCAACTACTGCTACCATATATCATCAGCATCCTCTTCTAAAGGAAAGGACTTTTAGTCTCCAATAAGGGACAGTCCTTTGAAATCATAAAGTTTTGTGAGAGAATCTTACCTCGTCCTTGTTTTTCTGATACCATTCCAGACACGACATCTTTGTCATGGATTGCCTCAGCCTTCCAATGAGATTGGCACTGGGGGACTCTGGACTAGATAACCTTCTCCTTCCCACTTTCTGTGCCCATCTCCGCCTTTTCTGCTTTAGAACCTGGTCCATGAAAAGTGGATAATCGTATGAGAGAAAAAGTTGCGAAAGACTTTGCAAGGGGCAAAAAATATTATTATGGGTGTCCTCTCTCTTTCTCCTTGGATCATCACTTGCCTGTCATCCTCTTTGAGCTATTTTACAGATCTGTAAATCGTGGAAAGCTGATGATAATGCAAATGATTTTGCCCATCGATATACTAATTGTAGCCAGTGGAGAGGCAATTGATTATTGCTCTGTGGCTATTGACCAGCCTTGCATCCAGCAGTAAATTACTTGAGCATTCCTGATGGCTTCTATATGTGTCTGCTCTTGGGATTTTCCTTTGAACAACTGTAACATCTTACTAGTCCCCTCGTTAATTGATGAGTTAAATTAAACCATTGACATATGCTAATTTTATATTTGTACAGGATCTGTATTTTACCTTTTAAAAAAACCCTTTCACACTGACTTCCTCTGAGTGCTGCTGGTGAGGTCGTGGATAAGCTGGTTCGGGGCCTGGCATATCACACACTTCCCATGGCTGGGACAGCCCTTGTTCTTTTCCTGGTTTCTGAGCCCCAGGTCACCTTGCCTTTTCACCAACAAAATAAATAATCTCTTGACTAAACTTTTCACATCATAGTATGAGTGACTGACATCAGTAGGATTTTCACATTTCCAAAGAGGACCCTCAGGGAAAAATAATCCTTATTCACGGGAATGACCGGAATGGTAGAAATCCAGAGGCACTTAGTGCACAGCACAGCCCGTGTTAGTGGGCATGGGCCGTTAAAACAACCCTTCTTGCTGGTTGCTATTCAGCAGCAAAGGACGGTTTGGATCCTCTCCCCTCACCCTCGCCCTCGCCATGCTAAGGAGAATAGTTTCAACCTTGTACCAGCATCTTAAACTGTATACGTATTAAATCTTCTCCCCAGATCTGTGAGCTGGATTCATTTATCTCCGAGACTGACGAGGAAACAGGAGGAGTTAAATGACTTGCCTAAGGTGACACAGCTAGGAAGTGTGCGAAGATTTAAATGAGGGTCTGATTCCAGCTGTGGATTGGAGCCATGAGATAGCCTTTCTGTTACTGGAGAGTGGGCATCCTCTCCCTGGGCGTTGTCCAGGTTCTTGATGTCTCAAACAAAGAGCTGAGCAAGACACTGAAATACGGCGGAAAGGAAACGCTTTATCAGAAGGGCAAGTCCACTTCCAGACACGGCCTGGTAAGAAAGCCTTCGGGGGCTTTCTCCCTATTGGCTGTGGGCGTTACTCTTCTTAGGGGGGTGGGCTTCCTTGATTGACAACGAAGATCGACAAGATTCATCGTTTGCGTTCTGCGCATGTTCACTCCCAGAACGCAGTCGGTTGTAAAGCTATTAGTGAGCTTCCGGGCATATGCATCGTGTTGTAGTGATGGTAGGACGAGGCTCAGGTGAGCTGAAGGCCGTTGGGGTATTTGCTGTGCAGGTGCGAGTGACTGGCTTCAACGGCACCGAATTCTCTGCTCACTTGCTTCTTTGTGGAAGTTACTTTTAGCCTGAAAGTGCCTTCTGGCTTGCTTCATTGCGGGTAGATTGGGGCAGACCCCTTCTAGGATAGGATGACCTCAGTGTCTTTGGAGGCAGACCCAAAACCCCTTATTAACTCTTTTCTAAGAGCCGTGACCCCCCTTATTATTAGTATGGATGTTGAGGGATGAGAGGTTTTTTCTGTATCTGCTTCCTGCTGAGGAAGGCCTTAGTCCCTGCCTGCAGGGGTTTCATGCTGCTCTTTCCCTGTCTGCCTTAGTCAGGGCGGAGTCTTGGGTTTCCTGCTGAAGGGCCGCCTCAGTCCCTAGGCAAGGAAAAGAAGATACAAACTTATTTAAATTCTATATCTATTAATTTCTATTATGGATTTGCCTATTAAGTGAGTAAAGGGAAACAGGCTTGGTTAAAATATTTCTTAAAGAATAAAAAATAGAAGACCTTTGGCCTAAAGTCTCCTCCCTGCTCAGACTCTAAAGGCCCTGTCTGGCCTAATACTATTTCTGCTAACAATGGGCTGATGACCCTTATCAATAGCCAGAGGAGCTGACTCACCAGTTTCAGGGCAATTATCAGGATTTGAGGGCAAGGGCCTTTTTTCCAAAGAAAAGAGGAAAGAAAACTTAACTAGGTATACTAAAAAGATTAATAACTCTGCAAGAGATGTTCTATCTTAATCTTTCCTGTGGAAAGATTAAGAATTTACAAGCGATGTCCCATATTACTTCTGGTCAAGACTCTTCCCCCGCCCCCAAACCCATTGCCACTCCTGAAATCCAGTGCCAGGTGTGACACCTGTGTAAAGACATTGCACCCACTAAAATGGAAATGACCTGGGAGGCATAAAGTACTTGCAATGAAAATAATGTCAGAAACAAATGGATCTGAATTCAGGGAACAGGGTTTGCCCATGAGTCAGGGCATGACCAGAAAGGAGCAGGGGAAGGTGAGAGGGTGCGTCCCACAGCAGGGGCATCTGTGCTCATCAAACTGAGGGGTGAGAGGCGATTTGACAAGCATGGGAAGAAGCTGGGAGGGTCAGACAGTTAAATTGAATAATCTGGGGGAGAGCAGTGAGCACTTAGGGCCTCTGTCCTTGGACCCTGAGTAACCAGGGTAGGTACAGGGCACAGGTAGAGCAGTTTGCAGGCCTCAGGAGCTGTAAATGGAGTAAATGGCTTCTTGAAGGTCAACCAACCAAAGCCATGCCCTCTTCTGCACTGTGCTGGGCCAAGGAGACTCCGTGGCCTGGTGCCAGGGGTGGCAGGGCATATGGATGCTGGGATGGCCTGGAGGATGGAGGACAATGAGCCAGGCCACTGCAGCATCTGTGCCAAGTAGGAATAAAGGAGGCCCCAGCACATGGAAGTCAGGTAAGTGCGTGTCTTGGTGATGGATGGGAGTTTTCCAGCAAGCATGACCTTTCTCTCCGTTGAGTCCAGCTGGACAAACTCAGTAGCTCCAGGGCCCCTTGTCATCCACTGATTGCTTTGTGATTAATGCACAAATCACTTATTTCCACCTTCTGTCCCTGCTCCATACTTCCCTAGCTCCTGTGGTGGACCTTCTGTACTTAGGTAATTTTCTTAGAAATTATCGTCGCTAGAATTTCTCAGCGTACTCTGCGTACAGGTCTGCGTACCAGAGTCTGCGTGTGAGTCCCCTGAGGAATCCTAACCAAGGACAGACAGGTGAGTCTTAGCAGTAGGGAGAGACTTAAATATCTGCCAGGAATAAAGCAGGGCCCAGCTGAGGCTAGAATCTGCCTTACAGGAATCACCCCTTCCTTCTTGCACACTTTGGGCTCAGCGTGAGAATAGTGAGTTCCCACATGGTAGTCATTCACTGGAGCTTCCTGTGGTCCCCGCAGAGCTTCACACAGGATGGGCAGCCTAGTTCTGGGTTGTCTGGCAGCCAGAGAACTTCATCTGGAGAAGGGGAAGGCCACTCTCCAGGCCCTAATACCAAGCCGGGCAGACCCTGCCCCACCCAGTACAGAAAATGAATGGTCCCGAATAAATACCTTTACTTCTTTTCAACGAATATTTCCTTTACCTTGGCCTGGATCCCAAAAGACTGCATATAAACTAGATTTAATGCTGATTTGGCCTCATGGATTTCATAACTTATCAGAGCAGGAAAGACAGAATCACATATTGTTCACATTCATTCATTCGTTCGTTCAACAAATATTTACTGAATACCAGGTAGGAGAGAGGGCTTCTTTGTGTTAATTCATTGGGAAGAGCATCACAATAATAATGCTCTATGCTGTTCCCTCTTTCACAGTGTAGCAGAATTTATTTAATTATTCCCCACCACACCCCATGCCCCACTCCCGCCTTGCCTTCTTCTACAATGCAGGTGAAAGTGTTTCTGCTCAATTTGAGGAAGCTTTGTAAGGTAAAGGATGAGGCACAAAGGCTTGATTTGCATAACAAGGCCGGGATTCTGAGTTCTTGAGAGAGAAAATGGTGATGGTTGGAGGAATGTGAATTCCTCCAACAGACCAAACGGGGCTTCAAATAGAAACGAATCTTCTGGTGGTGAAAAGTGTATTTGACTTAAGACTTTCTAGGAGGAAGCCGGCTGCTGTGAGGATGAGAAGCCGGCATTCACAGAGCTAGAGGTCTTCTCTCTGCCCTCTGCAGAGCCAGCAGGTGTCTCTTTGCTGGTACTGCACAAGGACAGGGGCTTCCGAGGGTGTCCCATGTGCTTGCTGCCTCATGTTCTGCCTCTCCCACTCTCTCTCCACACTGCTTCCCCCACTTACACTCTCCCCCATTGATGGTCTAATCCTTAGGCTCCCAGACGTGGCCTTGGAGGACAGTGCTCCCAGGGGATGCGCCCAGGCTGCAGAACCAGGTGTGGCCCATCTGGCCGAATGGGGGACTCACATCTCTGCTTTGGCAAGGAGGCTTTGCCAGCCTACCCAGCAGGACGTGGTCAAAGCAGAGATAAAGGCCTGCACTCACACAGTGAACTCTTCTCATCAGATATTTACAGATATCAACTCATTAACAACAACCCTGTGTGTTAGGTAGTTTCGAACCCATTTGACAGATGAGTAAACGGAGGTGCAGAGAAGTTAAATGACTTGCTTCGGGTCAAACAGGTAGGAAGTGGGGGCACAAGGACTTGAGTCTGGGCAATTTGCCTCCAAAGTCCTCGTTCTTAACAATGTCTTTCCTGCCCTCCTAGATGAGGATTCCCCTACGTTAGCCTTTTTATTGCGAGTGACAAAACCCAACCCCAGAGGCCCGAACAGAAGGCGTGTGGTCAGTGAGGGTTTTAAGTTACTGGGGACAGAGATGGAGGGAAATCCCAAGAGGGATCTTTAGTCAGGCCAGGGACGTGGAGGCAGGGGCTCACTGCAAGGACCCTGAGCTACGGATACCAACTGTCTTGTCCCTGAAGCTGGGGGTGAGGAGACGGGTGAACCAAGCGTGGCCTCAAGCCAGGTGCTCTCCGCAGCCTGCGACTCTCTGCTACTCCCAAGCTCCTCTTTTTCCTTATGTATTTTTTTGTGGTTTTCCAACTCTTTTCTGCCTCAGACTCCCCTGGAGAGTGAGTGCTCCGTGGAGGGAGCTTTGATCTGTCTCAGCTCTCTGGGAGGGGCAGTCTTTGGCGCAGATTAATTGTAGCTGAACTCCTATTCCCATTAAGTCTGGTTCTTTTAATTAAAGATTCAGTAGGAGGGGCGTGCTGTGTCAGCCACTGGGAGCTGGCAGGGGCCACAGACCGAAGCGCCTTCTTCCAGGTGTGTGGTCTCTGATTTATCTTTTTTCCCTTTGCCATTCCTCACTCTCACCTCTGCCAGCTTTGAAGTCTGAGTTCTCCCTGAACCCACACAGTGAACTGACTTAGAAGACAGAGCCCCTACCCCCATATTTACCCACCCACCATCTGGATGTGATGGGGCAAGGGGGACAGAGCAGCCTGGTGACCTAGCCAAGCAGCTATCAGACACCGGTGAGTGGTTTCCTTCTCCTGCTCCTGGTGTGAACTTGAGCAAGCCACTGGTCCTTCTTGGGCTTCCACATCATCCTCGATGTGTCAGGCAAATAACTGGTGACTGCTCCTTCCACACTCATCCTCAGGGAGCAGCAAAAAGAACAGAAAAGGCCTGGTAAGCAGAGGCCTCAGTCATCTTCCTCTGAGATGCCCTGTTCAGAGGGCTCCCATCCCCCCAGCTGTGAGGAACTTCCAGCTGTCAGACTCCTGTGGTTGGGGCATGGGATGCAAGGAGGAGATGAGAGACTGGAGGTGATTTGGTGGCTGAGCGTGTAGAGTGGATGGAGGGAAGGCTGTGGGTCGACATATCTGGTAGATGTTGGCAAGGCCGCTATGAATGCAGCCTCTTCCCTTCCCTCCAGCCAGCTACAGCCGGGAGGGAGGAGAGACACAGGGAACCAAGCATGGAGAGCTGGATGGAGAGGGGACAGGACCATTTTGGGAAGCAGGGGACAGAGGGTTGGGGGCTGTGCAGGAAGTACACAACCAGCCAACTATCCCTGGGACCTGTGTCCTGTGAAAGACAACAAGGTCCCAGCTTGAGACTTGTCCTTACCCACCCTCTGCAGAATGCCTGGGAGCCCCTGGGAATCCGGGAGAAGGGATTTTGGAGACCTCAGGATAACTGCTTTGCTTCACAAGTGGGGAAGGGGAGACCATGAAAGGAGACGGAATGTGCTCAAGTCCTCAGAACTTGTAAGTTGCGGAGCTAAGAACTAGATTTATTTGCTGAGGCTTCTAGATATTTCTCATCATCTAGAATTACCTCCCCTAAACCTAACCAATACTTGAATTGTGTAGGGAGCTCTGGGCATTGGCTTCTGATCATTGGGACAATACTACGTGGTATAGACCAGAGCAGACTGGGTCTGAGCTCCGCCTCAGCTCTGCTTTTGCCACCTTGGCCCATTCTGTTTTGTCTCTGGGACTGGTTTCCTCATCTGGGGTCATTACACTTGCCCTCTTGTGCTTCATGGGGTCAGAATATTCTCTCTTCCAACATCTACAATTTAATTACAGACTAATTCTTGACCCAGCCTGATGGGTGATTCTAAAATGTACCTGTAAAAAGTAGGAGGTTGGGCTTCACTAAGCCACGCCATGTTTCCGGGATCCCAGGAAGGACCTGAAAACCAGAGGGAGGGACAGCCTGTGCGGTGCCAGAGTGACACTCTCATTAGGCCTAGCATCCCCACCCCTGGCTGAGAAGCACTGCGGCTTTATGGATCTTAGAGGTAAAAGAGTTCACACTTATTTTTTAATGCTCCAGGCTTTCCATATGTGTTATTTCACTTAAGTGTCATCATCCCACCAATTACTATTATTGTTGTTCTCATTTTATGCATGAGAGGTTGAGGCTTGGACAAAGTAAATATGTCAGTCACACAGCAGTAAGTGCCAGGACTCAAACCAGGGTTCGGTGGGTTCCAGAGCCTTGCTCCACCACCCTCTGCCTCTGCGGGCCTTGAGTGGGCCGTTCTGCCTGGTCAGCGGCTGGTGGAAGAGCAGGATCCATTCCGCCGTCCTGGGCACAAACCGCCCAGGGCGTACTACTCAGGCGTCCATCCAATCTGGTTACCCAGTTCAGTTTGCAAAGTTAACCAACTATCTCAAGTTCCTGCCATGCTCCAGTTTTACTTTCGGGGCTGCCCATCCCTCCACACCCGCTCGTCCTGGCTTCTCCATCACCAAGGAAGCAGGGGGCTTTCCCCTGGTCTCCTCTGGACAGACCCTGAGCAACCCCTGAAGCCCCCTGACTTCCCCTGTCCTCCCCTGGGCTGTGGTCTGCAGCAGAAGCCCAGTCCCCTCTGTACCTGCCTCTTGCTTTTGGAACCTTGGCTCATGGACTAGCCGCTGTGGAGGGCTGTGCTCCTTTTTGCTCCTTTTTGCCCCTCTTTGGCCGCAGCTGCAGCTATTCCAACCTGTGGTAAATCGCTCTTCTGTCTGATCCCCAGTTTCTGAACTGGTTTTACTTTTTCCCTTCCCTTTACCGCCCCTCTTGTCCTTTCTTCCCATGGGGACCTCAGAATATCACTCACTGTGAAAGTGCCCCTCACTCTTGACCCCTGACACTACCACTTCACCTTGGTCCTCCAGCCGGATGCCCATCCAGTGGCCTACTTTGTCCCATTTCTACTGTCTGGCTCTCTCAGTCCTGAAATCTTCCTTGGTGACTCCTGTCTGCTACCTCATTTGGGCAGAATAGACAGGTAATTGGTTCTTGGGCAAATGGATCTGGTTTGAATCCAGTCCCTGCCAACAGCCATGTGACCTTGACCGAGACTTGACTATGTTTCTTTGGGGTGTTGTGCAGAGATCATGACATACAGTAAGCTCTCAACAAATGGTAGCTATTTAACTATTAATAAGGAAGCCCTCTCAGGATTTCTATGATAATGAATTTGAAAGTTGTTGGCAACTTTGAAGTGTTTCTCCTTGACTGGAAATGTCTTGCGGGCGGGAGCCTTGTCTTTTGCACAGCATGTCTGGTACATGGAAGGCCCTTGATGTGTATATTTATTTCTGGATGAATGAATAAACTTACACCATCCTCAATTCTTATTTTTTAGTATGACTTCTTCCTAATTATGAAAATACACGTTTTATTGTAGAAAAATTGAAAACTTTTAAAACACAGGAAAATATACTAGTTATGATTCTACTCCCTAGAGAATAGCCACAGTTAATGTTTTGATATATGTCCCTGTAGCCCTTGTGCTTATATATATTTCAAAACTTTTATACTCTGGTTTTTCAGTTAACAAAGTGAGCATTTCCCTGTGTTCTTAAATAATCTTCACAAGTATAATTTTAAGTGCCACATATATTATCCTGTGATATAAATGTATCATAATTTATGTAACCAATAGACAATATTTGGATATAAGTTGTTTCCATTTTCACCATTATAAATAAAGCTGCAGGGAACATCCTTCTGTATAAACCTTTGTGTTTATCTCTGAATTAAGATTTTCTACCAAGAATAAATTCTACAAAGTCAGTAAGTAGATGCAAGAGTGAACATTTTAAGGCCCCCATTATTGTTAAATGATTCTTCAGAGAGGTGGCACTAGCTGATACTCTCCCCATTACCAAAGTTAAGAATTCTCACCACCAGATATTATCACTTAATATAAAATCATCTTGCCACACGCAGAGCACAGAACCTACTTTTGTATGACGGTTCTGCCCTGGACATAGGCAGTATGTGTAGTTGTGCCAGGGTTTCTCCCTTTTGGCACTACTGACATTTAGACTGGATAGTTCTGTGTTGTGGTTGGCAGTATCCCTGGGCTCTACCCACCAAATGACAGTTGCATTCCTGGCCCCTCAGTTGTGATAATCAAAAATGTTTAAATGTCCCCTGGGGGACAAAATCACTCCTGGTTGAGAACAACTGAGTTACAGGGCAACTGTATTAACTCTTTATTGGTTGTAAGTAACAGAAACCAACTCTAAGCAAAAATGAGAACTTTTTGGGAAAATCCTGGGGTATCATGGAACCTAAGGGCACCGATGCCGCTGGGCCCTCTCCTTTCAGGTCTGACTCACTGTCCTCTGTCGCTGCGGACTGGCCTCCTCTCCACGGGCCTACGTGGAGGAGACGGCCACCTCTAACGTTTCTGAAGTTCCACATTCCTCTCGTTTGTAAGAAAGCCAGACCTTACTGGACTCTCTTGGCTCCTAATCCGAATTCTGAAGAAATCTGAGTGGCCCAGCTCAGGTTGGCTCCTGCCGCTGGTCCAATCAAGTGGCTGTCAGGGGAGGAGAAAGTCCCTGGAGTCTGGCAGTTTCTAGAAAAGGGGCCAACAGCAGCTGATGCTCTAGGAGGCCCCTTCATGTCCATGTATCCGGGGAGGTTCATCAAGTACGCACATGCGCACCTGTGCACCTGTACAGATGTCCCAAGTGACCCACTCTGCCTGAGGACGTGCGGACTGTCTGTCTCAATTGCTGCGGGCTCCCAGCTCCAAGGGGTGGTGGTGAAACTGGGGGGCCACCCAGACTTCGGTTTGGGGGACTTTCTTGGTGGAGTTGGCCAGCGCCTCTGTGACTGACTGACTGACGTGGCTTACTCAGGCAGGTCCGACCCAGTGAGGCCACTTTAGAGTCTGGCATTTGCAAGTCCATAAAGGTGTTTTATGTGGGAAATAACTGCTGGTCCTTCATAAAATCAGCTTTGGAGTGTGCAGCCATTGAGGCGGAGGGGCCCTGTGCCACCCTGTGCCACCCTGCGCCACTGAGTGCTGGAAATTCGGCCTCTGCCTCCAAGGAGGGAGCTCAGATACCCAGCCCCTGAGCACAGAGACCTGTCCGCCCATGACCTTGAGCCACTGGGGAATGTCAGAGGGAGGGCTTTCCCCCAAACATGGAGTTAACATAAGCTCCAGCCTGTTCTGAAAGTCTTTCCAGCTCATAGATGCCATTCCTGTCCCTTTCCCCCATGCAGTAATCTAGGACGAGTCACTTCTCTCGGGGAGTCAGTTGCTTTATCAAAAATAGGCATGACACTTGCTCTAAGAAGCTATTTGCTGGGAAAGTGCCTTCAAAAGTATGGAAAAGCCGTACAGGTCTCATTGTAATAAAGGCACGTATGATCATCATTGCACCTCCAGGGGAAATCTCTAAATCCTTTGAAGCCGCCTATCGCTCAGCAGAGCAGAGTTGGGGGCAATGCCTCCTCTGAGTCATCCCTCCCAGACCTGGAGCTGGTTCCAAATTTCTGCTGCTACATGAATATTTCAGGGATGCTTCATCAAGAAACCTAGGAGCCTGAAAATGGGTCGAGTCTCCCTTACCTGCGTGCCCACAGGCATGTTAATTAACCTCTCTGGGCTTCAGTCTCAGAACCTACAAAATGGGAACACTTGTGTCATTTACCTCTTCAGTTGCCAATACGCGTAAAGCATTAGTGCCTGGCATAGAGCAAGTGCCCCCTCAGACGTGCCCTGTGCCAGGCCCTGAGCCAAGGGCTGGGTGGAGAGAGCTGCTGAGAACATGACCCAGCCCTTAGGATCCTTGTGGATTACTGGGGCTGAGGTAGGCACCCAAGGCAGCTTATAAAGCAATGTGGCAAATCCAATGACAACGACCTGTCTTGGCATTGGGACCCTCCCCAGTGCTCCCCCTGGGACTACAGGGAGATGGGGCAGGTAAGGCAGGACCCAAGTAAACATACTGGTCCCAGGCTCTCCCCAGAGCTGACAGTTCTAGGACTTAACTGCCCAAGAAGCAGGAGGTATGCACTCCTCAGGCTCGTGGGGAACAGTTTCAGGGAGGAAATTCGTCTCCCGCCCCCTTTTTAAAAAAGTAATTGCCCAACATTTTCAGCCCTATGCAGTGGTCAGCTAGGTAGAGGACATCTTGTAGACAGGATACAATGCAGTCAGCAAAACCGAGGCCGTACAGATATGGAAAAGCGCTTGCATGGTCCATGGTGGAGTTGCTGGCGCCCTGCTTCCCTGGGCCCTCAGGAGGAGGGAAGGTAGGGATTGCACAAGGACTGTCACCTGTGCGACGGCCTGCCTTCTACCTCAGACCAAGGAAGTGATTAAGAACAACTGATTCTTAGAAAAAGCCGAGATACTACAGTCCCGGGGAGGAGGCCGAGCTCGGAACCAAGGAGCCAGTGACCAGACGAGAGAGGGACAGTGCAGGCTGCAGAGGAAAAAGGATGGAGATGGGGAAACTCAAAGCAGATGCGAAGACTAGTTAGTGCAAACAGCCGTGCCCAGGTTGGGGTGCGGTGGGGCGGGGCGGGGGAGGGAGGGTGGAGGGCAAGGAAAATTGCCAGGAGGAGAGATGGCTCGCAAGGCATTTGCTGTCTGTGGTCTAGGACTTGGTTGACGAGGTGCAGCTTTGCTTGCCTCAGCTGGAGAGTGATGCTAATGAGCCAGAGTCTGGAACATTTGGCCTCCCTGCCTTGACAAGGCAGGGACTACAGGTGTGCTTGCTTCTCAGGTATGTGTGAGTGTGGGGATGGGCGTGGAATTAGAGCTCCATCACCATTAAGATTCTAGTGAGGTGAGACTGTTTGCACAGCTGCATACAGGCAAAGAAGGCACACATGGAAGTGAACTCACCCGTCAGGGGGGCAGAAGGGCGGGTGGCTTGTTTTCCCTTTTCTTTTTCTAACCCAGTCGTGTGCTGCATCCACAGGTCTCGGTCTCCACTTACATCCACTTCTGTGTCCCTCTTGCCGTCCATATTCACAGCCAGACTGCGACGTGGACCCGTATTTGTATATTTGTTAAGGAGCTCCCTTTCCTGTTTCAGGTAGATACAAGCCACCAGATGTTAAAAAATCAAGTCAGCGATATTTCTTCTGGGTCAGCTCCCCAGACCTCTCTTTCTCCTCCCCTGCCCTCCCCTCCCCTCCCCTCCCCTCCAGTTGCCTCCTATTTCCCTGTCCCTTAATGTTAGGCAGAATGGCTTCTGCTGCTTGACGTTACTGTCACCATCTTAAGAACAAGTTGCTCTCAGTGACTACCAGTTCCACCTGGGAGGAGTGGGCCCGGATCACCTGCAAGGCATGTTCTTTACAGAGATAAGCGGTTTACTGCGTTGGAATAAAGAGCTCTTAACAAGCCTGCGCCTTGTGGCTACAAGCCACCTGTGTCCCTGGAGGCATATATCAGCTGTCACCAACCTTTCTGGCACCAGAGACCAGTGCTCTCATGAGAATCTGAAGCCTGGTGATCTGAGGCGGAGCTGAGGCGGTGACTCTAGTGCTGGGGAGCAGCTGCAGATACAGATGAAGACTTGCTCTCTCACCTCCTGCTGTGCGGCCCAGTTCAGGCCGTACACCAGTATTGGTTTGTGGCCTGGGGGTTGGGGACCTCTGATACATATCAAGCTCCTGTCCCTTTCTTGGTCTTAGAGATCCACTCTCTTTCTGCCTCCCAAGACTGTTCTGTTTGTAAGTCCCCTTAACAAACCCTTGGTTTAATTCTGGAGTTGTCGGCCTCTTTCTTTGGTCTCTTGGGCCCATTGTCTTTTGGAGGTCGGTTCCAGTACACCTTGGGACATTTTCCCAACACTCAAGCCTCTCCACTCCTTCCACCCCCATTCTCAGTTTGCCAAACCCACCCCCACCGAAACTGTGGGCCCTAGAGTCTGACTGAGGTTTTTATTCCCAAGACGGGGAGTTCCAGCTGCTTGTGTGGACTGGCAAGAAGGCACATTGTTGGGGTCCAGAGGGAGGGCAGAGGGGTGGCTGGGTGCACAGGAAGGGGCGCAAGTAACCCTTGCAGAGACTGGGCTACTGTCTTTCTATCTCTTCGTGTTGTCCAGGGCAGTCTCTCCACTCTTCCAGCCTAAACCGTCTTCCATATGCAGGTGCCTCTCAGATCTCTGCTGCATCCCTGAACTTTGGAGCCGTGAATCTGAATGCCTGCTGGACGCCCCCGCCTGGCTGTTGCGCATGCTTCCCAGATGCAGTATGTCTAAGGCAGAAATAATCTCTCACTCCCAGGCTCACTCCTCCGCCAGGAGACCCTCAGTGAGTTACCACCAAACTCTAGGGCCTGGCATTCTCCTTCTCCTTCTTCTCCTCCTCCTTCTCCTCCTCCTACTTTTCCTTCTCCTTCTCCTTCCCCTCCCCCTTCCCCTTCCCTTCTCCTCCCCTCCCCCCTGCTTCCCCTCCTTCTCCTTTTCCTCCTCCCTTCCCCCTCCCCCCTCCTCCTCTTCATGGCCTTTATTTTTAGAGCAGTTTTAGGTTTACGGCAAAACTCAACAGAAAGTATGGAAAGCTCCTGTATACCCCCCCCCACATGTGTGCACCCTCCCCCACTACCAACATCCTCCACTGACATGGTATATTTGTTCCAACTGACGAACCTGCACTGACACCCCAAAGTCCCAAAGTCCATACATAGTTTACATTAGGTTTACTCTTGCTGTTGTACATTCTATGGTTTTGACAAATGTACAAATGTATAATGACATGAATCCAGTATTATAGTACCATACAGAGTAGTTTCGCTGCCCTAAAAATCCTCTGTGCTCTACCTACTCATCCCCTACCCCTAGCAACCACTGGTATTTTTACCGTGTCCATGATTTTACCTTTTTCAGAATGTGATATAGTTGATATTATACAATATGTAGCTTTTTTAGATTGACATTTTTTATTTAGCAATGTATATTTAATATTCCTCCATATCTTTTCATGATTTGTAACTCATTTCTTTTTAGTGTTGAACAATATTCCACTGTCTGGATGTACCACCGTTTATACATTCACCTAGTGAAGGGCATCTTGTTTGCTTCCCAGTTTCGGCGAATATTAATAAAGCTGTGATATATGTACAGGTTGTGATGTAGACATAGGTTTTTAACTCCTTTGGGTAGATGTCAAGTAGTGCGATTGCGAGATTGTATGGTAAGAATATGTTTACTTTCGTAGACAACCACCAAACTCTTCCAAAGCAGCTGTACCACTTGCATTCCCACCAGCAACGAATGAGATTCCCGCTGCTCCACGTCCTTGTCAGCATTTCGTGTTGTCAGTGTTCTGGATTTTGGCCATTCTCATAGGTGTGTAGTGGTACCTCTTGTTTCAATTTGTATTTCCCTGATGACAAATGTATAACAACATGGATCTACCATTATAGCATCTCCATTATAGTGGAGCATCTTTTCATTTGCTTATTTGCCATTTTTATATCTTCTTTGGCGAAATGTCTCTTCAGATTTCATGCCTATTTCTTCATCAGATTGTTTGTTTTCTTATTTTGAGCTTTGAGAGTTTTTTATAAATCTAAATCTCAGTCTTTTATCAGATACGTCTTTTGCAAATATTTCTCCCAGCCTGTGGCTCATCTTCTCATTCTCTTGACAGTGTTTTTCACGTAAGTTTCTAATGAAGCCCAGCTCATCAATTATTTCTTTCACATGTGGTGCCTTTGGTGTTGTGTCTACTTTAATGTGGACCATACTGATGGTCTCCTGACTCCCCCAGGTTCTCCATCTCCCGCCCTCCATGCTCTCACTCTGAGGATCTCTGTGAACCCCATTAACATAGCCTTTCACTTCCTCAAAGGCTTCTTCTCCCTGCCACAGCCCTCACCTTCTGTCCCTTTCTCTCCCAATTATTTGCCCAGGCATCTCCCACCCATCCTTTGTCACTCAACTCAGCGCTCCTTTCTCGAGGAAGCCTTCCCTGACATCGCAGTCCAGGTCAGGGGCCCCCTCCCCCGCTCCATCTGTCCCAGCCCCTGTGCTTCTACTTCCTCCACCCACCGTAATTGTAAGATGCGGCTTCCCGCTGAGATGTCCATGAGGGAATTCCTATGTTGGTCACTGTTTACCCTCCTAGTCTAGCACTGTGCTTTACACATAGTAATAATTATTATTTTAATAGAAAATACATACATCTACAGTGTTATGTGCTCTGCAAGGCAGTTTGCATAGTAACTCATCTGCTCTGAGCAATAACTCTGAGTGAGTATTTGATTATTTCCAGTTTGCAGGTGAGGTATCTGAGGTACAGTTTGCCGAAGATCACGGAGCCAGTAAGTGGAAGAGCTGGGGATCAAACCCAGCAAATCTGGCTCCAGACCCGTCTTCTTTATCATACTGGGTTGAAGCTCAAGTTCATTACATCTTTCTTGAACGAAGGACTATTTCAGAGAGAAAAATGAAGATGAAGACAATTAGAAAATAGTGTGAGAGAGCAGGTGGTTAAAGATCAGAGTGAATCAAATAGTCGTTTGCCTCTGAAGGGCTCTTAAACGGTTGATGACTGGCTGATGAACAGACTTTGGAACAGGGACACGATCCTGCCCCAGCCACTTCTTCCTTTTGCGATGAGCAGCACAGGTAGATAATTGGAAGGACAAAGCCCAAGTCCATTTCAAGGGGAGTATTGGAAGGATGCCACAGGGCACATTAGTACTGAGTCAGCTTGGGTAGACACAGCCTGAGCCATAGATAATTACGGCTGAGATGTCTAGAACATCAATTTAAAATATTCAATCAGTCATCCCCAGCAGCTCTGGCGCAGCCACAGCCCTTTTTAGAGAAGAATGTGGAGCACCCAGAGGATCCCAAGGTCATGGCTCCACTCCTACATCTGACCCCATCCCTGGCCACATCGGGGGTCTCTGTTGTTGCACAGTCAGGAAATTTTGCTGCCTGGTTTTCATGTATAAAATTAATTTATTCAGATGGTGAAAATATGATTGAGCAGCCTTGGGGAATGTTCTGCTCCTCCCTGGGGGATACTTGGATGCCATGCCCTCAGTTGACAGGGCTGGTACCCTGAGCTAACTTGTTCACTCTGTAAGTCAAGCCATATCTGTGGTGCCTGGTCTTCATGGAAGAGAGGAACTTTTTTTGTGGTAAACAGGGACTTGGTGGGCCTCCAGAATGGCCACACAGCTTTGATGGAGACAAGAGGCACAGAGCAGGTGCTGATGCACAGAAAAGCTGACGAAAAGCCAGAAGGCCCCTAAAAAGAATAGTGTCCACCCTAGAGGCTGTCAGTGCCTAGAAAGCCAGAACCGAGATGGTGGCCCAGGACCTCTAGGTCAGGTGAGAGCCTCCCTGAACTAGTCTTTCTGCTTCCTGAAGACATGAGGAAGGTGTTCCAGGCAAGTGCAGGACAGAAAGAATCACAGGGAAGGAATCTGGAGGCCAGAAAGGACTGAGCCTTCCTTACCCAGGAGGTTGGGTGACTCCTGAGGCCCAGGGCAGAAGGAGAGCAGACGGCTAGTACAGCCCAAGTAAACCCCAGGTGTTTGCATGGTGAGGAGAGGTTAGGTGACAGGCTCAGGAGGGCTGAAGGCTCCTTGGACCCATAATGTTAGGGGCCTGACCCCTGCCCCGTGGTTCACACCCATCCCCTAGGAGGTTGGGGCAAGCAATGGGACCTATGGAACCTGGTGGCCTAGGCAGCACCAACCAATCTGCTCTCGTCTATAGTTCAGTTAGAACTCGATGATATGTCACTTCATTGTGTTGGATATTTTTGCCCTTAACTTTTCACAAAAGTCCCTTTTTAAAACCACCTCTTATTATTTATATGTGTAAGTCCTTTTATGTGAAAAGTTCAAGAACTGGCAAAACCAATATATGGTGATAGAAATTAGAATAGGGGTGGCCTCTGGTGGGCTCTTTCTAGGAGCATGGGAATATTCTGTATCTTGATTGAGATGTTGGATACATGGGTGTATACATTTGTCTAAGCTTATTGAACTGTACACTTAAGATCTGCACCTTTTACTGAATATAAATTACATCTTAAATAAATAGACAAAATAGCTTTGTCTTGCTGCTATTGGTAGAAGAGATTTTCACACTTATTCACTGTGGAGAGGTGGCTGGCCTCCCCCGCCCTCCGCTGCCCGGCCCTGCCCTGCCAGGAAGCAGTGAGTGGCTGGGGAGTCCGACGTTCTCTGGGTATGATTCTATTCTTTCACTACCATTGTGACACGGACGAGCTGATCTCTGATTTCCTAATCTTTAAAATGGGCCAGGGGATCATTATGATAAGTAAGTGAGCTCTATAGCGAACTGCCTGGCGTACAGATGGTGCTCAGACATCACCTCCTTCCCTGCCTTCTCCAGACCATGTCAGGGGCCTTCTTCGTTCCCACACACCATGAAGGTGCACATGTAAGTCAAGTCTGTGTCTCAACAACAATGCACACCTCTGACAGCCACAGCTCTTGTGGTTGTTTACTGAATAGTCAGACTGCAAATATGGAATCTGCAAATGCCTAGAGTCTATTGTATTGTGATATTTTTATCTTTCTGGTCTCTTCCCCTCACTAGGCTCTCAGATCGTGAGGGCAAAAGCTGCTCAGCTTTGTATCTCCCCAGTTATAACAAGAGCTTGCTACTTGTTTCACCAGTGAGTAACTAACAAATAAATTATTGTGTGCATTAGTAATTGAATAAATGCATAAAAGAATGCAAAAACTAGTGAATGCATGAATAAATAAACAAATGAGTCCATTAGTGGGGGAATAGGTGCAAGCTGAACCAGTGGATGAGTGGAGAACCTAATGCACGAATGCTAGTTTCCTTTCTTCCAAAGGGTTGTGAGGTGGTTGGTGGCAGCCTGAATGGCTGTTACAGAGCCCTGCCTGGGGAAGAGGCAGTGCTGCGGCAGCTTGAGGGACAGCCCTGAGGAGAGTCCAGCTGCCAGAGCCCTCCAAATACAGCCATTCGGGAGACTGCTCTCCCATACCTCTGGCCACTGTCGGCAGTGGTGCTGAGGGAGTGGGAGGCAGGGCACAGCCCTCGGAGGCCTCTTTCCTGACATCCCCACCACAGGCAGTGAGGGCCCGCTGCCTCCCCCGACGCCATGTCCCCGAGCAGATGCCTCTCCTGTCCTGTCAGCAGCAGAGCAGCTGTCAGGAGTTTGAATTATTTATCTGCTCTGTAACATTTACTGGGATTTAGTGTTTAATAACTGTCACTCCAATATATCTTTTCTTAATCCCTTCAGATCTGCTGCTGTAGCAATTTAAAATATTTATCAACACTGTTCGTGTATTCGCTGGTTGGGTTGCAAATTTTTGTAATTAAAGATTTACAAGACACCACTCAAGATTTAGGAAGGATTGGTAGAGATCAAAGCGGGGGGAGAGGAGAGATCTGGTTTTGGAACCTAGTTCTCGGAATCTAAAGCTAGTTTGCCCTCCCTCGGAAAAGACGGAAGCTCATCCACTGGTTCCCATCACGCAGCCCGGTGTTCCCACAAGGGTACCTCACAGTGCGATACAGGCCACAGCGTGGGCCTGCCTTTCCCTGGAGCCCCTGCTACATGCTGGCCTTGGGCTAGATGCCGAGGGATGACAGGACAAAACAGAAAAGGTCCCTGCTCACATGAAACTTATATTGTAGTGGTGGAGACAGACAATAAACATGTCAACAAATTTTTAAAAATCATTTTGGATTTTGAAAAATGCTATAAGGCAATAAACAGATAATGACTGAAGATGAGATACTTCCAATACAATAAAGTATTAGAGTTCTTTATTGCAAACAATAGAAACTAACTCAAGAAAACATAAGCAAAAATAAATTCCTAAAAGTTCATGGCTCAAAGGAAAGAATAAAAGAAAAAGAATAAGAGAAAGCACAGGAACAGAAAGCAAAGGACTATTTTGAGGCAGGCACCAACAGTCTCCTCAGAGGGCAGCCTTTGGGACAAAGTCTCCCAAAAGTGTTTTGTTTTTGTGACACTCTGCCCAGGAGTCACTCTTTGGCCAGGGGATACCAGCGCACCTTGACTGACAGTTAAACCAGGCCTGGATCCACTAGGGGATCCAGAAGCAGGGGCTCCAGGGAATGGGCATACTGAAGCATCAGGTGTACGTTATATCACAGAAGGCCGCTGTGAGGAAACCACAATGTGGAGAAGGAGCCAGACACAGGAAGAGCTGGGTGAGGAGGGAACAGCCAGTATGAAAGTCCTGTGGTGGGGAAGAGCTCGGTAGATTTTCAAGGGGCCGGTGGCTGGTTCTGTCTTTCCTCAGGTTGGACTTGAGAATGGGCTCATTTCCACTCCCCCGCATCTCCCTGGGCCATGTTATGAGGCCAGAATTTTGTTTATTCCAGTGGAATAAAATAGAAGGCCCAAGCCCAGACAGCATTCGCTTAGCTCCTGGACAGGGAAGCCAGTGAGGGTGGAATTCTGGCCAAGCCAAGTCGATTTCTGGAGGCCCGTGGTGAACCCGGCATTGTGTTATGTTCGGTAGACCAAGGATGCTCGGAGCACTTATGCTCTTGTCAGGGAGAGGCGAACAGAGCGTCACAGCAGGGCAGTGGGAGAAGCGTCAGAGAGTCGACGGGAACTTTTCTTCTTCTAACTGTGTCCAGTGTTATGAGTCCCCCCCTAAGTACCGCTTTAGCAACACCCCCGTGATTTTGATATGTTGTGTTTTTATTTTCATTCAATTCAAAATACTTCCTTACTTCTCTTTTTCTTTGGCCCATGGATCGTTTAGAAGAATGTTATTTAGTTCCCAAATATTTATGGATTTTATAGTTATCTTTTTGTTTTGATTTCTAATTTTTTTTCCATTGTGGTCAGAGAAGATATTTGGTATGACTTAAATCATTTTAAATTTATTGAGTTTTATTTATGGCTCCGGAGGTGATCTCTCTTGGTAAAAGTTCCATGTTTCCTTGAAAAAAAAAATCGTGTCCTCTGCTGTTTCTGGGTTGAGGGTTCTATACATGTTGACTAGGTCAAGTTGGTTGATAGTGTCGATAGCGTTAGTTGATACAAATATTCTGTATTCTTTTTAATTTTCTGACAACTTGTCCTATCCGGTATTGAGAACAGGTATTAAAATCTCTGACTATGATTACGGACTTGCTAATTTCTCCTTGCAGTTCTATTAGCTTTTGCTCAATGTATTTCGAAGCTCTGTTTAAGGAATATAAGTGTTTAGGATTGTTACACGATAAAGAATGATCCTGCCCCAAATGTCAGTTGAAAAAGTTGAGAAACCATAGTCTAGATTTAGTTGTGGCCCAGTGTCGAGGTCAGACTCTTTGATGCGCCCTGTTCAGTGTCCCGTGAATCATCGGGTTTTCCAGTGTGGTCGGTAGGAACAGGTAGTATTCCCAGCTGGGTGAGTGCTGAGCACTATTCCCTTTACTCCTTTTAGCTTTTTGAGTCAGTTTCTATTGTTTGCAATAGAGAACTCTAATACTTTATAGTATTAGAAGTGCCTCGTCTTCCCCAGCCTCACAGATTCCTTATGTGTATGTGCCGATCAGTTCTTAGCCGAACACTTGAGGGGAATTCACTTCAGATCTCCAGAGTTCTCCCTCTCTGCGACTCTCTTCTCTCCCGTTTTCTTTCCTGTGAATTCTACCTGCCCTGCACTCTTAGCATTGTCTCCTTAACTCAGGAAGTCTACAAGCTCCGCCTGGGATCCCCTTCCTACCTGTGGCCTGGAAAGCCCTTTAAGGTAATGAGCTGGAGCAATCATAGGGATGACTTTATTTCCCATTGCCTGGACTTGTAAATGTCTTATAAATGGTCGTTGTCGTATAAACAGTTGCTTCATAGATTTTGTCTGGTTTTTGGCTGTTTTAAATGGGAGGGTAAACCCTGTCTCTGTTACTCTATTTTGGCTGAAAGCCCGTCTCTTTGGATTTTGGAGGCCGATCTCGAGATGCGATGTGAAACCTGTGGCAAACTCAATAGGAGAATCTCTGGAGGTCTTGTGACCTTGGGAGCAAACAGACACTCTCTTTTCTGGGTCACTATTGTCTTAAGAAATATTTTTGGCTTACTGCTAACCATGATAAACTAAACCCCTGACCGCTGGACACCACAGGAACATGCACCCAGAGATACTCATTATGACTGACCAACCCATAAACTCAGACACGCCCAGCACGCTCTGTAATCAACGGCTCGTTTAAGTTGTAGCAGCAAGTCGCTCAAGCTCTCAGCGTCCCCATTCCTGCTGCTCTGCCACCTCCTTCTCAGTTTACACCCATGCCCGGGTGGCGAGTTGATTGAGGAGAAAATGAAGACTTCTTTACAAAACTCTTCCTAATATGTGGGTATCCACCCAACATAACGTACTCTAGCATTATAGCCCCGCTTGGGAGCGCACCAGAAGCAGAG
The DNA here is from genome assembly GCA_030015415.1 of Cynopterus sphinx. Classification (NCBI taxonomy): domain Eukaryota; kingdom Metazoa; phylum Chordata; class Mammalia; order Chiroptera; family Pteropodidae; genus Cynopterus; species Cynopterus sphinx. The sequence goes on along the minus strand of CM057392.1, from coordinate 19,547,525 downwards.
GACAGCCATCCTCTCAGTGGGAGTGCTCGTGAGTAACGGCTTTGCTTGGGAGGAGAGACGGCCTGAGGTAAGGCTCTCACTACTTCACACGCTTTACTAATGGTTTGGCCAGGTGGTCAAAGCTTGGAAGAGGTAAGATTTAAGAGCCAGTGACAAGGAAGTTTAGGAAAGAGATATGTGTCTGGGCCTCTTGAAATGGGTACAGAACATGAGAATACTAGTGGTTCTCTACCGCGCTCCTGTTGGTAATCAGGTAGACAAGATGGTTTGCTTTGTTAGTTAGGATTTTCCCTCGGCACCCTTAAGGGTTTGCTCAGTGGGCCTATGAGCAGAGTGGCCACGGTGGCCAAGTTGAAGGCTTGGCATAGGCTCAGTGATGTAGTCTCAGCAAGCATAACCTCGTTATCACCACTGTTAAATGCCCAACATCCCCCAGAGCGGAAACCAACCGTGAGCTCCTGACCTGGTACCATAACCTAGGGCCACCAATCAGCTGTGTTAGGCCAGGTTGGTCGTTTCAGATCCTCCACGGAGCGGTTATGATTCATTCTCCTAGAACAGACACCTGTTCCTGGTGGAATGAGGATCCCTGCTGACGAGGGTCACTTTTGAAAAGATGGAAGTCCATAGACCTTTGTCTGTTTGTTTACCCAAGGAATAAATACTGGAACAGAACCCGGCTGTGGCAGACAAATCTTGCTGCCATGGATGGATCATTAAGAGGGTCCGGAGATAGCCTGTGAGGTGATACATGAGCCCGTGCTGGCTGCAGGGATGAATGAATAGGCAAGTCTTGAAGCGTTCATGCTCCGCGCAGAGCTCAGTGATTGTCATGCTGATGGGGGCACGGCAGCGTGGCGGCGTACATGCATGTGCGTCGCATCATGCTAACATCTCCTGATCAGCTGGGGGCGTCGTAAGGCAAGGGTAGAATAAAGAGGTCTCAGAGGGAAGGTAAGAGAGTGAAGCAGTCTCTGGCTTCTTGTTCGTTCAGGGGCTAGCATAGTTTCTGCCACAGGGTGGTTTCATCTGTTGAATGAGAAAAAAGAAAAATGAGTGAGTTTGCATATGCTTGGAGTTGGAAGGAATCTCAGAGATGGTCTAGTCCCATTCCCAACCACTGTGAGACTCTTTCTGGCATCCCCTCCCTGCCTGTTATCATACAGAATAATGGTTCTATATGAACGTATTAAGCGCCTACCGTTGTGGGGCACTCTATGTGCACTAACCTCAGGTAAGCCTCAGAACCTGAGGAGGTCATTGTTGTGCTTACGTACCGGTGAAGGAAGTTTCAAGTAGCTCCTAAGTCACACGATCAGCTCCTGGATGCTATGCGGTGCTCTTGGAAAACATGTGACAGAGTTCTCGCCACCTCGCAAGACGACTTCTGCTTTCGTTGGCTAGCTTTGCCTGTTAGAACATATTTTACCTTGAGCCGAAACCTCTCTCCCTGGGACTCGTGTGCACTGAGCGTCCTGTCTGAAACTTCTAAGAACTACTTTCCCTCCGCTCCCCACGACTGTCCTGCAGCTGTCTGAGGTGACTCCCATTGGCTGCCCGTGTAAGGGCCCCATCGAGCCCCCTGCCGGTGCCCTCGCCCAAGGGGCCCAAATTTCCCAGGGCTCTTGGCACCAGTTCTCAGTCTGAGCAGGGCGAGGGCTGGTCAGTGTTTCGGGCCCATTGCCTCCTGTCTAGACACAATCCGTTACTGATGACAACTCACCTCACATCAGCTCTTTTGGCAAGAGAAATTTTTCCACTGCTCCGGCCTGCTTGGTTGAATTACGGTGGGGCTCAGCTCCAAGCAGGAAATAATACGAGAGGGCAAGACCAGCAAGCTCCCCTGGGTCATCTGTGATTCTGGTCTCTGCGTCTAAGTGCTGGGAGGAGAGGGAGGCAGGGGAAGTCGCACAGCGGCCGGAGGGCGCTGCTGACTTGTGGGGTGATGCTTGGCGTCCATTTCTGCTGGAGGCGAGTGGTGAGGGGTGTATGTGAGTGTGTATGTCCCCGTGATGTGCACATCTATGTGTGTGGGTGAAGTAGCAGGGAATCTTCTAGAACAGTTGCGGAGCACCTCTCCGTCTGGGCCTTTCCATTTTCACTTTGGATATAACTGAATCTTGTTTCACTCAAAAACCATCTTCCAGGCTGAGCTGAGCTCCGCACATGAGATGGCCTCGGGACCTTACCCCCATTCCTGCAGCCCCAGCACAGAGAGATAACTAAGGAGGCTGCCCTTGTGTGGAAACCCAGGAGGTCCAAGAGCTGCCAAGGCTGCAAGGCATCGTGTGCTGTGCTTCATCTGAGCCTGGCAGAGTCCTCTGGGTCCCCCTCCTGTGTGAAGGTGGCTATTGCTCTCCATGAATGTGTCCCTTGCCTGTGGTCCCCTGCTAATGGACTCAGATTTCCTCTCAGTTAAGATGCAATGATTCTCCAGATGCACAGAAGAGGATGAGGGGGAGGGGTCTTGGATATTCTGTACGACTTTCCCATATCCCCAAATGGGGGAGGGGTGGAGGAGCCAAACGTCCTGTGAAGAGGAAGGGAGGGTGGGCTTCTGCTCTCCCTCGACCACCACAGCGTGGCTGTGGACGGAAGGCAGGGTCTGGGCTCCCATCCTACCAGTGCCCTTGGCCAGCTGTGTGACAAAGGGCCACATTTCACCCACCTGCCGCATGAGAGGATGGCACTGGTGGCCAGAGAAGGGGTGCGCTCTGGAATCTCACAGACTCTGGTTTGAATTTTGAAACTTTTATTGGGTAAGTCACATAGACTCCCCAGACCTTAGTTTCTTTATTAGAAGAGGTTAAAACTCTCCACCTCCTGGGATGGTTGGGATGATTAAAGATAATGTGCACAAAACTCCTGTCTCGCAGGGGACGCTTAATAAAGAACAGTAGCGATCACTGTAAGGAGACCCTGCTGCCCCTCTCGCTCTCTCGGGATGGCATGGGAGTGACAGGGCTGATTGATGGGGCGGTTCTTTGGGGGCTCTGCAGGCTGTTATTACCTAGCGTGGTAACGTAATAACGGACAGCAGTATTTACATAACACTCCCTAATACTTGGCATTCCCAGAATATGCGGCTCTGGGGCCCCTGGGGAGAGTCCTGGCAGTTCGGATGCATCACTTTCTGCTCTCCTCCCCCTGAACCATAGCTCTTCTGAATGTCTCCAGTTCAGGGACTTGCTGTTTATCAGCTGCGGGAAAAAGATTCAGGATGCTGTAGGGGAGATTTTTGTCTTGTTAAGTCCCTATGCTCCAAGGGGAATGGCCAATTAGAGCTCAGCTCCAGGACATGCATCACTGTCCCACCTGGCTCCCAGGGCCCCTCAGCCTGGCTAGCTCCCCGGTAAAGGCCATCTATCACAGCTGGCTCCTAGCAAGGGCGGGGAGGCCTGGGGGCGGGCAGGTGGATCCCTGCACGGAAGCTGGGAAGCTGGAGAGGGCTGGAAGAAGCTGTAAACTCCATAAATCGGTGTCACAGGGTAGGAGACAGCCAGATAAATTCAACCATGCCAACAATTCAGAGTTTTGGAATAGCTTCCGAAGGGATGCCAGGGATTGTTCGCATTTGCATGGCCCCACCCCCTTCCCACCTAACCCCTCTTCCCCATAATGAGGAGAGACACTGAAGGTCAGAAGACAAGAAAGAAGCCAAAAGGTCTCGCTAATTTTAACGTGATGTTCGAGGTTGCCTGTTAGGGCACTTTATGGTTATGTGGGGAAGGGCGGTGGGAGCTAGCTAGCCCCTCCACTCTTGCCCCATCTCTTCAGCCCCATGATTCGGGCCTTCATGCATTCACTCGCACGTTCATTCACTCATCACAAAACGTATAACGAACACCTACACTGAGCAGGTTGTGTTCCAGGTGCTAGGGATAAAAAATGAACAGGGCTCTGTTCTGCACTCAGGCTCTGGGGTCTTAGGAACACAAGCAAGTCACCAGGGGACACAGCCGCTGTGAGAGTCCTGTGATGATCTACGGTAATACTTAGAAGAGACCCTGACTCGGAACCGGGAGGCCGTGGAAGACCTGGAGGAAGTGATGTCTAGACTGAGGGAGAATGTTCCAAGCTGAGAGAACACTGTGCACAAAGGCCCAGCAGAGGCAGTGAGTGTGGTGTGTCCTAGCGATCGCATCACATTTGTGTGGCTGGATCTTAGGGTAGGAGGAAGTGAAACAGCAGCTCTACCACGAGGTAGGGCAGGGCTGAATCATGAAGAGCTGTGATTACGTGTCCAGGAGTTTCGTCTGAGGGCCGTGCGGAGCCATAAAACATTTTCAGTGGGGAAGTGATAGGGCCAGATGGGAAGTTTAGAATGAGCCCTCTGGCTGCCGACTCCCCACAAACGGAGGGAGGCCGGGAGGCCTGGCAGGAGGCTGCCACGGTTGTTCAGTGTCGAGGGCCTGGGCTTTCACATCTGTTATGCCCAGCTCAGCCTCCCCCAGCCTCTCCTCAATATCATCCCCTTTCCCTGTGCTATGACCACTTGCTCGAGCTACTGTTCTCCTTGCCTCCATCTGTCTCACTGCCGAGCACTTGTTTGAGCACCTTGGCTCTCGGGCATTTGTTTCACTCATTGCCTTGAAAGTCCTTTTGTTCTTTGTACCTCTCAGGCCTGCTGGAGGGCAAGACTCCTCGGGGCCTGAGTAATGGCCATGAGACTCCACCAGAAATGGATACAGGGGCCTCTGAGGAGAAGGCAGAGAAGGATGGGAATGCAGTCATTCCAAAGGGACTGCCGAAGACATTCTTCCACTAGGAAAATTTACAGTTAACTTGAGTGGTTGCCCACAGAGTAGTACCTTCACACAACACTTGTATCCAATTATTCAGCATCCGTGTTCCAGCAGTAAGATCAATACAAATATCTATTATAAGTTAAGCACACTTTAAAATGCCTCGCCCCCCCAAAAAAAGTCCAGAGGTGCGGGGGAGTCCCTCATTCTCAATGACTCCTTAAAAACAAAGCAGTATGGAGATTTTCAAACCTTTGTACACTGCCGCTGGGGGTGCAAAATGGAGAGGCTACTGTGGAAAAGAGTGTGCGAATCCCTCAAAAAACTTAAACACAGAATTACCACATGATCTAGTAATTCCACTTTTGGATATATGTCTAAGAGTCGAAAGCAGGGTCTCAAAGGGATATTTGCACAACCATATTCACAGCGGCATTATTCACAATAGTCAAGAGGTAGGACCCACCCAAGTGGACATCGAAATAGGAATGGGGAAACAAAATGTGGACTGTGCAATGGAATGTTATTCAGCCTTTAAAAGGAAAGAAATTCCAACTCATACTACGAAGTGAATGAATCATGGTGATATCATGCTAAGCGAAATAAGCCAGGCACGAAAAGACAACTACTGTGCAATTCCACTTTTCGAGGTATCTAGAGTAATCAAATTCATAGAAACAGAGTGATGGTTGCCAGGGGCTGGGGGAGAGAGGGATGGGGAGTTGTTGCTTAGTGGGTAGAGTTTCAGTTCTACGAGATGAAAAAATTCTGGGCACTGGCTGCACAACAGTGTGAATATAATTAGTGCCACTGAGCTGTACACTTAGAAACGGTTAACATGGTATATTTTATGTTATGTGTTTTTGCCTACAATTAAAAAAATCAGATGACTCAAATCGAATGACCCAGCAAAGCAGGGTCAGTGGTGGGTGGTGGGGGTATTGGCTATTTCTGAAGGCGAGAGGCCTCCTGGATGGGCAGAAGCAGCAGCCCTGGGCATGTAGCTGGTACCCACGTGGCCAAGGACCGTAGTTGTCATTTCTTTTAACCGCACCTCCCCCCCACATAACTGACCCGTCTGAGCACTTGTTTACAACTCGCTTTCCCCTGGATATCAGTCTCAGCCTATTCCTTCCCTGTAAGCGTAATGAAGAAGCTGAGTAGGGGGAATGTGATGTTGCTTTTGATCCCACACTCATCTAGGGGTGTCTCTGGCTTCCTACTCTCATACCGGCTCTCTTTCTCCAGAAAACTATAGCTGAGATCCAGCTGGAGGCAGTGGGGATGGGGTGACAGGTGGGAAGCCCCTTGCACCCACATGGGGAAATGTCGGCCTTGCACCCACATGGGGAAATGTCGGCCTGGAGGGAAAGTCACCACTGATTTCTCTTTTGCTCAGATGTGATGCTGCCTTTCCTGCTGCCCACTCTGTCTGAAGCAGCCAGAGCCACTGGAGGTTCTAGGCCAGGGCCTGTTGGCCGCACACCCTGATGGGCCAGACTGAGGTCAGACCCTCCTTTCTCCAGTACTTCAGGGGGCTCCTCCTGCCCTCGGCCTTCCTCTGCCATTTGGCCTGGTCCATTGCATTCCTCTGTTCCCAGGGTCTTGACCATAAACACTTTAGTTGAATTCCTCAGTGTACGGGGTAGGTTTTCCTAAAGTTTTGGGCTTCTCTTGACTCGGATGTGGTGGGTTCCGCAGAGGAGTCAGGCCGGAAGCCAGGTGGTGGTAATGGTGTGTGTATGTCTTGCTTACAAAACAAGCCCCTCTTGGCAAAGCCTTCACTGACTTTTCTAGTCGTTGTTGGTTCTTGTTTTCTAACAAAGACATAATATAAAGTTCTTTTATTGAGTAGGACTTTACTCCTTCACCAAATGGTAGGTTCCTGGGGGGAATTCTTCGTTTCCTGTCTGACTTTTGGGGCAGGATCTTTAAGAGGGTCTTTGTTTTGCAAAAATATTGTAGTGCTTCACCCATTTCCCATGAATCTTTCTGAAGTTTTAGATATCCAAGTCATTTACGTTTTCTTATTGTTACTTATTTTCTTGTTGATTTTGCTATCCAAATCATTTACTTTTGGATAGCCGGTGACCATTGATTTTCTTACCGATTTTTCTCTCTTCAGCTGTTTATTGGTTTCCCCCAGAGCCTTATGTTCTCAGTGGCTTTGTGGATGATTTCAACACTGTTCTAACATTGATTTCCTCAACCCCATTAAAATCTGCATTTTGGGGGGCAAGATATCAATTTCACTTTGCAATGGGTTCATATTATATTTGCTCATATTGTGGTAACCAGCCATAATCAGCAGAGACTGAAAAGGGCCTTGGACACATGGGCTGGGTGAGGCTGAACTATGGTTAAATGGGAAAGAACAAGTTAATGGGGGTTTAAGGTTACAGAGTGGTCAGTTCACTGGCGAATATTTTTGTTATGTTGACTTTTGTTTCCCGGCAAGACCTGTGAGTGCTGGAGAGTTAATACTCAGAAAACAAGAACCTCCGCATTGCCCTTCTGACATTTTGATGATAATTAAGAACGTACTCGATTTGCAAGTTGTAATTTCTCCCATGAGTGAAGCAGCCCCACCCTGTGGGAAGGGAAGCCTGGACTAGTTGCTTCCGGAGTTCAGAGCTGGTGAGCGGGAGTCAAGGGCCATGGCTTCAGTTCATTCTATGGAAGAACCTTTTTTTTTTTTTTAATTTAAAGATTTTTAATTTTTATACATGTGAGAACAAGGTAAGAAAATTAACTAATTTCTAACTGAAATAGGAAGTCTGGACACGACACTGAGATTTCAGAACACTGGCACAAATGCATTCTTATGTTTTGTAATAGAACACTGTGTCCCATCTCAGAGACTGTACCAGATGACAGGCCTTAAACTACAAAAGGCTTACAGTGGAAACTTTAAATCTGGAAGTGTCCAGAATCCCAAACTCCTTTGAAGAAAGTCTTTAGAATTAGATGTGAAAGTAACTCCATCCCATTCTTTCTGTTTGGTCTTTGCAGCTGCGCTCTGCATGTGCCTATTAGTAAAGAGTTTATTGCGGTCTGGCACAGGGTTGAATGAATAAGCAAAATGACTCTCCAGAAAAAAATGTCAATTTCCTATTTTTCAGGAAGAGCTTTTTAACAGGTAGAATCGTTAAACTGGATGGGCTGCCTTGTGAGGTAGGGAGCTCTATGTCACATAAAGTATTAAAGCTGGGATGAGATGGTAGGGAAGTGGAAGAGAGAATACGGTGGATGAGAGGTGGGCCTGGAGCAGCGGCCCCAACCTTCGTGGCACCGGGGACAGGTGCTCCCATGAGAACCTAATGCCTGATCATCTGAGGTGGAGCTGAGGCGGTCGGTGATGCCAGCGCCGGAGAGTGGCGGCAAAGACAAGTGAAGCTTCTCTTGCTCGCTGCTCACCTCCTGCCGTGCAGCCCGGTTCTTAACAGACCGCAGACCGGTACCAGTCTGCAGCCCGGGAGCTGAGAGACTGTTATTCTGCATCTTTTGTACAGCACTGGATTTTACTCATTCCCCCAAGCACCTCATAAATCCAGTGATAACAGCTTGGTTGATATTGGTGAGTGAATGAGTGTTTGACGGGGTGGATAAGCCATTGAATGAATGAATCAGCTCATTTTTCACGTGGTTCTCAGCACCTGGTCACTCTAGAAGACGAAGCCAAGGTTAAGCTTCCCCAGTGTCTTTCCCATGGGAACCAGAATGGGAGATGGGGCCCTGGGGAAAGAAAGGAGACAGAAGACTGAAAAGAGGGGCCGCTGGGTAGCTCACAAAGATGGTTTTAAATGTTTCGAGCACCAACTACAGTGACTCTCAACCTTGACTGTACACGTAAGTCACCCGGGGAGCTTTTCAAAAAGTAGTAATGTCTCTATTTCACTCCTAGAGACTCTGATCTAATTGGTCTGCAGTGTTGGGCATCGGGAGTTTTTAAAGCTCCGCAGGTGATTCTAGTGCACAGTCAAGGCTAAGAACCAGTCTTACTAATTGCCAGGCGCTTTACATATATTTTTTAATTTAATGCTCATGACAACTCATGAATTAGGTCACTGCTTCCCAGAGTGTGGTCCCGAACCAGAGGCACCGTCCTGGGAACCTGTGTTAGAAATGCAAATCTTCAAGCTCTACTCCAGACTCGCGGATGGGAGCTTCTGGGGTTAAGACAGGACTCTGTGTTTAGACCCCATTCCAGGTGATTCTGATGCAAACTCCAGTCTGAGAACCACGGAATCAGGTACCAGCAGCCCTCGTTCACAGGTGAGGCAGACAGGTGTGGTTACTAGCCCAGTGTCTCAGGGATAGTAAGGATTGAAGCGAGGATCTGAATCTGGGTATGTGCCTTGGTCCGGAACGTGCTCCCTTCTTACTTATGGTCCCTGGTCAAAGCTGAGGCACACCGCACTGCTTGCTAGCCTCGGGTTGATTCTCTCTCCTTCTTTTTTTGCTTGGTTCCGACAGTAGCTCCATCTGGAGCTCAAATGCTCTTGCCTTGGGGAAGAAAAGGGCAGAACACCCCAGGATTCATTCTAAAACTGTTTTATTAGGTGCTTAAAATAGCTTCTGGCAGATGGCGTGTAGCATGGGGACTGGAACCGAGCTGCAAACGACATTTACAAAGTTGTATGTGTTTGTGCAAGTGCATGTGTGCATGTGGCTCGTGTGTGAGTGTGTGTGTGGGGGTGTCAGAGAACTTGATGAACTGGGGAAAGGGCGTAAAGGAGAACTAGAACAGGATGGGTGACTCTAATCTACCAAGATTAAAAAGTAGAATGTTCTGAAACTGAATTTCCCAAGGCACTTGGGAGAACCCTGCGCCCTCCCTGGGCACATGGTGGTCAGGTGTCGTTGACTGGCTGAGTGAGCTCTAGTGTGGCTCTCAGGGTTAGAGGACCCACAGAGCTGACATGGGGGTGGGAAGTGCAGTGAAGTTCCAGAAAGCTTGTAGGTTTTCGTGGGCTGAAACCTCACAGCTTTGACTGAAGGTTAGGGGCAGACATAGCAGCCCTGGCTTTGCAAATGCGAACACTGAGAATTCACTTAATTTTCCTTATTTTAAGGGAAGTTTCTATGTACGTAAATCTGAATCCCATTTTGGTGCAGAAATGGCAGATGTTCATCAGTCTAATTCTGCCTGACAGACCCCCTTGTTGTCGTGGGTGGCTGCTTTTCCATGGCAACTCCTAACTGTAGTCTGTCCTCAGCCGTGGATGTGACTCTCAGACCCTCCAGTACATCAGTCCTTGACTTTTTTGAGGGAGGGTACGGAGCCATTTCAGAATCTTATTAAATCCAAAGTGGCCTCTCTCCAGAAAATTTCACAGATGCATACAAGCAGAGAAACTTGTCAGCAGTTCACAGGGTCCACGGATTCTCACGAGTCTATCTGAACCAGGGAGGACTATGACCCTCCACCAGTGACTGTCAGTAGCCTGCCCTGGGCCAGGAGACTGGGGTTCCAGTTCCCCTCCATCCTCACTGTAAAATGATGGCGATAAGATCAAGGCCATTAGAAGGTGGGGCCGGATGACCCTGTGAGGCTGGCTTTGGCTGTAAGGGTCCTTACCAAGTACTGGCCTTTGAGCTCTGGAGGGGTGCGCTTGCAGCCTGGGCTCCTCCGTCTCCATCTGCAACGTAGGAGTCCAGTTCCTATAATCCTTGTCAGTGCAAATGATACTCTCCTCCTTATCCTCTGTAGTTAGTGCCTGATTGTTCCTCTGAGAGGAGCGCACTGCACTCACGTCCTTGTTTTTACGTAGAAGGCAGCGTGGGTAGGTGAGTAGAGTATGGGCATTTGGAATTAGAAGAACTCGATTAAAATTCCAGCTCTACCCATGGTTGTATGAGCTTGGGTAAGTTACGTAAAATTTCTAAGCCTCAGTCTCCTTAACTGTAAAATGGGCATAACAACCATATCCGTGTTGTCTAACTCACTGCGTTATTACTAAGAACAAATGGGAGTAGATGTCAGTGAGCTCAGTTATGTGCCACAACGTACCACACATCATTCCTGTGCAGGATGAGCCTGGGATCCTTCTTCCCTCCTCACAGGCTGCTGGCCTGGCCTTTTTGGTTCCTGAGGTGGCAATGAGGGGATGAGGAATAGCTCCTTAGCACACCCTCCACCTACTGTTTCCTTGTTGCCATGGGAGCTTTCATTTTCCAATAAAGGCTCTTCAAAGCTTTCCTACATCAATGAGCAAGACCACCAGGCCCCTTTGTGCACAGTGGTGCTGCAGGTGGGAGTGAGAGACTGTGGCAAGTGGAAATTTCTGCAAACAAGGTAGAGGAGAACTCTGAGTTCCTTGCTGGGGACTGTGGGAAAGGGAACCTGGAGGGGCACAAAGATTTGGGGTTTGCAGAGGAGGTTGAGGGTAGATGCTGACTCCCGACTGTAGCTGGGCAATGGAAGGTGACAAGCAGAACCAGCTTTTGGATAAAGACAAAAAGGAGAATGGCTCAGGAGGGCACTGTGGCACGAGAACGACACTTGGCCAGAAGGAGGTCATAGGGATCGTGTTTTCTAACGGGTGCTAAGAAATGGGCATGAGGACAGATGACGTAGTGGTGGGGACCCTAGACCTTGACTGGTGCCTTGCTGAGCTCAGTGTTGAGCTCCTGACTTACCAGTTGATGTCTGAGCTCAGAGGCAAAGGAAGCCCATAGGCAAAGTCTGCTCTGGACATAATTCTGACCAACAAAGAGGAACTGATTCGTGAGGGGAGAGATCAGAACCTCCACTATGGAATTTTAGAATTCATAGCATCTAAGGACAGAAAGGATGAAGGGGCAAAATGAGATTACACCCAGACTTCTAAATAGCATGTTTCAAAAGTTAGAGAAAAGAACCAGAAGCTGTGATTCTCAAGACAATATAGTTCAAGAGGTTTTAAAACTGAAGTCCTGACAATAAAGTCATAAATTATCCTGAATGAAAAGAGGGCAACATCTAAAAATAAAGTGGCTGCACTGGGAGCTCTCTACAGTCTGCACACAGATTGTAGAAGTTCTTACGTTCTTGGCAAATTATTGATGCACTTTGAAAGAATATAAATTTGAATCTAGTAGAGCAGGGTGGTTAAGACAGAGTTTTTGGAATCAGACAGCATTTGAATCCTGACCCTGCCACCTACTAGCTGTGTGACCTTGGATAAATTATTTAGCCGAGTTCTCATAATTAAATTTGTAAAGTGCAGATAATAGTATTCGCTTTGTAAGGTGGCAGGGAGTGAAATGAAATGGCGTGTGCGGGAAATCTCTACTAGAGTGGCCAGCACATAGTAAGGGCTCGATGTTAGCCTTTCTGTAAAAAATACGAGGAGATGGTATTAATTGAAGGCCGACTGCAAAAGGATAGCACAAATGGGTAAGAGCCACTCTGGGAAGGTTAAATACAGGTGTTCTGACACTTGTAAAACCCGTGAGGAATACACAGGGGTTCCCTTGGTAAAATCATCAAAAATGAAGCTGCACGTCAGGCCTAGGACAGCCAAAGCGACAGGGGAGACAAAGGAAGGGCTGGACAGGATAGGGACGCCTCCTGTCACTGCTGTTTCTCCCTCAGAATGACGTGCTCGAATGACAAACACAATGAAGACAGAATTGAAGGCTAATGAAGCTCATTCCTCGCTACCCTGAATGCGCTCCAGTCTCTCTGTTGCAGGGCAGGGCACTGACAGGCTTGAGAACTCCATGTTGGAGCCTTAATCTATGCGAGCTGCTTTGAAGAGTCATGGGGAAAGGCAAAGGGGGTCAGGAGCCTGCAAAAGAGTAAATGTGGCTTTAATTTTCAAAAATAGGGGAAAACATAGATTTGGAAATACAGAGGTGTGCTTAGTGTCATTCCCTGGCAAAGTTCTAGAAGCAACGATTAAACCGTAGTGACTACTGCAGAGGCCTCCGGACTGGCCTTTCTGCTTCTGCCTTTCGCCACCGCACACTCATGCCGTCGTCAGCCTGGCAACCAGAGGGATCCCGTTAAGCCAGATCATGCTGCATCTGCTCAGGACCCTCCAACGGCTCCCCCTTCACTGGAAGGAAAAGCCCCCACCCTTCCAGTGGCCTACGAAGCCGAATACATTTGCTCGGCTGTGTCTCTGACCTCAGGTCTCACGGTTACTCTTCCCCAACCTGCTCTTGGTCTGGTCACACTAGCATCCTTGCTCTTGGCCGTCATCCGTGCTGTTCTCTGCCTGGATCACTCTTCCCCCAGATAACTGCTTGGTTCTCTCCGCCAAATGTCACCTCAACAACACCTGTGCCGAGCACCCTGTGTGAGCCCCCGTACCCCTCTTATCTTCTTCCCTTAGTTTTTTCTCCACTGCACTCATTACCATCTAACATGCTATATATTCTTATTTATTGGTCCTGCCTGTCAACTTTTTCCCCTCACTAAAATGTGAAGTCAGGCCAGAGGGTTTTACCTATGTCCCCAGCTCCTAGAACTGTGCCCATCACAGTCATGCTTATTAATTATTTGTGATTCGGAGGAAGTGAGGAAGAAGGGAGGGAGGATGGCTGGGTACACTCAGAAAGAGTCCCCATAACTGGGTGACCAACCATCCTAGTTTGCCCAGGACAGAGAGTTCCTGAAACAGGGCCTTGCAGTGTGGACACCAGGAAAGTCCCGGTTCGTCACCCTACACTAGATCAGCCAAGCTCATTTACTTTGGTGATCTGGGGACTAGTCTGATAGCTCTCAGGAATGCCACGGCTCACTATCTCCTCATTTGGACACTGCCTTCCACGGTCGGCCTCACGAGGGAATGCAGGAACGGTGGTTGCAGGACAGTGTATTCAGTGGTTTGCTGTTGGCTGAGCAGCCGCACTAGACATTGACTGACGGGCCCCTGAGCGGCTGGTGGGAAGGCTGCTGTGGTGAGCCGCAGGATGTGTCCGCCCAGGTCTGCTCCACAATCTTTCCTAGCTGTGGGTGCGGACGCAGAAGGCAAGATGGACCCGTGCAGTGGCGTGTACTAGGGACGGAAGGCTCATACATTCCACAATTGGCCTGGGCTTTAAAATCACATCCCGATAGATAGAGATGAGAAGCCCTACGTAACAATTTAAAATATAAACGGAAATAAATATTGCTTTCTATTTAGGGTTTCAGAAAGCAATCTTAAATGTGCAGCAGAGGCCAGGTACATAGCTGTTTCGTTTGTTTTAAACCATCAGTCTAGTGTGAAAGCTGAGACTTCAAATGCCACTATGTCATAGTAAGAGAGGGCATGGTCCCACAGTCCTCCCACCTGGTTGAAACACACCTGAGCCACGTGCCCAGCTCTGTACCAGGGAGAGGCTACTCACCCTCATTTGCTCAGTTTCTAGCTGTTCGAGGACACAGCAACCCACTAAGTGCCTTTTCCTCCCTCTCCGTGACTGGCTATGTCCTGACAGTGTCAACTCTTTCCAGGAGAAAAGAGGCCGCTCGCTCCCATCCTCTCCCCAGGTCACCTGAATTCTCTGGGGTGGCCAGTGTGCATAGGACATGGAGATTCCGTCGAGAGACAGGGTAAATCACCATAACTGTCTTTTCCCCCCAGAAGAAGGGATTCATTTTCAAGGATTCAGGCAGCTGTAAGCTCGGCAGCATCTGGGAAGCAGCAGTGCAGCGAGGCCCTGGGAGTGAGATTAGGAGCGAATGGCACCCCGTCTCCGCCACCCCCTCAGGCTTCCTGTCTGTAGCCGAGGAGCCTGGGGGAAAGGTGGGCACTAAGTAGGCTCCCATCTTCCAAACTCAGGCACTTGTAGGGTGTTTCCAGCTAGTGGGATCTAAGGCCCTGGGCCTCTGGCTGTGCTGGTGGTCACTTTCTGGGGCCCAAGGCTCCTAGGAGTGTTGTGGGGTGGCAGCGGAGGTGCTGATGGGAGAGGGCTGCAGGGCCCCACAGGCTCTCCAGGGCTCTGAGTGCTTATTCAAGGGAACAGCACCTGAATCTCTGTGCCATGCGGGCCCATGCGGAAAGGCAGCGACTGCTGATCGCCCTAAAAGAGAGGCGTTGAATTCTGACTCCAGTTCATGATCCACATAGGCGCTGCCCTGCCCCTCCCCACAGACCTTCTGGGTCACAGAGAACAAATCCAAACCTCACAGGCTAGGTCCCACTGGCCAGCTTCAGTGGGCGGGCAGGGCTGCTCAGGATTCAGCCATGGGGATCCCAAAGTTCACCAAGGAAGGATGCTGCAGGCTCAGGAGCGTGGGCCATGGGCATCAGGAGGGCAAGGGGCTGTGTATGTCATGTGTCTGCTTGCCCAGCCCCCTCCCCTAAAGAATACACCACCTGCCCATGGAAACGAGCATCTGTAAGTGGGTCCTGCTCACCTGAGCAACCCATCAGTGAGGTGGGGGAGAAGTGGAGGGATCATCCTCCAGCCCTTCCCCAGCCCTCTCCTGGGGGCCTGGAGCAGGCCTGAGACATTCTGGCCACCCCAGGCCGGAGCCCTGAGGTTCCTTAAGGTGTGGTCCCCAGACCAGCTGCAGCAGCATCACCTAAAACTTCTTAGAAATGCCAATTCCCAGGTCCCACCCAGATCTAGGCCAGAAACTGGGGATGGGCCCAGCCGTCTGTGTTTAGAAAACCCTGGGGTGGTTCTGAGACAGGTTGACCTGCCCGAGAGGAAGAAGACTTCTGAACTGGCTGTTTGCGGAAGGTCTTCGGAGAAGCCCGCGCTCCTGTCCACAGAGAAAGGAACATCATTACCCTCTGGCTTGGGGCGAGTGTGCTCTTTCTAGGCCCCGTGGGGCCCGAACTGAGTCCTGGCCTGGCTTCCACCAGTGTGTGCATTTGACCCTCGAAGGCAGCTTAGAGCAGCCTCTAACAGGTCTGCTGAACGTGTCTGTAGCACAGGGGTCCTCAGGCTCACGTTGCTTCTTTTCAGTCTCAGGAGCCCCATGACTTTTCCCAGCCTAACCCAGAAGCAAATGCTGTGGCCAGGGGCCTCTGGCTCTGGGGCTGCCCCCTGGGTTGTCCACAGCAGCCCCTCCCCTTGCCTCTGCTGCCTTCTTCACACTTGGTCCTCAGAAGTCAACCTGGATTTTTTTTAATACTGCAGAAGCAAACCAGGCTCATAGCAAATCACATTGAAATGGACCAGAAAGATAAATGCAGTGATTTCCTTGTCCCATAGCCCTCCCCTCCCCAAATCTTCTATCACCCCACACCGCCCCCCTGCCCCGGTGAGCCCAAGTTCTTGCTGTCTTGATGATTTGCAATTCTCTGCATGATTCTGCCTCTTGGGTTTGTTTAATTAGAAATAGGTCTGAGAAGCACTTCTTATGCTCTGGCATGTTAATTGCTTATCAGGGAACGAGAAAGGGTGACAATGTTTGGTGATGGAAATTTCCACTCCCTCCACCTCTTGCTTTTTCTCCATTTTTCTCCCCACCCCTCTCCTTCCTTGCCTCCTGTGCTTCCTCCCTCTCTTGTCACTCTTCCCCTGGCTCTGCTGCTCACAGTTATGGGGACTTTCTGGGAGAGACCACAATTCAAACCTAAAGGGAAATATCTGAGCCCTCTTGCCCTCTTTTGCCATTTTTCGCTCTCTCTTCTCCCTCCTCTTCCCTGCCAGGCCCTCCCTCTGTCACCCTCTAGGCTTTGAAGGGTTGCCAGAGCAGAAAGCTCTGAGTTACACCCAGTATTCAAAGTTCCCTTTTGTTCCCTTTCCCCCCTTCTTATTGTTGTTCTTATTTAGTTTATTTTTTTACAAAACAGGAGAAAAGAGCGAATTGGGTTGGGGGGAGGTGACACATTTCTCCACAAAGGTACAAAATTGCCTATAGAAAGTCAACCTCAGAGTGCCAACTGGGGTGCCAAGAGGAGGCGGTCCTGGGCATCCTCTTTCCAAATGTCCTTCAGAGCCTGCCTGGGGTCCACTCCGGGAGCAGTTCCCCATGATGGGAGGAGAGGCCTCCTTCAGCCCTCGCCCAGGAGGGGAAAGAGCAAGCAACTGAGATGGTACAGATGAAAGAGAAGAGGAGGGGGTGCATCCTGTGGGCCATGGGCCTGGGGAGACAGGCAGGGGACATCCAGGGGCCTCTGGCCATGTAGACAAGTGGGGAGGTGGAAGGCTCTAGCCAGAGTCCTTCTGTCCCTTGCAGATGCTCCTCAAAAAGGCAGCAGAGGAGCCCCCAGAAGGTAAGGGCCACGTTCTGGAGGCTGCAGGAGCAGCCCCTGGGGCCACAAAGCCTGGTCTGTCTTGGTCCAGCTGCCAGGCCTCAAGCATGTGGGTCCATGTCACGTTTTTGGCAGGGCATCTGGCCCAGATTGCTTCCCTTTCGGTAAAACGTAGTCCTAGTTATTTCTCTACTGCTGAGGACAGGCTGAGCTCCAGGAATTTTGTGACAATGGGGGTGACAGGGTCTCCCCTTCTGAAGACCTGGATAGCTTCCTTCCCAGATTCCAGGGCAGGACAACGGGTGCAGAAATCACCCGGACTGAGGGGGCACCCCAGCCCCAGAAAGCCCAGGCTGGAAAGAGAGGCCGCCCACCCACCCCCTGCCTGGGCTGGCCGGAGCCGAGGTGGGCTGCTAGCCCGGCTGCCAGCAGGAGGACGGCCAGAGCCAGAACGGCGATGAGCCCAGGTCGGTCCCCTAAGGCTCTGTGGCAAGGAGTGGCCTCTTTAGTCCTGGCCCACACACAAGCCAACTGGGTGTGGGCATCAGCAAAGGCCACTTGCAGGCAGGCCCAGTACTCTGTGGCCTGAAGGAGGCGGGTGATGTTGTAGCTATGGGTGCCCCGAGGCAGGCGGGCCAGAGCCGTGGCCCCCCGGCCCTGGAGGGAGGAGGTGCTGGACCAGGTGAGGTTGGTGGAGACAGTGTTGGGTGGGGGCACCCAAGATAGCAGGATGTGATAGGGGTGCGTCTCCTGCACTCGGAGCTCCAGCCCCCATCCCTTGTCCCTGCCCGGCTGCAGGGGCGCCCGGCCGATGGCCACACTAACTGTCTTAGTATCAGCCCCCACCAGGTTCTGGGCCACACAGGTGTACAGCCCTGCTTCGTCCACTGTCACCCTCCGCAGCTCCAGGGTCCCCTCGGGGTACACCCGGTATCTCCTGCCTGCACGGGCAGCTGTCAGTCGAACCCCGGCTGGCGTGACCCAGTAGATCTCAGGTTCCGGTTCGGCCAGCGCCCGGCAGTGCAGCACCAGACTCTCTCCACTGGCCACGTGCAGGCGGGCGGGCAGGCTGCGCGGGGAGATGAGGGGCAGGCAGTGGTCCGTCATCTCCCTGAAGGGCACCTCTCGGACTGGGCGGCGCTGCAGGTCCGGCGGCTCCGCACACAGGGTGGACTGCGGCTCGATGAAGCGGACACGGGTGCCCGTGGCATTCGCCCAGCGGATGACGCAGTCACAGCGGATGGGGTTGCCATGAAGACCCACCTCCTGCAGGTTGGGCAGGGACTCCACCGTCTGCCGGTGCAAGGCACTGAGCGCGTTGTTGTTGAGCATGAGGGTTTCCATCTGGGGCAGGTGGTGGAAGGCGCGGGGGTGG
The DNA here is from genome assembly GCA_030015415.1 of Cynopterus sphinx. Lineage (NCBI taxonomy): Eukaryota > Metazoa > Chordata > Mammalia > Chiroptera > Pteropodidae > Cynopterus > Cynopterus sphinx. The sequence goes on along the minus strand of CM057392.1, from coordinate 19,529,277 downwards.
ATGAAGGACAGCCGGGGGTTGTTGGTGACATCCAACTTGGTCAGCTCGGGGAGGTTGACCAGGGCAAACTTGTCGATGGAAACCAGCTCCTCCATGTTGTTCAGCCCCAGCTCCTTGAGGTGCAGCATGTTGGCGAAGTCCCCCGGCCCCACCCGCTGAAGCGGGTTCTTGTTAAGGTCCAGGAACTTGAGGCCGGGCACCTGCTCCAGCGCCCGCCTGGGCACCTGGGCCAGCTGGTTGTCGTAGAAGGAGAGGCTCTCCAGGCTTTGCAGCCCCTCCAGGGCGTAGTCCGAGATCTCCCGAAGGCTCATGCCTGCTAGCACCAGGCTGCGCAGCTTGGCCAGGGGCCGGAAGTTCATGTCCAGGATGGCATCCACCCTGTTGCCGCCGATCATGAGGATCTCCAGGTTGGGCAGCATCTCGAACCAGCGGCTGTCCACAGCTCTCAGCAGGTTGGAGTTGAGGTGCAGCCGAAGCAGGTTGCTGAGGCCAGCGAAGGCCCGGGGGGCAATGCGGTGCAGCTGGTTGTGGTTGAGATAGAGCTCCTGCAGGCTGGCCAGCCCTGCAAAGCTGTGGTCCTCCAGCCGGGTCAGCTGGTTCTCCTCCAGGTGCAGGCTCAGCAGCTGGGGCAGGGCACGGAAATCACAGTCTCGGGCATCCGCAAAGCTGTTCTGGGACAGGTCCAGCTCTGTGAGGTTGGCTAGGTAGGCGAGCTCACCCTGGTCCACGCGGACAATGCCGTTGCTCTGCAGTAGCAGCGTCTGCGTGCCGGCGGGCAGCGCCGGGGGCACGGCCGTCAGGAATCGGTCATTGCAGTCCACGGTGGTGGCCTCGCGGTAGGATGAGCGGGGTGTGTACCAGGGCCGGATCTGGCAGGCACACTGAGCAGGGCAGGGCACACGCCAGGGTACCACGGGCATGGCAGCAGTAGCACCAGCCACCCACGCTAGCAAAAGGGGGGCCACAAGGAGCCTCATGGTGGAGCTGCAGGGGAGGGGACCATCCACAGGAAAAGTCTGGAGTCCTTCTGCTCTTAGCGGTTTGCAGGCTGAAGGTCAGCAGCCTGCCAGGGCCTGGGGACCCACCCTCCCAGGGCAGTCATGCTACGTGGGGTGAGGATGGGTGGGCATCACTTCTTGCCCTCATGGGTGCGGCTCTCCATCCTTGTCCGCTGGGCCTGCTCACTCATCGCCATGTCCCACTGGGACAGCCCTGGAGAAGAGGAGGCAGAGTTAAGCATGAGGCAGAGAAGTGGAATCTAGTCCCTCCTCCCGTCTCCCGTGTCTGACTCAAGGCCAAAGGAGCTGAGAGGGGTGGACAGGGCCAGGGCTCCTGGGTTCCATCTACAGTGCTTAGGACTTAGTGTCCTTTTCTGTGAAATGCAGGGGGAGTGAGTGGCTGCGAGTCTTCAAGGAAGGAGGGAGGGATTAGGCCTTGGAAGCTTCCAGGATTCTTGGGGAAGGTGTGTATGTGGAGGAGAGGGGACGGCTGCCATTGTTGTCGTCTTTAGAGTCCTTCTGAGTCCAGGGAAATGTGGAATAGAATCCCTAAGCTTTCTTACATCTCTCTTCCCCACCTCCTTGGCTCTCTCAGTAAATGGATAATAGAGCAATAGCTTCCAGACATCTCTCTGAGCGGCGTGGGCAGGAGATGGTGGCAACAAGCACAGCTTCTAAGTTCCAGGGGGGCTCCCAGGACTCCCGGAGTTGAAAGGCAGTGGCCCCTTCCCGCACCTAGACAGGCTGGGGAACAGGGTGGTCCTGCTTGGGGTCTGCTTACGTTCTCCTGGGGTAGGGTTTTGCCAGCTTCCCTACCCGGAGGCGGGGCTTTCCCTTGCCCAGCAGCCTGGGTTTGAGCTCCTCAGCCCTGCAGGTATGTGACTCTGGCCCCAGCCACTTCTCCTGGCTTCTCTTGCTGCCAGCCCACTTACCTACCGTGCCCAACCCTTACAGGCTGAAGTTACCCTGACATGCCCCCCTTCTCATGTCTCCTAGGCAACCCCTACCTGTTCTTCAAGACTCAAGGTCAGTCATCTCTTACTGAAAACTCTTCCCCCACCCCTACCCCCCACCCTGCCCGGCTGAGGCACCTGCTTCATGCTCTAACAAGGCCCCATGTCTCCTTCCATCACAGCCCTGACTACGTCACATGCAAATGTCTCCTCAGGTAGGGACCTGTCTTACTCATCATTGTGCTTGTAGCACGGGGTAGCTTCCCACTGAGCGTTTATTGTATGAATCAATCTCTGTGGCCCAGGGCCCGTTCTCCTAGAAGATCGGGCCCCACCCCTACCCCCACCAATAATGCAAGCCCTTGCTGCTCATTCTGTCCCAATCTAGGGAACCAATCCAGGTTCTCTCAGGCCTCACAGGAAGGCTGCATCACTCTGGAGGCAAGTCCAGCCTTGGCCCACAACCGGGGTGGGGGAAAAAAGGGGGTTTCCTGGGCCAGCCTGACTCCCGAGTGGAGGTCTGATTCAGGTAGTTTTCCAGCTGTAGGTGCCAGAGAAGCGCACACGATTTGCCTGACTCTTCAAAGATTCTGAATGTCTTTTTGATTTAACTTTCATAACTAGTCTACAAGATAAGCATTAATATCCCCAGTTGCAGATGAAGAAATTGAGGTTCAGAAGAGATTAGAGAATTTAGCTCAAGACACATAGCTGGTAAGCGGCAAGAGACAGGAATTCACCCAAGTTCAGAGCTTGTGCCATGTACACCATGCTTCTCGGCCCCCGGGCCTGGCTTGAGCCTACCCTGGGCACCATGGGGTGCAGTGGCAGCTGCAGCAGCACGGTGGGTGCCCATTCTTGTCTCCTGGAATGATGACTCCTTACCAGGGAGCTTTGGGAAGCGGGGACATGTGTCTCCTGCCACCTTCCAGGCGGGTGATCTTAGCGGGCCAGAGGGTTCTTTGCTCACTTCATCCCACTTCCAGGACATGGAATGGGGGAGGGCAGCACTTGGAAGCATGGCACCCTCCCTCGGCAGGAGAGTGGCATGCCTATTTACATGACTACTTCCACCTTCTTTTGCAGCTATTTCGAAAGGTGGGGAAACAACTGTGACTTAAAACGCACAGAGGTTTTGCGTAGGGATGTGTGTGCACTGACACAGCAAAATCAGGGCAAACAAACACACAAGCACACGTGTGCGTGGGGGGAGCCTAGAGAAACCTAGCCACCCAAGCCTGTGACCATTGGTCAGGACCAGGAGAGGACATTCTGTGGGCAGAGAAGAAGCAGAAACAAGCTGAGTCCCTGAAGGGCCCTGTCATGGAACTGGACCTAAGGCCAGAGGTCCTGCTTCCGGCCTAGACCTGGCACGAGAGAGCAAAACCCACCAGCAAGGAGGCCTCACATTATTATGTACTTACCACTTCCTGTCAGAGCACCCTGGGAAAAGTTATTGACTTTTGAGCGTCTGTTCCTTATGTATAAAATGAAGTTGTCATTAGGATTAAAGGAGCTGAGTGTGTTACACAAATAGCTCAATAAACGTTAGTTCCCTCCCAGCTCCGCTCATCCCCCAGGGTTGGGAGGCCCTCCAGCTAGGACTTCTTTGGGGCAGCAGAAGTTGGATCCTAGAGCGCCACAAGCCTCAATTAAACTTGTGCATCAAGTGCTCAGTGTTGCCCCCCAGGGGGTGGGGTGGGAGCTGTGAGCAGAAACAGACATACATGTGTCATGCCTTTAAGGAGTGCCCCTCTGGCAGGCCCGGAGATGCAGAAACTATCGGGGGAGCCCAAGACTGTTCACAGGCAGAGCGAAGGCTGCAGCGGTGGAGACGGGCCTACAACTGGGCTACCAGCACCCCTAGCCTTCAGGCCCTGTCTGAACCCCAGGCATCTCTCGTCCTCCAGCACCTTGTCCTAACACCTCTGTGATGGAGAAACCATTTAAAACTTAACTAAAAACGTCCAGAGACTGGCCTTTCTCTGCACCCTCAGCAGCACCCTCCCTGCCCCCTCTGGCCGCTCTGGGTGAGTGAGGCATCACTCCTCCTCCTCCCCAAGAGCCCAGGCCTGGGGTTCAGCACCCAGGGAGAGGCAGAGCTCGAGGACTCATGTTCGCATAGTACCCCTGAGCCCAAGACTTGGCAAAGACCCAGATAAGTCCTCCCCCTCGCTGCCGAACACACAGCCCCTTCCAGGGTGAAACTCAAGAGCTGCCCACTCACCTGCCATCACCATTTAAGGCTGTCTTGCGCACGGCCCACTCAGGCAGGCTGATTAGCAATTTCTGCTGGGAGCTCGGAGAAAGCTAATTGTCTCCCGGGTGAGCGGGAGTTCAGACCACCACGTGTACATTCCCCACAACTGGACTTCAAGCTCCTTGCAGTAGGGGCCTTGTCTAACGTGCTTTTCGTGTCCGCATAGCACCGGGTGTAGGACTGAGCATGAGAGGGTGCTCATGAGTGAAACGTACAATCTCACAACCCTGTGTATAGGCGGAGGAAGGATTATTTAGTTTCCTTTTGCAGAGGAAGCAACTGAGGCACTGAGAGGTTAAGTGACCGGTCAGAGGTTTCAGTTTCTACCTGGCAAGGTCAGGATTTAAAATCAGGTCTGCCCCACCGTCCCAGCCAGTGTTTGCTGCCTGGTGGGTCAATGCCTGCCCTACAGGAGCAGAGTGCAGGGCTGGCCCGGGAGCCAGCCTCAGGGGCAGATCCCTTCACAGATGGCCTTGGTCCTTGATTCCTCCACCCTGATGGCTGCCAGGCCCCTCAGACACTATTCCTTGACTCCCAGCTAGAGTGACCTGCTGGGGTGGGGGTGGGGGGACAGCATGAGGAAGACATGGTTCCTGTGTGAGTTTGGCTGGGCCCGGAGCCACAGGGGCAAACAGAGCCAGGAGGCCTCACATCGCAGCCCGCCACAGGACTAGGGACTGCGCTTTGTGCTAGCACTACCGGCGGCAGGGCCTTCAGGGACAGGAGGCAGAAAGCCCTGGGGCCACAGTCAGGGAAGTAAAGTTGCCCACTCCAGGGGCAAGCTCCATTAGGCCCACCTCCTCCAGGAAGCTGCTCTGGATTTAGCGGAAAGTGCAGAATTGATCCTCTACACCCTCTATTACAGTAAGGCCTTAGGCAAAGCTCTAAAAAAATGAAGAGATTCGGAGAAACTGTTGTCAGTAGCCAGAGCTGCCTTTCCCTCCTCAGAGTCCTCTGCTCCTGCTGCGGTTAGTTCACTGCTCCCCCTGCCCACTCCTCACTCCTCTCCCCTTCCCGGCAGACCCCGCCCGGTCCCCGGGAGTCGAGGGTCTGGAGGAAGGAGGGGCAGGCATGGGTGATCGATGGCCTGGCCTCGGCTGCATGCTAGGTCCCCCTGAGCCGCGGAGACAGATGGGCAGCATAATTGAGTGTAGCGTTGATAAACTCCGGCCCCCTCGCCAGCAGATAAGCCCTGGTGCGGGGGAGGGAGGCCAGCCCCCATCTGTGCACCTGGCCCCTCACTCCCACCTCTCAGTTAATCGCAGACATCCAGGACTTCAGGGCCGAAGGAGGCCTCGCCTTTGCGTACTCTTCCCGAGCCCGAATTCCATCAACAACTTATGCAAAGAAAGAGTGGAGAAGAAGCCGGGCTTCGCACTCAGCCTGAGCCAGCCCTAACTCGCTGTGTGACCTTGGGCAAAGTGGGTAACCCTCTGAGCCTCCAATGGCCAAGCTGGAGAACGGGGAGAAAACGCTGCTCAGCAGCAGCAGTGAGGCGCGCGGGCGTGAAGGGATCCGCAGCGTCTGTCTGTCCCCGTCGCTTGCCTCTCATCCCATGTCTTGCCACCCACTTCTCATCGCTCACCTTTGTAGTAAACCTTGTAAAAACACTACCGAGCTCTAGGAGAGTGCATACGTGGCACTAATTCTAAACGTACACCTGGGCAAATTTCTACACGTGTAGGTACCAGCACAACCACCACCCAGATCAAAATGAATATTTCCAGCATTCCAGAACGTTCCTGGGACCCTGCTTCCCAGTCCATAGGCAGCCCCCGCTGGCGCTGGCCAGGGTCCTGACTTCTATCACCATCAGTCCCAGACCCCCGCCCCCCACTTTTCCATCACAACGTGGGACCACAGTCTTGAGACACTCTAGGGAACACCAGAGCCTCAGACTTGAAATTCACTTGATCCTGAGGGGCTACAGCTTCTCGGGGCCTCATGCACAATCAGCCATCTCCAGAGAGGCAGATTCCTCTCTCCTTCTATACTTCCCATTTCTAGAAATTGCTCTGTACCTTAGGACCCCGCTCTGGCTGCACCCCTGTGGCCTGGTCCCATGGGTGCTTAGCTGCCTCGAGGCAGGGGGATGGCAGGATGACCCCCGGCAGCCCTGTGACTCTCAGCCAGCCTCCCTTCCCCAAAGCCCTGCCGGGTCTTGACCACTTCCTGGGCAGCACTGCTCACCCCACTTTCTGCTGCAGACCCCCAGGTCTTCTCATTACAGAGTTCTGGGGTGCTAGGCAAGAGGGCAAATTGAGGAGCAGCCAGGAAGGAGGGGCCCAGACTCACTTCTGACCACCCCAACCTCTACCTGGCCGTGTCGGAGGCTCCTCACACTCAACTTGGCCCAAACCCCAAATCTCCCACCAAACCTGCTCTTGTTTCTTCCGTCCCATCGCTTAGCACCAGCAGCCACCGGTCTCCAACAGAGGGAGAACAGACTGCTGTCCTGACCCGCCCCTCTCCCACCTCACACACACCCCACAACGCTCCACTTTCCTTTTATCTGTCTTCCCCTAATGATTGCCTCTTTGACCTCGCCTCCTCACCCTTAAGCGACCCTCTCATTCTCAGATTCTTATCTTCCCGCTTGCTACTTCCTTCCCAAACTCGGGCTTCGTGCTGCCTGCAAAGCCCTGCCCCAGCTTCAATGACCAAACTCCTCTGCAGCTATAAACACCCATCGCAAATGCCGTCTCCCAGGGCACCGCTTTCCTGGGTTCCCTTGAGAAGGGTGGTTGCCCTACCCCCACAACCCCCGTGTCCCTGAGACTCTGAACAGACTTCTGCAGGCGCCTTCCTTGCTGTTAGACTGCAGGTCTGTCTTCCCAGCCAGGCTGTGAGCTCTCTGAGGAAAGGGTGGTTTGTTGTTGATTTCGGTGTCCCCAGAGCCCAGTGCAGTGCAGATTTTCCCTGCAGGGGTGGGAGGTGTTCTACAGCCGTGAACTGTGAAGGGCAACCCATTAGTGGGTCATGAACACAATTTAAAATGGGTCACAATCTGCATTAAAGAAATAAAATAGAAAAAATCAGAGTGCACTGTAGCTCGACTAAGCATTATTTGAGTTTTCCCTCCTATTTTATACACACACAGTGTACAGAGACATGATAAAAATTATGTTTTTGTTTTTGTTTTTGTTTTTTGCTTTGGATTGCGGCTACCAAAGCTTGAAAACAATTATTCTGCTGAGCATTTCTCAGAAAGGTGAGTCCCTTAAACTCTAAAGGATGACCTAAGTCTCCGAGTGACGTTCCTGAGTGCCTTCTGTGTGCCGGGATTTCTATTTGCTGGCCACGCTGTGTTTCTCACCCCATCCTCACAAGAATCCTGGGAGGATAGCACTTTTTAGATGAGAAACCCCAGACTCAGTGGAGCTGAGGGCTCAGACCCAGGTCCCACAGCGAAACGTGGACGAGGCAGGATGTGAGTCCAGCTGTGTCTCATTTGTCAGCCCTTCTATTTCCGTGATTCTGGTGTCAGAAGCTGACTCCGAGAGTGGACGATAGTTGGCAGGAGAAGACTGGGGGAGAGCGGGGAAGGAGATCGGAGGCCATCTCCTGGGGAAGGATGAGGTTTCTCACATCCACCTGTGCCCTCCCCGCCTCTCCGGAGCGAGAGGAGTCAGCGTTCTGGTAAAAACTCCTTCCTGGGCCTGGGAGGGGAGAGAGTTGTCCCCAAGCATACATAACTCTCTCCCTTCCCAGGCCTCCGGCTGGCCCAGGCAGAGGGTGTTGGAGCTCTGATGCCTGGAAGGGAGCCTGCCTCGTTATTTCTTAATTAGAAGCGGAGGGCACCAGTAGGTAGCACACAGTCATTTCTGTCTGGTCGCACTGCGGGGAGTGGAGGCAGCCTGCCGGCCTGACAGCAGTGCCGGGCTCAGTCCCACCGCCATGGGCTGCCAGGCTTCTGCTCATCGTCCTCAGGAAACTTCTCTGACACCTCCAGCCCTCTTTCTCCTGGGTTCCCCTGGTGCCACAGCACCTCTCCATCACAACCTGCCTGTTTCCTTGTCTGTCTCCCCCACCAGACAGTGAGCCCCTCAGGGGAAGGACCTGTGCTCCAAACTGCCAGTTCCTTCAACTGTCTGGCACATAGTAGAAGCTCAGGAGACATCGATAGAGGAAGGAAGGAGGGAAAGAAAGGCAAGGAAGGGCAGAGAGAGAGGAAGGGGGCTGGTTGTTTCAGAGCTCGTGGAGACCAGGTGGATCAGAGTCTGGGCTCAGGCCCCTTCTGCCTCCTTCCTCGCTGGCCAGAAGGAGATGCACATGGCTACCAGGGCCCGTCTTCCTCAGGCACCCACCCTGGCTGGCCCGCCCCTTCCTCTGGCTGCTGACAGCCACTTAAACCCTTCTCTGGGTGGAGAAGGCACTTCTCTCCCTCTCAGGTTCCTGGATTCAACAGGAGCCTATGATGATCCTCATCCTCCGAAGCTCTCAGGTTCCCCATCCAGAAATCCTGTGCACGCCACCGACCTTTCTGAGGGCTTTCGAGGCAGCTCATCACCTGAATCCTGAGGCTGCCTGTGTGGCTTCGAGCTTCCTCACTCAGGTTATCCTACCTCATGGGGGGACGTCTGTAAAGCACCTGGTGCTCAGTAGAGTCCCCTTCCCTTTTTCTCCACCTCAGTTTATCAGAGGCCCCATCGCTGGTTTTTAGACCCCTTTGTACCAGGCCAGCACTGGATGGTCATGTGGCCTTGAAGGCAGGCATCCTCTCCGAGGAACGCTTCCGCCACCACAGGCTGATGCTCCTTCCAGACGGAGCTGCCCTCTCCTGGCTCAAACACAAGCACTTCCCAGGGCCTCCACCTGGGTCCCATTTCCAGCCACCAGAGCAGCTCAGTTCATCTGCAGAGCACAGATGTCTGATTCTGCTCTCACCCAGGACATAACCTAGGCCCTGGCTTAGCTGAGCAGCTCCTCCCTTCCTCAGGTGCTCGCTCCTGGGCAGGGTCGGTAGAGCAGGCCCCTCCAGCTGAGTTCTAAATGTCCCAGCTTGAAAGCAGCCTGTGGTCATTCCATGCTGGCCACAGTCACAAGCCAGAGGGGCAGCCAAGCCCAGGCGCTGACCCATAGGCCTCTCCAGCCTCCCTTCCATAATTACACCTGCTCTTTCAAGAATCAGCGTTCTTGAAAGGCTTCCACCCACAGCCAGGACACCAGGATATCCCTTTAGACACAGTGGGTCCCTGGGAGCTAGGAGCAAGGGCAGGGGAAGGAGGCAGAAGCCTTTAGAGAGATGTGAGCAATACTCCTTCCTGCCCCAGTGCCTTTGCACACGTGGGGTCTGTGCCAAGAAGTTGCTTTCCTCATCCGTGTATCTGAGAATGTCTTCCCATTGCTGAAGTCTCAGTTTGCACTGCACCTCTCTGAAGTCCTCCCTGACACAGCCATCCACCCGTCTCCCCAGTTAATTAACCCCTTGCTCCTTTCTGTCTTTTCTAAGAATTCACATCCAGTATGAGTCTCATCTCTTCTTTCAGACTGTGCGATGCTCCAGGGCAGCTCCGTGGCTTCGTGGTCCCAGAACTAATAAAAAGGAAAGCACCAATAGATCTTCTGGTTGTGTCTGAGGTGAATAGGGACTTGGATGGGGAGGTCTGGGTCTCTCTCTCCACAGTGTTTGTGGCAAGGAGGGAGGGACCCCCAGGGCATGGTGGGGGTAGGGGGGTGGGGAGATGCCTGGATGGCTGGGGAGAAAGGGCTGCGGACTGAATGGGGAGCAGACCAGTTAAACAAGGAGAAAGGCCAAAGCCCTTGTAACGGAAAAGGAAAATGAAATCAGAATGAAAATTGATGAGGCGGAGAGAAAAGAAGACTCGTTTCATCAGCAGGTTTGCCAGATGAAGCTGAGAGATAAATCACGAGGCGGAAGGAGCCTTGGTCTCTGCGCGGGGCTCACTGCCTGCTCCCTCTGTCAGCTGTCTCAGGCGGGCCTGCCAGATAAATGGCTGCAGCTGAGGCCCGCGGCTGGTTTTCCCCCCACTAACTGCAGTGAGAATGACCTGTCAGTCCTCACCACCTCCTGAAGGCCTGCTCTGGCCATCCCTTCGCCTGGTCCCCCTCCTTTGGTCCCCTCTCCAATCCCACTGGCCTCTCCCTCAGCAGCCCCTCCTCGCGCCCCCTTCCCCAGCTGAGGGCCAGGCCTGTGGAGAGCATTCTCGGCTCTACTGACCTTCTGCCCACCTTATCCTACTTCTCTGAAGCAGAAGTCAGGGCACGGGAATTGGGACTCAGTGGTTGAGGACACAAGACGAGACAGATCTGGGTTTTAGTCCTGGGCTGGGGACAGACCTCGGAGTCTGTCCTATGACTTCTCTAGGCCTTGGGCTCCTCGCCCATGAAATGAGGGGGTTGGGCCAGAGCACTGAGAGTTTGGAAAACTGAGGCCCCTGGATCAGTAGTATCAGCATCACCTGGAAACTTGTTAGAAATGCAGGTTCCAAGGCCTACCCCAGCCCTCCTGAGAGTGGGTGGGGCCTAGTAACCAGTGTGTGAACAAGCCTCCAGGTGCTTCTGTTTGAACCTCAGGGCTAATCACTAAGGTCCCTCCAGCTGAGATTAGAATATGTATGTAGGTTCAGGCTTCTTGTCATTATCCTGACAGATAAGACTGGAGTTTCCAGAACCGCCCCCACCCCCACCCTTGCACCTTCTCTGCCCTGGCCACAAAGAAACTACCCTATGAGCATTCACAGAGCCCTGACTATGTGCTGGTGCTGAGAGGGGCTGGGGGTACATAGTTATGGGAGGGCAGGAGGGGAGTCACAGATAAAAACCACTCTACTATAGTATGATAAATGGGGTCACAGGAGCATTTACCCAGGGCAACAGGGGCACAGCTCAGAGGAAAGAGCACGATTCTGCTCCACGTGGGTAGTTGGGCAAAAAAATCAGAGGACTTTTACCAAAAGTCATTAAATTATATGCTAAAGGTGGGTGAATTTGATGGAATGCAAATTCACAACTTCATTAAAGTTGTTTAAAAAAATCACAAGGGAAATGTTGCCTGAATCGGTAGGTCAGCGGGTACGGAGGGCAGAGGGCACTGTATACTTATTGGGGACATCGGGAGCAAAGGTCCTGGGATAAGAATGTGAAGCAGATTCCAAGGAGCGGCTTCCCGGAGGTCCCAAGAGTGTGGGTGATGTGGGGAAGCGGCTGGGGCAGCAGGCCAGAGCCAGAACGGTCTGGACACAGTGCACACGGAGGGCGGCCGGAGCAGGTATGTAAGGTAGGGACCACTATGGCCATTGATGATCATAATCGGTTAGGACTGGATGCCTTTTGCAATTTAAATTTGTCCACAATCACCGTCCTATGTGATTCTTCACACTAGCCCTGCAAGGTCATAGATGTCATTACCTCCATTTTAGTGGAAAGGATATTAAGTGACTTGCCTAAGGTCATACAGCAAACGCGTAATGGAGCCAGGGCTAGAAGACACAGCCTGCTGCCAAGTCTAAGCCTCGTCTCCCAGTAGGACGGCAGTGATGATGATGACAGCCATTGATGAGGACTGCTTATGAGCCAGGCCTTGGCCTAGGGGCCTGACATGAGTCGCTGCACTGAATGCTCATAACGACACTATGACTCGTGATGGCAGCCCTTTTCACAGATGTGATATGCTCACAAATATCCAGCTGGTCGAGGCAGGACTCCAACGTGGCCGTAGCTGGTGCCAAAGCCTGTGCTCTAAACCCTGACCCCGCATCACCCTCCCCCTGCCCTCACTGCCTGGAATGGGATGGGGAGATTTCCGGTTGACTTCTCCTTGTTCAAACTCTGTTGAGGCGGCCAACCCAAAGGAAACTGGCTCCTGGCCTATGCTGAGCAGCCCTTCCTTAAGGTAAGGACCTTTCCAATCTGGCCGAGGCTCCCTCTCCCCCCAGCCCATCTGTGCCTTCCAAACCCAGCACACCTGCTGGAAGACCAGCAGCTCCTAGAGCTCTAGAGCCAGTGGCTGGAAACACTTCCATCTGCGATCAATAATAGGCATAATTCAGGTGCTGCGGCAAGTACAAAAGAGTGTAGGTTAAATCAATATTTAGAAGCTTCAAAATTAAACTAATTAAGAGCAAGCCTTAATGATTTTTACTGTCTGGGAATAAAAAAGACAGAAAGCCCACCTATATTTCATGATTCTACCTTAGTAGCTTCTAATAATTTGGGAAGAGCAGAAGATGAAGAGTGCTGCCAGCCAGCTCCCCTTTCTGCATTGTAAGAAAGAGGAGCACCCGTCCTTGATAGTAAAAGACTGGGAGAAGAGGGATGAGATGGAGCACAGGATGCAAAGAGCACGTTGTAGAGGTCCACTAGCATGGGTCAGGGACCGTTATGGGTTGAACTATGTCCCACCAAAAGATATATGCAAGTCCTGACCCCCAGTACCTGCGAATGTGACCTTAATTTGGAAATGGGGTCTTTGCAGATGTGGTCAAGTGAAGATGAGGTCATACTGGATTAGGGTGGGCCCTAACCCAATGACCTTATAAGAAGAAGGGAGTTCAGATGCAGACAGAGACACTGGGAGAATTCCATGTGATGGTGGAGACAGAGACTGGAGCATTGCAGCAGCAAGTTTAGGAGTGATACTGACGGACAGCCATGGCCAGAAGCCGGGAGAAGGCAAGGGAGGATTCTCCTCTGGGTTTCAGGAGCATGGTACTGCAGACGCCTTGATTTTGAACATTAGCCTCCAGAACTGAGACAACAGATTTCTGCTGTTTTCAGCTCCCTGGTTTGTAGTACTTTGACATGGCAGTCTTGGGAAACTAGCACAGGGATCCTGGATTCTAGTTTCCACTCTGCACAGTAAAGTTGTGCAAGCCGGGCAGGAAGCTTAACCTCTAGAGGCCTCAATTTTCTTCTCTGAAAAATGGGAATAAGACTCTGTGACACAGATAAAATTAAAACATGAGTGTGAAATATGTACTGTGAGCTGTACATGCTATACACATATCACCGGGGCTCGTAGCTAGTGGAAAGAATCTGGGAAAGGACTCAGGAACCACCTGTCAGATGGGCAGGAAGTCTCTGCCAGCTCACAGGACTGGTCTAAAAATCTGATCAGATCACAGGTGTAAGGTGTTTTTGCTTCATTAGAGATATTATATACAAAAGGGTATCTTTATTGTTCTCAACAGGGATTTTATTTGCTTCCCACTTGGTTCAATTTTTCTCAACTGTACAATAAAAGGCATTTTAAAGATATTTTCAGAATCATTCTCTGCGCTTATTTATACCTGTTTTTTAAAAAGTCTTGGCAGCCTAACCTTATTCTCATTCTTACACCTCAGCCCAGTAGCCCAGGACAATTCAGAGGGTGCTAGTTACGCATTGTGGCTTTGCTCCCCTCGGTCCCCTCCTGCCTGGGTTAACGGAGGGCGGAACCAGAGCACTTTTCCTCTGTCCTTCCTCAAAAGTGTACCAAGCATGGAAGAAACAGGAAACCATACAGGCAGCAAATAAAATCTCTATTGATCATGAGATGGCTTGCTCCCGAAGCTCGGCTGGCTTCCGGAACTGTTCATCTTAAATAAATGTCCCTAATGGTGCACTTGTACTTATGCTGGAGCCGGATCTTGGTGAAGTGCAGTGGGAAAGGGTGGCTGAGCATGGGGCTGCTGCCGCTCCGTCTAGGCCTCTTCCAGGGCTCCAGCAGGGAGAAGGTCCTCAGGCGGTCTCAGTGTGGCCAGCTCAGTGTGGCCAGGACAGCTCTACATTCTGGGTGGGGGAAATAAAAAGGAGAATCCTTTGCCTCCTACTATCTTCTATTTTCAACTCTGGCTGCACAATAAAATTATATGGGGAAATCTTGTAAAATATACTGATGCCTGTGTCCCACTCCAGACCAGTTAAACTAGTCTCTGGGGGCATGGTCTTAAAAACAAAAACAAAAAACTCCCAAGGATTTCCTTGCATGCAAATTTTACATCAAAAGAAAGAAAGAAAAAAAAAAAACCCATAAAACGAAAGTAAAATCCGTAGCTGTTGATAATGAAGTATTCATTGAACAGTGGACTGATGTCTGCAATTTACTTTGAAATGCACCAAAAATGAGATGGATTGAAGGACAGATGGAGAGAGATGTGATAAAGCAACTCTAAGAAAAGGTTAATGGTAGAATCCGGTAGATAGTAGGTATATTACTGCTCACTATAAAATTCCTTCAACTTTGCTGTCTACTTGAAATTTTTCATAATAAAATATTGGCAAAAAAAAAAAAAATCTCCAACTGGTTTTAACGTGAAGCCAGGACTGAGAACCACTGCATCTGAAAGAAAAATCCATGAGTCTCTCTGTCCTCCACCCTCCGTGTGTGAAAAAACCTACCCCCTTCCTCGCCAACTCTCACCCAGTGCTTCCCGACCCTTCTAGGCAGTGGTCCATGTAGGAAGTGTTTGTACGGTGCACCTGGGGGAACGGAGGCCGCTACTGGCAGCAGGAGCCTGTGACTGGGGACATGAGAGAGTCACAAAGCTGCCCCAGGCCTCGCCACGGCCACGCCAGTGGGCCTGCTCTGCCCGAGTGCCCGAGTGCCCACCCTGCGTCTCCCCTTTCCACAGCCCGCGCTCCGCATTCTTAGCAAGGATTAAATCCTTTCCCAGGAAAATCAGAGCCCACACACGTGCACACACACACGCACACACGCGCACACACACACGCACACACACACACGCACACACACGCAGGGTGTGGGATGGACGCTGCGGGCAGGGGCCGGCCCCGCGCCTCATCTGTATGCTCCTCCACACCCGCCGGCCCGGTGGGGGGTGGGCAGTGCCATGGCAACACCGTGCTCTTTAAACACAGGAGTTTGTGCTGCCATCGCAAAGCAGCATCAGGCAATTTAATTAAGGAGCTGGCAGCAGACAAACTTTGTGAGTTAAAGGCATTTTATTAAATCCCACTGTATTATGCAGCTCAGTTCCCCCAGGAGCCACAGAGCTGGGGAGGACAGAGAATCTGCTGGGGTTTCTTCCTCTCCTCTGCGTTTCCCGGCCTCCCTCCTGCTTCACGAAAGCGTTCCCTGAGCGCGGGGAGACCCCGACTGTGATTGCCTGCTCCCCCACCCCGGTGGCAGGCCTTGGCCTAAGGTCCGCAGGCAGCGGTCTAGGTCTAGGAACATAACCGCCAGCTTTGACCCCACGGCTCCCGTTCAGGGGGTGCATTCACGCGCACGTCCCGGGCCAGGCCTCCAACCCCAGCTTCAGTTTGCACACAGCCCGTTCCACGTTGCGGCTCCGAGCATCACGCTTCCCACGCGTGACCTCATCGAATCCTCCCACACCCCCGGGGTCAGGATGCTGGCATTCCCATTTTATAATAAGAAAACTGAGGCTTCCAGACGTAAAGTAACGTGTCCGAGATCTTGTCAGTAGTCTGTAGCGAAGGAGAGAGCCTAGCAAGCCGACTGCAGAGCCACGGCTCAAAGCACGACTCCCGGCCACCTCTTAAGGCTGGTGACCTATCTCACCCTGCTCAATGAGCTCCACTCTAGTCACCCAGCCAAACCAAACCAAACCAAACCAAACCAAACCAAACCAAACCAAACCAAGCAATTCCAGGGTAAAGCTAGGTGAGAGTGGGGCTCTCCACAGCCCTGACCTCCTAACCGACCAGGCCTAGAATGTGCCTCATGAAAAGTCACATCCAGGACTCGAGAACTTGCCAACACACTCAGAGGCCCCAACCTCTCCTCCTGGCTGGCCGAGGGAGAGAGTTCCTCCTGTGAGAGCAAATGTAGGGAGGTCTCGCCTGACGGGAGAGCCCGCCTCAGGGGCGGCGCTAGCGACGGCAAAACGCCCTTCACTCTGCAAACATTCACGAGCCCCACCGACGCATGGCCTCACACACGAGCAAGGCAGGGTGCTGCCCTTCAGGCCTGTGCCGGACACCGTCTTCTTGGGCTCAGTTTCTTCAATTCTAAAATGGGGTTGTCATCGAAATAAAAATAAATAAAACGGGGCAATGACATACGCCTTGTATAGCTAAAATACATGCAAAGCATAGTAATTTTATCAAGGGCTCATTCTCTACCAGGAACCTGCCACTCGTGATCTTTTTCCATCCTCATGACAACTCTATTATGTTATCCCCGATGTACAGATGAGAAAATTGAGGCTAAGAGAAGGTAAGCCTCCTGCTCAAGGTCAGACAGCTTGTAGAGGGTGAGACCCAGTGCTCCTAACAATCCCATTCTCTCTCTCTGCATGTGCACCGAGCATGCCCATGTGTGCGTACGTAGGTATATGCGCATCTACACAGATTTTATAATTACATACATCAATAACAGCTTTGAGGTATAATTCAAATATCATGAATTCATAATCACATTATATTTGAAAAGTAAATTTCACAGCTGGATTTGCTACAAGCTTAAGGGTGTGTTTTCATTATGTGATGGGAAGAAGCAGACTTTCAGAGTGTGGGGCTTCTCCTCTTGAAAGGGCATTCAAGAGTCCCAGGGCTGAAGCCTGGAGCAGGTGCAGCCCAGCCACGCCTGGGGAGGAGGTGGCCTGAGGCCTGGGTCCTCGCTGCCCCTCACCTTGCTCTTCACCTATCACCATCCTCTCCCAGCCCCCACCAGACCCGAGGCTTCCACTTGGCTCTGGGTCCCTTCTGTTGGTCCCCATTCCCTTGCCCTATGTGGTACAGAGTGAGTCACTGGGGTGCCATCCAGGTGACCCTTTGAGAAGTCCCTAGCGTGGAGGCTGTGTGTGTGGCAGGCCAGGGAGGACAGAGCTAGCTGCAGGGGAGGGCCAAAGGGCCGATTTGAGGGATGACTTGTTCCCCCTGCCACAGGTCATCTCCCAGGGAAATGGCAGCCTCTGAAGGGTCTGGGTAGACATCCGGAGGTTCTAATCCCAGCTCTACCATTTACCAACTATGGGACAATCTCACCACATCCCAGTTTCTTCTCAACTGTAAAGTGAGGATAAGAATATCGCCTTGAATTTTAATGTGCACCATTCACTGACTGAGCCATTCACAAAGCTTTTTTCTGATTTAATCCACACAACAACCCTACGAGAGTAGTAGTGTTATATTTACCGAAGTGGAAACTGAGGCTCAGAGAAGTTAAGCAACTTGCCCAAGGCACATGGCAAGTAGACGCAGAAACAGCGATTCGGACCCAGCACCGTGTGAGGCTGAGGCCCTAACTCTTAACCGCGACTACAACTGCCGGGCTGTGAAGGCGCTTATGGGATAGGTGTGTGCCAAAGGGCCCCAATGGAGGCCAAACAAGGCAGAGGGCTTCCCCCGACTCACATGGCTCTGCTGTGCTCCAGCGGGGCTGCACGCCCCACCTCCACCGCTGGAGCAGTTTGGGCAGCTCGTGTGTGTGTGTGTGCGTGTGCGTGTGTGTCTGTCTGTCTGTGTCTGTGTTGAAGGACATAAGCAGACAGAGAGGCACTGTGCCCGGCCAGGTGAACCAGCGTGGAGGGGAATGGACTTGGAGGCTGTACTTTGCCAGTGCTTGCTCTCCTGGGCACAAGGCCTGGGTGATGCCAGCTCGTTTTCATAGCCATTTTCTCAGGGAATCAACAGGGGAACATTCTCCTCTGTAATGATGATAAAAACAATAATAATTAACAGGGCTATAGCTAATATTTCTCTAGCACCTCTCCCAAGACCTCAAGACTCTGGGCAAACAGCAAAGCTGCTGGCTTTATAGACATACCCCAGGGCCTGAGAAGCCTTGAGAATTGCCAGATTTTCTGTCCCCTCCAGCAGGGAGGCAAATGCAGGTGCATACTCGAGACCGACCTGTGCCAGGAGCTGCCCTTGGAGTGCCAGTGGCAGAGCTGGGGAACAACCCTAGGTCCTCGCCTCCACCCCCCTGCCTCATCACCCCTCATGTTCTGGGATACCCCTGTGCCCAGGAGTAGTGGGATAGGTAAGGGAGGGATTGAGTTGTCAGCTATCTTTGCCCAACTTCCAAAAGCGTCCCCATCAACCTCTGTACCCCCTACCCAGCCGGCTCTGCCTCAGGAAGACTGCCCCTGCTCCTGCAGCCAGTGGGGACACATCTGTCCAGCAAGTCTGCTCCTTGCACAGGGCAGCTGATGGCTTTCTCTGGTTCCAGCCAGGAATCATTATGCACCAAATGTCCAGTTTAAACAAGCGATTAGGCAGCTCTATTAAGAGCGCACGTGCTTCCCACCAGGGAGGGACAGGAGGCGGCCAAGGTGGGAAGGAGGAGAACCCCAGGGCTTTGCAGCAATGGGCTTTCCTCCTCCAAAGCGTTTTCCAGAGAACTCAGTGCAAGGCAGAGCTCGCAGGGTTGAGAGCTAGCATCCTGAGTGGCTCGAAGCCTGACAGATTTCAGACACAGAACCCACTCCTGGGCGGCCCACTCACACACTCTGACATGAAGGACCTTGAGCAATTTAAGCAGACAGAGAGGCCAAGGCTCTTATGTGGCCTGTGGCCAGCCTCCCCATACCTACTCTTGAAAAGCAATGACCAGATCCAAGTTACATTCCTTTGCTTTCTCCAGGAGTTGCAGGACAAGGAAGGGGTCAGAAGAGCAGACATGGTCAGGAACTGTGCTTATCATAAACATATCCCCCTGGCATCTCCAGAAGAAAGCCTACTTGATCTCTTGAGTTCACAGATGGACTGAAGAGTCTGGAAATATCTCCAGTTGTATGCAAACGTGTTTGCGTGCGTGTGCGCGCGTGTGTGTGTGTGCATGGGTGTGTTTTCCTGGAGAGAATGTCCATAGCTTGCACCAGATTTTCAATGGGGTTTATGAAAATCTATTCCTCAGTCAACTTTGAAGAGAACGCGTTGCCCCCTTCTGTAAAGGCGACTTCATCTTTTGGAACCCAGTGGTGGATTTTGAGGCCTGGATTCTACCTGCTTGAAGAGGGGGGTTGGTAGGACAAGTTTGGGGACACTCTGAAGCAGGACTATGACAGACATTTGCCAGGCAGTGGTAAATTGCCTTCCTCATCTCCTCAGTTTTCCCATTGTGACAGTTTCATATCTACTGTTCCCTGTCACTCTAGTGACAGCCCTCTAATGAGGAAGGTGGCATCGTCGATGTCATAAAAATTGCTTCAGAACCCCAGGGGACAGAAGGAGATCAGGTTCAGGAAGCTGAGCACTAAATGTTTTGCACAACAAAGTGGAAAGAACAAAGCCTTCAGAATACGAAAGGCCTGAGACCAATCCTACTTCTGCCTCTTATTGTGTGGCCTTGAACGATCAACTCAGCCTCTCTGAGTGTCAGTGTCTATGTCTGCAAAATGGGAATAGCACGTCCTTTAATCTGGAGGATTAAATGAGGTCATGCTGACAGAGACTGGCGTCATGCTGATGGCACACAACAGGAGCTCAATAAATGCGTTCTCTTTCCCAGCAGGCCTGCGTGGGACGTGGGCCCCTTTAGCCACAGGCTGAACCACTGCAATACCAGAGGAAAGGGGGCACTGGGGAATGGCTACTCGGTAAGATGTGCAGTCAGAGGCCATTTCCCTGCAATGCTGCCTGAACCTCCCAGTCCTCCGTGGCTTGCCTTCCTCCATGAAGCTCCCCTCTGTGAAGCAGCGAGTGTTCTCAGTATCCCAAACCATCAGGGCTGCTCGTCCGTCTCATGCAGTCTTTACTCAGTCTCTCCCTTTGTGATGAGACAGTCACTGGCTCACCTAGATCACAAGGCAGACCCCCTAGGCTGCTCCAGCTGCGGCCTGAACCCCCAGGCCCACCCTTGCTCACCTCTCCAGTCCTCCCCTCTGTCTTCTTTTTCCCGACCGCAATAGGGACTGGCTGTCCTCTTGTGCGCTTTCAGTTTTTGAGCTTGTTGTTCTGGAATGTCCTTCCACTCTCTGTTTGGAGAGCTTTTAATTATCCTCCAAGTGTCAGCTCAGTTGTCATCTCCTTATGACACTCTGCCTCCTTCCTGCTCCCATCGCACCTACCCTAGTTTAGCAGGGGTCACCGGGTGGCCGTCTGCCTCCCTAGACTGAGCTTCTCCAGAGCAGGGGCTGGGCCTGCTTTGTCCTGGCTTCCCCTCCGCCTTGCACAGGGCCTGGCACATGGTCGGTGCTCAGTAAATGTGGCTTGGGGTAAAAGAACAAAAGGTGTGGTTGCCCGTGGCTGGCATTAGGGTCCCTTTTAACAGAAGGCTTTTTATAAAGATGGCAGTCCTCTCACGGGTGGCTAGCTTGGGTCCTGCTGGAGTAGGTTCAACCCTGTCCAGAAGAGCAGGTGGGTGACGTTAGCAGGCTGATGCGTTCATCCCATCTGGATTGGGGTCAGAGTAGAGAGCTTCTGCCAGTCACCCTAGAACCTTCTCTACCTTGTACCTGCACAAGGAGGGAGCAGATAGGGAAGGGAGTTAACAGTTGTGAGCACTGGCGGTGTCAGGCCTAGCTCTGCGAGACTGGCATCCTTAACTCGTTTCCCAGATGAGGACACTGGGACTCCGGGGCGACTTACTTGCCCAGAGCTATGTAAGAAGTCATACAGAGCTAACACTGAAGCCAAGTTGGTCCAGCTGGGAGTTCTTTCTTTATAGGAGGCTTCCTTTTACAGAAATCACAATGGCACCCAGAGGATACAGGAATGGGGAAAGGCTCACACTGAAAAATTGTGTGTATGTATGTCTCCTTCACTGATGATGGAGACAAAAGGATGGATAGAGGATGATTTGAATCGGTTGCCGAAGTGGCTATGGCAGCCCTTCCTCCAACCTGTCTGGATGTGGGTCAGATTGCACACTGGGGTTTAGTTTTGTAAGGCAGCCCTCTAAGCTGTTATCTCCATCTCAAGTTCTGTTGAGGAATGGCTATTTCAGCACAGGTTTCTTCCTCAAACTCAGTAAAAACCCCGGGGCCTTTATCCTACCCATGTTTCTATCCCACCACATTTGGTTGCCTGCACTGCTTAGCCAAAGCCTCAGCCCCAAGCGGGTGGGGAGGAAGACGTGCCAGGAGGGGAGGAGGAAGCCCTGCATGGCAAGAAACGCAGGGGGGCTCCACACATAAGAGGGCAATGAAGGAAAGGGGTGCGGTGGGGGCGGGGCCAGGCCCCTTGAATTGAACCAGCCCATCTCATCAGGGACTCAAGTTCCTTTATTTTTGATCAGTAAAATGTGACCTGAAAAAACTTGGGATTTATTGCTATGCTTTTGGTTTTTCAAGTGTTATTGTTTTTCTTTAGGTTTTAGTGAATGTTCCTTTCTAAAAAACCACTCTTGTTTCTGTTGCAATTGAGAGAAAGTAGGGATAGTGGGCAGCTGAGGCACAGCCCCTCAGGGACAACAGCTAGTGGCAGACTCTGGAGAGCTGGGGGAGCAGGAAGAATGCGGGAAGAAGAGGAAAAGGCGGTGAGGACCAGCAACCCCGAGCACCTAGATTCCGAGCCAGGGCTCTGCAGCAGCATCTCAGCTTCCTGTTGGGTTGCCATGGGGGTGGCTGCTTGGCTCCTGCTGGAGTGGGACAGGAGGGGCCTGAGAGTGGCCTTCAGTGAGGAACACTCCAGATAGCAAAGGAGCAAAGAGGCAAAAGAGAGGATGAAAAGTAAAGGCGGGGTAAAGGCCTCGAGGAGCTTAGTGTGGCAGGGTTAATAATTTCTTTCCTTCAAGAGAGATGCCATGCCATGTTGGATAAATAAAATGCTATGCAATTGCAAAAGACGAGTTCCACAGTGTATTAGGTAGAACCACACTGTTACCCCACTGTCAGCCGCCATCAGGGTGACTGATGACTTATCAGAAGCCACTCTGACATTTCCAAATGAGATGTTTTGATAGACATGCCATTCAACAGGGCCAAAAAGGCCAGATAGAACCCGAATGCAAATGAGGAACATTCTGCCACCTTTGTCTCACCTATTTAAAGGGTTTTAGTTTGACAACAAGGCCTTCTCCGGGAGAGAGCTGAAGGTGGGGGGTGCGGGGCAAAAGGAAGGAAGGGACGAGAGAAGGGACACTGGAAAATGACCAGGTGAGAGGGAAGGGAAGAAGAGCTCCCTAGAACAGTCGGGAGTCGTGGCCAGCAGAGGCCAAGTGAGATGGCCCTCACAGTGACTCAGCAGAGCGGACCCGCAGCAAGAACACAGGCCTGTGCTGTCTGGTATGGGAACCACGTATGTGGCCATTCGGGATCTGAAATGTGGCCCGTCCACACGGAGAAGTGCTGTAATATAAATGCACACCAGCCTGAGAGGTTCTAAAAAGAAAAAAATGCAAAATGTCTCATTAATAAAATTGTTACGCTGATTACATTTTGCAATGATTCCTTTTCCTTTTTAAAATGTGACTACTCAAATATTAAAGTCACACGGGATTTGCATCATGCTTCTATCGAACAATGCTAGCCTAGACCGTGGACCAGAAAGACGTAGGTTCAAATCCCGCTTCCACCGACTCAAGGACTCTTGGTTGAGTCATTTAACCTCTCCCAGCCTCGATTTCCTATCTTGTCAAACGTGAAAATATGGTCCGTGTTCTTGTGAGGTTGCTGTGAAGATTGAATAAAATGATATGTGGAGAACACCTGGCACAGCACCAGCTACATGGATGCTCAGTGAATGTCAGTCAGGCCCCCCATTTCCGGGAGCCCGGACTGAGTGCTCTTCTGGCTTCATCCCTAGTTGGGTTTTTTTTTTTTTTTTTTTACCAGCCTCTGTGAGGATTTGGGAAACTACTGCTCCTTTGTAGACCTCAGTTTTCTCAATTGTAAAATGAAGGGATTGAATCAGATGACTTGAGTTCCCGCCAAAAGCTGTATGGCCTTTAATCTGAATTGTCTAACCTCCGTGGGTCTCAGTTTCCTCATGGTGAGAGGCAAGGAGCAACAGCATCCTGAAAGAAGAGGATGCACCTGACCTTCCGGGTGACATGACAAAGACACCACTGCCCTCTGGGCTGGGCTCTGGAACCACTGAGGGACAGTGTCGAAGCCCCCACACCATCAGTGTCCGAAGCCTGGGGCTACGGGCAGCTGCGTGAGCCCAGGTGAAGAATTCAGTGTTTGGTCATAATGTGTGACTAGAGAAGGCGGAACGGGCCTTAAAACTTTTAGCCCAGGAGTACTGTAGCATTGTCTTTCCCATAGAGCTCATCTCTGTTCCCAGCTGCTGCCCCCAACGAGCCCCTAAGTTTCCCACCTTCCCAGGCCAGTGCAGTGGGGATGGAGGTCAAGATTGCCAGGAAACCAAGGCTGGAAGAGGGTGCTGACAGCAACATAAAGACCTAGGGTCAGCCAGTCCTCGAGGCCTCTGACCAAGGCCAGGTGGGGGCTGATGGTTTTTCTCTCGGACCCTAAATGCCGAGGCCTTCAATATCAGGACACAGGACTCTTCTTGGTAGATCCCGATCAAACAACATTTCAGAGGCTGGTCCATGGCCCCCTCGAACCAGAAACACCCAGCCAGAGTGCTCGTTAATCAGAAAGATTCCTGGACTCCACACCGGACTTCTGAACTGGACTCTGGAGGTGAGACCCAGGAGCTGGCATGCTAACCACACTCTGGAGGTGGTCTCTGACAGCCACTGATGGAGACCCCAGGTGAGGCTTGATCTAGTGACTGCATGGTGGGAGAGACCCCTCAACAGCCCGACACCTCCTTCTCCACTGAGGAGCCTTCATTTCTGTCAGCCCCGTCGCAGGCGGGCGTGAGATGTCTGAGAAGAAGGTGAAGGACTGGGTGCACTGTGAAGGGAAGGAAAAGCTGGGGATGACTGCGCACTTCTTTTCACATCCAGCGGCCCTATATGCAGAAGGTTCCCAGGTACCTGGGGAAAACGGCCACACTGCCACAGCGGGGGTTATGGTCAGAATGTCCTGTGATGAGGAGCCAGCCACACTGGAATGGCTGGTTTCTCTCCTTTAGTGACAAGAGACGGGTACAGTGATGAGCTCTAAGCCCCCTGTAGGGAACAGGTACTACTGAGGCTATGGACCCAACCCCCCAACACCCTTCCATCGGGTCATGTGGCAGCCAGCGGAGGCAGACACAGGTGTGGGGTCAGCACAGGGTGAGAAGGAACTTGAGGCAGGTGGCCCAGCTAAAGCCACCGAAGGCAAATAGCAGTGGGGAAACAATACAGCCTGTAACTGGCTGGGTGGGAGTGGGGGTAGGGAACAAAAGACAACAGCGGAAAATGCGAAGAGAAGGTTGGAGAAGAGCAGCCAACTGTGCCTTCAGCGATAGAGGGGCTGAGCAGGACACAGCCTCTCACATGGCTGCCTTCGCTTCTGGGTCAGTCTCAGCTGCTCTTTCCCCAATGTCAGACTGAAAAGCCTGAGACATGACCCCATCCAGAGGCCCAGGAAGCTGAGGCTCCAAAAGGAGAGATCCCTTCCTCCCCGATCCCCAGTTCGGTGAGCTTCTGCCTCCCCAAGTGCGTCTGGTTAGCGCCTGCCTACCTAACGGAAGGATGACCTTGGAGGTGAGATGAGGAGGAGACGACCGGGGCAAACCAAAAACACCCTCCTGTGCACAACCGCAGGAAGAAGTCAGGTAGGGGCGCTGAGCGCTGGCCCACTGATTTGCAGGCACTGTCACTTGCACAGCCTCATTACCGCGCAGTTGGTCACCGACTCCACTTCACAGATGAGGAACAGGATGCTCAGGGGCTTCAGGTTACCCAGTGGTGGCAGCAGGCCTGGACCCAGGCTGCCCTGACCAGACGCGGGCTCGTGCCTCTCATCACGCTGCCTCTGCAAACATGAGGGGGCAGCGTGTGGAGCTGGAATGCGGTCCTGCCAGAGCCACAGGAGGTGGATACAAGAGGCGCCGGCCCCAAGGTCCTGGCTTCAGGACGGAGGGACCATGCAAAGGGATTTGTGGAAGGCCACAGAGCTAACCAGCGGCAGAGCCAAGACAAGAACACTGGATTCCTGATTCCAAACTTAACTCCTCAGGCAGCAGCGACTCAAGATGTGGGTGATGAGCCTCGTCACTGCACAGCACGGGCAGAGGCCGGGGCCCAGGGTCCATTCCCTTACCTGCTGCTGCTCAGGGTTTAGGGAGGCTCTCACTGAAGAACGGCCTCCTGGGGGTTGGGGACCTTGGGCTGAACAGCTCTGCACTTCGAAACCACTAGGTTGTGTGGTCCTTAGGGCAGGGTCTTGCTTGTCTCCATACCCCAGCATCCTGCACGTTCCCAGCACATGGCTATGGTGATAAATGAATGAATGATGTGTGAGTGAATGAAACAAACTAACAGGAAATGAGGCTGAGTGAGGGGTGTGGCAGAAGAACACGGACTGGGACTCAGAACTTTTTGTCTTTTCCCTCCTGCATCAGTGACTACACCCAGTATTGTGCTGGGTACAAACCACCGGCAAGAGAGGGACAAAGTATCCGAGGAGAGAAGGGACAAATAAGCAATGATAAGGAAGCGTGACAGCTGAGCCTGGACCCAAGCTGACCCAGAGCAAGTCCCTGCCCTCTCTTAGCCTCAGTCTGTTCAGTAGGAGTTGGGGTGAGACTAAATGATCTGTGATCCCCTCCCACTGCCCAGCATGGCCAGCAGGTGGTGGGCTCACAGGCCCCTCCTGGGTGTAGAGAATTGTGGGGTGGTTGGGGAAGAGCAAGTCACCATGGCCCAAGGGAGGCAGACAGATGCTCCTGGAAGCTGGGTCCCCAGAGTCTGAGCAGCCAGAGGTAACTGGCTGTGACAGAGGCACGAGCAAGTAGTCAATTCCATTCAATAAAACTCTGATTGCCTAGGAACCCTGTAAACAGCAGGCTCCCACGTGGGCCTGAGGCGTTCTCTTTCCCTCCCCCGCACCCACCACAGGCACCTGCTTTGCCCTGTCCAGCCCGGCTCTGCGCCAGCCAGAAAAGGTCCCCCGGCCTCCGGTGCAGGTGGGCAGCAGAGGGTTACGGGTCTCCTGCCAGGTGAGGGCCCAGGCCACAGGGCAATGGGAGGAGGAGGGAGCCGGAATCACTTAGCCCTCGTTAGTCCAAATTAAAATCAGGAGTGAAATGACAATTACAATTTGCAGTGGGCTAATTGTTTTCCCTCAGAAGCCGATTGTTTTGCAGATTGAGGAAATTAATTGTTTCAAGTCCCACGTGGATTAGCTTTGAACCCAGCTGAGGCAAGACAGTCTCTGCCTCCTACTGGACTGGTCCTCCACCTCTCCACCAGCCCTGAGGCCAGCCCCAGCCTCAGCCTTCTGCCCTATCCTCAGGCAGGGAGAGACTGAGGGTCTGGGGGTCCTGCGTGGGAGGAGGAGCGAGCATGGGCAGAGAGGCAGGGCTGGGAAGCAGCTGTTCTGAAGCCAGCAGTGCAGCTGCCAGGAGGGCGTGCTCTAGCCTGTGGGTATCCCTGTCATCTGCCCAGCTGAGCAGTGGGCTCTGGAAAGCCTCCTTAGCCTTGCCAGAAGTTCCCATTTCCATCTGACAGTCCTTGTAACATTCGTTCATTCATTCATTCAACCAACACCAGTGGCCTACTGTGTGCCAAGCACTGTTTAAGGAGGAGGAGGAACCCGCAGTGAACAATGGACACCATCCCTTCTCTCGTGGAGCTTACATGGGGGATGGACTACAGGTGGAGAGTAAACACCTAAGTAGCTAAGATATCAGGTGGTGACAAGGGCTCAGAAGGAGCATGGCAGGCAGAATAGCTCTTAAAGATGTCCACACCCTAATCTGCGGAAACTGCTTAATCTATAACCTTACATGGCAAAAGGGACAGTGCGGATGCAATTAAGGTCCGGGACGTTAAGATTAGGGAAAGTGCCCCAGATTATCTGGGGGGACAAATCTAATCACACAAGTCCTTAAAAGTAGAGGCCTTTCTCCAGCTGGAAGCGGAAGAGGGACTCCAGGCAGGCAAGGAATTGATGTCCTGCTGCTGGCGCTGAGACTAGGGGATTATGTACAAGGACTGAAGAGTGGCCTCTGGAGCTGACAGCAGTAAGGAAACAGCAACCTCAGTCCTCCAACCACAGGAACGGGACTCCACCAGCCACCTGGAGGAGCTCGGAAGCACATTCTCCCCAGAGCCGCCAGAGCTGACCCCTTGATTTTGGCCTTTTGAAACCTGGAACAGAGAAGCCTACCCAGAAGGACTTCTGAGCCACAGAGCTATGAGACAGCAAACGTGCTGTTTCAAGCTGCTAAATTTATGGTAATTTGTTACAGCAGCAATAGAAAATGAATTCAGGAACTAAACAGGGACAGGATAAAGCGACTTGGTGCTGTTTTACTCTGGCTGTTCAGGGAAGGCCTCTTTGAGGAGGGGACACGTGGACTGAGACCTGAATGGTGAGAAGACAGAGCAGCATGACCGATTTGTCCCCATTTCCTAACATAAGCACATCATTCCTGAGTCCCCCCAAACCCTTCAGTCCCAGGCAAACTAAGTGGCTGGTCACTGCAAGGCAGAGGGAACAGGCAGGGAAAAGGCCGAGGTGGGGCTTTCAGGTGAGATGCCACAAAAAACATCACTTTAAAACGAGGACTGGGCAATTTCGGCTCCGGTGTGGAGGACTGGGGAGAATTTGCCTACCTAGAACTCTTTAGAACCTTCTAGACCTTCTTCCTCCCAGCTGTTAGGCATAAGAATGACCCCTGCCTTCCCTGTCCTTCCCCAGGGCTTCTTCCTTCCTGTCCTACTCTTGCCTCCCTTCCCCAGCTGGCCTCTGCCAGCGCCCAGGTGTCTCCTCGGTGCCAGAGAGCCAGGTGCTGCGGCTGCTTCCCAGCAGGGTGTCAGTGTGCCACCAGCAGCACCCGGCAGGGGAGATTATTCAAGGCATCTTTAATTAGAGAGACAATAGGAGGCTGGGAAGCAGGAAAACAGAGGTTGCAGCTGGCTTCATGCCCAGTCAGAACAGCACCTTTGAGCCTGAAGAATGCCGGAGGCAGAGGGCAAGGTAGAAGCAGAGATGGGCAGTGGCCCCTCACGCCTCTGCCCCCCTCCCAGCTGCGGCTCCACCTGTACGTGAACCACGCCTCCCACTACAGCTGGTTCCCTGCTAAGGCAGGCAGGAAGCAGCTAAGGCCCGAAGCAAGGAGCCCGAGTCAAGGACCTGAAGTAAAATTTTAGCTCTTTATCTCGTTAGCTGTTAGCTGTGTGATGTCGGCAAGTTAATTGCTCTGGGTCTCAGTTTTCTCTTCTGTACAATTAGAGTAATAATACCTACTTCGCAGGGTGGTTGTTGTAAGATTAGAGATGTCAAAAAAGTGCCCCGTGTGGAGCAGGTACTGGATAAATGGTAGCTATTTCGATTATGAGCAGCGAACCTCCCATCCCAAATCCCAGCCCCCTCAATCCAATGTTTCTCAGATCAGAGTGTGCCCAAGAATCACCTACAGCGCTCGTTATATGCACACCTCCATCCTGCTTCTCCTTTCTCTGGTCCCCAATCTCCAGGTCTGGAGGTGGAATTAACTTCCGAGGTGATTCTGATGTTGGCAGCTGGGGCCACACTCGTGCCAGGTCAGTGTCTGCCTCCTGGGAAGGAAAGAGCTGGCCTACGTCTGTCCTGCAACGGTTCCCATTTCAGGAGCTGTCTCCACAGATGGAAAGAGCCGGCAGGGAGGTGATGCCTTCCCCCGACCCTCTACCCGCATTTGGGGCCTATGCCATGGGCAGCCTCCACACTTAAGCAAGATGTCGTGGATCCTCAGAAGGTCAGAGCTGGAAGGCCCCTGTACATCACCTCTTTGCTTCCTTATTTTTCAATGAAAGAAACAGGCCTGGAGTAGAGAAGCGACTTGGGCAAGGGTACACACGGCAGCTCTGGGCTTCTGACTGACCTGCAAGATGAAAGCACTTGGCTATATGGCTGCTAGTCCCTTTCAACTCTAAAGTTCTGTGTCTGGGGCTTATTGACTCCAGGAGTTGGCTCCATTTGTCCCAGGTCGGGGAACCTTGCGAGCAGCCCAAGGTCTACTGACTTTGTTGGCCACTAATCAACCCGATTTCCCGACCAGGAGGTCAGCAAAACCTTTACTGCATCCCTTCTCCAGGTCTTATTCAGTTTCTTATCTACATTTAGTGGGGATTTCTCCTTTTTCTCTCCTCCCTTTCTCTTTCTCCCTATACATTCATTGATGCATTCACTCCCTGCCTGTTCTCTGCCAGGCTCTGGGCATATGCACGATGAACAAGACCCGGATGTCCTGGGGAAGCTCTAGGTGTAGCAGAGCAGACAGACAGACGGACACTCTCTGGTCTGACGTGGCCCCAGGGGCTGTGAGATTTGTCATGGGCATCAGCCACGTGGGATGACAGAAGTTAGGCCCTAAGAGTGCTCCATCTTTCCTTTGTAACTCTGTCTTGTCTCTGGCTACCTACTGACAAATAATATGTAGTAATTTCGGTATGGTACTGCACTACTATTGAAAAGTTAGAAATTATGGAAAAACATATGGGGAAAACTTAAACAATTTCCTTTTCCACCTCCTAATGCTAGCAACTGCTATTTTGGCGCATATCCTTTCAGGCTTTTTCCTATGGTAGTAAATATTCTTACTGTTTGTCTCTCTCCCTGAGTTTCACGTTATCTTTCTTGTTTTGGTAGAGCACATCCTTAAGTTATTTTTGAAAATGAGGTTTCTTGAAAATTTGCATGTTTGAGAATGTCTTTGTTTGATCTCCATAATTAATTGGTAGACCGACTGGAGATATAATTTCAGATTGAAAATAACTTTCTCTCATACGTCGGAGGACATTTTCCATTACCTACTTGCTTCCAGGTTGAGAAGTTTGCTGCTATCTTAAAGCCTTTTTTCTTTCTAGATAACTTGGAGACTATTCACTTTCTTCCTGACATTTTAAAGTTTCAAAATGTGTCTTTGTGAGGGTGTTTCTTCATTAATTGTGCTGGGCACTTAGTGGATCCCTGCAGTCTGGAAAGTGACCGTTTTCATTTGCCGAAACAGACTGTACTCTCACTTTCTAACAGCTTATTCTGTTCTCTGCAGTTTCCTTTAAAAACAAAAATCACTCAAATGTTCATCAACTTGATAAACAGATAAATAAAATGTGAAATAGCCATGCAGTGCAACATTATCCAGCTATAAAAAGGAAGTACTGACAGCGTGGATGAATCTTGACAACATCATGCCAAGCGAAAGAAGCTAGACACAAAGGCCACAAATTGTATGATTCCATTTATATGAAAGGTCCAGAATAGGCAAATTCATTGAAGCAGAAAGCAAGTTAGTGGTTGCCAGGGGCTGGAAGAGGAAAGAATGGGAAGTGACTGGTATGGGTCTGAGGTTTTGTTTTGGGATGAAGAAAATGTTTTAGAATTAGATAGTGGTGATGGTTGCACAACCTTGTGAATATAATAAAAAAAAACCCACTAAATTGTACACTTTAAAAGGGTGATTTTATGGTGTGTGAATTATATCTCAATTTTAAAAAAAGGCCCCTTGTTCTTGTTCTGTGGGCATAAAACCCTCTCTTATCTCTCTGAGGATATCAATTGTGGTGGCAGCAGTAGTTTTTATGTTTTCTTTTACTCACTGTATAATGTTTGCTTTCTTCAAGTTGTTTTCTGTCTATTTTGGCTTATTTTTTTTTATGCTGGATGCTTTCCTCGAAAATCTAGTAATCCCTGGCCGTTGGCTCATATTCACGAGTGAGACATTTAAAAATTGACCAAAAGTGCTGTGCGTGTGCAGAGCTGGCTAACTGGTCTGTCTCACCATTTGCCCAGCTTCTGGCATTCCTAGAGCCAACAGGAAATAAAGGGCAAGGAGCTCCCCTATTTGGCTTGCAAACTTTCAGCAAATCCCCATTTTTCAATATATTGCCTCATCTCCACCCATACTTGTACTCATGTCCCCAAGCCAGTGCTTCTTGGGTTCAATCTCTCTGGAGAATAAAGTTCTCTCCAGGATGCTGTTCGGGTAAAGTAGGGATAGTTCTGTGGTGAAATGGGGTAAAGCACCGCTCTGGGGTATCACTCTCCTGCTTTGGGCCCTGGCACCAATTTCTGAGCCTTCTGTGATTCAGTGGCAGGAATCTGTCCATTTCTCATTGGTTCCTTCTTTGGGGTGGAGGGGGATGTTTCTAGGTTTTACTCTCTCTCTTAAGCCAAGTCAGTTAGTTTCTCAACTTCCCAAACTGTACGACATCACTGAGTGACTTTGGGCTCCTCTCCCTGACCCTAAGGGCTTATACCTTTTTTACTCCCTTCCCCTTGTCTTAATGTGGCAGCAGAGAGAAACATGTTTAGTCAAAGTCCCTCGTTGCTACCTGTCGTTTGACAAGCAGCAGACACTTGGCATTCTCGGGTTTACCATACAGTGGTTTCTGCACCACCCTCCCCTCCACTCCACACACACATCTGATTTGCAGGTGTGTGAGAGTGATTTGGGGGAAGCACCTGGCGAGCTGGGAGTTAGGTGACTTTGCCCTCGTTAGCCAGCATTGCATTTCTCGGTCATACTTTATTGCATTTTATGGGGAAAATTACATGGTAGTCTTTAATCCATGGATTCATGAAGGGCTATAATGTGTCCCTGGAGAATGTTAAGGGTCTAGTGTACCTCTGTTGCTATAGAAACTAGCTTCCTGGTGACAATCAGGCTTAGTGGCATCCACAATGGTGCGATGCATGGATTCTGGCTCTGGTAATGAGCAGAGGGCCGTCCCTGGAGAGAGGGCCACACTCACTCTAACGAGTAGCCATCTCCTTCAGGATGTCTCCTGGGCCTCGTCTCCCAGAGCATCTAGCAAGGTGCTTGCAGCACCTCAGCTCAGAGGATGAGGTGGGAGAGGGTGAGCCTGCCTGGCCCACTGGCATCTGGAATCATTCAAGTGCTCCTGGAACTGCTTCCAAATCCAGCCTCCCAGGACTTCTGCTTCGCGGTCACGTGAGCGAAGGAGAGCTGGCTCAGGGCTCCGTCAGTGGTCAACAGTCCATAATCAACTTTTAAAGTGTGTGTGGGAAGAGGAGGTGGATAGTTCAAAAGTCATGTGTGCTTGACTTTGAAATGCATTAGCACTTTTTGTCCCTGGTATATTTATTATGCAAATGAATGAATAAATGTTAAGTGCTTGGAACGGCCTGGCTCATGGTAAGTGCTTTATAAGTGTTTGCTATTATTATTATTATTATTATTATTATTATTATTATAAAAAATTACATTTAGCTTGGGTCCATATGAAGATAAATTTGTATTCCCTGCCTCTCTGCCCCTCCCTCAACTCAGAAAATGGATAAGCTAGAGGCCCAGTGATTGAGAACCCTGGGTCTTCGACTCCTTTTTACATAACAGGGAATAAACCACCATAAATATATTCTGGTCATTGGTTCGTCCTATTCACTAGCCTGGTGAACTCACTTTCTGTCAGCCCCACTCAACACTTCTCCAAGAACCAGCTAGCTGATGTCTGTAAAGCCATTTGCGAGCAGTCTTTCCGGGCTGTGCTGATGGCTTCCCCTCCCCAGCCCAGGGGTGAGGCCAGCGGGCTCCTCCTCCTCCTCCTGCTCCTCCTCCCTGCCTTGCACCAGCTGCTCCAGTACAGCCCTGGTCTTGATAGGGCTCTGGCTCCTCCTTCCCAGCCCTGTAGGCTCACTTCTCCCTTCCAGCTGCTCCTTTTGCCTTTGTCTCCATCAATCCTTGCCTTTCTTGTCAGAAACACCATCATCTCACTTTCTTTTGTTCCCCTGGGCTGGGAGCCCCTAAGGGCAGGTCCTGTCTGTCTCTGCAGTCTGCACACCTAGCACAGGGCCTGGCACATAGTAGATGGCTGATCCTCTTATATTGCCCGTTTCTGTATCTGCTGTGTCCTTTGCCTGTCCCCTCCTATACACGCACATACCTTCACGCCCTCGCTAGCCTCCCCTCAAAGCCTCTGGGGCTGCTCCTCTGCCCGGCAGGATGTGAAGAAGGTGGTGTCTCCGCTGCGGGAAAAGCCTTTCTGACCGCAGCTGCCGGAAAGGCCTAACTGGGCTGCCCAGCTCAGCATGTCAGGACTGATACCTGCTGATGAGGCGCAGGCTTGTTCTGTGCAATTTCCAACTCATTTGTCTTTTCATTTGTAGCTTAAATTGGCCAATTTCATCTGGAATGTGCTTGGACTCCCTGGCAATCCACACATAACAAATGAGTGTCCCCAGCAGCTATGACAGAGAGACTGGCAAGGGAATGGGCCCAGGTCTCCCACAGCTGCACAGCGATGGTCCTAACCCTCCAGAAGCATGAATGCTTGAGAAAGGGTGACCAGCCCTGATGTCCACAAGCCTTAGGAGGGCAGGGAGGACCCTGCAGGGAGAGGCCTGGGAAAGACCTAATTTCTTGCTTTCTATTTGTTCCTATCTACCTCCCTCCTTCCCTCCCTATCTTGAGGGAGAGGCTCAAGTGCAGGGAATGGAAGATCGTTGTGAGGGCTTTTAAGAATAGGCAGCATTGACATCCTGTTGAATGAAAGAAGCTGAATACTCCCGTCATATGAAACTCAAAAAACAGGAAAAACTAATCCAGGTTGCTGGAGTTCTGAACAGTGGCTACTCTTTAGGCGTTATTAAGGGTGAGGGTACGTGAGGGAGCAGGAGCTGGAAGGTTCGACGTTTTGATCCGGGCTGCGGTAACATGGGGGGCATTGTACACTCGTGAACAAATTCACCCAGTTGCACACTTAGGATCTGTGTGCTTCACTGCTGTATGAGTTTTACCTCAATAAAAATAAAAAAGTCACACCAATGGTTTCCAAACTTTACTGTGCATAAGAACCACGCTGGAGCTTATTTGCAGTGAGAATTTTGGACGCCCACCCTGGCATCTATTTAGTTGGTCTAGAGTGCTGTCTGGGAAGCTCCCCTGTTAACACCCGCTTCCTCCCAAGGGTGGTCACAGACTAGACAAGCCCACACAAGCGCCTGGATGTCTGCCCAGTCAAACAGCCCAAGTGCCACCCGGCTGGGAGCCATGAGTGGCAATTTGGTGGTTAAGGGCTCCCAGATGCCGTCAGCAGGGAGGGTTAGAGGTTGGCCAGGCTGTGGCACAGAGGAAGCACTGCCAGGCAGCAGAAGCAGGCATGGGTGCTAAAGGGCTGAGTAGGATCAGGACAGGAACTGGGCTCCCTCATCAGGAAGAGAATTATTCCGAGCAAAAAGCACTCCTGTCCTGGGCACTCTGCCCCAGGATGGCTGGGCAAACATCACAGAGTCGCCTGCAGAGGCTGGGGAAAGCTGGTCCCCAGCGGAAGTGGAGTGCCATGGAGTGGCCTAACGACTCCATGGCGCCTGGGGC
Organism: Cynopterus sphinx; assembly: GCA_030015415.1. Taxonomy (NCBI): domain Eukaryota; kingdom Metazoa; phylum Chordata; class Mammalia; order Chiroptera; family Pteropodidae; genus Cynopterus; species Cynopterus sphinx. Next base: position 19,494,868 of record CM057392.1, on the reverse strand, counting down.
CTGGGTTTGGTCAGTCGTGCATTCCTCAGCAAGCACCTATGTTAGAAGAAAGAAGGATTCGAAGACTGAAGACACGTGCCTGAAGAGGAGAGCCTGGGGAGGGCGTAGCCAGGTGGCATTTCCATAGATAAATGCCAGGACAGGCTGAACTTCAGCTCAGAGAATAAGTCCTAAAATGTGTACAAATTATGTCTTTGAGCCACCCTTGGTTTGAAGGTCTGGGAAGGCTGAGATATGGGGAGAGGGAGCTAGACAGCAGGGAAGGCAGCAACATTTGGGGGCATTCACCCTACGAAAGCCATGTCATCTGATCATCACAGTAATTCTCTGACATGGCTTACTAATGTGCACTTTACAGAGATGAAACCAAGACGGAGTGTTGAAAAAATTGCGAAAAGCTTTCTCACACATTATCTTATCAGATTTTCACAAACACCTTGTGTTAGGCAGGTATAGGTCCCTTTTAAGGATGAATAGCTGACCTTCAGATAAAGAATAATCTGTCCAAGGTCAAACAGCTGGAATGTAGCTTGGAACTGGGCCTCAAACACGAGTCATACAGCTCTAAATTTGCAGCAACCCCTTGTCTGCACACCTAGAAACACCATCCAGCCCTGTCATAAGTCTTGGAGAACCTGGGGACAGCACTGCTGAAGCACTGCTTGGTTTCATGAGTGGAAACTGGTTGTACATAACTCCTTTAGGAACCGAGATGAAAAAATGGCCTCATCAGGGACATGGAGGCCCGGAAAGCTTTGGTGAGTAGCTCAAGATTATGCAGGACACAGAGTAGAGGCTAAAACCCATGTTTCCTCAAACGGATCATTTCCAGAGGCCTTCTGGGAAATTCCTTCCGTCTAATAATGTTTTCGGCCTCAGGGGCCCTCCTCTCCATCCTTCGTTTGGACCATCAACTGATGCCAAAGATGAGAAAGAAGCATCAACTAACTCTACGAGCGGGGGGCGGGGCAGAAGTCCCTGGGGGTCTTCATAGTTCCTCTGCCAAAGGGAAAAGGAGGCATCAGCTCGCGGACCTGGGGCACATCAGCAAGGGACAGGTAGGGTTAGAGAGACTGGATGACTGCTCTGACACTACCCATCAGGGATTTTCCCGGGGCTTCTCCCTGGCCATTAGGGAGTCAACACACAGCATGTGAGGAAGCTGTGTTGTAGGGTGACCTGCCAGTATCTGGACTCCTCTGAAGTGTCAAGTCTTCCAACAGTGGCAACCATCCTGGGCCCTCCATTCTGTTTGTGTGTGCACTTGAGGATTATTCGCTTATTGGCTTCTGCCCAGCAAACATTATTTACTCATCCTGGTTTCTCCTTGCTGCCTACTCTACTCTGGGAAATGCAACCAGTGTCTCCAAGTCAGACCTAATTAGACCAGCAAATCAGTGGCACTCAAGTCATCAAAGCACACTCCAAGCATCAGTGCAAGTGCTGTTTGGATTATCTTGCAAGCTGCTTGTTGTGTCTGTTTGTGTTTCCTTGGATTACCATTCTCTGCTCCCTGCCTTCCATCATCTCCCTAATAGAGAGGCAGGATGCAGTCCCCCACTGGCTGGCATTCATCTTCCCAGCCTGACCCTCTCACAGGCTATTAAGCTGCTGTTGCAAGATCGGGGAGGGGAGAAAAATGAAAACAGTGCACAGAGAGCAGCGGAGGGCAAATGGGAGTCTCTTAGAAGGTTCCATTGATAAGTCAGGCCGAGAAGAAATGTGTATGGAAAGTGGAGACCTCCCCGGACAGCAAGACCAGGCGAACGGACCTCCTCATTGGGTGGTTCGCAGCGAGAGGCTGGCCTGGGAGGGTCTCTGCAGAGCCCAGGCACAGGTTACTAAGGTCACTGCTGCCCCAGTCTCAGTGAAAAAATAAGCAGTCCCCCCACCTGCCCCTGTTCCTCTCCCCACAAAGCACTGCAGGAAGAAGAAACCGGAAGCCGACAATCCAGCCCTATTACAGATTCAAGATTCCAGCCTCGCCCAGCCCTCTCTGCTGCAATCCTTTCATCCCTCTCTTACTGCTGCCCAGCTCACTCTGCTTCTCACTGTTCTCCCATCTGCACCTGACCTCCGGAAAGATGACCTTGCTGACCTCACAGCGCTGACAGGATGGACAGGCATGACCTCCTTTGCCCTCCGTCGCTGTGCCTCCCTCCCCACACCTCTGCCCAGCTGCCCATTCTCTCTCCTTTTGCTCTGACTTAAGGAAAGATTTCTTCTTTTTAAAAAACAGCCTCATCCCTCCCCACCTCCTCAGGAAACTCAGTTCTTTACTTAGCCTCTGTCCACCTTTAAAAACAACAATAAAAATGCCGCTGTTGTCTGTTACTCTCTCTAAACCCCGCTTGTTTACACCCCTGTGAGTTGCTTTTCAATCTCACGGCTCTTCTTGATTCAGCAGCATCTTCTCAGCTTTCAGTCTCTGGAAGCTCTTGACAGAACCACCCGGCCTGGCTAAAAACCTGTGTCCTTGCAGCTCTCTCCCTGTTTCTGTGCTTCCCTGTGCTCACCTTCCTTCTGGGATCGGCCTCTCCTGAGGCCCTCATGCAGTCTCTCGTCATATTTCGCAGCTCTACCCTAGAGGCCGTCTCATGCTGTCGTTCAGTTCCCTAGAGTACCACACTCTGGCTGAGTCCTTAGAACACTGGCCCTAAATCAGACACGTCAGACCCTCTGCCCCAACACTGGCCCCACTTCCTAACTAGCCCATTCTCCCAAAAGTCTGCTTGGTCTCCCCAACTATCGTTCCATTTTCTTTAGTGAGATGAGTCTCAGCTCTTCCTTTGAAGGGCTCCTGACAACAGTGTGTGACCACTCAGGGGTCTGAGGACACAATCCCAGATGAACTACCAAAAGGTCAAAATCCCTTTGAAGTCTTGTTTTAAACCACTTTATAAACTTCATACTAAATCTGCATTTGCTTTCCTCTAACATCTGCTCCTTGAGTCTCTGAGTCATGTGGTGCCACCACAGAGAACCCGTTTCTAGCCTATTCCTCAGCTTCCAGTGTGGGCCTCACACCCTCAGGACCCCTCGAACCTCTTAATTGCTTAAATGTGGGTCAGCACTGTTAGCGGTTCCTTGAGGGCAGGGCCCACGGTTTCCCCCTTTTTAATCTGTCCCTCTGACCTGTGGCCCTTGGGGAGGCCTTGATTTAGACTCAACCCACAGATTCCCTTTGAGGCCATGAGACACGTTTCTCAACATCCTCTATGAAAGTTCTACCCTAAAGACCTTATCTCCAATATGTCCCTGGAGACTGGGGTTGGTTCTCTTGTCACCTCCCCTCTCCAGACAGAGGGATGGCAGAGGTGCTTAAGCAAGCCTGTCTCCTGGGCGCCGTGCCCAGGATCAAGACCATCCAACTTGTGGTTCCTTTCCAATCACTTAATTGCACTTGGCTCTCCACACCTGAGGCTGAGGACTTCCAATTGCTCCACAAATCCTCTTTAATTAAACCTCCCGAGGCCCCTGCTGAGTGGCAATAACCCGGCTCCTCTTCTACATGTAAAAATGCCCTGGTGGACTTTTCGGCTTAGGTTGGGCACGTCCAAGACCCAACCCATTATTTCTGCAGACCACACCAGCACAGCCTGACCTGGGAGCAACACAGCCTGACCTGCTGGGAGGGCAGTGGAGGCAGGAAGCAGGAACTAGAAGAGCTTCTCTGGATTGTGCTAAAATGAGCAACCTGCAAATAGATGCGAGGTACCATACAAATCTGGCACATATTAATTTGGAACCATTAGCTTTGGGCATTTTAGGCAATACAAGGCCAGCCCTGTCTGTGATCATCTTTATTGCCCCAATTGTCTTTCTGGTAGTCTAAGTAAAACTGAAGGTGCAGCTATGCGAGATTTTGAGAGAGATGTATTCCTCCCTTGTGAAAATCTAGGCACGGGGGTAAGTTGGACACCACTGCTACCCGAGTAAATACAGATGCTACTTCATCCACACCCTTACTGGCAAACATTTATTGAGCCCCTATTCTGTGTAAAACACTATGCTGGGCGCTGAGAGAAGAACATGCAGGGCCCTCATTCCATTGAGCTCGGTACAATGAGCACTTATTAGGTACCTATTACTAAATATTTATGAAGTGCCACTTGTTGACCCTGGACCAATTAGTTTTCTCACTTGTAAAATGGGCTGAAGCACATGGTCTTCACAGGTGAAGGGTAAGACTGCGACCCCTCCCTATCACAGAACACTCCACAGCAACGGAGAAGAACAGACTATCAAAACAGGCAACACCTTGGATGAACCTCAAGGAAATTATGTTGATAAAAAAAGCCAATAGAAAAAAATCATAGACTGTATGATGCCATTTATGTAACATTGGTGATATAACATAATTACAGAGGTGGAGAACAGATTGGTGGCTGTCACGGGTTAAGGATGGGGGTGTGTGGCTATAAAGATGAGCACAAGGGAGCCTTGTGATGGTAGTTATCTAGATTGTTGTGGCGGTTACACAGAACTACACACACACACGCAAATCAATGCACGTATGACAGGCGAAATTTGAAAAAACTATGAATTATGTCAATGTCAACTTCCAGGTTTTGATGTTGCACTAGAGTTACATAAGGTGCTAACGTTCATTCCGGGGGAGGCTGGATGAAGGGGACTCAGGACTTCCAGCATGTTTCTCTGCTCTTCTAGTCAATCTGCACTTATTTTAAGATAAAATGTCTTCAAAAAATAAGGTATAGTTACCTACAGCCTAGGGTTATCTTTGGGGGGTTGGTAAGTTGACACAAAGCACTTAACAGCGTCTGGTACCTAGCACACCTTCATCGTATGTCGTTGTTGTCATCTCTACCACGTGCCAAGCACTGGGAGCTCCAACACGAATGTCAGGGTCTCTGTCCTGAGGGGGCTTCCAATCCAGCAGAAGAGAAAGACGTGGCAAAGGAAGATTTTTAACGGAACATGCTGAGTGTGCTCAGTCCGTGGGACGAGGCCTCAGGGCTTTGGGGGCGGTTTTCTGGAAAAGATGTCATGAGAGCTGAGTACTAGAGCATGGGGAGTCAGTCAGGTGAGGAGGGTGTGAAGGCCCCAGGAGGAAGGAACAGTCGAGCACGGCTCAGATGCGGGACCATCTGGGATGGCTGAGGAAGCAGACGCAGCTGGTTTACTCGGGCGTTTGGAAGGCAGGGTGCAGGGGAAGAGGGTGGCAAAGCAGGCAGAAGCCAAGCCAGAGAGGCCGTGTCTACCCCGGAAGTTCAGATGTCGCTCCTCAGGACGTGGTGAGGGGCCACTGTCCCTCAGCCTAGCCACCCTTGCTCGGTACTCCGGATTCTCTGGGCTCGGCTGCGCCTGAGACCCCGAAGAGATCCTGACCGGTCACTCTGTCCCTGGCACTGCATGAGGGACTGTGAGTATCTGAGGAAAGCCAGAGGCCCACGGCGGGCTTCGCAAAGCCATCCTGGCCTGGCCTTAACTATAAAGAAGGCAAATCTGCAAACCAAACTGAGTGGCGGTTCCAGACCCACCTTCCTCCTCCCACCCTGAGGGTTTGTTTGTTTGTGTTGACACCACTCCTCCTCCCGCTCCTGAGGATGACCCAGAGCTCGCAGCAGCCTCCTTCCCACAAGCGCGTATGTGCAGCAGTGAGGACAGCACGAAAGTGGGGCCACAAGCGCCAGGCTCGAGTCCCAGTCTTCGTGGACCAGCCCACGACTGCGCGCAGCCACTAAGCCGTCTGAGCTGTCCTGTCCCCCACTGATAACGAGTGATCACAACACACACCCTGCTTCCTCGCAGGGGTGGCCCTAAGAACATTAAGAAGCAAACACCATAACGTATGTGAAAGAGCTTTGCAGATTGTGAAGAGCTGTTTAGATGTGAAAGATTATTGCTGTCGTTTCTGAAAGAACTATTGGTGAAGAGGAGCCCACACCTCCGATTGGAAAATAAATCTCCTTTGAATCTGGGCAAAGTCTTTAACTGAGGAAGGACAGTGAAGGAAAAAGAAGGGGGACAGGAACAAGGAGCCCTGTTTCTCTACGTAGCAGAACACTGGGGAGGCGGCAGTCGTCCGGTCTACTCATGCCACACTCAGGAGGGTAGCTTTTCCCCCCAGCTTTTTCCATCAGATCCTCTGTATTTAAAAACCTTTTGTTAATGAATTCACTCTCCCAATATTTTTGAACACCTAATCTGTGCTAGGCACCACTGCTGCCATGATGAACTAAACAGACAGGGTCTCCGCCTTCATGGAGTCACAGTCCAGTGGCAGAGACAGACAATGATCTAATAAACACAGTTATATAATTAGACATCATAAAGGGCAAAGAAGGAAGCATTCAGGGCATTCCGAGAGTGCTTAACCGGGGCCTGATAAAATTCTGCAGGTACCCTGGGAAGCTTTTCTAAGGAAAGGCTGAGATCTGAAGGATAACTAGAATTTAAGGAGGAGTATGAAGTGGGAAAGTGATGAAGGGCCAAGGAACAGCACATGTGAAGGCCAAAAGGACCTTAGCAGCCAGGAAACTAGAAGGAGGCAATGTGCAGAGCCTGGGGTTTGGGGTGGGGCGGTGGACCTGGAGAGGCAGGCACGGGCCAGGTCCTACAAGGGGTTGTCAGCCACTGCTCACCCTAAGGAGCATTGGGAATCACTGATGAGTTTGGAAAGTGTGAGAGAATATGACCAGATCAGACTGTATCCCTAAAAGGTCAGTCTAGCAGCCATTTGGAGACTAGATTGGAGGTGCAAGCAGACAGCAGGCATGCCGATTAGAAGGGAATCCCAGTTGCCCAGGCAAGAGGTGAGGCGAGAGAGTAATGTAGAGGCCTGGAGGAGTAATGTAGAGGCTGCACAGATGGGGAGAGAGGATGAGTCTAGGTGCTATTTTGGAAGTAGATTAGACAGGACCTGGTGATGGACTGGATATAGGGGGTAAAGGAAGGAGTGGGCAGTAACTCCCGGTTTATGGCACACAGAGCTGGTGTAAGGTGGTACCATTCATAAAAACAGGCAACATTGGAGGGGGATCAGGCCGGGGGTGGAGAAGTCAGTGGGAGATTCAGGAGGAGAATCACAACTGTCACCAAGGTTTCTTGAGACATCCAACATGGTCAACCAGGAGGATGCATATAAAGACATGGAACTCGGATGAAGCGGTGCAGGCTACAGCTGTATTTCTGGGTATCCCTGAACATGGCTGATAATGAAATCTACTCATGAGGTCGTTAGGGACAATATTCCATCAGAAGAGACTGCCTTGAACCTGACCATAAGGCACACCAAGGTTTAAAGATCGAGAAGAGAAGGCTGAGTCAGCAAAGAAGACTTAGGAGTAACCAGAAAAATCAAGAATATGGAGTCAAAGATGCCGAGGGAGAAGAAAGTGTCAGAAAGGAGGGGAAAATGCTTCTGAGAACTAAAAAACGTTCCCTGCGATGAACAATATGGAGAGCTGTCTCAGCAGAGCGATGGGGGAGGAAGCCAGACGGAAGTGGGGCAGGAGAAGTGGGAGGTGCAGAGATAGAGAGAGCTGGTATAGCCAATCCTTTCAAGAAATTTGGCTTTTAAGGAGAAAAGAGACAAGGTGGTGGCAGAAGGTGGAGCTAGGCTTCAGGAAGGTTTCTGTTGTTGTTGTTCAAGATGGGAGAAACCTGAGCACGGGAAGGATGCTCTGGAGACCGGAGGACAGGATCTAGAACACAGGTGGTGGAGGAACTGGCCTCCTCAACGCAAACGCCTCCTCTGCAGAAATAGCGGAGGGCAGGGCTGGCACAGAGGCAGGTGTGTGTGCGGGTCTGGTGGGGACGAGTTGGGGGAGCTCTGCCTGATGACTTCTATTTCTCTGTGAAGTAGGAGGTGAGGTCATCAGCTGAGAATGAGGGTGTAGGTGGAGGTTTAGTGAGGAAAGTGTAAAGCAGTCATTGTGGAGTCAGAAGAGAGGTAACCAGAAGAATGTGATAGGAACACCAGGCACTTTTGAAGAAAAAGTTAATTGATGATGAATTTTTAGAGGTACCAATCTGCCTCGTTTTGTCGTTTTCTAGCAGGTTGTCTGGATAAAGGCAGAAAGAAACAGTAGAGTGATTAATCCGGACTGGGACTTTGCCAAATCGGGGCAATAAAAAGACAGAGGGTCAAGAGAGTTTAGAATATTGGCAGGAGAGCTCTTGAAATGATGGAAAATGGAATCCATCTGGACTCAGAAAAGGAAGACAGAGGAAGGTAATGGATGGAAGGAAGGAGAGGTGCCAGTGGGCCAGAGGTCCCAATGAGTTAAAGACTGGCTATGTGGGAGTCATCAGACAGCAACCGGGGGGACCAGGAGGTGGTGACCAGAAGCTAGAGATCTCCACTACGTGATGTTTCAGGTGATGACAAGATCTAGGGTGTGACCTTGGGAGTGAGTGGCTGAGGTATGGAAGCTGTCGTCTGGGGGTACAATGCGTTGCCCATGTAGTCACTGATCTCACCCAAGATGGACTTAGAAAGGGGAAAGTAATTATGGACAGACGTCGAAGACTTCACCGAACCAGGAGGGTGGCTGCTGACGATCATGGGGAGAGGGAGATGCAGCCTGATTTTATAAGACTTGAGGAATAATGATCTCTTAGAGAAATTACATTCCCTTGTTCCTGAAGTACATTCCCCAGAGTGAAAGGTCAAGAAAGAAAGTAGGAGTCTTGAGAAGAGGTAACAGATATAGATACAGCACAGGGCCAGACATTAGGATATTTATATTTAGTCCTGATGACACCAACATGCTCTGTGACCTTGGGCATGTCCTTTCCCCTCCCTGGGTGACTGGTTTTTCATTAATAAAAATAGACTGGAGAAACTCTCTAATCTAGAGCTTCCCAACCAACGTTAGGGAGCCACAGATGGGTCACAGGTGTGCTGAGATCGTAATCCCCCTCACACCTGGATCAGTCAGAGACCCTGAGCCATGGTCATTGCAGACGTGTGCTATGATGTGAATGAGAAGGTGGGAAGCAGTGGGCCAGCCACCCCACAGGGCCCCAGCCATCTCTGACATTCTGCTTCACATCTCTGGCATACTGTCTTGGAGGAGGCTTGTGGGGAGGCTGATAGAAGAACAGACTCCTGCTACAGGCAGAAGTCCATCTGTTGGCAGAAAGGAAGCCAAGTTTCCCAGCTCCCGCTGGCTCCCCTCACCTCCCTCCGAGCACCAGAGGAAGGAGCTGTGATCTGCTGAGATGCCCAGGTGAGGGCAGGTGCCTCTGCTCCTATTCTGCCTCGTGGCTGGGTGGTTACTGGTGGCCCCACTCAAGTCTCAGCAGTGGCTTATAAACGTGAAAGAGCAACCACTCACTGGTTCCTTCTTCCACTTTCCAGTTCTAAAAACAGACTCACCATTTCTGAGGAGTCAGGCAGCGTGTCTCATTGCACATGACCCAGACAGAGCCTTCACAATGCAGATCTTCTCTTGGGGCCAGCCACTTCTCAGAAATCCATGGAAGATCCATTTATGTGGTTGACCTTGGGCCACCCTCTCTCTGCTATTAGCCCTCCTTGGCCTTCCTCTCCTTCCATCTCCTGTCAGAGGCTATATGCTTAGAGAATGCACAGACATCCTCATTTCACACTAATCATACAATACCAGGAAAGAGCCAGCACCTGGCCCTGTACTTTTCACGCAGCGGATTCTCAAAATATTTATAACATATATTTACTGAATAAATGAAGACTGTTCTTGAATATTTGAAAATCTACCAAGCCCATCAGAATATTTTAAATTACTGATCACATTGCTCCTATTTGTTTTAGTAGATAATTAAAAGATTACTTTGAATTTTTTTTCATATTTATTGGGCCTACTATGTGCCCCGCATTTTATAGGTACAAACTAGTTTCATTTTCACAAGCTTGTGAGGTGGGTATATTAACCCCATTTACAGACGGGCATTAACTAAGAGGCATATCCAAGGTCACAGGGCTAGTAAGTAGTGGCCAGAGAATTCTGACGCAGACGTCTCCAACTTTAAAGCCAGTGCTCTCTTCAGCATATCAGGCTTTCTTTTACGAGGGCATACACAGAATGGAATCGATCGAGAGACAGAAGGAAAGGGGGAGGCAGAGAAGTGTGCAGGAGGACTGCAGCAACACAGACCGTCTGAGGCTTTCCACCGCCTTGCTCTGGGAAGTAGTTCAGAAGCTGGGTGAGCTTTGCCGAAGAAAAGTGGAGAGTCAGGCCCTTGTTCCTCTCTCCCCCTTCGATTGCTTGGCTGGCTCATCCACGACCTCCACAACCTGGAATTTCATTCATTGCTGCTTGGCTTGGTTCTCTGAGCTTGCAAGAGGCCACGAAGCTGCAAAAACTTGTCCTATGGATATACTACCCCTGCTCCCCTTCCATGACGCAGAGCGACTACTGTGCCCAGGAGGTACCTCTGGTTCTCAGGGCCCAGGGAGCAGGCAGGAGAGTGGCAGAGAACACAAGTGGTCTGACCTGCCACAGATGAACACTGCTGTCAGCAACCCCACACCTGCCCTTCTCTGCCTGACAGGTGAGCAGCTGTGCTCTACAGCTGTCTGTCCATCTGTCTCCTTCTGATGCTCCTCGGAGAGGAGAGGCTCTGAACCTGAATCAGCAACCTTACTTCGAATATTAATCAGCAGGGAAAAAGAAGGGTGGGGCGGGAAGAAAAGTGTGCCTCTATCTCCACCACAACTGAACCTCCTCCCCACTGCCAAGTCCCTCTCATTGCCTCCCCTCCCCCACCTCATGGCTCCCCTAGCTCTGCCTGCCAAGCTCTGCAAATTACCACACATGCCAATAAGTCATTAGAAACCAGAACAGCAAATGTGGGGTTGCCATGGAGACCGACACCAGGAGCTGGCAGCCCTGGGGGCCGGCCTGTGGCTCAGGTGTGCTGTGGGGAGAGCTGGGAAGGCCAAAATGCCTGGAGGAGGGAAGATAATGCACTATACACTATAGGGGTGCTGATTCCAGGTCGGGCAATGGGCTTTGCCACCTTCTCTCCCTCCTGTCCCCAAGGCCCCCGTCCTGCCCATGTGCAGCTTGTTAGATGTGATAAATGCTGCACGGGCTTTGGGAAACAGGTGCAGCCTGGGCCAGTGGGCCAGTGGGCCCAGCCCCCTTCCTTCATAGACCTGTGTCTCTCCCCAGAGGAAATGGCTGGGAAAAAGCCCACCTGGGGACCAGCCAGGGGCTCTCAGCTTCCTGAGCTGGTTGCCTGTGTTTGGAGGAACTGAGGCCCAGTGTGGGGCTGAGGGCAGGATGGCACTCAAGCAACGCTCCCATATTCCTGAGCCTGGAACTCACTTTGCTTCCGCCCAGCACTTAGCATAGGACCCCGGCCCTCGTAGATTAACACACATGCACACACACACACACACGGAAAATGGCTGCGAGACTGCGTGTAAGCATCCAGAACTTCTGACGAGACAGGAGCAGACCCTGGACTGGAATCCCAGCTCTTCCACTAACTCGGTATGACATCTGGCAGAGCCACTTCTCTCTGGGCCTCGGTTTCATCATCTGGAAAATAACTGGGATGTGTTTCTGACACGGTGTATTTCAAACTGGGCTCTTCAGAGTTATGAAGCGATTCCTGTGGGGTCATGGGTCAGGAGGAGGCCACGTCAATGGGGTTCTGTTCCACTCGCTTTGTTCCAACCATGGCGGCCTTGTATTAATTTCCTGCTGCTGCTGTAACACATCACAAACTTAGTGGCTCAAAACAATGCAGATTTGTTATCTTAGAGTGCAAAATGGATCTCACTGGGCCAAAATCCAGGTGTTGGCAAGTACACGCTCCTGTGTGGAGGTTCTAGGGAAGATTCTGATTTCTTGCCTTTTCCACCTTCTAGAGGCCACCTGCATTCCTCGGCTCATGGCCCCTTCACTCTTCAAAGCAACCAATACTGGTTGAGTCTTTCTCACACCGCAGCATGCTGACACTGATTTCTGCCTCCCTCTTCCATATTTAAAGGGCTCTCATGATTACACTGGGTCTATCAGACATTCCAGGCCATCTTTTTTAAGACCTGTTGATTAGCAACCTTAACTCCATCTGCAACCTTAACTCCTCTTGCCATGTAACCTGACACACGGTTTCAGGGATTAGGACATAGACATCTTTGGCGGGGGGGGTGAGGGGTATGATTCTCCCTACCACACGCGTGTTTCGAAAAAACAGATCAATACCTATAACTGTTTGAAAGCCACATGACTGGAGAACTCTCAGTTGGCATCAGTTTTAAAGTACTATGACTTCCTTTATTCCCTGGGGGATCCTTTTAAGGAACTCAGGAACTCAGGGCCTGCCTTTCGAGCCTGACTGTTGACAGGTTGAGGCTGTCCCAGTGGGGCTTGTCCACCAGAAAAGAGGTCACTAGGGAAGGATAAGTAGGACTGTTTTGGTGAGCCCACCTGTCTCAGCGATTTCTTTCCATTCCGCACAAACACATACACTCAGATTACCCTGCAAACATCTGTTTTCGGTTTTACTTCCAGGTACGGTCAGATGGAGCTGGGGGTATGAGTGTGTGTCCATTCATGCATGTGAATGACCTCTCCCATCCGAACGAGTGATCACAGAGGCCATGGCCCTGTTTTACTTTGCTCCCCATTACCCATCCCCATCCCTTGGCACTGCACACTGACTTAATCGTCATAAAGTTGAGATACCATCTTTTCTTCCCATATCTTGACTTTCAACATTGTCCCCTTCCTAGATCCATCCAAAGGAGTCCCCAGATTATTTGTAACAAATTCTAAGAAGAGTACGAAGTGCAAAAAGCGAAGGTCTTAGAAACTTCTTGCTAGCAGCTTTCCAGGCCCATAGCAATCAACTCTAGAATTTGTAAGACAGACAGACTCTGACTTGCCCTGAGAGAGATGGTGGCTTCTCATTGTCCTCGCACACAACATAACCTCTGTATTATACCTCTGCCAATTGGCTGGGACCCAGTGGGGGCTGAATAACAAAACTCTTATGAGAAAGATGTCCTATGTATTAATCACAGCCTGATGTTTTGTAATTTTATGCAAATTACTCACCCTCTCTCGGCCTTATTTTTTCCTTGGTATAAACCAGAGGCTCATTCCTCTTCCTACCTCTATCGCACGTCCCAGGGGATCCTGGAAATGTGATTCGGTAGGGGAAAGCCATTCCCTGGAGGAGCAGCCCTGGGGAAATTGAGGTGGAAAGGACCTAGCATTTATTGAGCTTCTACTTTGTAGCAGGCACTTCACACAGATTAGCTCACTTAATGCAGTGGCTGAGAACCAGGGCTCTGGAGTCAGAAAGATTTGGGGCTCAATTCTGGCTCTGACACTTGCCAGCTGTGTGTGGCCTTGGGCAAATTAAATTGCTTAATGTTTCCCAGCTTTAGTTTCCTCCGCTGCAAAATGCGGGAACAGCATATCCATTTCACAGCGTTATGTGGATTAAGTGAGATGAATGCAGTGACGCTTTGTCATATCATAAGCACTCAGCAGTGTTAGCTCTTATCATTAATAACCAATGAAGTGAGTGTTATTAATCCAAATTTATAGATGGGGAAACTAAGGCTCTGAGAGGTGAAGTAAAATGCCCAAGGGTGTGTGGTTAAGGAAAGTGGACTCTAACCCAGCTCTAACTGATTCCAGTTCCCCTGGATTGTAAGCTGGGAGGACCGAGGCCTCAGAGCTTGTGCCCTGAGCCTCTGGGGAGAGTCGGTGGGCCCTCCTTTCTCAGGCTGCCTAGCAGAAGGGTTGCTTATGTGACTCTCAGCGCCTGCTCCTTGGCTGGGAGGAGGTGGGGCGGGGGCGGGGGCGGGGACAGTGAGGGCACTACTGAGGGTCCCCACTCCACCCCAGGGTAAGAAGTGAGCCAAACCCCATGATATTATTTCCAGTTCGCCGTATAAGAAACAGACTGGAATGTCCTAGGAGTAATCTACCAAACAGGAGCCCAGACAGCGAGAGGGAGGGAGAAGAGGAGCCAGCTGCAGACTGGTGAAGGCCTGGAGCTCAGGGGTTTGGCAGAGAACTGGGGCTGACATCAGCGGGCCGAGGGGCCGATGGACGCACCCGATGAGCGGATGAAGATCTCGGAACCACCTGGAAGCTGGAAACGGGACCTTCTCAGAGCAAGAGGTGTCACAGGACAGAGATGAGCTGGCAAACGCGCCAGACAATGTGCTTTCATTCTCTTAAGGCCGCTCTGCTGTCCAGAGAGGACAAAGGGGACACCAGGAACCGGAATAGGGAAGGACCAAGCTGCTGCAGAGACGAAGACTGCTCCCCACCCACGTGCCCCCAGCCTGCCAGCCTTCTCCCCCTCCCACCCCAATGAACTACAAGCTCCCTCTCGCGCATTCTCCCCTCTGCAGATCCAAACCCCACCCCGTTTTGCAGGCCCCCATCAGCCGCACCCCCTCGAGGCAGCATTCCCTGTGTACGCCCACACAGAGCTCTCAGTTCTGGTAACATTTATAGTCTAAATCACACAGTTTAGCACTTGGTTTTAAATACTGTCTGGTATTATTCCCTCGTTATTTCTTAGGAGTATAAGTTTTGCCTCCCCAACGGATCTGCAGGTTCCTGTACCAGTAAAGATTGTGACTTGTGTTTATGTTCTCCTCACCTCACACCCCACATCACGTAGGACAGAGCTCGAAAAGTACTTGGGGGGTGAGCAATCATTGATCAAATCATCTTCAACGGCTGGAGAACGTCCCGACTAACCACCTGGTGAAAAGGTGAATTAGCCAAAATCCTGGAGTTTTAAAAGGTCAAATCATTGTCACCCCCTTGCCCAAACCCCGCTAAGGCTCTCCATCTCACTCTGAGGAAAGACCAAACCCCTCCCTGCAGTTCCAGGGCTCTGCGATCTGGCCTTCCCTGTGCTCCTCAAACCCACCAGGCACAGCCCGGCCTGCAAGCCCTTGATCCCGCCCTGCCTTCTGCCGGGCGTGCGCTGGCCACCTTGCAGGTACCTCGTCTTTACTCACACGCCACCTTCTCAGCAAGGTCTCCCTGGGCCACCCTGTGCAAAATTACCAACTCTGCTCTTTTTAACACACCCTCTCCTAACCCTCCATTACTCAATCTCGCTCTCGCGCACTTGCCATTCACTCGTATCCCATTTATTTTACTGTCTTCCACGGACAATCAAGTATAAGCTCCTTGAAGCAGAAATCTCTGATTGCTTGTTGCTCGCAGCTTTCTATACCCCCAAGTCAGGAACAGATGCTTAAGAAATATTTGCTGAAAGAAGGGACTCCAGTCCCACTCTGTGTCCGCTATGGCTGAGGCATGGTTCTGCTCAGAGGTGGGCAATGGACAGGAGAATTCTGTAGGTCCCCTCCAGATGTGGGATTCCACCATTCCACCCCTGGGCCGACTCTGGGGAAGCACCTTCTTAAGTTCAGGGGCCTGGAGCTGTGCGAGCCCCAGCTACCTTCATCCCACTGGGAGGTCTGTCCGGGAGTGGAAGCTGGAGGGGTGGGGTGACTACCAGGCAAGGCAGAGTCAAGTTCCTCCACATACCCCCATGTGCAGCTTTTAAATTTCTAGCTTGCCCACCAGCTGCCCCTCTGTGGTCACCCCATCTCCTGACATCACCACCTCTGTCTTCCTAGGCCACAGACAGACACTTTCATCACCGGCCTTTGAATGCTCCTGCTGAGAACACTGACTTTCTTCTCTCTTCCTCCCTTTTCTTCCCCACTGAAAGGATCAGGTAAGACAGGCCCACTTTTCCTGCGGGACCCTCACTGGTTGCCTAACAATCACTGCCTCTACTTCTATATGTTTTTTTCCAGAAGGATCTGCCTTGTGTGTTTGTAAATATGAATGATTGATTGGACTCGTTCTTCCCAAGACACATGAGGCTGCCTTGTTAGAGACACCCCACTGCACCAGTCCCAAACCATCCCCACCTAATGTGCTGAATCTGGGGTCTGTGCCCATCCTCACATCTCCCAGAAGTCACCGTCGCATTGGTTCCACCACTGTGATTGTGGGGACTGACTCTCAGGGTCCAGCTTCTCTGAGGCCACTGGCTCCATGTGGCCCCTGAAGCACTTAGATAGAAACAGTGTTGGCTTTTGAGGAGCTGTGACCTGTGGAACCAGGAGAAAGAGGGGACACCCTCTCCGAAGGTTCCCAAAAGGGGACAAGACCCTGGTGTGGACATAACTTAGACAGTACTTGGGGAGATTCCGACTGCAGGGAGGGAGGAGAATGGGCTGGATGACCCCAGAGCACCCTCCAGGCCCAGGGACCACTCGATTCTGGGAGTGGTTAAAAAGCAGGAACCCTCAGGTCAGAAGGAAGGTCAAATCCTCCCTTCCTCCCAGAAGGAAGGTCAAATTTTTTTCTAGCTCTATGTCTTTGAGCAAATTACAGAACTTCTCTGAGTCTCGGTTTCCTCAAGTTTAAATGAGGGATAATAAGAGAAATTTTCGAGGATTTAATGTGATAAAGTAGGTAAAGCACTTGGTACAGTGCCTGGCACATAGTAAGAGCTCAATAAATACTAGTTGCTATGATTAGTGCCATTACAAAGTGGGAGGTGGAGACTGAGAAATGGTTATTGCCCCAGGAACCCTCTGCCTGCTCTTCGTCTTGGAACTCACTTCAAGTCCAGTAAATGCTGAGCAGCAGGGATGGTGTAGGTGAAAGAAATGTACAGAGAAAAACTGAATTCTAAGCTACACCTGCTTTGACTCACCTAATAGGCAGCGCCCGCAAACCAAGATGTCTCTTGGGTCCCCAGGAAGTAAAAGAAGCCAGAGGACAAGGGCTGTGGCAGCTCTGGGTTTGGAGCAGAGACTGCTTGATGGTGGCTTAGGACATTAAGGAAGTCATGGTCATGAGACCAGTCCCAGCAAGGATGCACCAGGTCCCCTGCCCAAAGGCTGTTGCAGGCTAGAGAGACCGTCAGCCCACTGGAAGCTCAGCTCTGAGCACTGGAAACAGAGGCTGAAGTGAGACATGTCCAAGGTGTTACTGATATCCACAGAAGGCGACATATACACAACACAGCATTTTTTCATACACAATCCCTGTGCCTGATACCCTTGGCACCAGTGTCCCCAGCACCAGTGTCCCCAGGCCCACCATCTCCGCCTGACTGACCCCTTTTCAAACCCTAGCCCAAATATCACATGCTTTGAGAACCATTTCTTAATCTGCAGACAGAGACCGTCACCTCTTCATCTGCTCATCCCTGTATGATAGCACTTGTTTCATTATTGTAAGACTGACCCTCCTATTGCATAATAATGATAATATACTTACTTTGCCAGGCACTGCACTAAGCTCATTACATTTATTAACTCATTTAAGCCTCATAACAACTCTATGAAGTAGGCACTATTATTATCCCATTTATGCATGAGGAAACTGAGGCACAGAGAGGTTAGATGACTTGCCCAATGTCACTCAGCTAGAAGCAGTGGAGCTTGGATTCAAACCCCAGTTGTGCAGCTCCAACATCTGTATTCTTACTGTGAAGTCCTGGAAGGCAGGGGCAACACCTGATCTGTCTTTGTCTGTAGGGCCTAACACAGGTCTGAGCAAACAGCAGGTGCTTAGAAAAGAAGGGCTGGTTGAATAAGCAAATGCCTGCACATGGTTAACCTGGTGACTATTCCAGCCTCTGAGTTGTGGGACTGACAGACCAAAGCTTTCAGAGCAGTAAAAGACAAAGGCATCCTTCTTATTCACCCTCTCTTAGCAATTCCACTGTACTCTGCTCTGTCCTTTCAGGTTGTGTCTTTTCTCATGTGTCTCTTGCTTTGTTTTTGTTTGTTTGTTTCTCAGTTTATCTTCTACCTTCGTCCTCTTCCCCTTCTGTTCCTGGTCACTCTCCCTCTTTCCTGCCCCATCTAGCCTCTGTCCATTATCCTTGCCCTTCTCTGTAATTCTCGCAGGCTCAAAAGCCTCCCACCCCCACTCTTTGCCTGGGAGCTTTTATAGAGTCCAGGCTTGGCCAAGCAGGCTGAGAACACCAGTGGCATTGACTCATTAGACTGGCCATGGACCAAGCTTCTATTCCCTGACCCTTAATGAAAACAACAATTTCCCATTAACTCTACTTGGATGCAGGGTGGTGGTATGGAGCAGGAGTTGCCTACCTACAGCTTGGCACACATCTGAATAGTATCAGAAAGGCCAATACCCTCCCTGCTCCCACTCTCAGGGTCCCAACTCCTCCATGAAGCCTTCCCTGATCACTTGAGAGTTTATTCATGCCTGCATTCAGCAAATCCTTACATGCACTCATATTCTGAGGGGACAAAGCATGTTCCTGAAAAATTCAATTAAAATGTAATCTTCAGATAACTATACAACTTATCAGATGTCACAGACATCATAGGGGCCAAAGGAATTGCAGACAGTCAGTGATTTCAAAACAGAGACCTATGTGACCTGAGGCAAGTGGCTGATTGTCTCTGGTCCTCTCTGGTCCTCAATTTCCACAGCTATAAAGCAAGGGATTATAATCCAGACCTTAGAAGGTTGTCAGGAAGACTGAATAAATTTTGTAAACTTCCTGACAGACTGGGGTTCAGTATGCGCTTAGTAACAAATTTGTCTTTCTCCTTCCTTTGTTTAAAGCACTGAATTTCTACTCAGCCTTTCCAGATAAATGGTGAGATATGAACTGGACCATCCTTTTCAGGTCAGAAATATCTTAAGGGCAGAATGGCCCTGGGTCTGTAAGCTTTATGATACCTGCTATACCGTAAGGAGATGGGCCTGTCATGTTAGAGGTCGCTCAATGTGACGATGATAATTCACTAGGATTGTTCACCGCCCCCCCCAAAAGCAGTGGATCTTTGAAAGAGCCTGATGGGCACAGAACTAATCAGCTACGAAGTCCAGGTACAAGTTCAGTTCTGCCCTGAGACATGAAGGTTTGTTTTATTGCTATATCCTTAGCTCCAAAAATAATGGTAGGTACACAGTAAGTGCTCAATAAGTTGCTGAATGAAGGAATTTTCCAAAAAGCAATGGATTTTCTTTTTCCTTTCAAATAAAAGGGGTGGGGGTAGGAGAGGCAAATGGCAGGGTACAGAAGACATGCCAGGGAAATGCAGCTGTCAGGCCCACCAGCTCCTCCTCTGCAAAAGGGATGCAGCAAAGCCAACAGTGCGTGTGTTCCCACTGTCCAGGTGTTCTGGAGCATGCAGCACATGCCTGGCTGTGATCAAAGCTGCTGTTTTATGGAAGAGAAGGAGGGCAAAGGTGCAGACAGACACTTGGGAGCGGGGGAGAAAGAAGTCTTGGGGAGAAGGAGGAGGATGAAGGAAGAGGAGAGCCCTGTGAGGAGAAAGGGAGATGATGAGATGCTTGAGGACAGAGAGTGAAAAGTGAAGGAGGGAGAAGGAGAGGGGGTGGAGGGAGGGAGGCACAGAGGGGAATAATGGGGAGTGGAGAGTTACAGAGGAAACTGCTGTCTCAGCGGGGGTGGAATTTGTCTAGCTGACCTCTGGCTTCCCACTGCCATTTAGTACCTCCTTCAGGTTAGTCTGTGCCAGGGAGAAGGTGTGGGTTTGGGGGTGCTCCTAGCTGCAGGGTGTATGCCAGACCCTGGGCTGGTCTCAATCCCTGGAGCACCGAGTCCTTTAGTTCCATCCTTCCCAAATAATGATATCCCATCCCAGGTCCAGAGGGATGGATCCCCTGGGCAGGAAGGAGACTCGGTGTGAGACAGTTCAGGGGAAGGCAAAGGGCCTAGAAGGCTCAGACCCCTTGCCTGTGCACTCCTTTTTCCATCTCCCCACAAGGGCACCTAGGCCAGCCAGGGAAATGGGTCAGGCCACCCACATGAGACTTTTTTCTGATAGCAACGGGGCCCACAGGCAAGGGGGTCTCAGTGCCCTGCACAGCCTTGCCCACCCCACGTCCAGCATTCTGTGTTGGAAGGATCTTTAAGGAGCAGTAGGCAGTGGGAGGGGACCCCAGCCTTCTCCTGCAGGAAGAGGACACTGGGCTGGGGCCCACCCATGCTGGCAGGGAAGCGGGAGGCTGCCTAGAGTCTGGGTGCACGGAAAGACCCAGCGTCCCTGCGACTGTGACTAAGCTTGCAGGGGGCCGCCCCCACGCTCCTGACGGGGGGGGGGCTGTCCTCCCCAGCACCCGCCGCCGGGGTCCCCGCCACCGAGGCTGCGCCCGGCCCGCCCCGCCCGACCCCGCGCTGGAACCTGCGTTGGCTCCAACAGATGGGAGCTGCGGCAGCCCGGGGAACAGGGCACAAAGCGCAGCGACGTTTTCCTTCCTGTGCGTCCGGTGGGGGGGGGGGCACAGCAGCGCCCCGAGGCCGCCCACGGGGTCGAGCGTCCCGCGCCCCCGGCTCCCCGGCCGAGCCCGTCGCCCGCGGCTCCCCGGCGGCCCGGCGGCCGGAGCCTGCGCCGCCCGCCGCTGCGGGGCCGACGGGCCACCTGTGGCTGGCTCAGCCCTGCGGTCCCCGGGGCGCGGCCGCTCCCCGGCCCCGGCCCCCACGAGGCGATCGGGCCGGCCCTCCCCCGGCTGCGGGCGGCGCTCTGCCCGGCCCGGCGGGGCCCGGCCGCGGGCTCCGGACTCTCCGGCCCGAGCCCGAGGCCGCCGCGTCCGTCGCACGGACCCCCGCGCCCCCGGGAGGGGGACGCCGCGCTCGGGGCTGCGCTCCCCGCCGTCCGCTGCCGTCGCCCCCGCCCCGGCTCCCGGACACCCCGAGCCCCGCCCCGCCCTAGTTCGGGGCGCTCGGAGCCTGGTCCCAGGGGGACCACGGCCGGACGCCCCTGGCCCGTCGCCGCGGGCCCGGCCGGCGCGCCCACCCCCCCGGGTCCCCGCACTTACCCGCGCGCCGCCCGGGCCGGGGAGGGGTGGGGGGGTCGCGGCTCCTTCCCGCCGCGCAGCGGTCCTGGGAGCGGCGCCGGGCAGAGCCCGGGAGCGCGGGAGACCGCGGGCTCGTGCACCCCGAGCGCGGCCGAGCGCGCCCCGCGCCGCCCCGCGCCGCCCGCGTCCTCCCAGCCGCCCCGGCCCGCGCCGCCCCCCGCTCCCCGCTCCCCGCCGCCGCCTTAACTCCTGCGTGGCCAGAGCCTCCTCCCCCACCCCCCCCGCCCCACACAGCCCCTCCCCAGACAGAGGGGCTGGGCGGGGCCAGGTGCTCCAGCCCCAGGGGCTGGGCCGGGGAAAGTCGGGGCCCAGCGACTGGGTCCGGGGGGTGGGGGCTCGACCCGCCTGCCAAGGCGCGCCCTGGGGCAGAACCTGCTCGCGGACGCGGACCCCCCTGTTCTAGAGACTGCGACGCCCCTGAGTCCGCATGCCCTGGCAGCACCGCCCCCCCGCCCCCATCAGGGCAGTTCTGACATCTTGGGAGAGCCCACTCCTGGCCCTCAGCAAAGGATGTCCGTCCACCTGGGTTTTAGGCAGGAACGGGCAAGCCCAGTCAGGGGCTTGGCTTTGGCGGGGCCTACCCTGCCGGCTGCGTGGGTAGGAATGCTGGAAAGGAGCGTAGGAGCTGATCCATGCTGGAGGTGGATGCCGGGCTGCTGCCTGGTGGCTTGGAAAGGCTGGGTCCTGCCACGAGTGCGGGCTTGGGAGAGGGGGTCTCCTGCTTGAAGGATGGCTGAAGGCTCATGCCTTAGTGGGACCTTCCTCTAGGACCACTCAAGCTCAGCTCCACGACAGGCCACACCTGCTGATGGGTCTTGACCAGCGCCTGCAGAGCCAACAGGGGAGTAGGTGGGGTGGGGTCCAAGGCATGGGGAGTTCTGTGAGAAGGGCATCCTTTATGTCTTCCTTTATCCAGAGCTCCCCTCAGTGCCTCCAATGAGGGGAGCTCTGGACGGAACATGGGCAGAGTTTTCTGGCTCTGTCTTTTCCAAGGGCACAGACAGTGGTAGCTCCATGCCTGGAAGCTTTTATAAAGTTGGCTTGAAGACCTGTGTGTTCTGTATGCACAGAGGCTGTTCTCACCTTCGTTTATTCAATAAGTACATACTAAGTAACCAGTCCACCTCTGAAACAACCCCCATGCCCCCACCCTCCACCCCGGCTGTGAGACAGGATGGCCTCAAGGAGCTTGGAGAAAGGAACAAGTTGGGACCATATGAAACAATTTTTTTTTTTTTTTAACATTTCAAGGCAATGGAAGTGCCACTGAAATACAGAAAGAAAAAGCCAACATGGGCTAGAGTTATTCATAGAAGGTTTTATGGAAGATTTGAGATTCAAGCTGAGTCCAGATGGAGGGACAGAAAAACAGAGACAAGCAGAGTAGAATGGGTTGCCTGAAAGGAGGGAAAAAGGAGGGAATTTATAGAGCTACTTTTGGATGCCAGGCATTTTCACATCTCTCTCATTTTATTCTTTAAGTTGACTCTTATCCCCATTGAATAGACAGGAAAATGGAGGTTCAGAGAGTTTAACATCTACAGGCAGAATTTGAACTCTCTTTGAACCCACAGTGTCCTGGCTATAACACCACTTTGCGTATACAGAGTGGAGCAGCTGATGAAGAGTCTGAATTGCCAGGCTGAGCAGTTTAGCTCAACTATGTACTTGTGGTTTGGGATGAAAGAGGCAGGGAGATGGGAGGCTAGTGAGGAGGCTGTTGTAGGAAGGAGGGTGAGGGGAGCAGTGAGAATAGAGAGCAATGGGCTTTTGTAAGGAAGACCTGGCAGAACTTTGACACTGACTGAGTGAGTGAAAGGGGTCAAAACTTGACTCTTAAGCTTTTGAGCATGTTTGGGTCCCTTGTCAATTCAGTGGAGCCACCTCAGCATCCAGAGGGCCAGTGTCATTGTATACAGTATTGATTGTGCAAAAGAGAAAATGCTACCGATCCTTTACTAGCTCAAGGGCATGAGCTCTCTCACGCTCCAGTGCCCCAACCTCCCAGCACCTATGTATGCTGCCTAGTGCATCCAAACCGGAAGCTTCGGGAGGGCTAAGACTGTCCCACACAACACAAAGTCAAGACTAATATCTTAAAGTAGGTGCTCAATTACTGACTATTGAAAAATAAATGTAGTAAAAGCAAGTCATATGTGCCAGGTCGCTGGTACCTAAGTGGCAGACTCTGTAGGACCCATGTTGGGTAAGAGAATTGCATTGCCCATGGGGAGAGAATGGGAAAATCTTCTCTTAAGCTGACTCCAAATCTCTTACAACTCAGTGGGACTGAGGGAAGAGCATAGGTTTGAGAGCCAGAGGTTTGAAACTGCTTATCATTTCCTCTGTGTTGCTTCAGGAAAAGTGCTTACATTCTCTGAGTCTAATTCTTGCTTATGGAAAAATATTAATTCAAGTAATAGCAGTTAATGCTTGTTAAATATCTACTACATGTAAGGCATGGTAAAGCACATTTATGCATGAGCTCCCTGAAAAGCCCAGGACTTGAGATAGGAGAAAAAAGAGGTTTGACATTCACATAACTGGTACATAATGGAGCTAAGATCTGAACCCAGGGGTATCTGATTGTGGAGTCTAAGTACCACACTACCCTGCAACACTTCCTTAAGCCAGATACTTTCCTGGGAAAAGGTAGGGATTCAATTCAGTCTTTAGGAAGCTCTTAGGTAATTACCCAGAGATTTTAATGGACCTTGTGCCCTCCAAGTTTGACCTCTAGGTTTAGCCATGTCAGGAAGCCTGGGAGAGACTCTATAACACTAGAGTGCCTCCGGAGAAGGATACCGGGATTATACGCCTCTGCAAATGATGCTCAATTCAACTCCACTTGGTTCTTTAACACAAGGTCACACACTGGGCTGGTAGGCAAGCTATTTGTGTGGTGGAGGGCAGTGAGAGAGGAGGGCTTCTGGAACCCGGCAGATAAGCCAAGTCAGGGAAGGGAGGTTGGGGACGTCTGCCACCTCCTTTTGTGGACCTCCCACTGCCGGATGCAGCTTCTGCCAAAGCCCCACCTCAAGAGGCCCTGGATGAGGTCTTTGGAGTCATTAATGACTTGTACCCAAAGTGGCTCAACTAGGTAGAGAGTGTGGCCCTAGAGCAGTGCTCCTCAGGCTTAAGCATCACCTAGAGCGTGTGTACAGATGCTAGAGCGTGTGTACAAATGCAGACAAACAAGTCCTACAGCAGAAACAGATTCTGCAGTTCTTGAAATCTGCATTTTGGCAAACTCTCTTGGTTCAAATGATTCTGATTCAGGTGACTGGATGAGCCCTGCTTTAAGACACACTGGCTTGTGGTGCCCATTGCTCTCTGACCTTTCCTGTCTGGGCTCAGTGGCAGCAGAGCCCTGTGCTCTAGCTATTAGGGAACAGCAGTGAAAGAACACAGAATTCCTGTTAGAGGCAGGTTCATGGTGAAGCTGATGAAGCTTCAGCTTTAGGATAGCTCACCTGAGGGCCGGGTTGGCTATGAGATCTGGGAGTTGTAGAATATTCTATATAGGGAAGGGAGGCCAGTTTTCAAACAGGAAACATTTTTATATACGCATTTCTGGTAAACTGAATAAAAAGATGTCAGAAGAAAGGGATTTGAATTTCCAAGGCTCACATAAACTGTTATGATCGCTTCAGTTCTAAAAGAATATTACCAGTGGACCTAATTTTGTATTTGTTCTTTTTCTTCGAGGGGCCTCCCAGACAGCTTCCAGGATCCAGACACCCTCGGATCATGGAGAACCGGAAAGGCAGGAGGACATTGCAGATGGCAGAGCTGCATGAAACTGCAGGGAGTCCTTGCATTCTTGGAAAAGGCACTGCAGGTAAAAATGATGTAGGCTGGATTTGTTTTTGCCAGAAACAATGTGAGAATGGAACTTACATTCCTCACCAAGGTCCTGGTGCCCAGATTTTTGTAGGAATAAATGTAAACACCATAAACAACATATTTAATCAACTGTAAATGATACACCTGTACTCCTATGTGTTAAGTTGAATTTGAGTATATAAAACAGCTAAACTGGGCAATATGTTAACCAAATCCCATTCTACTTATTTTAATGTATCCAAATATTCCTTGGAGATATGCCGTTTGGGGGAGTGGGTGGAGGGAGGCGTGGGGAAGATTAGAGACTCCCATTTCCCTCCGCACAAAGCCCTTGTAGGCGAGAGGGAGACTCCCAGAGATCTGAGCTGGGGGACAAGGGTTTTGTACCCCATAGCACCTCCAAAACAGACAAAGTCGGCAGTATCATGTGCGGGTACCACTGGCTGACTCTGAGGTGCTGGTATCTGAAGTCAAAGGCTGCATACACACCAAGAATGGAGGCCATTGGAGAGGGCTTGGAGGACTTGGAGTAGAATCAGGCTGATCTAGAATGGCTTTCTGGAGGAGGAAAGTTTTGAGAAGATCTTTGAAGGCGGGTTTCTTGAGAGGTCATCAGTCCCAGGGACCCTCGAGGACCTTTTCATTTGACTTTTGACCCACCTCGCTGTAACCCGCAGGCTGTCAAGAAGACTTTGTCCTTAAGTGCTCATCACCCACCTTCCATGTACTTCAATGCTTTTCATACTAGAGGTGGAGACCCATTAGCGGGTTATAATAAGAACTTTTTTAAAAAAATGAAACAGAGTAGGATAGAGTATATTTCATTAATACTTTTGTTGCAGTTTCATGTTAACATGGGGTTGCTGAGCTGTGGTGTTCAGTGTGTTTCTTACCATGGTACTATGGATCTCCATCAAACTTTGGCTGTTTATTCCCAAAGCCTGAAAATAAGATACACAAAGGGTACCTCGCATGTTAAAAATAAAGTATTTAACCAAATCCAGCCTTTCTACTTGGCGTGACTTCTGTTGATTGTCTTTTTTTCCAATCAGACTCTATTCATTTCTGAAGATTATGTTTCAGAAATGACTCGCGAGGCAAAGAAACGAGTTCCACATTTCCTAATCCCACCCTTTTCTCTTTGCACTGTCTCTGACCCCTGTATTTTCCTTCTTATTTTCTCTCAGAGAAGAAAATCTTTATGCTCATACTTTCAATATTTGGATTAGTTCCAGCATAGATCCTAGAGCTCACAGGGCTCTCCAACGATCATTCCTAAGGTCTCTCCCAGCAGCCGCCACCTGAGGCTATTTTTGCTTTCGAAACCTGTGCTTCTGAAACTGCATGTACAAGAGAACCACCTGGGGAACTGGCTAAAATGCAGCTTCCTGGATCCCATGCAGTGGATCCTAAGTGGGGTTCCCAGACTGTAATTCTGATCAGCTCCGCAAAAAGGTTCGGAGGACCACAGCTTTCCCTTCTGCAGGAATAGTTTTGGTTTAGGCCACTTTATATTTATTTGCCATCGTTTGCACTTTGTCTGAAAAGTTACTTTGTCTGAGTATCCCACCTTCCTACTTAAATTATAAACTCCAAGGAACTGTAGCACTCATTTTTACTTCCCCAGGGTGCCCTGCAGAGGACCTTGCTCATGGTAGACTTCCTATGAGCTCTCTGTGCATAAGACAGAATCCTCCCAGATATCTCCCCACCCCTCCCAGCCCCCAGCTCCTGGGTGGGGGTTCCCACTGAGGAGTGCTCAGGGCAGAACTAGTGTCTGAGTTGCTCCCTGGATCGAACAGCATTATTGATTTGATGATTCTGGCTCTGTCTGACTTTGTCCTTTCTGTCTAACCTCCACAGGTTTAGGGAGAAGTGAATCGGTAAAAACTAATGAGTCCAGATGACCCCCCTGGGATTGCAGCTTCATGAAGGGCTCTTATATTCTTCCCATGCAAAACACATTGAACAGCTACGGCAGAGGGCTGAGCAGCAAGGCTAGAACTAGAACAAGGCACGCTAGCCTAAAGCAGCCTAAAGCAAGCATCCTGGACCCTAAATCCTGACACGTAGGCCTCAACATGGATAGAAGGAGAGAGGGCTGAGGGAGACGTGGTCTGCACAGTCTTGTTCCTAGATCAAATGGTTCTTCAGGCAGAGGTCAGCTTAGTCCATTCTCTTGTCCTGAGGAGCTGTCCTGCATGATAAGCAATTTGGGTAAAATTGACACTGAGCCCCCTGATTCTGTGCTGGAGCTTCAGTGTGTTGTCTCATTTGGTCCCTATGGGGTTCGCAGTGGCTCATCTCCAAAACCAGACTCAGCCCTATGTCCTCTGGTCAAAATCCATTGGGGTTTGTTTTTTGTTTTTCCCTACACATCTCCTCTGCCTCTTATAAAAACCCCACAATCCCCAAGAGCCAGCTGTCAAAGGGACTAAAATCTTCACAGTCGGAAATCTCACCCTCATGTTTTATCCTTCCTGCTCCTCCTCCTACAATTCGCATTTGTTCCTATTTTAACCTCAGGGGAGGTGGAGAACAACCTGTCACTGGTCACCAGCCTCTGTATGTAGGACCCGGAGCCTTTTGGTTCATGAAATCCTTTCTGTCTTCTTTTCTTCAGGCTCTATAAACCCATTTCCTTTGCTGGAGGGTCTCTCTTCTGGGAAGAAAAAAAAAGTTGTAAGGAGAGGAGGGACAAAAGTGGGGGAGGATGAGAGCTGAGGAAATAAATTAATGCTCTCTCTCCCTGACCTGAGAGAGACTGATCTGCCTGAAGGCACGACATGAGGGGGTGACCCCCAAAAGCTGGGCTCCTTGCAGACCAGGAGCCTGGGCAGAGTACAGGCGCTTGGGTCACTTCTGGGTATCTCTGCATAAATGGCTGATGGTCCAAATGCCCTCATGGATCCCAGGCCCCTGGCTCTGTCAGGCAGGTCCTACCCTGGAAGGGAAGATGGGTGAAACGGCTCACCTGGATACCAGACAAGTGGAATTTTCACACTCCAGTTGGGAGAACAAAAAGCTGGGGACTGGGGTCAGGCACCGAGCCCCTCCTCTTCCTTGCCTCCGCGGCGATTCATAAATGCTCGCCCCTTACGTCGAGAAGGGTGGCTGGAGCGGATGACTAATGCATGCCATTTTCAAGATGCTCCCTCTGCACAGGAAAGTACATTCAGATCCAGGTTTTAATTGTGTGTGATTTTAGCTGAGATGGCGTTAATTTATTTCCTTTGCTACTTCAGCGGTTCTTCCTCTTTCATCACGGTGTAATTATCTGGAATGTATCTTTTTTTTCTTAAGGACAAAGAGAAGAAGCTGATCTTGCTCCTTTTCCACTGATTGAGGTTTAGAACATTCTAGGCACTGCCAGATGCTGTTCAATGGGTTCTTCAGGATGGAGACCCTATGGTTTCCCCCTCCCTAGTCTCCCTTCTCTCCCACCTACAACCAGATTTGTCAAAGGGAATGCTGGGTGCCACAGGACCCTTACTAACCAGAAAGGCCCTCTGACCAGATGAGATTTTTCAGCCGGATCTGGCTCCAGTGAGTTTCCAAAAATAAGGAGTGCTTTCTTTTTTATACAACTTTCAGAGAAAAGAGGGACCAAGGGCTTCTTGGAGGAAGGGGAGAGAGTTAATCAAAGAAAGATGGGGTACAGGGCATCTAAGGCCCCTGACTCGTGTTCTGAAGCTCATGCATTCGGACTTGGGTGGCGAGAGAGTCTATCATTTAAGAAAGTGGGTAGGGCCAGAGTGAATATGATAATCCTTTAATACAATGTTTTAAATTTGTTTTCTTTTAACTCGAACTCTGTGATAATCATAAAAATAGCACACACATCTTCAGAGATTCTGTGGTACCTTGGCCCAGAACTTTGCCCTTTTTGGAAATTGTTTTGTTGTGTCTCTGCGCTAGCTAAGGCCATTTTTATCAAGGCTGACGACTTACTCTAGTTTTTATTATGAAAATGAAATAATTTTATTTTCCAAACATAGACTTATAGTACCTTGGATATGCTTTTTCAATCTCTAGGTAAGTCCCAAGCTGGAGATTAAGCTCCTCCACCTCTCCCCTGTGGAGCACAACTGACTCACAGCCCTAATATTCAGCGCAGGAAATCAAAAGAGCATTGGCCATGCCAGACGGGGACCATTTAAAGACCCTTTTGTCTCTTGCCCACTTTGCCCTCCCCATCCCATGAAATCAGTGTCTTCTCTGGTCATTATGGCACTTAGTAATCTTGCAATATTATTAAAAGTTATCGTGTGCTGCAGTGTTGGTGCTCGGCACCTGACAAGGTGCTCCGCAAGTATTGGGTATTGTTCCTGAGGTCCCCGACACCCTGCCTCCTCCATGGGTCCTAAGAAGCGCCGGCTGGTGGAGATGCTAGTTTTCTCAAAATACCCTGGGATGGCTGTCAACATCCTCTCGTTCTGCAGAACTTACGCTTCACCAGCAAACGGTGACCACCTGTCCAGATACTGGCTTCTTTCAGTCGAGTCAGGAGTCTAGCCCAGTGCCGTGCACATAATAGGGCCTTGAGAAATGTTTGTTGAGGGAATGAATTGTCCCCCCGCCTGGCAGCCCCTCCAGTTAGGCAAGACAGAGTCTGGGCGAGCTGAAGCTGGACCACACAGCTCTTCAGTGAACAATTAAGCCTCTGACTGTGCTCTTTATGCACCGGGCTCTGATTTGCCTGCACATTCTTATGACTTGAAAAGCATTCTTGGCAGCCCATCTCTCTAGTGTGTTTAGGGGGTTATTGGAGGCTAGTGTCACTCTGCTGTTTAAAATTTGTTTCTGAGTTCTCCTGAGGTTGCTTTGAATAGCTTTGGAGTTCGATAGCTCTTCCTTCCCATTGCTTTTGGTCATTTCCTGACTGTGTCAGCTGCAGTCTCAGTCTCCATAGAGCAATAGTAGTAGTTCCTTTCCCAGTCGTGCCCCAGTCAGGCTTGGTGGACATCTCTGGCCATGTGATGGAGATGCCGTGATTCCCGGATGTGCCTGTCTGTCCATTTGCCCCAACCTGCCATTTCTTAAAAGCAAAACATTTACTTACTCTATGACTCTGCAATCACCTTCTAAACATATATCCCAAAGAAATGAGAACTTATGTCCACATGAAGTCTTATTCATGAATGTTCACGGCAGTTTTATTTGTAATAGCCCCAGATTGGAAACAACCCAGATGTCATCCAATGGGTGAATGGTTAGACAAAATGTGGTCCATCCCTGTTACAGAATACGACTCAACAACAAAGAGATATGAACTATTGATACACACAACAACTTGGACGGATCTCAGGGCCTTGTGTTAAGTGAAAAAAGCCAATTTCAAAAGGTTACATACTGCATGATTTCATTTATATGACATTCTCAAAATGACAAAATTATACAGATGGAGAAAGATTAGCGGTTGCCAGGGTTTGGGGAGGAGGGGTGGTTAAGGAGGAGAAGAAGGGTATGATGCGACTGTAAAGGAGTAGCATGAGGGAGTTTCGTGAAAGGAATAGTTCTGAATCTTGATTATAGTGGTGGTTACACATGATAAAATTGCATAGAACGACACACACACACACACACACACACACACACACACGCATGTAAAATCAGTGAAATCTGAAGAAGGTCTGTGGATTATACCAGATCCATTTCCTGATTTCCATAGAGGAGAACCTCCAGCATTTGTTTGCACCATTTGTCAGCCCCTGCTCTGCCTTTGGTCTCTGGCATGATATTCAGGTATGTTCAGAAGGTCCAGACTCTGCTGGCGTGCTCACGTATTAGAAATGGAGCTAAAATACCTTAGTTCTCCTTCTAAAATACAATGAATCCATTTTCCCAGAATCGTTATAATCTCGTCTGGGAGCTCCACATATTTCCAGCCTATACTTTTTCTTGTGGCATTGTACTCTAAGTGGATTATCTACCCTGTGAAGGAGGAGAATAAACTTATTTTGTTTATTTGATAAGTCTCAGCCTAATCAGCTTCCCCTTCAAGTGTAAGGAGGATTCTGGATTTGATTACCATAGGACTCAGGTTCTGCTGCTAATTTATTTTGGGTCCAAGTCTAGTCTCTGAACCCCTGGTGTGCTCCTGGTGGTCCGAGGCTCTGCCCTAAGGTTGTCGTGGGGTACGCAGTGTTATCTGCCCTACCCTGATCTTTATGAGAACCCTGTAAGTGAGGCATCGGTCCCCTTGTTTTAGACATGAGAAAACTAAGATTCAGACACGGTGGGTGACTTTTCAGACACTGGCGTCACACAGACCAGGGGTCAAGCCCAGGTCTGTGTGACACCAATCCATGTATATTATAATAACTTCTGGAATGAGTACCGAAGTCTAGCTCATTTTGTCACTGGTTTGCTCTGCGACATTGAACCTGTCCCTAAACCCTTCCCAGTTACCTCACAATGAGGTGGTCTGGCCGGGCGGTCTTTGACATCGTAGCTGACTATCATGCCATGTCTTCCTACTTAACTAACTGTAAGCTCCTCAAGGGCAGGGACCAGGGAGCAGTGGAGGTCCCTTCGCCAGCATCTCTCGTTCTGCTCACATAAAGGAGACCCAGGCATATTAGACTAACTGGGGCTGTGGCGAATGGGTAGGCAGCGGGCCAAAGTGAGGGGCTGCGATAAAGGGAGGCAGTGGAACCAAGTGCTGCTGCTCTCAGCGGAGGGAGGCCTGGCCTGGCAAGCAGGAGGAGGAGGAGGGGTTCCGATGTCTGGTTATGCCGGGGTTAAAGCACGCAGACAGAAGAGTGGCTGAGGCTGGCAGTTCTAAGGTCAGCGCTGTCTGAATGCGTCTAGGTGAGCTTGCTGGTTTTGTTTTTGGAGGAGACAGGTGGGCTGTAGCTGGGCCTGGTCATCCACGCTAAACCACAGCACACAGGATTCAGCAACTGAGTAACCATGACCCACTCAGCTTTCCGTGGCTTGAAACAACTGTCTCTTCTTCTCTAGCCAGGAAAGTCAGTCTTCAATGCTCAGCTCTGTGGCATGTGCCTGGACGACCCGGGAGAAGCGATCCCTCTCCTCTGCCCCTCCAGGGTGATTATGAGAGTCCGTACCTTGACATTTATCACTGCAGAGGAGACCATTTGGGGCTCTTAACATCTGACCAGACACATGATGTGTTCAAGACCCACTGCAGAAGCATGGCTGTCAGAAATGGCTAGCTCCCCGGCCCTCCTCCTCGGGTTCCAGAGGAAGTATCCACAGTGGCTCTCAGTGCTCCTTGGTGGTCCTCACACTTAACCCTCATGCCTGCCTGCTGCCTCCCTCATGTGCTCTTACCTCCTCTCCCCCACAGTTTGCACTGTTTAAGTTTTCACGCATATATCAATCACCTGCCCACTCTGGGTCCAGCCCAGAAATAACGAGCAGGGGCACCAACACATTTCCTAGAAGACACTGTTCCCATGAGAGAATAGCACCGCACAACCAAGGGCGAATCTGAGGCCATTGGCTACGGAGCATGAGGGCTGTTGAGGGGCAGAGTGACGGCGGGGCCATCCCTGGGGCAGCATGACCCATGGGGCCATGTCCTCATTGCCCTCCTTTTGCCAAACATCATCCTTGGCTCTTCTCCACTCAGCAGCGCCAGGGAGAAGCTGGTGAGGTAGCCAGGTGCAGGGCTGGAAGGCTCAGCCAGAAGGCAGCTGGTTTGGGGCGTCCTCATTTCTGGGGAGTGGTGGCGGGGACCTTTCCTCTGAGATGTCCCAACATGGTGAACCAACTTTAGTTTTCCCCATCGGCCTCCTTAACGTGTTTCCCACCCTCACAGGGACCTGAGGGAGTCCCTGGCAGGCATGTCACAGAGGACCTCAGCTCCCAGCCCTCAGACAGCTGCTCTGACACAGCAAGACAGGCTGGGAGGGCCCAGGCAGAGGGAAGACATTGTTCCTCCGGCTACTTTATTTCTTTGGTTTGTGGCTGTTTGACAACAGCAGTAAAAACAGCTCATAAATTAGGCGCCGGGCTGTAAAGCGGACACAGGTGCGGCGCAGGGAGCGAAGGCGCGCTCTTCCCCGAGTCCCTGCTCGCTGCCCCGCTGGGCCGCCGGTTCTCTCCTGCACCCCGGGCCTGGGCCGGGCAGGGGTGAGGGGCCCGTCGCTTTCACCCCTGGTATTGTCTCTGATCGCACAAGGGCAGGGCAGCCACTATCAGCCCCTCGGAGGCTCTTCAGACAGAGAGATGTTTATGTCTTTTCAGCGCAGTCCAAATCACAAGCAAGAAACTGGAGCCGAGGGAACATAAACCAGGGGATACGAGGCAGGGATTTTTTTCAAAGCTTGGTTTAAATCAACCTCCAGGAGATCCCAAATGAGGCCAGTGGGGAGGAAGAGCTACAGGGAGGAGGCAGGCGGCCTGGCTGTCAGTTCAGTGTGACCTGATGCAGACGTCTTCCATGTTTCCCCCTCCACGCAGGGGCCTCCTTCCCGGCTGGACCAGGAAGCCAGCCCTTCTAACGGAGGAGGAGCCCGACAGAGCTGGGGACGGGGTCTCAGTGCAGCTTTGCGGACCTGCCAGCACAGGCCTAGTCTTCTGGCAGCTGCGTACACTGCTTCTCTGGCCACGGGAGGTGGCCAGCCCAGCTCTCAATGAAGCGCTGGACCTTCCTTCTCCAAACCCTGTGCGAGCCTCCAGGCAGTGTCAGGGCCTGGGGTGGGGGCCCCTAAGCATGCACCCAATTGTCTCAGTGCACGCTGGGTGTGGAGGGGCCTCAGGGCTTACGTCCCAGAGCTGACCCTAAGGGTTAATTCCTGACCACGGGACACAGCTGTTTGGACTCAGCACCCCCCGTTCTGTTCCTCTGGTCCTTCCATCGGCCCCCTGGCATGACTGTGTGAAGCTCCTACAGCTGAGTGGTTCTCTGCTTTTGCTGATGTGTTTTCTTTGCCCGAGTCAAGTCATCGCGTGTGCCCTGCCCACATGAGGAGAGGGTGAGGGCAGGAACAGAGCCGCTTCTCTTCCAGACTGGAATCGTCCCCTGGAAGCAGGCCTGGACACAAGGATGCCAATAGGCAGGGAGAGGACACCCAGGGCACCCTGGGAGAGGGTGTGCAGGTGACACGTGCGCATGCGTGCACACATTGACATCGAGGTGCAGGTCACAAGTCTTGAGGGGGTTGCTTTTCTTCAGGCATTGCAGGGTTTTTCTTATTCCTTTATCCTGCAGGCAGCTGCCTGTACAGCCTACCCTGGCCTCAGCCCAGGAGGTCTTGAAGGGGCAAGTTTCCGGGCTATATCAGACCTACCTTAGATCCACTTTTTGAAAAAGAAGACGTTTCTGACTCCCCTGAAAACATCTGGAAAATACTCTGTCAAATCTAGTGAGCTGTGTGACCTTGGGCAAGTCACTTAGCCTCTCTAAGTTAGAGCTTTTATCTTGGAAGTTAAGAAAGCGATTCCTGTGAAATCGCCATTAGGATCAAATGACGGCGTAGAGGGGAAAGAGCTCTGAAAGGTCAGAGTGCTGTAGAGTCTAGACTCCTGTAATAACCGCGACAACCGTTGGAATGAGTGCAGACTTTGGTGAGTGCTAGGAGGAAGCTACGGACTTTATATTTGATACTCTCACCCTCTGAGCTTGCTAGTCTAGTCCTCTCTCTGTGGGCTGTATGTCTCGGTCCTTTTACATACACACGCTGCCCCAGAAGCTGTTGATTGATGGTTGACCAATTCTGCCACCTGGGGTCCCCAGGAACCCATGTCTTCCCGCAGTGCGGAGCCCTGGACCCGGCTCTCGGTGTGACAGCCCTACTCCTTGCCACCCTTAGCTCACACTCTGGGACCCAGGAGACTTGAACACGACTCTGGATATAAATCGAGATCCATTTGTGTGTGTGGAGGTCTCCTGAGCCAGAAGTTCCTTTATGGGGCTCAGGATGACATCCTGGGACACCCTTTGGCTAACTTATGCCTAATAGAACCGTCCCCAGAGTGGGAGCAGGCCTCCTCAGTGGGTAGTTTCCCCTCAAAGATAAGGGTCTATGGGCCATCAAGCACAGCTGCCATCTCACTGGGTGGGCTGACAACACAAGAAGTATTTCTATTTTAGCAGAATAGGAATTAAAGGACCTTTTTTATGACTGGACTTTAGTTTTAATTCTGGAGAAAGTCTTCCCAACCAGCCTGTCCACAGCAGACGTTCAGACTGACCCACGTCCTCTCTCCCAGTTCCAGCTCTAAGGCCATTTGGCACATAGGCCTGGCGTGGCTGTCTCTGCACCTCTGGGAGCTCCCAGAGCAGGGACCCAGGCCTCCTCCCACTCCCCACGTTCATACTCCTCCGTATAGGACTCTGTGCCCAGGGGCTTTCTGTTGGCTTTGGCCAAACTCCGAATACTGATTACCTAGGATTTCTGAGGGGCTGGACCCAAAACGAACCACACGTAGGAAAGTTCCAGGTTCTCCTTGGTTGTGGAATCACGATTAGCTGCAGTGTGGTGGCACAAGAGAGGGGGCTGGGTGTGGCCCTCTCTCCTCCCCTGAGTTTCAGTCTCCTGCCACCAGGAGTTGGGGTGGGGGCTGCGAGTGCCTGCACGGGGTGCAGGGTGACCTGTGTCCCCTTGGTAATGCCTCTCCAGATCTCAGCTCTGGTTCTACTGCAGAAGGGAAAACAGGGCCTAACACTAAAGCCTTCCTCCCTGCTGTCCCTAGCACGGTATTTTTCCACCTACTCCTCTGGCTTCCTATCGATTTAAATAGAGAGAAGGCAGGTGGGGGGAGAGAGGAGAGCAACCGAGGGAACAAGAGGCAGACTAAAGCAGAGAAGGCAAGAGGAAGAGGGATGAGCAGGATGGTGGGAGGGAGAGAAGAGAGGTGAGTAGGAAAGAGAATGGGAGCTGAGAGAGAAGATAAGCAGAGGACATGGGAGCAGGAAGATCAAAAAGGAGGGAGACAAGGAGAGGGGAGTGAGGGAAGAGACTCCGCTCAGGCCACCCCTCCCCCAGCCAGCTGAAGGGATTTGCCTGCCTGCGTGGGAGCCAGCAGAGCCCAGCGCAGCCCACCCCGGGAGGACAGAGCAGAGCCGTGCTTCACCAGACCCCCAGCGGTCCCCGGCTTCAGGGGGTGTGCACGGCAGAGCTGCGCCCCACTCTGTGCCCTCCCAAGCTCCCCTCACCCCCGCCGGTCCTGGTGCACATGCTACACCACTAGATCCCTTTCTGTAGATGAAGCACTTTGCATGTGGGGCTTTCCTCTGTCAGCCCAAGGTGAGAGGTGACCTCTCTGAGGGGAGCCCCCGGCAGGTGGTTCTGCCCCATGCCGTGCCCAGCCATCCCGGGTGCAGGCTCTTTGGGGGTCATCTCTGCACCCACCCGGGGCTCTCCTGTCCCATTCTGTTCTGTCCTGGGGCTTGGGCTTAGCACAAGACTCACACAGTGGTGTTTACAGGCACAGTTGGATGTGTCTGTGTTGCCATGACAACAGAGAGGGCTGCCCCTGTTCTTTCTCCCACCCATACTCTGCTCCTTTCACAGGCTAAAAACCTCTCTGTCTCTCTCAGTTCTCCCTCCACCCCTACACACACCATTATTCCTAATTTCCATGGGACTTAAATCTCCCTCCCCCATAGCTCTCTGCTTGGAAGAAGTACAGCGGTGAACATTTCCCTTCAGTCCTTCTAAGATCGTAGGGTCCCAAGAGCTGGTCCCCAAGCACTGAGGGTAGAGGAGTGTCCTGTGTTGTGAGGGGGGCAGAGGGGCGAAGACCCCTGGACGTTGTGGTCACGGTAGGACCTCCAGCATCCTCTGAGAAACTGCCTTCTCCTTTCTCAGAGTGCCCCTCAGCGTACCCACCCCAGCCTCCAGGCATCCGCAGCACCTCCAGTCTTCTCTACCCCAAATACCTGTTGCCCTCTTTCTTCCGATTCCGACAAGCCATCCCAGCCCCTGAGAGCTTTCCCTGTTTAACTCCACCCGACCTCAAACCCCAGGATCCCGCTCAGCGTTTGAGTGCACTCTGGAGTATTGATCCGCACTTAACTTCTCTACTTCTTCGTTCTGGGCTGGATTTGCGTCCGGCTTCCTCAGCAGCCTGAGGCAGCATGTTCTCTGTCCAGCACAACTTGCCATCCTCCCGTCCCAGTACCAGAATCCTTTCCCACGTAGATTGGAACGGTTGACCAGCTGCCTTTTCTTCACCCTGCCCCATCCGCCCGAGGGATGGGCACTTGGCCAGGCCACATGGCACCTTCTCTGACACCTGCTATGAGGACATGGAATTCTTCCTCTGGACAGTGAGCTGTAGGACAGTTTAGCCTTGGGCTTCCAGGGAGCTCACCTTTCCCATCACATAAAAAGGAACCATGGCAGTGTCATGGCAAATAAATTATATTTACCTATCACTCTGGAAACTTCCTGAGACAAAGGGATGTGTCCCCATTGCCAGACTGGAGCTCCTCCTCAGGGGCGGGAGCTGCGTTCTGCCATCAAACTGAGAGCTCCCCATGGTAGGAGGGTTTCTTAAGCAGATTAGGTGCTAAAGTCTTGGTAGTTTAGCTGGTAAACTATCAGGCATTTAAGGCTTATCACCAGGGTTTAATTCCTTATTTGAATAACTTTATGAAAATTGCTTTTGACTACAAGCTCTGTCTTGTTCACCATGTGAGGTGCAATCTTTGTCCTCGGGGATTTCCAGTCTGGCAGAAATACTTGTCTGTGCGATGACAGAAGTTCATATAGTGTCTACTGGGGGTGTAGGAGGGAATGGCAATACCGCCAGAGTCTGGAAAACCTTCAGAGAAAAGGCCCCGGAGCCAAGTCCTCACAGGCACTTGTCGTCTGGACAAGGTGGAGAACGGCATTCTGGGCTGAGGAGCAGCTTCAGCAAAGGCATGAGGTGGGAAGCAGCCTGTAGGCTTGGGAGCTGTGGGGGGTGCAAGGTGTGGCAGGAGGGTGAAGCCCCACTGCCCCTTGTGCTCTGGGCTTTCTTCCCTCCCCTCCTCCCCGGGCCCTCCCTGGCAGCAGGCCGTCACAGAATCACCTTCAGCTGCTCGATGCTAGTCTTTCAGGGCAGGGTCAAGATGCTGGTCCACACGCTGTGCTTAAAAGGGCCTCCTTCTTCAGCCCTGCCCCTGGGTTACCATTAGAATTTCAGTTGCAGGTACTAGTAACCACCTGTCTCTGGTAGAGGCACAGATAAAATATGACATTATTGAAAGACACCCAGTGGGATATGCTTCTTCAGCTTAGGGTGCAAGTCAGGTCACAGGTCTTTTTAGTGCTTAAATTAATCCTTTAAGCACCCATCAGCCCAATTTAGCCGGAAGTCCAGTATCTCTTTCTTGATGTCCCTCTCCTCTTCACCAGCTCTTGCCCCTTGTAACTGATAGAGAAGTCCCAGGCCTTGTAGAGTGGGAAGGGGCCAGTGAATAGAAAATTAAAGGACATGGCCGGTCTGCACTCCCGTCACTGCCTCATGAAACGATGCTCCACAGTCCAGTGCGGTTTCTCTTTCTGCCTTGATGCCCTTGCTGATCAGCTTCTCAAACAGACACACACAGGGATGTGCCACTCTGGGGCCCCTGACGTCCTGCAAATGGATGTATGCTCAACGTGCTCATCCACGGTCTCCGAAGGTCACCAGCTAAGTAGCTGGATCAGGGAGTGTCTAGTGCTAGAAAACAAAATCCAAGCGAGTAAATTGGAAGATCTAATTGGATTTATTAAGCGATTCATGAATCAGGCTGCATCTTATCTACAAGTAGAAGGGCACTCTGAGGGGCTGTACAAACTGGAAGGTTTTACAGGAAGAAGGGTGGGGCAAGTGAAAAGAAAAGATTATCTGGGGGCTGGGAAGGATTTTTTCATGCGGCTTATTTCTAGGGGGTTTGGGGACGGAGATGGTCCAAGTGACAGATTGCCTCACTGGTGCTGACCGAAAAATTTCAGACTGATCAAGATTATGTTTCTAGGAGAGGTTGAAACTGGAATTAGGTCAAGTATTAAACCTAGGTTTGGTATCATGGGCTCTTAGCAACGCCATTTCGGGCCTATGGTTTTCTCTTTAATAACTGCCTGTGCCAAACTCTGCCACCAAGATAACCGGGGCCAGCACTAAGGCCGCATGGTCGGTCTCGGCCAGTGCTTCTCGTTTTGTTGTGAATTAGAATTACCTGCAGAGCGCGTCCCCGCACAGACGTGGGGTCACACCCTAAGAGATTCTGACTGAGCAGGGCTTGAGTGGGACCAAACAATTTGCATTTCTTAAGGCTCCAGGGAATGCGGCGGCCGGCTGTCTTCCCCACCCAGGGACCACAGAGCAGAGCCCTGTCTACACTGCCTTCTCCTCAGGGTGAATTCTCCCGTGGGGCTCGTGGTGTTTATTGTGACCAGCAGTGTGTAGCTATCTCACACACACAGAGATGCATCTCTCTCTCAGTCTATGAGGACTTACTGAACTTGAATAAATAAGAGATCAGTGTCTTGATCCTTTTCTTTTCAAGAGGCTCTTCGGCCCCTATGCATATTGGTCTGTTCCTTCCCCAGTCGCCTTTGAACCAGCTCTACAGATGGTTCTCACAGTGGGTTCCTTGGAACCAGCAGCATCGGCATCATCTGGGAACTTCTTAGAAATTCAAAATCTTAGGCTTCACCCCAGACTTGCTATACTGTGTGTTCTTTAACATGGATGGTTAGTTAGGTGTGGCCACAAGAAGAGACATAGGGGAGGCTCAACAAAATAAAGTTTATCATACTCACAGCTTCTAGAAACAGGAGGTACGCTCCGCTCCGTAGGCTCATGGGGAGGCTCTGGCATTGTCAAGAGGCTGAAGGAACAGGAAGGAGGGAAGAGCTTAGGCCCGGCCTTTATTGGATGTGTCCTCAGGAAAGGCAAGGCAGGGCAGGGTAACCTGTGTAGGCTCATTCAAATAATTCCCATGGGCTCTAAGTGACAGGAGTAGCTCCTAGGTGCCTGGTCTTGGGATGCTAAAGGCAGAGGACTATTGCTTCTTGGGGTGTACTGGAGAAGGGGGGGCCACATAGAGGAGGCTTGGCTCAGGACTGGTCAGTTTGCAAATCAAAGGCGTGCTCCCAGGTGGGCCTTTGGCTATTTCTAAGGATTGGCTAGTCCAGAGAGGGGCAGTCTCTCTTCTCAGGTAGGAAGGTTTTTAAGATGTCAAAGCACCAAAATATGCAAAAAATGAAAACTATGAACACTACACTTACTAATGCAGACACTCGGGGGTGGGTGGCATTCACTCTGTTTCAACCCCGTCCACGAGATTCCGATTCACACGGAAGTGTAAGGACCGCTCTACTGTTTAACAGAAGTATTAGCGGGCCGCCTTTATCAAGCATAAGATAGGTCCCTTAATACTTTCACGTGGGAGCCCTTTCCCCTAGCTTCGCCTCAGCAGGAGGGGCTGCGCACATGGCTTTCCAAGGGGGATTTGCTGAATCAAGTCTGTGTGTGCCCCAGAGGGAAGGAGAGCTGCAGGCTCCGGGAGCTGCTGGGTGCTGGAAAGCTGTTCCTGGCCCGTCTGGCCACGGCCTGGTCTCTGGGCTTGTCACTACCCTCCTTGTGTCTCCTCAGCAAAACGTGGGAACTGAACCTAATCACCTCAAAGCGCCTTCCAGTCTTGCCTTTCCTCTTGTCTCCTCATCGCTCCCCAGGTCCTTATTTATAAAATAGAGATACTGCTCAGCCCTGTCTTATAGAGACCATAAACAAGGTGATGTGTGTGAAGCACCCAACATATGGTAGAGGCTTGGTAATGTTAGTTGAATTTTAAATTACTCTTTTGTCCTCCCAGTTTTGCCAAAACCTTCTTCTTAATTCTTATTTCTACCTCCGCTCTACTTTCATCTGGCCTCAGGGGTCCTGTCCCCTGCAAGACTGTCTTCCCTTTACAGAATTAGCATCCTTACAGCTCACAAGTATGGTTGGGAGAGGTGTCCCCCATACACTTCCTCAAGAATCAGGTGATAGAGGGAAGAATTGGGGTCGCGCAGTTTGCGTCAGGCCCTGAGGAATGGAAGGTCTCAGGTCTCGGACACAAAGACAAAGCCGGCCTGCGCCAGTCCTCTCTGCTCAGGTGCTTCCTGCTAAAACCAAATTCCGGTTCCTCTTTTAGACTCAGCTAGCCCTTCTGAGGAGCAGCTCAGAATGTCTGCACCCGGAGCCCGGCGGAGACCCCTGAGTGTCTTCCCTGCCTGTCACCACCCCCGCTCTGTCTCCTCCCTGCCCCTCCCCCCCCACCAGTGTGCCTCTGCCAACGGCTGGTTATTTATATCCCAGAGCAGCTGCTGACAGACAGCTGGGAGCTGGGAGGCATCTGACAGGGATGAGCGAGGAAGAGATGACAGGGTGGTGGGCGGTGCTGTCACTCTCAGCAGGACTGCTGGGCAGAGCCTCCTCCCCTTGGCCCAGGGCTGACAGGCGCATCTGGGAAGGGGCACCCCAAAGGGAAGGGAGCAAGGGCTATGATCTGTGGCAAGGGGAGGCAACAGGGGTTGGAGGGAAGAATTTCGTCCTAGTTGATAATTTTTGGAAGGGGAGGGAGCAGCTGTGGCTTGATTATGTGGGCACTTGCCCATGGCATCAGCTGCTCACAAGCTATATGACCTTGGGCGAGTCACTTCCTTACTCGGGGTCAAGTGAGATGGTTGGGCCTGAAGTTCTCGAAGTTCTCTTCCAGCCACGTTAGTGGAGAGGTTACAAACACAAACACTGGAGTCTGAATTCTGGCTCTGCCACTTGCTGACTGCGTGACTTTGGACAGTTTATTTAAACTCTCTGTGCCTCTTCCCCTTTTTGTAAAATGGAGGCTTTTAATAGCACCTACATCAAAGAATTTTTGTACGAACGAAACGAGTTAATTAATACATGAGATTGCATGAGAGCCATGCAGACTACATGGTCACAGTCTGAACACAACCCAGAGTCTGTGGTTTTCCACGTGTCCCCTTGCTGAAGAAGGTAACTGTGTTGGCAAATAGTAAGAGAAAAGGGTGGGGCTTTCTTTACATACGTTGCAGGAAGAAAGAGGAGACGTTAAGGGTTCGTGTGCCTTGTGTCATCCAATTGGTAACTTGCAAACTGGGAAATGTTTGGGCTAAGGCTATGTTTGTTCTGAGTCTGAGTCCTCGTCTTCTGACTGCTCCTCCACCTGTTATCTCTAGGGACTGTTTGGTCAAAATAGCAAAAGATCAAAAGGTTATTGTTCTCTTTTTCTAACTCCGTCTGTCATGCTGCCTCTCCTTGCCTCTCCCAGCTTCTCTTTCTTCCAACCCCTTGCCATCCTTCTATTTTAGAAACTAATACCTGGTCTTAAAGAGAACCGAATTCCAAGTGTGTAATTAAGTCCCTGGGCACAGCAGCGCCTACAGCACCAGCGTGGCTGTCAGGGTGGGGTGACCTTGGACCAGGGGGCCCACCAGTCTGAGCCCCGCTGCATACAGACAGACGCTCCGGGTTTACGCAACGCCACTTCAGCTGTGGTGTCTGGGAACAGCTGAAGCCAGTGTGGATGGTGCCCCCTTCTCTCTTTTCCTAATCTTGTCCCCCTTTTAAGAAAAGGAATTTCCTCATAACCGATGAAGCGAAGAAAGCTGGTGGGTTACTATGGAAACCAGCTGAACACAAACTCTCCGCTTCAGCTAATACTTGACTCGTAGAAATACTTACATAATCACACCTTGAACACACACACCTGTAAAGGAGAATAATTGTCGAGTCATTCTCTGATCAGAGCAGTTAGTTTCAGTGTCAGAGTCCAGATGAGAGGTGAGGAGGAGATGGATCCGTCACACTTTAGAGAAGACCCTTGCAATTCACTTCCCTCTTGGAAACCCGGGAAATCGGTTCTAATACCCTAACATCCCCCAGGAGTCACAAATGAAGGATTGCAACCTCTCTCAATCCTCTGCTGAGTCATCCCGGTTACAGACCTAAGTTAAAGTGTCTCATTTCAAAGAGTCCCCCACCTTTGGCCAATACTGCGCTGCGAAGAAGGGAGCCTTGGAAATAGTCCGTCATTCACTCACTATGCACCAAATTCCAGGAATTAAAGGAATAATAAAAATCTGGTCTCTGTCATCCCAAAGCTCATAACCCAGGCAGCGGGCGGCACAACACAAATGACCTGTTACTAATAAAAAGGGATCCACATTTGCAAATGGTTTTCACATGTGCACACATATTGCATTCAAGGTGACTCTTGCGATGTCATGCTTTCTTGAGGGGTGAAATGGCAATTGGGGGTGACCCCTAGGCCTTTCAGCTTTTCCATCTTCAGTCGCTGCCTCTGCAAGTCACACGCCCTGGCTGCTCAGCGTTAACTGCCTTCTCAGCTCAGAAACTACCTCCTGTGGAGGAAATCAACCCTGTGCCCCGCCGAAGCAACACAGGCACCGTATGACCCACAGGGGAGGTGTCTTTCAAAGGAGCACGTGGCTCACGGGGTCAACCTCCACACACTCTTACAAGGCATCTCAGTTGGCAGGTGAGCTGCGGCCGCGCGAGGTCAGATGTGCACAAGGTCGCACAGCTGGTGTGGGTGGAACCTGAACTCTCCCCAGGCAGGTTGGTGGGCCTCCAGCACTTTCGCCCCTGAGTCGGGACAAGCGGAAAGTCTGGGTGGCTCTGCTCAAACGTGTTGGAGTCCTTCTCTTCTATCTTTTCGAAATTGTGCCGTTCTTATCGTTCTTTATCCTCTTCATCTTTTTTGTTTTTTCTTAAATCTTATTGTCACCAGACCTAGGAGGTGCGTTTGTGTATTGTCTCTCTCCCTCCATCGGATCGGAGACTCACGTCTAATTTGTTCACTGCTGCAGTCCCTGCACATAGAATGTTGCCTGGCACGCAGGAGGCACTCGGTGTGTTTGTTGAATGAATAAATGAACAAATGGGACCTCAAACAGAATCTCCCTGCCTTCTGTTCTGCCCACTTTGAGGAGGCCGCTAAGAGTCCCCAGAAGCTGGCAGCTGAGGAAGTGGTCCTGATCCACGTCAGGGGCAGGTCGTGAGCTGGCCCCTCTGAGGGAATCGGGAAGCTCATACTCCACAGCCAAGGCTGCCAGAGAGGCCTGCGAACTTTCAGTAAGACGAAACAGCAAATGCAATGGTTTGGGGTTTGCTGCTGCTGCCCACCCCCACCCGCAGCTAATGAGTGCAGCCCCTCTGGCTGCAAAGGGGCCTGTTTTCCCGCAGTCTCTGCTCCCAGTCCCAGAGCAAAGTTCCTCCTGCCCCATGCTGACACTCCCAGAGCTCATCTGGAACCTTTGATTTCCATCTCCAAGGAAATAAAATAAATTCCACTAAACGATATTTATTTTTCCTTCTGTTTGCCCTGAGGCGGGCCTGCTGT
This sequence comes from Cynopterus sphinx, assembly GCA_030015415.1. Classification (NCBI taxonomy): domain Eukaryota; kingdom Metazoa; phylum Chordata; class Mammalia; order Chiroptera; family Pteropodidae; genus Cynopterus; species Cynopterus sphinx. The sequence continues at coordinate 19,450,864 of CM057392.1, read as the reverse complement.
GGCTCCTGGGATCTGGAGTTGGGTAATTAAGGCAATTTCTGAGGTTTGGGTACTGGGGACCTGATGGCCCTTCACAGTTTAAAAAAAAAAGAAAAAAGAAGAGAAAAAGAAAAAGAAAAGAAAAAATGCGACTGCAACTCCAATTTGTAACAGGGTAGCAGGGTGGATGAGAGATAAACTGTCCACGAAACCTGCCTGACACAATTATAGCCACATTTGCATAACAGAGCCTGAGAGCTCACTTAGAAGGAGTGGTAATTAGATTCTCTGGTGATTAGGGACACTTTCCAACGTGGGAAGAGAAGGCGGAAACCTAACCTTGAAGTGAAAAAAGAATGTACAGAATTGAGCGGGCGACAGGGATGGCTGACTCCAGGCCTGGCCTGGCAAGTAAAGGTTTGCAACCTTCTGCTTGTCCAAGACCCAGGGTGGGTGTGGGCGATGGGAGACACACAAACCTGCCTTCCGGGAAAAATGTTTCCCAGGCAACACCTGCCCTGGTCCAGGTGAAGCACCCCTGGGTGTTCAGGAATAGCAACGGGTCCTGTGGCTGGAGTAAGGGAACCAGCGGAGCAGGACAAGAGGACGTCGGAGCTCACGGATGCCTTGGGCATCAGCTATGCTCCTGGAATTTTACTCTGGGTGAGAAAGAGGCCACTGGAGGGTGTTGAGAAAAGCAATGACACGACAGGATTTTTCATGAGGACAATTCCGGCCGCTTTTTGGCAGACTGTACGGAACAACGCTAGAAGCAGGGAACCCAGTCAGGAGGCAACTGCAGTAGTGAGAAGGCCCAGGTGGCGGCTGTGGAGGTGGCAGGAAGTGCTTGGAGCCAGCAGAATTGATTGCTGGATTGGATGTAGAAAATGAGAGAAAAAAGGGTTCAAGGACGATGCCCAACATTTTAGCCTGAGCAATTGAAGCTACTATTTCCTGAGGTAGGAAGAGTGGGGCGGGAAGAAAATTCTGTTCTGGAGATGTTAGGTTGGAGCCTGTTAAATATCCAGGTGGAGATGTAGAGAAGGAAGTTGGAAATTGGAGTCTGGAGTTCAGGAGAAGAGATCTGGGCTAGAGATACAAATTTGCATATGGATGGCACTTAAAGTAATGGGAAGGGATGAGATCACTCAGGGAGCAAGAGCTGATAGGAAGGAGAGGAGGGCTGACAATGAGCCAGAGCCCGGAGCTGTGTAGAGGTTCTTTCTGGTGGATCCGTGTTATAAGAGAGCATCGGTGTGGGTAAACTGAGGCCTAGATTTTGGGCATCGTATCTCCACACCCGATTCCTACAAAACTCTCCGGCCTTGGCAGCCCAGTGTCCTTAACGGAGCTGGAGACAGAGGGCAGAGCTAATTGTGACCTGGACAAGTCCCTTCCTTTTTCCAGGTCTCGGCTTTCTCCTCTGTAAAAGGAAGGGGAGATGCTTAGTAGAAGCTTGGTCTCAGCTTGAACTCAGTGTAACTCCAGAAAGTCTAGCGCACTCAGGAGACACAACGTCTTCAGGGAGACTGTTGATTGATACCTTATTCCCCTCTTCTGGCTCTCACTGTCTGTCTACAATGTACAGTTGAGCCTTATTATTTGTAGATTCTGTATTTGCAAATTTGCCTACTCACTAAAATTAGCTTGTCATAGCAAAATCCATACTCAGGGGGCTTTGGCATTCCTGGGCAGACATGTGCAGAACAGAGACAAATGTGAGGTGCCCGAGACGCACGTTCCCAGCTGAGGTCAAACGAGGCGCCCCTTCAGCTCTCACTGTAACACGTGTCTTCTTCATGGGCTGTTTCGCGCCACATTGTCCCATCTACATGCTTTGTGTTGGTGATTCCGCTGTTTAAAGTGGCCCCAGGTGCAGGGCCGAAGCGTCGTCTGGAGTTCCTAAGTGCAGACGGTGGTGAAGTGCCTTATAGAGAAAACAGTTAGAAAAGCTTCGTTCAGGTGCGAGTGACAGTACCGAAGCCCGCGAGTGCAATAATAATGAATCAGCAGTGTTTATTAAATCGGGGGTCTTTGTACAGAAACACACCTAAAACAAGGTTATGTGCTGATCGATTGCCCAGAGGCTCAAAGGAACCTAACCCTGTATCTCCCTTAGAAGCAGCGGTTCAGTGTTCGCTGACTCAGTGTTTGCAGTGATTTGTGGGCTGCTGCTGGGAATAACAACAACAAAAGCCCTAATACGCACACACATGAAGCAGTTTCGGAACTGCTAACCCAACCTCTGTGAGAAGCAACTTTACGGACCAGAGAATAGTACTTGTGTGTCGTTCTTTTTGTCTTGACTCTTACAGCATCCAGGCAAAATTGTTTTCCAAAGTTATTGAAATTAGTTCTTTTCTTTCTCATCTCTTTCGATATGGGTTTATGATTAATTTATTTTGGTTTATTTATTTGGTTTATTTCTCAGTTTGTATTCGTTTGGGGTTCTTCTAAAATTCTGGTTACTTTTTGAAAATTTGCACACAGTAGAATTCACTTTTTGAGGTATACAGTGCGACAGGTCTTGACAAATGCACAGAGCTGTGTGTCCACCAGTTCAGACGTGACACAGAGCAATGCCATCACTCAAAAAATGCCCTCATCCTACCTCTTTGTAGCCAGTTCCTCTCCCCACCTCTAAGCCCTGGCAACTACTGATCTGCTTTTTGCCCCTATAAGTCATGCCTTTTCCAAAATGTCACATAATGTAATCATGCAGCGTGTAGCCTTTTGGATCTGACTTCTTTCACTTAGCAAAATGCACTTACGACTCATCCATGCTGTGTGTCAATCTGGAGGCTGTTCCTGTTCCTTGCTGGGTCGCGTTTTACTCTATGGGGTAAACTGTTCCAGTTTTGGGTGTTTCTGAATAACGCTGTGGTAGCATTCGGGTATAGGTTTTTGTGTGAACACAAATTTGCATTTCTCTTAACAAAGAAAAGTGGGATTGTGGGGTCATAAGGTAGGTGTATGTTTAACTTTATATAAAAACACAAAACTTTCCCAAAGTGATGTACTGTATGAGAGTTTCTGTTGTTCTACAACCTCATCAGCACTTGCTATTGTCAGTTTTTAAAAAATTTTGTCATTTTAATAGGTTTGTAGTGGTATCTCAATATGCTTTTAACATTCCATAATGACTAATGATGTGAATATCTTTTTGTATGATTATTTGCCATCTCCATATCTTCTCTGGAGAGATGACTGTTCTAATCTTTTGTCCTTTTTCTCAGTGGGCGTTTGCTTTCTTACTGTTGAGTTTTGAGGGTTCTTTGTATATTCTGGATACAAGTCCTTTGTCAAAAATGGGATTTGCAAATATTTTCTTCCAACCAGTGCTTGAATTCCTCATCTATTAACAGTGTAATTTGCAGAATAAAAATTTTTAATCTTGATAATGTCTAATTTATAATTCTTTTCTTTTATGGGTCATGCTTTTGATATTCTAACTAAAAACACCTTGCCTAGTCAAGGTCACAAATATTTTCTCCTATGCATCTTTCAGAAGTTTTAGTTTTGTGTTTTATATATGATCCATAGGTAAAATGATCATATGAGCCATTTTACACAAATTTTGAGTTAATTTTTGTATAAGGTGTGAAGTATAGAAGTGCATGTTGTGACTCGTTTGTCCATTTTGTTCTAGCACCAACACTAAAAAGACTAACCTCTGAGTAGTCTTTTTGAGTCGGTTGAGGAAAAAGGCTGAGTTTCACAATGGGTTGAAATGGTGATCCAACTCTGACACCAATTCCGATATGTGTTTTTTCAACACCACCAAGCAATTAACTCAGTTCTGACACTATCTTTCTGGAGATAGCATCAGATCTCACAGGTTAAGGGCTCAGTCCCACAAGACTTCCGTCCTCCTCTCTTTAGATGCCAATCACAAGTTCGGGTTGTCACCTGTGCTTCTGACTGGCTGGCTATAAATCAGAGGTTCCCATGACCCTGACCCCCTTTTCGGGTTTCATTAATTTGCTGGAGCAGTTCAAAGAACTGGAAATTATAGAAAGTCACCCAGGAAATTATAGAAAGGTTTTGGACTTTTCACAAGTCGTTAAAGTGAGGAAGAGTTGTTAAGGCATCCCCAGGCAGATCTTTTTGGGAAAGAAAAGCCTACCTGATGTTGCCCCCCTGCCGCCATCCCATCCCCTCGCACAGTGAGATACATTTCTCTCTCTGGTTCTAGCTCTTTGGCATGCCAGGTGAGGTGGAAGCTGCAGCCTGGGCAGGAGGCCAGGTGGACTCATCAGCTCAGGGCGAGCATCTAGGGGAAAGGCTGTTTTGTTTGCTCTCACAAGTGAGCCTTATTGCAATAACAGCACCAAGGTGTCCTGGTGCTTTGACTGTTCTCTCCCTGGGCTCCTAATGTAGATTGACAGAATCTAGGATTCCAGGTAATTCTATTGTCAGTTTCAGCTGCCTCCTGCACCTCATTAACAAAAGGAGAGAGAATAAGAAAAGAAGGAATGTCAGTCCCAGAGCAGAGGGGGCCTGTTAGAGTAAGCAGCGTTTGGGAGATGAGAAGGCAGTGAAAAACTTATCTGGGTCTTCCACCCAGCCCTTCAAGGCTCTGGGTGAGAAACTGGGACGTTTACCATAAAGCTCTGCAGATTGCAGCCAGTGTGAACTGTTCAGGTTTAGCTGCAGTTCCTGCTCATTGAAGGACAGAGTGAGGGGTGGGGGCAGAGGACCTTCTCTTGAATCGTCCAGCTCTTGTTTAAGAGGCTTCTCCTGGTGGTGGGACCCATCAGAAAGATGTCTCTGGGTGGCTTGGCTGTGAGCAGCAAGTGGGTAAATCATTGGAGTTCAAAGTCTTAATTGATTTATCTAGACTTTAGGATTTCATTCAAGATGGATCGATTGTAAGACCATAGGAGGGAATCCTGGGCCTATAGGAAAATAGGAATCCGTTATTGTCCCACACTAGTATCCTGTCCCCAGCCCTGGCCAGAAGAACACACATGGTTACATAAACACACCCATCACACACTCGACACTCACATACAGAAAGAACTTCGTGTACAAGTACACACCACGCTCAGTCGTCTACTCATACAGATTTTTAAACACACAGAAGTCTAGATCTAACATAGATGCCAATTACATATCCATACAACGCACACAGGTTCATGCTGAAAGCATTCGTCTACCAAGTGTTTGTCTGTGCTGATGGCATCAGCCCCTTTGCTATTTATTTATATCTTGGATGTATACAGTTTACACACATTCCCACTCACAACACACAGCACGCACCCAAACACCCATGCCACAGACACGTTCATGCACACACAAACGCACATGCCTCTCCCATTTTCACCAAGCACAGGAGCTCCTGACCAGCCCTGGCCACTTCGAAGCTGCGCAGGCTCCACATGTGCACACCTACGTACTCACGCTTTCCCTCCTGCAGGCCCTCAGCCGGCTGGGCCAGTGTCCACATGGACCAGCAGAGCAGGAGTGCTTCCTGCCTCCCTCCTGTCATTGACATGCAGCACCTGTCCCGTCTTTGGTTCTTTGCAATCTGCCTTCGACTGGGTTGAATGCCAGAGTCTGCTTGGCACAGAGCCCAGAGCAGCATCTGAGAAGCAAATATCCTGTTGGAATGAACCTCCACGAGCCCGGATGGGCACATGCCAACTCTGGAAGGGCCATCAAGAAAAGAGGCCCTGTAGGTGACCCCTCACTCCTCACCAGTGCTCAGGAGAGCCATGAGATGAGTCAGCATATGGCATCCTCTTTTCATCCCTCCTTTCTCCTCCTCAAAATCCTGAACATTTTGAGTATTCCAGGCCTCTCCCAAACTAGAATGAGCGAGGCTTGAAAGAGAGACCAGCTTAGAGAACCCAGAGTTGGAGTCTGGGCTATTACATTTCCCATTAGTCTTTGCACGGACATCACTATAGCCCCCCCAATCAGGAACATGTCTGGAATAATTAATTTTAACTGAAAAAATATGAATGTGTGTTAGCCTGTGAAATAGGACCCACAGTGCTCTGTCTCTCAGGACCTCCGTGCATTATAAGGAGAAATGCAACTCTGAGGAATTTTTGCTGTTATTGTGACCAATACTAGGTAAGTAAATCATTTTCTTCCCCATTTCACATGTTTCTGGCCCTACCTACTCCTAAGCAGTAAGACTAGTTACCATTATTTGAACACTTGTTATGCTCCAGGTACTATACTAAGTATTTTACTAACATCTCATTTAATCCTGACAACATCCTCATTAAATGGATATTACTGCCCCCATTGTAGGGTCAGGGAATCTGAGTTGTGAGAGGCCAAGGAGCTTTGCTCAAGTTCACCCTGTTAATAACAGCAAAGATAAGATTTCAACTTAGATCTTTGGTTCTCGAGCCCATGCCTTCCCCTCTACACCAAGCTTACATTTATGATCACCATAGAATGCAAATTCTGTTCACATATCTGTTGTCTAAGCCTAACCCCCTTTTCTGTTTATGTCCATCTTTCAAACTGTAAGCCAGACTAGACTGTGAATGGCAGGAACTGAGTTTTATTTTCATTTTATAGGGCTCAACACACCTCCAGGAAAATGTAGCCGAGATTACTTTTTCGAAGAAGTAATGGCTTCATAAATTCCAAATTGTGTTTGGGGTCGAGACCAAGTGCTAGCTCTGTTCTTAGAAGAGAACAAAGTTCAGAGGGGCTTGGGTTTGAATTCGGTACCATTCCTTACTGCTGGCAGTGAAACTTTGCTCTTGTCATTTCGTCTCTCTGGCCTCAGTCTCCTCCTTTCTAAAATGAAGTACTACATGTGTCGATCTCTTGGGTTTCTTCCAAGCATGACTTTCCAACAGCCTCCAGTGTCACATGATACAGAAAAGAAGTGACTGAAATCATTTCATGTGTTTCAGAGCAGACTACTTCCTGAACCCCATCTCTTCCCTCTTCCTGTGCATCTTCCCTGTTGGTCTGATCCTGAAGGAATACAAAAAGTCAAGATGCAATAAAAAACATTGTAACTATACGTGATAGATATTAATTAAACTCCTTGTGTGATCATTTCACAATGCTTACAAATATCAAATCATTATGCTGTACACCTGAAGCTAATATAATGTTTTCTGTCAATTATACCTCAATAAAAAATTGACATAGATAAATAGGAAAAAAAGAAGAAAAGAGTCAAGCTGCAAGGCCCTATTACTGGAGAACAAAGACACCCTTGACAGTTTATTTGACAAGACAGCTATCAGGAGCTTCCCAAAGCTATAGCCTGTCATCCCAGCCATGTGCCAAACAGTTCATGTGCCAAACACTCTCCATGCTCTTAAAGAGCCTGTGTTGGGAGAAAAAAATAGTCCAGAGAGATGACCGAAGGGCTATGAGAAAGAGGGCTGTAGAGGGGACAGAAAAGCTGAGAAACTGGGTAGTCAGACTCCTGGGTTGACGGGCCTCCAGGTACCTGTTAACAGAAGGGGAGGGAGGCAGCATATCCCTTTCCTGTCATCAGCAGGTGCTTGGTAAAACAGCATCACTGTTGTGCAAAGAGCTAGTTTAAAGAAGGAGTCAGGATTCTAGATCTGGCGTTGATGCACTAGTTGACTTCAGCCAAGCCATGTACCTCTCTGAGCCTCAGTGTCCCCATCTTTATGCAACCAGATTCTTTCAGGCCTCACCATTCTGGAAGTGTCACCAAAGGATGCGATTGGAGTAATGGTTTGTGGACAGATAGGCTCTAAAGTTCCCCAGGAAAAGTACTCAGTTCCTAAATAATCCTTTTATGTTTCAAAGTCTTCTTGGGGCAACCCCCCTCCCCCCCCAAAAAAACACAAAAAAACCTGGCCATGACACTCTCCTTCTACACTCATGAAGTCCCTGCTCTGTTCTCTGTCATTCTCCACTCACTTGCAAACTCTCTCTGTGAATTGCCTGTAACTGGAAGCATGCAGGTAAATATTTAACCATGATCTTTGAGGTGAGAGGAATGCCTGATTTGTCGGGTTTGCAAACTGCCAAGGTGTAATACTCCCACCACAGCTAATTTCAAGATACTAAATGTGATGTCATTGAAAGCAAAGCCGGGAAGAGATTCATAGCAGCACACGCTATATAGTATTCTCCCCATGCAGACACAGCAGACACAAATAACTTTAAGAGCATAGATAATAATAAATCATAGTAAAATAAGTAGAAAGTGATCAATTTTGAGTATTTATTACCTTTGCTTTTATAATTTAATTGTAGCTTTATGTAACTTACTTTTTAATAATGGCTATATTTAACAACGATCTCACAATATTCCTGAAAAATGCATGGCCCTTCCCATTCAGCTCTTCTTAGACAAATGCCAATATTTGAAGGGGTATATAGTTGACACGCTGGTTGTGGGAGCCTTGTGGGTTAACTGGGGGCACTGATTTTTGCATGTTTGTTTTATCTTCCTCTTTTACCTCTGTTTCCCCATCTGTCATATAAGACATTCCTCCCAGATTCCCCTTCCTTTGTTAGCGAAGCACTGAGAGAAATAAGATCAGGGCAGTAGTGACACATTGCTTCTTATGGAACCCTACAGTTTACTAAGCCCAAATCTCACATTAATTCTCAGCAGTTCTCTTCAATGAGGCTGGTGGAGCAGTGAAGTTAATGGATGGACCATTTACCCTCAGGTCAGTAAACTTTTTCCATAGAGGACTAGCGAGCAAACATTTTGGGGTTAGGAGGCCTTACAGTCTCTATTGCAAATGACCTGATTCTGCTATTGAGGTTAAAAGCAGCAATAGACAACGCATAAAAATCTGAGAGCAACTATGTTCCAATAAACTTTACTTGTGGACAACGAAATTTGAATTTCATATAATTTTCAGGTATTTCAAAATGTTATTCTTTTTTTTTTTTTTTTTTACTTTTTAACATTTAAAAATACAAACATCACTCTCAACTTGCAGGTCAAATAAAAACAAACCATAGGCAGATTTTGACCTGAAGGTGTTGTGGCACGATCAATTCTAAGACCCACGGAGCCAAATGAGATTAATTGAGAGCCTTTATTAGCCGGCCGGCGAATGCCTCTACCACGGCGGGTTAGAAGAGACCAGTGCCAGGTTCTTAGGGGAGGCAGCTTATAAGGCCCCCACTACATCCTAGAGCAAAGCAAGTAAGTAAGTTACAAAGAAACGGCAGTTAGCCATTGATGTCCTTCCCAAAGATAAATTATCCGGGGAATTTGCTAGTTCAAACATAGTCTAGCAGACGGTCTTGTTATCTGTGACCTGGAATGTTGTGTTCTTCTTGGGGGTTGGCGTCTAGAGATATCACCTCCTTGAACTGATTTATTGGGAAGTTTTCACCCTTACAAAGGCACCAGTTTAGCAACCTTCGCAGAAGAGGAAATTAAGCTCCAAAGAGAACAATGACTCGTTCAACTTGATATAAGTAAACAGAGTTGGGACTGGCTTGGTTCCTATTCTACTCAACTTTTCACTAAACTAAGCTGCCCCTGAAAAGAGCCACTTCTGCCCTTTAATACTCCTTATGGGACCACAGACGAATTCTCCACTGCGGGTCCTCTGTAATCCCAGGGACTGTGGGTCAGTGCTCATTTCAGGCCCTTTAGCTGTAGTGGGACTTCCTATGCACTAAAGTCAACCAGAAGAAACTTTTGGACAGTGTATAGTTACAAACAATTTGTAACCCTGCTTCTCTTCGGTTAAGGCAGAAAATAAAGCTCCCACAGTCTTTACGCTACTGGTTTTATGACTCTGTCCTATTTTCTCCAGGTATCCTAAATTTTCACAAAGCAGGGACTGCTTATCTGTTCATTATTCTGTATTCTCAAGTGTCTAGCCCAGGACTCTTGCTGCAGGAAGAACTTGGTGACTGATGACCAAGCTCCCTCAATGACCAAGCTCCCTCGAGCCGTTGTGACAAGACGTGGGTGTGACCCACCTATGTGATTTATTTTCCTGCCGATGTATTATTATGAAAAATTTCAACCTCCAGAAGAATGTAAAGAATTGCATAGTGAACACCCGAATGCCTACCACCTAGATTCTATGACTAACACTTAGCTCTATTTGATTTATCACAGATCTGTCCGTCGTCTATCCATCCACCTGTCCATTCTTAGGTTTTCGACAAGTTTCAAAATACGTTGCAGACATCAGTACACTTACTCTCTAAACACATCAGCATCTCATCATTAACTAGAGTTTAGTGTTTGTTTACGCTTCTTTTATATGTATTTATTTTTGACCTGCATAAATCTGAGAGGCTCTGGAGGCTGTCTCAGGAAATAGCTTCCCCCTACACTGGCCCTTAAAAACTTGAGCATTTTTTTCTTTGGCCTTTCTAAGGCTTTGTTAGTACAAATACTTTTGGTTGAGAGAATTCAAGTCCACCCAGTGTTGGCTGGAGTAGTGGAAACAGCCGCTGGCCAGGCCTGGGTTTGAATCCCACTCCAAATTGTGCGTCCTTAGACAAGTTTGTTGTTGTTGTTGTTTAGAGAAAAACCTCTCTGTGCCTCTTCTCAAAGCCAATGTGGTTAATAATAACTACCTGGAAATGATGAAAGTGATAACAAATTGTGCTGGTGACTTATCTGGTAAGTGGCAGTGAGGTAGGATAACCAGACTGAGAAATGAAGCGTCGGTTTTCCATACTACAGGCATGTCACGAAAGATGGAGAGCTTTTTTTCAAGTTCGCCCCAACTCCCCTTGGGAAGGCCATCTGCAGTTCAGCCTCTTCCTACACCTGGGGGCAGTTAAGAGCCTCATTGTGTTTCCACTCTAATTTAAAAAGACAAGACGAACCTTAGCAAAACCTCTGCTGAGAAAGAGTTGGCTCCACAGGGAGGGGAGCAAAGAAGGGAAGTTACTGCTGGGAGTGGAACTGGGGAGCGGTTTGAACTCCAGTGGAGAGTGAGGAAGATGAGGAAGGGTGGATTCTGCGGGTGGAGGCCTGCCCTCCACACCCACAAACCATGCGGGACACACCTGCAGCTCTCACAGGGTCTGGGGAGCTCAGGCCTGTGAACAGCTCTCACCTCCTTGAAGGGACCCTACAGATTTCATACCTAAGCTTTCTGAATTGTGTGACTGTCCTGAACACTCAAACCACCTGAGAGAGGAAAAGGGTTACCCCAGGCATAGTGGAATGTCCAACCAGCTAAGTAGGTGGCATCTCAGAGTGATATTTAATTTAGAAAATTAGCAATTCATCCTTGCACTGTTCTCTCTCTCTCTCTCTCTCTCTCTCCTTCTGACAAGTTGGTGTCTTGAGAGATGTGTCCGTGGGAAATGGCTACATGGCGAAGTCTTTTTGGAGAGGTTCTTTCCCTTCTGGAAGGTTTCTGGACAGAGACAGACCTAAGAGTCGCGGGGAAGAGAGGTCTGATTTAAGAGTGCCACCTCCCACCCGTGGGGAGGAATGGAGCCCAGGACAGGGCCTAAGGGAGATGAGGGGAGCAAGTCATCTGGATTCCCCTAACCTTTTATCCTAGAACCAGAGACAGGTTCTCCTGCTCCCATATATCTCCCCAGGTTCTTTTTCTGTAGCTGGCCTGCTGGAGAGTAGAAGACAAATGGAGTGTGAAAAAAATCGGCAAAAATAATTACGGGTTACAACAGGTCAGTGGAAACTGTGTAAATAGCCTCAGGCAGGTAGCCGAGTTGGATTCTTCAGTTTAACTCCCGTCCACCCCTGGCAGCTCCAGCGTGAGACAGGAGACTGGCACGAGCCCTGACGTGACATCTGAAGGTCTGGCTGTCCCCAGCCTGTCCTAACCAGATGAGCAGTGCACGCCACCCTTCCCAGCCTCAGGTACAGCACCGACACTGAGATAATAAGAATATCTACCTGTTGAGGGGCACAGATCTCGAAGAACACAGTAGGGTCAAAAGTGCTTTGGAAACTGTTCAGGGCTAGACAAACGGATCATCTTTTTACCTTCTGATTGTCTCTTGAATCCAACTACGTGTCTCCATCTCTGCTGGAGGCTCCTGAAGCCGGCTCCCGCAGTGTCCCATCTGGTCCGCTGCATGGCCTCTTCTGACTGGCCTGTATCCACTCACTCCACCCCCGTTTCTAATCTCTCCAGGAGGCTTGCGGCTGGCCTGATCTTCTAAAATCCAAAGTCTGGTCATGTACGCAGGGTTGTCTAATTCCTGAAGACGGGAAGGAAAGATGATTTTGAGCATTGAAAGGCTGAAGGTGGTTTGGATTAAGAGAAGGAGAGAGCTGGAGAGAAGGCGGGGAACAAGTTTAGTGTGCTCGGTGTCGTGAGGGCTTCTCTCACTGTTGAGTCTTGCCCTTGTGTTTCTTAACAACGGAGAGGGAGGGCAGAGTTTGCAAATGTGAAACGAGTGGAGAGCCATCAAACGCAACGCTGTGTGCCTCGGATTGTGAAATACGGCTGTCTCACCAGAAGCCCAGGGGAACTCCTGGTGAAGGCTGGGTTTAGATGGCACCTTGAAGAGCAAGCTGGGTTACAACAAAGCATGAAAGAGGGGCTTCTGGACAGAGGATCAGACCGGGCTACGATTAGGGGGCAGGGACCAGCAGCGTGGGCTCATGGGGACGAGGTGGCTGGACAACCAGACAGCTGGCTGCTGGGTGGCGGAGCCAGGTGAAGCAGGACTTCGAAGTCTAGCCCAAGGTGATGAAGTCCAATTTAGACTAAATTAGAATAAATCCGACGATTTGTCGATTTGTTCAATGGATAATTTCATAGCTCAGAAGTGGAGGAAGCAAGGAAGAAAGGCACTGCTCTGGACCTAACTCTGGCCAGCCCCGGGGAACACTTGTTGGCAATCAAGTGACTGGGGCTCTCGGAGAAAGTGACTGTCAGCTTGGAGTGGGTCGCAGCAGGCAAGGTCTCCCAGGCATGGCTGTCCTTATTGCTAAGCTGGAGGAAAGAGCATCTGAAAAACCCTGCTCACAGAGAGGTCAGGCCCCTGGGCAGGATCTGCAGGGATGCGGCGGTGGTGGAGGTGCAGTGTGGGGTAGCTGAGGCGAGCGGAGGACGGAGGCTCTGAAAACAGACTCTCCAGGACAGCTAGAAAGAGAAGAAAGCACTGCCTCTTCCCCACCATCACACACACACGTGCACACATGCACACGCACACACACACACTCTCACATACACACACACAGGCCCTCTACTCCCCAGGTTTGTCGTCAGGCATTCAGGCAGTTAGTTCTCCCAGGCACACCGCTGAGAGCACCAGGAGCCCTGTAGAGTGGAAAATGGGATGGCGTTACAGGCTCATTACAGAATGCCCTGGGGAGTCCATGAGGACAGGGATTTCCCTTGCCCTCAGCCTCTTCAGAAGTTCTGCTCCTCTCTGCCTCAACTCCACCCCAGCCCGCAGGCCCGGTCCCTCACGGGCCCAGTCCCTGGCTCCCTCCCAGCCCTCCTTCCACTCTGTCCCAGGTCCCTGGCCATGCCCACCCTCTCTGGGTCCTACTTCAGCTTCCTGATCTGAGACAGGTCCTGTGCCTTGTGCTTTTTGGAGGAGAAGAAGGCAGAAGAGCCAGGCGACAGGGAAGTGGGGCCAAGAGAGAATCCCACACCAGCCACAGCACCCGCCACCAGCGTTAGACCAAGACCGCTCACCAGGAAGCGGGGGCAGCGCTCTCACCCCCTCTCCACACGCACGGGCACACGCCACTATAAAGAGTCTTCCTGCCACTCAGGTGCAGCCCTGCTATGGGGTGGGCAGGCCTGGGTCGGGTGAACGAGTGGATGTTTGGAGCACTTTCCGTGTGCTTGCCCTGTGCCAGGCAATACTCCCGGCACTTGGGATGCGTCAGTGAACCAAAGTGACAAGAATTCCTGCAACGGTCAAGCTTCCATTCCAGGGAAGGGAGAAGGGCAATAGCAACAAGCATAATGAACAAATAAACTAGGCATTATAGCAGAAGGTGGTGTTGTAGGAACATAGAGAGCACAGTAAAAGGGATGGGGAAGGCCGGGGCTGCAATTTTAAATAAGGTGGTCAAGGCAGGCCTGGTTGGAAGGTGACATTTAGGCAAAAGTTTGGAGAGGTGAAGGAGTAGAAGCACTGCAGACAGTGGAAACAACCAGAACAGAGGTCCTGGGTGGGAGGGGCTGGGCTCTTTGACCAGACGGCACGAAGCAGAGAGGAGCTAGGGCTGGGCAGAGCATGCTCCCTTGCACAGGAATGAGAAATAGAACCCAGTCCTCAGAGTAGATATTACCCACCATCGAGGTCTCCCTTGGTCACGCGACACAAAATAGCACCCTTCCTCGCAGCGCTCTCTGTCCCCTCACCCTGCTTCACTTTTCATTTCTCCCACCACCACCCACATCTTATGTACTTGTTTGCAGTGTCTGCCTCCCTAAGAAAGGACGTCAGCTTCACGAGGGCAGGAACTCCACCAGTGTGTCCACTGCCCTGTCCTCAGGTGCCCCATATACTTGTCCGATGTCAGAACTGCTAGGGCGTGTGAAGAGGACGGGGTGCCTTCCACACCAGAGGCTTCGATGGCCCTGCGAAGGCAGCTCCTCATTCCCTGAATTGCAGGGAACTTTCTGACCCACGTTGATTATTGTCGTCCTGGGGGAAAGTCCATAGTGGCATACCGCAGGCTCCTACGTTGGCCTTGATTGGTTGCGAGCAGAGATGAGCAGTGCAGGCAGCGTCTCCCGTAAGGGTTGTTCTTAGACCTTCCGCATAGGCATGCAAATATTTTTTACTTCGTTGGTTCAACAAATATTTTTTGGGCACCTACTGTATTCCAAGCACAGAGCTTATTGACTTTGGGTTGGAGGAAGAAGGAGGGAGGGGCAGTTGGAATGACACCACCCTAGCCCTATCCAGGACCCCTAGGGCCAGTCTTCATTGTGCAAATGGGTTGAGTATGCCAGGCACAGGAGATGCCCTGGGAATAGCGCAGTACCTGCCTCAAGGAGCCTGCTGACAGTCTAGTAGGTGTGAGAGACGTGTAAACACATATCTGCAGGCCATGGGGATGAGTACAGTGACTGTGCATACTGAGGACACAAAGAAGCTCTCATGCAGGTGTGGGGCCTGCACGGAACTTATAGTTGAGGGATGTGTTTGGTTTTGTGGCCTGGTTCAAAGTGCTCCAAATCCTTTTCTTGCTAAGCCTGGAAAGAGGAATTCAGGTGTGAGGGTAAAGCATTGTCCCCTCCCAGTGGCCAGAGCATATTGCTATTCCCAGGAGAGTAACTAACACGCCACACAACTCGTGTGATGGAGGAGGTGGTGCCTGAGAGGAGGTGATAGAATGGAGTAGGTGAGAGACCCTCTTTCCCTATCCTCTGTCCCTCCTCCGCATTCAATGGTCTCCATTTTTAGGTGCCAGAACTTTCAGGCTTTTTGAGGTGGGGGGTCCTCTCTCATCTGAGTGGGAAAGATTTGATAAACACGGTAATTAACACATTTACCCTAATATGCTCCTGGTCCATGCTCTCCTCACAACTATGCTTTCGGCTCCCCTTGCCGCATCCCCTGGGGCAATTAAAAGTTCCATCTTCATGCAGCTGGATGTGGCCGGGCCCTACCTGCCCTGTCCTGGCCATGAATAGGACCTGGTAAACATAAGGTTTCTTGATTTTAGCAAGAATTGCACAAAGGCTTCTATCACTCTCTTAGTGGACAAACTAGAATAATAAGTTGGACGAAACTAGAGGAATAAGTTGGATCTCATTGGTTTAGTAGCCGAAGAGTGTTGGTTAGTGTCATCACAGAGGTACCCACAGGGCTTTTTCAATGACCTTGACTTTTCAATATTTTAATCAGTGACTTGGATAAAGACTAAATGGCATGAATCTTAGAGAAAAAGACAATACAAAAATCAGCAAAATTGGATCTTTAAAGACGAACAGCGACAAACCAGATTGTGTGCTGGATAGCTCTGGAGGTTCTCCCGTGAGCAGTCCGGCAGCAGCAGAGCTTCAAAACCTCAGCTGGAACCAGTGCTGACAGGTAAACTCCTCACATAAGTTGCATTTGGACATAGGATATTTTTCATGCCCACAAAGTGGTAATCCAGGTTGCAAAGCTCCGAATCTATCCCCTCACCTTCATCATGAATATGCAAGGCAGCGGGGCATGGCTTCCCTCGCCTGGATCACACACGCACACGCATGGCGCCCCACGCTTCGTCTGGCCCGAGCACACCTCTGCATGAGCGGCGAGGGTCTGGGAGGACCGTGTCCACTTTGCCAGGCACATGCCCGAGAACCTCTACTTAGTATCCGGGTAATATGTCACTCGTAGTGTTTACCTTTGCCTCTCACCCTACACGTTAAAACATAAATAAATCAAACATCACCTACGCATATGCGTTGCACGCGAGGAGAAGGGTGCCGGCTCTCCCCGATGTTCGGGCAGCCCGACCGCCTAGGGCTAGGGGAGCAGCCGAGAGGGCCGGCCGGGAGCTGCTGACCTGGCCGAGGCGCAGCTGGCCCGGGCGTCTGTCTAGATCCTGAAGCAGAAGGGAGGGTCGAGAGAGGCAGGGAATGGGCCTGGACGACTGAGAGAAGCAAGCAGAGAAGCCAAGCGGACCCCCTGAGGCGGACAGGGCAGGTGGTTTGGGAGCCACGTGGACCCCTGCGGCGGGAAGCAGACGAGGGGTGAGGCGGGGAGGAGGGCTCGGCTCGCTGTGGCTGAGGGCTCCTCAGGAGAGACTGCCGCTTGCTGTGAGGAAGCTCCAGGGTCACTGTCTGCCTTACTTTAAAAACTATTTATTATGTTTTAAAAAGTCGAACTCGTGCATGAGTCCATTCTAAAAAATTCAGTAGTGACCCCAAGTCCACGGTGAAAAAACGGCAATTCTTTCCCCCGCTTGTTTGAATTCCTGCTTTCTAGGACAAACTTCTTTCGGCTTTCCTCTCCGTTTCTTCTGTTCCTCCCCACCCCTTATTTCTAAACAGCAGGATTACACTGCTCTGTCTCAGGTTTTCTTTTTTCTTTCTTATGGAAGATAAGGCTTGCACTCTCTCACACCAGTCTCTCCTGCACTCCTGCCACCTACGGCAGAGGAGGATGGTACTCTCATCCGTCAACCTTTCCTGTGCTCCTCCACCCAACACACTCACACAACCACTCCTCCCATCCTCCTATACAGTTTTGTCACTTGTGGGTGAAATCAACGTTCCGTGTTTCCGACGTCTTGAAAATGTAATTCACCGATCTAGAGGATATAATACAGCTATTTTATTTTTTAAACAGCTTTATATTTTGCTAGGTTCATTTCAAATTCTCTGGCTGGATAAGAATCACCTCAATATACGCAAACCCTATTCCTTCCCTCATTGAGTTGTCTTGGAATCCGTGTTGAAAATCAGTTGACCATAAATGGGAGGGTTTGTTCCTGGACTCTTAATCCTGTTCCATCAGTCTACGTTTTGATCGTGATGCAGGTACTACATCGCATTGATTACTACAGCGTCGTCATAGGTTTTGAATCGGGAAGTGTAAGTCTTCCAGTTTACTCTTCTTTTTCAGTATTGTGTTGGTAATTCGGGATGACTTTAATATTTTTCCTGACCAGTTGACCTAGCAAGAACCTCTAGTGTAATACTGGGCAGACTTCCTTGTCTTGATCCTGGGGGAAAGCATTCAGTCTTTTTCACCATTAAATATGAGGTTAGCTGGGAGTTTTTATACTGTCCTTTATCAGATTAAGGAACTTCCCTTCTATTCCTAGGTTGTTGAGTGTTTTCATCATGAAAAAGCGTTGAATTTTTCAAATGCTTTTTTTTAGCCTATTAAGATGATCATATGGTTTTTATCCTTTGTTCTATTAATGTGGTATATTACATTGATTGATTTTAGTAGGTTAAATTAACTTTGCCTTCCTGGAACAAATTTCATTCTGTCACAGAGTATAATCCTTTTCATATGTTGCCGAACTTGATTTGCTAGCATTTGTTCAGATTTTCTGCATTTACAGTCATAACAGATGTTGGTCTGTAGTTTTCTAGTGATGTCAGGTTTGGTATCAGGGTCATGCTGGTCTCATAGAATGATTTGGGAAGTGTGCTTTATGTATCCTTATACTCATTTAATAGTTTGGTTGGATTTAAATAAATTTCTTTTAGGACAGGGTATAGCAAACTTCTATAAAGAAGCAGATAGTAAATACTTTAGATTGCAGAGGCTATGCATGGTCTCCGTCACATATTCTTTGATTTTGTTTTAGTTTATTTCATTTTTTAAATAACTTTTAAACCTTTAAAAATCATTCTCAAGGAGAAACAGTCTGTGGCCTGGATTTAGCCCACAGGCTGTAGTTGGCCAATCCCTGCTGTAACATTTTGAAGGCATTGCTCTATTCGCTTTTACTCTCTTTCCTTATACCTTCGAAGTAAACTTTGTTGTTGTTTGCCTTTTTTTCTCTCTGAAAACATTTATATTTTTCTATTTATCTCTGATTTCAGGAAATTTTTTAAGGATGTATTCTGGTTTAGGTCTTTTTTGTTCATTATACTAGAAATCTGTCAATATGGAGACCATAATCATGGAGACACATATCTCTTTAATTAAAAAAAAATTTTTTTTAGTGTTATTTCTTTGCTGGTTTCTCCCTTATTTTGCTCATCTCTTCTTCTTGAATTCCTGTTGTTCATAAATTGTTCTAGTTTTCTTAACTCTTCTCCGTTGTCCCCCTCTTCCTCCACCTCCCTCTATCATTTGTCTTTTTAATCTGACTCCTAGGAGATTTCTTCAACTTAATTTTTCAATCTTTTAAAATTTTTGAAATTTCTGCCATATATAATTATAATATATAATATATTATATTGTATATAACATAATACATATTTACAAGAACTTTTTTATTCCCCAAATAAGAAATATGTATTTCCAAGAGCTCTATCTTATTATTTGAAAGTTTTCTTTTATAAAATCCTGTTTTAGTTTCATGAATATATTACCCTATATCTCTAACGCTATTTAAAGTTTTCTTTTGCCTTTTTCATTGTGTATTTCCTCATTATTCTCTTTTTCCTTGTTTTTTTTTCCTTTGGGGAAGACTTTTCTGGATGTTTTTCTCGTTTGTTGATTCTTAATTTTTCATTCAAATTAAAGACTGAGAGACTTAAAATTGGATCCACAACTGAGAGAGGCTTGTTAACTAGTACGCTTCACTGGTAATAGGGCAGGGATCCTGCCTTTTTTTGAGAGGGGGATTGGGAAGAAAAGAACAAATATAAATTTCTTTCTTTATTTTTTCCCATTATGAAAATTGTCTAATCTTCTGTCTAGGAGTGGCAAGTAAGTGTAGGACTGGTTCCTAAAGTTCTGGGAGCCAAGGAAGGGAGAGGACTGTGGTGTCGGGGGACTCATATTTTAGGATATAGACTTTGATTTAACCCCCTTTGCTCACTGTTGGTCCATCTGTGTTGGTATTCCCAGGTACACAACCCCTCTTGTTCAGCCACTTGAGAGAATAAGCTTCCCTCTTTTGCTAGGGTGGAATTGGGGTAAGTATACAGTTCCAGGGTGGGAGATTGGATCTGGGGAATCTAAATGCTTCTTATAAAGATTTTCAAATAATCCCCCTATTTTGGTCTCCACAACTCTCACTTCAGAGATACCAGGTGCCTCCAATTGCAAAACATTTACAAAGCTCGGAGGTGCTAATTGGCTGCTTCTGACTGGTTTTTTAAGATTTGCTTTTCCTTGTCTGCTACGTTAGTTAGCATTTGCACACCAGCGTGTCAGGTTATAGGTCTTTTTAAACATTTCTCTTCTATCCTTGACTCTTATCCTTTTTGAACTTGAGGGGTTAAATTATTTTACTCAGACTTCAGAGAGATATTGAAAAGAAGCTCAGATAAGTATGTGTGATTGATCTGCCATGTATTAATGAGAGTTATTACCTCCTTTTTAGAGAAGATGGTTCCACATACTTTGGCAGTATCCTCACTGAGGTGCAGTCACTCTATCCCTGTCAAATCCTGTGGATAGTTGGGGTTCCTACTGCTGGCTCTTATAGGTTCTAGACCCACTCTCCATGAAAGAATTATCAAATAAATAAATAAGTTCTCACCTCAAAAACCTAAAAACAGAAGCAAAATAAACCCAAAGCAAGCAGGAAGAAGGAAATAACAAAGATAACAATGGAAATCAATAAAATTGAAACCAGTAAAACAGCAGAGAAAATCAATGATCTGGCTCTTTGAAAGATCAGTAGAATTGCCAGACCTCTAGCAAGACTGACAAAAAAGAGAGGACAAAAAATACACCTATCAGAAATAAAACAGGCGGTAACACTGAAAACCTTGCAGACATCCAAAGGATAATAAGAAATGCTACAAACAACTCTACACATGTGCATTTGACAACTTAGATAAAATGGACCACTTCATGGAAAAAACAAACCATCACAATTCACTCGATATGAAGTCGATAAATCGAGTAGCTCTGTAACTATTAAAGAAATTGAATTCATTGTTAAAACATCCCCCCAAGGGAAATTTCAGGCCCTACATCCTTGCCAAATTTTTGTCTAATCGTTCTATCAATTGTTGTAAGCGGGATGTTGATGCCTCCAAATATAATCGTGGTCTATTTCTCCCCTAAGTTGTATCAGGTTTGCTCACTCTGTCGATCTCTGTCTTTTAATTGGTGTCTTTAGAGCATTTATATTAAATGTAATTATTGATATATTAAGGCTTAAGTCTGCCATTTTATTTCTGTTTTCTTCTTGGCTCCTGTTTCTCCTTTGTTTTATTTTTTCTGCCTTCCTGTGGACTGCTCAAACACTTTTTAGAATGCATTTTAACTTATTGATAGTGTTCTTGAGTGTATCCCTTTGTACCATTTTCAGTGGTTGCTCTAGGCATTACATTATATACCGTAACTTAACATTGTCTACTGGTGTTATTTTATCAGTTTGAATGGAGTATAGAAATCTTGGTACCTTTTACATGCCTTTACCCTCCCTGTTTACAGTATAATTTTTTAAAATATTTTTTCTACAAACATTTAGAACCATATTAGATAATACTATAATTTTTCCTTCAACTGTCAAATATAATTTAGAAAACTTAAGAAGAAACACTTATTATATCAATCCATATTTTTTCTCTTTCTATTGTTTTTTTACCTCCCTGATGTTCCAAGATTTCATCTTTCATATTTCCTTTCTGTTTCAAAAGTTTCCTTTTGCCACTCTTTCAAGGTAGATCAGCTAGTGACAAATTCTCTGAGTTTTCCTTCATTTTAGAACATTCTAAGTTCCCTTCATTCCTGACTGATGTTTTCATTGGGTCTAGGATTCTAGGTCGACAGCTCTTTTTTTCAGCACTTAAAAAATATTGGGCCACTTTCTATTGGCACCCATAGCTTTTGATGATAAATCTGCTGTCATGCAAATTATTTTTCTCCTATAGGTAGTGCCATTTTACCTCTGAACTATGTCAAGTTTTTTGTTTGCCTTTGGTTTTCAGAAGTGTAGTTATGATGTGTTTTGGTGTGGATTTCTTTTAGCTTGGTCTTGTTTCGGGTTCACACTGATTCCAGATCTGTAGGTTTATGTGTCTTGTCAAATTTGGGGGGGTGGTTTCAATCATTATTTCTTTAAGTACTTTTTCAGCCCTACCCTCTGTCTCTTCTCCTTCTGGGACTTCCCAGAAGGGGCATCCCCACGGGCATTTCCATACCAGCTATGAGATGCACGTCAGTCAAAGAGGACAACCAGAATTTAGGAGAATTTTTTTCTTTCTTTTTCTGTGCCTATTGGTTTTCTTGGGCTGATGGCTTCCTCAGTGTAAGTCTGAGATGTATAAGCCAAAGGAAACCCAAGGACCTCACTGCTATGTCATTCCTCAGGTCTCAAGTTTCCTAGTAAGTCTGCCTTCAGCACTCCACATTTCAAAGTCTTCTTAGGTTTATGTTATACATACTGTCCAGGGTTTTTATATGTCTTTAGCAAGAGGAACAGGGGGGAAAGTACATCTATTTCATTGTCCCAGAAGCAGAAATCCCCAATACATTATTGTTTCCATTTCATAAATGAAAAAACAAATGTATTTTTGTGTGTCTCAAATCACAAAATTCGGAGAAGAATACAGACTATTTGCCAGGGGTCCAGCAGGCAAAAACCAGAACTACATTTGTGTGACTCTATAACCGGTACTCTTCTGTGCCACATAAGCCCATTGGGCCTAGTTCCAAATACAAGAACAGTCATATGAGAAAAGGATTAGACTTGTTTCTCATGGTTTCAGAGAGCAGAGCTGTCCAATCAGAGAGCAGAAACCATCCATCAGAGATGCTGTCAAATAGGGTCCCTAAGGTGTGGTTCATGGAACAACTGCATAAGAATGTTGACTGTGTTTGTTAGAAATGCAAATATTGAGGTGATTATGTGTGTATGTGCTTGTGCCCTTTGAAAATTAACCATTGCTACAGAGAAAAAGAAGGGAAAAATTCCATGGCCTGTTGGAGGTCGTCAAACTGAGACTATGATTCTCCCGAGGGAATTGCCCCAGTCGCCCTGCATGAGGGACTGTCCCTGCTGCTCCTTCAGTTCCTCGTAAAGCTAGCTTGGCGAGCAAGGCCAGCCCAGTCCTGGCTTCCTGAAACATGCCGTGAGCCGGTGTCAGGGAGATTCCTCCAGGGGAAGGACGACTGGGGGGGCGGGAAGGGGGAGAAGGGCAGACCTAGTCGGAAGCGGCAGACAGTAAGAGACTAATGGAATTAATACTTAACATTCATTAGCCAAGGATTTTGGAACTTTGCCAGCCATCTCCAGCAAAAGGCCCAAAATGCCCTCTTAATAGTATTAAATGAAATTACAAATCAGAGATGCTGGCCCATCAATCTCCTTGGGGTTTCTCTGTAGACACTATGCGGTGGGGGTGGGATGATCCCGCAGTGGGTCTGCCACTGCTTCTCTGCCAGCAGCTGTAGCACGTGGTCCACTTGCTCAGTTTCCCTCTCCTCTGGTCCGGGGAGAAGGAGCCAAACAAGCAGGTCTGGTCATGGTCAAAGCTTATTTCTTACACCATCCCACCCACCCCACCCCATAGCACAAAACCACCTCTCAAAGGGGAGCTAGAAGGAAGCAAAGTGCTTTGTGCCAGCAATTTCCATGGCTACAAAATTTATTTCTTTATTTATTAAATTCCTTTTTAAATATAGTTGACATACAATATTATATTACTTTCAGATGCACAACATAGTGATGAGACATTTATATACCTTATGATGTTATCACCCCAGTAAGTCTAGTACCCACCTGGCACCATACATACTTATTAAAATATTATTGACTATATTCTCTGTGCTGTACTTTACATCCCCATAAATATTTTTATAACCGGTAATTTGTCCTTCTCAATTCCTTTCACCTGTTTTGCTCATCCCCCAACTCTCTCCCATCTGGCAACCATCATTTTGTTCTCTGTATCTTGTTGCTCATTTATTTTGTTTTTTAGATTACTCATATAAGTGAAAACATGGCGTTTGTCTTTCTCTGTCTGACTTATTTCACTCAGCATAATACCCTCTAGGTCCATCCATGTTGTTTCAAATGACAAGATTTCCTGAGTAATATTCCGTTGTATCTATGTACCATAGCTTCTTTATCTAGTTCTCTATCAATGGACACCTAGGTTACTTCCATATCTTGGCAATAGTAAATAATGCTGCAACGAACATAGGGGTGCATATATCTTATTGAATTTGTGTTTTGTATTTCTTTGGATAAATATCCAGAGGTGGAATTGCTAAGTCACCCAATAGTTCCATTTTTAATGTTTTGAGGAACCTCCATACTGTTTTCCCCTGGCCACAAAATTTAGGTTGGAGTGGTGTCCTGGGCAGAGAAGCCATTGTGGAATCATCCCAAGAGGGACTTTTCTTTTTTTCAACGTAGCCTGAGCCTAGGTTCTGGAGAATCCCAGAGGCCTCAGATTGAGAAGAGGGAGCCCTCATCTGTTGGGTGCCACTTCAATTTTCAAGGCCAGGCTCTGGGGCAAGGAACCTATTGGGAAGCCCATCTGGGGCTTAGAGACTTAAGAGATTTGATGACCTGGGTTATTTCCCAGCTCTTTCAGCATGTAATTCATCACAGCTCTTGCCTCTGCCTGATGGAACATTCTTGGACTCTCCAGCAGAGACCTTGCTGCCTCATCAGACCACTTGCTCACGTTCTCCACTGCCTTGGCCTAGCCAGTGGGGTTTAATGGTGATTCATCATCCTCTGCTCCTCATGACAAGCCTTGATTACCTTGTCACCCACACCCTTTCTTTCTCCTGGGAAGAAGGACGGGGAAGATAACCATGACAAGTTGGAAAGTGAAAGCAGACAGTTAAGCAGTGAGGTCTCTTGTGGAGTGGCTGAGACTCCAAGAGGACCAGAGGTGGTGTGCCAAATGGGGAACACCTCAGCCCTCTGGATGCTTTTGTGTTAGCAACAACCATCAACTGTGCCTGCCAGAATCTCATTGGCCAGGCCTTATCTTCTGCCAGAAACAGAGTCTCTGCCTCTCACCAAGACCAATCATTTGCACAGTCAGCAGAGTGGGCCAAAAGCAATTTCTTCATGACATTTCTGAAGGAGGCTGGAATTTAGCACATTGTGCATTTCTCTGGGCTCCCTAAGGGTCTGATGGCATCTGCACCCATAGCCAGCCAGAACCTCACAAGTGGGGGTGTATGGTGAGCAAGTGCGTGTGTCTGCATGCGTCTGTGTGTCGGCCTGCTGAGGCTTTCCACAAACAGTTCTGCATGCACCAGTAAGCACAGGTGTTTCCAGATGCCCAGTGAATAATCACGTCTGTACTACATCAAAATGGGAAATCAATTCTGGTAATTACCCTATTTCCTCGATTCTAATATGCCATTGATTATAAGATGCACCATTGATTTAATAACTGCGTCAGAAAAAAGCTTTACAATAAATATGTACGTCTATCTTAAGACATAGCCCTATTTCAGGAATGTTAAAATATGTGTAGGGGAAGGGGAAGAGAAAATGGTAATTGGGAGATAGTCAGACCAATTACCTGATTGAATTCACCAGTAAATGCAGTTGGTACGATTTATTGGTCTGCACTGTGAGAGAGAACCTTTTTAGAAGAAAAACTTTTGTGTGTCTGTGGTCACCCAGACCAATGACTCAACCACCTTGAGTTCAATTATCGGGCCCCACTCTCTCTCTGCCAGTTCTCAAGGGCCCCTCCTTCCCAAAGAGTATCTCCTCATATTCACTGCCATGTCAAGCATCTGAGTCTAACTAGGTGACTCTCAGAATTACAGACAAGAAGGTACCCTCATCTCCTTCTCTCTGGCTCTGTTTTCTGAGCTCAGTTCCTCCCCTCAGCTCCCCAGGGATTCAGATCTCCTTCCTAAGGTGTCACCATCATGAAAGGGTTGCATAGTCTCCTCCCAACCATCCAAAAGAGAACTGAGTGAGACCATTATCCTTTGCCTGCAGCCTGTCTCTCCCACCTTTTCTCCCAGCACACTCCAAAGCCGGCAGCCAAACTGTGTCACTGTCTCACCGACGCTCCAGGCTTCCTCCTGACTGCAGCCCTTGCTATACT
This sequence comes from Cynopterus sphinx, assembly GCA_030015415.1. Classification (NCBI taxonomy): domain Eukaryota; kingdom Metazoa; phylum Chordata; class Mammalia; order Chiroptera; family Pteropodidae; genus Cynopterus; species Cynopterus sphinx. The sequence goes on along the minus strand of CM057392.1, from coordinate 19,425,362 downwards.
GTTCTAACCTGGGTGGGCCTCAGATGCTCCTGCTTAACTCTTTGTAGAGAGAATAAGGTGGGCTTCGAACACACCCTAGATTGCGTGATGGCCCTAATAACAAGCCAGCAGGACACTTGGGTGGTCTGAGGTCCGATGTGGGAAGCGTGGGGGGGGCATCTTTGAGAAAACATAAATCAGAAAAGTTTTGGTTTACACTGGAGAGTGGGAGAAACTGGCTAGTAAACTGGTAGAGTAAATAAGGGGGATGGGAAGGTTCAGGGAAAAGACAGTCAAGAACAAATTTAAGAGGGAGACAGTCTTTACTAAGGTGCTAGAGGAGGATCCTGCTAGGAAGAAGGCAGGAGAGATTTCAGGGTCCTGTATAAATCGTCCCCATATCTCTAAATCTTCTACTTTCGCCTGGTTTTTCTTTTATTCAGTCGTTCTTAACCTGGGGAATAAGGTACTTCTCTGCCTAGGAGTGTTTGGGAATGTCTGGGAGAGTTTTAGTTGTCAGAATGAATGGGCCATGGATGCTAAGAATCATGAAGTTCACGTGCAAGAATGAATCACCTGCCCCAGATACCAAGATTTCCGGACTGAGGAACGCTAATCCCTGCACTTCTTCACCCGACCTCTGGGGGCTACCCTTAATTTGCCCCGACTCCTGTCCTCTATCAGACCGACAATCTGATTTGGAATTTTAAAATAAAACTTTCTTAAGAAATTAAGAGAAGACAGATGGGAAATTATCAGAGAAAGCAACAAAGCATTAAAACAGATGAGCACCAACAGATTTCTGAGTCTAGTGAAGAGCAAGTCTATTCAGGCTCGTCACAGAAGCATTACTTTTTTAACTCACAGTTTTCCTGATTGCAACAATTTACTAGGTGCAGAGATATCATTTCTCTCCTAACTCTAGGGACGCCACAGTCAGTTGTAGTTCAGTCGTATGAGCCTTTCATGATGGTGACACCATAGGAGGGAGATCTGAATCCCTGGGAGCTGAGGTGAGGAGCTGAGTTCAGAAGACAGAGCCGGATAAAAGGAGAGGGGAGTATCTTCTTGTCTGTAATTCTGAGAGTCACCTAGTTAGACTCAGATGCTTGACGTAGCAGAGAATATAAAGATGCTGTCCCACTTAAACTTTTCAGAGGCCACTTCCCAGACTTTTCTCTGGGGGTGACCCAGAAGAACCAGGGACCCAAATCCACTCTAGTCTCAAGCTGCCCTGGCCTCCTGAAGTCTTCCCAATCTCAGGTTCATCACGCTAGTCCTGAGCATCAGGGCTGTCTGAGCAAGTTGCTATCTTCCTCTTAGAGTGAGGATAAGGCACGGCTGGCAGTCGTAATGGAATACTCATAAACTTTCATGGTTCAACACAATAAAAGTTTATTTCTCATTCATTTGAAGTCTAAAACAAATATTCCCGATCGGCAGCCACTCTCCTCCCAGTGGTGATTAGGGAAACTCAGCTCCTCCCACCTGGTGGTTCCTCCATCTTTGATCTGTGGTTTCTAAAGTCAGCGTGTGCTTGTCTTCATCGAGCTGGCAGAAGAGAAAAGAGGACAGAGGAGTGCTTGTGGGTGGTCTTCACGGGCCAGACCTGGATTGCCACACGTTGTTTCTGCGTATATTCTTTTGGCAAGAGCAGACACGTGGCCTCACCCAGTTGCAAGAGAAACTGGGAAACATGGTTGATGTGTGTCCAGGAAGATAAATAATTGAGTTTGGTGATTAGCCAGCAGTATCTGCTGAAATCCCTCCATGTATGGAATTTTGTAAGTCTTATTGCCATTTTTCTCTACCATTTTTGGCTGGTATAGAGCAATTTTCTGGTTAAGAAGAAAAAGTTCATTTTCAAAAAGTACAACAGAATTACCATATGACCCTGCAAGTCTACTCTTAGGTATGTACCCCCAAAGACTTTACAACAGCACTCAAACAAATACTTATACCCATGGAATCGTAGTAGTGCTGTCTGCAATTGCCAAAAAGTGGAAACAACTCAGATGTCCATCACTGGAATGAATGGATAAACCAATTAGGGTGCACACATACAACAGGGAATTCGTCAACTATAAAAGGGAATGAAGTACTGAAGCACGTTACAATGTGGGTGAATTTTGAAAACATTATGCTAAGTGAAAAAAAAAACACAGACACAAAAGGTCACATATGATTCCATCTATGTCAAACGTCCAGATAGGGACACCCATAGGGGCAGAAAGCAGACTCGTGGTTGCCAGGGACTCGGGGGTGTGTAGGCGGGGAGCGGAGAGCGACTGCTTACGAGGAGGACAGGGTGTCCTTTGGCGATGATGACATTATTTTGGAAGTTGATGGAGGTGGTGGTTGTACAACATTGTGAACATTCAATGCCCCTGAATTGTTGATTTTCAAATGGTTAATTTTGTGTTATATGAATTTCGCCTCATTAAGAATTTTTTATAACTATAAAAAAAAGAGTAAGTGGATGGGTTTTTACATTTTCGTCTTTAGTGAAGCCAGTGTTTACCTATTATTTCTTGTTAATGTTTTTGGTCTGAATCACATAATTTACATCCTCCTGTACTCCCTTTAAAGATATTGGGGAATTAACTGACTTATTTTTCTTTAACTCCTTGGACTCCTCCCTTGGGTTTAGTTTCTGAAGTAGAAAATTATTCTCTGTCCGAGTTCATTTTCTAAACCATGATAATTGACATACCCTGGACCTGATTATTTTTACTAAGCTAATATTCTCACTTCCATTCACTTGTGAAGCTTCTCAGTTTTCTTCCCACCATGCCTCCACTCGCCCACTAGCTGCTCCTCCACTTCTGTCCCCTAGGTGTTGTCTGGGAGGTTGGGACCTAGATATTTTCAAGCCTTCCTAGGACCTTGTTCCAATCTTTTCTGTGTGTATGATCTTAGTCAAATATCCCTTAAAGAATAAAAAATAATTTAAAAAAATCATATCCTACTCATGCTTCAAATAAAATAGTATTTACTGTGTTGCTTTGTGCTTTTTGTGTTACAAGATTTTTTATTCCTCTAGACTGTGAGCCCTTTGAGGGTAAGAGCCATGCCTTGACGGTCTCTGTACTTAGTGCTTAACTTAGTGCCTAATATACAGTAGTGCTCACTAAATAGGAATTAAGTGAATAAAAGGTAATCACATACAGCGAAGAGAAAGGTTGTTTTCTCATAGGAATAAACAACTTGATTGAAGCCATTCTCTTGTAGAGAGAGCAGCTGTTACCTGGAATTAATGGATTGTTCATTCCTGGGGCCCAGCACAAAAGAACCATTACCCAGGGCTGGCACGAAATAGCAGCAGGCAGGCTCAAGGAAAGAAACAGCTGTGTTATAAGTGGGGATCTAGAACTCGGGAAACAGTGGAAGGGAGCAGACCAGAGCAGTCAGAACAGAGAAAAACGTTCTACTCGTTGGTGGTGGTACAGGGGAGCAAGTTGGGTGGGCAGACAGGCTCTTCCAGAAGCAGTGGGGGAATCCAGCCAGGCGGTGCACTCTGAGTGTGTGCGGATGGGCGTAGGTGATGGCAGAGGTGGTGGTCTTAGCAGAGCTTAACAAAGGGAAAAGAGAGGACCCCAGCATTATCGGACCATGATAAGAGGCAGGGGCCGAGCTATGAGCAGGAACCATGGGTCAGTCAAATGGGTAAGTGGTCAGGCTGGGCTCTGGGCAAAGTTTCTGGACAAAATGATAGAATTAAGAATCCTAGGAGGATGGATGAAAGTAAGGCTGGGTCTCGGTTTGGGGGTATTTGGGTTCTTGCCAAGTTTCCTTGGCGGATAGTCCTGCCTAGGTAGGATTGTTTGGTGAGAGCCTGGACACAGACGAGGCCCGAGAACTGGGTCATGTGGTCAGAGCAGGACTGGTGACTCATGCCTGAGTTCTTGAACTACACCAGGCTCCTTAAACTTTCCTGACTGAGGCCGGCATGTACCTCTGAGTTTGAGGCAGGACTGAGCATGCAGACAGAACTCAAGTGCTAGAGTCTAGGATTTAGAGTGTCTTGCAGCCCCATCAGAGTGTGGAGAAGGGAGGCCTTCAGGGAGCAAGGAGCCATTAGGAGTTAAACTTGCATAAAGCAGACTTATGTCATTGCCAAGCCAGGTCAGGTGATCAGGCTGGCACCTATAAATTACTCCACTGGATTTAATGCTTATACACTTTAAAGAGTTTCTTTACCTGTAGCGAAGTAGATTTACAGTCTGAATGACTGAGCTTATTAATTCTAATAACCTTCTCTAGAACAGAGCATGGGAAATAAGGGTCTGTGTCCTGAGGTATGAGAGAGGAGCCCTCCCCAAAACCCACAGCTGTGGTGGGTACAGGGTGTCTTCCGGTGACCATGACCTGAGAGGTTTCTCATGCCTCCTTTCCCCACCGATCCAGGTGACATGCCTCCTTCCCTGAGGACTCCAGACCTATAGAACTGTCTGTTCTCTTACTCAATAGTTGGGTTGTTCAACTCCTCCGAGATGTGTTCACCCAGGCTCTCAGCGGCGCATCCCCTGGACAGGACCTGAGAGATCCATAGTAAATTCTGGGTGCAGGGTTGGCGTGGCTAAGGTCTGGCTGCCTTCTTTCCTGCCTGTTGTCTGAGCATGGTTCTCCAGTCTTCTCAGCAATTTTATGAGTTATCTTGTATTTTTCAATAAATTCCCTTTTCAGATTATATCGGTCTCAGTCAGTCCTGATGTTTACAATCAGGAATCTTGGCAGATATAAAAACTGCTATCTTAAGTGGTGGCGAAAACAAACCGTCAGAAAAATGAGGGATTTGTAATCTGCCAGGTTGGAGCTGAAGACAGTGAAAATTCACAGCCAGGGTCTCCGGCAGCCTGTGTGGGGCTCAAGCGACAAAAGAGAAAAGAGCTCCTTCAGAGTCACCAGTGGTGCCTGGGGCGAAGCGCCCACTGCCGACAAAGATCTGGAGCCTCCGTAGCTGGTGCTCTTTGTGCCCATGGCACATCCCTGCCCTCCTGATTTCAGAGCAGCTGTGGGACGGTCACACGCAAGTGTGTGCCGGTGTCTCTGCCCCGACGCTTTCTCCAAAGCCACAGAACACACAGCTCATGATCAGTGCAGCCAGCCCCCAAGTGTAGGGGCAATTAACACTCTTGAGGGGAAACCTCAACCCAAAAGGGATGGAGCTGGTGGATAAGTGGTCTCCATTCTTTTCTTTCTGAGGACAATTCAGAGGTGCCTTCTTCTGAAGACCCCCAGTAGGAGTGAGCCCACCACATCTAGTGACTCAATCATGTGCCCTTCATCGACTTTTCTCCCTTTCTTGTCTCACTCTCTCTGCTCCCTTATCTGCCTCCTGGTGGAAACCCAGATAAACTACTGGGACCCAAGTCTGAGTCTCCAGCTTGCTTATAGGGGTGCCCAAACTAAGACAGGCAACAATGTGAAGAGAGGAGGAATTAAAGGACAGGAGGCAGAAGGGGAAATAGAAGGACTGGCCGTAGGGTTGCTTCTGCCAGCACTGGAGGCTTAAGAAGAAAATGGAGAACTTGAACTCATAAATTTCAGCCCAAGGCATGGATGGAAACCCAGGGACTTTCTGTGACCTTAATAAAAGGATTTCTTATAGCTCACAGTTACAGGGCTGAGATAGTCAAAAACAACCCAGCTTGATCCTATAGGTGGTCCAACTGCAAATTAAGTTAAAAATCATAGCTTTCTTACATTTCTAATATAAAAGATAGGGAATTAGCCAGCAAAGAGTGGGACCACAACAGCTGAGGCTATGTGGGAAGATTTGATGGACTCAGAGTACCCTTAACCTCTTATCCCCACTGAGCCTTTCTTGCCAGAAACAATAGCTCCTCCCTCTCCATCTGATGTTCCTGTTTTTCCCTAGTGTGGAAGCCCTATATCGACCCACCTTATGGAGTTACCTTGCAAGGGGAGGAGTGACTATTCTTGTTATCTCTACGCCAAAAAAAAAAAAAAGAAAAAAAGAGCCAAGGCAGATCTCAGCATGATGGTAGTTGTGATGGTGGTGGTTACCTACGTAGTAAAATTCAGGAGGAGAAAATGAGCACACCAAAAACATTGCATAACATTATCATTTGAATCACCAAAAACCCGGGAAATCCATGTGAGAATGAATTATGAGAGAATAAGACCAAGAGAGAAGAATACAGTTTTAGATTGTTTGAATTTGAAGAGTCTAGGTTGAATGTCTAGCCTAAGTTCTAATTTGTGGTTTGGTTGACTGAAGCATGAATTTCACATTGGTTCTCACTAAATGCAATTGAGAAACCAGAAATTTCTTGCACAAGAAAAGGAATGCATAGAATTGGGGACAGAAATGTGTATATGAATGTATGAGACCCATTCACTTGCTCTGAGAGGATCCAGAATTTCTTTCCCCCATGGTCTTGAGAAATATATTTTTATCAAGATGTCTAATGGGTCACGCTCTTTTGCCCTGGAATAATGATTAAGGCCAAAGAATAGAATGGAAGAGGCTAAGAATCACACATTCCAAATCCAGAGAGACCAGCCCACCTCTCTGCAGGGCACACTGAGAGACAGGCACCACCCACACCACTACCTGCCCCCAGAGTGTGGTGATACCTGAGAGAGATCTGCCAGCCTGTGGAGGGTGCAGTGTTCACCATGAGAAGCTAAAAGAGAGAGGGGTACTCTAAGACAGCAGTCCCCAACCTTTTGGGCACCAGGGACGGGTGCCCCTATGAGAATCTAATGCCTGATGACCTGAGGTGGGGCTGAGACAGTGATGATAGCGCTGGGGAGCGGCTGCAAATAACAGATGAAGCCTTGCTGGCTCACCTTCTGCTGGGCAGCCACAGACTGGTACCAGTCCACAGCCTGGGGGATGGGGACCCCTGCTCTAAGAGAATTATGTGTAAAGAAAGACACAGAGAAGATTGCCATTTCATGTCCTGGTTGTGATGCAAATTTCCCCAAGTTGGGGGTGGGAGGTGGGAAGACCAAGCCCTGCACCGAGAGAAGAGGTTCTTTTGGAGGAGAGTGAAGAAAGAATTCAAGACACACGCCAAAGTTAGAGTCAAAGGAAAGTTTATTAGAAAAAGAATAGCACTCCACGGAGTGTGGTCTCCTCTCAGAGACAGAGACTGAGAGATACAGTGAGAGACAGTAAAGGCACTGGGAGGAACCCTGAGTGTTCAGGGATTCAGGTTATATGCCATTCTGTAGTTCCCATTTCCTTTGCTATGGACAAACAGTGAGGAAGGGGAAGAGTCTGTCGCATGAAAAGGTAAGAATACTAGTGTGAAAGGCCTGCTGGCAGTTCCCAGCCTTTAATCCTTAGGTTCCCCATGGTTTTAGCCAAAGGGAATGACTCTTGGTTCCTGTTTCCCCTTCACAGGTGTGGGGGAATGGGTTGTTAGCAATCCCAGCAAAAAATCTTCCTTTGTTGGGAAGGTGTCCTCCTGGCCCGGCTGCAGGGCTGATCAGCATGTTGCAGTCTCTGAACGTGGTTTATTAACATTTTAATTCTCTTACCTCATCTCTACATCAGTTGGTTATCTGCTTAGCTGATCTGTGCAAGGGAAAGAAGACACGGAAAGATGGTGGGGTATGCAGGGGTTATGGCTGGGGCACATGCAGTAAGCCTAGACTCCCACCTTTTGGCATGGTAAAGACCCACGAGTTTTCAAGTGGTTGGGTGGACATAGCCAAAGGGAGCTCGTCTTGAATTGTTTTGTCAGTGACTCCACGCAAGGACTGCCTGCCGGCCAAGGTCGTCCCAGCTGCTGGAGGCCCAGTGTAATTACGTGGTGGTTGGGAAATGAGGCAGTCCAGAGTCAGTCTCCTGAGTCAGGAAAATGTGCAGTGAAGGTCTTCATGGAGCCCCCCAAGCACTCACAGGTGGGACAGAGCCCAGAACTTGCCCCACACAGGGCTCAGTGACTGCCAGAGAAGCAGCAACAGCTGACAGAAGGAAGACTGCAACCTCAGGAAAGAAAGATGTTGGCCTTTTTCCTTCTTGCTCCTCTTTGCCTAATTGTGGAAATGCCAGAACCTCCAGGACTGACAAACAGAGGCCTGATTAAGCTTTATAGAGATCATTGTCCTTCGCCTCTGTCCCATTCCTGAATCAGTTCACAGAGGTCATTGGAAGGTCAAGTACTCTTGAGGGAAGATCTTCCACGACATCAAGAGAATGCCTTGTGAATCTTTTTCTAGCCTTCCCCGAATGGATCTGTGGCCATTTACCAGGACAACTATTGATCAGAGTAATAGGATTACCCACATCTTTCAAGGATTATTGGACACTGCCTCTGATATAACATTAATTCTTGGGGACCCAGGACACCGCTTTATCCACTGGTCAATGTGAGGCTTGGGGGCCAGGTGATAAATGAATTTTTACCTGTGTCTGCCTCATGGTAAACACAATAGGGCACTTAGCTCATCCCATGGTTATTTTCTCAGTTCCTGACTAAACAATTGGAATAGATAACCTCAGTAATCAACAGTATCCCTGCCCTGGCTCCTGATCCCTGGAGGAAGAGCTGTTGCCATAAGAAGAACAAGTGGAGTCTTGGGACTCCGCACCCAGCCATGCAGGAGTTACAGAGATTATTGCAACCATCAACAGCCTCCAGCTTTGAGAGGGCCCAGAGAGAGAGAAGTTGTGAGTCCAGGTAGCAATGTAAGGGGCTCTGCCCTGTGCCTCTTTTGACCTAACAGATCCGATGATGATCAATGTCTGCAGTAGATCAGGCTTCCATATGGAGCCATTGGAGAGCACCAATTGGAAGATCAGAGTGAGGGCCCCTCAGGTTTTAGAAAGTGAGGTCACCACTTTGCTCAGTAATTATCCGTATGAGAAACAGCTCTTGAGTTTCTATCAGACCCCATTGACTAAACGCCAGAATATAGGGCACCAAGCAACTGTGCAGCCCACATTGCTCACTACAAACAGGGTCTGATCTGACCAACAAGCCTAGAAGGCTGTGCCCAGCACCACCCACCATCAGGCGAATGCAGTATGTTGGGACTGGGTCCAGCAAGGCCTAAAAACATGAGCAAGTTGTGCATGGGTCACTCCAACCTCCCTGCTCTTGTCACATGGCCACCGCACCCTCAGCACACACCTATGACCTCAGGGGAAGTTCCCCTGACCAGTTGACGGTGGAGGAAAAATTGGAGCCTGATTACAGGTTGCTCCTCACTATATGCTGTCATCACACAGTTGGGAACCGCTGTGGCATTTGACTAGCCCACGGGGCCAGCCTTGAAGGACATCAGAGAAGGCAAATAGCCCCGGGGATAGAACTTCCAGCTATATATTCTGACCACTCTTCTCAGGAGAAGAGAAGAACGGAGGGAAGCATCCAAAGTAATTCATGAGCAGTAGCTAATGGTTTGGCCAGATGGCCAGGGATTTGGAAGAAACTAGATTGGAGAATTAGTGACAAGAAGGTTAAGAGAATTAGTGACAAAGAGGCCTGTGAGTAGACCCAGACCTCAAAATGACAATACCCTCTGGTCTCCCTCTCACCTTCCATGCATCCCCACTCTGTCCTCCAATGATCTTGCTAGCAGGCTGATCTGATCATGTCATTCCCCTGACAAAAATTTTAAAGATTCCCTGTTTCTTACAAGGAAAAGTATAAGCTTGTCCAACCTCACCTCTTACCACTTCCTTCCCTAACACTTCATGCTCCAGGCTGATCCTCAAAAGATGTCTTTCTTCCTCAGGCTGCTGTATGTCTGCTGTATGTTTTTCTCTCTGCCCAGAAGGATTTTGCCATCTTCATCCTCCAGGGCTCAGGTCAGAGGTCACCTCCTTCAAGAAGGCTGCCCAGATGTCCCCCGGTAAATTCAGGCCAGCTACTACAGTCAACTTTGAAGCTACACTGCTTGGGCTTAATTATGGCTCCTTCACTTAAACTTGGGCATGAGACTTAGCCTTTCTGGGCCTCAGTTTTCTTGCCTGTAAAATGGACATGGTTGGTGTGAGAATTAATATATCAGTATAAATAACAATAAGTAATAATTATATTTATAAAAATAAAACATAAATAGATAAGTAAATAACACAGAAGCAGAAATATAAAAGCAGAATTGGCCTGGTAGAGAGCGCTAATTAGTGCTAACAGGCTGTGCTAATTATTGCTGTGAGGCGCTGTTTCACTCCCAATACTTTGTGCACAAGCCCAAGCCGACAGGGTCAGGGTACACTTCCCTCTTGGCGTATTTAATACCCAGCAAGTTCCTGGCATGTAGCAGGCTCCCAGTAAATACTTGAAGAATGAACAAATGATGTCTGGAATCAGAATCAGAATACAGTTCCAGTTCCATCATTTACTAAAAAACCATGGGCAAGTCACACGGTGAGTAGAAGCTTCAGTTTCCTCATCTGAAAAAGGAGGATGATTATACAAATACTAATCGGAAATTGTAGGAAATTGTAGGTCATCGTGTAGGTCAAAACAATTGAATATCAGCAATTTCATATACTTCAACACAATTCCTACATCTTAGGGCTGAAAGGAGGCCCACATGAGGTAATGAAAGTGAGAGTGATTTACAAGCTCTAAAGTACCACATAAATGTTGGTATTGATTATTAGGAGATATGTGTGGCAGGCTGGAGTTGATACATTAGAGTAGAAGAATCATTTCACTGAATTCTGTTCATATAACAAATGGGAATTTGGAGAAACTAATTAAAAATTTAAATTCACATATACGTGGTATCAGGCTGGAATTGAACTCAGGACTCTGAGCAGAAGGACCTTGGGCTTAGGTGGGGCGCCAAGCCAGGGGAGGAACGCAGGGACGCCTGGCAGAGGGCTGGGGGACTGAAGGAGGCAGCGGCCTGTCTCCCAGCCTGTTTGCATTTAGCATTCGGCAGCTTTCGGAACCCCTCGGGGATCTTTCCCGCACTCTGCTTCCTCCAAGAACACACATTGTATTTGTTCACACTCACTACTCCTCTCCCAGACTCCCAAGGTGACAGCCTCCCCGGAATTCCTGATTCAGTAGGAGTTTGACCGGTGAATGTCAACACACTCGGGTCCAGGGGAGCCCGCAGCTGCCCGTCTGGACAGCCCTCTCCAACTCTGACTCTGCTGAAAGAGATTTCTTTATAGATTCAACCTTCTCTCAGCAAATGTCATTCTTGCTGTTTTATCACCAACATGTGATCATGTCAGATATGATATGAGGAGCGGGGATGGGCTTGATTACTTCTGAGATCCAGGCAGGCCAAGTAGAGTTGGCAACTAACAGAATTAACACCAGGCTCGCCTTATATCAGAGCCTTCCAGTGACTTCCTTTGTGTATCCTTTGCCTTCTTTTCTTTCCTGTAGAAAAAAGACTCTCAATCGCCTAAACTTGGTGTGAGGTTAAGTCATAGAATTATCCACCACTAGAGCCAGAAGAGTCCTTGGCGATCACCCAAATTTATAGCTGAGGAAACTGAGGCCCAGCCAGAGATACGAGGCCGAATTAGAATCTAGACCTGTGGAATCTCAGATTGGTACTCAGATGCCTTGTGTCCATTTTAAACAACGGACTAATTTGCCTCTTATCAGCTGTGTGACCTTGGGAGCATCCCCTGACCTCTCTAAGCCTCAGTTTCCTTATCTATAACAAATTTCTCATCATCGTATATAATCATATAACATATAAAGTGCCAAGGAGAGTAGTGTACTCCAACACATCTGGTATCACACTGTTTTACCCAGCTTCGTATAAGACTGATGGTTTCCTAATTTGATTAAATTCGAGAAACGTTTGTTGAACATTTATATGCCAGACTATGTTAAGGTGTGTGGGTACAGAATATACTACATTTTGTCCCCTTTAGCTTAGTTTGACTGACAGGCAAACAAGGACCTGTGACGTTGTTCTGCCTAAGAGACGCACCAACAGAGGAGTGTACCAGGAAAGGCCGTTCCAGGCAGAAGGGACAGTTTGAACTAGTGCCTGGAGGCATGAAAATCAATTTGGAGAATGTATCAGGTAGGCATAGGCTTGGCAGCCAGCAATGGAAAGCTCAAAATAGCAGGGGCTTAAGCAAACTTGAAGTTTATTTCTCTCTCACAGTAAAGAAATGCAGAGCTAGGTGGCCCAGGGCTAACATGGCAGCTACTTGGCCAGCAAGAACCCAGGCAGTGCAAGGTGGCTGCGTAGGCCATGGACTCCAGGGTCACATGGTCTGGGTTTTAATTCTTACTCAAGCCATGAGGCTGTGAAGAAGTTACCCTTCCTCTTTCTTTCCTCATCTGTAAAGTGAGGATAATAAAATATCTGTCTCGTAGCATTTCTGTGAGGATTAAATGATTTCATACAGGAAATACTTTTTGGACAGATTCTGGTGCATAATAGTACAATATATTTTTTACTATTCTGTTTTTCTGCTTCAACTTCTTGAGCACATGGCTTTCACTCTCAAGGTCACCTTATGTTCCAGAATGGTTGCTGAAGCCCCAGCCATCACATCCCAATTCTAGGCAGCAGAAATAAGAGAAGGGAGAACAAAGACCTTCTCTCCAGTCTGCTTCCTTTAAATAGTTTTCCAGAATTTCCACACAGACCTTTTGCTTATGTCACTGGCCTGAATTTAGTCAGATGGCCCAATATAGTTCTAAGGAAGACTTGGAACTCTGATCAATTAGCTGGGTTCTCTTAGGAAAAAGGGATATGGATTTCGATTGGCAACTTGCAGTCACCAACACAGGAAACAGTAGCTAAACTCCAGCAGGTGGGCTGCAGCACAGAGGTTTAGGGTCAGGTGGTAGGAGATGAGGCTTAGTCTTGACTGTCGAATCCACTGCTGGTTAGATGCATGGAATCTAACCCTCAGGAAGGAACCGGGATTGTTCTGGGAGACATCAGAATACAGGCGGTATTTGGAGCAATGGGGAGTTTGAGATCCCTGATATATCACAGGTAGAGTGAGAAGAGGGTTGGGAAAAGAAGCATATTCAGGTTCTAACATCGCTCCTGCCTGATTAAGGGGAAGGAAGAAAGTTGAAAAAGTTCCATCCTTGACAACTGTCTCTCCACACCATCTCCTGGTGCTATGTTCACGCTGCTTCCTCTTCTAACAGATTTCCATCGGTCCTTACAATGGTCATGCAATATCACTGCCTTGAAAAATGAAAGGCGCCACTTTTCAGGAATGTGCTCGCTTGCATCCCCTCCCCACTGCAGACAGAACACCAACATCTAGGGAAGAGCAAGGGGAAAAGGGGAGTCCATGTGTCTGGTTAGGACTTGAGCTCCAAGCTTACCCATAATTTTTACTGCGCAAACCTCTAGTCTGCATAAATGAGTTTGCCAAGCGTAGATGTGGAGTGGGCCAGGTCGTCTCTCAGAGAAACAGAGGGGCTCGGACATGGTGTTCTAGTGTTCATCCCAGCTGTGGCTGGAGGCAGAGCAGTCGTCCAATCGGAGACACTTCTGGAAACCAGGCCTGCTTTGGAAGCTCTGCTTTCACGCTCCAGGTGCCAGAACTCTCCTCACCCTTTGAGGAGAGGCAGCCTCTCCCCTGAGCCCCTTGCAGGATAAAAGTTGGGTCCAGTTTTTCTCTAGGAGCCCAAATTCTTTGTCCTCAAAGCTCTGTTTATGACCGGCCAGCCCCTGCTACCTTCCCCCAGGAAAGCAGACAGACTGGGATACGAAAGCAGGGTCCCCAGGCTGAAATTTACATCAGGGAGGTGGAGTGTATTTGTTATCTATTGATGCGTGTCTATGTACCCTAAAACGTAGTTGCTTAACACAGAAATAAACACACACACACACACACACACACACACACACACACACACACACACACACTCAACATAGTTTCTGGGGGTCAGGAATCTGGGAGCCTTGGCCTGGCAGTCCTGGCTCTAAGTCTCCCTGAGATTTCAGTCAAGATATTGGCGGGGCCTGTGGGCATCTGAAGGCTCGACTGGGGCTGGAGGAGCCATATCCAATATGGTTCACCCATATGGCTAACAAGATGGCCCCAGCCATTGGCAAGAAACCTCAGTTCTTCTTCTCGTAGGGGTCTTCTGGGGACGCTCGAGTGTCTCATGCGCGGCAGCTGACTTCCCCCAGAGTGAGAGAGTCAGGGGACAGTGCAGGGAGAGGCCGCCCCTTTAATGTCCCGGCCTCAGGGTCACAGTGCATGGCTTCCACTACATTTTGTTGTTTAAAACTGAGTCACTAAGTTTGCCTCACAGTCAAGGGGGTGGAGGAATTTGGCCCCACCTTTTGAAGGAAGATCAAAGAATTTGCAGGAATATTTTAAAACCACAGCAGAGGGTTTAGGCCTTGGGGATCCTGAGAAGGAGGCCAGAGGTGTAATCAGAGGCAGACTTAGGAACCTCACCCTCAAGCCTCTAGAAATGTAAAGGCGACTGTGGAAAATTATGTTGAGTTACGTTACCACTGGAAAATTCTGTGACCTAATCCAGAAAATTCCAAACGTTCTTGTCTCCAATGTTGTCTCAGGGATGCCTCTATTTAGTTTATGCTGATACCTAAGAGGCCCCCAAGCTGCAACTCAGTACTGCTCTCAAGCCCATTGTCTCCTCCCCAGAAAGCACTTCCTGTGGTATGAAAAGGGAAACTGAGGCCAGGAGAGGTTGAGAAATTTGTCTTCTAGTCCCCCAGTAAGGCATAGGCAGGGGTGGGGAGATTCTGAGAAAGTCCTCTATACCCAGCTCGCCGTGCCATAGCATCTCCCTCCTGACGCTCCAGGAAGCTGGTGGCACTCACGGAGACTCCCAGCATGCCGGGAGTGTGCTAAGTGTCTTCACGGCGTTTTCTCTGCCTCCCAGTCCACTAAGGTGAATATGGATTCCCTCATTTTACTGATGAAGAAACTAAGGCACAGATATAAAAAGTTATGCTGCAGAGGTAGCTCAGGATTACTGAGCCACGAACAGGTACTGTGACTCTAATTCAGCCGGAATGACTCCAAAACCAGTGCTCTGAATGCCTCCATTCTCCCATCTCCCAGGTATCCGACTTCTGCAATTACCTCTGCTCTGCTGTCTCCATGGCACCAGAACATCTCTCATTTCCTGCACAAAGCTGGGGTCTCCAAGACGCAAGAGCCAAAGGTCCAGGTTTTCTTTGCAGGAAAGTGGTGTTCAGGACCACTGCCCTTGCCCCCATGTTCCCTCCCTTTCACAGCAGGCAACAGTATCTCCCGAATCCCCGAGACAAGAGCCAGATATCTGACCCCTCTGTTTACCCAGAGCTCTCACATCATCAACCCCCTTAATGGGTACCAGGGTCATGCATAACGTGGTCAGCTCAGTCTCCAGTTCTGGCAGCAGCTGCAGTCAAGGTCAACAGCGGTGGGTCAGATTGTTTCTTACTCACCCCCAAATGCCACAGCCCATGCTCCCCGCTCCTGCCCCCTCCCTCTCCAGCAGTGGACACGAGGGAGACCAGAGCCCTTCTCCTTGAGTGCTGTGGCCACTCATGGTGGGCACAGAGCCCTCCGCTCCACAACCAGGAAGCTGGCTCAGCCTGGAGGGGATAGGGCAGTGCAGTATTGGGGTGGGGGGGCAGGGGCACTTTTACACCCACACCAGCCTCTAAGAGGTGCACCCGGACAAAAAGCTACTCATTTAAGAAAGGCCACGTTTCTAGACATTGAGCACTGTCAGCTCTCTCCCGGAGAAGAAAGATAATGTGAAAAACTCTCCCTGTGTACTGGAGACTTAATGAGCCTGCCTCCCTCACCAAAGGCCAATTTGTAGTCTGAAAGATCATCAAGGAGCCTAGAGAAAAGACTCTGCTTTTCTCTTCGCCATTGAGGCATCAATGTAGGCAGCGTTGTACAGCCCACATCCCACCATAGCCAGCCAGCAGTCCGGCCTCTGAGAGCTCAGGCCCCCCTGAGTGGAGGGAGTTGAGCACATAGCTGATGCCCACGGAGGTAGGCCTCCCCCAGACCCCTCGCTTCTCCCACCCCTCATATTCTCTGCTTCCCTTGAGTCAGCTGTGTTTGGTCAGAAATCTGTACATGCCATTGTACTCTCTTGTAATTACATACTTTTAATTAAATACTATATGAACTAATAAAATATGAGCCCCCAAAAAGAGTTGTTTCTATGAAAATTAAGTAGGAAAGAACCCATAAAAGCAATTTACATTTTTTAAGAAAGGGAATAAGAACACTATCCAGACATGGTTGAGTTGTCGATAAAAGATTAGCAGGAGGAGGGTTGGGGAGGGGAATTATAAACATCCCAAGAACTCTGCATTCAAGTTGCTACACAAATGTTTTCAGGTCCTTGGGTCAAATAGAAATCTTCACTTACGCCTCATGGGTGTCAGTCAACGGGAGAGAGATGAGGGGAAAAAATCCAGTAGATCTATACTTACAGAAAAGGTCATGGTCTCACATCAAAAAATTAGCAAACGTTCATTTATAATTTTCAAGGTAAAGCGTTGGTTGAGGTAGGAATATTTGGGTCGAGTCCCCACTCGAATGACAACTTCGCCCTGTCTAGGTAGCAGCCTGCGCTTACAGAGCCTAACAAGGGAAGAGACCAGGCTAATTAGAAAATCAATGTATCCAGGCCTAACTGACAATGCTAATCATCTCTTGGAACTGAAGAGTCCTGGCTGTTCTGGGGTCAGTAGAGCCCATCAGGGAGAGAGGCCTTCAGATTTCCACGAGAAGGTGCCTGTTTCACTCACAGACCTGCACCTAATCAATACCTCCAGTATCAGGATCCCTGACCTCAGTCCACGTAACAAATGCTTAGACTTCATGATAGGCTTCAGCGCCACATTTCCCGGTGGCTGTCCCTGCAGGGAAGCTGTCTCCCTCTTGGTCCTGCCCCACACGTGTCCGTTTTCGTGCCTGCACCTGAGCAGCGCGATGGCACTGGAAGAAAACCTTACCTTTGAGCCTGCTTGTCCTTTAAGATCATGACCTCAAGCCCCAAATCGGCACCCCATTCTGCTCAGTGATGCCAATGTGTTTTTTTTTCTTTCTGGTGAAACGTTTCCACTACTGGAGATGCCTACTTGATACCTTTTCTTCTTGTCTCAAGCCTCTTACACCTGATCCTTCACCTCTTACTTTACTGAGAGAATAGAAACCATCTGACGTGCACTCCCTCATCTTTCTAAAACCTCTTTTTCTTTTCCGTTTCTTCTCGCCCTGTGCTCTTGTTATAATCAAGAGAGTTCCATGGGTAATGGACTGGGTCTGTTCTGTCGTCAGCACCTAGCACAGTGCCTGGCACATAGTGGGCCCTCAAGTTGGTTATGAATGCATCTCCATCCTTTCCTGAGCTGTCAGGGTAGTCCTCATTGTCTATAACTTTCTGAAGGGGAGGGAAGAAGAGCCCATCACATTGGCTTAAGCATCTGAAATAATAAACATGAAATCCTTGCTGTCGTCTCCCTTCACAGATAAGGTACGAAGCCCACCTTTCCAGGCTCATCTCAGTCTCATTTCCACGTCATTTGCATTTGTGTGTGCTTTGTCCAGAAGGTTACACTTCTCATGTCTGAATCCTCAGCGTGTAGCAGCACGTCGCTCAATGAAAAGGTGATGAATTGTCTGGTGATCCCAAATGTAAAGGTCCCTCTGGATTCCCCCTTTTCCTGCTCTTCCTACGTCCAGTCCACTAGCAGACAGACGCCTTTAGTTTTTACCTCCATTAAATGGAGCAGCAAACTTTTTCTGTAAAGGGTCAGACAGTAAAGGTTGCAGGCATATGGGCCATATGGTCTCCCTTGTAACTACTGAGCACGATCATTAACCAGCCATAGACAGTGCAAAAATGAATGGGCGTGGCTGTGTTACAATAAAGCTTTATTTATAACAACAACTGTGGGCGGGATTTGGCCCAGTTTGCAGAATCTTGCTCTGTAATGTATCTCAAAACCGTTCTTAGCAGAACACAATAATACTGAGAAAAGGAGCCACCTTTGGTGCTTTCTATCCTCTTCTGGAAGTGACCTGAGAAGGGTTAGTGCAGCCTTATATGGTCATGTGCATGTGGTACATACAGAGGTGAAGCTCCTTTCACCAGCTCAACTGAGCTCTTTTCCTGGCCCTGGGATAGGTCTCTCACTTCACTCTTCTTTTCTGACAGACGCGTGTGTTCTAGACACGAAAGCTGGTGCCCCAGCACGGCCACTCATTTCCTGGGTGACCTTTTTCAAGTCAAGTTCTTAACCGTTGAGAATCTCTTTTGCCTCATTTACAAAACTAGAGTAACATTGCCACTTTCCTCAGGGAGTTAAATATAATCGTGTATCTAAAATGCTTAGTACGGTCGCTGGCATGGAGTAAATGTTCAATGACAATTATTATTGTTACTGTTGATATTACTATTCTTACATACTGATAGGTATCTCCATATACAAAGGCAGCAGTTCTTCATGTTTAAGAACATGGACGCTTGAGTTAATCTGCTGAGATTTGAATCCCAGCTTCATCACTTACTATGTG
Source organism: Cynopterus sphinx (assembly GCA_030015415.1). NCBI lineage: Eukaryota > Metazoa > Chordata > Mammalia > Chiroptera > Pteropodidae > Cynopterus > Cynopterus sphinx. The sequence goes on along the minus strand of CM057392.1, from coordinate 19,406,929 downwards.
ACTGTGAGGAAGTGCCTCAGTTTACCTAACTTGCAAAGTTGTTGTGAGGAGTAAATGAGTTATATGTAAAGTACCTCAAAGAGTGCCTGGTATAGAGTGAATACTGTGCAAGTGTTGTCATTATCATTATCACCATCATCAGGACCAGAGGCATCCTAAGGCTCCCCAGCACAAAGAGTAAGTGGACCCACCCTACTGCTTTGACAGAGTCTGAACCCCCACCCCTTGCACAGCAGGATTCAAAACCTTCTGTCATTCTCCCCTCTATCCCCAAGAAAACATTTTTAACATTCCAGCCTGCTTTAAGGCAGTGGGAGAGGACCCTTCTTTCCCTTTCTTCCCACAGACCCCTTTCCTTTAGGGATAATTATGTCCCTGGTACTTATTTAGCTCCCATAATCAGGCGGCTTGTGCTGTGGTGATTGGAGGCATACAAACTGGTTAAGAATAGAATTCACAGTCATTAGCTCCCGTAAAGACCTCACTCACTACTACTGCTCACAGCCTCGTGGGGAAGGGGGATGGGAGGGCAGAATGTGGGGTTCATCCCTCCCCCGACTTTTCCAGCATCTGATGAAGTAGCTCACTTGCCTCCTTTCCCCTTGTTTGTATCAGGTGGACTCCATTCCTACTGGTTTACATCTCTATGGTCACGTCTGTGATGTTCCTTTCATTCAAGGGGGCTCTTTGTGTCCTACAGATTTCTAGAGACTAACCCCCACGTGATCAGTGTTGCCTGGTTAAGGCAAACACAAGACAGTGGTTGGACTACTTTGGACAGGGAAGATAGAAAAAGAGGAATACACTGGATACATTCTCTTGTTTTCCATTTTAAAACATGTATATAATTAGCTAGTGCCATGGAAACTGTTCCACGAAGCTATGAAATTCTCCAGTTCGAGAAGGGTTAAAAGAAAGAAAACCTCTACAGTACAAATTGAATGCTTTGCCATTAACAAAACTGTTATAAATTCTTTTTCTCTGAAATTTGCTTGTTTATCTTTTGTTCCCTCCTCCAGACAGCCTCCTGCCTTTTCACAGGTCTAATGCAGCTTGTATGCACTTTCTGCTTAGATTACTGATGTTAATGATCTCTTCAGCACCTCTGTCTCCTTGTTCAGAGCTCCAAGCCTCAGAGATTGGTTCCATTTCCCTAATCTCTAACTTTTCCCAAGTAGCTCTGAACTTCTTTTTAAAAGAGGCACTCCTGCCAGTGCCTTCCCTGGGCTTTTCCCAACTTGCTTACTTACTTCCTTCTAATGAGAGAAAGTGGCATTTTATTATCTGAATTCTGAGGCAATCACACTTTCATTCCTTTGAGCAGCCATCAAACAAAATGGAACATGAATTAAGTGAGTCTCTACCCCCGCCAAAGAAGGAGCCATGCATTGTAAAAGCAGGACTGGGCACTTCTGGTCAATGTGGTGCACTGAGCCTACAGAAAATAACTACCTCCACAGCCCCTTCTGCTCTGCAAATACATGGGAAAGCTGTATAAAGTATCACAAAGGAAAATTCAAAAGCATAACCAAGCTCAAAGTTAAGGGGAAGAAATCTCCAATGCTAGATTAACAAAGAGGAGACTCAAAGTCAGGGTGTTAGTGGCTTCTGAACAAAGTAGCTTGTGGAATTATCAATCAGCTGGTGGCTAGAGTTCTGATACCTGACTGCGAAGGGTGTCTTAGCTGCAGGCCCCACGTAGTAGAGCTGAGCTGTCATAAAGGTAGGCATGGTGAAGAGCTGGTCTATCCATGAGCAACAAGAATAAAACCTCACCAACCATCTTGGAATCTGATGATGAAAGTTTGATGTCCACTCTGGCCATTAGTGTACACAGAGCTATGCTCAAGAAATTGGCATCCTAAAACAACTTGACAGGCTTGAGTTCTGAGTTCCCTCTATTGACGTGCTACAGGGACCACAGCTGAGAAATTAACATAAAAACCAGCCAGGAACTATTGAAACCTACGGGACCCTGAAGATGCCTTGTGAGAAGGGCACTTCCACAGCCCAGGACACATGGGGACCCCATGGGAAATAATCCTCACTGAAGAGAAAGAAGCTCACTGTCAGAAAACAAACTACTATAAGGGATAGTTAGCAGATACATCAAATCAAATAATCGTACCTCAAAGTCTAGATATAATAAAACAACTTGAAAAACTTTAATAAAGTATCCTTAAAGTGTTAAAATATTAAAGAAAGACTACACATCAAGACAATATGAATAAGACCATATAACAAAAATGTGATTGTCAAAAAAACATGAAAATTCTGGGAATAAAAAATATAATAATCAAAACATAAAAATTTAGTGTAAGTTTTAGTAAGCAGCCTTTTCAAGGCCAAAGAGGGCACGAGTGAATATTTTAAAAGCTAGATCTGAGGTAATAACCTAGAAAGAAGCTCAGAAAGATAAAGAGATGTAAATTAGGCTAAGAGGTATGGAGAATATAATGAGAAAGTTAAACATACATTTAATAAAAGTTATGAAGAGAAAGAGGGAAAGACAAAATGCTTAGGATGAAGAACTGCCGACCTAGAATTCTATACCCAGTTCAACTGTCACACAAACATGAATGTGAAATAAAAGTGTTTTTAGACATTCAAAGATTAAGTTCATTACTCGTAAATCTACACTGAAAAAATCTTTTAATGAAAAACCAAATGTAAAGAAGTAGATCTCAAAAATTAACAGTGCTATTAAAAACTCGTGTGATTCTAATGCCAACTCCTGGCTAAAACCCACGGATTCAGGCCAAAACCTTAATTTTACTTAAGTGAAAATCGAAACTCAGAGAGTTGAAAATGTCTTACCTAAGATCAAATGCACTGGTTATTACATAAGAGGCAGAGATACTTAAATGTTCTTATATAATTTTCCAACCACGTGTTTGTTTAGCTTGAATGAAGAGGACTTAGACCAGGTACAATAATAGAGAAAAAAATGAAAGAACAGGATGTGTTGCTCTAGCACAGGATTTGTTCAGTTAAATCTGGTGTAATATTCACCAGGCCAATTCCCACTGGCTTTTCTTTTTTGTAATTAAGTAAATAAATTCTGTGTTTAAAAGAACAAAACCAAAATCTAATCGTGAGTAAAGAAATATGTTTATATGTTGGTAAATCTAAGTATCAAATGTTTTAAATGTCTAATTTGGGGGAGTTTAAATATCAGATATACTTAAAATATTGTTTCATCAGAAATAGTGTGCATAAAATTGTCATTTTTATGTTAATATTTTTTTAATATTGGCAATTTCATGTGACTCAACTGACAGCAGTAGCTTGAAAAACATGTGCAACAAATCAGATACCAAGCGCTATGAAGACCTTGTAACGCTCAGGAGAAAGAAAAGTCACTGTAGACTTTAAGTGTTAAAGTTCTAAGGGTATAGAATTCAATAAAAATTTATTAAAAATATTAAGTGTAATTTCTAAAAGGAAAAAAATAAACTATTTTACTACCTAACCAAAGAAAAACATGAATTTAAAAATCCTGGATTAATCCAGTGGTAAGCAGGAAAGGGAAAATTAAGTGACAAAGAGAAGGCTTAGTTCTGAATTCGGGCAGATTTAAGTTGAAAACATGGCTTTGCCACTTTCTAGCCCTTTGGTCAATGCCAGGGAAAAGACAAGTTATTTACTTGTCTTTCTGAGCCTCATTTTCGTCAATTATAAAATGGGGGCAATGAAATTTTTACAGGATGGTTGTGAGCATCATGTGAGATGACACACATATAAAATGAATGGTTACGGCAAACAGCAGGTGCTCAGTGAATGTCAGCTCTCCCCTCTCCCCTTGTGCTGCACAACTCTCACCCTCACCAGTCTGCCTTAAACTTAACACATGTTAAAGAAGATCTCCCTTCCTCCTCACAGCACCCATCATGGTATCATTTAAGCCTGGCTTCCTTGTCCCGTGCTTGGCGAGGTTACTAGTAGTAGGTGCTCCACAGTGCCCTGGCCTGTAGCCCTTCATCAAAGGAATTGGGTCAGGTGTCTGTACTTTAATAGCTGCATGATATTGGGCAAATGATGGGTATTATCTGAATGTCAATTTTTTCTTATGTAAAATAAGTTAACAAAGGTGATATCTATCTTAGGGCTTTTTTTTTTCTTTTTACATCAGAATTCAAAAAGGAAGAAAGCCAAAGGCTTTGTTAACTACAAAGTGCTGTATATATTGTTATAGGAGAATGTTGACCCTGTTGGATACCTTAGAATCCACTTCCAGGATTGATAAACCTTGGCTCTCATTCTAGTTTCTTCTGCTACTTCCTGTTCACTAAATATAAGCTCTCTCTCTCTCTCTCTCTCTCTCTCTCTCTCTCTCTCTCTCTCTCTCACACACACACACACACATTTATTTATATTTATTCTTTCAACACATTTTTGCTAAGTGTTTACTGTTTGCCAGACATCGAGAGTGCTCTTTGCCTTCAAAGAGCTCATGTGGTTTTTAACACTACTGGACATTAGAATTGCTCTAGAGTAGCTTGTTAAAAAAAATGCCAGTTCCCCCAAAGATTCAGAATCAGTGGTGAGGATTCCAAGCATGCACATTTTTAAATTAGCATGTTAGGTTATTCTGACATGAGCAATTCTTGGCTCACACTTTGAGAAACGCTGGCCTGGTCTTTCCCTGGAATCAGAGGGGCTCATCTTTCATCCCCTTTCTGCCTGCCAAAGTCTTCACCTGCCAAAGCTTTCTGTTGAAACTGCAGAGCTCAGAGAGAGGGTGTGTGTCTCTGCGTGCTGGCTCTGTCCTCAGAAATGTGGGCCTCCTTTACCTCCCACCTTCCTCCTTAGAGAAAATCAGCCCAATGGACTGCGGCCTGACAGACCATAGGTAGAGGACTCTGTCTTTAGGACAAGCACCTGTGAAAGGTATTAGTAAGGAATGATCCCAGACAGCCTCCAGGGCCTCCAGCTGCACCTGTTCTTTGAGCCTTATGCTAATGAACTTGTTCTTGTCCACCCTGCTCAGACATCATGCCTCTAGCCATGTTAACACAGCATCTGGCCCTGGGCTGCCTGCATCGTGATGTTCTGCTTTCACTGTGCTCTGAGAAGGGCAGCAATTCTGCATCTTGGTTTCACTGGACTGCAGAGAGAGATTGAAGCCAGACTTTCTAAAGTCCAAGAAACTCTGCTGGATTGCTGCACAGGTACATGACCCATCTACCTGTTTGCAGGGAGACCAGCACTGGCGCGATTCCCAGAGGCCTGGAGTCCAGGTGCTGAGGTGCCCAGGTTCTCAGGCTGCTCAGATGATTTTTTTCTCTCCTGATACCAGCCTGCAGTTAGTCCCTTCTTTGTTCTGGACTAATCCTTTTCAGCTGCTTGGGATTCTCAATGCTTTCTCTCCTCCACCCATTTTACTCTTTCCAATGTCTTGCCCCCTCCCCAGTGCTCACCATGTCCTTATCTTTTCACAGACATAGCCCTCAACACCCAAGTTTTTCTCTAGGGAGACAGAGTTTTTCAATCCATTGGAAGAGGCATGGGAAAGTAGCATTCCACATAAACACCAGCATCACAGTCTCCCAGCCATGGCCATTACTACAATAAATCCTCAGCTCCCCGAGCTTTCTACTAACTAGAGCTCCTTGAGGACTCCTCTTTCAGAAAGGAATGATGGTGAATCAAGCTGATATCAGAAATTTATCTTTTGATAAAGTAACTTCTGTCCTGTGCAGTTCATTCAGCCCTATCACCTTTCTTTCTTTCTTTTTTTAAAAATCTGCATTATCACCTTGAGACTTGGTCTTCTGGAAATAATCACCTTGAGGGCCTTTAAGATCTCTGTTCATCAAAGAAAGCATCAACCATGCTCACTAGGCTGTGCTAATGGTGGCAAGAAAGTAGAGTCAGGATATTTAAAAGATATTTAACAAGAGTTTTCGGAATAAAACTTAGTTACTTAGGAAGCTCAATTTACCAGAACAATTCATTTTGTGAATGTTCTGGTTAGTCAGTTATGCTGCATTGTTACCTCAAAAAGCTTTCCAATAAATGTTTGTCGAATTGGATTGAACTCCACAGACCCTGTCTTCTCACTCACTAGAGCAGGAGAAGGATGAAGAGTGGAGCCCAGCCAGACACTCCGGCCTGTGCTTTCTGAGCCAGCTGGAGATTCCCTTCTGCCATCGTCAAGGTCCTGAAGGGCGGCATTCTAGAGCAACCCCCCACAGAGTCCTGAAACAGGCAATCATCCTGGAATATAGCAGGAGCCCAGTTTCCTCTTGGTTTCTGGAAACAGTTCCTTAAGCAGTTACAGAACCTCTTTCTCTGAGTGTTGGTTCAGTGACAAGAGGAGGCCCAGAAGTCATTGGGGGTGTCAACTTCCAGCTTAATAAAAAGATGGCTGTGCGTGTTCCCTTGTGGAAGCATTCCTCCCTTGGGCTCAAAACCTGTCAAGACCAAGAGAATGTACATATTAAGAAAAAATTCTAGAACTGTACTGTTAGGTATAACCATGAGGGGTGCCACGTCCACCTCTTCACTTGGTTTTTAGATCTTTATATTTTGGCTTTGAGGGAAATGTCATCATTGTTTGATCAAAGGTTTAAAGATTATATGACATCCTGTAGGACAATCCCCCAATCTCTTTGGGTGTAGTCACTCGGCTAGAGTCTTAAGTGAGCCTCCACTGGCTATTCCACTCTTTTGTCAGACCAGCTGCCTTCACATGATGGGGTACAGGATAGGATCACTGAATTCTATGGGCGTGAACCAATTATTGCACAAATTTTGTATTGATATGAGTCCCTTTATCAGAGGCAATGTTGGATAAGATACCATGATGATGAAAAAGATCCAAAAGCTTCTCTAATGACAGTGTTGGCAGAAGAGTTTTAGGCAAAGAAGGTAAATCTTCATACAGAATATGTATCTAATCCCATGAAGAGAAAATATTACTCCTTCAAAGGTGAAAAGAATTTAATAAAATTAGGTGATTGGCTGTTTTCCAAGTGATCGGCACTGGTTCAGGGTCATCCTTTACTATTGGCAAAGTGGTTACTCATCAGTGATGATTGCCAGGGAAACCTTGGTGAGGAGAAATCCCTGTTGTGATCATTTCTGTCACTATAGCTATTCCATATAGGGGACATGGAGCAGGATAGCTGGGAGAAGTTGACCACAGCCACAAGTGGGTCATTTTGTCTACCTTATTTCTGGAAGGTTCTTCTAGGGTGAATGATCACTGGTAATCATTTCCTTAGGTCATACAGTCTTCATTTCGAGAGTTTTCTCCAGCTCTCTTTGTTTCATCAGACTTCTACTGTTAGTCTTTCCAAGCTCCTGACCAGTGAAACTAACCTGTTAGCCACTGTCCATGAGATGGTATAGATTTGTGCTTCAGCCCACTTTTCCTTCCAAGTAAATGAGATATTTTGCCCAAGTGTCTTCCCATAGGGAAGTTTTTCAACATAACCGTATTTCACGGCCATCCTTGAGTGGGGCTATAATACGTTAGCCATCTGATTCTGGCTGGTGCCAAAAAATAGACTTATCGATAAACCAGGCCTACATTCTGTCCTTCTGTTAACTAGTCAGAGAGACGTCCCCATGCAACCACTTATGTTTGTTGAGAAAGAGATAGTAAAACAGCAGGAGCAGATGCAACGGGAGTTTCTGTCAATTTACCTGTGCCACCCAGACATGCTCGGGCCTGGTTTTATATACAGCATCTCCATTTAGTCCTGGAATCATGATGCACATCCCTAACTTTATGCTTTGGTAAACAAGAGAACACCCAATTCATAATGAAGAGCTTAGGTCACAAACTCACTTGATATCCTTTAGTCAAAAGTTCAGATACTTTGAGTGTTGTTGAATCTGCTGGGTCAAAAGGCCAGAATGGTGGAACAACTTGTGCTTCAGGCTGGGCTAGGTATAGAGCGCTCTACTGCTCTTGGACCCGCCTAAAATGTCAGCCTTATGGGCTGCTGAGTGAATGGGCCAGAGTGGAACAATCAGACATTGCTTTCGAAATTCAAAGACCCATTAAGCATTGGGCCTTTTTCTTTGTGGTGTACAATGCAAAGTGGAACAATTTAACTTTAACTTTGGAAAGGCAATCCCAAGATGTTCTGGACCACTGGACCCCTAGGCATTTTACCAATGTGTCAGCCTCCAAAATTCTGTGCAGTTTCCATTCCTATTCTTTGTCAGGCCTGTATCACACACACACACACACACACACACACACACACACACACACACACACATGGGCTTCAAGGATTCTTGCTACATCCTGCTCATGATGTGCAACAGACATAATGTCATCAATATAATGAACCAGCATGAAGTACTGTGAGGTATCAAGCCTCCTTTGGGTTATATGAAAGCAGGAGAGTTAACATAACCCTGAAGACCATGGTGCACTAGTCTCAGCCAGGTGAAAGCAGACACTTCTGATTGTTCTTACTAATCGAGATGAAGAAAAATATCATTTGCCAAGTCAATAGCTATCCACCACGTGCCATTGGTCTAGTAAAGATACCACATCCGGAATAGCAGCTGCAGTCAGCCACAACTATCTATTCTAGGGGAGCACGATCCATAGTCAGTCTCCACATCATAAACAGCATTTTCCCTGATCAAGTAGGTCTTAAACAGGGATTCGACTGGAACCAGCATCCGTTCATCTTTCAAGGCTTTGATGGTGACTGTAATCTCTATAGCACCCCCAGGTATGTGGTATTGCCTTTGATTTACTCTTTTGGCATCAGGATAATGGGTGGTGGTTAGCTTTCCAAAATCTTCCTTTCAGCCTTTCTCACCTAGCATTTCTTACTCCATGAATCAGAGAACCAGTGTGAGAATGTTTCTGGCTTCCATTTATGTCTATCAATGGGCCTGCTACAGTTATTGTAAGACAGCTTAAGCCAAGATTTTATTTATCATCAGACCTTAACAAGTCCCTACTCTGGCTGATGGACCATGATAGTTTTTAGAGGCCCCAGAAATTAGCCTCAGTTCAGAGTTAGTATCCAGCAACCTCTACAAGGTCTGGGTATTTTCCTTTCTCTTGTGCCCAGTCGCCCTAGCAAATGGTTCTTCAGGTATGTCTGGTGAAGGCTTAGAAGAAATTTACAGAATACACTTGTGGTCACATTTCAGGCTTCTCCCTTAAAGGACCTGGCCTCTTTCTCAGTCAAAAGGTTCTGAGTTTTAAACTACCTTATCTCGGCAAACTGGGTAGAAAAGTAAGAAGTATCACTGTGGCCACTGAAATCAGGTTTCTACCCACCACAATAATAACTTTCCCAATATATAGGTCTATGCCACCTAATGTGGTAGCTGCTAGTCACATGTGGTTACTGAGCACTTAAAATGTTCCTAACTGAGATGTGTTTATATGTGAAATAAAAACGCTACCTGGATTTCAAAGACTTAGTACAAAAAAATGTTAAATATCACATTAATAATGTTTTGCATTGATTACAATGGAAATGATAACACTTTAGATGTCAGTTAAGTGAAATAGATTATTAAAATTATAATCACAGTTTCTTTTCACTTTTTAAATATGTGAATACTAGAAAATTTAAAAGTACAAGTGTGGCTCCCATGATAATTATATTGGACTGTGCTGACATAGATCAAGCAATGTGATAGTAGGTTGCACATCTATTTCCTTATTTTGAACCCTATGATCAATTAGCCACCATCATAAATCCACGTGGGACAAAATAAATCTGACTACCATTCTATCCTTGTGGCTAGTCGGAGTAATTGAGCCCACCTTGTCTCTGATAGTCTGTCACTGGGGTTCTCATTTTTACAGTTCAGTAGAGATCCACATTCAATGACAGCATCTCCCACTGTCATCTCTGACCTATAGGGGATCGCCGCCACAGAGCTTTTCAAGGATGCTGGTGATAAATTTGTGACAAGAGTATCCTCTGGGCATTAAGTGGAGGGGTGCAGGTTAATCAGATTATATATAATAGATAGATTTCAATTTATCATCACCCTAGGCTTTGGGTTCCTTCTACAATATGCTAGGTAAGCTCTGCACGCTCAGCCTCATTCGATATAAAGCACTATTACATTCAGTATTTAATTACTCAACCAAGCAGACTATTAAGCCTCTCACAACTGCATACACTACCATATTACATTTTGAATCCCATGAGAATTCACCCATATGGACAAATTTGATCCAACCCAACTAACTATCTTTCATCCTCCTTGACTTAGTACTCTTGGAATCTATTCACATACATATGTTCTCAAGGTTCTTGACAATACGAATGGAAAGATGTGGCAATCCCTTTGAAGTTTAACTATCTCCTCCCAGAGATCTTTCAAATTTTTCTCTGGGCTACCATGGATGTAACTCTCCTTATGAGCCTGGAGACAATGATGAAATGGAACTAGGTCTTCAGGACAATAGATGTATCTCTTGCAAGGCAACTGCCCTTTGTGAAATCACAGGAAAGTCTTTATGTAAGGGCTGCTTTCTCTAGCAAGGGAGACTTGGTGGGGGCAGGGTGGGGGGCACTGGGAATTCTGTCTTGGTGTAATTTGTATCATTTCAAATGTCCTTATCCCAATCTCAATGTCCAACTCCTTCCTGACCAGTGCCCTAACATTAGTGTAGAGACTTGGTAAAGTTATACATCTAACAGGCATTGCAAATCTTTAACCTACACAATTAGATTTTAGTCCTTACCCACAGCTCTGTCTTTTCTGAGGCTGCATGAAATAAGGATTCTTTTAAGGCATGCCTAGAAACTTTCTGGTTCTACATTCACGACTTGCATTGAAAGTTCAAGGTTTAAAGATCTTCATTCTCAATCTAACTCTCCCTCCCTCTCTCTCCCTCTCTCCCCCTCTCCCATAAACTTTCCAGCACAGTCTGAAATAGCCAGCCTACCCTGCGATTATTGTAATTATCACTGTTGCCATAGCAATCAAGTGCAGTGGTCACTTAGTCACTTAAAACCTTGCCTTCTACTGACTCTCCATCTTACACCACTATTAGTGTTAATTTAAATAATCTTAATGCTGCCTCTTGCCAAGATGACCAGTCTCCTGTTTCCCTCAGCAATAAGATCATTTATGCATTCATTAAATAAGTGAGAGACCTGGTCCCAGAACCTCACTTTGAAGGTTGTTTCCTGGGACTGCTCCTGTTATCAACTGTTATATTAGTCAGAGTCTCAGCAGGAAAAAGCATTTATGCCAGATGGTGTAGATAAAGATAACTTAGAGAGGGAATGTGGCAGAGGTTCAAGCAAGGTTAAGGGACCAAATGAGGGATGCTAAGGAATCAGGGCTTAGCCACTGTTCAAAGCCATAGCTATCCAGGCCTAAAAAGACAACAGAAGAAATAGGGCCACCAAAGGAAAAAGTGGGAGATGGAGTCATGGAGGAGGGGACACGTGGGGGAAGCTATAGTCCATGAGGGTCACAACCACTGCCAGAGATGTCATACAAGTGCAGAAAGGGGCAGGCAAGAGATACTCCCAATTGGAAGTACTCCCAATTGGAAGTAAGAAGGCAAGGTTTTAAGTGACCCACTGTCAACCCAATTGGAAGACAGGGGACAAAGAAACCCAGGTATTATAGGCCAAAAAAGGGCTAGGATCTTGGGCCTGAAGCCAGACAAAAGAGAGCTGAGAAGGGATTTTAGGAGGAGGGCAAAAGGAGAGTAACAGCCCTCGACGTGTCACACGTGGCATAAACAATCTCCTTCCTTCTTTTAACATACTAACAGTAAGGTATGTACTATTATCTTTGTTTTGTAGACGAGGAAACAGGTTTGCTCAAGTTTATACAAAAGTACAGACAGGACTGCGGCTTGAACCTGGGTAATTTAAATTTGAGTTTTATATTATGCTAAATGAGAGTAGTTAAGGTGGAGTAAAGAGTTCAGTTAGAGGAGAAGTGGAGACAAAAGTTGCAGCCAAAGCATAGAAAGCCTTGAAAGCTCATCTCAGGAATTCTGTAGGCTTCTCTCCAAGTGCGGGCAGAAACCACAGCTGCTCCTGCGCTGCTTTGTCAAGTCAAGCCCTGTGGGAATTAGGAGAGCCCTCGCCCTCTGCTTTCTCTTCTGCGTAGCCTGGAACAGATAGGCTTGAGGAACCTGACTAGTGCTTCTAAGGAGGTGGACACTGGCTGTTTGGTCTCTTGTTAAGCTCGTCATTTCATGTAGTAATTATCCTGTCCTTTGCTTTGGTGGAACCTCCTTCCACTGGTGGACCTTCTTCGGGTTGATGTGCTAAGCAAGCCAGCATATTGCACTTCCCCAGTGACAATGGTTGGTTAAAGATGGGCACATGACCCCAGTCAGGCCCAAAGGAGCCAACAACAGTCACTTCCTGAAATTTCATTAAAGGAATAAGAACCTGAGAAGAATTTGGGACACAGCTTTTGCTGCCAGATATCTACAAATGGAGCCAAGAAAAAAGCCAACAGAGAGGAAGGCAAATGGAAAGATGAGCAAAGTCATGTCCTTGTGAAAAATCTGAGCCCCAAATCCAGCCATAGCCACAGCTGGCTCATACCTAGACTTTTGTTACGTAAGCCATAAATTCACCTTTTTCTTTTTCTTTTTGCTTAATACAGGTAAATGGTTTTTTCATAATCATGAGGCAAAGTGAGGAACTTGCTCTGCCTTCTCCAGAAAGAGCTCCAGCCTTTGCCCCTTATCCCACAGGATTTTCAAAGCCTGCGAGGCTAGGCCCATGGAAGAGACCTGTGCGATGGCAGAAGGTGAGAGGCCCGGGGAAGAAGGAAGTGTCCTCTGGATGAGAGACAAGATAAATGCTTGGATCAACACACACTCCCACAGAAGTATATATATTTAGTAAACTTTTTTTCTCGTAGGGCTTGAAAGATCAAAATTGCTTTTAAAAAAATAATAAAAAGGAAACAGCCTCTATGGTTTCTTTTGACACCAGCCCAATTTCTTGGCTGTCACAATACTGCCAAATAACATGTGTAAGACTTTGCTGGGCTGTCTCTTTTCCCTAAAACCGAAGGCAAAAACAACAACAAAACCCTGCAGTTCCAGCTGCATAATAATGTTTAGTCAGAGGCTTCCTGAGATTGGCTAGCATTCTGGGGTGGCTTACAGGACCTGAGGTTTTTTCTGCAACTGTGAGAGGGCTTTGTGCAAATATAATATAAGCTGAGAGTGTAAACCCAGCCCAACAACCTGAACTCCTGCATTCATCATGTAGCGATCGCCTTTGAAATCTATCTGGTCAGGCTTGGCTACTGTAAAAAAATACCGACCATCGTAATCTTCCTCAGGGGTAGAGCTATTGGGCTGTGGAGATTACAAGATTATGTTTCACTGCGGCCCTGAGACTCCTTGTTCCACCCAGCCCCCACTCCCGCCTCTCCACCCCCAGCTCACGTTCTCCGAGTCTCTGTCCCCTGCACTGACTTCCTTTCTTCCAGGCGAGCTCGGTGGAAAAAGTGTATCATGTTTTATTCAAGAGTAGCCCTTTCATCTATTGTTGCAACCCCATTTTACACTTAGGATTTAGTCTCCAGTTATTCTCTCCCCCCCCATATTTTTTTTAAAAAATATATTTAATCAGCTTTTTTGAAGTGAATTTACATACAATGAAATGCAACCATTTTAACAAATAGGTGAGTTTTGACAAATGAATACACCTGTGAAAGCAGTGGCACTGAAATCAAGATGAAGAACAGCTGTCTCCACAAAAGCTCCCTCCGCAGGCATTCCTCCTCAATCCACCTCCCCCGCCAGCAACCACTGCTGATAAGTGACGGATCTGCTTTCTGCCACTCTAGATGAGTTTTGGCCGTCATGGAATTTCACATAAATGGAATCATATAGAATACACTCTTATGTTTGACTTCTACGGCTCAACATAATATTTTTGAGACTGAGCATGTTGTGTACATCAGTAATTTACCCTTTTTATTGCTGAGTAGTATTTCATTATATAGATATGCTACAATATATTTATCCATTTACCTCTTTATGGACATTTGGGTTGTTTTCAGCCTGGGGCTATTATGAATAAAATTATTCTGAACATGCATATACGATCTTTGTGTGGACACATTTTATTTCTCTTGGGTAAATACCTATAAGTAGAATTTTGAGTTGTATGTAAGTGCATGTTTACTTTGTAAGAAACTGATAAGTATTTTTCCAAGGCGGCTATACAATTTTGCACTTCTACCAGAAATGTACAAGAGGTCTATTTGCTTAATATCTTTACCCACGCTTGGTATTGCAGTCTTTTTAACTTTTTTATTTTCCATTTTAGTAGGTGTGTAATAGTGTCTCAATGGGGTTTTAATTTTCATTTCTTCAATGACTAATGATGTCTAGCATCTTTTCATATGCTTGTCGGCCATTTGTATCTTCTTTTCACGAAATACCCATTCAAATCGTTTGCCATTTTTTCTCTTATTATTGAGTTATAACACTCTTACAATTCTTACGACTCATAAAGACGTATGTATATCTTATATAAAGATATTACATATATCTTTTCATTTTCATAATCGTGTTTTTCAGAGATCACAACTTTTTAATTTTGCTGGAGTCCAATATATCGCCTATATTTCTTACTTTGCTGTCTCCTTCTCTTCAGCATATAAACATGGTCAAGTATCTCCAATAACTACTCAAATCAAACTAAACAAAAACAAGACAACCTCCGACTCCCCACCACCTCCTAAAACCCTTCAATGAATAGTAGCTTTTTAGCTCCTATTGTATCCTTTTCTTCTTCTCCCAGCCAAGCAGTTCAAAAGAAAATTTTTCATTGGCTACATCTACCTCTTCTAAAACTCAAACTTTCTTCAACTCATCTCCCCCACTCCACTGTGAAATTAGAGTCATGGACCCAGAATCACAGTAATTTCTAACATTTAGTGAAGCAAGTTTGTAAAAACGTTACCACCCTTGATTTGCTAGCACCTGATGAGGAGCTGGGTCTGATGGAAGTGGGGCCTGCGGAGACTGAGAAGCCCTTGGACCTCTTTCTCTGGGTTTCCTCTAATGTCTCCCTGTTATTATCTAAACAATCATCACATTAACACATTACCCTAAAAATGATTGATGAGTTCCTTTGACGAGCACTTAATGAGAGAGACCTTCCCTGACATCCACTTTGAGTCATCTACCTCCCCCAGCCCTTTACTTCACTGTAACACCATTCTCTTCCCACCTGCCCCATCAAGTGCACTCTTGCAGCTTATCTTTCCTGACACCCCTGCAGTGCTGGTCGGGGCCAACAGTCTCTCTTTCTTCTATTTATTCCCCATTTGCTTAATAAATACATACTGAGTACCTATTGCACAATAGAACTCAATAATAAAAATTATTGACTTCAGGCTGTGAGTCAGATGATACCCTGGCCTAGCTGGCAAGACGACTGAATCAACTGTCATCACATGACATGTGATGTGTGAGTACAGAGAAGTGACACCCATGCCAGCTTGGGGAAATTAGGGTCAGCAAAGGAGCTCCAAGCACTGGAACAGCATACACACACAGAGGAGTGTGAATGCATGTGTAAAGTAAGTGAGGTGTGAGCAAGCAATGCATTTACAGTGAACAGTTAGATGGGGGGATCTTAGGGAACCTGTGGGAAGTGCCATGCGATGTAAATATCACAGGATGCATTGCCTACATCCCAAGCTGTCCACCACAATCTATTCTTTCTCTTAACAGAAATGGGATTGCAGCCAAGCGGATGGCTGGACTACATTTCCCACCCTCACTTGGTGTTAGGTGGAAACACGTGACTAAATTGCCACCAATGAACTGTGAGCAGAAGTGGTGTGTGCCACTTTGAGCCAAGGCTTGTTAAGAGTGGGTGTGCCTCTTCTATGCTTTTTTCCCCTCGTTGGGAACTGCATAAAAACAAGAACAAGGCCCTAAGGAGATAATGGAGCCACAAAAAGAAGCAGCTCAGGTTTTTGACTTTCTACAGCAAAGCCACACTGCAGATCTGAATAATCAGACAAGGTCGTTTCATGAGCAACAGATACACTTCTACGCCATGGGAAATTTTGAGTCATCTTCATTGTTGCAGTATAGCCCACCCTACATAATATGTTATGATTATAGTGAAATCTTATAAAATGTACACATATGTACGGGAAAAAATGGAACAAAATATGCCAAGATGTCAATAATGGTGGTTATCTCTAGCTGGTAGAACTATGGGTGGATTTCATTTTCTTTGCAATTTTCTGCCTTTTCCAAATTTGCTCAATGAGCATGTGTTATTTTGTAGTCAGGACTAATATAAATTTTCTAAATTCAGGTAGTTACAGAGATAATAACAAGTTGAGACAGAACCTCATTACCAGGAGACATGTAGAAATTCTATTCAAGTAGTAACATTTAAAGTTAGGAAAATGCAGAGGAAAAAGCAAGAAAACAATTCAATTCCACTTTCACTGAGGACCTAGTCATGTCAAGAGAAAGAGTGGGGACACCACAGAAGAAAGTCTGGCCCACGCCTGGCCTGCATTCTCACCCCTCTCCCTCCAGTCTCCATCCACATCAGGTCCTGCGGCTGCTGGCAGCGGGCGAGACAGTTTTGACTTTTTAAAATATTTTCCTTCGTATAATTTAGGGAGACTGAGAATATACATGAAGTTAACAGGGAGAGGTGCTAAGACCAGAAGATAGAGAGAGTGGATGTTGGAAAGGGGCACCAGAGGGACATAGATGCTGTGTACACTTACCATAAGTATCTGTAAAACTTACTCCTCCCTTACTTTCCATGAGAACTCAAATTTCTGATTGTCTTACTACCCCTCTGGCCTCTCTGGCCACGGGGTACTTTTTCTCTGCCCACCCTTTTGGTTCCTCAAGAATATATCCTTAGGCTTCTTCTTATAACACGCTTCAATGTCTCCCCGAGTCTACCCCCCACCCCCCAGTTAGCTCTAAATCCAGATGGACGACTGCCTGGGAGGTGTCTCCACAGAATTCTACCACTTCCCACTCTATTCCGGGGACCCTATCTCCACCGTCCAAACAGAAGAACCCGGGTAGTAGCCTCATTCCTCATGCCCCTCCTCCTTCTTTAATATCTTTCAAATGTATCCCGTTCCCTTCATCCCCACTGCCATGGCCTCTATTCAGCCATTCTATCACCCTCATATTTCTATGACAGTCCCCTAATTCATGTCCAGAACCTCAAAAATATAACAAGTTGAGAAATATAACAAGTTGTTATATTCCACAAAGCCTCAGAATGTTTTCCTCTAACTTAAAATTATGAAATTCTTTTTATATACAGAAAAGGACATTGAGAATAAATAATACAGTACAATAAACATTCGTATAACCCCCATTCAGGATTAAAAAACAAGAACATTTTCCGCCTTTTTTCCTTACAGATAAATATTTCTAAAACAGATTAAAATATTTTACAATGTCATTTTCTCTATTAAAAGAAAGTTTCGGTTCATGTAAATTGCACTCCACGTACCTTTCAACCCTTTTGAGCTGTCTTTAGGACCATCTGTGGAACTCTGCTGGTTGAGCGTGGGCTCTAGAGTCTGTACCTGTCAGATGACATAAGTAGTCTACAACCATACCACCCTGAACGCTCCCTGTCTCATCTGAACTCAGAAGCTAAGCAGAGTCAGGCCTGGGTAGTACTTGGATGGGCTATTCCATAAGTAGCATATTAATATCTGAGCCTCAGGTTCCTCATCTGTAAAACGGGGATAATGTTTTGGGGCCATCTGAGGATTTGCTGATTTATAGATTGCCTAGCCTGGTTTGTTGTTATTATGTGTGTTGAGTTGGCTTCAACTCCTGGTGATCTTACGAATGAGTGATGTCCACAATGTCCTGCCCTCGGCAGCCCTGCTCGGCTCCTGTAGACACACACTCTGGCTTCTTTTATGGAGTCAGTCCATCTCATATTTGGTCTTCTTCTTTTCCTGTTGCTTTCTATTTTCCCAGCATTACTGTTTTCTCCAAAGAACTCTGCTTCCTTATGACGGGCCCAAAGCAGGACAGTTCGGTTTTGTCATTTTTGCTTCCAGTGGTATTTCAGGCTTAATATGCTCTAGGACCTATTTGTTCGTCTTTCTAGTGGTCCAAGGAAGCAGTCCCCAACCCTTTTGGTACAAGCGTCTGGTGCTCCTATGAGAATCTAATGCCTGATGCTCTGAAATGGAGTCGAGGCGGTGATGCTGGTGCTGGGGAGCGGCTGTGAATACAGATGAAGCTTCGTTCACTTGCCTATCGCTCACCTCCTACTGTATGGCCCTGTTCCTAACAGACCACAGACTGGTACCAGTTCGTGGCCCAGAATTTGGGGATTCCTGATCCAGAGTATCCCTCCACTCTCCTCCAATACCATATTTCAAATGAATAATTTTTCCGCATATCAGCTGCCTTCTTCACTGTCCAGCTTTTCATCCGTGCATAGAGTAATTGGAAATACAAGGACATGGATGATCTTAGTCTTGGTCTCTAATGACACATCTTTGTTCCTGATCTCTCTTAATTCTTCCATTGCTGCCCTTCTGGGTCTCAGCATAGTATCTGGCATATAATATGCATGTTAGACTTCCACCTCTTTTATCCTGAATTCCAAGGGAAAAGAGAAAGGTGGAAGGATGTAGAGAGAGGGTACTATTAAAGAAAGCGGACAGGGGAAGGAAGAGAAAAAAAGTCAAGAGTTTAAGGAAAGACTCGGATAAGAGAGAAAAGAGAGGGACTGAGAAGACGAGGATGTCTAAATGGAGGGGGGAAAAATAATGAGGAAAAAAATGGCAAAGGAGGAGGTACCTTCCCAGGATGGAAGAAGCCTTCTCAGGATGAAAGGGGGCTGTGGTGTCTGGGGGGATTTGGTATGATAATTAGGGCTGTGGAGCCAGGGCTCAATGCCAGCAAGGTCCTGCTGGCCTGGGGCCAATCCCAGGGCTGGCTCTAGCGTAGCTCCACCAAGAGGCAGCGTGGAGCCCTGGCTTCTTTGCCTGAAACTCACCCCCTCCCGGGGGGATGCTGGGGAAACACTGAATCAGCTGATGCCAAGGCTCTGGGATAGATTCTGCTACTTGTTATTTGAGGGATAAGACAGGCATCGAGCTTTCTGGAGATTAATTTTTGATTTATTGGTGGTAACAATGATTTATTCTGGTACACCCCCAGGGCAAAGGAAGGGCTGTAAATATTTTAAATGTTGTTAGCCGGTGACAAGAAACATCGCTGGTTGGGGAGCCGTGCAGATGGGAATTTCAAACGCCTTCCCTAAATTACTTACAGGCAAACTGTGAACACTTGCTAGCTTGTTTAAGACGAAGGCTGGGGTAGGGGAGAGAAGCATATTAAATTGTTACCTTATTAACTCAGACGGCATCTTAGGTTTTCTCCGTAAAGCCCATTTGCTTTCCCTGGAGGTAGGGTTGGCCTGGCGCTCGGAGCCTGCTGGGGCAATGCAGGAGGCGGCCTTCAGACTCGGGAGAGAGGAGTGACCAGGGACAAGAGCCGCCCTGCCCTTGTTGTCCAGCAGGACCCGAGGAGCTGGGACTGGAAACGGGATGTATGGAGTGATGGGGAAAGTCTGGGGCCTCGGGCGAGGCACTTTGTCCCTGGGTCTCAGTTTCTCCACCGTGACCCTTGCCGGTGCGGCGGGGTGCAGACTGCGAGGGTTTGATGTGATCACTAGAAGGAACAGCAACTGTCCCCTCGGTGTGGGTGTCTGCCCGATTGTCAGGCCGAGGAGAGACGACTGTTGCCTCTCACATGACAAGGAAACTGGCCGGGTGATGGAATGAGCGGACAGCCAGGAGGAGCCTGTGCGTGATGGTCAATGCCAGCTTCTCCTGAAGCAGAGTGGGGCGAGGCACGTGAGGCGCTCGCCGCTGGCGTGCAAAATGTGAGGGTGTGCCCCAAATCCCAGTGACCGAGATGACTAAGATTTCAGTGCAATACTTCTAAAATCAAAATTCATGCAAAAATCCATAATTAGCAAAATATCTCACTTTTCAATAAAGACAGACTCAATCCTCATCTCACAAATCAGGATCTTTCTTCCCCCTGAGCACAGAGGAGGAGGTTTCCTGGCGTGGAGGAAACCGCCTGGGACTGCCTACTCGGACTTTGTCCCTCTTAGTCCCTCAGTGTAGGGCAGTACTCCTTTTCCTCTCTGACCTCCAGCTTCCTCACAAGACGCAGGAGAGCCAGGCTTCCCCTTTTTGAGTTGGATGCTAAGAGCCTGGAACTAAATAAATTTACAGCCCATTTTAGCAAGCAATAATCCTTCGTTTCATACAAAATGTACACTCTTATTTTCTTTCCCTTTGTCTTATTCCCCTCACTTGTTTTAATGTACTTTAAGCTGCCTTAAATTCATTTTGAAACAAGGTAGAAAACAAACAAATACATACTATCTGTATTTAAACAGCTTCCCACTGTATATGTATAAATTCTTGTGAATCTCTTTTCCAAAAATTACTGTCTGCTGGTGCCTGCAAATGGCTGTGTTTGTGTGTGCTAATTGTGTAGCTGACTGGATTTAAAATTGAGAGCTCTAACGAGTACCCAGGAAGCAGGGAAACAGAGGGTTTAGTATTCAGTATAAAAGGCAGGATTGGGTCCAGGTGTCTGCCCTAGGAAGAGTCAGTTTAAGGCAGTGGTTCTAAACTGGGGCGTTTTTACCCCCCAGAGGGCATTTGGCAGTATCTGGAGACTTTTTGGTTGTCACAGCTTGGGTTGGGGGCATCTGGCATTGTTATTGACATGTTGTGGGTAGAGGACAAGGATGCTGCTAAACAGCCCCCAAAGCAGCCCCTACGCAAGACTAATTCTGCCCCAAATGAAGGGAGGAGGAACAGAGGCTCACAGGTCCCAAGGGTGGTCTAGAAACCGTGGGGGCAGCCTTCTTGGCCCAGCCCGGAGGAGGGAGAGCTGAGAGGGGCCATCTCCTTAACTAGCAGGAGGACTTAGGTCTCCTACTCAGGTTACAGGAGAAGCAGGCGCAGCTTGGGAAAGAAAGGACTACTCCAGTGTCCCCGGGACGGGGGAACTTTCATTCAACACTGGGTATCCCCCGGTTGCTCATCCACTGCCCAAGGAAGCTTCCAGCTCTGTTCAGCCAAAGGGAGCCCCAACGGAGGGTCAGAGGGTGGGAGGAGGACAAGGAAGGGGCCTTGACTCGAGGCTGCTGTCCGTGGGGCTGCCTCGGCTGGCTGCATTCCTCAGCTGAAGTAGCACTTCTCCTTGGGTTGGCCCCTCTACATGTCCTTACAGGTTCTGCTACCAATCTGCAGGCCGCCCCCTTTCGAGGCCTCTGGGGTAGGAGCTCTGAGCCAGGGCCAGTGCCCCTCTGTGCTCGTGCTGTGGCCCTATCCCGTGTCTGCGACCTCTCCAACCCTGCCCATACCTTTGTAATAGTCCCTCTATTAAACCTTCCTCGAGTTCTCCTAATTTGAGTGTGTCATACGTTTTTTCCGGGGATTTGAGCTGTCACACACTCACTCGTTTGTTTACTGAATGTTCGCTGAACACCCATTAAGTACTCAGGCACTGTTCTAGGTGCTTGGGCTACACAGGTAAACAAAAAAAGGTCCCCGCCTACCACCCACTCACCTCCAGCAAGTGCAGAGGAGCCTGCGGAAGCCTCTCCCCCAGCTGGACAGGGCATCTGTGTCTGGCTCAGCTTCCGGCCTGTGTGTAGTAGGAGTGAGGGCTGATCTCCAGGATGGGCTGGACAGCTTCCTGAGGCTACACCCCAAAGGCAAGAGGCAGCAGGCTGTCACCCTGACTGCCACAGCTCTGCCGCTGGCCAGCTCTGCATACCTGGGCACTCAGCCTCTCTGGCTTTTTTCCCCCCTTGTTTGTAAGGTGAGGGTTTGTACTGAATAACCAACCTGCAGGTCTTCTGTTTTGGGAATTAAATTCCCTGGCCTGGGTAGCTGCCCAAATCCTGGGTTGAGTGCAGCAGAAGCAGGAATTCTGTCCACATCCCAGGCCTTCCAGAGGGAGCCCTGGTGAGAACGTGAGACGGCTGGGACCTCCAGGTCCTGCTGTTGACTATCTCGCTGATTCTCTGGGTGTGGAGATGGGGTGAGCTTTTCTGGATCTTCTGAGGCCCACTGCCTCCCTCCCACCCTCCCCTGCCAACCATACCTTCTCTCAGGGCTATATGTGCTCTTCCAGGCCCAGGCACTGCGAAGCCAGGAAGCACTAGTCCTCTCAGCGCACCCACTACGGTCCTGCTGGTGCCAGCTGGCAGGCCCGGGCTGCTTCCTAAGCAAACATATGCACAAAGCTTCCTGGATGCTACTGCCTGGCAAGGCCTGCCAGAGGCAGAGTCCTCATGCCTCGGGGCGATGTTGCATCTCACATGACAAGGAAACTATGGCCCAGAATTCTAGTCATCCCTTCTGCTTAAAAGATGAGCAAGGGGGCCCCAGGCGGTGCACAGGGCCCACGTCAGGCATGAGCAAGCAAATCCTGGGTGAGTCTGCATGGAGCACAGTGCTCTGTGTGTGTCAGGAGCTCGCGTAGACACCAAGCATCTCGTTCAACCTCACAGCTCCTGGGTGAGGTGGGCCATTGCACAGTCCTTTCCTGATGAAGACTCTGAGCTTAGAGATGGGGGACTTGCCCAGGGTCACATGGCTACCCAAATGGCAGAGCAAGGATTTGAACTCAGGACTATGGGCTTTCACCCTGAGGGCTTCCCATCACACCACAGGCTTCTCGCCTTACAGAGACCACCCTCCCCCAGCCTCTCCCCCCACCCCCCTGCAGGATCTGGTCCCCAACCTCACTCAGTGACCCAATGGGAAAGGCAGGGTTACTTGGGAGCTGCCAGTGACCAGTGTCTAGCCATAGTGTTCTCTTTGGCCTTCAAGTCAGTCACTTCTAGAGGGCTGGGAGTGCACAGGTGCAGGGTGGCCACCCCAAGAGAGCAAGACCCTTGAGCTGCTGCCCGTTGGCTGGGGCCAACCCCATTCAATGCTGGGCAGCGGGAAAGGCAATGGGGCCAAGGTCTAAGGAATCTCCCAGAAGCCTTTTGCTAACATGTCAGTCAGGAACAAGGCTTCTTTTCCCGCTTTGAGTCTGTCAGAGGTAAAGATGTGAAAATGCCCTTTTCTCACCATCAAACGTGTTTCTTGACTAGGATGGAGAGTTCCTCACCCCACCTTCTCTCCCACCCATGCCCTACCCTCACCACCAACACACACTTAGTTCGCAGCTTCCTTTGTGCTCCCAAGAGCCCAGTGCATCCCTGTCACAGCCTTGTTACCTGGCCTTACAACTGCTTCTTACTGCCTGTCTCCCCAGCCTCTTTGAGCTCATACCCTTGCTCTGGCCCGATGCCTGGCAGAATAAAAACTGCAGACAAAGGGCTCTTAGGAGAAGCCAGCACTTCTGTTTTCCTTCTCCCACCGGGGTACAGACTGCCTGATTTGTGCCCAGCTTAGGGCTTGGCACTATGAGAGATGTTCAGATTTAGAAGACTCATCTCTGCCTTCAAGGCTCCTGAACTGTACATGAGATCAAGACAGTCCATAATCAAGAAGGGATTGTAGAGTAACCTCAAAACTGCTGTCAAGACTTCCTGGAAAGAAGAGAAGAGTGAGGACTGAGGTCATCAGAGAAGTCACTAAGGAACAGGCAGGATGCCGAAGACTGTGTGTGGTTGGATTGGTGAAGAGGAGGAGAAAGGTTATCGTGGGTGGAGGGGTGGAAGGACACAGCAATGGCAGGGTCCACAGAGTCAGCCCTGGCCAGATCAGAGGGGTGGGTGGGAGAGGACATGAGGTCAGTTCTTATTTCAATCCCTGCGTGTTGAGCACCGACTGTGCCACACACGGATTGAGGCACCTCAAATGCATGCTGTCACTCACTCCTTACAATAGTCCTATGGAGAAGACGGGACAGCTCCTAGCTCTCAGGAAGCTCTGAGAGGTGTAGCAAACGTTCAAGGTCAAAAGGCAAAGGACAGAGTCTTTCTAAACCAAGGCCTCAGGGGCTGGTGGCAGTGGGAGGGCAGAAGTTGGGTGCTCATTCATTCAACAGGTATTTCCTGCGCACCTAAGAGCTGGGTGCTGGAGCTATGTCAGTGGGGTAGGCATAGTACCTGCCTTCGTGGAGCCTGAAGTCCAGTGAAGAGCCGGCCTTTCCATTTTTAAAAATTATATAAATATTTATATGTATATAATTAAAATGTGTGTTTTACTTTAAACATAAACTTCATCTTTATATATATGAACTTTAAATAAAGAGCACAGTGGCTATGAGAGCAAGTAGCAATGGACCAGTGGGTCCTGATTTCTGTACAGAAGGGGCTTAAGGATGGTCACTAGCGGGAACTTTTTATAAAGCGTTATGGGACTTTGTCCTTAAATGCAGTGGTCTGAGGTAAATGGCTGACAACTGGCTGGGGGTGGGGTGGCGTGAGTCGCAGCGATGCTGTGTTCTCAGTGTGAACACGCCCACCGCGGCCAGTTGCAGGCGTCAACGAGAAGTCACTGAAAGCAGAGCCGATGAGCTCGTGTGAGCAGCACCAGCAGCAACCACTGAATTATGTTTATGGGGTGGGAGCTTTGAAGAGATTGATGGAGATGATGGGGCTCTAAAGTCCCCCCAAGTCCCCCCTTAATGCTGACTGTGAGTTATCCTATTCTGATGAGATAGGAGAGGATTGCTCCTGGTGTCTTCTCTAGGCCATGTTTGAGAATCCCTGTGGGCAACCTGCTGACCTGTACAGGTGAGCAGAGTCCAGCCTTGCTACCCTCCCACCCCCTGTGCTTCCAATCAAGGGGTCAGATCAGGCAAAATTCCTTCTAGGTTTCTGTGCTCTGCGCCCAACTCATAGTGCCCTGACCCCGTCTTCAAAGCTGGCCTGCAGCAGGCCACCAGGTTGGGTGGCATGCCCCTGCAGACAGGACTGCGACACTGCAGTGTGTAGGGTTGATTGGGCAGGCAGTCCCATTCTAGAGAAAGGAGCACTGGTCTCGGATTCAAAAACTTGAATTTGAATTGAGTTCTGCTGGTTACAGACAAGTAATGTCACCATTCTGAGTCTCATTCTCCTCTGGGAGCTGGAGAAATGGCTGGTAGCAACCTCTGGGCACGTGCAGGGTGGGATGAGATGAACGCCATAAAAACCCTTTCCTGTGCTGGGCGCATGGAGCTTGAATCCCTGGCCTCTGTGAGTCATTGACTGTACAGCACAGTGACCTCTTACATCCTGGGGAAGCACAGCACCTGGACTGGAGAGGGCTGAGGGGGTGCAGAGTGCTCCTTCCCAGCCTGGTAAGAACTCCCTTTACAGTGTCCCTGACAGTGGCTCCCCCATTTCTGCTTGATCCAGTCTAGAGGCTCAGGTTCACCACATGTTGGAGCCTCAGCAGCGTACAGGGTTAGAACACTCTTCCTTTCCCTGACTTGCAATCCGCCTTCTCTGTGTCCATCAGCAGGCCCTCCCCTGCATGCACACACACACTGACACATGTCAGCAGGAGCATAAATATTTATGACATGTAGCTAGTGCAGTCAGTTGGTAGGATTCCTGCGCTTCGCATGGGAGTTTCATGCACAAGAATCCTTTTTTTCTGGGGAGGGGTCCTGGACAAGCAGCGGTGAATGTAAGCACCAGGGAGGATCCTCTCGGCCTCTCTGAGTGTTCTGCAAGCCTGCCCTTCACTGCAGCAGCCCGAGTGTCTGAACTTGAAGGAGAAGTGGGCTGGCAGCTGCCCTTGGGCTCTGAGTATTGAGAATCAATCGGCCTTTTGAGGCATTTACTCAAGAAGCCCCTCCCTGGCTCTGCAGGGCCCTGCCTCAAGATGAAACGTTGGTAATCAGAGGGCCTGAAGCACTTGTCGCCTGGCTGCCCTGAGGCTGAGCCCTTTGAGAGGGGAGAGCAGAAGGATCTTACTCCCACTTGCACTGGCCAGAGATTTCCTCCAGAGCTGAGCCCAGAGAGGAAGTCGTAGATGACTGCCTCTGACCTACAAAAGATCCCCAGATAAAGTCACCCCATCGCATCCCCAACACTTAGCCCATACTTTGGAAAATGCAAATATCTCAGAGACTTCACGTGGTGTAGCTAAAAGCTCGTGCACACATGGGATCGGTTCATCCTGTCGCTGGGCAGCCATTGCCCTCAGCATGATCAGTCTTCTGAGCATCCGGGGACAGACGGTATATCATCCTCTGAACTCCTAAGGGGTGATGAGGGGTGGCAGACAAAGGAGTGATAGAGGGGGGCAGAAGAATATCCGCTTGTGCCTGGGTCTGCCCAGGGAGCCTGTTCTGGGAGTGTCCAGGGGTGAAGCCTGACCTGGGGAGGAGAGTGCCCCCTAGGAGGGAGTAAGAAGACGTCTAGCTGGACTTTCCACAAGGGAAGATTGAACCATCCAGGGTTTCATGTCCACCCCCTGCCAACCCTACACTGTGAGCCATGGCCCCTCCAAGCAAGGCCTTAGACTACGCAGCTACTCTACCAGCCCCTGATTTCATTCCATTTGTCCCTTTGGCAAATTCAGTTTCCTTTCCAACTCACAGTTCCTCTGCTAAAGCAAAAAGGGGCAAAGAGGGGTGAGAAAGAGAATCAAGGCTAAAAAAGACAACCAGCTGTGAAAGCTGAGCTGGGTGCCTCAGACTCTCATTTATCACTAAGTCTGGGCTATAGAACATCCTCTTCCTAGAAACTGTCCCTCATTCCACTCACCCCAAGATTAGGGAACCCCCCCTCTGTGTTCTCATAACACCCTGAGCATCTCCCTATCACTGTGCTAACACCATTCTATTAATTTTGGTCATGTGACTGTCCCCCCACTCCAGAGGCTAAACTCAAGAGCAGACTCTGTGTTGTTTCTCCATTTTTGAAATCAGAGTGCCCGCCACAGCATTCGACACATGACAGGCACTACTTCATAAATAAGTGGCAGCAGCTCTCCTGAGCCTGTGAAATGCACAGAAGAAATGTGAGCCTCAGTACATGCGTGTTAATGGTTATGAAGGGGGCAGGGGTGTCCGAGCACAGTCAGAGGGAACAGAGACTTGCCTGCATGTGTACATGTTTTCCGGGCAGGGCGGAGGAGGGGGGTTGGCGAGAAACAGCAGCTGCCACGGCAGGAGAAGGTGCAGGCTTCTGAGCCCGTGGGGTGAGGCCAGCTGGGGGCTGCCCTCTCTGCTGCTTTGCTATTTCCACAGCAGGAAAGGACCACAGTTCTTGCAGCATAGAAAGTGGCCACGCCTCTGTTCTAGGTGACCAGGGAAGACAACGGTGCTGTTATTCTATGGTGAAGGGCCATCCATCACCTGAGAACTCCAGACATCTTTCTGGAGCACCCACTCTGCTCCTGGCACTGAGAAGGGCACAGAAATGAGTGGAGCCCAGGCCCCCACCTTCGAGGCGCTCCCAGTGCAGCTTAGCAGAGTCGGAGGCACGGGTGGGCCTTGAAGAAAAGAGAGCATTTAATTAGGGACAGAAGAGTGGGATAGCAGGGCAGACCCAAGGACACTCCTCCCACTCCAGTCCGGATGGTAGTGGGGTGCTTGGCCTGAGTTGTAGAGACCTTTCTTTCTGCACATGAATGTCTTAAAAGTTTAAAATTAAAGCATTTTAAAACTGTTGTTTTTCCCCCCTTAGCTTTATTGAAGTATAATAGATCGTTAATTGCTCATATTTACATTGTACAATTCAATGTTTTTCTTTTCAATTCTACTTGGCATACAATAGTATGTTAGTTTCAGGCATACAGCACAGTGGTTAGAGATTTGTATAACTCACAAAGCGGTCACCCCCCTAAATCCAGTACCCCTCTTCCCCCTTACATACTTTTTATAACGTCGTTGACTATTTTCCTTATGCTACACTCTTTATCTCCACGTCTATTTGTAACAATCCATTTGTACTTCTTAACCTCTGTGCCCTTTTCACCATCTCCCCAAACCCCCTCCCATCTAGTATCTGGCAAAATATTGTCTGTACCTATGAGTTTGTTTCTGTTTTTGTTGTTGTTGTTTTGTTCTTTAGATTCCACATGTACGTGAAATAATGTGGTATTTGTCTTTTCCTATCTGACTTACTTCAATACCCTCTAGGTCCATCAAAGCTTCCTTTAGTCTGTGTGTGTTTTTTAATCTGAACTAAGTCTCTTGTAGGCAGCATGTGTAGGGGTCTTGTTTTCTTATCCATTCAGCCACACTATTGGCTGAAGCACTTAATTGGCTGAAGCACTTAATTCTTTTCCATTTGAGCTACTTGTTAATAAATGTGTAGCTATTACCATTCTTTATTCCTGTTTTTGATACATGTTTGTTCTTCTTAAAGAAGTCCCTCCAACGTTGCCTGTAATACTGGCTTGGTGTTGGTAAATTCCTGTAGCTTATTTTTGTCTGGGAAGCTCTTTATCTGTCCTTCGACTCTAAATGACAGCTTTGCTGGATAAAGTGTTCTGAGTTGTAGACCCGGGATTTTCATCACATTGAATATTTTGTCCAAGCCCTTCTGTCCTGCATGGTTTCTT
This sequence comes from Cynopterus sphinx, assembly GCA_030015415.1. Classification (NCBI taxonomy): domain Eukaryota; kingdom Metazoa; phylum Chordata; class Mammalia; order Chiroptera; family Pteropodidae; genus Cynopterus; species Cynopterus sphinx. The sequence continues at coordinate 19,378,444 of CM057392.1, read as the reverse complement.
GAGAAATCAGCTGCTGGTCTTATTGGTGCTCCCCTGTAGGCAACTAGCTGCTTTTCTCTTACTGCTTTTAAGATTCTCTCTTTGTATTTAACCTTTAGCATTTTAAGTATGATGTGTCTCGGTGTAAGCCTCTTTGGGTTCCTTTTTCTTAGGACTCTCTAAGCTTCCTGGGGTTGTATGTTTATTTCCTTCATCTGGTTAGGGAAGTTTTCTATCATTATTTCTTCAAATAGCTCTTTAACGTCTTGTTGTCCATCAGGTACCCCTATGACCTGGATATTTTTATATTTAATAGTGTCCCATAAGCTCCTTAAATTATTATTATAGTCTTGGCTTCTTTTTTCTTGCTGTTCTGTTTGAGAATACTTGGCTTCTTCATCTTCTATACTGGTGGTTTGATCCTCTTTATTCACTCTGTTGATTCTCTCTAATATATTCTCCATCTCTGACTGGTTCCTTTTTATAATTTCCACTTCCGTTTTTATGTTTTTTATCTCTTCGTTAAAGTTCTCACTGAATTTGTCTATGCTTCCCCTAAGTTCATTGAGCATCTTTATAACCAGTGTTTTGAACTCTGCATCTGTTAGATTGCTTGACCCCATTATTCCTGGATCTCTGTTCTGTCCTGTCATATGATTTCTACTTCTTTGTCTTCCCATATTGGCTGCCTTTCTGTGTCTGTTTCTGTGTATTAAGCAAAGCTCTTAAGTCTCCCAGTATCATTAGTGTGACTTTGTGTAGTAGGTGTCCAGTGGCACAGTCCTGAGAGGGGTTCAGATGCAGGCCAATTTTAGCCCCAGCCTGTGCCCCTCCAGGGCCACCTGTTAAGGTTCAGCAGGTGACCCACAGATGCTGTGCTTAGAGCTGCCTCAAGGAACCACACCGGAAACCGAGGTCAGCTGCCTCCAGTGTGAGTCTTGGTGCTGTTGGTCAAGTGGCATAGGGCTCGCTGAGGACACACCTGGATGTGGCTTGGGGGTGGCTGTGAGTTGGGGGGCGGAGTTTCAGGGCGGAGCGACCTCTGTTACACAGGTCGATGACGTCACAGCTATGGCAGCGCTGAGTCTGCGCGCTGGGAGGGGGAGGGTTCAACCGAGGAACAACAGACACTGCCAGCACTCCTGCCTGGGAGAGAGCCCCACCGGGCCCTCACTCTGACAACTCAGTGCCCCCTGTAAGTTCTTGGTGCCCCCCCCGTGCAGCTCGACCGGCTCTGGTGCTCAGAGCGAGCAGGCCCGTCCCCGCCAAAGTCCACCCGCGGACACGGCCCCTTTAAGAGGTGTCTGCAGCTGCCTCCGCCGCTGCCCCTGGCCCTGCCCCACCCAGCCACTCCGGACTGGGCCGCCTCACGTTCTTGCCCCATCTACCTCTTCCCGTTGCAGGGTGATTTCTTATTTCTCTCTTTAGTTGTAGGACTCGTTCCTCCAGATCCCAGCGGACCTTCCTTGCTGTTTGCTCTGTTTCTGTCACAGCTTTGATTTTGTCGCAAGAGGGATGAATAAAGCTTCTAGAATCTATGCCATTTTGCCCAATTCTGAAAACTGTAAATAGTTTAAAAGGGTCATTTATTGAAAAGCTAAGCTCCCTCCTACCCTGACTCTTGGTCCACAGTTCTCTTCTCAGGTCCCACTGGCACTTGTCATTTGTGTTATTATTCCAGAGATTTCTAAGAATATAAAAGCCAATATTTTAACAGAAATGGCAACATACTACAAATAATGTCCTATGTCTTTTTAAAATTGGAGATACGTAGGTGGTTATTCCATTTCAGTCTCTATAGAGTTGCCTATTATTTTTGATGGCTGTATGGTATTTCATTGCATGCACGTGACAAATAATTAAACCAGATCTAAATTGATGCACAAGTAGATTATTTCCAGCTTTTTGCTACTGTAACTGGTGTTTAAATAATATTCTTGAATATTTGTCATTTTATACATGCATATCTATAGGAATAGCTGGGTCAGTGAGCATGGAAACTTTAAATTTGACAGATATTATCAATAGTTCTTCATAGAGGTGCCACTGTTTTCTTCTTATCACAGTGTTAAATGTATTTGGTCTTTGCCAACCTGAGTGAAAATGGTTTCTTATCATTGTTCTAATTTACATTCTTCATGAGTTAAATTGAGCATCCTTTCATATATTTAAAAGGCCTTTATTTGCATTTCATTTCATATGAAATGTTTAAAGCCTTTGTTCATTTAAAAAATAAAGTTGTCTTATTGATTCATAGGAACTCCTTATTTATTAAAGTAACCTCCTGTTTATGACGTTTCAAATACTTTCCTAATCTGTCACTTGTACTTTTACCTTTTTATAATGTTTTTTTTTTTTGTCATAAAACATGTACTTTTTAATATACCTGAGCTTATCAGTCCTTTCTTTTATGGCTTCTAAGTTTGGGACATGCTCAGATCGTGCAGACTTTAAAATTATAAAAATATGCTCTCACATTTTCTTCTGATACTTTTAGAGTTTCTATTTTATTTTTAAATATTTGATTGGTGATCTAGTATAAATTTTGATTTTAAAAATGATTTTGCTTTTTCTTTTGTAACAACGTAGCTTGGATCTCATTCTTACCAGTATATGAAAGTTATCTCATTCTTTTTACTGTGTGAATAGTCTACCATATGGATTTATGATAATTTATTAACCACTTCCCCAAATTATAGATTATTATCATAAATGTGCCACTATAAAAAATAATGTGGTGAGTAACCTCCTCAAAGACATGTAGGTGTAGTTTAATGCTTCTGAAACTATCATGTGCTTACAAGTCACATGCAAGTCTTGTTAAGATGAAGGTTCTGATTCTAGGTGGAACCTGAGATCCTGCATTTCTGACAAGTTCCCAGATAATACTTTGATGCTGGTCCATGGACTACATTTTGAGTAGCAAGAGTTTAGTTGACTTCTTGTATGATTCTTAAACTCTCTTTTATGCATCCCACCCATAGGGAGGAAGTAGCAGTCATAAGCCATCTCATTTCATTTTCACATGGCTCCAGTTGAGATTTTACTCCATATTAAATCAAATTTGTACTCCTTGGCCCTAGTTTTATATCCTGGATCTAGACGGACCATCACTCACATACCACCCTTCAAATTCTTGCTAAACAGTTTTCTTTTGTGTATCTTTACTTTGGGCTGAACATCTCCTTCTCTCCTGCTCCCCATACAGCAGGGTTGTTGGGGATGGGGAGTATGATGGCAAAATGCACTATCCTGCCCTACGCCCCTTCTCTTGGACTCTAGTCTGTTGGAGGTTCTTCCATGTCTGCTTGTCCAGATAAGGTAATTACTATTCTCAGGTCAAAGTCATGTCTTGCATCTCCCTGCCTCAGAAGAGGACTCTCTCAGACTGACTGGTTGGGGTGGAGGAAGAGATTCCAGAACTGGTGATAAGGACACAGCGGGCCGGCCACAGTGGTATGCTGGTAAGTGTTTAACAACAGGCTGTCCAAAAGAAGAAGAAGCTGCTCTGATTTGTAGCGTTTGCTAATTTCTATAGTGTCAATTCTTCCACCGTGACTGATTTCAGGCTAGCAGTACAATGTCGCTATGCAGTAGTGGCACAATTTTATATAGCAATGCCAACACACAGATAGAATAAGAGTAGATAACCTCAAGAACATAGATAATAGATTATTGTATAATAAAAGTGATGAGTCTTTAGTGCTTACTACTTTTATTTTCAATGTAATTTATTTCATTGTTAAGTTTTTAACCGTGGACGTGTTTAACAACTGACTTGCAAGTATTTTGAAAATTTCCCCATTGGCTCAGGTGAGGCCCAGTTCCAGCACTCCCCTGGTGGACACCTAGCTTGAAATCGGAGCTGCTTCCCTTCCTGAGCCCTCCGGAAGAGAGCAACCAATGGGGCTCTTCCTCTGCAGGCCCTTTGCCCCCTGGCGTCTCTGAGACTCCTTTCTTCTTGTCCCCACGGGGAAGCCGGACCCCACACTTCCAACATCGGTATTCTGCTGTCCTCTTGTGGTGGTTTCTGTCCTCTGCGACTACCTGAGAGCTTTATCACACCGCAGGACCAGCAGCTTAATAGCAAGATCAGAGGGCACTGGACGTGTTAAACAATCTCCCTCTCCCCCTCCAGCATTCTGGAACCCGGAGGTGGGGGCAGCAGGGCAGGGCAGAGTGTCCAGGGCCTTCGGCCATGCCGCTCCCCACTTGCCGGATACGTGGGTTCTCACTGCCCTCTATAGTTCCTAAAAGGCAGTGATGAGCAGGGCAAATGGGTCCTTACCTGACACTGTGGCTGTACCCAATGCCCTTGCCAGCGGCATGTGCACTGTATTGTCAGCTCCATACTGGGCACCCCTGAGAGGGAATTCTGACTCCAGAACTACAGTGTGTTGTTTTTGCTTTGGGGCCCCGTGGGAAACTCTTACCAGTCATCTGCACCAGAGCAAGGCCTTCTGCATCTTAAGAGCAGCCGAAGGAGGAGGAAAAGAGCAAAGACCTGCAGAGCACCCAAGCTCCCTCCAAAGGAGAAGCCTTCTTACCCGAATAGTCTCAGTAGAACTGAAAGCTCCAGGTGGGAGGACCCCAGACCTCTTGAGGCAATAGCCTTCAAACCACATTGACCAAGGTCACCCTATGTAGAGAAAGCTCAGGAAGTAGTACCCTTACTGGGCTCAATGCATTTTGACATTTCCATTTTTTTCTAGCCTGTCCTTTCCATTAAAAAAAAATTAATAAACAGAACTCAAAGCTCATTCATGGGTCACCACCTGCAGTTTACAAAATACTGACCTAGGCTGACCCCTCATTTCACTGAAAGGAAACAGAGGACCAAGAGAACAGACTTGCCCAATACTAAGTCAGAGGATCTAGATTTCAGGTCTCCTGCCATCACTCCAAGGCATCCTCTGGACTCTGTCCTAGCACTCCCTTGGCACTGAAGCCCAGAATGGTCTCGCTATTTGTGGGCCTAATCCACTTAGGACAAATTATGAGGCTCTGACCACAGTCTCCTTTATGTCCAGGAAGTCAGGGACTGTCAGCAGCTCCTTTTCAGGTCCTCCAGCAAAGAACTTCTCCCATTTGACCACAAGGAGACAGCAAAGAGAAGCAAATGGCTTTCTTAGTCAAAAGCAAATGGGACAAGGTTGGCTCTCAGCTGATGCTTTAAGGCAAGGAGTAAATGAGTATTAGCATCCTCACCTGAGGTCAGAAGCCTAGAGGCAGCATTTTACTAAAGACCTTTGGAAATTACTTTTAAAGGTTCAAGGATGTAGGGGGTGCTCTTATGACTAAACAATGCCTGATGAAATATTTGTTGAATGAGCCTTGATAGGAACATAAATCTGTTTTTAAATTTTTAAATGTTCAAACCCACTGATCCAGAAATTCCACTCGTGGGAATTTACTATAAAGTGCTAATTATATACACAAATATCTTCATCACAAAATCTTATATTTTTAATTTAAAAAATCTAAATAATATCAACATAAATTAATTTTAAAACTCTGCCACCGTAGCATAAATATATATACTATATAGCCATTAGATATGTGATATAGAATGTAAAAAGGCAATTTACAAAATAGCATGATTGCAATGACCCCATTTGTGCCAAGTGGCCAGGGATTCTATAGGCAGTGGGTAAAGGTGCAATGCATCCCTGAAGCAGGGAGTAATTCAGAGCCACCAGGGGAGTTTTTCAAATCTCACAGCCTTTCCTAACCCTTCACCCCAGGAAACTGTGCCATGATGCTCTGGGAGATACAACTTTCCTTTGAGAATTATTGCCAGGCAGGAAAGGAGTAGGGAATTGCTGGAGATGTACAAATACCGGTTTTCATTTGGAGTGTGTGTGCCTGTGGGATGTTGGTGAGATGTGCACCAGACTGGTAGCTGAAGTTCTCTCTGGGTGGTGAGATTTTCAGGTTTTTAATAATAATACTTTTAATAATTAGATAAAATACAGTTTAACCATTCAGTTATTAAAGAACATCTGGGCTGTTTCAAGTTTTGGGCCATTACAAAGAAAGCTGCTATGAACGTTCACACACAGGTTTTGTGCAACATAAGTTTTCATTTCCATGACACAAGTGCCCACAAGTGCAACTGAGGCTTGTTTTATGGCCTAGCATATGGTCTATCCCGGAGAATGTTCCATGTGCACTTGAGGAGAATGTATATTATGTTGCTGGGTAGGGCTTTCCGTAGGTTTCTGTTAGGTCCAGTTGGTTCATAGTGTTTTAATGTTTTCTATTTCCTAGTTGACCTTCTGTCTAGTTTTTCCTTCTATTTTTGAAACTGGGGTATTGAAGTCTTCAAATATTATTGTTGAGTTGTCTGTTTTTCCATTTCTGTCAGTTTTTGCTTCGTGGATTTTGGTGCTCTGTCATTAGCTGCATATGTGTTTATAATTGTTATATCTTTCTGATGGATCGACTCTTTTGTCACTATGAAATGTCCCTCTATCTCTAGTAACATTTTTTTGTTTTAAAGCCTACTACATCTATATCAGTCAGTATAGCCATTCCAGCTTTCTTGTGGTTGCTGTTTGCATGATATACCTTTTTTCCATTCTGCTTTCAATCTATTTGTATGTTTCAAGATAAAATGTATCTTCTGTAGACAGAATACAGATGGACCATTTTTTAATCTATTCTGCAATCTCTGTCTTTGGATTGTTTGATCTAGTCACATTTAATGTTTTATTTATCTAGTTGGATTTATATTTGCATTTACTATTTGTTTTTTATGTGTCTCATATCTCATATATGTCTTTGTTCCTTCTCTACTGCTTTCTTTTTCATTAAGTGAATCTTTCTAACATAGCATTTTAATTTCTTTAAGACGTTTTTACTATTTTTTGTTATTAGTGATTTTTCTAGGCCCTACCACAAACATCTTAACCCACCAGAATCAGCTTCATATTTATACCAGCTTAATTATAAATATGTAGATATAGATGGATAAACAAAAATGTTACTCCTGTAAAGCTCTTTTCTTTCCTCTCCCAATTCCGTTTTTGTGGTATCATTATTATAGCAGTGAACTTCTAAAAAGTACAGATTTCTGCACTCCACCCCAGACCTACAAAACCAGAATCCATATTTCAAAAGCTCTCCAGGTGATTATAATGATTGACAAGTTTGGGGTTATTTTTCCAGCAGGTGAGGAAACTGAGGCCCAGATATAATCACGGCCACACACCCAGGGATGATAAGCCTATGTGCAGAGTCCAGGTCTCCCAGCTCACCAGTGCTCTTTTCTACATGCTCCACCAGGTCCCCACAGACCCTCCATGACCTCTCTGTCCATGTCCTCCTCTTGGCTCCCACGTGCTTCTCAGAAGAGGGGAGTAAAATGTTTTGTCTTGTTGAGACTTCATGGAGAGTTGAGGGTCAATGTAGAAACCCTGCACAGCTTTTTCCTGATGGCCAACCAGGAATTGCTCATGGCTCATTCCAGGAAAGATTTGCTCGCCCTGGTGTTACGTGTAACCTGGTAAACCAAAGAACAATGCACCTGTTCATGCAGCATTTATTAAGTGTCTAGTGTGTGCCAGGAATTGGGGTAGGCATTAGGGATAAAATGATAAGACACAGTTCCTGCTCTCAAGATGCTTATGAAGTATATAAAGCATATATGGAAAATACCTCCTCAAAAAGTTCTATGAACAGGTTTTTTTATAATTTATATGATAGCAACCTCATTTAACCTGAAATCATTTGATAGCCAAAAGAAAAGACCTGAACTAACATAAAGCTGTGATTATAGCTTGATTCATCTCAGTGTAAATATTCATACATTTCACTACAGAAGTATTAAAGTGTTGATTTACAGAGTGCTGCCCTAGACCTCATTGGGGTTGTCACATGACATAGTGTCTGTGCCAAATTGTCTTCCTAAAATCTGAACTATTCTGAATTCTGACATGCATCTGGCCTAAGGGCTTTTATTCTCCCAAAGACTTCTGATAAGGGATTATACACCTGTATTTCCTTTAAGTCCTTTTGGTTTAGGAAAATCCTGGAAATTTTAGGTTTAAGGTCAAGGTGAAGCCAGAACTCCCCTTAAAGAGCTTCTGAATGACCACTGAGATACAAATGCAAATGCTCCAGCATTTCAGGCTATGGTCCTGTGAACTTCCCTTGTTTGCAGAGTGGTGGGCCAGGCTCAGCCAGGAAAACTTCCAGAGCATCATGACATAACTTGGGATATGGTATGACCAGCTTTGACAGTGATGGCCAAAGAGGACAAGACTATACTAACTGACAAAGACAAGGCAGTCCCTGCTGTAGGTGCTGAGGCTCTATCCAGTAGCCAGTGCCTGAGTCAGGTCAGGGTGTGACAGCAGAGAGCAATTCTAGTAGTTGGGAAATCCCAGGTGAGGACATATAGAGTCCAGGCCAAGAGGTGGGTAGTAAGATCCAAGCCCCAGCCAGAGCGCTTGGGGTAGGGCTGGAGTCTCAGAGACGGGAACAGGCAAAACACTCATAGCCTCAGTCTGAGAAGCTGTCAAGATAAGAGCTCAGTTGATGGAGGCAGCACAGGAATCCAGGTACCTGCCTGGGATGAAGGCAGGGACAGGGGTGTAGGAGCAAGGCTGTCCAGTTGCTGAGTTGAAACCTAAGTCTCTCCCTAGTAAGGTCTGGTTTGGTTCCTGAGGCTGAACATGATCAGATTCTAGAAAGGTTCCACCTGTGGGCAAGGCATAACACAAAGGATTGAAGGTCCACAGGGAAGAGAGATGAGGAGCCCCCCTGGTCCTGGATATCACGTGGCTTGGGCTGGTTCCTGTGTAATAAAGTATTAACCTTGCCCAAGGAAAGATTGGGTCCTTGCTCAGCTCCTGGGAGGTAATCTCTAAGCCTTTGGAGTATCCTGCCTGATAAGAGTGTCTTCCTTTACCAGAGGCTTTGGGCCACACTCCATAGTCTATGCTAACAATGTGGTATGTTGTGGGGACCTTGGGCCACACAGTATCACTTGACCTCTGGAGGCACTGCACACCCAAGTGGATAATATGGGCAGTCAGCCAAACCTACACGACTGACATCAAGGCCTTGGGTGGGCTCCCCTTGCTGGCGATATTCTGTATGTGTTGCTACACATCATTGCTGGGAAGTGAGCTCTGTTCATGTCTCCACTGGGAGAGGGCAACCAGAAGTTGGCTCCTGGTTTCTCCTGGACCCTGCCCCATGTGTCTATTTCCTCTGCTGATTTTAACATTTCCTTTCACTGTAACAATGAGTATAACAGCTTTCCTCAGTTCTGTGGGTTTTTCTAGTCAACCACTGAACCTGCAGGTGGTCTTGGGGATCCTGCGGTCACAGCTTCCTCCATGTCAGACTCCAAGTGGACCCTGAATGCCAAACTCTCTGTACCATCTCCCTCTTTCACATGTCCCCCATCTTAGATGCTTCCATGACCAGTTGATCGCCTTCTGAAGACCAGTGTGCAGCAGCTGCCAGTCTCTCTTCTTCCCCAAGGTCAGGGCCATAGGCATGGGAGCCAGTACGACTCCCTGAGCATCCCATCCTCACCCAGTCGGAAGTTCTGTTTCCATTTGCCACCCTCCCTCTCTGGCTTCTGGGTCACTGCCCAGTCTCAAGTCCAATTTTGGAGTTACAAATGTGATTTGGACATAAGAGTTACTAGCAGTGACTTCATAAGATCTTATATAAACAGCTTGTCCCAAATCCCACCCAGTAGAGAAGCCACATGGTCACAGTGAGGCCTCTGAGCCACTTCCCTTCTCCAGGCTTCAGCTCTCCAGTTTTCCTCAGAAAGACTACTTATAATCTACAGAGTCTATAAGTGCTTCACAAACTGCAGAGGGATCTGAAAACTCCAGGGGGGAAAAAGGGCATTTTCAGAGAGGACACACAGGGTTCTGGACAGAAGTAAAAATATTTGTCTATTTCCTATGTCTCTACTTTCCTTAGAAAGGAAATATTTTCTTTTATTACTAGCAAAGGAAAAGAAAATTTCAAGGAAGTGTGAAAAATACTACATAATGCTCCAATCATATGTCCTCAGACAAATGCATATTAAAACAACGATGGGATACCACCACACACCTGTTAGCATGGCCAGAATCCAGAACACTGATATCAAACCACTGCACGTCAAATGCTGGCGGGGCTGTGGAGCGGGGGGACTCTCACTAACTGCTGGTGAAGTTGCAAGATGGTACAGGCACTTAGGAAGTCAGTTCAGTGGTTTCTTGTAAAACTAAATACACTCTAATCGTATGATCCTGTAATCGTGCTTCTTGCTATTTACCCAAAGGAGTTGAAAACTTACACCCACAAAAAAACTTAGACATAGATGTTATAGCAGCCTTATTCGTAATTGCCAAACCCTGGAAGCCACCAAGATGTCCTTCAAGGTAAATGGATAAAGCAACTGTGATACATCCAGGGAGTGGAATATTATTCAACACTAAAAAGAAACGAGCTTTCAATTCTATGAAAAGACATAGAAGAATATTAAATGCATAATACTAAGAAAAAGAAGCCAACTGAAAAGGCCACATACTGTGTGATTCTGGTTATACGACATTCTGGAAAAGGCAAAACTATTGACACAGAAAAAAGATCAGTGGTTGCCAGGGCCTGGGTGGTGAGTGGGGTGACTAGGTGGATTACAGAGGATTTTTAGGGCAGAGAAACTACGCTGTGTGGCACTATAATGATGGGTACATGGCACTGCACATTTGTCTAAACCCACAGAACATACAACAGCAAGAGTGACCCTGATGTAAACAGTGGGCTTTGGGTGAGGACGACGTGCCAGTGTAGGAGCATCAGTTGTAACTGTAACCTATGTGCCATCTGGTGAGGGTGCTCAGACTGGGGGAGGCTGTGGGTGTGAAAGGGTGGGGAGACACGGAAAATCTCTGTACCTTCCCCTCAATTTTTAACCTAAAACTTTCAAAAAATGAAGTCTTCATTAAAAAAAATAAATTTCAGGGCAGGGGAACACATTCACTCATGCTTTTATGAGTCCCCACCCCTATTTCTTTATATTTTTAATTGGCTGTAACATAGAGAAATGCTCTCTTCCTTTCACATTTTAACATAATCCTCCTCTTTTTTTTCATGAGGGCAATTCAACCTTGGCCGTAGGCTCTGCTTTCGTTGTGGTCTCTGCTCCCATCCACCATTCTAGGGGGTGTCCTGCCCCTACGTTCCCTCCTGTGGCTCAGCTCTGCTAATCCCTGCATGGTGCAGACACAGCACTCTTGTTGGTGGAGGGTTTCTCCAAAATAACCACAGCCCAGTGGCAAGATATGTGTCATTACCCTCCTGACTCCAGCGGGTGCCCCCACCTGACCCCTCCCAATATCTCTAATGAGCTGGAAGACAGGAGACAATTAACTTCATGAATACACAGGTGGCATTCCCTAGGATTAGTGTCTGTCCTCATCTCTTCTCACGATATCCTCAATCCTTCCTCCATTTGTGCCATCTTCTCCTCACCCAGAACAGAAAATAGAGACCAGAAGGATGGAAAAGCCTTTCCACCAACTATGCAAAGGCCAAAGCAGAGCGACCAAGTCCCCATTCCACATCCCCTCCACTAGGAAGGAAAGCAGGTCACAGAAAGCTAAAAACCTAAATTTTAGCTTAAACAGTCATCAAATTTTGCTTTCTACTTTAGAATAAATCTGCATTTCCTTGAAGACATCTAGTTTTGCGTTAAGCCCACTCACTCTGGAGCCATACTGCAAGGGTTCAGTTTGTCAGCTGGAGACCTCAGGAAAGGTACTTTGCCTTGGTTTCTTCATGGCCATGATGTAACGATTCAGGATGTTTAATAGACATCAAGTTCTTAAACCAGGGACAGGCACACAGGAAGCACTACTTATTGTGTTAGCTATTATTACTTTAATATTAAAAAATATAAAATCATTTATGCTGCATGGCTATACTCCTCCTATCCTATCATTGTCCTCATCAAATATGAGCAAAACTGATGATCCCTAAAGCTGTGCCGTGTTCTGGAACCCTCGGTACAGCACTGATGACCCCATATTGTAGAGCATGGAGGTAGGGAAAATTTGGCCCCAGAGCAACTCTCACTAAAAGCCATGTAGCTGTGCATTTGCTGTCAACTGGCCCCATTTCCTCCTGCCCCAAACCTGAAATCCCTTCGTCCGACACCAAAGCCCAGGCCACCTGCCTGACTATGGGTTTCCATCATAGTCCCTTACTGATTCTGAACACTGTAAGGCAGTGACTCCCAACCCTTTTGGTACCAGGGACCAGTGCTCTTATGAGAATCTAATGCCTGACATCTGAGGTGGAGCTGAGGCAGTGATGTTAGCGCTGGGGAGCGGCTGCAAATACAGATGAAGCTTCGCTCGCTCACCGGCCACTCACCTCCTGCTGTACCACCTGGTTCCTAACAGGCCACTGACTGGTAGTGGTCTGCGGCCCGGGATTGGGGACCCCTGCCCTAAGGGTAAACATATCTTGACTAGTCATTGAAGGAGGCTTCCTCAAAACTAATGTTTTGAAACATCTATTTTTACCCCCTAAGGCAATGCACCATAGTAAAATGAGAGGTTTTCCTTTCTTTAATAGAGTGGGAAAAGATCTGTTTTAAATGCAGGCAGACAATTTTTAAAAAGCACAAATGTGGAAGTTCAGGACCTAGGAACCAGTTCCCTGAAAACTACTCTTGCACGCGTACTTCTCGGAAAGTCTTCTGCTACTACAAGGACAGATCGACCCCTTTCTGAAGGCTGCCATTCTAGCGTACAATGACTTGAATGCAGTAGGCACATACTACATAAAATTTATTTGTCCTGAAGGAGAAACAACAGAATAGGAAGCAAGAAACCCGGGGCAGGTTTGAGGAACAGAACAGTCCGCTCTGGCTGAAGTCAAGGCTGTGAGTAGAGGGCATCCTAGAAGCAGGGCTGGAAAGGAAGGCCAGGCTCAAAGTGCTAGGGGCTTGAACACCTAGGGCTTGGTGTTTGTACTTTAGGTTCATTTCCTGTTAACTAAAGAGTCTTGAGTAGAAGCAACAGCTGCAGGATGGTGTCAAAAACACATCCTTGGAAATCGGAAGACCTGGGTTTAAATTTTGCCTTGATCACTGTGGGATATCAGGAAGCCCCTCTAACACTTCTGTTCTTTGGTCAAGTTTCCTAGAAGCAGAGCCCCAGGCAGGGATTGGGGGAATATGACTCACTGGGGAGCAAGTGTGGGAAGCAGGATGAAGAGGAAGTACCAAGCCTGGCTGTGTCTCAGGTAAAGACCTGGGCCTGGCCCACAGATGCTCTGGGTGTAACTCACTCCCCAGCATCGTCCTCCCTGAAGCAAAGGGCCAGGCTTTGCACCTGCATGCGTTATCATTGGCCACTGTAAGCGGCAGCATGTCAGGGAGAGGCTGCTCCTGTCAGCCAGAGTGGGCCTCCAGAGAAGGACACAGGTGGAGCCCTGTGCCGTCACTGCAGCTGGGGGTGGGACCACCCACCACTGAAGTGGATATGCGTGGGTTATCACCAGTGTCTCCTGTATCTGCTGTTCTCTCCTTTAAAACAAGTTTAGCACACTGACCTCACGGAGGTTGCTGTGGGGCCACGAAACAGAAATTCTAAACTGAAAATGGCAACAACAGGGACTGGAATGGGTGACTGCGTGGCTTCAGGGCAACAGCAGGTTGGAACCGGCCTGTGTCAGCAGCTCAAAGAGCCGATCGCTGAGATTTTAGGAACTTTGCAAGCTGGTTGTGAAATAGCCATTATAAAGTTAAATTATATAAGCTTACAATTAAATAATTATATTAAAAACAAGTGTAAGAAATAATTCAAAACTTACTTCCTAACTATTCTACCACATTTTTACTGCTATCTTGAGGTTATTTATGTTGATTGTATTGGTATGGTGGAAATATTATACAATGGTGAGCTACTGTGCCTCTCTTCCCAACTCCTCAATCAATGACCTCATGTTGGTACCTTGAAATTGACCACGTTGGAAAATATTAACAAAACTGAAAAACCCTACACATCAGGGCTTTTCTTCCCCACCCCACCCCCAATGAATCAGCTGTTAAATAAATATTAACCCGCACATGGTTGCTTCATATGGACTCATTCTCCTTGCACACAGACGCACGCATGTGGTGGTCAGATGTCTGTCCAAGGGAAGGTCCTCCTCAGGCAAGAAGAAGGCGAGGTAAGAAGCTCTTGTTCATTCTTGGAAGTTTTAAAGCTGAGTGTTAGTGAGAGAAAAAAAAACTATCTGGGGTATTCTCCTCTGCTTTGACTCCCTCCCCCCGGCCCACACCGCTGCAGGTAGGATCTACCTGGTCACAGCACCTGGTCCCTATGAAGCAGGAGGAGATCACGGACCACGAAAGCATCTCAGTTGCTTTGAAGAACTAAATCATGGCTGTTTAACAATTCATTTAAAATGCTCTCTTGTGTCTGAGAGGGTGTGACACCACTTATTTCAGCCCCAGTTGCAGTGAGGACTCATTACAAACCAGGAACTCCCTAGAGCATTTCCCCCAGCTCTTAACATTTGGGAACTGAAGGAGTTAGTCCATTTGAAGCCTGAGAATGAGCAAGGTTTAATTGTTAAGGCTGTTGTTATAAAGGCATTATCATTTTATAGACAGACTTGTAAATGAACTCTTAGAGGACCTTTAAAACAAACACTCATGAAACTGTGACAAATCTGCTTGTGTTTAGAAGCGCACACCATCCCATCTGGGTCCCCCCACCCAGAGAGATGAAAGGCAGGAGGGGCACCCATTTTGGACCTGGCTGCTGCCACTGAGTTCAGGTGTAAAACTCACAGACATGAAGTTTAGACACTTATTTAAAACAGACGCTTCCTCCTGATCACTTCCCAGGGGTTCTGTGCTAATAAATCGGCATTAATAAGATAATCTGAGGAGAGGTGACCAGGCCCACAGGCTGGGTTCTCAGCTGCTACCTCCTGACTCCCAGCGCCTGCTCATCCTGGCAGCTGCATGGAATTGTGCTGGGGGCCAGGGAGTGAGAAAGGGCAGAAACAGAAGAGCCAGGGTTTGAGTACAGGGCTCCGGGCTTGCTGCAAGGTACAGGTGATGCCTTCTTTGCTTTGACCCAGCCTGGTAGGTCTTGTCCAGTGCAAAATGAGGTGACTTTAACCATTTGGATTTATAGTTCCCTTGACAGGGATGGAAAAGACCCTCAAGGTAAATTTTCCTAACAGAAAACCAAGACACATGGTCAAAGGATATTTACACATTTGCTCTCCACAAGAGGCAGTGACAGAAAGATAATTTGGAGGCTGAAATGTTGCAATGATAGGACATTTCAATGGTTTATGAAAAACAACAGGAAAGACCACTGTAAACCTTACAGTACCTATAAAACTGGTGGCTGCCATGTTCAAGAGTTTCTGTGGTTGCTATGTGAAAACCATATTTCCTTTAGCTGTATTTTGATAACCAGCATGATTATTTCTAATAAATTTACTTCTTTGAGAAATAATTCCAGCGAAGTCATGTGCATTTCAACTATAAGAAGCCAAAGGCATCAGTTTTCAGGCTTCGAGGAGAACAAAACCCCTTTTTATTTGCTTCCTTTTGGTCTGTTCATCCTTTCTGTACTTGACCATATGTTTACTTTATCTGGCCTGCATTTATTCACCAGGGGAGTGTTCTTCACCGTGTGCTTTTAAGTGTTCTCGTGCCTGTCTTAGACTAGAGACATCCATGTAATTCTGTGACCAGAAGCGAACACAGCATCACATACACGGAGGAAATGCTTTCACACAGGCCCACCCTGGACCATCGTGCATGTCGGGCACTGCACAACTCCATGTGGCACCAGTCTCAATGGGTCCCAGTGCTGTTCGATAAAACTTTCTGCCATGATGGGAATATCCGTCAGTCTGTGTTATCCTAGACAGTAGCCACCAACCACATGTGGCTCTTGAGCACTTAAGATGTGGCTGAAGAACTGAATTTATAATTTTAGTTAATTTAAATTTAAATAGCCATGAGTGGGAAGGGGCGACCATCATTAGATGGTGTAGTCTCCCTTCATAACAGCTCTGCTTTTATTCATACACTCATTCATCTCTTTGACAGATATCTATGGAGCTTCAGCTTTGCGCAGTGTGCTGTGCTAGGCTCTGCGGATACAGGACCCTCTGCTCTCAGGAGACTTCCGGTCTAGCTGGGAACCGCGCCTAGGAAGAGTGATGAGTGCTGAGGGGAGTATCTGCCACATGCACTGCTACCCAGAGGAGACAGTGGGTGTGGCAGCGGGAGAGATTTTTTTTTTGGTACAGGATATGTCCAAATTGGGTCTTGAAATAGGAGTACTGTACCCCACAAAGATGAAGTGAGCGACTGTTTTCGGGCAGAGAGATTATTTAATATGGCTTAACCATTCGATTAAGCTAGCACGGATGTCTTTGCGGTTAGCGGTGCGCAATCCCTCTCAAGCCTATTCACAGAAACGTGTTAGAAAGAAAAAGCTCTTTGACAAGGGTTTTTGAAATGCCAGGATTCCCGCTGGGGAGGGTCTTGTTCACTCTCCTGCTTGTTTTTAAAAACCAAGCACTTCTGTACTTCTCTATTGCACAGATTACCACAACGTATTTGATCACTGTCCTCTAGATGGGCTCCACCGGACGTCCTTGTGCACAGACATCTTTGTGACTCATGCTAGTGCTTCTGCAGGCTGGGTTCTCAGAGGTGGATCCAAGGGCACATTTAAAGTCCTGATGGTACTGCCAAATTGCTCTCCCAAAAGGCTTTATCAAGTTAAACCTTTAAACCTCCACCAAAAATTCATGAAACCACGTTTCCCCACACCTTCTGGGGACCATGTGGAGGAGGTTGGCTTGGAGGGTATAACAGACACTGGGGGCCCTGCCTTGTTCCTCAGCTTCTACCATCCCTGTACATGCCCAGTGTCCTCTGCAAGCACCTGAGACTGAGTGCCTGGGGGGCTTCCTCTGGGCTGGAGCCTGGAATAAGGCAGGGTTTGTGCAATTTGGTTGGTAACCCTAAGGCACTAGAGAATGTAAAAATCACCAGTGACTCGCCATTTGCCACAACAGAGGACACAGTGAGTGGGGGTCTCAGGTCCAGGGTCAGCAGAGTTCATGCCAGCTGGGGTTTCAGACAGAACTAGAATACAAACTCAGGGAAGAAAAGAAAGCAGGAAGGCTAGATCAATGTCTGGAAAGAAAAAAGCAACCGCTTTGACAAAAGTGCCCTTAGCACTGAGTCCTTTCCTGACAGGCTTGTAGACCAGCCAGCAGGTGGTGCCCCTCCCCTGATCAGAAGAGGCAGCAGCTGGGGACAGGGAGGCCAAGGAACCACCTGCCTCTGTACCCTTAGTGCCCCGGGGGTCTCCGCACTCCCCTCAGGCCCAGACTTAATTTCTTTACGCTTGAATTCCAGTTCAGTTTCAATCACTGAAGTCTATACCTCAAGGTCTCAGTGTTCTTAGCTGTTAAAAACAATGGGCAGAGGACATGAAAAGACATTTCTCCAAAGAAGACACACGAGTTGAAGGAGTCTTTCACAGGGTAAAATGAAGAGATAATGCCTGAACCAGAAGCAAGAAGTGGCATATTATTTAGAGATATGGAGATAAGTAGCCAAAGAAACAACTCAAAAGCATTCAAAGTGGTGACTTCTGGGCAGGAGAAAGCATGAGGGAAATGTATTTTATGAGAAATCTTATAGAATGGTTTGGCTCCAATTCAACTATGTACCTATAAAGCTTGAATGATACTTTTTCAAGGAAATAAAAGGAAAAAAAGTAAATTGCCCAAGTTCACTCAGTTCTGAGGTGGTAGAGGTGGGTCTTGAACCCCAGCAGGCTGCCTCTAGAGCTGATGGCATGGACATCCTGCAACACTGCCTATGAGATCTACTTCCCAGTGCTGTAAAAACCAAATGAATGATATATACAAGAAACTCGGTGGCTGCAGTACTGTAGGTGCTTAGAAAAGAAAAAAAAATTTTTTTTTATCCCTTGGAGCCAGCAGCCACAGTTGCACATTTCTAGTAAGGAGAATAAGGGGATACCTGCCCAGGGTCCAAGCCCGAGGGGCCCTTAGGTTTTGAAGGGCCTTTCTCCTAAGTTTTCTAAGTGTCCCCCAGTGCCTGGGACTGGCAGGACCCAGTGGTGCCATCTGGACAGGGCTCCCAGTTTCCAATTTCTGCCCTTCAGAGAATTTTCCAACCCTCTACGCTCCCTCCTGCCTCTCTCCAGTGGTGTTAACCAGACACTCCCAGAAGCTCCAGCACTGGCTGCTACAGGGTCATCCCAGGGCCTTGTGGTCAGGCCCAGCTTCAGGAGGGTGCTCTATTTCATTCATCATGCTGTTTCATTCATAGGATTGTGTGCAATGGTCTGCCAGAATGATGCTAGACAAGATTTTGAGTGAAATCAAATTGTTTGTATAGACAGGGCCCCTGTAAAAACTTTTTCCCAGAATCTCTGACACCTATGTTTTGGGGTCCTGCCATTTCCATCCATTTTTCTCCCTTTCTCCTGTTATAGTCTTTGCCTAATAGTTGCAATTGTTGGTTTCAAAGCATCTAATTGAAGAATGAAACATTTTGTCAGTTACTTTAATGACTTTATCTATCATTATTAGCCATTCATTATTAGCAAGTATTTATTGAGCACCTACTATGTGCTAGGACTGGGGAGATCGTGGGAAACAAGATGCATTCCTGCTTTCCCAGAGCCCACAGGCTTCAGTGGAGACAGAGAGGCAGGCAGGCAGGTTCAGCTCAGCGAAGGTGGTGCCAGGGCAGGAGCTGCGTGTGCACAGAGAAGGTGGCCTAGCGTGGCCTTGGATGGGACCTCAGAGGGAAGCTCCTGAGGGAGCGGTGGTTTGGGACAGGGAGCTGGACTTCCAAATGCTCTTCCAAGCCTAAGATTCTACCGCAATCCAGATCATTCTACTGTTTCAGGTTATAAGTGAGCTAGGATCTCTGCCTGTGCTCTTAGCCAGGGCCTAATGCATTCTTCACGTCTGAGTTAGAAGAGACCAGAGGGGATCATCCGATCAACTTTTCAGTGTTCAGTTGAGGAAACTGAGGCCCAGAGAAGTGTCCTGCGGGTGTCAGAGGTTAGTCACAGAGCGAGCCAGGACTAGCACTAGGATCTCTGGTCTCCCGGGCCTGGATTTCTTCCAGCTAACTGAATCGGGGACGAGCCTGAGTCCCCTTAGAGCGGAAGAAACCTCCCATTTTCCGAAGACCACTCCACCGGCCACCAGCATCCGAACCTGTCTTGTATCCCCAGTTCAGAACCCAGCAACGCTTCAGTCAACAAACGCTCCCGGAGGGTCGACCGTCGCAGGCCTCCTCCGGAAGGCTCTGTCTGGAGCTGGGGGAGCGGCCACGGGACAGACACGCGACGCGCCGGGGCGGCAGCCTGTCCCCCCCCCCATGCGCCCCGCACGCCGTGGGCGCTCCGCGGGGGCGGGCGCCGGGTGCGGTGGCTTTCGAAGCCAGACCGCAGAGGGGCCCGGGGTCGGCGAGGAGGGCAGGCAGCGGGGCCCTCCCGCCAGGGCCCGCGAGCCGGCGGCGCCGAGCATCCCGCGGAGCGCGGAGCATCCCCCCTCCCCCTCCCTGTCCCCCGCCCCCCGCCTGGCCCCGCGCGGGCGCGGAGCATCTCCCCTCCCTGTCCCCCTCCCCGGGTCCGGCCCCGCGCGAGCGCGGAGCATCCTCCCCCCCCCGCCTGGCCCCGCGCGGGCGCGGAGCAAACCCCCGCCCGGGCCCCACCACCCCGGGGCCGGCCCCGCGCGGGCGCGGAGCAACCTCCCCCCCCCCCCGCCTGGCCCCGCGCGGGCGCGGAGCAGCCCCTCTCCCTGTCCCCCTCCCCGGGTCCGGCCCCGCGCGAGCGCGGAGCATCCTCCCCCGCCCCGCCTGGCCCCGCGCGAGCGCGGAGCATCCCCCCTCCCCGTCCCTGTCCCCACCACCCCGGGTTCGGCCCCGCGCGGGCGCGGAGCATCCCCCCTCCCTCCCCCGCCCCCCGGCGCGGGGCCGCGCACGCAGGCCGCCGGGGCGCGCGCCGCCCGGGGGCGCGCACGGGCCGGTCTCTGCCCTAATGCGGCGGCGGCGGCGGCCCCGGCAGCGGCCGACGGACCGCGCCGACTGCGCCCAGGGCCGGAGCCCGCGCCCTCGCAGGTGGGTGTCGCCGGACGCCGGGGGAGGGAGCGGGGCACCCGCGCAGCGCCCCCCGTTCGCGCCCTCCCCTCCGCGTCTTCGTCCCGACCTGGTCCCCTCCCCATCCCCCTCCGCCTCACGCCGTCCTTGCCCTCCGCGCCGTCACCTGCCGCGCGTCGTCCGGGTCTGTCCCCGTCTTCGCCCCCGTCCCCATCCGCCCCTGCACGCCCCCCACCGTTCCCGTCGCGTGGGCCGCGTCCCCTCCTCCTCCCCGCAGCCTCCCCTCTCTCCCCTTCCCGCTGACCCTGCTCTTCCACGGGCCCTGCCCCAGTCCCTCTGCTCCCTCCACACCCCGCTTTGTGGGGCCCCCACTCCTTCTGTTGATTCTTCCCTGCACCTCGGCCCGTCTCCTCACCTTGCCCTGCTGGGGTCCCCACCCAGACCCCCATCACTCCTTGTGCCTGTCCCTTCATCCGTTCCCTACAGGCCTCTCTTGCACACCCTGTCCCAGTCCCTTCCCAGCTGCCTTACAGTCCCTCTCAAGAACCCCATCGGCTGCCACTGTGCCCTCCTTTCCTGCCTGGGAAGGCCTCAGGCTCCGAAGGCCCAGTGTCCTCCGCTGTTGCCACTCACAACCCCCTTCTGCATGTTTGATCCTCTTCATGGTTTGGGGGCAAAGGATGATGGGTTTGGCAGGGCTCTCATGCTCCTCTTCCCATAGCTATTGAGGTTGGTTTCCTAGATGGATGGGGGGCGGGAGGGGGAGTGCTAAGCACAGAGAAACTAGGATGAGGAAGAGGTAGGGGCTGAGGAATGGCTGGGTATCCTCTTCCTAGACTTGTTCCAAGCCCTGGGGTGCAAAGGCCTGGATGAGGAGCCCCATGGAGGGCTGGAGAATTTCGGATTTTAGAAAGGGTTCTTTCTCAGCCTCCAAGTCAGCACTTTGGCATCAGGAGCTGTCTTGAGTGTGGCCAATGGGCTGGGCTGGGCTGGGAGTGGGCCGAGTGCTGAATCACCTAGACTCTGGTCCCCATGGCAGCCCCTCTCCTGCCCGCCTGAGCCAGGTTCTGCTCCTGATTCCTTCTCGGTAGTTGGCTGTGTGTGTGTGTTGGTCAGAGATGCCTCCTCCCTCAGCCCGGAGGAATGGATGATGGTGTCCCTTTTCTGCCTGTCTGACACCCTGGGATGAGAGCCTGGCGTGTCTTATCTACTCTTGGAACTGTGTTGAGCCCTCCTGGGCCTTAATCTCATCTGCAGCAAGAGCAAACCGCAGGGTGGGAGTTGGAGTATTTGTATGGGGCCAGAGACTGGCAAATTCAGAACCCACCAAACCTGAGGCTTAAGTGGAAGAAACCCAAGGAAAATGTGTGTGGAAAGAGGAAGTCCCTGGAGATAGGGGCCATATTAACTAAGGGGGTGTGGGCAGGGAGAAGAAGGAGGGCAGAGACCTTTCTTGCCTTTGATTGGGGATGAGTGGATCTGGTGGAATCGCATTGCAGGAAGAATTGAAGGAGATGATTTGGGGGTAGGAGGGGGGACTGCTACACATCTAGTACTTTCTACCTTTTGTCTGAGCTGGCACTTCTGAGGGAATAATTTCTCCCTCTCGTCTTTGGATTCCTGCTGAAGGTGTGTGTGTGTGTGTGTGTGTGTGTGTGTGTGTGTGTGTGTGTAAAGAACGAGAGAATGAAAATAATATAAAAGAGGAAAGAGACATTTACCCTTAGTCACACAAATTGTGTTTGCCTCGTGAAACAGGGAGTGGCAGTCCAATTGCTGTCTTGGGGACCTCAGCTAAACACCCTGAGGCTTAAAGTGGAGGTTAAGAGTGTATCGCTGAGGGATCCTGTCCCTTCTCCCCCAGGCTCCCTCACTTTAGAAATCTGAGTGGTTGGACTCCAGATCATGTGCCCCATCTCTGAATGGGACTCAGGCAGTGCCTGGCAAGGGGGCATGACACCAAGGCTGTCCTCTACTTTATTGCCCTTCTGCACCCTCTCCCACCACGAGTGGGGGTGGGGTGGGAAGCCTCCCCTGACATTTCCTGGTCCAGGAGGAGGCATCACCTGGAGCCTGCCTCCTCCAGAGCTGATTGGGTTAAGGTTCTGCTATTGAAATGCTTGATTTGGGCTCAGGTTTAAGTGAGGGATTCTGATAACAGTCTATATATTTCCTGGTTTTCTGATATGAATCTCACCCCACATGCCTTGTTATACCTCACAGAGGCTACACAGAGATACACCGAGGCACGCAGGAAGAGGAGCCAGCTCCCGGAGAGCTCCCTGTGGGCTGAGGGGCTGGCTTGCAGGGCTGGTTCTCTCAGGGCACATTGAGGAGGGAGCTGATACGTGGGGTGTGCATTCTGGCTTTGGATATCTGAGACAGGGAGGAACAGATGAGGGGCCTGTTTCTGCAGTGACTGAGGGGCAGAATTCCAAGGCTCATCACTCTGGTGTTGCATTTTGTTCCCTTCCTCTGGCACCACTCTCCTCCAAAAACATGCAAGAGATGGGGTGTGAGGATCATCTCTGAGTCGTTAGAGAAGGAAATTCTTAGGAAACCAGAAAAGGAGAGGCAGAGAAGTTCAGTCCTCAGTCTTTTGGGCCTCAGAGAGAAAGGGAGAAAGAGGGACCTAAGGCTGGTCACATACTTATTCCTTGAACAAATACTAATTAAACTTTATAATGTGCTGTTCTGCTGCATGCTGGGATCCTAGAGATGAAAAGCAGGACAGGGTCGGATCTCTCAGAGCTCCCAGTGTAATGGAAAAGAGAGACAGGTAATCAGACAAATAACACAGATAAGCTGGAGTGGGAATGTCAGGGCAGGGTGTTGAATGGCAGCATCTTTCATTCCAGCCACGTCAGCCCGGCCCTCCCCAGCTCTGACGAGGGCTGAGTTGATGGTCGATGCTCTCCTGAGTGGTAGGTCAGGGCTGGCTCTGAAGTGGACTGTGAAGAAAAGGCTGGTAGAGAAGGTGCAGTGCAAGATGTTACCAGATCCCCAGCTTGAGGTGGAAGAGAGGGGATGTCCTTTGTGCAGCTGAACCCCTCCAGGGGCTGCCTCAGCCTGGTGGGGTAACCCATAGGGAACTCCGGCACAAGATCGAGGCCGCTCATCTCTCTCCTTCCCGTCTCCTAAGCGCTTGTATTTGTAGGGCAAAGTATGGTCAGCGTGTGTTTAGAGTGTCAGGGTGAGTCAGAGGACAGAGGCCCAAAGTCTGCCCTCAGGAAGCTTCTATGTCTGATGGAGAAATAGCAAGTCATGTTCAGAAACAAGGTGAGTGAAAATATTGCAAGCTCTGATATGAGTGGAAGGGTCTTGGAGTTCTGGGGAGGTCAGAGTCAGGTGGGAGTCGTCAGAGGAGTTCAGATTGGGGGGGATTAATGGTGAACAGGCGAGGTCCTTAGTAGGTGTATGCTTGGGCAGAGTTCACCATGAACATTCATGGCTGAACTGGGAAAGAGCCTGAGGATAGAGACACCCAGCCTCATCTTCCAAGGGTCCTTCCTCTTCCCTGCATAACTAATTTAATTCATTTTGTTAGTGCATCCTGAGCTTTTAGATATATCCCGGGAACTATGCTAGGTGTTGGGCATATAAGTCAAATTGGAGAGACAGAAATGAAAAATTAAAAGTCAGTACAAGATGGTAAAGGTCATACAGAGTACAAAGTAACAGAGGTTAGGTGGGTTCCTGGCATTGGAAGAACATGGCTGAGGGGTCACAGTGGATGGTTGGACTAGAGCTATTTCAGTAGACCCTGCTTTGGCTACAGCAGCCTGATGTCAGGGCATGTGATCAAAATGTGCAGCTGGGGCCCAGGGCTAGCTGCAGGGGCAGAAACCAGAGGCATATGGCCTGGTCTTTAGGACCGTAGGAGAAGGCCACTGGGAACTTCAGTTGGCACTGCCATACTTTTGCTGACTTGGGGCATTGGTCAGATTGTGCATGCCAGCTAGATAACTCTTGAGCCACCCTCCTTTCAGTAGGTCTTAGGTCAAGCCAGGAAAAATTAAAGTGATATGATATAATAGTTTTCATTATAGGGTACTCACTATATGCTAGGCACCCTACTCTATGCTTTACATGCATCATCTCATTTCATCTTCATAGTGGTTAACCCTACATAAAGAAATATTGTTAGGATTCCAGTTTTAGAGACAAGGAAACAGACTCAGAGAGGTTATTTAATATTATAGAACAGGTGAGTTGTAAAGCTAAAATGTAAAGCTATATTTCTTTGATATCAAAGTTCATTCTCCTCTCCTGTATATTGTACTGAACTCCCCCTACCCTAGTGGAAAAATACAGAACCTGGGATGTTTTATCTACTTGCACAAGGCTCTCTAGGAAAATCTGTTAGAAGGGCTCAGCATGCAAATTTTGAGTACCTACTGTGTCCTGATACAGGAACATGGTTCTTGCTTTCTAATAGGGGAGAGAAGACAGACTCCTGTGAAACCCCTTGGGGTTAATGCAAGATAGTGTATAGTTAGGTCTTCAGACCCTGGACAGTGAAAGTTCAAAAGAAGGAATGATCCCTCAGTATGGAGTCAGGGAGGTGACATGACGTGGTAGAAACTGCTCAGCCTTTGAGGTCAGACAGACCTACATTCAAACCTTGGTTCTTCCACTTACCAGCTGTGGAGCTGCTGTTTCCCATTCTGAAAAATGGGGAAATTAATATGAATTTTGCTGAGATGTTATAAGGATTAAATGTGGTAAGATAGTGAAGGGCCCAGCACAGTCCCTAGCTGGTGTAAATACTCATCAAATGCTAGCTGCTATTCAGAGAGGGGGTAGGAAGGAGCTGAGCCTTGAAAACCCAACAGAATTTTGATACAAAAGGGAAGAGAAGGGTATTCTCGATGAGAGAACTCAACATGTGTATGAGTACCTCAGGGTTCAAGTTTTCAGGGAAAGAAGGGACCTGCTGTATCTGTGTTCTCGCCAGGTTCCTGCAGTAAAGTTTTACAGAAAAGGTCATCGGCATGAAAACAGGAGGGCTCATGTTGTACTCCTGGCCCCATCCCTAACAGAGCTTAATGTGTTTCTCCCTCAGCACTCTAGAAGACTGCTGATGATCTCTTGTCCCAGAAGTCTGTGTCTCTGGAATTGATGTCATTGATTAATTTCTTGTCCTGCTTTTCCTCTCCCAAATGCCATGCCATGAAAAAGTTGGAGTGCCTGGGGCCTGGTGGGGTCATCCCTTCAGGTCATCCCCCTCCTGACTCATGCAGCTCCCCTCCTCTGGGAGCAGCTGCCTGAGCATCTGTTTTCTCCTCCTTCACCTGCTCCTCCTCACTCTTCCCCTCCCAGGCTGGGCCGGCCCCTCCTGAAAGGCCTCCCTGGCAGCCCCTCTTCCTATCATTATGATGCTAATCGTGTTGTTAATTTTTCTGAGATGCTGAAAGAAAGCCCCAATCTGTTCTAATGAATTTAATTAGAGAGGGGCTTGGAGGGCTTCAGAACCTCTTACCAGGATCACAATAAACAGAGTTAACGAGATAAATAGCCTGGGATCAACAGCTTGGGGTAGCAAGGGAAGACTTCCAGCTCAGTTCTAGAATGAGGAAACCTGGCACCAGGAGATGGAAGAAGGCATTGTGAGCTGCTTTCCACCAGGTGGGCCCCCTTTGGGGTGTTTTTGCCTGCCCTACCCTGCCCATATACATAGTTTCAAAATTATATACATAATTTTGCTCTTGGGTCCTAGATGACCCTACAGAAAAAGTCTTATCATTCCCATCGTCATCACCTAGCATTTACTGAGCACCTGCTATGTGGGTAAAGGGCACCACATTGTTTTCTGGAGCAACGTGGAGGCTCTGAGACCCTATCTATGCCCTAAAGGAGATTAGAGACACGTGTTCAAATATCAGACACATTTGCTAATTCCAGAAAGTACATGCTAGAAGGTTGACAGGAGATTGTATTGGGCTTTGGAAATCTGGAAAAGCCTCTTGCAAGAGGAAGTATTTGAGGTGGGTCTCATGACATCAAGACTTGAAGACTTAGTAATCAAAACAGCTGGAGGAAGAACAGATGGAAAAGCAGGAATGTTTAGGAGACCTTTGAATCATGGCTTGGTGGCGAGTGCATGTGATTTAGTAGTGAGGATGTGTCCAGAGCAGAATATTCAGACCCGATCATAGAGGAACCTGAGCACTAAAGTCTTGACTCTTTAACCTGGTTGCACTGGGGTCTCTTTGCTTTCCTTCTCTGAGCACTTAGGACAATCAGCTTGGGGAAGTGCCTGAGATAGGATGGTTCTGGCCTTCATGCTGAGCTCGCTCTCCTGGATCCAGTTGAGGCTGCCTGGGGTGGGCTGACCAGATGCTAAGTTTTGTTCTCAGACTTTGTGACTTTCTCAGATGAGAGTGAATGGCCAGCAGAGCAATTCCAAGGACTTTTCCCAGTGACGAGAATTCCTACCTTCTTTCCTGACACTGGCCAGCTTGCTTTGATGGTAGCATTTTGTGCAGGTACTCCGTGAGATGTTCCAGTTTTGGAGTCAATGAGTTTCATGACTCATGTCTTTATATTGCTAAGAGTTCTCTGAGTGTGCGTTCTGTGCATATGTGTGCACGTTTTTGTGTGCGTGCTGCCTATGTTGGTGAAATCATTCTGACTAGACACTGGTTCTAGTTTGAATTTTATTTACAATATGAAAGTTATTAAACATTTCTGGGCCTTAATTTGCTCCTTATTGTTTGTGGATTTATAAGCTGAATGCTTTTGGAATAGGGTTTTCAACATGAGGAGGTATTAGAACTATCATTTTGACAGGAGGTATAATACTGAGCTGAAATTTTGAGTCAGTTCTCTCTCCCCCTTGGAGCTTCTTGACTTGTGAGATTAGTTGGAGCGTTATTTTGAGATGCCACCAAAGATTACGCTTTTTGTTATTTTCCATAGTCTATCTGGGCTTACATGTAGTGAATAGTGAAGTTAGTACATTGCTGTCAGGTGTTGGTTGACCTAACCATGTGTGTTTGCATGAAAGATATTGTCATAATGCCACCGTTATAACACCCATTGTGTCGTATTTTCCCACATGTTGGCAGTGACGCATTCTTTATGAAGGAAAATGCCTCTGAGGCCACAAGCAATTTTCCTGTGCTGACGTAGGCAAGGACAGAAGCTGCATCTCTTTCTGATCATCATCATGCACTGAGTGGAAATGAAGCTTTTGCGACTCACGTTGAAAGTTAAACCACGGTTATGGCTGACCCCAGCCCTGGGCTATGCCTCATTTGTTTTTACATGATGTTCATTGCATCTGCGGTTAATCTTTGAAGCTTCTACTCTGTACACAGCACACGTCTAAGTGGCAACTTCTTTTGAGAAAATTCTTGACTCATGGAATGTTAGAGATGGTTTAAGTCCAAAATTATCCTTCTGCTGTTTAAGAAACAGACTCAGAAGGGTGGCATGATTTGCTTTGCAGCTGCATGGTTAGTGCTAGCAGAGCTAGATCTTCCACATACTGGACCACCAGGAACTTTAAAAACTATGTCTGAACCTAGTAATTGTGCAAGACAATATGTAATGATGTTCCCTACAGCATGATCTGAACTACAAGTGCTTTGAGATGCCATTGAAGAGAAGGAGTCAGTGTAGACTAAAGTCCTTTGGGAAGATTCAGAAGAGACCCAGGGGCTGCCTTTAGGAAGATTCAGAAGAGACCCAGGGGCTGCCTTGGGTCCCTAGAAATGTGTAGGATTTGAATGGGCAATGAATGGTAAGGAGATGGGCGTTTCCGGTGGGGTAAGGGAGCATAATCACAGGTTTAGAGGAAGGAAGGTGTGGTCAGGCATGGAATGGGCCAGGATGGAGCAGTGAAAGCCTCAGCTGGAAGGACCAGCAGGGGCCAGGCTGCAGAGAATCTTGACTCCGAGGGGTTGGTCTTTTTCTTGGAGTTTGGGAGGAGCATTTACAGCCTCTTAGCTGAGCTTGCTTTTGCTGTGAAGAAGAGGTTGTAGTGTCAGAAGTGAATGGGAAATCCTTCCACAGGCACCTAATGGCGTCTGGGGTTAGTTCATTCTCAGAGTGTTTGGAGAAAAGGGGAGTGAGTGTTGGAACTTTCTCCTGTGCTCCCTGTTAGGGAGCTTGTCGCTGTCCAGGGTGCTGAGCTACACTCTGGACGAGTTTTCACCCCAATAATCCCAGGGTAGAGGGTAAAGCCAGGGAATGCTTAGAACCACCCAAAGGATCTAGAACACGGTTCTGCCAGGACTAGGTTGTACGTGGGCTTTCTGGCAGCAAACTGGTTTACAGCATCTGACTTCACAGTCCTTGTGAGGAAAGTACAAGTATGGGTTGGGGGAAACTAATAATGGACGTCTGAAGAAGGAGAGACCATGCATATGCATACATGCATGCAAAAGGGACTCAGTTGGTAGCCCTGTAAGTTTTGCCATGGAGTCTTCATATTTACATGAGAATCTTAACACCTTGCTTCTCTCTTTGTAAAAAGTGCACTCCTTAGACTCAACATTTCAGAGTACCTGAAACCTCTGCAGCAAACACAGGGAGAGTAACAGAAGTTCCCAGAAGACCCTACTCATTACTTCAAGTGAAACATCTAAAAGTTCAATATCAGTGCTGTCCAGTAGCGCTTTCTGTGGTGGTGGACGTGTTCTATATCTGTGCTGTCTGACATGGTAGCACCAGCCACATGAGGCGGCTGCGCACTTGAAACGTATCTGATGTAACTGAGAATTGAATTTTTAGTTTAATTTAATTTAGATAGTCACATGTGGCTAGTGGCTACCGTATTGGATTGCACAGATTTGCAGTCAGAATGTTGACCTTTGCCATTTACCCTTGCTTTTTGGTTCCTTGTACCTAACCTCTGTGATGTAAAGTGGACTTTTGAATGGGATGAGTTCGACACATTGCTGGAGAAAGCCCCATTCTCATTTTGAAATGAAAGTCTGCATGTGGCTGTGAGCTTTGCCCTGACATTCTTGTGTCACAGTGAAAACAACCATCCATGGTGGAGTGCAGTTTTCTTTATAAGGGAAGAGAGAAGCCTCCTTGAATTCTGGCTGGGATCCCAAGGACCTGATCCAAGACTTTTTGGAGCTTTGAATGGGTTAGTAATGCAATGTATATGGCCCGGGAAATTTGGCTTTGGGCTGAGGTGACATACAGATGATGTGCTGTTGTGTCAGATGAGCATCCAGCAGAGAGACATTGCTGGTCTTGATGCATCTCCCCTTCTAATTTCAGGCATCTTTATATCTTGTTTACCTGGTAGAATGGACATGGCCCAGGACAGAAATCCTTTAAAATGACAACCAGTAAGTAAGCAATAATAACCTGTCAAAAGGTTGGAGCAGAAAGTCTACAGCCATGCTGCCCTGAACAAGCCCGATCCCGTCTGCTTGGAAGCTAAGCAGCGTCGGGCCTGCTTAGCACTTGGGTGGGAGACCACCTAGGAAGACCAGGTGCTGTAGGCATTAAAAATAAAAATAAAAATAAAATAAGGGATTGTAAGCTGACAAGGTCCTTACAATCTTGTGAGGTCAACCAAGGGTTGCCTCGCCTAAAAAAAAGAAATAAATTCAAAAGGTTGGAGCAGAAAGTGTTTATTGTGTGGGTGATGCCAATGCCCACAGGCCTGCCTAACCTTATCATGAACATGCTTGATTTCCTTGAGTCTCTGGCCATAGGCTTGCCATGTATAAACCTGATTTCCTCAACCAGAGTTCATGCTTTTGAAGCCATGCCTCGTAGTTGTCTTGTTTTCTCCTTTAGAATCTCAGTGTGCTGATAGTCATCTTTAATAAACACCTCCTTGTGAGTAGCTTTTTGTTCGCCTGGAGCTTTGGCTTTGACTCCTAGAAAATGTGCACGCGTGAATACAAATAATGTTTATGGAGCTCCTACCGCGCCTAAGTCTCTGTACTCAGTGCTGTGGACAGTGACAAAGAAGGAGCCAGGGATGGCTGCTCTCAGTCTAGTGGGAGAGCAAAAGCAGGCGTGTGTGAAAAATGACACACGACTGGTAGAAACAAAGAAGTGGTAGCCAGGATACTGAGTTGGGGGCGGGGTGCAGCGTGCTTGTGTGGCTGGGTTATGTGTGTGTCTCTGTCTGGCCTTCTTTCGAGGATTCCCTCCTTCACGAGGCTCAGCTGGTACCAGCCACCTCCATGCCTGCCGTGACAGTGCTGCCTTTATGGTGGGTCAGGCAGCTTGCTGTCTTCCTGGGGCTGTGCTGAGGTGGTGCTGTCCTGAGCTGCCTCTTCCATGGCAAAGAGCACTCGGGGGGTGGGAGGGTGGAGAGAGAGAGGGGCTGGGGAAGAGGACTGTGTGGAAGGGAAAGAAACTCCTTTTTTTTTTGTCACTTAAATGGTGACAGGGTTTTGCTCTCAGACTTGCTCCTAGTCGTAGAAGGGACTTGTTGGGTCTCCAGCAGCTCTCATACATGGAGCCCTGGGATGCAGGACCAGGTGCGGCTCTGGAGGAAACAAGACAAGCAGAGCTGGCAACGCGGCCCCCCACAGTCACCTGAGCCTCCCCTCATCCTTGCTCTACACTCAAAGGGCGTTTGCTGCCTGGCAGGAGCAGGTGGGCTGCATCTCCCAGCTGGGCCTGGGGAGGGACTTCTCTGGCTGACTCACAGGAAGGAGCCTGCCCTTTTCCATCGTCCATATGCGCTCCAGTCACCTGGGGTCTTGTTAAAGTGCACATGCAGAATCAGTAGGTCTGGATTCGGCCTGAGATTTTGCATTTCTGACAAGCTCCCAGGTGATGCCAGTACTGCCAGTCAGCACACCGCGCTGATAGGCAGGGCTTTCCTTACACATCGGGTTCTCAACCTGGTAACATGTTAGCCTCACCTGGGGGAGGGAGCATTTAAAATGTGCTGATGCTGGGACCCACTCTACACCAAATAAATTGCCATCTCTGAGCGCTGGGTCCAGGCTCCAGAATGTTTTAAATGCCCGCCCGGTGATTCTGCTGTCCAGCCAGGCTGAGAACCACTGGCTCTCTGGATAGTTTTTCTCTTCTCTCCTACATGCTTTCCCCTGGCTCTGCCTTCCTTACAGCAAGAGACTCTCAGTGCCTGGAAGGCAGAGATGTCTTCTGTCACCAGTGCTGCCCTGCAGTTGTTCTCAGTCAGCATGCGGTGGTTTGCCCTGCTAGGTGCAGCTTGATGCCCAGGGGCTTACCCCTGGGGATGTACCATCAGCCATGAGGGCTGGATCAAAGAATGTGGCTGGCTTAGAACAGGCCAGTTCTCCTCTTAAAACAAGTCAGAGTGGGCTTCCAGGGCCTGGAGCCTAGTAAACTTACAGGAATTTTATTAAATGGGTGATTGTTCCAGTGTGGGGTGGCACTGAATTAGAGATCTGAAAACCCAAGAGATTGGGATCTAGAGGGACTAGGGCAAATTATTCAATCTTTCTCAGCTTTACTTTTCTCAGTTGTAAAATAGGGATCATAATGCCTACCTACCAAGGCCATTTAAATAAGAATAATATAGGAGAAAGGGCTTTGTACATGCTAGTGTTATGTAAATGAGCAGTCGGCTGAGAATTTATTTTAAAAGTGTCAGGACTAAGCCATAGGTATGGGTCCTCTAATCAGACTCTTTCTAGCAGACCCCCCCCCCCCAGCTCCCACCACCGTGCCTCTGCCTGTGGAATGGGGGATGAGGGTGATGCCTTTGAGTGAACACCTAATGTGCTAAATGCTTGGCTTTTGTCATCTCATTTATTCACGACAACCCTTGGATTGGATGTTATTATCCACATTACACTGAGAAAATGGGGGCTCAGAATGGGAACCAACTTGCGTAAAGTAGGACAGCACTAAGTGGCAGAGCTGGGATTGGATCTGATTTTCAAGTCTGACCCTGGCTCGCTCACTACCCAACTGGGCTCCATCGCAGGCTGATAGCTCCTTTGTTTGAGAAGCTTCCTTGTCTGGGAGTCACTTGTATTGAAGAGTGAGAGAGGAGTCTGGGTATCATGGAAACGCCAGTCTTCCTTGAGGAATGTCAGGCTCTGATGGCACCAGGGCTTTCTGCGTCTCGGCAGACACTGCTCAGAATCTTCCTCTGGCCCTGAAGCGGAGGCTGGGACATCCTTCCCATAGAAGAGTCACCATTGGTCCCCACGGTCCTTCTCTGATGACAGAGCTGCTGAACCCAGCTCTTGTCTATTTGCCTGCATAGGTTTACCTTTCATTCCCGTGCTAACAGAAGATAGAAGACAATCCCATGAGCCTTTCCTTGTCCAGAGACGTAACATCAACAGAATATTTTCATCATGGTGCTAGTGCTTCTACCCGGGGGCCGGGGGGCGGAGGGGTGGGCGGAGGCATCCTATCTCCTCCAAAAGGTTTAGCGCCAAGAGGAGGTCTCAATGTCTGTCATCGTCCTGCCCCCATCTCTAGCGTCACCAGTGCTGCCATTATCACCAGGGCACATTCTGGCAGACGTCAGCCTGGCTAAGCTCTTCCGTAAGACAGGGGAGGGCTGATTGGCATGGTCTGACCAGCTATGGACGGGTCCACCTAGGCCAGGTGCTTATCTCTGTATACATGGAAGAGCTCTTTAACTCAGGACCTCACAGGTTATTAGCTGAGCCTAACAATCGACACAGAAGAGCTGTATATAGTTCACCAGACAGGAATCCCACGCATGACTACACAGGCACTACACGCCCCTCCCGGCGGGCTCCCCATATGAATTTTAGTGCTCCTCACCAAGGTGAGAGGTGAGTCTCCGTTCATATCTGGTCCACACTTGTCCTCTTGCTGTGTTCTAAGTTGGCTGATTTTTCTCTAGTGTATTCCATGAAATTCCATGCTGAGATACTGCTTTCCTGGATTATGGCCAGTCTAACATCCAGAACTTTCTTAAGCTTTGCTTATGAATTGTTCAGAGTTTACTTTTAGACACAGGATGTTTACTCATGACTGTTGCTTCAATATTTTTTTTTTTGCTAAATCCCCATTTTCTATTTTGGCCTTTTTCCCCCATCATTACTTCTCCATGAGTGTCCCTAGAGTTTTCTGTTTCCAAGAACTCCGTTTCCTGTCTCTGGTTCTGCATGGTCAGCATGCAGCTCCTCTGACAGGAGTAAGGAGTCAGGCCCTGCTGCCTGGCAGCCGGGCCACATGTGACCTGTCTGTGCAACGCCATCAAATACCCCATCTGACGGCAGAGGTCTGGGGTGTTAGCGCTTAATCTTTTCACTCCCACAAACCTGTGGCTACTCCAGCACAACCTGTCCTGAGTGTTTTAGGAACCAGCGTGAAGCCTACTGGGCCTTTGGGACTTGGATGGGTTTGGTTGCTGCCTTCCCGCTCTGGTCTTTGACTCTTTTTCTCCTTAGTCCAGATGCCCTCAGTAGTGGGGCCATCAGTGTGTTGTCATATGGCCACTGACAGTTGGGGTAGGTAGGGTGTGCGGGTTTGGGAGAGGCCAAGGTTAAAGAAGATGCAATGAAAGACTGAATGCTGTGTGGCTGGAATTCGTGGGGTCCTGCTGAGAGGTTCTGGAAGGCTGGTGCAGAGGCGGGGGTAGGGCCTGGGTCAGGTGCTGGCCCCCCTCTGAGTCAGACTGGGAAAACCCTCTCCAAACACACCCAGTGGTTCTTCTATGTTTTTAAAGCCTTGAAAAATACAGAGCGAGCTTTTAGATAGCACCATAAAAAGGTTGCAGCTGGGGCTTCTGAGAGCAAGAATGCGCTGTTTCTCAGCAGGCTGGCGAAGGCATTTGGGGACAGACCAAAACAGGTGCTGGTATGCTGGGGACAGACCAAAACAGGCCAAGGACTACTCACTCGTGGTGAAAGATGTTCTGCTGGCATTCATTTGTCTTCAGATCACTTGTCTGCTTTCTCCCTTCTTCTCTCCCCAGGTTTGTTTTTCTTGCTTCACCTTGGGGCATGCAAACATCTGGTCTTCGAAGTAGAAGACAGTGCAAAGCAAGGGCCCAGAATCAGGCTGCGTGGGCTCAGACTGGCTCTCTATTCACAAGCTGTGTGATCTTAAAGCTTCTCTAATTTTCATCTGTAAACTGGGGAGTTAAATAGTTCTTATCTTTCATGGGGTGGATAATGCACGGGAACCCCTTTGCACAGTGCCTGGCACATAAGAAGTGTCTGATGAAAGTGAATGGCTTTTGTTTCTTCACTTCCTCATGGCAGCTTCATGCCCGGCCTTATTCATGCGCACCTAACGACTCTGGTGAGCCTCAGATAGGGGCTCGGTCGTATGCTAGGTACTGTGAGAGTTGCAGCCATTTCTTGCTCTCGCAAACCTTGTATGTTAGTTTGGAAGCACACCAGGTACCCATGCGTGGTAAAGATAACTAGCTACACAAAGTAAGAAAGGGTAAATGCAGATGATTGTTCCTTGGAGCTCTTGGAGTTGAGGAGAGAGAGTCCATTTTAATCTACGGTGGCCTGGAAAGATCTCACAGAGGAGATTGCAAGTCAGACCTGGAAGACAGAGCCCTGACTTGTTCTGTGCTCTTAACGAGCTCATTAGGGAAAGTCTCCAAAGGGGAGGGGTGGAAAATCAGAAGAAAAGGACAGTCCAGTTATCTTCATGCCACAATGTCCTAACTTTATACTGACCACACTTACAGGGGAAAGGATGCTGGGGAGGAAGGGCTGGCTTTTCTGAGGCTCAGAGAGGGTGAGGAAACCAACACAAGAAGTTCCGTCAGTGAAACAGACATAGAAGTAAGATGTACATCTCAGACCAGGGAGTGAGGGTCCACTTCTCATAATAAGCCGTTCTGTCTTCTTGTTTTGCTTCCTCTAATCTGCTGCATCCCTATCATACGCCTGGCCACATTGAGTTAAATCACAGAGCTAATACATCATTTCCCCTGTGGAGGTGGGGAAACCAAAGCACAGAGAGTTGGGTGGCCAGTCGAGGAGGCAGCACGAATCGGGGTGCAGCCACGTTGAGCACCCACCTCCTGACTCTTGGCTATGGATTCCTAGTATAGCTCCCTTCTGGGCTTCTGTCCCTCGGGTCTCAGCTGGTGTCTAGCATAAGGCAGCCCTGGACCCTCAGGTGGGGGATGAAGAGCAATCTCCCTAATGCAAGACCTCTACCAGTCCTGGCGGCTCTGGCCCAGAAAACCATGTGACCACCACTCCACCCTCCTAGCTCTGGCAGGGTTCCAAGTCATGGTCTCAACAGCCACGGGACTTGGTGGCCAGGCCTGGGAAGAACCCATTGTCTTTTTGCATCACCGCTATGTGGCTGCTGGCTAGCTTGCTTGTTCATTTTTTTCTGTTTTGTGTAGGCTGCTCTAAGCCCTATATTCAGCCACAGCTGGGTAGCTGGCACCTGGTCAACCTTTGCCTCAGTCTACCCTAGAATTCTCTGTGGTACTAATGGAAGCCTACTGGTTGTATGTTGGTGGGGACCGGGAGGAAGGAGAGGGAAGAGGGGAGAGGAAGGTGTTAAGGTTCCTGAAATTGTAGGAGACCTTTTTGTCCAGTGGGGGTTGTTCTGGGTTGAAAAGACTCCAGACAGACATGTGGCTGTCTTTTGGGAGCCCCTTTTATCTTCTTGCAGATGAGTGTAAATGACCAGGGTTACCAGCCTGACCACCAATGGGATAAGAGAGATGCTGTGGTCAGGGGTTCAAGGCATGAGTGGCCCACCGCCTCCCGCATCCCTGGTTGTTGTCTTAGCAACAGCAACTGAGGTAGTACGAGCGAGGTTAGAACAATGGCAGCTACCTGATATTCAGGCAATGTCCTAAGGGCTTTTAATGATACCGTTTCACTCAGCCCTTCGCTTAGGATAAACTTTCAGTAGTCTTGTTTTATAAGAAAGTGAAGCACAGGGACTTGATTGCTTTTTCCTGGGGTCTCTCCTCTAGTAAACTGGTGCTTCGATTCAGATCCTTCTGATTCCAGTCCGATTCCATCAGATTGAGTTCTTAACCTCCACGTTGTCCAGGATGCTAAGATCCTTCCTTCGCAGCCACAAGGTCCACTGCAACCCTGGCCTCCATCCTGTTCCCTCCTACTGGAGTAAGAAAGAGGCATAGGTCTGACCAGCTGATGGATTCCTCGGTATCCCATGAGAGTCTTAGAAGTCTGCGCTGGGGACACTGTGGGTTTGGTTATGTTAGCTCCCTGATTTGCATAGGAGAAAATGAAGCCCAGAAGGGGCCTCACTCAAAGCTGTGCAGCAACCTAACGGCAAAGCCAGGGCTGGAATCCAGCCTCCCGGCTTGTAACCAAGCTCTCGCCGCCGTCTGTTCGTGGATCACCTTTGCTGCCCACACCCCTGCACCCACCAAGGCAAGTCGCCAGTGTGAGGCTGGCGGGAGGAAGGAGGGCCGGGTTGAATTCTGATTCAGTCAGGGACGAGTGACTTGATTCAGGCAGTGGCAAGTCCCCACTGGATTTTCCCCCAAAAGTCCCCCAGCCTCTTTTTTTCTGTCTCCTCAGTCACTGGTGTGTTGGGAAGTCAAGGGTCTCAGAGGGCTGGATGTCCTCCTGCCACTCCCCTCCTGCTTCTACCTTTTCATTCCAGAAAATTCCACAAACCAGTGGATATGAGGGACTCCTCCCTGACCCCATGTTAGGTGTGCCTCCATCTCCATTTGAAGGCAGGCCACTTCATATTTTGCCTTTTCCCCTATGAGCAGTAGGCATGGAAGTGAGTGTTGGTGGTGGCAGCAGTTGTCAGGTTTGTCTGTCTTTTTTTGAGGCGGAAGCTCACAAGGTCCCTCCTGGAAAGTCAGGGGTTGTAGGGCTAGTTGCTTTAGTTAGAGCTATGATGTTGGTGGGAATATGAACACAAAAACAGGGTCGAGGGCAGTGTGGGGTCTTGGGGACTCCACCTTTGTCTTCCTGTGAACCCACTGGAAAGAGTGATTAATTTCCCCATTTCCCAGAGGGACACACGGAGACACAGAGGGGCCCAGAACCCCAACGAGGGAAGCCTAGAGAGTGCATCCTACCCCTCTCAGCCATGCTTGGCCAGGAACCGACACTGCCTCTTAGCAGAGGGCAGCAGGGACTCAGTGGGTTGGATGCAATCCCCTTCGCCCTTATTTTTTCGTAAATTTTATTAAAGTAAAACATACAGTGAAGGACATAAATTCATACTTTTTACTTCTTAAGCATCGCTTTTCTGATGATTAAGACACAAGTCATGAAATCTGAAAAAAACACACGCACAAAAACCCTGATCATTTGGAAATAACAACTGTTAAGATTCGATGTGTATGTTTTGAGCTCATCTTATTCTGATCTGAGAGTTGTGGCTGGAAGCTGGCTTTGGAGGCAGAGGATAAGGACAGGGGTCAAGGAGGGGTCTAGTGCCCCTTCTCAGGATGTTTCACAGCTGGTCCCGCTAGAGCCTGGCTTCTGATCTTCCGCAACTTAGGAACATTATCACTCCTGCACCCACTGTTAAGAAATCAGATAATCAGCGATAATACCGGCAGGCCATTATTTATTGAACAGCCTGTATTGTTCGAAATACAAAAGTCAGGTTTGACAGGTTGGGATGAGAGTCCTAGAGCCCTCAGAGGCAGGTGTGTCCCCAGGGAGGCCAGTTAGTCTGGGTAAATGCTGCGTTTACACACATCCGAATTGCTGTCTGCTGCCACCCTGCTTCTTAGTCCTCCCTTTGGAGCTTATGAACAAAGCTTCAAGAGCAGAAGCCCCTGAGTGCGAGGCTGTGGCTTGTCGGCCTCGGCCGTTTGTATCGGAGCCTCCGTACCTTGATTGGCTACCTCTGGGCATTGAGTTATTTTACCTGAAATGCTCACGAGCGTGCTTGGTGCTGTGAGACTCCTGCAAGTGTTCGCTCATACCATCATCATCAAGATTGTCATCATCTCATTCTTCAGGAGGGGATAGACACTGTCAGAGCTGCCAGAGTACAAATCCTGACCCTGC
Organism: Cynopterus sphinx; assembly: GCA_030015415.1. Taxonomy (NCBI): domain Eukaryota; kingdom Metazoa; phylum Chordata; class Mammalia; order Chiroptera; family Pteropodidae; genus Cynopterus; species Cynopterus sphinx. The sequence continues at coordinate 19,340,389 of CM057392.1, read as the reverse complement.
TACAGTTTCTCCCGCTTATTCATCCAGAAGCCATTTACCAAATACCTCCGTGGGAATAGAGCTGTGCCTGGCGCTGTGTGGGGTAACCAGGCAAACAGGACGAAGTCTGATTCGGTGGCAGCTATTTCCCATTTCTTCCTGTCTGGTCCCATGACAGTTCCATACTCTCCAGTGGGCTTTGGAGCAAGCTCAGTGCTGCTGGGGACGTAGTGAGAAGAGAGGACTCAGAGTGAGGAGACTGGGTACCAGTCCTGGCTCTGCCCTGACCTATCAGGTGACCTCAGCTGAGTCCTTCTCCTTTTTAGGCCTCAGCTTCTTCATTAGAAGATTCAGTTAGGCAGTGGGTGAGGCATCATCGATGGTTGAACAAAACCCCTTTCCCAGCCTATGATTCTAAAACTCTGGGATTCTCAAATGGCTAACATGGCATCTCTGTTTTTAGTTAATAAACAAATACTCTATTCCATTTTTCCTCCTTAATATGGAACAGATTGGGGCTCTCCTAGTGTGTGAGGTGTGAGGAGATGGGTAGTATGTTACCTGCTGCACGCTGCTGACTGCAGGGGTGGTTTTCCCCTCGTGGTTTTAATTTGCTTTTCTTAGTCATCTATTGTTTAGTTTATTCATAATGAATCATGAGTGGAGACAGGAAACATATGGGCCTTCAATTCATAGAGTTAATGAGGAACATGATAATAATAATACTAATTCTACAAATTTGCCTGAAGATTGTGGTTACCAGATTGTATTCATTTGACCAGAATTTTTATATAGCACTTCAAGATGTTTCTAGTACTGAAAAAAGTGACAATTATATCCAAGTGGATTTCATTCATTGCGAATACACAGTGTCTGCACCTTGAGGTGTGAAAGCTTCTCTCTTTTAGAAACAAAATTTTTAACTAACAAAGCACCAAAGATAAGAATTTCCAACTTTAGGTTGTGAGAGTTTGGGCTATTTTTATATCTTAACATTTGATTAAATTGTTACAGTGTGGCCTGACATGATATACTATGACATCTAAAAATGTGTTAACAAATATTGCTTTTTCTTATCTAGTTAATATGAACTAAATTGTACAGTATGTACCACTTGCTAAATGGGGGGAGTTGAATTTATGCATGTAGTAACTTCTGTTAAAGATTGTATTATTAAAACTACACTTTATAAACATTTTAATAAGCAGAACTAAAGTAGCATATTTCTAAACTTAAAAGCATACAAAAATAACCAAATTATGTTAACATTTCCTCAGGATGACGACAAGATAGAAAGATGGGAAGCTTTAGCAATCTTTAAGATTTTTTTCCAGCTCTGACACACTTATATTCTAAGATTGTGCAGGGTCAGAAAACCTTGATGAAAAACAGGGAATTATAATAATTTGGTTGGAGACAGGAGACACGGTGTACCTCCTTTCACCCAGATTTTTGTTGGAAATGGGATTAGACACATTCTTTGAAAGTCCAGATGTCAGAACTAGAATCAGAGAGCAGCTTTCTGTCCTAATTACCCAGGATCTTTCTGAGCATTAAATCGTTGGATCATAGAGTTGGAAGGGACATTAGACATCATCTGATCCTATTAGAGCTGCCGTCCCCACAAAAAAAAAAAAAAAAAGTGGAGTGGGGATCCTCGTGGGGAGTGAGTTCTGTGCTCACAGCATGTTTAAGCAGAAGCCAGTTCACTCCGGGCGTGGGAGGTTGGCCTGTTCTGTTGGCCTCCATGGCTGGATCCTGCCAGTAGGGCTCAGAAATGAGGGCAGCCAAATGGACAGCACTCTCTCTCCTCCTTTCCCAGCAGCTAAAAATTGTCTTTGGTAAAGGTCAGTCTATGGATGGATGAGCTCCAGGCCTGGGCCTGAGACTCCTGAGAGCATCGCTGCAGCCCCCCGGGGCTCTTGCCAGCCTCCTAGGCATGCCTCATCTGGGGGAGCTGGCTGGTGTGCCTTGAGTGGCATTAGAATTTTAGTTGCATGTTTGGTGGGAGAGACAGTAACCTTTGAAAGAGATGCTGAGGCCTGGTCTGGAGGAAAGGCCCCGGACTTGGACTCAGGGGACATTTGAGGCCGCACCTCGCCCAAACCATCTTCAGTCTCCATGCCACTTCATCCCATCTTGCCTGGCCGCTTTTCTGACCATGTTAACAGATGGGAAACAATGCCACAGAGAGCCCCAACCCCGGATAATCTACAACCCACATTTGGTTTAGGAATGATCTACTGGATGTCATTTTTATACAGATTATCCTTCCTAATTTTTCTTTTGTTGAAGCTGAAAACAAATGCTTTCATATACTTGAAGTCCATATTAGAGGTGGATAGCCTAGAATGTGTTCAGGCTCAGAAATAAGCTGTCCTACAGATAATTGAGAATTGCTTTTAGTTCCCTGTAATCACATTAGCTTGTATTTTTATGTTAATCCTTTTCAACTTTGGTCATTGTGTGTGTGTGTGTGTGTGTGTGTGTGTGTGTGTGTGTGTGTGTCCATGTCTATGTGTCCCATATACCTCACTGAGACTTGACTGGCCTCCTGTAGCCCTAGCCTAGAGCCTTCTTTCTGCATCTCTCTATACCCAGAGCTCAGTAACTGGCCCCCATATTATTTTGGGGTGCAGTTATAATGGAGCCAACTGAAGCAGAGGGTTTATAACCCTGAGCCAGTCCTTTGTGTGCTAGTCCTCCTGTGTACATGTGTCCTTAACACAGCTGTTCACAGGGCCATACCTCCTGGTATTGTGTGGAACCTGTGCCAGCCCCTCTATCTCTCACTGACAAAGGGGAGAAGTCTCTGATGCGCTAGGGTTGCCTACTTAGAGAGTGAGAAGGGGGAGCCCCCATGTGAAGGTGTGGATGAGTTTCTCTGCTGGGCTTCTAAGGACACATTGTTTCTGCCTGCTACTGGGCTGGCTAGGCACACGCTGGTGAATCTCTCCTGACAAGGGGGAACCCACCCGAGAAAGGAGGGGGAAGCGACTGGAGAGGGATGGATGGATTGGCTGCTTTTCTGTTCTGCCTTCTGAGGGGCTATGCCTTCCTGACTGAGTCTCACACGTAGACTTAACCATGAGCATGATCTTGCAGCTAAATTGTTCCCTGATGGCCATTAGGCTGCCCCTTCCCCACTCCCACCCCCGGCCTTTCTGTCTGACATTCATAGGTTCTCAGCAAGGCCAAATCCTTGCGAGTTCTCTCTTGTTTGTTCTGTTCCTTGGGCAGTGGCTCATCCAGGCGGCCTGTGAGCGGGGACTGTGTGTAGGTCATTTCACCTACTTCCATTTTCCCCACCTGGGCCCCTTGATTTTGTGCCTGACACTTCAACCCCGTAGGTGAGTGTGTGGTGGGGGAGGGGCTGGCTCCGCACCTGGGAACTTGGCTTGAGAGAGAGCCCAGTTGGGCTGCCTCCCCCCACTCCCCTGACCTGGGAAATCCTCTAAGCTGACCTAATTACCTGAGTGAGGGAGAGCTATTGGCTATTGATTCCCAGCAGATGCTGCCCTTCCTGGAGGGGCTGAGGATCCATGAAGGGGGTGGGGTGCCACTCTGGAATTAACACTTTGGTTGCTGCCTTTCTAGGACCATTGATTCCTTTCACTTTGCCGTCCAGTGGGAGTGGACCCCCTTGGAGTTCTGGGCTGATTGGCCATCCCTGGGTGTTCATTCATCTCTGAGACACAAGGAATCGCAGTCTCAGCTTAGCACAGACCTGCCTTACCTGGCGTGTTCATTCCTCTCTCTTTGTGGGATCATCAGGAGACGGTGTATTTAGCCGGGAGCCCTCGTCTTTGCTTCCCCAGAGTCCCCTTCTAACCCTGTCTAGACAAGAGCTGTTTGGTCCCCTGGAGAGTCCTTAGGGTGAGAAGCAGTTTTCCATTGCGTCCCCTCTGGGCCTCACTGTAGGCTGCCCTTCCAGACCCTGGAGTGTGGTGCGCAAGGCACATCTACCCAGCTCATCCAGCAGTGATTGAGCATGTGCTTTAGGAGTAGCATCTTCCATTGTTGTCTCATGCTTCACAATGTACAGGGTTCTTTTACCTGCAGAGGCTCATTTGCGCTTCCTTATCTGACTGGGAGCCTGGATGAGGACTGCTGGATGAGGCTCAGGTGCAGTGAGTGAGTAGCAGTGGAGCCAGGATCTGCTCTCCGTCTGCCCGACTTGAGGACGGCCTTTGCCACCACCACAGCTGCAGCGTTAGTGCTTGGCAGATAGAGGATCAGTGTGAGACTCACTCCCTTCCTCAAGTTTATAATCTTAATGCAGGAGAAAGACTTAACACAGGCAGAAAAGTCTCAAGAATGCCATTCCTCGAATGTAATTGACCGTAACTGGCAACGATAGCAATGGGATTAGGGAGGAGAAAGGCTGTGTTGACTGGAGTTTTGGGCCAGTCTTTGTGGAAAGGCAGGCTTTGAGCTATGCCCTAAAAGGTCAATAATACTTTGACATGTGGAGAAAAGAGGGGAGGAGACTTTAGGAATAAGGACGCAGAAGGAGAAGAAACAGTGAGGAGGCCAGGCTGTATCTGTTGATTAGTGGTTGACAGGGATACTTGGTTGTAGAGGGTTGAATTCCAGGGTGAAATTAAAGCCAATTAGACTCAAGAACTGGAGGGGAAGAGGCCAGGGCTGTCTTGTGCAAGGACTCTCAGAGACACAGTTCCAATCGCCTTGTTTTTGACCTTGCCCTCCAGTCTTTGGCTCCCAGTCTCACCCCTGTGAGGCCTAGAGCCCCGTCTTATTGATACAACTGTCCACCCAGCATATATTTGGGGACCATCCGGTGAGGTAACCGAAATGGAAACGGTGTAACTGGGCACGAAAAATTTTCAGGAGAGATGGACAAAAGGAGAATATCTATTAAAGACCATCTCTGTTTGGCTTTATATATATTCGTCTCATTAACTCTTACGACAACCCTATGAGGTAACTATAATCATTATTCTGTTTACATGAGGGAGCTGGAGCTCGGAGAGATTAAAAACTTTGTCCTCGGTCACGCAGCCAGTAAGTGGCTATGGTCCGTTTTTCTCTCACTGGCCAACACCCTGCTTCCTGCTTGTGATAAAGTGTAAGGACATGCCCTTTTCTCTCAAGGGCTTACAGTCCAGTTGGAAGAATCAGTTAAAAAGTCTACGTAGACCTCTAATAAGAGTGCTGGGAGAATGCGGGGGGGAGTGAATATACAGACAGAAAATGTTGGGAGTGGGATTCAGGGTGGGAGAGCCTCTGTGAGCTGTCACAGACAAGACTTTACAGACGAAGCTGGGCTTCGAGGACATCAGTGAGGGGCAGAGAGGTAGGAGGCCAGTCCTGATGGAGATGGTCACAAAAGCCTCGAGAAGATGCAGAAGGGGTGTGTGTGTGTGTGTGTGTGTGTGTGTGTGTGTGTGTGTGTGGAGCATACACAAAGGTGGAGAGACTAGAATGATCCTTCATATTTAGTACTTCACAATTTATTGAAGTGAAATCACGTGACATAAATTTTAACAAATTCAAGATGAAAAATTCAGTAACATTTAGTAGATTCACAATGTTGTGCAGCCACCATTGTTCTCTAGTTTCAAAGTTTTTGGTCGCCCCAGGAGAATACCCCATACCCATCAAGCCGTCACTCTCCATTTTCCCCTCTCTTCATCCCTTCGTAACTACGAATCCACTTTCTGTCTGTATGGTCTGGGCATTTTGCCTTACAGAAACCATACTTCTTTCATCTGGTTTTCACTAATCCATGTTGTAGAATGTGTCAGGACTTCATTCCTTTATGGCTGTATAATATTTTATTGAATGTGTATACCACAATTCATTCATTCATCCATTAATGCACTCTACTCTTGGGTTGTTTCCACTTTTCGGCTATGAAAATGTGTGTACGGGTACTTGTTTGAGTAGTAGTTCTTCCATGTATGTGCCTAGGAGTGGAGTTGTGGAGTCATGTGGTAATTTTATGTTTAACTGTAGAAAAACCGCCAAACTGTTTTCCCCAATGGCGGTACCTCTTTATTTTCCTACCAGTAATGCACTGGGGTTGCAGTTTTTCTGTATCTTCCCTCTGGTGCTTTTCTTTTGACTTGAAGGTCACCCCTCACAGGTTTACACACTGGGCTCAGTAAGGCAGGTGCTACCTTTTTCTCAAAATAGGTCCCTAAACCCACTCACCTGGGGCCAGTGGCCTTGGCCACTTGTAGCATTTGGCATTCCGTGTGTCACACTGGTTCTGCCTTCGTCAGCTTTGGTTCTCTTAGGTTAGGGAGCTGGACCCTGAGAAGCTGGATGGCTCTGCTGTGGTCATGCTGAGCGGAGGAACCAAGGCTGCTGCAGTTTCCAGCAGGCCTGTCCCTGTCCGCATAGCACCAGGCCTGTTGGCTGGTTTCTGGGCTGGGCTGGCCTGCCTCTCACGTGCCCTCCAGCTCCGCCCCTGGAAGCCTATTGTGTGAACACATGGGATCTCAGAGTTCTTGGCTGTGCTGCTAGGATGCTGTTTTTGGTCAGGTTGGGCATCCCAGAACGACAGCTGGCTCTCAGGGGGTCCGACGTACGTGATGTAGTAGTTTCCCAGGGCCGCGGAAACAAGGTACCGCAGACTGGGGACCGGGCGGGGGCTTAAAGGGTAGAAATTAATTTCCTCACGGTTCTGGAGGTTGAAAGCCCAGATCAAGGTGCTGGCTGGGTTGATTTCTTTTGTGGCCTCTCTCCTTGGCTTGTAGATGTTCATCTTCTCCCTGTGTCCTCACGTGGGTTTCCTCTGTACATGCCTGTGTCCCAATCTTCTCTTTTTACAAGGACACCAGTCATATTGGATTTGGGCCCACACTAATGACCTCGTTTTACCTTAATTACCTCTTTAAAGGGCCAAAATTCAGTGCACCTTTATGCAATTCTGAGGTACTGGGGGCTAAGACTTCAATATATGAGTGGTGGAGAACACAGCTCAGCCCCTAACAGGTAGACAGAGCAGCAAGAGTGCATAATGGCGAGGCAGGCAGAGGTTGGAAGGGGTGGGGGTGGAGACCCTGTGATTTTTCTGGGCTCCTGTTTGATTTCAGAGTAACTCTCATGCAAACATAGAACATGTGGAGGAGGGGAGCGGAATGGTGGCAGTGAAGAGGGCACTGGGGGCTCCGGGGAGGCGGGAAAGCAGTGTCCATGATCAATAATTTATTCCTGGATACCACGCAGGAGGGCGTCGCCATGGCAACAGGATGGCTCTGAGTGGTTGGCCTGACAGTTGCCTCTCAGCACTGCCTCTCGCTCTACTCCCCTCTCCCCCTGCTCCTCTCTCCTGCTCTCCCCTGCCCCCTCATTTTTCTTGTGTGTTTTGGGAGCCTTTTGTGGAGTGGAACCTGCCTGAGCCTGGGATGACACCGCCACCTGCTTTCAACATGGGGCTCGTAACAGTTGTAGCAGCCCCTTTCCCACCCCTGTGTGGCACCAGGAAGATGACCAGGGTCGTAACCTGACTTCTTTTTCCAGAAAGACCCTCCAGAGGTCATCGCACTAGCTTTCCAGGCCTCTTGCCTTCATGAGCTGCTTTTTCTCCATGGTTTTAGGTGCCTCTGCCCTCAGGGACATCCACTCAAGCAGGGCAGCTGGGCAGGGCCTTCCCCTGCCTTAGCCCCCAGCTGAGTTGTCCCAGGCAGTGCCATCACTGGCAGTTGATCCTTCATTCTTTCCTCCTGGCCTTGATGGACAGGAAGATGCCAGCAGTATATAGCTAACCAGAAAGTTTGTGCTCCCCAGCATGCTGTTAGCTCTGCAGTGCCACATGCAGGGACCCAGAAAGTATTTGTGCTGTGGTGTGCAGTAAATGAAAAGGAGGTCTGAAAGAGGCCTCAGAGAATGACGGAGTCAGGAGCAGGCCCTGACTCTGGGCAGACTCCACATGGGTCGCTCTCCCAGTCTTTCCCAGCAGCTAGGTCTTAAGTCCAGAAGGCGCACTGAGCCTCAGCAACTGAGAACATTGAATTTTTAAAGTTATTTTTCTTATGCGTTACAATTCACTGCTCCCCTGATTCACTGGCTGTCACAACTAATAAGGGATCTGGGTGTGTAATAACCATTTAAGACTTAATGTTATTAGTCTTGTAATTGCTGCTAAGGGTCTTGTCTGTTCTCTGAATTTGTAAATCCTCATCTCAAAGATTAAGAAAACATACCCCTAAGCTGGAGGCTGCCCAGGGCGTGGGGGGGTGGACACCAGCCTCTGCCGCCTGGCTGGTGTGTGAGTTCTCTGATAGAGCCTGGAGCCAGAGGTACAGATGTGCCCAGGGAGCATCTGCAAGCCCCTGAGGATGGAGAGGGGAAGGAGGCTGCCCTGCAGAGAAGCAAGGCCTTCGTTGTCCTCATGACAAGCGGCAGCTGGTGGAGGGAAGAGCCTTATCTCCAGGGAAGGGCCAGTTCCCACCCTGCCCCCTTCCCTGGCTCACAGGCTCAGGGTCCGGATGGCCCAGGAGAGATAGCAGTGATGTCCTAATCAGATGGTCCTGATGCTGCAGGCAGGGATTAGAGTTGACAGGAAAAGCAGCTGTGTTAGCAATGGCCTCCTCTGGCTCGATCACTAGAAATGCCCCCACTTCTCCCCAGAGGGGATCTTTCCCCACACGTGGCTCTGTTGAGTCCTCATTGAAAAGTGTTTGTGATGGGTCTGATAGTTTTGCTGTGGTGAAAGGCCAGGGCACACAGCTGATTGTCACTGGTGTGTGGGCCAGTGTCCTCACATCACCCTTTTTTCTCTTCTACCTGTGACGGTCTCAGCCCTGCTGCCTGTGAGCGCCGCCAGCCAGGCCGGGACTGCTGCCCTCTGCACACAGCCTCCTGCCAGAAATTAGCATGGAAATGCTCCCTGCTTTTTTTTTCTTTTTTGTAGTTAAATACACATAGCATGAAATTTAACATTTTAACCGTTTTAGAGTATACGTACAGTTCAGGGACATTTAGTACATTCACACGTTGTGTACCATCGTCACTATCTAGTTCCAGAACACTTTCATCGCCCCAAAAGGAACCCCCCTACCAATTAAGCAGTCACTACCCATTGTCCCCTCCCCCAGCCCCTAGCAACCACTAATCTGTTCTTGTGTCTTCCAACTTGATTATGCTGGGGATTTCATATAAATGGATCTATACAATATGGGCCTTTGTGTCCAGCTTCTTTCAGTTACCGATGTTTTCGAGGTTTAGCCACATTGTAGCATGTGTCAGTACTTCATTCCTTTTTATTCCTGTTCCACTCTCTGTTCACCACATTTCACTTATCCACCTATTACTGATGGATATTTGAGCTGTTTCTTATGAATAGTGCTATTAGAAACATTTGGGTGCAAGTTTTTGCTTGAGCACCTGTTTTCAATTCTTTTGGGTGAACACCTAGGAGTGGATTTCTGGGTCATATGGTAATTCAGTGTTTAAGTTGTAGGGGAAACACCAGACTTTGCATACTTCTTTACGTGTGCCAGTCTGTCTTCCTTTGAGAGTGGGAGGGAGAGGCCTGCTCGCTATGCCCACTCCAGGCTATAACCTGTAGTGGCTACTTTTGGAATGTTTCTAATTCCTAGACCTGGGTCAAGACACAGTGATGTGGGTGGATACAACAGGAGTCTAGTGGTGACAATGGAGTGATTTCTAGCTGTTTTAGTGGTATTACCGGATCTTACTCACCCGCACACGTGCTGTCTTCGGGGTTGCGATGGAGCCAGTGCCCAGAACCTTGTTTTGTCCTTCCTAGGAATAGTCTTCAGAGATCTTTCCCTGATGATCATCCTTTGATTTAGATACTAAACAGCATTCCCAACTGCATCACTCACCATCTTTCCCACTTTGGCTCTACCTTTCAACTTAAAAACAACAACTACAGATCTACCCTCATAGGACAAAAATTGGCCACTATGGGGCCCATCAAAAGAATATGCTACAGACTTTGAAAGTAGTTCCAAAAGGAAGCTTCAGAAATGTTCTAAGCACAGGCGGCGGATGCGCTGTTGGAATATGCAGACAGCCTCCTGAGGGATCGTCTTTGAAGGAGACAGCACTCATTTCAATGTATAAATTCTGGTGTGTTCATTTAAAAGATTTGTCGCAAGGCTTCATATGCACACAATAAAAAGACAGTGTGAATGGTTATTGAATTACGTACACCTCCAGGAAATCAAAGAAAGGTTTGCATTTTAGTTTTAGGGAGATGAAGTCCAAAATATAACCTGGAAGTGTGTTGGGATAGTTAATCCAAAATTGCATTGTCTAATTTCTGGGTAGGAGAAGGATGAGTGAGGAGCCCAAATGCTTAGGACAAGCATCCTCTTTCTTCCTGAAGGTTAGTGGGGCAGTTTGGTTATACCATCCATCAGTCTGACTGTGAAGGGGACCACATACAGACTTCGCATTTTGATTATTCTCCATCTTTGGGGGTGATGTGAGAAGAAAGGAGGCTGGTGAGAAATACAGGCGAACTGGTACCTTGGTGAGTTGAGTTTTTAAATTTTTTAAATAGCAGGTATCTTGCTGTAGCCTGGACAACCCAGGGCTGTCCTTTAAAGGTTAAATATTTTAGGCAGCTTTGGTAGTCTGGCGAAGAAGCTTTGCACAAAGCCTCTAGGCCAGCTTGCTGGGTCTCTTTGACATACTGGATGGTGGTGGTTTTTCGTCCTCATTGAAAAAGCTGAAGTCAGCAGTGAAGGAGATGGTTGGTGGGTCGGAGGAGTGTAGTCTGGTTCTTATGAGATTTTAGGAACAGTTTGGAAGCTGGTGACATTGTCCCCATTTTATAAGCAGGCCCGAAAAGTAGATGACAAGGTCAGCGGAATTTCAGAGCCAAGAATAGATCCCTTCACCATTCCATCACCACAGTAACTCACGCCAGGGTTTGAAGAATGTCACCCCTGGGGGAATAGCGCTCTGAAAACGGTTTCATGTCTTTGTCTCCTTTATCCCAGCAATCATTTATTTGGGGTAGATATAGATGGATTTGATAGCAGAGAAAGATGCTGCAGTTTTTTTTTTTTTTTAATTTATTGCAGTGAAAAAAATACATATCGTAAAATTTGCCATTGTAACAATCTCAAGTGTTCGGCAGTTCAGTGACATTTAGAATAATCATAGTCTTGTGCAGCTATCGCTACTCTCTATCTCCGAAGCTTTTTCATCACCCCAGATTGAAATTCTGTAGCCATCAAGCAGTAACTCCCATCCCTGTTCCTCCCAGCCCTGGACACTCTCATCTACTTTCTGTCTATGAATCCTATTTGAGGTCATATTAAGTGTAATCATGAAATATTTGTCCCTTTGTTTCTGGCTGGTTTCACACAGCATAATAATTTCGAGGTTCATCGATGTCACACGTATCAGAACTTCATTCCCTTATAAGGCTGAATGATGTTGCATGATATGGATCGACCACATTTTGTTTCTCCATTCATCCGACGATGGGCGCTTGAGCTGTTTCCCACCTTTGGCCATCGTGGGTAATGCTGTGATGAACACTGGTGTCTGAGTATCAGTTTGAATCCCTGTTTTCAGTTCTTTTGTGTAGGAATTGCTGAATCATACAGTAACATTATGTTTGATTTTTTTGAGGAACAGTGGCTTTACCATCAGCTGTGTAGGAGGGTTCCAGTTTCTCAACATCCTCACTAATGTTGATTATTTTCCATTTTCCTGATAACTATCCTAGTAGGTATGAAGTGGTATCTCATTATGGGTTTGATTTTCATTTTCCTAAGGATTAGGCATGTTGAGCATCTTTCATTTGCTTTTAGTCATTTGTACATTTTTTTAGAGAACTGTCTGTTCAAATCCTTTGCCTCTTTTTAGATTGGATTTCTTGTCTTTTTGTTGTCAAGTTTTAGGACTTCTTTTTACACTCTGGGCATTAAACACTTAGCAGCTGTGTGATTCTGCACGTTGATTTTTCACTTTCTTGATAATGTCCTTTGATGCATATTTTAAAGAAATCCAGTTGATATATTTTTTTCTTTTGTTGCTTGTGCTTTTGGTGTCACATCTAAGAGTCTGTTACCAAACCCAAGGCCATGAAGATTTACCTTTAGTTTTCTTCTAAGAGTCTTGTGATTTTAGCTTTTTTGTTCAGGTTGTTGAATAATATATTCTGAGTTAATTTTTGTGTACAGCGTGAGGTAGGGGTCCAACTTTATTCCTCTGCATGCATAAATCCAGCTATCCCAGCATCATTTTTTGAAGAAACTTCTTTCTCTGTTGAGTGGACTTCGCACTCTTGTCAAAAATCAGTTGGTCACAGATGTATGAGTTATTTGTAGACTCTCAATTCTGTTTCATTGTTTTTGCCTACTCTTACGCCAGTACCACGCAGATTTGACTACTGTAGCTTTATTGTAGGCTTTGAAATCAGGAAATATGAATCTCTGATTTATTGTTCATTTTCAGATTATTTTGGTTATTCAGAGCCTCACATAGACTCGGGTCATGCTACTCTGGGTGCCCCTCACAACCTTACTGAGTGACTTGCCTCTCGATGGCTGCTCCCAGCCTGTGTGATCCTGGGGTCTCAGCACTAGGTGGGCTCAGAGGTGCTTGTAGCCAGCCTCCCATGCGTGCTGGATTTCTATGGCTCCTCTGACAGGGCTCACCCAGCTTCAGACAGAATCCTTCATGACAGGAAGTTTCCTATTGTAATAGAATTAGCTTTCCATTCTGGGAGGTGAGGTTTGTATGCCCAGAGATGAGACTAGACCTTTAGCCACAATAGGTAACAGTTAACAAATATGGTTGGAGGGCTTCCCTCGGAATCGCCTAGCCCTACCCTGACCCCTCCATTCCTGTGGGCAGCCACTGGCCACACTCTGGCAATGATCTGTTCCTCCAGATCATTTTATCGCCGATCTGTTCTGGTATGGAAGAATAGGCTGACTGGGCGTAACATACCCATCCTCTTAGAAGGGGGCTTTGGCTGGCAGGGGATGTGTGGGGAGTCCCACTCGGCTGCCTGCTAGGATGGGATGGAGCTCCCACAGGCATGCCAGCTGTTACTACAGCCTCTCTGTGCTGATGTGGGCTCTACACTGTGAATGTGACCCACTTTCAGGCCTGACAGTTCTCTGCTCCCACTGTGTTCCTCCCCTCTAACTGCCCACTCTGCCCACTGCTTGAAAGCCACCGGGGTAGTCTCCCTGGGGTGAGAAAGAGGCTGTTATCTCAGGGATTGGCCATCATGGATGCCTCCATGATGAGAAGAGCCAAGCGAACCAAAGCAGTGGATGGTGGGGGGCAGCTACCCTCTGGGCACCCCCGAATCTGGACACTTGCCTGATTTTCTCAGAATCTTACTTTCTTGTATTCCTCTTCCACATGGGATTAACCCCTTTGTACCCTGCTGATAGAGGAAAGTGGCTGCCTCTGCCCTCCACCTGTGACGTACCCCTCCATTCTGGCTCTGAACCTTCAGGCCAGCACCTTCCACTCTGGTTGTGCCTTTCTCAGCTAACCTTCCCACACTCCTAAAACTCTACCGGCCCAGGGCTCGTTACAGGCAAGAGACATGGCTCAACAGCGGCCCCCGGGAGAAGACTGGGCCGGGGGAAAGGTGTGGGGCTGGAGAGGGCCGGGGCCGGGCAGCTGGGCTGTTGACTTGAAGCTCGGTATGAGGCAAGAATGCGATGTGCTGGTCAAAACGGCCAGTGAGATGTGCTTCCTCAGGGGAAGGGCAGACCAGGGCCAGGGCCACCCTGTGCCCGTGCTGGGAGTTGTATTCCGCTCCGGGCACCATGCATTGCACATGCTTTTTCTTAATAGCAAAAGTAAGTTATGTTCTTTGCAGAAAATTTAGAAAATATAAATAAGCACAAAGGAGAGAATGCAAAATTATCCAAAGATTGCCATTCTTATCCTCTTTTTTGTAATCTGCTTTTTACACTTAATAGTTTTTCATGTTACTAAAATATCCTTATGCATTATTTCATCACTTTAATAACTACATACTACTTCACTGTTGATAGTAAGAGTGGAATATTTTATTTCTTAGCATTTACCATATGTATCAGGTACTATCATTCATTGATTCTTTGTAATTTGAGATTGATACTCTTAATATCCTAATTATACGGCTAGAGAGTGAAGCACAGAGAGGCTGAGTAACTTGCCCAAGGTAACAAAGCAATAAATGGCAGAGCCAAATTTTGAACCCAGGTCTTCTGGCTCTAGAGCCCTTATTTCCACACTCTCCTGCCTGTCAAACCATGTACATGCCACAGTTTATCATTTCCCCTAGTGATGGCTGTTTAGGTGGTTTCTAATTTTTACCGTCATAAACAATATTCTGATGAACATTCGTGTGACTTTGATATTCTAATTATCCTTGATTATTTACTTAAGATCTAACTCCCAGAAGTGGAATGTATGGAACAAAGGGCAATGTATTACCAAACTTACCTCCGGGGGACATTATCAAGGTACACTGTCACCAGCAGGAGAGGAGGGCCGAAGCCTGACCCGCTGAAGTCTGGCTACTGTAGGGGAAACGGGACTGTGCAGTGAATGGAAATGGTTTTATGAGGAGCAGCTGACGGGGCTGGGAGTATGTAGCCTAAAGAAGACTTGGAGTATTGGAGGGTGGTGAGGGCCACACTCATGGCTGTAATCAAACCTGTGATGGGCTATCGATTGGAAGAACCCAAGGCCCTAGAGCAGAAGTGGACCAGAGGGCTGAATTTGAAGTTATGGAGAGCCATAGTCCTGTGCAAGGCTAGCACATGGCCTTGGATGGGCAGGGTGGGTGCTGAGTAAATGTTACACGGCCTGCTGCCATCCTTGGCTTGAGTTCATGTAGGGTATGCATGTGGGGAGGGCCAGTACTACCCATGGCACACTGTGCTCCCCCACAAAACATTACGTCTCCGAATCTTAAGAGCCTGGCCCGGCCTGGTACCTCTCTTCATCTATCCCCTTAGAGCCTGAGCAGCACAGCCTGGCTTGTGTCATGGGCCACACAACTCCTCCATTATGTATGAGGGGGACCCAGTGGTGAGAGAGTGAGCAAGCCGGGAGTTGGGGGTGGTGAGTGGTTATTAATAAACAAGTATATTGTGTGGAGTTCCATTCACGGCACTCTCAGAGGACGTGGTGGGCTTGAGATAATAAAGCCCTGTTTATCCATGGAGGAGGGGCGGTCGGGGAGGTGGCAGGTGGGCGTGGTGAGAAGCTGGGAGACCAGGGACTGTTTGATTCCACCCCGGGCAGGGCTGCTGTGTTTGCTCTGAGACCGGCATCCAGAGGGAGGATCTAGCTGGGGTTTAGCTCAGGCCTGCACCTGTGTCTCCTGGATGGCCTGAGGTCTAAGAAATGCCTCACTTTCCACCTCTACCTGTCCCCATGGAGGGAGACTGAGACGACACCAGATGAACTGAGCCACGTCTCCTTCAGGAGGCCAGGAGGACGGTCAGCTCTGCCCTGTTTCTTAGCCTCCTGTTCCCACGCCATTCCTCCTTCCGGGTGAGTCCTTCTGCTTTGGCTGTTGAACTCTCTAAAGTGGCATGCGTTAGATTGTGCAGAGTTTCCTGATGATGCTGGAATTGTGTGTGTGCACTTGGTGCTCGAGAAGCTTCCTAGCCAAGGACTGGACCAGTTTTGTGTTAGGATCTGCAGTACGAAGCAAGCAGGCTGGAAGGAAAGAAATGCTTATAATGAATGAGCTGAACTTCAGGAGGAATAGAGACAAGGGACAAGGATCCCAATCGCTGGTGTGGGTGAGCAGAGGGCCTTTGTTCTGAGGAATGAAGGTGTCTGGGAAACGAGATGCCGAAGAGCATTTTGGCAGAGGGAGAGTTCGGGACTGTGTATCTAACTGCAAAGTCTTATTAACTCTGTGGCTTAATGCTCACCCCCTTCCTTTCTCTCCTTCAACCCTTCGCTCTGCTTTCCACCATCCCAAACCAGCCCTTCCTCCAGCCCAGCCCATCTCACTCAGTCTTGGCATCTCTGCATCTTGGGCCAGGAATTTAGAGCTACTAGTTGGGAAGAATAAGAATAGGCCATTTTGCTGTCACTGACTTCTAGAGATGGAGAGTGTGTCCTGGTTCAGGGGAGTCTTGGCTTTCTGTCACTTAGTGGTGAACCAAAACAAGGAGAAAGCCAGGGCCCAGCAGGCCTGGGTCACCTGTCTCCATCAGGAGCTCATGGTGCAACCTTTGACCTTGACAAGTGGCCCAGAGCTACCCTCTGTCTAAGATGTATGCTGGTTAAACGTGAGTTTGGAGGGAAAGGAGGCCAGTGGCGGGGACTGTCTGACCTTCCTTCCTCATGGGTGCGGGGCTCCCTGTGGCAGGCATCTGGACCCAGTGACTTTAAATTTTTGTTTGGACTGAAGACTGAGTTACCCTACTTAACCCAGGAAAGCTTGAGGTTGCATTAGAGCCAAAATGGGCCGATTCTAGGTTATTGGAAGAACATTGCATCCCTGGCTCGCTCCGGAAGGGAACAACTTCCCCAGAGGCAGCTCCCCTGCCCCTCCACCCCATCCAGGGCAGAGTGTCAGGGATTCAGAGCTGTGCAGGCTATTCCCGCGCCGCTGTGCCTAGAGCAAGCAGTGCAGCTTTCCCGAGCACAAGCATCCTCAGCAGCGCCCGCCTCGGCCTGGCCCCAGCTGCGGGGTGAGGAGGGGGCTCTGCGGCCCCTTCTTGGGCCCTCCGCTCCCGCAGACGCTGGGGACACTTGCTTCTGAAGAAGCAATGACTATTCTTAGATGCGTCTGCATGCTCCGCGGAGCTCTGAGTCTGTGACGTCTGTGCTGGGCTGGACGCTCCTCTGCTCAGAGAGGGTGTGAGAGCTGGTGGAATAGCTGGAGGCGGGAGCGGGGGTGTGTGTGGTCGACACAGCCCGCTCGGCCCGGCTGGGCGCCTGGCCTGGGGGAGTGACCCAGCGTCCTCCACCAGGCTTTCTGTGTCCTACACGCTGTGTCCCATGGTTGTCAGTTGCCGTGGGAGGTTCTTGGAAGGTCCAGCTTCAGCGACAGGGGCCTTCCTCACGGGGCAGGCTCATGGTGTGCCAGGCGGACTCAGCACGGCGGCCTTCCCCGCAGTGGGAACACCCTCAGCAGCCATGACACTGAGAGCTCACTCCGGGGTCGGTGCTGCTCGAGCACTTGATGTCAGTCCTCTCACCTACACCTCCCGACAACCTGTGCTGTCCGCCTTTTAGAATCCATAAAACCGAGACTCAGACAGGTTACACACGCTGCCCCGTGTCACAGTGTCAGTGACCCAGCCGGCGTCCACCCAGCCCCGGGGCCGATCTCTTGGAGCCCTGATGTCATGTTGCCTCCGACAACATGCCTTGTTCTGGCGGCCACAGGACTGAGGTCAGGTGCAAGGAAAGACTTCCCAACAGTGAGCAGGTCCTTCGTCCTTAGAGATTTGTGAGAAGCATCCAGCTCTTCAGGACGGGCCTCCCTGCAGGCCGGACTCTGCATGGGTGACCAGTCGAGGGAGTTTTCTTCAATGGCCTGTCCATGGAAGGGGCTGGGCCCTGAGTCAGTAATATGGGGAGTAACCCCCAGCAGCTTCTGGGCGCACCGAGTGCCCAGCTGGGATTTGGGTGTGGGAAAAGGCCAGGGAGGCCGGAGAATTTCCCATGCCCGAAGAGGACGGCGCAGGAAAACCGCCTGGGAGCTCTCGAGTGGCCTGTGGGTTAATGGAGCTTTTGTTTGCGCCTTCCAGTCAGGTGTGACCACTCGCCCAGGCATCCTTGGCCTCAGGGCAAGGTGTGCTAGGGGCAGTGCGTGTGTGTGCATGCATGCATGTGTGCATGCGTGTGTGCGTGTCTTTCCTCCCTCCCCTGACTTCCTGCAGTGACAGGTGGGTGCAGCCAGCACCCTGGAGGAGGTGGTGGAGTGCCAGACACGTGGGTGGGTGTGGAGTCGGGCTGCCTGGGTTCCCGTCCCAGTTCCACCCTTGGCAGGGTGACTCCCGGTTTCCTCGGTTTCCTCGTCTGTCAGCTGTGATATTAATAGCGCTTGCCTCTTGGACTTTGTGAAGATGAGTGAACTCATCCACGGAACCTTTTAGCACAGGAGGAAGAGAAGAAAATCCCTGTGTGCAGGGCCATGTGGCCGCTTCAGTCTCTCTCCTGCGCAGCCCCGGACTGTCTTATGCTGCGACCCAGGCCTGCATGTGCCTGGTGCCGCTAGTGCTGTCTCTCCTGTTGCTCACCTCGGCTCAGGTTAAACACCCAGCAGTCCCCTGGCCGCTCCCTGCTGCCACCCCTCTTAGCCGGAGGAGCCAGGCTAGGGAGATGCCCAAGGTCCAGGTCTTTGCTCCCTGGGCTGCTTTCGGCCCCATTTATTTCTGGTCTCGGGAGGTGGGAGTCCTCTTCCATTTATGCCTTGTTTCTGACCTCATGAGTCTTCCTCACAGTTCAGCTGGTGTCCAGCTGTTTTGGCACCTGGAATGGAATCATGGCTTTGTCCTGCTCCCTTTCTGTCCTGTGACAGGCTCTCCAGGGCCCTTCCTCCAGCTCTCGCACTCTCCACCCACCATCCTGCACCCGCCCCCCGCCTCCCCCTTGTCTCCACGCCCTGGGCTCCTCGTCCTGATTGCATCTGCCCTGGGTCCTTCCCTTTCTCTGCCACCTCGCTTCTCCCCTTGCCTGCGCACCATCCAGTTCATGCTTCTCAGAAATTCCAGGACACGTTGCATGCCTAAAGCAAACATCTGCTGACATTTAGAAATACTTAAAGGCCCACATTTTTATTTCTTTGTGAACACGGAATATTCTCCTTCTGGCATAGGAAACTAAAAGGAGGGCCTGGTGATGAAGGCAGCCCACATACAGAATCACTTTTGAAAAGGGAGGTAACTTCTCCCCACTCTGCTCTAGACCGGGCAGGGTCAGCATGAGGGGGTTGGGCAGAGGAGAGTGGCCTGTGCTTTCTGGCTGCCTCCAGTCACTGCCCTGTGCTTTGGGTATATGTCCTCATTCAGTCCCTTCGATAACCTGATGGGACAGATTCTACAGTCTCCATTCTGTCTGTAGAAGGGGAAACAGAGAGGGTAAGTGACTTGCCTAAGGTCACACAGTGATTTAGAGTCAAGGTGTGAGTGTGGGTGTTTTTGTTTCCTCTAGAATCATGCAGCCTTTAGAAGAAGCTGGGTTGGAGAGGGGAGGTTAATACTCACACACCTGAATTTTGGTTACCTGGAGCTCGATTTCTGACTCTGAGCAAATCTAAGCATCCTGTTTGTGTCCCTTCTTGCTGACTCTTCATCGCTCAGTTGTGGGCCTCTCTGGAGGGAAGAGGGGGACCCCAGCCTTCTACCACTCTTGGTCTTCCTCCAGGTTAGACCGGGAATATAGTGACACTGCTGAAGCTGTCGGCCTACCGGAAGTCAAACGTGCCTAAGAATAGACTATATTTTGCTGGAAGAAGGGGAAAGAAAACCAGAATCAGGAATCTGGACGTGCCTGAGTAATACAGTATTAGAAAGTCAGGGTACTGCTCCCGGAAAACAAGCTGTGCGGGAACATTCTGCAAAATTTTTCAGATTGTCCACGAGGCCTGCGGGTTGGAAACCTGTACAACTCATAGAAATAACCTCTCGGTCTCCAGGCTCTGGGCTCCTCCGAGAGCCTCCCCCTCCCCACTGCCCTCCGCTCCCCTGCTGGTGGCTCTTTGTTGAAGGGGACAGAAGTGACAGGGTAATGGGCCTAAGCACACACCAAGAGCCAGTGGTAGGTACCAGCCTCCACAAATCCCCAGCCAAGACAAGATGTTATTAACTAGTTCTGAGGGAGCATTTGGGGCTCTAACTTCCATCAGGAGAGGTCTGATGGGGTCTTTGTTTGCCTGACTCTGAAATTCTGGGGTTGGTGGGAGAGGTGGAGGCAGGAGGGGCCTGCAGGCCCCTTCGACTCAGCCTGGAATCACGGGGTAAATACAGTCATTTGGGATGTGTTGTCACCCTTCCTGAGCCTTTAACATCTGCCTCCTAAATTACTACTGAAACATGTGACTCACCCAAACTCTTAGGTTTTTTTTTTTTAACTTTTAAAATCAACTGTATTGAGATATAATTTACATTCAATAAAATGTACTCACTTTAAGGGTGTAGTCATTTGAGCTTTGACAAATGTATACACCCATGTAACCCCCATTCCAATCAAGATATAGATAGGCTATTTCATCGCCCCTGAAAACTCCCTCATCCTATTTGCAGTCCATCTCCCCACTCCTCCTGGCCCCAGGCAACCGTGGAGCAGCCTTCTGTCCTTGTGGGGTCTTGCCTGTTCTAGATCCCTGTCTGCAGTATGGTGTCTTTGTGTCACTTCTGGAGTTTGCTAAGCCTCAGGGAAGAATAAGGGTTTTCTGAGACACACGCATCTGGTCTCCACACCCTCTCCATCCCCCTCTGAGCCCTTCAGCCCCCTCTCTCTGGTTTGCGGGCATGGTACACCAGGGTCTGCCACAGGAAGAAGACCCCTCCCTTCCCTCTGCCTCAGCAGTGAGAGGGAAATAGTAGATAGAGAAAGGAGACTGGAGGGAGTTTTGGCCCATGGCCGAGGAACTCAAGACGTGGAGGATGACTGTCAACCGGGAAATGGATGTGGGGCTCCTGCAGGCAAGCCCCGGGCTATGTGGGCATGGGGAGGCCGCCGGGGTGTCCTCCCTCCCGCTGCAGGCTTTGTCATCACTGTCCGCGGTCCTTGCCATTCTTTGCATGGAGGTGGCCAT
Source organism: Cynopterus sphinx (assembly GCA_030015415.1). NCBI lineage: Eukaryota > Metazoa > Chordata > Mammalia > Chiroptera > Pteropodidae > Cynopterus > Cynopterus sphinx. Next base: position 19,319,703 of record CM057392.1, on the reverse strand, counting down.
GAAAGCTGCTTTCCTAGGGAAGGTTTAACCTGGAGTTCTGGGTCCTTTTGAGTGAGTCGAGGGACAGGGAGGCAACAACAGCCTTCAGAGGACAGCTCTAGGTGGGATGCCAGAGGGACCCGGCCAACTCCTCACAGTGTGTGGTCGAGTCCAACCTGTGGGGTCCGGCAGTGTGGTGTGTGCCTTGCCTAGCATGGGGTGCTGGAGGACAAGGAGCAGAGCTGGCCGCCCTGTCCTGCTGACCCCATGGACCAAAACCACACTCTCTGCTTGTGCCCAGGGCTGCAGCTTCTCCTCTCGCTGGGCAGTCAGAGGGCAGCAGACAGGACTGGTCCTAGGAGGCAGCCTGTTTGAGACAGACACGGTGCAAAGGATTTGCTGTACTTTTCCTAACCTTTCTGGGATCCAGGTGACCCGTTTCTATAAGTGGTCATATTTTAAAAGTGCTTTCAGCTCTGGGGAAAAACGGATACCCACTAAAACCAAGACGTTGTCGTTAATGCTATTTTTTTCTTTTTTGCTATTATTATTTCATTATGGTAAATATACACAAGGTGAAATTGACCATTTTAACCATTTTTCAGTGTCTAGTTCTCTGATGTCCAGCCATCACCACTGTCCATCTTCAGAACTTTCATCCTCCTCGACTGAAACTCTGTCCCCTCCCCCTAGTCCCTGGTGACCACCGTTCTACCTTCTGTCTCTACGAATTTGACTGTTCTAGGAACCTCATTTATGTAGAATCATACAGTATTGGTGTGTCTGGCTTGTTTTACTTAACATGTGTCTCCCAGGTTCATCCGCGGTGTAGCCTGCGGCAGAATTCCATCCCTTTTTCAAGCTGGATAGTATTTCATTCGTAGGTGCACCACCTTTTGTTTATCCATGGACATCTGGGTCGGGTCTACCTTTTGGCTATTCTGAACAGGGCCGCTATTGTGAACATTTGTGTACAAATGTATCTTGGAGGTATTATGATATTTAGGTGCTCAGCAGCCTTTCCTTGCAAAGCCTCCTGTTGAAACCTACTGCTGCCCAGGCCCGGGGTGGTATGTTTTCCTCTCCCCTAGCCTGCGACCCTGTCTCCTCTCATTCAGTGCCTGTGGCAAATGGTGTGCTTCAAACCCTTCCGTCTGTGATTAGTATTGGGAACTTGGGTTTCCCAGGCAATGGACTTTTGAGTTCTTTTCTCCATGAGCTTTCTTTTCAATCTATCTTAGCTCCTCTTGGCCAGCTGTCTTCTGGAGTTTGATTCCATTAAGCTTCTTAATACACGAATAACAACAGGACATCTTCACTTCATAAAGGAAAGAAGAGAAAGGGACTTTTATCAGGCGTCTGTGATGTGCTAGATACTCTTCAAGGGCTATCACAGCACTGCAAGCTTCACCTGTGCCTATAGGGCAGCCTTATGAGGCAGGGGCAAAACCTGAGTTTTCAGGGTGAGGACACTGAAGAGAGGCTCAGAGAGGTTAAGTTACTAGTCCAAGCTCACATAGGCCATCGTTCCTTCTATACACCACCCGACTACCTCCCCAGTCCTTCAAGTGCAAACAAGCCAGAGAAATTTCCTGGACCTTTTCTTTTAAAATGGAAATCCAGGCTTGGAGCTTCCCCTACTGATGTGTAAAGAATACCCTTTGGTCTTCCTTACCCTAGTTCTGGTAAAATATGGAATTACTAATTAATTAATATTTTATTTAGTTTTTAAAAATATGCAAAAGCAGAAAGAATAGTGACATGAATCCCTCAGTTCCCATCACCCAGCTTCAACGATTGCCAACACTTGGCCAGTTTTGTTTCATAGATCCATGATCGGGTTCTTTTTGATCTTGGGGTTCCCCTGCGGGGTGCGGTAGCGGTTGGTGTTTTCTGGAGGAAGGCAGGGGAATCTGCAGAACTGGGCACCTTGGAGCGAAATCTCTTCCCAGCTGGAAGAGTGCTAATTGCCACCAGTTGGGATCCCCTCTCTGGGTTCATTATTCTTCGGATTTCTGAGCACCACCCAGGAGGCAGGGGGAGGGGCACATCTTCCGAAAGGCCTGGCAAGACCTGGCAGGTGGTATGCAGAGAGACTTTTTCTTAGGGCATTTACCTTTGATTTTATTTCGGTTTTTCTGAGTGGGAAGAGAGAAGGTTATGTGAGGATAACTGTCCCCTGAGGGGACTGCCAAGGCAGGCTGGATGCAGGGCAGGGAGCAGTGGAAAAAGAGCCTGTGTCCTCTTCAACAAGATCAAACAAACATTTTCATTTTTATTTTTTAAAATACCAACTTTGTGCCAGGTACTGAGCCGAATGTGGGAATTTAGCTGTGACGTGTTGGTATCTGCTCCTAGAAAACTTGTGGTCTACCTAAATAATAGCTAGTAACAACCAACATTTAGTGTGTGAGACCCTGACAGAGTACTCTATGTACGTTGTCATACTATGCCCCCCAGAACGCTCTGTAAGAGAGGAACAGTTATCTCCATTTTACAGACAGGAATCCGGAGCTCACTGCACCTCACCTGTCTGTGCAAAATGAGGAATGTGGGGAGGAAAGGACAGAAGGAGGGCGAGTATAGCAGGGGCAAGGGAGCCTCTGTTAGGCTGCAGGTATGTGCTTATGTAAATCCCACCGGATGTGCTTTCTCATAAGATGGGGGAGGGTGGGCAGCCAAATGCTCCCCCTTTCTCTCTCTCCTTTATAGAGGACTGTGGGATTTATTTTTATTTCGAAGACAGTGCAATTCTTTGGCAGGAAAGGAAGAGTGAAGACTGGAACTTGAGAAAGTCATTTCCTTAGGCTTCAGGGATGGAGAGAAGAGAATCGAGTTGGGTTTATTTTTATTTTTATTGTCTTTATTTAAAGAAGATTTGGAAGTTTTTGAGAGAGAGGAGTTGAGGGAGTGAGTCAGGTTTAAGTGTAAGCAAGGGGCGTTTTCTGATCTGGTCTGACTTTGTCCAGTACAGACGGTTTGAGTTCTCATGATGGGTGGGTCCCAAGTTGCAGGAGCAGCTGCTGCTGCCATCCCCCTCTTGGGGTGAGGCCGGCTTGGTGTGCCCAGTTTCTGGACGGAGGCCGGCTTTGTGGGTTGGAACACATCTTCTAGGGTTGGAAAATAGACTCGGCTAGTATCTCTGTAGCAGGGGGCAGTAAATGCTTTATTCTAAAAGGAAACCTATGAACCTCTTTTCCAGTCACGCTGGGCAGCCCCTCAGCCCTGCACATGTTTAAGCCGAACCCGTAGGGTTAAGGGAGTTAGAAGGCTCTGCTGACCTGACCGAAAACGGGTGAGGAACATCGAAATGAGGGTCCCAGCCTGCGGTCTCCTTGAAGGAACTAAGAGAAAAGCAGTGTCCATTGTTGGCATTTTAATTTTTTATTTTAGTTCTTCATTCATTAAAAAATAGAGACGGGTTTTCGCTGTGAGATGGGGTGAGGTGCCGTCTGGCTCAGACACAGCGGGATGGAACATCTCGAATTCCTTCCCGCTGTGAGATTTTGTTTTATTTTCTGGTTGTCCCCATCCTGACTTCCCAGGTAATTTATGAGCAAGATCTTGTGCAGGATCAGCTTCAGATAGACCCCAAGAGAGAATCCTGGCTTCAGACACTGTGTCTTCTCCATCGCACCTTGCTGACAGAGAAAGGGAGCGGAGGAAGTGGATGAGGACACCTCTTTCAGGACCTGAGGGCTTTACAAATGGGCAGCAGGAATGCTTCCCTCAGAACAAGCAGCCCGGAGAGCGGCTGCCCTCCCTCACTCTGGGGACTCACACAGGCCGGTTGCTATGGATACGGGCAACTGTGGCTCCCCTGGGGCAGTGGCTGCTGTGGAGGTGAGAGGCTGTTTATTGTGGTGATGTAAGGCCTGGTGTTAGTCATTCCCCACGATGGGGCTTCAGCATGGGGGGCAGGGACCAACCTTGCCGGAACCTCCACCTGCCCTTCACCCCAGGACCCCAGGTAGCCGAGCCCGGTGGGTGGGCATGTGCCCTGAGGCAGGCCACTCCTGTGCAGAGCTGCAGAGCTTTAGGTGGCTGGTGGGGGGCAGTTCTGAGTAGGAGGGCTGTCCATCCGTGGCAGATGCATAGTTCTCTTCTCCTTATTTCGGAGCTAATAGCATCCCAGCTCCAGGAGCGCATTTCCGGAGTGGAGGCACTGCCCAGTGAAGCCCTACTGTGAGTGGGCCCTGTCCTGGAGGCCGAAGGCAAGGTATCAGAAGGTACAGGACCATGGTTCCTGTCCTCAGGGAGCTCCTAGAATGAGAGGGGAGACAGCCTGCCCTCAGTGAATCCCAGTGTGACGGGGACAGCCAGAGGCCCATGAAGCACACATGAAGCTGACAAAGACCGAGAAGGAAAAACTCCTCACTTCCTTGTTTCAGACCCTCCAGTGCTGTACCAGCTGCTCTCTGTTGACCCTTCCACCCCTCCACCCTCATGACCTCTTCCCCCAGGCTCCGCTTCTGTGAGAGAAGCAGGAGGCTCTGGGCCCTCCCGTGCCCTCCTCCGCTTGGCCTAGAGCTGCTTGCCCCACCACCTTCCAGCTCACTCACTCCCTTCTTCACCTTGTTTATTCAGACCTCTGCTCCAACATTTCCTGACCCTGCTCTGTCCAACCAGCCCTTCCTTTCTTTCCACATCCTCACTTTCCTTCTTTCCCTGCCTTATTTTTCTTCATAGCACTTCTCCGCTACCTGCACTGATGTTGTTTACTTGTTTACTGTTCAGTTGCCTGCCTCCCCCACTGGAAGGTCAGCTCCCCCAGTGCTGGGGCAATGTCGTGTTTACCGCTGAGTGCCATTGCCCAGAGCATCGCCTGGCACATGTGAGATGCTCGATAAATATGGATGAGTGGGTGACAACCGTGTAGCTCGTGGTTCTCAGTGGATTCTGTGAGAATGTTTACAATATGATTTAGTATTATTCTAGCATTGTAAAGATAAAACTTCTCATTTACAATTCTAATTTGCATTTGGAAGACATTTTTCTCAAAATTAGATTTTGGTTTCTTAAGACAGTATCTCTCATACTGGGGTATATACACCCTGGGGGTTCTTAGATCCACTCAAGGGAGCTTGGGGCTATTTTTCTCCTTTGGAAGACATCTGTACATTAGTAAAGTTTGGGAAATCCATGTGTAGCTGCTAAAAGTCATGACTAGAGGGCCTCATGAGGCAGGGCACACTGGAGGTGCCCTGGGGAGGACTTTCTGGAAAGCACATCTTGGGCAGAGATTGGAAGGAAGGAACAGGTCTTAATGCAACACAGAAGAGTACGGGGTGACTCGCTTGGAGGACCTGGTTTGTAATGCTCAGAGGCTCTGGGGACAGGTCCTTGTGGGCCATTCGGGAGCACGTCTGCTAGCTGAGATGGAGTCTGGACTTAGCCAGAACAAGGTGGAGCAGTCACGTTGAAGGCGCTTCCTGCCCTGAAAGCCTAATTTGAGTGACAGCTGTGCAGGGCAGGGACTGCCCTGGAGTGGTGACTCATGGCTCTGTTTTCTCTCCCCTTCCCCATCATTTACATCTCACTGAAGTGATGTCAGCATGATGGCCCCTCCAGGAGCTCTGGCCCCATCCTATGGCCTGTGCAGCTGGGGCAGGGAGTGTGGGGGGCAGTCAGCTGGCAGGTGGAAGATGACCCAGCCCTGGGGAGGACGGTTCTAGGTCACCAGCTTGCCATCCTTTGTTTAACTGGGAATCAACCAGGCCAGAGGTCAGCGTTTCCCTGGGAAGACTGTCAGAGCTGGCCTGTGGTTGAGAGGGAGTAGGGTCAAGTTCCCAGGGAGTGGGCCGGGATGAGGGCCTATCTCCCACATCAGCTCCACTGTCTGCAGCCTGGCTGGTGCCGGCAGCATGTGACTGGCAAGGCAGCTTCCGCAGCCTGGTCACAGAACTGTAGACCGAGGTACCCGGGAGGCTCTTTAGAAGCCACGCAGTGACCTCCCTGTTGTAGGGGCGAGGTGTTTGAGGACCAGAGTTATTGAAGACCTGGGACCCAAACCTGGGGGTCCCAACACCCAGCTTAGTGCTCCTTCTCAGTGCTCATGTCTTGTTTGGGACAGGAACCCAGATGGACACTGGGGTGTGGATAAAAATACTTTAGCATCTCAGTCTCTGTAGCTGCCTCTCACTCAGAAGCATTCGGGTCTGCTTTGGGAGGTTAATATAAAGTATCCTGCTCTCCACTGGAGTGACAGTTAGTTTATTTGGCCACACAGATATGATATGGCTTCCTAACCCTGTCAGGGTGGTGGAAGACAGTGGGCTTCAGGCAGGACTTGTTGGAGGACTTTCTGTCCTAGTAATGTCCGTGAAATGGAAGGACAGCTAGGTCTAGGGAAGAGGAGGTCTGTGCCTGGCAAGGCTCTGCCCTTCAATGGTGGCCAGCTTCCTTCTCCACCTCCCCCAGTTCTTTTAGCGTCATCATCTCAGTGGTGGTTTTGAGGTTCCTTCTCCTGTCCCCACCCTAGCCTGGAGGGTGGGGAGAGTGTGGAGGTTAAGAAGGGAGCAGGAGAGTGGGACTGGGGCTGGGGCAGGGTGGGCAGCTGAAGTATAGGATGAGGTGGGGGGTGTTCTCACTCCAAAATCTGGGATCTTGAGGAGGGAGCAATGTGTAAGTGTTGCGAGCTCTGCTTTTGGAGTCCAGGAGACATAGACTTGCCCGGAGCTCTTCCCCTTGACCTTAACCTTTTTGAGCCTCAGCTTCCTTATCTGAAAAGTGGAGTTAATAGCACCTCACACATTGTACTGTGATGAGGATTCGCTGAGGTGATCTACATCAACAGAATAGCAGGCAAGTGTCCGGCACTAGTGGGGAGACATGGTCATGTAACAGCATCGTCGTCATCACCGCATGACAGCTGAGCGTCGTCTACTCTGTGCCCAACACTGTGCTGGATGTCATGGAAAATGAGATTTTCACAAATCAGAATTACACATAAAATAGAGGACAGTTTAAAACTCACACATGTAGATCTGAAGTGCAGAGATTTAGACCACGGGGTGCAGGAGAGAGAGCCACGAGGGAAGATGACTTTAAGGCCCTTTTGAGGAGTTGAGGGTGGGATTAGGGTAAAGTTCGATACCTTATTCAAAATAATATTCCACTTTTAGTGTCTCCCCCAAAGTGAACATGTTAGAATAACTCAGCGTGGAGCGAGGAGGGAGTCCTCCTGCCGTGGAGCCAGGCAGAAGTTCTGGGGCGCCAGGAGCCTGGGGAATAGTCACCCCTCCCCTCTTCACAGCCCACTGGGTGCCTCCTTCCCAAAGATCAGAAGGTCTGCGTGACTAGATGGAGGAAGAATCTTCCACCCTCTTCGCTTTCACTGGACTCTGTGGGTTGCTAGAAATATTTTTCAACCCACCGAAGGAGAGAGAATTGACCAGGACTAGTGCCAAAATATTCAGTTAATTCAAAAGAGCCTTTTGTTGGATGAAGAAAGCGGCTTGGCTGGAGTCGCCTCTTCTGATCTGACATCACGGCCTGGTGGGCTGGGCCTTCCATTCTTGTCCACTCCAGGGTTCAAAGGTAGCTAGTTAGCTTATTTAGGGGTCTTTAGGAAAATTCCTTTCTGGTTCTACCTGTTAGTTCCATGGCCTTTGACAAATCCTTCAGCCCCTCTGGCCTTTATTGCTTCACCTTTGAAATGACAATGACATTTTCAATCCCTCTGAAGGGTGAGTGCTGACTCGGTGGTCTCTTGCTCAGGTCTGAGCCTGGGAGAGCCAGTGTTGTCCCCTTCCAGATGGACACTCTGGGATGCCAAACATGTCACGCTGTCATCCTCCAAAACATGTTTGAGCTCCGCTTTGGAATTTGCCTTTAAGCCTGTGGCACATTCTTTCAATATCCTCAGTGACGGGCAGTCTTCTTACCTTCAGAAGGAATTCGATTTCTAGAAGCTGTCTAATCAGGGCACTAAGCATATGATCAAGCTGAATGGAGATACTTTGAGTCCAAACAAATGAAGCTGATTCCATTTGGCTTCTGAACAGACTCAGAAGTTAGTTCCACATAAAATATCAAACATGTTTTGAGCAAGAAGGGCATCCTTAGAACACAGGACAGTACTCAATTGGATACGTAATTCTGATGTTTTAAAAACGAACTTGCTGCTTTATGTTTACACCTCGTGTTTTTAAAAAGTGAGCATCCTACTCATTCCTGGCTGTTTCCTAATGTATTGGTTTTTTGTGTTTGGGTGTTTGTACTTTTTGTTTTCTTAAAAATGTGGCCCACCTAGATCATTATCAGTTATAACAACATACCGGTCTGTCCCAGTGGTTCTCCAGCCTGTCTCAACTCATTCAAACCACGTGGCTGGGCTCTCCGCGGAGTTTCTAATTCAGTGGGTCTAGGGTGGGGCTCGGTAATTTGCATTTTAATGTATTCCCATTTAATATGCCCTGCTGCTCTAGGGCTACATATTGAGAACCCCTGGCCTAGATGAAAGGGGCTTTGGTATCAAATCCAACCCCTTTATTGTACATATGGGTAAACTGAGGCACAGGGAAAAGTGACTCCCTCGCCAAGTTTGTTGACAGAACTGAGACTGTAACCCAGGCATTCAGTACACCTGGTCTGGTTGGAGACCAATTAACATGACTGTAGGTTTTTAAGGTTTTCCAGGACCTTCCTGATTTCAAATAATCTAGCCTCTTACTCCCTCTAGTACAACTGTGTCATGATTCTTATTGCACCACGGGAAACGCTTATGCTTGATTTGCCTTTTTAAAAAATTTGATAAAATATATACAACGTAAAATTTGCCATTTTAACCATTGTGAAGAGTACAGCTCTGGGCATAAAATACAATCATATTGTTGTACAACAGTCTCCAGACCTTTTTCATCTTCTCAAACTGAAATTTTATACCCATTAAACAATAACTTCCCACTTTCCCCTACCCTTAAACCCCTGGTAATGCCCATTCTAGTTTTTGTCTCTATGAATTGAACTACTTTAGGTCCCTCATGTAAGTGGAATCATATGGTATTTGTCCTTTTATGACTGGTTTATTTCACTTAGCATAATGTCTTCAGGGTCCATTGTCTTGTGGTACCATGAGTCAGAATCTCCTTTCTTTTTAAAGCTCAGTCATATTTTATTGTATGAATTTACCACATATTGTTTATCCATTCATCTATTGATGGACATTTGGGTTGCCTTGATCTCTTGACTATTGTGAATAATGCTGCTATGAACACGGGTGTGCAAATATCTGTCTGAGTCCTTATTTTCAATTTTTTTGGGAAAATATCCAGAAGTGAGATTGCTGGATCATATGGCAATTCTATGTTTATTTTTTGAGGAACCTGATTTGCTTTTAACTCTGAAAGTTTAAGGCTGGAAATACGGATCTGCTATTAACAAATTACAGATGCTTTTTGATTGATGATGGGGTTATGGTCCAATAAACCCATCATAAGTTGAAAATAATCATAAGTCAAAAATGCATTTAGTGCATCTAACTTACTGAACATTATAGGTTAGCTTAGCTGGTTTCTACGGAATACATATCACTTCTCCACCATCATAAAGTCAAAAAACCTTAGGTCGAACATCTTAAGTCGGGGACTGACTGTAGTGAGTAAACAGGGCCCAAACAGTCCCTCTCTTCTACCTATTTGGTGCTAAGGTCGCAGGTTAATCAGTTGCCCTGAGGCCTTGTGATAGGGTGACCTTGGGAGGCTGCACATGGTCTCCTGGGTTTTCTCTCTTCTACTCCCCGGCTCTGCTCTGACCGTGCTCTCACCAGTCTCCATTCATACTTTTCTCCCTCTTTGTCTCTGGGCATTTATATGTTTGCATTCCTGTGCACCAAATCTCACCAGCCCCAAAACTGGCCCACTGTATGGCAGAATGAAGTCTAGAACCAACAGGTCTCACCCATTTACCCTTCACCTTCCATTCTCTCAGCGGACTATGACTAATCTGGGGAGGCAGCATGCTGGGGGTGGAGTGGGAAGGCCTCGCATGCAGTAGATATTAAAAATACTTACAAAATGAATGAATGAGTGTGACAAGAGGGCCAGAGTGCTGTGAGGCAGGGTTCTCGGGCTGGGCATTTCACAAGAAATAACCAACTCCTTGGATTGGGTTTTACCACCACCCGATGGTCTCTGGGTCTCTGGGAATCGTGCTGCTCTGGAATTAGGGGATCCATGGGGAAGCCTAGTGCCTTCTGTTTCTAAATAGGTTCCAGCTTGAGGGTTGGAGCATGTGTCTTCTTTGAGAACCACGCTCATCTGGAGGGATCTAGAGCAGCAACTCCCAGAATCAGCAGAGTGTTGGGAACTGAAGGAGAAAGAATGGGCTGTAGATTTGTCAACTCACTGTTCCAGCCCAAGTAAGCAAAAACCCAGGGTCTCTTCAGCTGACTTTAAAGGATATTATGATACTTCAAAACAAAATCTATGATTTTTTAAGTTTAAGGAAAATCGAGACTACTGAGCATTCTATTCCTGGCTGATTTATAAATTCCTTCTGTCAATGAAGTTAAACCAACCACAAGCAGGTGTATAACTCCTAAAAGGCATGCATCCACATCACTTCATCACCCTTCTTCCCTGGGGCAGTTAACTGAGTGGCTAGATTACTTTTTTACTTTTTTACTTTAAAGCAACAAGATGTCCGTTATTGCTATCATCAGAAATTACTCTTTGGGTCTAGTTTTAGAGGTCCATTATCCAGGTTAACAGAGGGGAAAAGTGAAGCAGATGGTAGTTAATCCACAGAATCCCTGTTGGCTCAGAGCAGAATCATTTCTATATATTTTGTATCAACAGATCATACTGCCCTTCTGTATAGTTTTATGGTTTACATTTCGTTTTTACTCATATGTCTCTGCACAGTAATAAATGTTTCGTCAGATTTAGGGACTTTGTATCTCTCTTCTTCCAGGACATTTTCCTCAAAATGAGGTAGCAGAGATCCACCTCCAAGGTGTATTATCTCTGTTTCCTTTTCTCCGGTTAGAATGGAGATATCTAAGAGTTCCCAGGTCCCAGGAACAATCAGGAAAGGTAAATGTCCTGGGTGGTAATTGGTGATATCTCTGGCTACTGGGAGCTGTCATCTGGTCTTCAGAGTACAAATTTGTAGAACCTGTTAACATCAGTGCTTGCTGCTAATTGTAACCAGATCCCACCTTATCTCAGCCTCAGACTGATGCTTAAAAGGCCAGTTTCCCTCCAGCAACTGGTCTGCCTTTCTCTGCTGCTCTTTTTGTAAAAACGAGAGTATGTTTCTTTCATGGAGGCTATAACTGAATCATCAGTTAGACCAGCGAACTGCCCTCCCACATCTGCTAAGGCTGTGCCAGAGAACTGCCCTCCCACATCTGCTAAGGCTGTGCCAGAGAGCGCTCAGGAGAACGCAGCTGACTCACTAGTGTGAGACCCGAGAAAAGAGTTGTCAGCTCTTCAGCGTCCCTGAGATGGAGGCCATGAGACCTCTCCTTGGTAATGTTCATCCCTTCTTCCATCCATTCATCCAGGTAGTGTCTACTGAGGATGTGCTTGTGCTGGCAGCAGGCCAGGGGCCTGCTGTGTGCCTTCACAGAGCCTCCAGTGTGCTTGAGGAGAGCAGACTGCTATACCAGAAAATCGAGGCAGCAATACAAGGCAGGCCTTGGGGCAACCGACCCTACCATTTTATAGGTAATAAAGGAAATGGGTGAAATCAAGCCCTTGCTCCTAAACGAGGCATGGAAAAGTAGCAGGAGAAGGGAAGAAATGAAGCATTTTAAGCCTCCTGAGTAAAGATACTTAAGAGAAATGATGTCTGTGTCTTTGGAAGGCAATGCTCTTTTCAAGGGGGGTGTTAGAGGGAGTGACTGCATGCATCCCATGGTGCTTGCCCACTAATCTGGGGCCCAGTAGCGAGTGGGTCAGGCCTTCTTGAGCAGGCATAGTGGGATCAGCACAGAAGGTATTCAGTTAAGAGCCAAAGAAATTTGAGTCTGCATCGAAGCAGCTAGATATAGATGTCTAAAGCCATGTTTGAAGGTAGTATGTAAAGTTCTCCTCCCTGATGGGATGCTAGACTACTTGGCATCTTAGCCCAGAATCCCTAGAACACAGAGCCTAAGGCAGAGGCATATGTGCTATGTCTTTATTAGACAGTGCAACCCCGGTGACCAGAATGAGAAAGAGGCCAGAGGGGATAAGGAAAGGGGGCAAGCAAGGTGATATGTTATTGATCTGGCCAGCACTTGGTATCAAGCCCAACCAGTGGACTAGTAGAAAATTACTTCCTGGGACAGTCAGGAGAGGAGGGCTACCCTCTCCTCTTGGTCAAAGGCTCATATCACTGAGCATTCAATCCCCTGCAGTTCTGGGTGCACATAGATAGGCCTGCTTTGTCTCACCCCTCAGTGTCAATCGGAAGCCCCAGGGCTGGAAGCAAGAGGTACAGGAAGTAAGTATAGGTCTAGGCACTCTTGAGTGGTACGTGTGTGAAGTGGGTAGCTCTCACAAAGCCAGTCGCTACAACAGTGTCTGCGGCTGAGAAAAAGGCCAAAGGCCCCGGAGACATATGTGGCTGAGAGGCACTTGACCACATACTCGCACGCCATAGTGGACAGAGGCCAGATAGGTTTTTTTCAGCATCTGCAAGAATGTGGGGACCAGAATGGGACTGGGCTGGGGTGGGGCCAGGAAGCATTAATGATTTTCTATGGGAGATGGAGGTGAAGGGGAAAGATGCCCAGGTCAGCAATAGCAGCTGCCACTTAAAACCATTATCTTCTCCAGTCCTGGTGTCTGTGGAGCCCTACACCTGACCCAGTGCGGGAAGAAGATTCTGTGGGCTCCTCTGTTCATACTGAGCACCCAGAATGTGCCATGTATAGGTGTAGGTGTGTGATACTACTTTATTTGAGTAAATAAAAAGCCCTGTAACGAGTAATATTTAAGTATAACGGTGGCTCAAGGTTGGCAAAATTGACACATGTTGAATGAAAGTGAATTCTCTGACATCTATACATTTCTTAGTGACAGTCACCCTTCTTTTTCCCTCTTGAACAGTTAACCACTTCCTTCCTGGGACTATTCAGACAATCCTTTAATAAAAGTAGCAACACTGCTTGCTACTGTATTAGTTATCTACTGTTATACAACAAACCACCCCAAACTTAGGAGCTTAAAACGACGACCATATCATTTATTCATAAGTCTATGGGTCAATAATTTAAGTCGGACTTGGCTGGAATGTTCTTAGGTGTCACGCCTGTAGCCACTCATGTAGCTGCAGTGGCCTGTGGCTTGAATGGGCTGGATGATCTAAGATAGCCTCACGTGTCCGGCATGTGCTGCTGTCAGCTGGTGGATCTAGGCTCTTTTGTCCAGGATGGTAGCAGTGAGCCACATGTAGCTGTTGAACATTTGAAATGTGCTTGGCTTGATGTGAGATGTGTTGTAAATGTAAAATACACACTGGATTTTGAAGACTTAGTAACTATGTCTAATGTAAACTATCATTTAGTAACTTTTTATCTTGATTACACATTGAAACAATAATATGTTGAATTTGAGTTAAATAAAATATATTAAAATTAATTTCACCTGTTTCTTTTTTACCTGCTTCTTTTTAGTTTTTAAATATGACTATTAGAAAATTAAAAATCATATATGTGGCTTATATTATTCTTCTATGGGACAGTGTTGTACCATATGAATGAAATACATAGTTGCATTACAAAGAGAACCATGACTTATATTTCACAGTTTACAGATATAAATGATAAAACAGATGTATGGCATTACCTTTCATCTCTCGCCCATACATTTCACTGCTGATAGAAGGACTCAGAATCATTTAAGAATGGAAAGCCTGGGCTAGGATGTAGAGTCTTGTTTTGCCATAGCCCTGTTCTGTGTAGGAGGGAAACAAAAGCTCAGCGATTAAGTGACTTGGTAAGACTCAAACCCAGGATTCCTGCCACCAGGCCTCAGCTACACTGCTTATGCCCTTCATTGATGCTTGGTTGAATCCCGGGTTTCTCAGCGGACCATCTTCTTCAGCTTAGTTAGGTGCTTTCTTTTTAGATACCCGCAAACCCTTCCTTATCCCCATTGCCTCTATGCCACAGAGCCAGGCTTTTTTTTAACTCAACCCCAAGCACCAGAAGCAGATGCAGTAGCTCAGAGTCCTGCACTTGGACATTCTGCTGTGAGCAGTTGATGTTCACTCACCCAACCTATGCAGGTGGGACAAGGCTGCAAGCAAGGCCACCAAACCAGCCTGGAACGAAGAATAAAAAGTAGAGGCAGTCACTGGGCTGGGCTAAAGCACATCCACTTAGCCAAGTGCTTTGAGTTCCTAAGGAAGGCCGTAGCTTCTCTGGCCACGACAAAGTAGAACGGTATCATACACATTGCAGAAAGAAGCTCAAGGACAGATACTGTTAGGCAGTAGGAAAACCATCATCAGGTTTGGTAGTGGTCCAGTTGAGACATGAACCAAAGTACAGCAGGAAGCATGAATAGTAAGGGACAGAGTGAGTAGATACTTAGGAGCCAAAATAGGTAGGAATTAGATGGGGAGACTCAGAGAGTGAAGAATCTGGTTCTCAGCTCTAGCTAAGTGAACCTGCTGGATGATGGTGTCATCCACTGATAATGTGACTAGAAGGAGGAGCAGAAAAAGGAGGTTTTGGAGAGAAGATCATGGGTCTGCTATTGTTTGTAAGGTACCTGTGGGACATCCAAGTGGAGATGGTCAGTGAACGGTTGGGAATAAGGATTTTATTGTGTGAGAGGAAGAAGAACACAGGAAATGAAATGGGTGTCATGATTCCGGAAGAGGTGGTTGAAACCGCTGGTGGAGATAAGATTCTCCAGGGGGGTTGTGGAGACTAAGAAGACATTGCTGAGAGTGAGACTCTGGGGTAAGCTGTGTTCGAAGTGCAGAGAAAGGAAGCAGAATGTTTGAAGAGGACCAAGAAGTGATCTAGCAGCAGGGCCCATCTACAATTGCTAAAGAAAAGGAGAAGGCTTCCTGGAACGGTGTGGGCCATGTGATGTTCATCCTTTTATTCCCCAAAGGGTTTGTGCATCGAAGACTGGCAATTAATGGTTATTAAGGCGCATTGTGTTGCACTGCGCTGATTTGAGCTGAATTGAGTTACTGCTTCCTGGGCTGCTCCAGCCGTTTCAGGCTCTTCTCCAAGGTGTCCAGCTGCCTCCCCTTCCCCCTTCCACTAAGTCCAGTATGCAGCAAGAACTTCCTTGCCCCATTAAACATTTCAGGGTCTTAGTGAAAACTGGTGCAGATTATCTCTCCAATTACCATTTGCCTGCCTTCAGGTGACTACATAGAATACCCTGATGACAGGTTTCAAATGACGTTTGGTTACCTCTCGTAATAAGCAGCCTGAAGCTAGGCGGTTTCAGGGTTGGAGCAGACCTTAAGTTACAAAGGATGCAGCTTTTTTTTTTTATCTTTCCACTTTGGTTTCTTTCGTTTGTCGACTCTTAGTCTCCAGATTTATCACCTCATGGTTATGGGATGGCAGCCATAATCCCAAACATCATATTCTAAAATAGCCAAGTTCTTCGTAGGAATACAAGTCAGACCTATACTGTTTTGTTGTTGTTGTTTTTGTTTGTTTTGTTTTGTTTTTGACAGAGAAAATAATCTTTGTCAGAAGTTTCCCCAGCTGACTTCTTTTTATTTCTAGTTGGCTAAATTGGCCATATGTCCATCCCTAAACCAATCACTAGCAAAGGGGAATGGTATTACCGGCTGGCTTAGCCAAATCGTGGCTTATCCCTTGAAACTGGAGGCAGATCCACTTTCCCTGAGTGAGCATCGTACCACCAAAAAAACCCCAAACAAAATGGTGTCTTATAAACTAGGGAAGAAGGAGAGGATGGCTGTTGGGTAGGAAACCAATAGTGTCTTCCATACCCATATCTGTGGTCCTTGTAACTTAAGTATAGAAACATTCAGCTCAACATTTATTGAGCTGAATCAAGAACAGTTATTTAGCCGCTAAGGCAGATAACTGGTCAGATTTTAAAAACTGAATTGATCCTTTGTCTACCACCTCCTGTTGTTGGCCTCTGTTATTCTTGGAGGTCTTTACTGCTTGGATATTGAGCCAGCCATCTGGGGTCTGCTCAGGTATAAACCGATATTGTGGCCAATTCCTTCACCATCTTGGTGGGTACAGCCAACCCCGATTTAGATGATCCTGTATTCTCATCATCTGTGTTCTGTTTGTGATGGACCTTGTCCTCTGTACCCCAGGTCTCCCCTTCAGCTCCTCCTATTAAAATACTTTACTACCAGTACTCCTTTCTGCTTTTCGTCAATCTCCCTTGGTCCCTGCTTCCATTAGTCAATCTCAATGTCACCTACAAGCCTGTTTGCTCACTCTCTTTTTCTTCCTACCCCATTTACTCTCTCCCATCTTGTGCCTTGAATTATTTCATTCTTCAGGAGTCTCTTGTCTACTTCTCCTGACTATTCCTGACTTGGACATAGTCCCTGGCTCAGAAAGTCCCAGTGAGTCCCCATTGCCTGATACATGAAGTCTCTAGCCTGAAAGAAGGATATCTTTCTAGCCAGGGACAGTGTCGCCTCTGTAGGGGGGACCTGGGTGAGAGAGGGTGCTGAAGGGTTCATTAACATTATCTATATTACTTGAGTCTTATACTGCAAGAATGTATTCTGTTACTTGCATAATAAAAAAAAAATTAAACCCTCTAGCCTAGCATCTAGAGCTTTCCACATTCCAGCTCCTCTCCCATTGTTCTCATACAGGAACTTTCCTCTCCATTCCAGTTGGCATCCTTCCTGCCCGCGAGCCTTGGATTGTTGCTCAAAACACAACCCAATATCAAGTGACCTATGTATGCCTTTTGTCCTGACTTAATTTATACCCCTACCTCAAGCTTCCAAGACCTAAACTTGGAACACCTTCCATCAGCCCCATCCCGCCTCCTGCTAGCCTTCACCCCTCCCTATAAGCCTCCCACGGTCTCTTTTTTCTCTGAACTGATGTACTTTGCTGTTGTACATAGGGCTCCGAACACGTCTGCCCTCTTTGTGTCAAAGAGCTGAGCTCTTTGGGTACAGCCTAATAGAGCATTTATTCTCACTATCTTTATTCGTTCAGTCTCCAATTTTTTCTAATTACACTGAATGTGGCTGGAGTGACTGAGACAGGATTTCATTTACAAAAGCGGGCTTTAAGATGTCATCTCCAGGTGAAACTTGAACGCCTGAACTATTCATTGGCTTTTAGACGTCTGCTTCCTAGTCACATCTTTGATATTGTAGCTTGAAGCATTACTTAAATGCCATATTGTTACTTACTACTTCCTATCTATCTTATCCCACCTAACAAGATCATAAAGGACATAAAAGACTGTATCATATCTTACTTATTTCTATTTACCACCACAGTATCTTTCTCAATAAATATCTATCTGGTGGTTTGATTTTAATCCTATTTCCTTACAACATTGTCTTCATTGCTGTATTTTCAAACCAGCACTCACAGACTTTCTCATTTTTAAAATACTTAAGACCCATCTTTGCATTTGAGGGTCAATGTTTTTAACCTTAGTTATCTAAGTGACTCCCCTTACACCATAGTCATGTACTTGGAGGCCTGGAGTCTTCAAGAACCTTCTCCAGGTTTTTTCTTAATCTGTAAGAGGTTGAGAATGAAGGGAATTGATTCTGCAGAGGGGAAAGGTCACCTAAAAATGACCTGATCACTGGTTTCCATGAGATTATTTTGTTTAGAAACTTCTGAGCCACACACAGCTCTGCTCACTCTCTGGTTGGAAGGAGAGAACACAGAGTGGGCCAACAGGAATGAAATGGAGGCAGCGTAGCCAAAGTGTGGGTAATCAGAAAAGCTGAATGCAGAGAACTGAGGTCCATTGCCTGAAATTGCCACAAAATTAGTGAGAGGGGGAGCATCCCAGCCCCCGCCTGTGGCTGCTGCTGCTTGTTGGGGTTAGTAATTGTATGCTGAGTAGCATTTCACTGGCATTTAGACAGCCCTAGAATGTGAATTTTTGCAGGGGAGGCAGCCAGCACAATCCTGCTTTGTTCCAGTTCTTTGAGGACTAAGGAAATAATTTTTAAAACAATACTCTTCTTCCTGGGCTGTCACTTGTTTGTTCTGAGGATTTGTCAGTAACTCTTTGGTCTCTGTTATTTGTGTTTAAACTCTGTGCTCCTAACCACAAACAGGAATTGATAGAAGGAAGGGTTTGGGTGTATATAAAAGGCTGATGTATTAACATTGTCATTCTGCATATAGGGCCATGGACCAGGCTCTCTCATTCATTTGTTCTTTTAAGCATCCATTCCACAAACACATTCCAGGCCTTGGTTTTATGTCCAGGACCATTCTAGGAACTATTTGAGATAAAAAAGAAGTAAAAGACATGGTTCTTGCCTCAAGAAGCTGTAGTCATCAGCATGTGATAATATTATTAATAATGGCTGACACCATTTATTTAATCATTTTTACTCTGACCAAGAAACTAGGCTAGAGACGTTATAGCTATTGCTCAGTTTAATCAATTATACGTTTCTCGAGTGCTTCTCGTGTAGGCACAGTGCTAGGGCCTGGGGTAGGGAGCTTAGTCTAGCAAGAAAGACAAATAACATTAAACAAGTAATTACAGGTGTGCAAGGGTGACTTGCCACACTCAAGGTGCTCCTCCCAACAACATCAAATCACTTGGAGCTTGTTAGAAATAACAAATGTAGGGCCACACCTAGATGTGCTGCATTTTAATAAGATCACTGGGTGATTTATTTTATGCAGTTAAAGTTTGGGATTTAGCTTGGTCTGAATTAGAGAATGAAGCAAGTGCCCTGCAAGGCAGTAATTTTTAATCTGAGATGTGAAGGACCCGGCAGGAAAGGAGATGACAGGTGAGGGAGGGTGGAGCACGTTTCAGGAATGGGAGCAGCTTGTGGACCTACTGGGACTCTGAGTCCAGTATGACATCAGAGCACAGGGGGAAGCAGGAGTCAGCTGGGAGAAGGGTGACGAATTTAGGTCCAGTGAGAACCAGCTGAAGTGCTGTCCCCAATTTATAGCCAAGGAAACCAAAACTCAGAGAGTCCACACAGCTAGTAACTCACTGGGAAACTAATAAAAGCTGGAATTTATATCTAGGTTTCTAATTCTAGTCTGTTTTTGAACTACTACATAATTTTGACCTCTTGGGATGTTAAGACAACATATACATATGATAAATGTTATGTGTTTCTGTATAATTTAGAGTTTGAAGAATCTTATAATGGCTTAAATAAAACTAGATGATTAAATTTGGAATAAAATAATAAAATGCATGAACCAAAAGAAGATATAAATGTCATCTGATTACATATTTTTTCCCTAAGTTTCTTAGGAGATGCAGTATGAAAGGAGACACTATAAGTTATATAGATAACTTGTCATCTGAAAAAATCAAGCAGACTAATTTCTCTTTTTTCTGTCATTCAGCTTTAAGAGGAAGGATGAATGACTAATTGTGGGAATAAAGCACTCTTTGATTAAACTAGTGTTCTTTCCTTGTGCTGCTAGGCTGAGTGAGTCCTTATCCCTTCCTTTCTGTCTGCTCAGGTGTGTGTAGCAGCGCTCACTGGCTGGAAAGCATGAGAGAGGCGTAGGGAGTGGGTAGAGACCAAGCGCAGCCTTAGGGCTCCACATCTCAGTCCACTTGAGTGAGAATTGGGCATTGGCACCAGCTCAGAGGATGAAGTGAGGTACCTGATCTCCTCCCAAGCACCCACTAGGTCCTGTGTGGTTCACTGATTTCTAAGAGGTCAAGTTGGTCAATCTGACCACTGCAGGGAGGATGAAAGCAGACCCTGTCCTTGGTGCTGGGGGAGGTTAAAAGAAGAGGTGGGAGTCCTGGAGCTGGGGGGTTTCTAAAGCTACTGAGAGGTATGACCTTTAACCTTGGGGAATTACCTGTCTAATGGGAGAGGCATAATCCCTGCCTATAGACAGCTCTAAGTCCGATTGGTGAGGCACAGCTCCTGTCTTCATGAAGTCCAGATGGAAGGGGAAAAACAGACCTGCCCTAGGGAGAGACAGAGAACACAGTCATAGGAGAATAAAGAAGAGCACAATGGTCAAGTTACCAAAGCTATAAAAAAAGTCACAGCACTCCGGCTCCACACTGCCACTAGGACTTTGGAATATGACAGTTTGCTGCTGCTTGCCTTTTCTTGGACAGCTGCTCGTCACATCTACGAAAGTAGAAGCCAGGGAAAAAGTTGTAGCTCGGATGGTAGTCCTTTTAACTGAGTTGATTGTAGATTGCCACTTTAGCCCTGAAAGGACAGGTGGCTGGGCACCACTCAGGCCATTTTTTCCCCTTGCCCCTCATCCAAACTCAGCTTTGCCCACAGCTCACACTCCACTGCACAGCCAAAGCAACACATTCACCGGTCCCTGCCTCTGGAGAACAGCTGCGCCTTCCGGCTGACGTTCCAGACCACTGTCTAGCATGCAGTATACTTGCCTGGCCTTGGCAAAGATGGGATCCTTCTGTCTGCGTGCCCTTCCTCCTCAGCACCTCCCCTGGAGACGGTGACTGCTTGTGTTGGGCAAGAAAGAAAGAGAATTTGAGGTCTACTGGAAGTTCTTGCTGTTGTCTTGAAATGACTTGCCACTTTGAGCATATTCTCCTCCATCCCTTTACTCTGCTACCAGGACCCCCATGTTCCCGTCAGTGGACAGAAAGACCGTGTGATCTGAAGTCGCGAGACCAGGTTCAATTCCTGGTGACTACTCCTAGCTTCATGACCTTGGGTAGGAGATTCTGTTTCCCCTCAGATAAAGGGTTTTAAAAAATCATTTGAGCTTTCATTTTCCTATCTGGAAGATGGGAATGATGATAATACCTACCACATTGGGTGGTTATGAAGATTAATATAGTGATTATGTTGAAAAGTTTAAAAAATTTTTAAACTTAATAACCAGTGTTTTTTAATTGAGGTAACATTAGTTAATAACATGATACAAATTTCACATGTACAACATCATAATTCGATATCTATGTATTGTGTGCTCACCAATAAAAGTCTAATTTTCATTCATCACCATATATTTGACCCTCTTTACCCAGTTCACCCTCCTTCCACCCCCTTCTCATCTGGTAACCACCATTATGTTGCTTATATCTATGAGTTTGTTTTGTGTTGTTTTATTCATTTTTCAGTTTTTATATTTCATTTATGAATGAAATCAAAGGTTTTTGTCCTTTATCATCTAAATTATTTCACTTAGCATGGTACCCTAAGATCCAAACATGTTGTTACAAATGGCACCGCTTTATCTTTTTTATAGCTGAGTGATACTCCGTTGTGTATATATGCCATATCTTCTTTATCCATTCATTCATCAGTGGACACCTAGGCTGTGTCTATATCTTGACTATTGTAAATAATGCTGCAGTGAACATAGGGTACATACATCTTTTCAAAATAGTGTTTTCATAGTCTTCAAATAAATACTCAGAAGAGAAATTTGGGTCATATGGCAGTTCCATGCTTAAGTTTCTGAGAAATCGTCAACTGTTTTCCATAGTGGCTCCACCAATGTACAGTCCCACCAACTATGTACGAGGTTCCTTTTCTTCACATCCTCTCCAACATTTGTTATTTCTGTGTTTTTGATGATAATCATTATAAATGGTATGAAGTGATAAACCATTGTGGTTTTGATTTGCTTTTCTCTAATTGGCCACCTGTATGTCTTCCTTAGAAAAATGTCTATCCAGATCCCCGCCCATTTTTCAATCAGATTTTTTTAATATTTGTTTTTCACATTGTTTGGTTGTATGAGGTTTTTAAAATATACATTTTGGATATTAATCCCTTATCAGAAGTAGAAGTATCATATTCACATATCTTCTCTCATTCAGTTGGTTGCCTTTTTTTCTTAATGATTTCCTTTGTTATGTAGAAGCTTTTTAGTTGGATGTTGTCCCATTCATTTATTGTTGCTTTTGTTTCTCTTGCCGTTGGAGTCAAGGTCACAAAACACAACTAATACCAATGTCCAGAAGTTTAGTACCTAGGCTTTCTTCTGTGTACTTTATTGTTTCAGGTCTTACATTCTGGTTTTTAATTTAATTTGAATTAATTTTTGCATATGGTATAAGATAGTATTCTAATTTCGTTCTTTTGCAGATAGCTGTCAGTTTTCTCAGCATCACTTATTAAAGAGACTTTTCTTTCCCTATTGTATATTTTTGGCTACTTTGTCATAAATTAGGTGCCCCAAAATGTGTGGGTTTATTTAGGGCTCTCAATTCTGTTCCATTGATCTGTGTGTCTGTTTTTTTGCCAATGCCATACTATTTTCATTACCACAGCTTTGTAATGTAGTCTGAAATTGGGGAGTGTAATACCTCCAGCTTTGTTCTTTTTTTCTCAAGATTGCTTTGGCTGTTCGAGGTCTTTTGTAGTTCCATACAAATTTTAAGATTTTTTGGTTCTATTTCTCTAAAAATGCCATTGGGATTTTGTAGGGATTATATTAATTTTTATCTTTCGTTTCGTGAATGTGGTGTGTCATGTTGATTGATTTGTAGATGTCAAACCATCCTTGCATACCTGGAATGAATCCTACTTGATCATGGTGTAGATCCTTTTAACCTCTTGTATTCGTTTGCTAGTTGAAGCCGTCTGGTCCTGGACTTTTGAAAGTTTTGAAAGTTTTGGGAAGGTTACTGGTTGGTCTTTTCAGTGTTTCTAATTCTTCATGATTCAGTTTAGGTTGTATGCTTCTAAGAATTTGTCCATTTTTTTCTAGGTTTTCCAACCTGGTGGCGCATAGCCTTTCATGGCATTCTTTTATACTTTGTATTTTGGTGGTAACCATTGTAACTTCTCTTTCATCTCTGTTTTATTTATTTGAGTCTTTTATGTTTTTTACTTAGTGAGTCTAGCTAAAGTTTATCAATTTTGTTCATCTTTTCAAAGAATCAGCTCTTTGTTTCATTAATTTTTTTATTTTATTGTCTTTTTCTTTACTATCTTTTTTATTTTCACTCTGATTTTAATTATTTTCTCTCTTCTACTGACTTTGAGCTTCATTTGTTCTTCTTTTTCTAGTTGTTTAATATTTAATTTTAGATTGTTTACTTGAAGTTTTGCTGTTTCTTGAGATAGGCCTGTATTGCTGTAAACTTTCCCTCTTAGTACTGGTTTTTCTACATCTCAAATATTTTGGTATGTCATTTTCATTTTTTTTTGTTTCTATGCATCTTGCGATTTATTTTATTTCTTAGTTAATCCAATAGTTGTTCAGTAGCATATTGTTTAATAGCCACATATTTGATATTTTTCCAACTTTCTTCTTGTGGTTGATTTCTAATTTGATATTGCTGTGGTCAGAAAAGATGCTTGTTAAGATTTCAGTCTTCTTAAACTTATTGAAATGTGTTTTTTGTGCCAACTTATGCTTTATCTACCAGACTGTTCCATGTGCAATTGAGAAGAATATGTATTCCCTCCCTTTGTGATGGAAAATTACATATATATCTAGCAAGTCCATCTGGTCTAATGTGTCATTTAAGGCCAGTGTTTCCTTGTCGGCTTTTTGTTTGGATGCTCTATCCATTGGCGTGAGGGGGTGTTAAAGTCTCATACTATCATTGTGTTGCTTGCTGTTTATTTCTCCATTTAGATAGGTTCATAATTGCTTTATGTTCTTTGGTGCTTTTAGACTGGATGCATATTTATTAATAAATTTACCTCTTCTTGATGGATTGTCAACTTCATCATTATAAAATGTTTATAATTATCTCATTACCTTTTTTTATCTTGAAATCAATTTTGTCTGACATAAGTATGGCTACACCTGCTTTTTTCCTGGATACCATTTGCTTGGAGTAGCATCTTCCACCTCTTTACTTTGAGTCTTTGTTCATCTTTGGAGCTGAGATGAGTCTCCTTCAGGCAACATATAGTTAGGTCTTGTGTTTTTTTGTTGTTGTTTTTGTTTTTGTTTTTGTTTTTATTAATCCATCTACTCTGTGCCTTCTGACTGGTGAGTTTAGTCCATTTATATTTATAGGGTGATTATTGATATATAAGAACTTACTACAGAAAATTTATCTTTTCTTTTCTGATTGCCCTGTATCTCCATTGTTTATTTTCCTTTATGTTTCCTTCTGCTATTTTTGCTTGGTGATTTTCTATGATATTTTTGTTTCTTCCTTTTTTATGTTTTGTGCCTCAGCTCTGGACTTTTGTTCTGTGGTTACCATGAAGGTTGTATATAATGTCTCACAGATAAAATAGTTCTTTTTCTTCTGATAGCATCTTATCTTCATTAACCTTTACAAGCTCCATTCTTTTCATTCTCCCCTTTATGTTTTTTTTGTCACAAATTATCTCTTTTCACATTGTGCTTTCATTCCCAAATTATAGTAGCTATAATTACTTTTAATGCTTTTATTCCTTTAACCTTAATGTTATAATTGTTTAATGCACTATTCTGATATAGAATAGTAATTTCCTACTTCTGTAGACACACATCTTACTCAATGTTTTGTATATTCTTGTCATTTTATTTCAGGTAGAAGAGCTCCCTTCAACATTTCTTGTAGTGCAAGTAGTAAATTCCATTAGCTTTTGTATGTCTGGGAAAGCCTGTATTTCTCCTTCATATCTAAGGATAACTTTGTGGGACATATTATTCTTGACTAGTGGTTTCTATCTTTGACTATATAATTCCACTCTCCCTTGGCCTATAGAGTTTCTGGTGAGAAATCTGATGATAACCTGACAGGGTTCCTTTTGTGGGTTAATGTCTGTTTTCCCCTTGCTTCCTTGAGAATTCTTTATCATTATTCACTTTTGACAATTTTGATATAATATGTTTTAGAGAAAGTCTTTTGCATTGAGGTAATTAGATATCCTGTTAGCTTCTTGTACCTGAATATCTAGTCTCTTCCCTGGGTTGGGAAGTTCTCATCAAATATTTCTTTGAATGGCTTCTCTGTCCCTTTCCTCTTCCCTTTCCATTCTGGGATGCCCATTATCCTTATGTTGCCCTTTCTAGTGGAGTCAGTTCTCGTGGAGTTCTTTCACTTATAAAAAATCTTGGTTCTCTCTCTCTCTTCTTCCTCCTGAATCATTTCTAGTTTTTCATCTTTAAAATCACTAATTTCCTCTTCCATATGGTCTCCTCTGTTTCTAATGCTTTCTAATGCATTCTATATTTCATTTATTGAGTTCTTCAGCTCCAGGATTTCTGTTTGATTCTTTTTTATAGTTTCAGTCTCTTTGGTAAAGTATTTCTTCTGTTCATTAGTTTTATACCTAAGCTCATTGAACTGCCTTTTTGAGTTTTCTTGTGTTTCATTGAGTTTCTTTATGAATGCTATTTTGAATTCTTTATTCATTTATATCATGGCCCTCAACCTTTTCGGCACCAGGGACCGCTGCTTCTGTGAGAATCTAATGCCTGATGATCTGAGGTGGTGGTAGTGCTGGAGATGGGGAGCAGCTACAAATATAGATGAAGCTTTGCTCACAATAATACATAGAATTAACTGCTACATTTCAAACTCTAGGTGCTGGGGATATTTGAAGCAATTGAGGATGCCCGCTTAGAGGAAATACTTTTTATTTTAGCTGCATGTATAAATATATTTATTTAGTTAACAACTTTTTTACCACCTTTTTTGGTCTGGGCACTATTCTAGATGTCAGAGATGAAGCAGTAAACTGTCTTTCAAGGAGCTTACATTTGAATGGGGAAAGAAAGGTGATAAATAAGGAAAATGAGTAAGATATGTGGTTTAGCCAATTAAGTATGAGAAATTGAAAATATCATTTAATCACCATGTTGTAAAGTCTTGGAGGACCAGTTTGTGTCACAGCTAATTTGACTAGCTACTCCCCAGTCCACCCACATGTTTTGACTAAATTTAATACTCAATCACAAGTACTTAAAAAGAAAGGGGAGTAGGGATTTATTGTTTAATGGGTATGGAGTTTCAGTTTGGAAAGATGAAATATTCTTTGGGTGGTGATGATGGTTGCACAACAGTG
Source organism: Cynopterus sphinx (assembly GCA_030015415.1). Taxonomy (NCBI): domain Eukaryota; kingdom Metazoa; phylum Chordata; class Mammalia; order Chiroptera; family Pteropodidae; genus Cynopterus; species Cynopterus sphinx. Next base: position 19,293,651 of record CM057392.1, on the reverse strand, counting down.
TGAATGTACTTAATACCACAGAACTGTACATTTAAAATGGCTAAATGGTAAATATTGTATAATGTGGGTTTTACCACAATTTTTAAACAAGATTTATTTGGCTGTATATCTGAGAGAAAGAAAAGGTTGGAATAGAAGTGGTTCCAATGGCCTCTGTCCCATGCACCTCTCCTTTGGTCCTAAGTAGGAGGAGTCTTGGTTTGGACGTTCTCTCTCTCTCCGCGTGCATGTGGCTGGGACAGGTGTGATATTTCACCTCTCTTGAACAATGACTTCTACATCAGATTCCCATTTTGGTTTGTTAGCTTCTTCCATGAAGGATGTCATTGAGGTCTCAAAGGGAATCAAAGCAGCATCTAAAGATGCAGGTGTCTCCCAGACCCCCTATTATGGCCCAGTCTTTGTAGATTGTTCCCCTTGGCCCCTCCTGTCCATCAGCTTGTGGTCTTTCCCCAGGCTGTTCCAACTGAAGCAGGAGCCTGTCTCTTATTGGATCATTTCTTCCTAGGTCTTAGTCACTAACCTGCTTTATCTTCCTTAAGAAGAAATGTTTCATAAATCAAAACATTTCTCCCACTGAGTCATGTTACCAGTATCAATTTGTGTCTGATTCATGGTGTATTTTAAAACCAAGACTATATAAAGTTATATGTTGACTATATAAAATAAGTGTCTTTGCACGTTTTATTCCTCTTGGGAATAATAACAATTTTCTGAGATAATCATAAAGAAATTCCTTGTGTAGTTTGCTCATCTTCATATCTCTTATCTTCCACAGGGCCTTCACTAGTTGGTATTTTGCTATACTGCTGTGAACTAGGTTTTTGCATGGCAAAAGAGGACTTTGGGGACACCAGCCTGGGGTTAGTTCTGGCTCTGCCACTCATCAACTGGGAAACCCCATACAAGTTATTTAATATCTGAGCTTCAGCTTTCTAATGTGTAAAGTCAGGATAATAATGCTTTCTTACAGGAACATAGGGATTAGACGTGATAATTAGTGCAGGAAAGATTGTTCTTAACTTTCCCTCATTGCTGCTACATTTTTTTTTATCAACATGGCTGGGAGAGGATTAGAAGGGATAGCTGTATGCCCTTAGAGAGATCATTGAACATCTCTGAGCTTCATTTACATGTCTCATCTATTTCTCATCTATTTGTGCATCACTTTTTTTCATCGCTTTGAATGATGTAATTTAATTAGAGGTTTTTGAGATTTCTTTCACATAAAATCTAGAATTCCTTTGATTATTGAAACATATTTTCTTTTATTTTTGGACCTCAGGTCAATAGCATTGGATTAAGTTTCATATTCCTTGGTTCATGACTCACTCTTGTCACTGGTCTTTGTATGCACTGCTGTTTTTTTTTCTTTTATTCCCATTCCCTTCTCCTTCCTCACAGCTTAACCCCCTTCCTTTTCTCCTTCCTAACTTTTTTCCTGCCTTCCTGCCCATCCATCTGTTTACTTATAGTTCAGTAAGTACCTGCAAACCCACCACCCGCAACAAAAGATAGAACTTTGATAATTAGCATATATCTCATATTATGGTCCCACTACCACCGCCACCAAGCTATCTTCTCTACCTCCCTGCTACCAAAGGAATTATCTTTTAATTGTAATAAAATATACATGATATAAAATTTGCCATCTCAACCATTTTTAAGTGTATAGCTCACTATTGTTAAGTGCATTCACACTGTTGTGTAACCAGTCTTCAGACTCGTTTCAGAAGTCTGTGCCCACTAAACAACTCCCCGTTTCTTCCTCAGTCCCTCACAACCACCATGCCACTTACTATCTTTATGCTTCTGACTATGCTAGGTACCTCTTTAAGTGGAATCATATAGTAGCTGTCCTTTTGTGAGTGGTTTACTTCCCTTAGCACAATGTCAATGTTTGTCCATGTCATAACGTGTGTTACAATTTCCTTCCTTTTAAAGGCTGAATAATGTTCCATTGTATGTTTATACTACATTTTGTTTATTCACTCATTCATCCATTCATAGACACTTGGGCTGCTTCTGCCTTTTGGCTATCATGACTATGCTTCTATAAACATGGGTGTACAAATATCTCTCCATGACTCTGCTTTCACTTCTTTTGGGTATAACCAGAAGTGGAACTGCTGGATTATATAAAAATTCTATTTTTAACTTTTTGGGGAACTGCCATGCTGTTTTTCAATTCTGCACATCCTCACCAACACTTACTTACTTACTTACTTACTTACTTACTTACTTATTTTTTAGCATCCATCTTAATGCATGTGACGTGGTATCTCACTGTAGTTTTGATTGGCATTTCCCTAATGATTAGTGATTTTGAGCATCTTTTCATATGCTTATTTGCCATTTGTACATCCTTTGGAGAAGCATCTATTCAAGTCCTTTGCCCCTTTTTGAATCGGGTTGTTCATTTTGTTGTTGTTGGGTCATAGTAATCATTATCCTGAGTTCTATTTTCTTGTATTTCCTCTTTGCTTATTATGTAGTTTTATTGCATAGCACTCTAATTCACTTATTTTGTAGGCATTGTTTGACTTTGTTTGACTTTAAGACAGTTTAATTATCCATTTCTCTGTTAGTGAAGTTTTGGTCTTTTCCTAGGTTACTGCTATGGTGAATAGTGCTGATAGGAACGTTTTGTACATGGCCAAGAGTGGCTCATGGGTCTGTGTCTATGAGTAAATTTGCTGAATCATAGTTTGTGAATATTCAATTTCAGGAGATAATATAAAACTTTTCCCAAAGTAGTCATACCCTTAGCAATGTATAAGAAACCTTGTGGATCTTCAACCTCTTTTCGCACTTGACATTGTCATACTTAGTAATTTTTGCCAGATGAATTAGTATAAATTGATTTCATTATGGTCTTGCTTTGCACTAATTTGTTTATTAGCCATATATAGTCCTGTTTTTCTATTGGTTTGTTTATCCTCTTATTTACTTCTAGAAGTTCTTTGTGTGTGTATATATATTTATTTAAATTATAATTGACATACTGTAATGTTCTAGTTGAATCGTTTGCATCTTTCCTGCTGAGTCTTGAGAGTTCCTTGTGTGCTCTAGAACAGATTCTTTGTTGTACATGTGGTTTCTCCCACTCTTCGTCCTCTTCCACAAAGCAAAGCTTTTTAAAATTTTGATGAAGTCCAGTTTACCAATTTTTTTTTTTATGGGTCGTGTTCTTGGCATCAAATCTAAGAACTATTTGTATAGTCCTAGGTCTCAAAGATTTTCTCCTGTTTTCACTCTGAAAGGTTTATAGTTTTACATTTTGTATTTATGTCTACCGTCTGTTTTGAGTCAATTTTGTATAAGGACTGAGATTAAGTTTCCCACTGTTTCACCGTGGATTGTCTAACTGCTCCCGTGCCATTTCTTGAAATGGCTTTTTTCCTTCATTGCTTTCACGTCTTTGTCAAAAATCAGTTGTGCATATTTATGTAGGTCTATTTCTGGGTTCTTTATTCTGTTCCACTGATCTCTGTGTGTGTTCTTCCACCAAAACCACACAGTTTTGATTACAATAGCTATGTAATGAATCTTTTAATTGGGTAGACTGAATATTTTTTTCCTTTTCAAAATTATTTTGACTACTCTAGCTCCTTTGTTTTTCCATATAAATTTCAGAATTATATCTACTAAAAATTTCACAGTGATTTTGATGGAGATTGCATTAAACCAATTTATCTATTTGGGAAGAATTTGAGTATTTACTATCTTGAGTCTTCCAATCCACAAACACAATATATCTCTCCATTTATTTAGGGCTTTGGTTTCTTTCATCAGCTTCATGCAGTTTCAGCATACAAATCCTGTACATGTTTTGCTGTAGTTCTTTAAAAATGTATCTGTGTATGCATAGGCCATCTCTGGAAGGACACGCAAGGGAATGGCAGCAGTGGGTTTTTCAGGAAAGGGGCTGAGTGGGACTGGAAAGCAGTTGAACAGGTTTGGGAGGAAACTTTACTTACATACACTTTTACTGGATACTCTTCTGTATATTTTGAGTTTTATATCATGTGAAGGGATTAACTCTTCAAAAACAATTAAAATTATTTTTAAGTGCTTAAGTAAGAACCTTGAGAGAGAAATAGAGATAGACCGAGAATGAGTCTTTGTTCCCTGAGCACAGACTGAATATCCAAGGGGAAGGAAGCACCTGAATGAGGACCCAGGAGAAGTTTGATTTTGTACTTCTTTAGAAATATGCACTGTACAATCAAAGAATTTCTAAGAAGGAAAGTGTCAGAGACTCCCCAGACCCACTTTTATTCTGTGGCAGAGAGAACGACAATCTGAGAATAAACATTTACTGAGAAGAAATCTATAAATACTCCGCCAGCAAACAATAAGATATGAATGCCACAAGAACAGTCTGGGAGCTGGCGAGCAACCCAGACACCCCTCTTTGTCATCAACTTGACGTGCTGTGCCTTCTTGTCCTTAGAGAGAGTCTTCCCCTGCCCACTACATACCCCTTCAGCCCCTGCCTCATTCAGGGGGACCCAGCAGGTGTCTGGCCTTTTGGGATCTGGAGGCGGCCCCCAAGGGCCCAGCAACCTGGCCTGGTCTCCACCCATCTGTGACTGAGAGCCGCTCTTCTTGCAGACTGCAGGATATCAGGTGTCTTTCTTGATCTCGGTTTCTCCCCAGAGTATCAGGTGTCCTTCCTGGAACCTTCCTATCCCTGGGTTGAGTGGAGAGTCTATACCCAGGGTTCGAAGTCTTACTTGTCATTTAACCCTGAAGTCCTATGAGGGATGATAAAAGCATTGGTGGTGATTGTAATCTCACTCACCTATGAGGGTTCCCCGTCTGTCTTTATATCTGTCTGTCTATCTTCAAATCACAGCTCTCGTTTGAGCCTCACAGCAACTCCATAGGGCAGATCTGATCCCCATGTTCAAATGACAGTAAAATATTTGTACAAAGACTTGTCTTCTGAGTGCTTTCCCATACATTATTTTGTTGCAGTGCCCCAATACCATCACGTAGGCAAGAAAAGTTTTATTAACCCAGTTATACAAATGAGAATATTGAAGAGGCAACTGTGAAAGAGTGGACTTTTGGACAAGCACACATGGGCTTGAATCCTGACTCCATAGATGCTTTATGTCTATTTTATCTGGAGATAATAATATCTATTTCCTTTATCATCGTACTGGATTGTTATTTGTATTAAATGACTGTGGTTCTAAAGAATTTCAAGAATTCGCATCCTAATGATTTCTCATTTCTCAACGTGTTCTATCACTTAAAATTTATTTTCATTTTACAAAAGAAGAGAGAATAATATAATGAACCAAATTCATCCATTACTCTCTTCAACAATTATCAGTCCAAGGCCAATTTTGACTCAGTTATATCCTTACCGGCTGCTTCTTTTTGCTTTATTCACCAGTTTTAAAAATAACGAAGTATTTCCCTAACATTCCCAAAGGTGTCTCATGGGTTTTTAAAAAATATTATTAGGTATTTATAAGATTTAAACATATTTTTTATGTTTCATTCTCTTACAGTTATGATCCTCATTGATGCTTAGCTTAACCAGGGGTGGCTTCTTTTTGCTGGCTTTTGAGTCCTTTTGTCATGATTCTAGTAATCTTTGACACTTTGTTTGCTTTTTTGGTGTGATGAGATATTCTAGGCTCATCTTATACATTTGCTTCGTCTGACATTTCTCCAAAGAAGCTTGATTCCTTTGTCAGGGGGGCGGGGCGTATGGTATTTAGAATTCATAATCTGATTTCTAGGGGTGCTCATTCCTATTAGAGTGATCCCTGTTTAGAGCCCTTACAGTGGACAGAGCCAGGAAGAACATGTGAGCGTGTGTGTCTAAGATAAAACATGTGGAGTTCATACTGATACTTACAGTTTACAATCAGGGTTATAGAATTTTTGCATGATCTCATCAATCTTGTATCTTCTTTCAACAAGAAACTTCTTTCTCAGCAACATCAACATTATTACTCATTTGATTTATCCCAAAATACACATATACAAGTCTCATAATAATAACACTGTAGTTCCATCACTAATATGATTATTAAAAACAGTTTTGGATGCAGGGGGGATGGGGTAGTTTTTCTATTCTTAGGCTAGTTCCTTCTAAGGGTATACAAATTACTGTGTTCTGATTTCTCTGTTTAGTCGTGCCAACCAATTGGACGCATAGGCTAGTTTGTTGCATTTTATTTTTTTATTTTAGGGATTTCTTTTAAAAATATTAATTGTGCTTTATAATCATGTCAGATACTTGCATTTTCCAAAGCAAATCCCACAAAACAAATATATACAAAGTCTAGCTTCTCTCCCTCTCCCCTCCACCTCATTTCTCTCCTCCCTACTGGATTTTAAATTTGATTTTTATGCTTTATCTTTTGTTCCTTTAAAAAAAAAAGCAAAAATATATAACATATTTGCATTTCATCCCCTTTTTAAAAATAAACAGTAGCATATTAAACACACTTCTTCCTATATATTTTTTCACTTAACAATAATCCTGGTGATTACAGCATAGGTCTATAGGATGTATTTCAAATAGATTCCTAGAACTGTGATTTCTGGGTCAAAAAGAAAGTGCATACTTATTTTGATAGTGCCACATTCCCATAAAAGTGGATTTTACCACTTATTGCTGACACTTTTTAATGTTAAAGCAAATTATTAAATGAGACATATTATCTATACTGAGAAAGGTTAAATGATTTCCCAAAAGGGTCAGGGCTGGGACTAGAATATGCGGGATCCTCACAACTGGCCCCGTGGTCTGACTCACTCTATTATGCCCTCTCCCCATTTCACAGATGATGTAGGGAAGTGATCTTCCCTAAATGACATAACAAGCTAGAACTTAAAATCCATGTCTAATCCATGACACTAAGATTAGATCTCCTTTCAGTGTGTTATAGATTTATCTATGGTGAACTTAGTTTGATTATCTGTAGATGGGGGAGAAAACATAATAGTTCTTCTAAGTAAGTTAAGGAAATTAATGAGATAATTATGGATAAATTCTCCCTCGGGTATAGAAGAGATTCTTCGAGATATGGCTTAACTTCTTTAGTTGAATAGGGAGCCAGCAATTAGATTATGGTGCCAGGGCACTGATAATGATCTTATGGACGAGAAAGATGATTCCCCGCTCCCCAAAGTCTAACATGGTTAGGCGCCTTGCAGAGCGTGTGCAGAGTGTTTTGAACAAAGATGCACTTATGTTATGCAGAACCTTCCGAATTGGTGTATACGAACATGTCATTTCCCAATGAATGAACAAGCAGCAAACCACAAGGCCTGTTCTTTTTCTCTCCTAGGGTGACCCTGGGTTCTTCTTTGTGTTTGTTTTGTGACAGGTTGATTGACGTATGTGCAGTTTGGAACGCTGGAGTTTTCCTTTCCGCTTCAGACTGGAAGGGAGCCTCCTCTGGTGTTGCAAGGAGCCTGAATGAGGCAGAGACAGTGAGTGGGGCTTGGGCCTGGGGCTGTGTCTGAGGGGTGAGGGCCGGGAAAACTCCTTGCCTCCCGCCCCTTCTCTTTGATGAGAGAAGGTTCTTTGCCTGGCCCCTGGAGTCTCTGAGGGGACATCTTCCTCCTCTCCAGAGTCAGCCACACAGCAGGACCTTGAGGCTCTCCTTTGCAAGAGGCTGGCGTTGTAGGAGCATTTGCTTCTTTACCAGCAGATGCCATCAGCCAGCTTAGACTTGCCATTGTCCTGACTGTCCACCTTAATGGAAAACTCGGGAAACAGCTTTGTTTGTGACCTGCATCCTCCCTTAGCCTGGCCTCCACAACCTGAGTGACAGCCCCGGCATATGGGGTCAGTCTGAGGACCCCTCCTCTGGGCAGGGCATTGGGCCCTGGCGGATGGACAGCTGTACGGGGGCAATAAGCAGCCAAGACCAACATCACTGGAGCCACACCCTGTGTCCTGGGTCTATATTGTTTCATTTTGGGTTAGAAAGAAGTAAGGGCTACAGACTTAAATGAGGAATAACTGACAATTGATAAATCTTGCAGCCTGGAGGCTGCTGTGCTGGGGGTGTCTGACCTGGAGGTCTAAATGAAGAAGGGTTTCCTTATTCCTGAGTTTGGATATCTCTGCCTCGTTGCAGTTTGTCTTCTCGCTCTAGCTCCCTTTCCACATGTCTTCTGTTTGCTCAGCAAGAGTTGGAGATGGGGCTGGGGGAAAGGGGGTGCAGGGAGGAGGTTAGAAGGTTGGAGCAGAAATGCTGCTGACATAGATTTGGGATCTGAACAGAATGCAGCTCTGCTTGCTTTGTGACAGTAGGAAAGTTTCTAACTGCTCTAGGCCTGAGGTTTCCGGTTGATATAATGCAGTTAATAATGAACATCTTGCTGTAAAGATTAGACATACAAAGAGGCCTGCCCGGTGCCTGGCATGTCGTAGGTGTTCAGTAAATGAAAGTTGTAATTGTTTATCATAACAGCAGCGCAGATAGACTTGTCTATCTAGGTAGTTTCCGTGTGGGCCCCTGAGGGCCGCAACAGGACAGTGTCAGGCTTCTGGGACCACCTGGGAAACCTACCCGACCATAGGGCTTTCTAACCTGATCGTTGTTACTGAGTATTGAACTTGAGCATGCTGACTGACAGTTGTGGGGAGGAGCTCCATTCTTTAGTTTTACTGTATCTGAGGACTCACCAGGTTATTTTAATGGGCAAGTAAAGATATGTCAAACAGCATGGGAACAGATGCCCACCCCCCTTGTTTGTGACAGAATCAGGAGTTAGCACAGCTTTATGTCACCGTGCCCCTTTCTCTGCACTTTTTCATGTACCCTCCCTACTTTCTATCCCCGTGTCTCCCAAAGCCCCTTCACAGCCATCTCTGGGCACAAATACTCTGGTTGCCTAGACAGATCCCTTCCGAAGGAGGCAGGGAGCCCCTCCCTTCTTTGATGGTACCAACATCACTGGCTGGCAGCACATCTGGCTGGCAGCTGGAGTCACACCCTGCTCTGTCCTGCCCGGCACAGAACAAACCTATTCAAAATTGTACCTCGGGACACGTTAATCAGTAATCCCTAATGTTGGTTCTCAGCTTTATTTTTATAGTGTGCTCATTTACAGTAATTGCATTGTTTGACTTTTGTGACAATTCCTTGATGTGAGCAAGGCTGGTGTCATCATTCCCATTTGATTGATGAATAAACTGAGCCTCAAGAAGTATTCTTCTAGGGTCCACACAACTCGCAACAGAGGTTACACTAGAACTTAGATCCCCTGAATTGTGGACTGTTTTCCTTGTGTAACACCACACTGCCTCCTCCCACCTGAGGCACCCAAACATCATGAGGGGTCAAAGGACTTTAAGATAGAGAAACCTGAAGAAAAAAAAATGAAAAAAGCACAGAGAAAACCCACAATCAGGGACATGTCGCTATCGAGGAAACAAATTTTGAGAGACAAGGAGCTGGTCCAGGTTTCTTTAGAAAGTGGTAATTATCATCGTTATAATAATCAACATTTTGGATGCCCTATGCACAGGGCACTGTGCTCTGCATTTCCTATTTACCCTCCTCACACCAACCTGAAGAAAGAGGCCATTATTACCCACATTTTCCTGGTGACAAATACGGGAAGACTAAGGCACGTGCTCAAAGCTCCACATCTAAGCAAATCCGGCACCTGGATTCGAACCCCACAGTCCCGCCCTGGGACCCACACAGCTGGCCATTTCTTTGTGGGCTGCAGTGTGTTTTCAAGTGGCTTGTTCCAGGTCTCCCTGCAAATGCTGCATAGCTCTCTGAGCAAGCCTCTGGGCAGCTTCCAGCTGGGAATCCGATTTTGTCCCTCCATTTCGGAAACCTTACAGGAGGAGGAAGTCCTCCATTTCTCCGTCCTTCTTCCCTCTGGTTCCCTCCTTTTGTTCCAAGGCCACTGCCATCTGGAGCTGCCCCAGGCATCTGCTCAGGAGCACACTCCTCCTCCCGCTCCCGCCCAGCGCCCAGCGCCCAGCATAGCACCTTCCCACACTCAGACTAATCTCCCCTCCCTCCTCTCCCCACACCCACCGCTTCAGCTCCTGGTCCTCACCAGGCTCTCAGAGTGGACACCTGCCCTCCGACGCAAGGCAGAGTAACCACCCAGCTTCCCCAGGTCTTCAGTTTCCCAAATGGACCCACCTGGTTAATTGTGCTCACACCCCTAAGCCCCACGGCCTATCGGTGAGAAGCCAGGCCTCTTCAGGCCATTGCAGATGACATGGGCTCAGGATGCACAAGACGCACAGCTGTGGGTTGATGGGGGTGGGGCCCTGGAACTACCTTAGCAATGGTCTGTACTGCTCCCCACCCACTGCCTGGGACTTATTCCAGGCCCCTGAAGCATCAGCCACACTTGGCTGCCTTCTCCTGTGGGTGCTGAGGTCTGTGGACTAGGTGTGGGGACATGGTGGCAGCAGTAAAAGCTATTGCCCTTCTTTGCTGATGCTGTCACTTCATTTCCACTGAAGTGACACAACCCCTTTCAGCCTTTCCTGCTGCCCTGCTAAACCCACGTTTTGCTGGAGGTTGTTGGGTTTGGGACAGCATGCCATCCTCTGAGTTTTACTCCTAATGGGAGGACCACAGACTATAGCAGACGGAGGCCCCTCTGCGTGCTGGTGTCCGTGCTTACTCTGGGCATCAGACACAAAACTCTCCTCAGCACCTCAGTAGCCAACACTGTCTGGTGTAAGCGTCCTAGCTGCCAGCACCTTACACCAGACTCCTAGACAAATGGCGTGTCTTAGAACACAGAAACAACCCTCTCCTGTCTGTCCCACCTCCCCTCCTCCAGGCTCCTGGATTTCCACCTCTCCTCCAGCCCGTAGCGGCCTGCCGGATGGCAGTTGGATCCAGACTGATGTCTGTACTGGATGTAAATGCAGAGGACTGGAGGCAGGAGAGGAGGAACAGATGCTGTTCCCTCCTGCTGTCTTAGTCTTTTCCTCCTTGTGCCCTCCTGCCACATCAGAAAGGAATTTTAAAAATGCAACTGGGGATGCCCTGTCCTGGGAGTGTTAGCAGCTAGGCCAGGGTTGCCAGCAGGATGGAAGTCACCTCCGAAGAACTGACCTGGCTCCCTCTCTGGGGTTGACTCTAGCAGGTGCAGATGACATCGTAGGAAGAAGCTGGCATGAATAAGGGGTGGGGGTCTCCAGGTGTGTGAAGTGCTTTGGCTAAGGAGACACTGGCAGAGGCAGGAGAGAGGGGAGCCCAGAGCTACTCGCAGGAGCCTCCCTTTCTGTTTGGCCCGAAGTAAACAGCGCTTACATGATGACCAGCCATATGTTCGCTCTGAGCGTGAATAAGAACCCCTTGGTCACAGAGCCGGCATATGTTTATTTGCACAGGCATTGTGTGTTTTGTAGGTCTACAAAGTAGATTTGTAGACTCGAAAGCCCAGCTTGTCCAAAGCGTGTAGCAGAGCAGCTGCGATTTGAGGGAAAGGAGAATGTCAGGTTTGTGCCAGGTCTTGAGTTAGATTGAATTAACTCAAATTAATTCATTGAATTAATAGTCGCCACAACAACCCTGTAAGAAGTGTATCTATCCCACTCGAAGACAAGAAAAACAGGCTCTGAAAGGGGAAACGTGTTGTTGAAGACCACGCAGCAGGTAAATGGCTGAGGTGGGGTTGAAGCTCAGGTGCGTGGCTCCAAGTCCATGCCCTTTCCATGCTCCAGAGGGGTTATTCGTCACTTCCTCCTGAAGCTACCTCTCTGAATCCATGTCCGGTGCGTTTCCCCTGGTCTCGTGGTTTTTTAGCTAGTTCTCTGTCCACCCTATTGCTTAGCCCGGCCCTGTTCTGCTTTGATATATAGATATGCCGCATTTTATTTGTCTATTCATCAGCTTGTGCTCACTCCTGGGAAGGTCACAGAGGACAGGTAGAAGACACCGCCCCCACCGTCAAGAAGCTCGTAGTCTGGTTAAGGGGAAGGTCATCTCTTTCCCCCACACCGAGCTTCTACAGCCTTGCCCCTCTTTCTTTTCCCTGCTCGAGCTCAGTCTGTGGTTTTCAAATGGCCTTACACCGTGGTCTGTTGATCCCAGGCTTGGAATCCCACAGAGGGCAGAGTAAGCAGCTTCCCGTGAGTGACGTCACGAGCAGTGGACAGGGGCCTGGATTCCAGACGGACACCCCACTCAAGGTGCCTGCGAACCCCGTGGTCAGTGCCTGGGGTGAGGATGCGGCACTGGAAAGGAAGACAGTTGGGAGTTGCACAACTGTCTTTCTTTAGGAAAAATACCAGGGACCAAAATTACGGTTTCGGGCTGTTCTTCCTGCAGCATTCTGAAATTTGCCACGGAGACACGGACTAGACATTTTGTGACTTACTATAGGAAACTAGCCCTAAGTCTTTTTTAACTCAGTATTCAGTATGCTAAAGTAATAAACTCCAAAACCTAACCCTTCCTTTAACTTTTCATGTCAACTGACAAATTGTTCACTTCCTTTCATAAATCTCATAAATTTTAAGTCTTTTGTCTGATCCCATTAATAAACGTAGGCAATTAAATTCCCTGAACATTTGAAACTTCATTTATAAATTGAATTATGCACTTTCCTTTTTGAAGTATGACAATTTTGTGACAAAGTCTTCTGAGTCCTAATGTAATTTTATGTCTCGTTAATATTTTAAATAACAGCTTTGAGTATAACTCAGATACCATACAATTCACCTATTTAAAGTACACAACTCACTCAGTGATTTTTAGTATATTCACAGAGTTGAGCACCCATCACTACAATTAATTTCAGAACATTTTATTACCTCTCCCTCCCACAAAAAACCCATACGCATTAGCAGTCACCCCTTCCCCCAACACTGGTCTTCCTCCCGCCCCAATCTCCTTTCTAACTCTATAGATTTACCTGTTCCCCACATTTTGTATTAATGGAATAATGCAAGATGTGGTCTTTGGGGACAGCTTCTTTCACTTAGCATGATGTTTTTAAGGTTTACACATTTTGCAGCCTGTATCATATCAGTACTGCATTCTTGTTATGGCTAAATACTATTCCGTCATATAGGTATGCCGCATTTTATTTATCCATTTGGGTTGTTTCGCTTTTTGTTTGTTATCGATTATGCTCCTAGGAACATTCCTGTACGAGTTTTCATGTGGACATATGTTTTTGTTTCCCTTTGGTCTACATGCAGGAGTGGAATTGCGGGTCCTATGGTAACTGTTTTACCTTTTGAGGTTAAATCCTAGGTCTCTTCGTACTAAGTCCCAGCCTCCCCTCTGGCCTTCTACCTTCAGTCTTCACTTCTCTCCCACCCAGGTCACTCCGTACCCTGCTCAAACCTCGGGCCCTGCCCTGGGAGACCTTTCCACGTGGGATTATGATCACCCTCCTCCAAGCAGTTTTCCTTTAGTGGCAGACGGTGGGGAGACAGCTGCTGCTACGCGGGTGTCTTCCCACTCACTCAGAGAGGAGGTGGGGTGCTTCACAGCCCTCTCTCTCCAGCTGTGAAGAAGATGTGTGTCTAATTGCTGTGAAACTTTCTCCCTGAGGGTAGGAGACAGGGGGACCAGACGGTGGGAAGCTGGGTTCTGGCAGGGAGGCGGGGCTCCTCTGCTCTGAGATGCCACAATTCTTCCCTGGGTGGGGGTGGTTTCCTGCCCTTCCTCTCAGGCTGTCTTTTCTGATGTCAGTTTGGATTTTGCTGATGACTTCACGGTGGAAGGTGCCCACATACCCTACCTGTTAACTTCCGTTTCCTTTCCAGTCTTCTTTGCCCGCTGACCTTTACAAGGAAGGAGACGGTGAGAGCTCGGTTTGTAAGGAGCAGAGCCAGTGAGTGGAGCCCGTAGAGGGAAATTAATAGATACACACAGGCTATAACCAAGTCCCTACACAGCATGTCAGCCGATCGGCAGCCGCACTGACTGCATTTGATAGCCTTTCCGTTCACGTGCGTTTCCTAGTCCTGCCCCTCAGAGAGTGAGCACATACGCAGCAATAATGAGGAGGAAATGCACAGCCCCGAAGAACCTCAGAAAAGTGGCTGATTGTAGGACTGACAGTGTCCTTCCCAGTGTGCCCGGCCACTGCTGGCCAGTGTGGTGGGCTGTCAGCAGGGCCAGGCTGCAGGCCAGGCCACCTGTATACTTTAAGCTTCCTTGCTATGCCAGGATAAGATGGGCCAGGCTCCAGCCAGCCTGGGGTCGAAGAGACGGACTGAGGCAGCAACCCCACTTCCTCCTGTGTCAGGCTATACGTACAAGGATTGCTTTGCAGCATTGTTGTAACGTGGAAATAATAAAGAAAACAACCTAAAGGTCCGCTACAAGGAGACAGTTGAAGGCTTTGTGGTAGACCCACCGTTATGAAAAAGAACACAGCAGGTCCCCGTGTTCATGCTCTATGGCTTAGTGACTCCCTCAGTTATGCAGAGGCAGCCAGATGCATGCACCTCCCACCCTAGAAGTGGCTGACCTTAGTCGGTGGGTGCAGCCTTTGTGTGGGCCCTCAGCCCGTCTGGTGGCTTGAGTACACCCTGCGAGGGCTTTGTGCCCCTGGAGACCCTGGTATGAATACTACATTATTCATGGTGGTCACCTCAACAGAAAGGTCTTCTCCCTTTTCTCCTTTCCCGTGCCCTCCCTCCCTTGCCCCCAACTTAATAAATAGCCAAGGGGTTCAGGTTTCAACCTGTAGATTAGTTCTGGGTTTTGAGCAGGAAACAGCTGTTTTCAACCAAATCCCTAATCCTAAACCCAGGTGTTCCCCTCCCCAGGTGGGAATCCAGGCCACCTGATACCCTTGTTTCCCCACAGACACACTCCTGCTGAGACCCTCTGGCCTCTGAACTTAGCTGAGGCAGGGAGAGGAGGGGCTGGCCTGCCAGGTGCCCCTGCCATGCCACCAAGCAGATCACTATCAGTGTTTAAACACACAGCCCCTTACTCCTCCCAGATCTCTACCCCTGACAATGAAAGGGAGTCAAGCATGAAACACAGCCACAGAACAGATGGAGACCACCCCCTTCCAACCCTGAGTGGGGAGGAGGGGGAAGGGGAAGTTGAATCACACATCCGAGGTTTCCTTGGCTATTAGAGAGTCCTGGAAGACAACTGGTTCCACTCCACACAGGAGAGGAAGCTGGGTCTGTGTCCTGGGCGTGGAGAGAGGCAGAGATCTAGAGCAGGCTGGTGAGTGCTTTTTAGGCTGTGAAGTCTTTGTGTCCCGGAGGCTGTGGTGTAGTTACAGCCCTTCAAAAGGGGAGGAGGGGGGATCACACAGGCAGGCAGACTTTCTCAAAGATGCTGAGTGAGACATTCAGTCATTTCATGGGGGTGAAGGGGAGATGTAGGGAGACGCAGGTGCTCTCAGAAGAGGAAGCCAGGGAGCTCCCTGCTGCTTCCCCAACTAGTCTTGTCTTCTTCCAGAGACCCTCCTGTCTTTCTCCTCCTTGCTTGGCACTCTGTCTCTTTAGGACAGGTTGATAATCATCAATAGGGGCATTTGAGTTTCCTAGGCAACCTACCTGCCTGGCCTTCAGTTGCCTGAGAGCAGAGGGAGCAGAGCAGGCTCGGGCCAGCATCTGTTCCTTGGTTCCCTCCTTGGCACCAGAGAGATGGAAGGGAGGTGGTAGGGCAAGTGGGGAGGTCAGAGGGCAAGAGGGGAGGTGGAGAAGAGAGTCCCCACTGTAGTGCCTGGGACAATTCCTCCGCCGACAGTGGGGGTCAGAACCCAGGGCAGCTAAGCCGATGAAGGTGTGGGAAGGAGTAGGAACCAAGGTGATGGCAGTTCTGGCATTAGCACCTCGAGCAGCTGAATCCCTAGATTCTGAGGGTCTGCCTCTGGGATGAAAAACTGGGTGGCCCTGACTGAGGTCAGACAGGAAGCTCTGAGAGGGAGTGGGGGGAGGATCACACAAGAAAAGGAGACTTAAGCAGACAGACAGGTCTACTTCAGAGGATGCTAAGTAGATATTGTTAGTTTAGGTTACTGCGCTCATTTTTTATTATTCAGGTTTGTAACAGCAGTTTTATCACCTATGATATCAACCAGTGATTTATAATGTATTATACTGATTCACTGACGGGATAAATATCTCCCCGTAATAGGAAGTGTCTGATAAGATGGCCGTTCACTCATCCTATGAATATTTACTGCCCTGTCTCACTGCAGAGGGAGACAAGACATGCACTCTGAGCTCAAGAAGTTCAGAGTATGAGGCAGGAGGCAGACATGGGAATAACTAATCCATTTCCCGCAGGAGGAGCTGACCTCTGGAACAGAGCGTGTTGGCGTGCAGGGGGCACAGTGGGAAAGCAGGGTCAATGACAGGGAGGGGTCACCGCTCAGGATCTTGGGGAAGAAGGGAATTTGCACTGTAGAGAAGGAAAGGAATAGCATTTTCAGCCCAGGCAAAGTGAAAGCAAAGATAGCCAAAGAGGCAGAGAGCACCTGGCCTGTCTGGGGAGGGGTGTGAGGCTCAGCTGGACTGAAACGTGGGTGCAGATGCTGCAGGAGACGGGGCTGACCGGGCCGGAGCCAGGTCACAGAGCACTACACAGAGCCTGTGGTTTTGCCTCTTAGGCCAGCTTCTTCTTCTGCCAAGACGAACATGAGAGGATGGCCACCCACGGAACACGCATTGCTCTTTATTCTTCAAGAAAGAAAAATAAAGGGAGAATTTATTATCATGATAACCTGGGCCACTCTGGTTTATACTATGTATAAATCATTTGCAACTGTTAATTGGTTTGTAGTGGGAACAATTACTTGAGAAATACCTTACATCTCAGTCCTGGGTGCCTGCTGGGAGGGCTGGCCTTCCTGCGTGGAGCCCTCCCGCCAGGGCAGGATCCTCGAGCTCTTCCAATCACACGCCTGGCCCTTCCCCACTACTTATTCCATCTCCCCTTTTGTTTCAGCTCCTCTCTGAGTTCTGAACAGGTTGCTTCCGGGCAACTATGACAATAAGCCCTGCTACATTTCTGTGTGTGTATTTTGTTTTCGTCTTTTAATCTAATGCAGAACGGCTGAGTCTTGTGTTGGCTCTGTTTGGGCTTTTATTATCTCTGTTCCCCCACGATATCCTGTGACAGTGATGTGTGAATGTATTCCTTAGTTGGTTCTTGTAGTACTATTCCAGTCATTTGATAGTTTATTCTAAGAACCAATTGCTGGCACGTGGCGTCGTAGCACTAATCTGTTGGTGTGTCCTTAGGCATTAATTCAGGAGCATAGCCTTGGAGGACCTGCAGAGCTGCTTTGTTATGGCTCTGAGCATTTCAAACTGGACATGTTCAGTTCCAAGCTCAGGATCTCCCTGCACCCCAACCACTATCAGATTTAGTCCCCTTTCTGTATTTTTATGCTAATTATTAGCATCATCTTAATTCACTTTCCCAACCTAGAAGCCTTAATGCCATCCTTCTCATCATCCACTAGCAGTCGGTCATCAGATCCTGTTGATTCTAATCCAGAGACTATCCTCAAATCCCAGGGCAGCCTTGGAGACTGTTAAGCCATCTATCTCTCACACGCACCCTCTCTCACAGCTGTGGAATCTGGAATCTGGGAGAAAGCAAGTCGAGCAACAGGGAGAGGAGAAGTGGTCACCCCTGCACTTGGCTCCCAAAGCAGGAGGATGCTTATTGGGCAAGAGTGGCCTGTGGATGAGCACCACACCAGCCACCCAGTGGGCAGATCATAGGCCCCCTCTTGGACTTGGATTTACCCACTACTCAGAGAAACGTAAAAGTCTTGCAGGTAGTAGAGTCACTGGGGCTCATCAGGAAGGAATGCAATGAGAATCGTAAAAACAGTTACGTTTGCATCATGCTTCATGTTCTTGCACATTATCTCTTTGCTCTCACAACCACCATCTGAAACAGGCAAAGCAAGAATTTTTATTTTCGTTTTTTGAGATTTTTTTTTAAAAGGCTTGGAGTCTACAGCCATGCTACCCTGAACAAGCCCGATCCCTTCTGATCTTAGAAGCTAAGCAAGGTCAGACCTGGTTAGTACTTGGATGGGGGACCATCTAGGAAGACCAGGTGCTGGAGGCATTAAAAATAAATAAATAAATAAATAAATAAATAAATAAATAGATAGATAGATAGATAGATAGATAGATAAATAGATAAGAGATTATAAACTGACAAGTTCCTACAATCTGTGAGGTCAACCAAGGGTTGCCTCACCAAATAAGTAAATAAAAAGGCTTGGAAAACAAATAATTTACAAAAATTAAGTGAAAGGATTGAGACCTTTACTTGGATCTCTCATTCTATAGCTATCCCCTGCCAGGAACCATGCCTGGCACTGGGGACACAAAAATGGTAAGGGCCTGTTCTGAGCCCCGTGGATTCCACGAGCAGGGAGAAAGTTTAAGCCAGTGGTAAGCAAACTAAGCCATTTCCAGGCCACTGTCTGCTTTGTAAATAAAGATTGATTGGAACGTAATCAGGCCCTGTCATTCACTTATTGTCCATAGCTGGTAAAGTTCAGTAGTTGTCACAGACTGTATGTCTCACAAGGCCTGAAATATTTACTATCTAGATCTTTATAGAAAATGTCTCTAACCCTTAGTTTAAACCTATGGTTTGACCACAGTGTGCTGAGTGCTTTAAGTTTAGAGACAGGTGTAATGAGAAATGGACTGTCAGCTCTGTTGGAAGTGAGATGTGGAGGATGGGCACAGGGGAAGCACAGGGAATCCTTCACTGAGAAGATGTCTGAGCAGCGGAATCGTGCAGATTGAGTAGGAACGAATCACATGACAAGGAACGAAGTGCTTTTCAGGCAGGAAGGCTGGCACATGGAAAGTATGGGGCTAGTAAATGGGGTGGGTGCTTAGAAAATAACCTGTCATTCAGTTAGGAAGTGTTTAGGGTTTGGGTGGGGTTGGAGAGGCCTGCAGGAGCCTGATCTCCGAGAGCCTTCATATGCTATGCTTGATCTTAACAGGTTTTGGGGGTGATAGTGGAAGAATTTTCAGCAGAGTACTGACATGATCAGATGGGGGTTTAGAAAAACCACTATAATAGCAACATGGAGGTTAGATTGGAAGAAAACCAGTTGGGAGGTTTTTGTAGCAGTCCATGAGATGCGACGTATATCAAAGGTAAGACAGGTGGGAGCACGGAGACGGGTGGAATAGAGACACTGGGAAGGAGATAGACAGTACAAGGGCCTTGCTTCCTGGGTGTGAGGTGTGAGAAGATGTGGGATTTGAGGGAGATTCTTGATGTCTGGCTTAAATGACTTGAGTGGTACCATCAACAGAGATGGAGAATAGAGATGAAGGGACATGACCCTTGCAGAGATACTGAGAACATCAGGCAGAAGAAGAGGATCCAGCAGTGGGATCAATGTTGCCACGGAGGGTGGAAGGGCCAGAGAAGAGGAGGCCCCGGAGTGGTGTGTCAGAGGCCAAGGAGGAGAGGATGTTAGGAGGGATGGATGGAGTGGATAATAATAGTGTCCCCAAGAGGTCTGGCAAGATAAAGAGCGCTGCTCTTGACCAATCGGAGATCTGAGTGTGGCTGGATGAGGAGTGAATGAGAACTAGGAACTGAAGTCAGAAACCATAGACCACTCTTTAAAAAACAAACAAACTTTCATGAGAAGAGATGGAGGGAAAAAAATTGGAATCCAGAAAGCAATCTGTTTGTTTTGTTAGGAGAGAAAGTTGAAGATGTTCCTCTGCTGAGGCAGGAGCCAGTTGAGAAGAGTTTGTAAATTCAGGAGAGAGTGAATAGTTGATGGTTAAGGGGAGGTTTCTGTGGAGGGGTGGGGCTGGGTCCAGGTAGAGGTGGGCAGCAGGAGGAACACTTTTATAGAGAAAATGTGGGACGCTTATGTGTTCAACCAACATAGGGGAATTTCTGATTTGCAGCTCTGTCAGCTGCAAGTGATAGAAAGCTCAACTCCTCTTGGCTTAAAAATCAAAAGGAATTCCAAATGTAAACACATATGTAATTTAGGGCAGTTTCTTCTGTCCGGGCCTAGGGAAAGCTTCGTGCATTGAAGGACAGCCTGCGGAATTCTTGCCTTTTGCAAAATTGAAATCATAGCAGGTCCAGAAGCTGATGCCCAGTTCCATTTCACCCGTATCAAAAAAAAATTTTTTTTGAATGAATTGTGAACTGGCCACATATGGAGGCATCACTTTGCTTGTCATATACTTCAAGTTAAGGTCTAATAAAACTTTGGCTGTGAAAGCAACGTAAAAGGATTCTAAACTGTACCTCATCTGTTAATTTCCCATGCCTGGAGAAGTTAATGTCAACTCATCATGTGATACTCAATTTATGCAATGAATTATGAACCTGGAAAAAAAAAACCATGTAATTTAAACAAGTGGGCTTGATTTGGGAAGTATCTGTCAATAGCACCAACAGGGACGCGCAGGGTCAGGTCTTCCCGTGTCTTTTGTCTGCCCTCTGCAGTCTTGGATCATCCCTCCGTTGCACATGGAGACCCTACTCCCACAGTCCTCTCCCCTTATGAGAGTTCCTCACTGGATCTTTTTCAGAAGAGAGGGGAACCTCGTCTTTCTTAGAGGTCTCCACAAAAGTCGCCATGAAGCACACTGCCTCTTGCTGGGTTAGACTTTCATTCCTAAATCGATCATAGAGGTGAGAGGGTAGGGGATACTCACTGGCTTTTAAACTAGTCAGAGCCTAACCCTGGGACCTGGGTAAGATCAATCTGAGAAAGGGGTGGAGATGAATTCTCCAAGGAACAACATGGGTGCTGTTATGGATTGAACTGTATCCCCCCAAAATTCCTGTGTTGAAGCTCCAACCCAGAACATGGCTGTATTTGAAAACAGCCTTTGAAGAAGTGATCGAGGTTAAATGTCATAAGGGTGGACCCTAATCCAATATGACTGGTGTCCTTATAAGAAGAGGAAGAGACACTAGGACGTGTGTACGGACAGAGGAAGGCTATGTGAGGACACAGGAGGAAGGCAGCCATCCGCAAGCCAAGGAGATAGAGACCTCAGAAGGGCCAACCCTGCTGACCCTTTGATCTTGTCTGCCAGCTCCAGAACTGTGATAAGATGAGAGTCCAGCCTGCGGTATTTTCTAATGGTAGCACTAGCAGATTAATACAGGTACAGTGGGTGGGGAGGGGAGCCTGGATAAACATCCAGTAAATGCCACTAGGTTCTCTGTGTACGTGACTTGGTACGGATTGAATAAGACTGTCCCCGGTCTCAGGGAATTCGAGGTTGGAAGACAGCACTCTATACCAAGACCTTGCACCCATTACAATGAGAGGACAGAGAATGGGGACCTGACCCAGCCTTGGTGGGAAGGGATGGTTCAGAGAAGCCTCCCAGGGGAGCTGTCACCTGCCCGGAGCCTGGGAGACAACGAAGAGTCAGGTGAAAGAACAGAAAAGGCAGACTGGGAGGAGAGAGTGATTTGTGTGAAGTTAGTGTGGGGATAAACAAAGACCATCCAAAGGAGAGCAAGCAGAAGCTGTTTAGAGCCCAATATAGCACAGGAGTCACCACTGTCCCATTTGGCAGACTCAGGCAGAGAGGGAAGGCGGCAGGCTTTACAGGGAAAAGGCTTCAGACGCGCTCAGGCCGACACGGCAGCTTGAGGCATTCTGTGTGGTTGGATTCGGGGGCAGGTCTGTCTTTCCCTGCTTGGTCCTGAGTTGGAAGTGCTGGCAAATAATGGGGCAGCCCGTAGCCCCTGACCGAGGCCTGACCGTCTGGACCCGGTGCTACAGAGGTGAGTCAGGCTTCCGTCGTCACATATGGTCTGGCCTTCGTCTGTGTGGTCACCCCTCGGTGGGGTGGGTGAGAGAGCAGAGGTTATTCCTGAGACTGAAAGCAGTTCAGTATAACTGAGAGCGAGAGGAGTTCGGGGAAAGATGAGGCTGGACAGGTAGGCAAGGCCCTGATCGGGGAGGGCCTTCGAATCGCGTTTGGGAGAGACATAAAGGACTGTGGAGGAGAGTGGGAGTGGGGAGCTGACCAGGAGTGTGGGGCCTATGAAGCAGTCCCAAAGAGCCCCCTGAGCCTGGGCAGCTCAACGACAGCGTGGGAAGCCTGCTGGGTTTCCAGCCTGGCGCTCTTCCTCACGCCCTGCCTTGCTCTTGCACCGACTGATTGCAGTACGGTGTAGGTAGGACTCTGCATTCGAAGGTTAGACTGTTGCTCAAGGGTTTGAGGTTCTTAGTCGTGCTAACAGAATCCTTTCTTCCAAATAGAACCTTATGCAAAACCCCGCTGTACACGCAGTGGCCGTGAAGTCCCGGACGTGGTGAGAGTGGGGTGAAGGGGCCTGGGTCCCACCTGCTCCTCCCTTTCCAAACCCGGCCCCCTCGGAGAAGGCCCCTGAGGCCCTTCCTAGAGCCCACTGGGCTCCTCCGGACCTGGCGTGAAAACCCAGTATTGAAAGATTCCTGAGAAGTCCTCCAGCTCCATCCTCACCCCCTGAACACTGAGCGGCGCCCAGGGCGGCCAGGAGGCTGCCGCACTGAACGACTTCACTGACACAGCCGTGACATTTCTGGGTTTGGAAGCTAAAGAGCTGCCTCGCCCCACAGGCTGCAGAGCCTCCTAAAGGGTCCCCTGCTTCCTCTGTTGCCCCCCTACAACCCGCCATCTGTAGAGGAGCCAGAGCGTTCTCCCTATCGCTTACAGCTCGGCGTGGCGCTTCATTTAGACTCCTCCGTGAGTCTGCCCTGGCCTGCCTCTCTGGCGTGGTTTGTTTCATTCCTCCCCACGTGCCCTCCAAGCTCCAGCCACGCCGGATTCTCTCAGTTCCTTCCTTGTTCCACCTGCTTCCTGCCACGCGGCCTCTCTGACCCGCCTTGCAAGACTGGCTCCTTCCTGCCATTTAGGTCTTGGTCAAATGTCACCTTTGACAGAGGCCTTCCTTGACCATTCAGTTCCCTTTATCACATCACCCTGTTTCTTTCTTTCTTCTTTTTTTTAATAGGCTTAATTTTTAGAGCACTTTTAGATTCATTGCAACGTTGGAGGGAAGGTACAGGCATTGTCATATCCTCCTGCCCCCACCCTGCATAGCCATGATCAATATCCCATCAGGGATGCATTTGGTAAATTGATGAACCTACACTGACACATCCTTATCACCCAGAGACCATAGTTCACACTAGGGTTCAGCCTTGGTGTTGTACGTTCTGTGGGTTTTGGACAGACGTATATGACATGTATCCGCCATCGCACAGAAGTTTCTTTGCCCTGAAAATCTCTGTGCCCTTCCCCAACCCCTGGCAACCACTGACGTTTTTACTGTCTCCATAGTTTCGCCTTTTCCAGAATTTTGTACAATTAGGATCATATCGTATGTAGCCTTTTTGGGTTGCCTTCTTGCACTTAGTAATATGCGTTTAAGGTTCCTCTCTGTCTTTTCACGGCTTGGTAATTCTTTTTAGTGCTGAATAATGTTCCAGTGTTTGGGCATACCACAGTTCATTTACCCATCTTGGTTGCTTTGAAATTTCGGCAATTATGAACAAGGCTGCTGTAAACGTCTGTGCACAGGGGGATCATGTATTCTTTATTGCACCTGTTACGCCTGATCCTGATGTTTTTGTTCAGCGTGTATTTCCTGTCTTCCCTGCTGGCTCCATGAGAGCTCCGTGACAGCAGAGACACCTGTCTTCTCCCGAGTGTGTTCTCTACCAGTGCCTGCTGCCAGGTCTGTTGCGTGAATGGTGCACTAACTGCCGCCCCACAGTCCAAGGTGGCTTCTGCTGCGGGGACGCAGAGCTGCGAGCTGAGCCATTCTCAGCGCCACTAGTCTTTTCTCTCTGTCACTTCAGCTGTGTTGTGACCACCGGAGCAGCCTGCCCAGAATGGGGCTGTGGGAATGTGGGGAGCTCCCGATGGCAACAGCTTGCAGGAGCCGTGGGCCTCCCGTCCGTCTGCCAGGGACAGCTTGTGGAATCAACACCAGGAGCCCCCAGTCTGGGGGAAGAAAGCAAATCAGGACCCAGGAAAAAGGAAAAACAGAAAAGCAGCCTGTGGTTGCGGATGGATAATTATTATTACAACTTGCTACTGTGATTGGTAATGTCATGTAGGTAGCCAGACGCTTCCTTCATCCCTACAAGCTCAAAGGCCACTCAGTGGCAGCAGCTAACATTTACTAAGCCTTTGCCCTGCGCCCCAAAGTTTACCAAGTGCTTCCTGAGGGAATTATGTCCTAAGTCATCACAGCAGCCCACTGCGATAGCTGCTACCTCATCTGTGCTCTTCACATGAGAAATACAAAGCTTGAAAGGTTCAGCACTTGCCCGTGGTCTCCACCTGGCAAGTAGAGAGCAGACTCAGACCCACGCCATCTTGCTGCCCAGCCAGAGCTAGAGGCCATCAAGCTCTCCTGAAAGGCTGTCGTGCCTGGCATCCCCCACCAGCGGTTGATCCTCACCCAACTCACCTACGCTTCTCTGGGCCGCACCTCAGACATGGTACATTCCATCTCCCACAAGCCTTACAGATTTGAAAGCCTTGAGCTCAGGGGTGTTGCCTGAGTGTGGGAAGCATCCCCGTGTAAGATAACAGAGGCTTTAGGGCATTCCAATTCCAAAAAATGTTTTAATCTGCGGGTCGGATTTAGCCTGTGCCTAGAAGTGTGAGGGTCCAAGGACATGGGTATTTAAATCGTGCCTAGGTGCTTCTGATAAGCATCCAGTTTCCTTCCTGTGTGGGCACACTCTCAGCAACACACCTGACCACATGTCACTTGGATTCTTTATAGAACAGTGAGCTCACTACTTCACATGGCAGAACATTTCAGGTTTGTGGCTCCATTCTCTCTGTGTCTCTCTCTGTCTCTCTCTCTCTCTCTGTGCGTGTGTGTGTGTGTGTGTGTGTGTGTGTGTGTGTGTACACGTGCACATCCCATTGCCTTTTTTTTCATACAAGGGGTTGTAGGAGGGAACCTCAGATGTATAAGAATTGAGTTAATCATATTCCCCAGTGCATGGTACTCCATCAGTTCACACAAGATTTCTCTTTTGGTTTTATTTATTTTTGTTTTTTCCTCACTCTTTCCCCTTTTAATAGGTTCCCCTCTAATGTATTTTGTGTCATTACAATCCATCTATTGCCTGTTTGATTTGATATAAAAGGGTCTTCAAACATTATGTTGGTAGTGTGAGTGGGTAGTGTGTTTCGTTTCCATGAGTGGCATTGGAAGGGGCCATATTTATTAGGTGATTCTTCCCTGCATCTCAGAGCTCTGCTTCTCTGGAACTTCCTCTCATTTGGTCCTAGTTTTGCCCCCATGGATCTAACAGAAAAATTGCCCACCCTCTTTCAGCATTCACGACAGTCACCCTGGCCCCCATTCTGCAGCCTTCATCCACCCTCTCACCGGACGTGGGATTCTCCCACTTCCTCCCAGGATGCTCCATAGTTAGAAGATGGTCCCCTTGAAGGGCTTTCATCACTGCCCTACCCCCACAGCCCGGATGGTGTACTTCTCTACCCCTAGTGATAATCTCTTGTGTTACTGGAAGGGCCAGGAGAGGAACCTGGCCTCATGTGACTGGGCCGTACAGCATAATAGAGTGAGAACTGAAATTTGATTAGAAGCCCCTTTTCCCCTGGTTATCGGGATTGTTATCAGCCTTGGTGATGTGGGGGCACCTGCAGGCAGGGCATCTCTCCCTCTCTGTGTTGGGTTGTTGTGCACAGACTAGAACCCCCAGGCCCAGACAGCTGTTGGCTGTCCTGTTCCTTTGTTTGGACGAAAACTTCCTCAGCTTGTACGGGAAGGATTGCGAGCCCTGTGCAAGGCCGGCTGAGTGGTCCTGGCTTGGGGAGCTGAGGGAGCCTCCATGCCCACCCTCCTTGTCCTCTGCTCTTTATCTTTATGAGCACATTTTAGGGACCAATGTTATATTTTTCTGTTACTGAGGTGAAACTCACATATCATAAAATTAACCGTTTTAAAGTGAACAATTCAGCATTTAGTAGGTTCACAATATGTACAGCTATCACCTCTATCTAATTCCAAACTTTATCACCTAAGAAGGAAACTATATACCATTAAGCAGCTGCTCCCCCTTCTCCCAACCCCACCCCCCACCTCTGGTAACCATCAGTCTGTGTTCTGTCTCTGTGGATCTACCTTTTTAGGATATTTTATATAAATGGGATCATTCATCCCATTTTGTGTCTGACTTCTCTCCTCAACCCTTTTCTCATTTAGAAAAAAAAAGTGCAGCTCACTGGCAGTGTTAATTTAACATCACACATAGGAATGCTGTGTCTTTTAGGATTTGACATTTTCAGCAATCAAAAACCATGACATTTTATAAGTGGAATACCACTACTAAAAACAGAATGCTATCAGTAGAATGATGTCATTGGGTTTCAAAGACTATCGATATACTAGAGCAATGCGCAAACAGTAATAAAAGTGAGATATCTCATGGCAGACTTCGGGGGTGAGGTTAGGACTGTATTCTGTGAGGTATATCGGGGTCAGCGCTGCAGCCATGAGTGCCGCCGGCGAGTATTCTCTGTGCAAACAGGAAATGGGTGAATGAGGATGATGTCCTCGGGTTTCATCCACACTGTAGCATGTATCAGTGCTTCGTTATTTTCTGTGGCTGAGTAATATTTGATGGTACATTTATACGGCAATTTGTTGATCCGTTTTTTTCTCTGATGGATATTTGGGCTGTTTTCACCTTTGTCTGTGTGAATGATGCTGCTATGAACTTATGTGTACGTGTACTTGTTTGAGAACCTGTGTTTAATTCTTTGGAGCATATACCCAGGAGTAGAAATACAGGGTCAAGTGGTAATTCCTACGTTTAATTTTTTGAGGAACTGCCATCATGTCTATATTTTTTTAAATAGCAACTTTACTCTGTAACTTTCCTACATATTGAGAGGCAGAGAAATTGGGTGGGAAAACCCTGGGCTGGAAGTCAGGAGACTGGGTTCTTTTCCTAGCTTTTCTGCCAACTGCTATGTGACTGTGAGCAAATCCCTTTTTTCTGGGATCTCGTTTCCGCATCTGAAAAGTAAGAGATCGCGTAAAGCTAAGTAATCCTTAAATTCTCTTCCTCTGCTAAGATTTTACTGAAGGAAAAAATGAGTTCCAGAGAGAATTGTCAAACAGCTAAATGTGATTCTCTCCAGTTCTTTTTCTACTCTGCTGTTAAATTGTGAGTTAAAAACACCCCCAAATAATTGGGCTTTTTTTCTTGCCAATGTGTTTCTAGTTAATACCCAGAATAGCTCTGGTTCCCTTTCCCATCAGGATTCCCAGAATAAAAGGGTCCTTCTCTTTCCCATCACTCCAGCTACTTGGCAGCTCCTTAACAAACCAAGGCAGTCGTGGAGGCAAGACTGGAGCCATCCCCACTGTCCCTGAAGGACGGCGGAGCCTCCACTCACGCAGGTTCTCGCAGCACTAAGGTTTCGGCCGGGTAACCTGAGGCTGGCCTTTGGAGACGCGGGAGGCAGCAGACCTGCGACAGTGAAAGGACTGTCTTAGAGCGTGAGGAGGGAGACCCGAAGACCTCCTGGGATGGCTTCTAGTCACAGTCTCTCTTTGGGAGATTTTCTCCTTTCTTAACCCTCTTCCATCTGGATGGTTGCCCGGCCAGAGTGCAGTATTAACGTAGGAGGGGAGAGGTGTGCGGCCACGTCCAGATCATGTGCTCTCCTGTACCACCTGGTGGTTTTCTGGGGGAACATGAGGTTTAAAAAAAGGCATGATCCAGGTGGTTTATTTCATCAGTCAGCTGGCCATTTGCTCATTTTTCATGGATCCATCACATATTTTTGAGTACCTGCTACGTTGTAGGCACTATGTTAGGGTGTAGGAATGACCAAGATGAGGCACCTCCCTTTACAGAGCCTCCCTTTTAATAGGGGATAGAGCGTGGCTTTGGAATGAATACTAAGTGACCAGCGCCATAATAGGCGGGCATAGATGGTGTTCAGGAGTACAGACAAGGGGCATGTAAGTCATACTTGGAAAATTCTGAGAGAGGGCAGATTCAAAGAGTTTTCTAGACAGACGTTAATCTGTGCAGAAGTCAGTCGGCCTGACAGAGTGCGATGCACGGAGAGAGCCAGTAGAAGCCCCATGTGGACCGAACGCAACGCAGGGGAGGGTGATGAGAAGCGGGATTGCAGAGGGCTGCGTCACACAGGGCCTCTGAGTCATGTCAAGGACTTTGGCTTTAATTTTTGAGCTGTAGTGAGCTAGAGAGTTTGACTAGGGGAGTGGCAGAAGTGGGGAGACCACTTAGGAAGCTGCTGTGGTGACTGACATGAAACGATGGTGACCTAAGTCGAGGTGGAAGCAAAGAGAAGGGAGGCAAGTGGATGGAATCCAGAAATACACCCAAAGTTGGGGGCTGGCATCGGGCGCAGCTCCCAGGAAAGAAACTACTGAAATCTGAGTCAGAATCCTTTAGCTTGCCCCACCTCCTGGCACAGGGGAGGTGCCTCATCCACCAGGTCTTCAGAAGCATGACCTTGCCTCCCAGGAGAAGCCCTGGGGCCCTTCTCTTCTCCCTATACCCGCACTCAGGCTAGGTGGGAGGTGGGGTATACAGGTGAGATCAGGCTTCAAGATGCTGCCAAATAAAACAGGAGTAGGAGAACAGTGTGTCCAGTTTGACAGGTGACTCTTAGTCCAAGAAAGCCGGGAGAATTCTGGGGAAACCTCCTGCCGTCTTCTTGGACTTGGTCACATGGCAGAACAGCAAAGTGGACCAATTTTTAAGACTCCGTGTTCGGATCCTAGGTAACCTTAAAGCTCTTTGCTTGTCAGCTGTAGGCCATTCTTGTTCTCCTCTCTCGGGAGGCGGAAAGGGTTTGTCTCTTAAGGACTCATTCCAGGCTCCCTGGACTGCCGTTTTTAATGCCTCTCTCTGGAGGCCCTAGAATGATTTCTTGTGAGTATGTGAACATTGGGCTACAATGATGTTGCTCACTCTGCCAACCTCCTACCCTTCTCCTGGGCCATCATCTCAGCACTGCCGTAATCTCTAAAGGGACAACATCAGGGACTGCCATACCTTAGCTGCACAAAACATCTGAGGAAATCATTCATTTTTTAAATAAAAAGGTCTTTTGGGCAACCAAGTTTCACCTGTCTAACCCCTGATCCCCAGTGCTGCCACTTTCACCCTGTCCCTCTCTCACTGGACCAAAGGACCTCAGTGTGATCTTCCCTCTCTGCTCCCACCCCAAACACATTCATACCTAGACCCACTCAGCACGTGTGGTTCAGAGAAGCTGCGAGATCAGTGTGTTCATTCCTGGCCTGGCGCATGGCATCTTCTAAGTGCTGGGCCTGTGGGCCTGTTTTTTTTTCATGACTGTTCTATGCAGAGTTGCCCTTCCTTCTAGAACAGCGCTTCTCGACTAAGGATGGTTTCATTCTCCAGGGGACAGTTGGCAATGTCTGTAGACATTTTTGGTTTGAGGCGGAAGTGGGCTCTGGTGGCACTGAGTTGGTTAGAGGCCGGGGATGCTCCTACATATCCTATAATACCCAAGACTGTTTCCCAAGAAGAACTGATGGGGCCCAAATGTCAATAGTGCAAGGTTAAGAACCTGTTTTAGAACAGCAGTCTGGGACCAAGGGGACCCTTGCATCCTTCCAGCCGTGTAGGATTGCTAAAACAAGCCACAGGTTCAAGAATAGCTCACTTGTTGTATTTCTTTCCACAGGTGAGCTCTGTCCGGGAGGCCAAGTTAGAGTGGCTGGAGGCAGCGAGACCCCGCAGGCCGGGGAGCGGGGAGCCGGGCCCACTGCTGAGGATGGCCAGGCCACAGCCGGCACCCTGGGTCCATGCAGGCGTCCTCCTCTGCCTCCTCGGCCTTGGTGGGGCCATCGAGATTCCTATGGATCGTGAGTTCTTTTATTCTCCTGATTGGGGCAGAAGGGTTAGAGGGCAAGGGATGGCAGGGGAGAGTTAGGGGAAACAGTGAATTCTGGATGCAGAGCTGGGTTTCGCAGAGAATGGAAGCCAGTAGGCTCGTTCGGGAATGTGAGACTGAGAGTCTGCAGCCTGGTCCCTCGGCTGTGGCTGACTCACGCTGGGGCTGCCTGAAACCTGCTGAGCAGGACCAGAGGTGGGAGTCTGAGTGTCCTCTGTGGTCTTGACTTGTCTCATTAAAGTGGAATTTCCAGGGGCCAAGTGAGTGGACAGTTCTTATTTGCCTTTCTAATACCTGAGCTGGACCCTTCAGACCCTCTTGGCTGGACTGGTCAGGACAGATGGCCTGGGGAGGGTTAAGGAGGGGATAATTTTGCAAGACTGTGGCTACATGAGACATTAAAATAGAGCCCCATTAAAATGCCACTGCGGGAGAACCAGGCACTGTTTCCTGCTGTTTTCACTGTAAAGTTGAAAGTAAAATCCATGTCATTCTGTTTCCCACGATGGGGGCAATATTTGGCCCTCAGAATCAGAAAGTAAAGGGCTTACCACCAGCCGTATCTGCAGCTACATTCATAATGGCGCATTGACTGGCCGCCTGCTCCTCGGCCCTGCATTTAGATGTGCATCACAATTCTGACACTTCTACCAGGACGTCGTGTATCCCAGTGCTAAGACGTGGGCACAGCACCTCTGTCCCGTTTCCTGAATCCAGGAATAGACGGGACCCACATGATGCCAACACTGACTTGGGCTTTCTCCAGGTGACAGATGTCTGGGGAGCAGTAGGAAAGTAATGTAGCCTCTAAGAAGTCCCCACTGAGCTCCCCAAAGTCAGACCAGGGACCTGGAGTTAGTAGAGCTTGGAGAAGAGTTGTGGGTGTCTCAGCTCCCTCACACCCAACTTCACCAATAATAGCTGCCCCAGAGGAGCAGGCACTTCTGGGTGTGAGAGGGCCAGGAGAAACGATAGCATAGACCCAGAGCAAGATGGGCAAGGCCCCTGCTGCCCTCCCTGTACCCCAAGTGTGTGTGTGTCTGTGTGTCTGTGCACGTGTGTATGCATGCCTGTGTGCATGCACATACGTTCAGGGAATGGGGACAGGGGAGTTGTGAAAGGAACTGTTCCATGGAGACCATCTGCTCTGCTGGCTCAAGGAGAGTTTCTTATTAATAGTCCCAGGCAGATAATCTAATAAGGAGCATGATAAGGCCCTCCGTCACCCCGTCTCCCCGGAGAGGGTGGAGGTGAGGAGGAAATTGGGTTATCAAGGAAGTGGTGAAGGCTCATTTCTCTTCTGCCACTCCTCCTCACGGACGTGCCACTTCAATCCTGGGGCTAGTGGGCGAGGAGTTCCTGCAAGGTGAACCTATAAATAGGTGGCTTTGTTATTTATGCTAGGAATATGGATTTCTAAAGCTCTACCAGAGCCACAGGCAGGTGAGCGAGCAGTCAGTCTCCAAAGTGCCAGTGTGGAGCCCAGAGCTTCAGGTTCCCTGACCTCCCCACCACCCGTCTCCATCCCATGTGAGAAGGGTCCATGGGAAGGAGTCTTTTGGGGACACCAGTCCAGAGTTCCTGCTTGCTGCAGGCACAGTGGCGATGGCTACGTCTTCAGAATGAGTCTACAAAAGCTGAACATAAGACAAGAGAAAGGCAAGCTCTCCAGGGAGGGCCCGGTTGCCCTAGGCAGGGGTCCTCTACAGCCTGCTTTCTCTCTCCCGCTGGGCCCGGCATGAAGGACCCCTCCCAGATTATCTGAGCCCATCCTTCTCAGCATGGGCTGAGGCCCAGTGGAAAGGCTGGGGAAATATCAGACATCCACCCCCCAACACACACCAGATTTAATGCGATATTACTGACATACAACATATGTAAGTTTAAGGTGTGCAGTCTGGTGTATGCTGATAACCTGTAAGGTCTACTCTATCAATAACTTTCAAGTGTGTAATGTAGTACAGGCATACCTCATTTTATTGTGCTTCACTTTACTGCACTTTGCAGATACTGCGTTTTTTTTTTTACAAATTGAAGGTTTCTGGTGACCCTGACTTGAGCAAGTCTGTAGGCACAATTTTCCCAACAGCATTTGCTCATTTTGCATCTCTGCATCACAGTTTGGTAATTCTTGCACTATTTCAAACCTTTTCATTATTAAATTTTGCTGCTAAATTTTTTCTGGTGATCTGTGACCTTTGACGTTACTATTATAATTGTTTGGGGGCCACCAGGATCCATGCCCATATAAGATGTCAGACTTAATCAGTAAGTGTGTGTGTTCTGACTGTTCCACTAACCAGCTGTTCCCCCGTCTCTCCCTCTCCTTGGCCTCCCTATTCCCTGAGACACAACAATGGTGAAATTAGGCCAATTAATGACCCAACAATGGCCTCAAAGTGTTCAAGTGAAAGGAAGCCTCGCACATCTCTCACTCTAAATCAAAAGCTAGAAATGCTTGAGCTTAGTGAGGAAGGCGTATTGAAAGCCCAGACAGGCCAAAAGCTAGGCTTCTTGTGTCAAACAGTTAGCTAAGCTGTGAATGCAAAGGAAAAGTTCTTGGAGGACATTAAAAGTGCTACTCCAGTGAAGACACAAATGATAAGAAAGTGAAACAGCCTTATCGCTGATGTGAAGAAAGTTTTAGTGGCCTGGATAGAAGATCAAACCAGCCACAACATCCCCTTAAGCTGCAGCCTAATCCAGAGCAAGGCCCTGACTCTCTTCACTTCTGCGAAGGCTGAGAGAGGCGAGGAAGCTGCAGAAGAAAAGTTTGAAGCTAGCAGAGGTTGGCTCATGACGTTTAAAAAAAAGATGCCAACTTTATAACAGGAAAGTGTAAGGTGAAGCAGCAAGTGCTGATGTAGGAGCTGCAGCAAGGTATCCAGAAGATCCAGCTAATTCGTGACGGTGACTGCACTAAACAACAGATTTTTCATGTAGACGAAACGGCCTTATAGTGATGCCATCTAGGACTTTCGTAGCTAAAGAGGAGAAGTCAGTGCCTGGCTTCAAAGCTTCAAAGGACAGGCTGGCTCACTTGGTAGGGTCTAAGGCAGCTGTTGACTTTAAGTTGTTCACTAGCCATTCTGAAAATGCTAGGGCCCTTAAAAGTTATGCTAAATTTACTCTGCCTGTGCTCTATAAATGGAACAACAAAGCCTGGATGATAGCATCATGGTTTTCTGAATATGTTAGGCCCACTGTTGAGACCTATTGCTTAGAAAAAGATTCCTTTCGAAATATTACTGCTCATTGACAAAGCACCGGTCACCAAGAGCTCTGATGGAGATGTACAATGAATGAGATTGTGGTTGTTTTCATGACTGCCAGCACAGCATCCATTCTACAGCCCATGGACCAAGGAGTAATTTCTACTTTCAAGTCTCATTATTTAAGAAATACTTTTAGTAAGGCTATGACTGTTACAGATAGTGATTCTCTGATGGGTCTTGGCAAAGCAAGTAGAAAACCTGGAAAGGATTCACCATTCTAGACGCCATTTAGAACATTTGTGATTCATGGGAAGGGGTCAAAATATCAACATTAACAGGAATTTGGAAGTTCATTCCCACCCTCTTGGGTTTAAACTTGGGTTTTAGGGGTTTAAAGTTCAGTGGAGGAGGTAATTCAGATATAGTAGAAATAGCAAGACAACTAGAAGTAGGAGTGGAGCCTGAAGACGTGACTGCATTGCTGTCACGGTATAAAATTTTAATGGATGACGAGTTGCTTCTATGGATGAGCAAAGAAGGTACTTTCTTAGGATGGAGACTACCACTGGTGAAGATGCTGTGAAGATTGGTGAAATGACAACAGAGGAGCTAGAAAATTACATTTAGTTGACGAAATAGCAGCAGGATTTGAGGGGATTTGAGGGGATTGACTCCGATTGGGAAAGAGGTTCTACTCTGGGTAAAATGCTTTTGAACAGCATCGCATGCTACAGAGAAATCACTGGTGAAAGGAAGAGTCAATCAATACGGCAAAGTTCATTATTGTCTTAGTTTAAGAAATTGCCACAGTCACCCCAGCCTTCAGCTCACTCAGCCACCATCGACGTCGAGCAAGATTATTGCTCACTGAAGGCTCAGATGATAGCGATTTTGGGGGGAATAAAGTGGTTTTTAATTAAGTTACATACATTGTTTTTTAGACACGATGCTATTGCACATTTCATAGTCTGTAGTATAGTGTAAGCACCCGGAAACCAGCAGATTCGTAGGATTCGCTTTATTGCAATATTGGCCTTCCAGCAGTGGTCTGGACCCCAATCCAGTGTCTCCGGATAGGTATGCCTATCCTGTTAATTATAATGGCCACGCTGCAAATGAGGTCCCCAGAACCCATAGCTGGAAGTTTGTGCCTTCTGACCAACATCCTCTCTCACCCCAGCCCCTGGCAACCACCATTCTATTCCGTTTCTTTGAGTTTGACTTTTTGCAGATTCTACGTATAAGTGAGAACACACAGTGTTTGTCTTTCTCTGTCTGACTTGTTTCACTTAGCATGATGCCCTCAGTGTTCATCCATGTTGTCACAAAAGGCAGGAGAGACATCTGCACCCCCATGTTCACTGCAGCATCATTCACAATAGCCAAGGCTTGGGAACAACCTAAGATCCGGCACTCTCTGGCTTTCCCGGAGTGTTGGCTGGCGGAGGGAGGGGAGCCCTCAGGCCTGAGGCTGCCTTGCCAGGTGTGCCTTTCTGCTCTCTTGCCCCTTGAGGGGGGGCAGTTCTATGCCTTGGTGAGAATGGGGCGTTGCTTCTGCTCTGGGGAGTCTGGAACAGAGCCCTAGGCTGCTACACAATCCCTCATTGAAGCCTTCGGCCTCTAGCCCCCACCACTCTGCCAACGGAGTCACATGCACCCACCTCCCCCTCACTAGCCCCAAGGAGAACAGCGTGACCTTTAAAGAAAGTGAAGGGTCACCTCACGGACGGAGAGGGTGTGCCAAAAAGTGAGTCTGCTGGCAGCTGGCTCCTCTGTCTCCCTCCCCACATCAAGAGACTCAGCACTTTTCTCCTCAGAACCCACAGAGGAGGGCAGTGGTGTGGGAGAAATACTTCCTTCTCACCATCATCCCAAACAGTGCTGCAGGATGACCTCAACAGCGCGTGTGTGCACAGATAGCAGAGCCAGGGAAAGAAAAGAGGTGCACGAATTCAGAGGACTGGGGGCACTGCCCTGCCCCCCGCAGAACCCATTGGGTGGCTTTTCTCTCCCTTGGAAGCTCAGCAACCAGTAAAGCAAACAAAATTTCTCTTCTGGGCCCCAGCAGACTTTATAGAAAGGATGATTTGGGACCTTTTGTGGGTCTTACTCTCAAGACTTTACTTACTAACAGCGTGTATAGTGAGACACTCATTCCTGCCACCCTCCATGCCCCTCTCTGACGTCTGTCTTCTCTCTCCCGCGCCTCTTCCTGCCTCTGTTGGTCTTGTCTCCACTCTGCCTTCTCTAAACTGCCCCTCCTCTGATCCCCTGAGCTCTTTTCCACATCTCACTGTGGTCAAGGTAGAAAGCTTCAAGGTCGCCATGGCTCTCTAGCAGCCTCTTCTTCCCTCAGGAGTCTCCCACTCTGAAAAAGTCAGCCAGCAGTCCCAGCACCGTGTCTGACGCCCCGCCAGCATGAAATATGGATGAAATGTTATTTTCTGACATATTCACTAGGAAGAGACATCTTTAAAAGTTACAGCAATACAGATTCTCTTTCCTGCAGACAACTTTTAACCAAGACATCCTCTCCACAAAGAATATACCATCCAAAACCCTGCATTCGAAGCTAGGCCCGCAGACCACCAGCATCTGTATCGTCTGGCTGCTTCTCAGAAATGCAGAGTCTACTGAGTCAGAACCTGCATTTTAACCAGACCTTCCAGGTGATTTCTACGCTTGTCAACGTTAGGGAAACGCACACACCTGTACACAGGCACGTGCGCATCTCAGGGGCAGGCCGGGCAGGT
Organism: Cynopterus sphinx; assembly: GCA_030015415.1. Classification (NCBI taxonomy): domain Eukaryota; kingdom Metazoa; phylum Chordata; class Mammalia; order Chiroptera; family Pteropodidae; genus Cynopterus; species Cynopterus sphinx. Next base: position 19,257,781 of record CM057392.1, on the reverse strand, counting down.
GTGTGCCACCTGCCCCTTTACCCCTTTTGTAAAAAGCATGGAAAGCAGCGGTGGCCTGTTTCATCCAGCAGTCAGCAGCAAGATTTCCATGGGACAGTGTATTTCTGCCGTGAGCGGAACTTTGGAAATTAATCCCTAGAGTTTTACAAAGGATGACAAAGGAGGAGACGGTGAGGAGAGAAGGTGATTTCATGTGTGAGAGAGAAGAGGCAGCGGGAGCAGTGGGGCCTGTGGACCCTGGGGCTTTGTCCTGCAGCAGTGGTTCCGATCCACCCCTTGCCTGGCACCGCAGCCTCCTCCTGGTACCCTTGGCCAAGGGGCATCTGGGGGTGATGGGCGTCTTCAGAGCCCAGCCTCTTTTGAGCAGCACTGGCCTTTGGACGTTTGAGCTTATGGGGAATCTTCATTTGGTGAGAAGCTGGTCTTCGCGCTTCACTGCGTGGTTTGGTCTCCCAGGGGAGGTGTCACCTTCTCTTGAAGCGCTCGCAGGGTTGGTCCGCACTCCAGGTTGGCTCTTCCACTGAGCTCTGCAGCGGGGAGGAGAGAGCGCCCACTCAGTGCCTTCCCCTAGCCGGCCTCACCCCTCCCTGCATGCTGGGCCAGGAGGACATCCGGGTTATTGGTCGTGTGTGATAACTATGTCTTCTTTTCTCTTCTCACAATGCTAACCGATCGGAACTAACAGCAAGCATTCAGAATGAGCGTAAGTTCCCGGGCGCCTCTCTGCACTGTGCCTCTGGGAGGTAGGAGGCCAGGAAGGAGGGGCGGGAGAAGGCCCCGTGAGAGCACAGCGAGGGATGCTTGGCCTCTCCACCCCGCCTGCTGGGCCTTCTTGACACCAGAGTCCTTAGTGAGGTCCCTTACCACACGGGAAGGGAAAGGCCCAGCCGATCGCTGTAAAGGCAGAGGAGGAGGTGGGTAAGAAGGACCCTACCAGCAAGTGGCTGGCACGGGAGCTCAGGACCCAGCGGGAGGAGCTGCTCTTTGGTCTACAGACGAGTCCCTGGGAAGTTCTCTGGGAACTAAAGCTCCATCCTCCCCAGTGTGGCCGTCTGTCAACCCTCTAGGGCTCAGGACCATCATGGCAGCTAAGTTCTGAAAATCTAGCTGCTTTTTGTTTCTTTATTCATTCAACAAGCATTTATTAAGAACTATTGTACCCAAGGACTTATACTGAGCGTTGGACTTAAGAATGGGTTGAACAAAAGCTTGGCCTTCAGTTTCTCATGGGGATACTGTGAGAGCTTGCAGGGATTCTTCTTATGCTTAGTCTGGCACGCACCCCCTTTCCTGCACTCTCCAGAATGGGGCACTGTCAACCACAGGCTGGCCTGCTTGTCTGTGTGGCTCTCAAAGCTCTTAATTTCAAGTGTCCCCCAAGCCAGGGACCAAGCAGGTCCCTGCAGCCCTGACCACCGACTCTTGGCCCTATTGCAGTGTCCCAGCCCCCGACCATCACCAAGCAGTCAGTGAAGGACCACATCGTGGATCCCCGTGACAACATCTTGATTGAGTGTGAAGCCAAGGGGAACCCTGCTCCCAGGTGAGTGTACTGGCAGGGAAATCCAAGCTGGGGAGAAGGAACAGGGCCTGCGAAGAGGGCATTGAAACCACCCCCTTGTCCTTGAGCCTGGAACAAGCAGGGCCTTCCTTGCCTGATGATAGTTATGGCAGCTCAGAAATTGAATGTTACCCATTCTGAAAAATCACCATTAAGGGCTCACCCTACAGAAAGTACAATTTGGACAACTGGGAAATTTAGCTGATGGGGAAACTGGAGGCCAGAAAACTTAAGTGGCTTAATTAAGTTCACACCAAAAAGGCAGACTAGATGTTCAGTTTTCTGGCTTTCGGCATAATATTCTTCCTACTTATGTTCCCATCATTCCCCCATGCCTAGCTTATAGGAAGGCCTCTCCCTCGCTAACCTGAGTCTTTCATTCTGGCCTCGTGTCCACTTCTTTATGTGCACATCAGCACCCCACGAGGCAGCAGCAGACACGAGCGAAGCCGGCTGTGTGCCAGGCTCTGTGAACACTTGTTCCCCTGTTAAGACTTGTTCCTCACGCTGTCCTGTCGGACCACCTCGCTGCCCTTCAGGGAAGGACGTATGTCCTTGTACAGTGGACGTGAAACGGTAGCACAGAGATGTTAAATACCTTTGCCAAGGTCATTCAGCTAGACAGGGGCAGAGCCTGGATTTAAACGCAGGCCTCTGACACCCCGGGCCAGGAGGTTTCTCCTGAACAGTAAGCATTGGCCGTATGGAGGTGGTGCGCTGTCCAACCCTCGTCTTTAAAGCATTTTTCATGGGCTGGAGCTCTCAGGAGCCTCATGCTGGCTTTGATCCAGACATGGCAGGACCCCATGTCAGGGCTGCGTGTCAGCAGGAGAAATGAGGTAAGGCAGAGCCTCAGATGTGTGGCAGCCTTCTTTTCCCCGGGGCCCTGGGTTTGCAGGAGCCACTCCAGCTCAGAGCTGTGAGGCTGGAACAAGCAGAGCCTCCCTCACCCATGAGGGCAGAAGCAGGAGTCACCCTGAAGGGTCAGGCAGGGTATGGGTGACCTTGCTTCTGACATTTTGGTCTTTCCCCCAAGGTTCCTTTGTGGGGACAGTGACTCTGTAGCACTGGACAGCCACTACTGCTCCTGCTTCTCGTAAGGTTACATCCTGGGCAGGTAGACACACAGCCCCCCAGAAGCAGCAGAGGGGCGTTCTGGTCCCTTCGCCCTGGGGCCCAGTTTTAGTGAAGGCTGCTCTTTCTTTCAAAGCTGCACCTCCTGGGCTATAAGTGTGGCCACTGCCTTACAGTCTCCACCCACCGATTAGGGGCACAGACAACCTGAACCATTTCACTTTGGCTTTAGAGTCAGTTATCACAGAAAGAGGCAGAAGGAATAGAGACAGCTCCCCGTGCATGTGGGTCGGGTGAAATATGAACTTGACGTTTGCATTCCTAGGTGGAGGTCGGTAGTGCCCTGTGGTGGAAGCAGCAGCCGGCTCTGGATAAAAAAATAAAAGCACTGCCTACACCAAAGAGCAAACCCCCGGGGGCTACTTGGGTGTCTACTACTTAGAGCCATGACTCCAGCCTTGGCGGAGTAAAGGTTCTGGCAGGGAACTGTCCTCAGAGATTCACCTGGGTGGAACTGGGGACACGGCATTACCTCAGGCTTCCCAGGAAGTTCTGCCGCCCAGCCAGGGCTGGGGCTCGGGTGTGAAGGTGCGGCTTGGGGGCTGAGTCAAGGACAAGGGGCCTGAGATTCCCAGCTGGAGCCCAGAACCCACCTTGTTACTGTTTGTTGCTCCTGCCTGCCTCCCACTGTCCACAGCTTCCACTGGACTCGCAACAGCAGGTTCTTCAATGTCGCCAAGGACCCGCGGGTGTCAATGAGGAGGAGGTCTGGGACCCTGGTGATTGACTTCCGCAGTGGCGGGCGGCCAGAGGAGTACGAGGGGGAATACCAGTGCTTTGCTCGCAACAAATATGGCACAGCCTTGTCCAATAGGATCCGCCTGCAAGTGTCCAGTGAGTAGCGTGGGGCAGGGGCAAGACTCAGTCCTTCATACATGGAGGGGAGGGCAGGAGGGGCCTTCCAGAAGGACCACCCTTGCCCTTGGCCTGTTGGTGCATTGCAGCCCCGAATGTCCTGCCTCCTTTTCTGCCTCTGAGCAGGCTCGCCTTCCCCAGCTCAGAAAGATTCCTTGTAAAGGAAACTTCCAAACCAGAGTCCTGAACTACTTCACCGCTACTATAGGCACAGGAGGAAGGGGAGGGGAGGAGTCTACAAAGATGTGCATCCCTTCAGACGAAAGGCCTCTCCTCTCGCCTCATTTACTCATGGGCCCTGTGCTTCTCCCCTGCCTCCCTTGTTCTCCTGTTTTTCTTTCTCCGTCCTGGATGCCTGCCTCTAACCCCGCTCCTCTGTGTTTCTCCCCAGAATCTCCCCTGTGGCCCAAGGAAAATCTAGACCCAGTGGTGGTTCAAGAAGGTGCTCCCTTGACGCTCCAGTGCAATCCCCCACCCGGACTTCCGTCCCCAGTCATCTTCTGGATGAGCAGCTGTAAGTCTTAGAGGCCTGGTGTTTTATGTCTCCTCTAGTCTTAGGGAGCGGGGTAGGTGTGTTAAATGGCGAGGGGCCCGAACACCTTGACTTGTGAGAAACAGATGTAAGGTGGCCACATGGCACAGAACACAGGATCTGCAGAGAGAGCCTGCTGGAGCTCATTCCCTAAGACCGACTTGTTAGCTGTGTGATCCTGAGCAAGTTGTTTCACATCTCTGGGCCTCACTTTCCTCTTCTTGAAAAATAGAGCTGATAATTGTACTTATCCGTTAGAATTATTATAAGGATAAATAGACTAAAGCATCCAAAGTGCTTATAACAAGACCAGTACACAGTAAGTGCTCAGTAGTAGTGGTGATGAGCAGCGAGAGAAAAAGGAAGAAGGAAGAGGAGACCTGTTTTTCCACAGGCCAGTCGAAGGCAGGATGGTAACAAGACCCCTCTCTCAATCCTTGCTTGATCTTGATTCACTCTTGTAGGACAGTATGGGGGGATGAAGGCATGAAACCTTTGGGAAAGGAGTGATGGGGAGGTGAGATGTTTGGAGCAGGGGGACAGCGTGCCATCATTCAGAGCTTGTCCTGGCCGTTTCGGAATGAGACGCATTTAACTGCTCTAGACCTGTTTCCCTCAGAACTTCCTATGTTTTCAGTCAAATAAAAGACAGCGAGCAGGGGTTGGGGGATCATCATGAAGGTGAAGAGAGGACCTGCTATCTGTATATCTTCCGGGCTTCCCTTCCCCCTTTCATTTCTGCCTCCCCTACCCCGCCTTCCATTCCTCCTTCCCTATAGCGCATCGTCCGTCAGTCTGTAGACCCTCCTGCCTGCCTGGCCATCATCCATCATTTTCTCCATTCCTGAATTCTTACTAGACTCCTGACGGAAGAGGCTGCCGTGTCAATGAGGCAGCATGCGGGTTGCTTTGCAGAGCATGCGTGGCTTCGTGCCCAACCACTGTCCCTCTTTTCCCTCGTCACAGTGCACGTCTGTGGGGCAGGCTGCCTGGCCACAGGCTGGGGTGTTGTTTTGTTAGCTAACAGTTCAGACTCTCCTCTCTCACCCCCAGCGTCACACTTGTCACCAAGGTGTGTCCACACGACCTCCGAGCATTCGCAAGACCCTCCTCCTCTTTCTGTCTTCGCTGACGTCTCCCCAGAACAGACCACCGCATTTCCCTGGGGCGCAGTAATTATCCATAACTGGCCTTTATGGTCTTTCTAAAAACGTAAACGTGACAGATTCGTCGTATGCTCAAAGCCCTTCATTGGCTCCTCCGTCACTTCCGACAACGCCTGGACGCCTTTCACTGGCACACAGTTCCCTTCCTCCTCTGGCCCTCGCTGCCTCTCCAGTCCTTCACCCGTCTTTGCCCCCTTCCCCTTACTCAGGTGCTGTCACCTTTAGTGCAAACTGTTCCTGCTGCTTAGAACCCTCTTAGCTTCCTTCTCTTCTGCCCGGTAAGTGTCATGTAGCCCTTGAGCTGCAGCACGAGGCCCCTAGAACGGACTGGCTGCTCCTCTCAACACATCCGTTCTTATCTGGACTTCCCACCGCACCACATTGTATTGCTGTTATCTATTTATCCCTCTCTCTTCTAATGGACTCCAGGCTCTTTGAGGACAAGACCTGCCTTTCTCATTCATTTCTCTTTAACCCGTACGGAGCGCAGTGTCTGCACAGAGTAGGCCTAAGAAAATCTCTGACAAGCATCATTAACCTTGTGCTTTAAGAAATGGCGACTTAGAAAACACTCATGGGAGATAGGAAGGAGTTCGCTGTGGGCAGCCAGCCCTAGAAGTATACTTTTACAAACCTAATAGCCCGGAAACCTGGCCGTTTAATTTACGTCAGAGGCAGAGCTTGAAAGAACGTGGATAACAGGCCGCATTCTCAGCCATGCCTATGATGTCATTAATTCTGAAAAGCACACAGTTTCATTATTTTGCATCTGTAAAATTGGAAGGCATCCTAAAGTTGTTGGTATGCATCTTATAATTATAGTTAAGAATCCTTTTTTTTTTCTTGGCGGGGCGGGAGGAGGTTGGAAAATAAAACAGGTGAATTTGACTCCTGATTTGGGAGCATCTGAAGGATTGTGTCCCCTCCCTCTGGCCTCAGCACCAGCCAGATCTTTGGCGGGTGGCATGAACAGGAGATAGAAAAATCTGGTCCTAGGACATGGGCACGGTGGGCAGGCGGGTCTGAATCTAAATCCTGCTCTTCCCTCGCTGCTTTTGAACCAGAACAATTAATTCCTCTGCTTTCTTAACTGTAAAATGGAAATAAGCCCCACTTCAGAGCTGAGAGTGAGATTGGAACCCCTGGTCCCACCTGGCCCTCTGTAGGTGCTCCCTCGCCAGAAACTTCATGATTCTCATTACTGTTCCAATTAATGCTAACCTTCCACTGTCCCTCTGCTTCCTTTTAGCCATGGAGCCCATCACCCAAGACAAGCGGGTCTCCCAGGGCCATAACGGGGACCTGTATTTCTCTAACGTGATGGTGCAGGACATGCAGACCGACTACAGCTGCAACGCCCGCTTCCACTTTACCCACACCATCCAGCAGAAGAACCCCTTCACCCTCAAGGTCCTCACCAGTAAGTGCAGGCCTCTGCCCAGGGCTGGGGGCAGCAGTCCACCTGGCCTGAGCGGCCCCAGGCACCTGGGTCTGGGGGGAGAGCATGGTTCCCAAGACTGACCTAGAAATCCTTCCAGCTCACTGTGCCCGAGCTACTTCAGCTTCCCTTAAGCCACATCTCCTGATTCTTTGCCTTGAGTTCAGTTTGGCTCTTCTCGGACCTTGGTGGTCATCAGAGTCATCTAGTGAACTTGGCGCCATCCCCAGGCCCAGCCCTGTCCCGCCTCTTTGTCCTGCATTAGCTCCCAGGGGGTTTGGACGCTGCAGAGTCTGAGAAGCACTGCTTTAAGTGGCCATCCAGCATCCCTCTCATGTCTTCAGCTTGATTACTATTTTTTTAATTTCCAGTCATCGTTTGATTATCTTTATTTCTAGAATAAAGCCACAGCACGGAACATCCCAATTCGTAGGTACACCTACATGAGTTGTATTTGATTCTGTGAACATACGTGCTGCACCATATGGAATCGCCGTGTGTGCAAGTTGCAGGTTTATGTTTAGTTGTATTTGTTTTTGTTTTTACTTTGATGCTGTTTGGTGCCAAAGCAGATCAGCATTTCCTGACCCATTATAGCGTTGGTGACCCTCTACAAAGGAGAGAGGGAAGCTGGTCAGTTCAGACACACTTCTCTCCAGGGACCCGCTGTCCTGGAGCTTTGGCTGCAAAGCTCCTGGCCTGCTCAGGTTGTTGAAAGTGGCTCTGCTGGTTTATGCAAGAACTTATAACATGCCTTCCACAGAAGAGCTCCCATCCCCAAAGACCTTACTCTGCCTAACTCAGCTGTGTGAACGTTTTCCATGCCGTGGACAGTGGCAGTTGTGAGAGAGGCTAGGCAAAGGCCGCTCCATGGGCACTGGCAGCTTCCACAGGTCAGAAAAGAGGCTGAACTCTGGTTTCTGGGAGCCCACACGCAGGTGGCTGGTTGATGAGGCCTCCTGGGGAGACATGGGAGGCAGAGGAGAGGGGTGGATGAACTCATCCTCACTCAGGACAAGGGGGGCCTGACCCCTCGTGCTGTCTTCTTTCCTCATTAGTCCCTGGCTGTGATGGAAATAGGCCGTGCTGAGAGCCAGGCCATGGCATCAAGGTGGATCCACAAGCAGCAGTTCCCTTCTTAATCCCCTTCTCCTATTGTGGGTTTGTTTTTTTGTCTCTTTATTTTCTTCACTTTTCTTTTTTACTTCCTTTCTATTTCTCCTCCCTTTTTACCTTTCTTTTCCTCTCCCTCATCCTCTCTTACCTTGACCCCATTTTACCCACCTCTAAACCTCCCTCTCCTGCCTCTGCAGGTCCCCCACACACTGTTCTGAGCTCCTTTTTATTCGATAGACAACAGGTTGGCCAGAAACTCAGGGACAGTCCCTGCATGTTCCTGGCAGGGTCACCGAGCTTCCGTCTGCTGGCTGCCTGCTCTCTGGCTTTCTTATTCTGGTCCCAGGCCCAGAGGGGAGCCCTGGAGAAGAAATTTGGGTCGTCTGAAGTGTCTCCTGAGTGCACGTCCGAGGTGACTGCCTGCCAGCTGGCCAAGCGGGGGAGGACAGCATGGTCTGCCCAGAACCTCAGAGCAGCCTTCAGAGCCAGGACAAGGCTGGCAGCGTCGGGCCATGGGAGGGGCAGGAATGTCATAAGCGAGATGCTCGCTGAGCTGATCCCCGGATGGCCCACAGTGCCATCACCTGGATCTCTTTCTGCCTGCTTGAAAGAGGCTTGGAGTCAGCCTACCATTTGGGGACTGAGTTGGGTGACTGTCGTGGGCAGAGACCTCCACTGACACAGGGTAGAGGCAGGTGGCGAAGAGCCGTCCTCTGTGGAATTAAGCAGCTAGAGATGTCAATCACATTTAGAAGTTGGACTTTCCAGAAACATCCTTTTCTCTCTGGTCAGGGATGTTGGTTTCTGCTCCATTTCTGAGTCCCCTGCTCCGCTGAAAACTGCTCCAAATGCTGAGACACCCCTGGGTGCTGGGCACAGAAGCTTTTCAGCTTCCTGGACTCTCCCAGAGGCGGCTCGGACCTAGAGCAGGTTCTGGCATCTGCCCCCTATCAGGTTTGGGCTCAGTTGCTTAAAATCGCACAGCGCTGCTCCCCATACTTCCCGGCCTGGAAAGGGCACAGGCTTTTCCTTGTACCTTCAGAGCCAGGTCTGGAACTGGGAGGCCAAACAGCTTCCAAAGACTCTGTTCTCACCAGTTTGCCCGTTGGGGAAGAAAGAAATCTCATCACAGCCATTGCGCATTTCTTGCATTAAAGGAAGGGGAGAAAGGGATCTAACGTAAATCCTGGGCAGTCTAAAATCATTTTTAAATTTGTTTTGGGAGGTCAGTGAAAGACAGACCGTGGAGTCGGGCTAACAAAGACATGTCTGTCCCACTTTGCCTACACCAGAACGGGTTCCGGTCCGGTCCCTCCTGGTCCCTCTGCCACAGCAAGAGGCAGTGGTCGTAAGGGAGGACGGTTCTCCCTGAGGCAAAGGAGCACTAACCCTGCTTCCTTCTAATGTCTGCTGTCTAAATGATGCTCTTAGAGGACCCAGAAGTCCTCCCTGAATTTCTCAGCTGTGCTCCAGAATTTACAAACTGTGAGGTCCAGTCTGAGCTCAGGTCCCTTCTCTGGAAAGAGACAGGTTCTGCTTCACCTGAGCAAGCAAAAGGCCCCATCACCTGTGCGCACCCCTGTCCTCTCCCTAGAGAGGGCCACTACCTCCTGAGTCCAGCCATGGTCCCGCCTACCCTTTCCCACTCTGCCTCTTCCTTCACTTGCAGTTCAGTTCTCACCCTTACTTAGCTCCAGATCAACCCGAGCCGACTTCCCAGCAGGCTAAGTCTTTAACCACAAACCCATCTTAAAGGATAGTTCTGATTACTGAAAATCCTCCTACTGGGTGTTAAGCAGATTTGGGACTCATTGCAATGCAGTCCCAGAAAAGAGCTCCATAGCCTCTGCAGTCAGCGGTTCAGGATCCGAGCCGCCTTCAGATATGCAGACGCCCTGGCACAGCAGCTCTCCTCCTTCCAGCAGTTGGACCATGTTCTGGGCTGCTCAGGGCTGTCTGCTTGGCTTGCAGTCAGATGTTCCTGCCCCCCGCCCTGTAGGTACTGTCGAAACTCGAACCCAATAGTTGGAAGCAGACAGTGGTAGAAGAGGGAAAAGCTGTTTAAGGATGCTGGCATGATAATGTGCCCTGTTGCAAAATGTCTTCCTCACTGTGGGTTTAATCCCCAAGGGCTTTAATTACCCAATGTTGGAACCAAGATCACTGGTCTTGCTCCTTGAGGAATGTCTTCACCCCAAGACAGTCTTGAGAGTTCTGAATCTCCAGCTAGTCAGCTGGCCTTTCTCAGTCCCTAGTGTAGATCTCACAGCGCTTCTGTGGCACGGATACTCGCACCCTCTCTCCTCCCCTCCCCTCTCCTACCTCCCTCCCTTCCTCTCATTCTCATTCTCTCTCTCTCTCTCTCTCTCTCTCTCTCTCTCTCTCTCTCTCTCTCCCTCTCCCCGCCCCCCCCTCCACCTCACTACCTCCCAACCCCTATCCCAGGTTCCCTTTCTAGTCCTAAAATCTGAACCTCAGTCTAGCTCTCCCCACCTCCATGGACCTCTCCTCGCCCCAGAAGGAGGCCTTTCTGCCCACAGACACATCTCAGAGACCAGGGTGGTGCCAACGGTCAGGTTGAGGAGCGCTTTGCTGACAAGCACACGATGCTTGGGCTCTGCCAAGGGTTGCTCTGTCCCACTCTGTTGACGAACTGTTTCTCTTGGACTGCCTTTTCTCATTTACCTCTCACTCCTTGCAACTTAGCTCCTGCTCGGGAAGGACTTTGCTTTTTCCCCAGGGCTCACTAACACTCCTTTCTCTTTAGCTACCCCAAGAGCTGGCCTGATCCAGACACCTGGGAACTGAGGATTTTGATGGGAAGGAGTTGTTCAAAAGGCTGCTACCGGATACTGCTAATCCGTATCTCATTTGTTTGAAACTTTAGTGGGACCAAGTAATTAAAGGTCAAGCCTAATTTTTTTTAATTAAAGTAACTTATAAGTGCCTTCTTTTGCAGGATTTAACCTTTTCTTCCCGTTTTGGGCTGTTTTGTGTTGCTTGTTCTTCACCAAGCATATTTCCATTCCAAATATGCCGTGTCTTTCCTTTGCAAGACTGCTGGTGCTCTCCCCCGTTGTTTTTGTGCCTCTGCATTTCTGTTTGTTATCTCCCTGTGTATGGCTCCTTGACCTCTCCGTGGCCTCCTGTTTGCTCACCCTCTTTTGTTTATTGCAGACCACCCCTATAATGACTCGTCCTTACGAAACCACCCTGACATGTACAGTGGTGAGTCGCTATGGTAACCTTGGGAGTAACCTTGCCTGTCCTAACCCCAGTTTGCCTAACTTGACTGATACCGTGTCATTAACTTGTGCTGGGTGGCAGGTCTGACAGTTGCCAAGGTGCCACCTCTAGAACGCTGCTCCCAGAACAGCCAGTGGGGAGTTCGAGGTGGCCGATGCCGTGGTGTGGGCCACTCATACTTGCAGACCTCCAGTTGCTGAATTCTAGATAAGTCAGTCAACCAAGGTAGGACTTCAGAAGGGCTTCTTGGAGGGTTCAGTAGAAACTCAGAAGTCGGTGGTAGGTAGATGGAGAATATGAAGGTAGGTGAGTGCCCACAGTAAGGAAAAAATAGAAAATCTAGTCCTATTAGTGGCTTAAAGAGGACAGGAAGCTGTGTAGTGTGTGTAGTTAACTCTTCCGTGTCTGGTTGTAAACTGCCTGCTTTGTAGTCTAGCCATAGCTACTGGGGATACCGTGTCTCGTGTCCCTTGTCTCTTTAAAATCCGTCTGGGAAATAGGAGTGAGAGCTCAGCTCTGAGTTCTGTTTCAAGATGAGTATAAATGAAGTCGGACCATCAGTTGTATTCCGACACCTGGGCCTCTTCTCTCCTCTGGGAGTGCACACAAAGCCAATGCCCGCCGGTCCACACATTTGCAAGTCATGGCACAGCTTCCACGAGGTGTATTTCTAACTCATCACACAACTGGTTGCTCACGCTGATTAATAGAGTAATTAGCTATTTCCACACCTGAGTTACCCCACCATGACTCAAGAATGTCTCGTTTGCCCTGAGCAGCCAGAGGAATCATCATTCACTGACTCCTGCGAAGCAGCAGGCCCCCATCATCAGTTTGCCTAGGAAGCAGAGGCTGCAGGTCCCCAGGGGGGTCCTTGTGGGCTCAACTAGATAGGAAGTGTCTGCGCTGTGCTGTGCTAATATAAACAATGATCAGTGTCTGGAATGGGGGATGGGAAGAGGGCGTGAGAGCCAGGGAGAGAGGCAAAGGCTCTACTTTGGCATCAAAGCCGCTCTCTAGAGCCGCCTGAGATCCTGCCACAGAGATTTACTGCCTGAGGAAGCGGGGAACCTTTGTTGGATGCTGGGCATTGTTTGTTTGTTTTCAAAATAATGGGGCCGACCACCATTGTGTCAAGAGCCCCAGAGCACTGGTGTGGAATGTGCCTTTTTCTAAGTGGGATTCCGGTAATCTATCATGGGAGGTGGAGTATATCGGAGCCAGAAGGTCCCTTAGAGACCACCGTGTCCCAGCTCCTTGCTGTATACGATAAACTATTCAGGGGACGTGCATGTGGAGTTGTTTTACCGATGGAATAAACGAGTTATTCCAGCCACTTAAACCAGTTTGTGACCAGTGGTAGGTAGTATTACAAGTGAATGGGAGGGAGTTACAAGAACCACCTAGGGCTATAAAACCAAGCAAAGCTCCCAGGTGCTTACATGAGGTTGACCCCTTCTCTCCAATCCAAGTTAGAATGGGGCTGACCAAGTAAGTATAAAGCCAGCTGAAAAGGATATAAAGTCAAAGTGAGGCACGTTAAACAAAGTTAGACAAAGAGCAGCTGTGTCAAATACTTCTAGAAAGAAATAGAAAGTGAGAAGGAAGGAAAGTTCCTCCCTGAGTGCTGGACCGAGAGACACAGTGCGATGAAAAGTGCCCCGTGCATCTCTGTGCTTTGCTTTGAAATATGGCATGTCTCTTTTGTGGCAGTAGGGCCACCAGATAATTGTATTTTGTTCTAGTGATTTCTACAGAGGTTTGGCATCCTCTGAACATATGCCAGATGCCCCCAGATTTGCCACTTAGAATTCACCCAGGCCAGGAGACGTGCCCTCCGAAGTAGACTGCCTCGAATTAAATTCACCCTCCAGGACGTACCACTGAGTGACCTTGGGCAGGTCATTTCACATGTTAGGACTTTACTAGACAAAGATCTCATCTGCAAAACGGGTGTATTACCTGCCCCATAAGATTGTTGTGGAGACTAAATACAATAACATGCATATGGTTCCTAGTTTGTTGTCAGACACGTCAGTGTTAGGGAGTTACCCATCGTGGTATTAGAGGGAATGGTTTAGTGTTGACTATATCAAGTATAATTGTTCTGTGCTTCTGAAATTAGGAGGGACTCAGGGCACTTGAAGAAAAGCCAAGGGGAGAGAGGTAGGCATGATTATGGGAAGAGAGTACTGTGGACAGAGACATTTTAGGACAGACAGGAAAACACAAGCTGCTCAGATCTCAGTTGTGCTGAGGACTGGAGGAGAAAAAAGCTCCAACTACTGAGTGAGGGATTTGGGTTAGATTTCCTGGCAGTGGAAGATATTAAATGTACTAGACCACGATCGTTTCTCATCTTCTGGGGTGCTTGGTCAGCCAGCCCTGGAGCCAAAGAGGTGATGAGATGCCCGGAATGCAGCCTGTGAGTTGAGTTCTGAGAACTGAGAGCAGCAAGTGGAGGATCCAGCTGCCCCTCAAAGCTGTTTTTTTGCAAAGGTTCTTGGCCACGTTCCATTCACGGAACTCTCTTCTGCTACTGCCAGCACTTGACAGGGGAGCAACTCAGGTTTTCAGGAGTCCTGGCCTTTCATCTTACAGGAAACAATTGAGGTGTTTTCATTCACCTTTTAAAGCAAAGGTTTTTGACACTGTCGCTACCTGATATCCCCCTGCTGACCAGATCCTTCTGGAAACCCCTGAGCCCACCCTCGAGCCACAGCTCTGAGAGCAGAAAAAAAGAGACTCTCCTTGGCCAGGTCACATGGGGCCGCAAGAGAATCTCTTCCTGCATCCACGTGGACACGAGCTTTGGCATCTGGGTTCTGAGTCTGATCAGGTATTAGGTCCAGACTCAGCCCTGAGAGTCAGGGTGAATGGGAGGAGCACATCAGGCTGGGCGGGCTCTCCAGGGAAGTCCGCCTCTGTGGTAAAAGAAAGGGCATCCTGTGACACGCTAGGAAACTGTCATTGTCCCCCATTTAGAGTCTTGTAGCATCTCATATAGCAACCACCTTTGTCTCAGAGATTCTTCCTGGGGCTCCTTCTCCAGGGAAAGAAATCAGCCACCCTGCCTCAGGAGCAGCAGCTCCCGAAGCCACCAGTGGGATTATCCTTTATAAATTGTCATGTAAGTCCCTCCTGCTGCAGCTGACCACAGCTCTTCACAACCTGCCCTTTGGGTCCAGCCTCTCGTCCGTAATGATATCATGTGTCACCCGACTCCTCTTCAAGCGTTCCGTGGCCTTAAGAATCCAGTTGAGAACCCTTTGGAGCCTCTTAGTTCCCAACTCAGCTTCTTCTTTTCCAGCTTGGGCCTGAGTTTATCTAATAGCCACCAAGGAGAGATGAAATCTTATATAAATTGTAATAACCATGTATGGTGCCAGGTGGATACTAGACGAGTCGGGGGGATCACTTTGTAAATTCTATAAATTCTAACCACTGTGCGGTACACCTGAGACTAATACTGCACATCAACTCTAATTGAAAAATGAAAATTAAAAAAAATCTTATCTGAGACATTTAAGACAATATTTGAGGAAAACATAAGTTTCACTACTGTAATCTCCACCTCTCTTGCCCTTGGATTTGGTTTTCTTTGCTCTGAGCAAGAAAGACATTCCCAAAGCTGGCTTTCAGAAGTAGGGACAAGTGGGCTACCCTCTTTAGAGAGAGGCAATATAGAACAGATGTTAGACACAAGCTTTGGTGTTAAATGGTCCACAATCCAAACCCTAACTGAATGTGACCCTGGCAAGCCTGTTAACTTCACTATGCCTGTTTCCTGTACTGAAAATGATGGCGGTACCTCCGGGTTTGCTGTGAGGATTCAACATGATGATGTAGATAAAGTTGCTAGCATAGTGCGTGGCCCATGATGAACGCTCACCACGTGGTGGCTCCAGTTATTACCTCTGACTTCTAAGATGTTCTTCCCTATACTTTTGAGTTTTGGCTTGTTTCCCAGGAGCTTCTCCCCTTTGGGGCTAATTCTATGGTTGCTAGCCCACATCCGACACATGAAATACTGCTCTAACCTTTTTGCAGTCACAGCTACAACGTGTGAAGGCACAACAGCAAGACTCCATCCCATACTTATTGCTTTGCCGGCCATGTGTGCTGCATGCCATGGTGTGAATTAAATGTCCACAGGGTCACAGATTGGTTTCTGCAGATTGTGTCCCTGCAGGAAGGAGTATGCCAACTGAGCTGGGGCCTATTTCACATAATCCTAGGGTTCCCGGCTCTCGACAGATTCATCAGCCTGACGACAGAGCTTTCTGCCCAAAATCTCCTTCTCCTTATGGTGCCCTTGACCTTGTGTTGTCTGGCTGTTTGGGTGATTCCAAGATGATGGATGGGACAAAGCTGCTGCTTCGGTATCAGGCTCCCCTGGTACTGAGAGCTTTGTGCTATAAGAGTTTATAGATATAGATGGTAACCAATTAACCACATAATGGATTAACCCCTTCAGTAGCCACTGTTGTATATGTGTGTGCTGGTGGGACAGATGAGGACGTCTACAGAAGGAGAAGTCACATGGGAGTGAATCGTTGCCTTCTTTTTGTCCTCCCCTTGGATTCATTCATCCCACATCTGTTGAACACCTTTTACGTGCCATGTGTTGTGCCAGCAGCCTGACCACCTTTGCAAGTATTTCATCATTTCTTCCCCGGACAAAAGAATACAAGAGATGCAGACTCTGTGGAATGCACTCCCCCGACGGCAAATGGAAAGAAGCTGAGTGCCCCTAGGACGGGACCCCATCGATCCAGCCAGGGACCAGCTAGTCCAACAAGCTCCTTTAGGAGACACCAAAGTCACAGAGACAGAGTCCTCCAGTCACTCTGTCCTCACCCTGCCAGCTGCCATTAACAGCCCAGAAAAATGCCTTTGTTCTCACTGAGGGCATCTCTGAGGGCTCCTGGCTCCCGGCAGCTCAGCTTTCCTTCCACCTCTCACCTCTCCAGCTGAGTTGAAGGAAGACCCGTACGCCCATGGTTGGGCTCCGTTTCTATGTTTAACTCTCCGTACGATTGTACGCCTTTAGGCAGGGGCGCCTCTTCCAGTCTCCCTGTGCTTTGGGCTCTTGATTGGAAACTTCATGTTTTTCTCCCTTCCACGGCATCCATTTCCACAGAACTATACAAAGAGCTCTGAGGGAGCAAGCGGTGAGGCTCAGCTGGGTGGGCTCTGCTGTGGTGTGCCCAGACTTGCACGTCCCCTTCCACTGGGAAACAGCGCCCTGACAGTGTCCATCTCTGCAGGCCACCTGGCTTTGAAACCTGTGTGCATGTCATTAACTTCGGATCCTGGCTGCTCCAGCCTAGTTGAATTGCAGATCACCTCCTCCCTCTTGCCTCTCACCCTCCCCCAGTCTCTCGCATCCAATTAACACCCTCCTCCCCAGCCCCTTCCAACATCATTAGTGAAGGAGCAGAATGGTCTTGGCCCCAGAGTGATTTCTCGTCATCTCTGCTCATTAATTCTCTGTCTTTGCTAAACCATTAATAATGCTCCCTGTATCTCTGACTGCTCACCTGAGTCTGTGTGGCTTCATCTCAGCTACTTGTCTTCAGGGTCCCCAAGAGCAGGTTGTCTGTCCTGTGGCCTCCATATGTGCCTTCTCTTTCTTTCACTGCTGCTGAGATGGCCTCCTTAGGGGTCACCGAATTGGCCTCTGGGGTCCCAAAGCACATGCTCAGGAAGTAAACGACTCACGGCTCAGGCAGCCTCCTCCCGTTCCAGGGAAGGAGAGGTTTCCTGAATGGTGAGGGAAGCTTCTCACACACATGTGCCGGTGGGGCCACGGGGCCCCGTGCTTCCTAACACTCTCTCTTAATGATGCCCGGCCCTTGGGGTGGTTTCAGCCGGGAGGGGCCGGGGCTCGGTGCCTCTGAGGGTAAGGGGGGAAGCAGAGGTGTCATGACGTTTCTTTCTAGCCCGACAGCTTTGGCCACCTGGGTAGGCCCCCTCCGCAGGAGGCTCACGCCAGCTTGTTCTGTTTCAGCCCGAGGAGTTGCAGAAAGGACCCCCAGCTTCATGTATCCCCAGGGCACTGCGAGCAGTCAGATGGTGCTCCGTGGCATGGACCTACTGCTGGAGTGCATCGCCTCTGGGGTGTAGGTACCATTTCATCCCAACTTCTGGCCACTCTGCAGGAGGCTGGGGAGGGAGTTCGTGGGTATGCTCTGTTGTTCTTGCCATATTTGGGGGTGCAGAAAGAAGCAGGCAGCCCTTAGTGAGGATTTAAATCATAGTCATCTCCATTCCAGTCATCTGGCCGTCTCTGTCGGATAATGAGGAAAGGTGATAGGTGGGCATCCTTTACATGTGTTAGAATCTCGTGCAACCTTAAGTCCCTCAAACACTCTGCAGCCGAGCAACCCCTCTGTATAGGAGAGATCAGCTCGCAGAGGGCCAAAAACACTTCCAGGGCACCTGGGTATGCCAAGCTCCGTAGAAGAACAGCAGGGCCTCAGTTCTGATGCTTCTGTTTCCTGCTTTGTCCCTCTCCTAGCCCAACACCAGACATCGCATGGTACAAGAAAGGTGGGGACCTCCCATCTGACAAGGCCAAGTTTGAGAACTTTAACAAGGCTCTGCGTATCACCAACATCTCCGAGGAAGACTCTGGGGAGTATTTCTGCCTGGCCTCCAACAAGATGGGCAGCATCCGGCACACGATCTCGGTGAGAGTAAAGGGTACGTTGTGTGTATTTCTCATTATGATGAATTTGCCAGCTCTAAACGCCATGACCACGCTTCCTTCTGAGGGTGGTTGGGAGCAGGGTGAGTGGGAGAAACTTCCAACACATTGGTTAGTGGCAATAGTGACCTGCCAGGGATGATCATCCCCTGGATGTGAGTGTGTGTGTGTGAGTGGTGGGTCTTAAGGGAAGAAGATCCATCCAGAACATCAGCCTCCTCTCCTTGGTGCCCGGGGCTCCCTCACAAGTGAGTTTCATGGTCTGTTTTGATGACACCCAGAGCCTTCTCTGCTTTCATTTTACATTCCTGTTCATAGTGTGTCGTCTTAGCCCTGTGCTGTCTGTGTACTGTGCTTGGTTCTTTTTTAAAGTGGGGAGTCATCAAGCCCCAATTTTTTTTAAAAAAAATCACTTCCCTCCCCCAAAAGCATAGCGGGCCTAACTGAGCTATTGTAAGCAATAAAACGCATGCCTTTATGGGTCTCAGCCATGGATGGTGGGGTACACCAGTCCCTTCTCTTCCCAGGGCTGAATGGATGATTGGAATGATGAGGTCTGATCTCATAGTGCAAGAACTTTCTTAGCACACACAGTTGACCGTATAGCCTTGGTTTCAGTACTACACACGAACCAGGGGTTCTTAATTTTTGAGAGGGGCAGCAAGATCTTTGAGAATCTGATCCAAAGAACCCTCTTCTCAGAAAAATCCACCTATCCACTTGGTCATGGACTTTTCCAAATAATTGAAAGAGGTGGCCAGCTAAGAGCTTCTAACCAAAATGCAATGCCTAAGAGAACGAGTATAATATTAGGCCAGAATTAGAACTGAAAAGGTCTGATCTTACAGCAGCAGCAACAAATCCAGAGGAGCCAGCCCAGTGCCCGCCTGACCACCTTCCCTGGCTCAGGCCCTTAGGTGCACATCATGAACACCTGTGGACATCTAAAAGCATTCACTGCCCAGACCTCCCTTGAGGATCTGATTCAGCAGGTCTGGGATGGGCCCTGGCATTCATGTTTGTTAAAAGTCTTCAGAGGGAGAGAAAAAAAATGGTGTAGATGATAGAGGCTCTGTTCATCCCTCTGGCAACCAAATCAAAGTTGTGATGGAAACAAGGAGCAGCAGCGAGGAAAAATCACCTGGGATCTAGACGAACAAGCCATACAACTAGGGAGAAATCCAAGAAATTACCCTGCAACAGCAGAAGGTAGGACAGGGCGAGGACACAGGGCTGCCTGGTCTCAAGTGGCTGAGTGCGATGGAGGCTGTGGCAGCAGCAGACACCTCTTGAAGGGGCCGCGTCCATGAGCAGATTTTCATGGTGACAGACCTGCTTGCTCTGAGCAGCAGGGCCAATTCAGCTGTGTGCAGTGAGCACCAGGGACTTACAAGGAGATATTGCCAGAGTGAGGGCCGAAGCAAGACTCACTTGGTACAGAAGTGCCGGTGGTATCCATTGTTCCCTGTTGAGCCCTCCCCGCTTCCAGTGCGGGGACACAGCCCTTCACAGACGTGCCGTCATCAAACAGGATAACGGAGGACTCCACCCAGAGGATTCCCTGAAACCCCGCCTCCCGCAACTTGCAGCCCTACCCAAGCCACATCCCCGTATATCCTCAGCGAGACAGGTGCTCCTTGCTGAGCAGCATCTAGACTCACACTGGAGGCAGCTGACCTCGGTTTCTGGTGTGGCCTTTTGAGGCAACTGGAAGCACAGCATCTGTGGATTGCTTGCTGAATCTTAACAGGTGGCCCCAGAGAGGTAGAAGCTTGGGCAAAATTTGGTCTGCAGCTGAATCCCTCTCAGGACTGTGCCGCTGGACACCTACAACACAAAGCCATGCAAATAAGAGTTGGAGATTTAGGAGCTTTGATTATTACATAGAAACAGACACGGAAAGGCAGCCAAAATAGGAAGACAAAGAAGCAGAAACCATATAGGAGAGAGCAGAACAGAGATCCTGATATAATGGAGTCAAGTAATCTAACAGATGCAGAGTTCAAAACACTGGTTATAAAGATGCTCAAGGAACTTTTGGGAGGTGTAGTTAAATTCAGTGAGAACTTCATAAAAAGAAACATAAAAATGGAAATGGAAATTACTAAAGGGAACCAGTCTGAAATGAAGAACACATGATCTGAATGGGAAGTATATTAAATGGAATAAACAAAGGAATAAACAGTGTGAATAAAGAAAAGGATCAGATGCCCTATCTAGAGGATGGGAAAGCCAAGGACACAAAATCAAAATGGCAAGAGATGAGATGCCAAGACTATAATGATGGGAAACTTCCCTAACCTGGTGAAGGAAATGGATATAAAACCCCAAGAAGCTCAGAGAATTCCAAAAATCAGGGATCCAAAGAGGCCCACACCAGGACTCATCATAACGAAGATGCCAAAGGTTAAATACAAAGAAAAAAATCAAAAGCAGCAAGAGAAAAACAGATAGTTATTTATAAGGGAAAACCCATAAGACTTGCAGTTGATTTCTCAAAAGAAACTATACAGGACAGAAGGGCTTGACACAAAATATTAGACAGGATGAAGACCCAGGATCTACAACCGAGGATACTTTATCCAGCAAAGCTGTCATTTAGAGTGGAAGAACAGATAAAGAGCTTCCCAGACAAAGATAAGCTAAAGGGATTTATCACCACCAAGCCAGTATTACAGGAAACGTTGGAGGGACTTCTTTAAGAAGAAAAGAAAATGTTATCAAAAACAGGAATAAAGCATGGTAACAACTACATTCCTATCAATAAACGCCTTAAATGGAAAAGAACCAAGTGCTTCAACTAAAGGATAGAGTGGATACATGGAAAGGAAAACAAGACCCCTACATACACTGCCTACAAGAGACTCACTTCAGATTAAAAGACTCACAGAGACTAAAAGGAAGGGGAGGGAAAAAGATATTGCTTTGATGGACCTAGAAGGTATTTAAGTCATACAGAGAAAGATAAACACTATATGGTTTCACTTATATGTGGAATCTAAGGAACAAAAAGAACAAACTAATCAAAAACAGATTCACACATATAGTGGTCAATTTGGTGATGGACAAAGGGGAGGGGGTTTGGGGAACTGGGAGAATGAGGAGAAGGGTTAAAGAGGTACAGACTAGTAGCTGATGGATGGTCACGGGCATGGGGAACACGGCATTGGGAATGCTGTTAGCAATATGTTGGCTAGGGTCAGGGGAAGGAGGGAGCAATTGGGATCGTTTTATGAACTATATAAATGTCTAACCAGTGTCCTGTGTACTGGAAACTAATTAAAATAAATTACACACACACACACACATATTTTAAGTTCTTTAGAAAATTCTAATGAGCAGCCCCAGTTTAGAGCTATCATTCTGTGAACTTGAAATAGGTCAGCATCTGTGGTGTCAATCAGGGCAAAGGCGGGCTGGACTGAGTCAGCCCGTGAGGATGAGCCCTGGGCAAGTGGTAAGAGCCTGGGGTTGGCACTCAGGGGCTCCCATCGTCCTAGAGGACGTCCGTCTGGTTCCTTCTGCCTGCGCCATGCCATCTAACTCCCCCATCTGTGCTGTCCTTGCCTTCTAGCTGCTCCCTACTGGCTGGATGAACCCCAGAACCTTATCCTGGCTCCTGGTGAGGACGGGAGACTGGTGTGTCGAGCCAATGGGAACCCCAAGCCCACGGTCCAGTGGATGGTGAATGGGGAACCTTTGCAATGTGAGTAATGAGCCACCCAGCTCTGATCTCTATCCCATCAAAGGCTCCCTGTCCCTGTGGGCAGCTCTGGTTGTTCCAGAAGTAAGGGAACAGCCATCTCTGGACATCTGAAGGAGAAAATTTGCCTCCTGTTTGTGTGAGAGAAGAGGAGTCTGTGGTTATTTTCCCACGGTTATGGGGTTTCTCCTCCCTTGGGATTTTCATAAAACTCTGCTTTGTGCCCTTAACAACTATAGAGCCCAGTTCAAGTTCTGGGGTCTGCGCCTGCATCCCCTGACAGTTTGGGCTCCGAGTGCGTCTGGAGCTTGGAGGATAGAGCGCTCAATAACCCATTCATTGCCGTTAGTTGCCCGGGTCCTACTCCCTGCTCAGGGCAAAATGAGAGACAAGGTTATGCGACAATATGAATGACATGGTTGGATATGAGGAAGAACTTCCCCATGAGAACAGGCGTGCACAGGTGCACTTATTCAGAGTACAGACTTTGGGGAGATTTAGTCCTACCTGGGTGGCTGGAGGAGGTGAGTCCAAGACCTCTTCCAGCAGGTGTCTCGGTCAAGTCTTACATCATCTTCTCTCCAGTTGCATTTACCTTTTTAAATGTCCTGTCGTTACTTTCCCAGAAGAGTCAGAGGAAATGCAAAAGGTGATATCAATCAGGTGGGACAAAACATAAATGGAGAGAGCTCAGAGCCTAACTCAAGAGCAGCAGGTGGACAGGCAGGGGGAGGAGAGGGTGAGACTGCACCTTTTTAGACGTTTATTGTGTTCCAGCCACTGCCAGGTGCTGCATTCCTGTCTCTCTTTAACCTCAAACATTAGAGATGGGAAATGAGGCTCTGATGGTGCCGCAAAATGCCCAAGGGCACATGGCTAGTAAGTGGCGAAGCCGTGGGTGCTGTGAGCTTGCAACACGCCTGCATCATCTGGTACTGAGCGTGTAGTTTTCCCCAGTGACTATCCTGGGTACGGCAGAGACAGGGACATGGCCTGCCCGCTGCCATTCACCCTCCCTGTTATGACGGCACTTTGGGGACAAGGCAAACAAAGGCATTAAACTTCACAACACCCTTAAATATATGAGAGCCCAGGACTTGCAGCTGAGCCTTGGTCATTAGTAGCAGACTTGGGCCATGAGCATTGCCAGGCAAGGAGGTGTTCAAGTTGTTGGCATTGCCTCAGGCCTTTTTGCTGAGTGAGGACTGGGGAAGGGTGATAAGGATGCTGACCTTGTCTTCATTTCTCTCCTGCTGATTCCCCAGTTCCAGGCTCAGACGTGCTATCTGTGGCATGGCGCCCGTGGGGCCAGACTCTGGGTCCTCCTTGGCCAGTCGCCACTGTAGGTCTGAGTGATCCTGGATGAGCTCACAGACCATGTAAGCCAAGTCATCTGGCCCAGCCTAGAAATCTCACAAAGGAAAGTCACCTTCTGGTGATGAAAGATGAGAAAAGTGGTGGCTCCTTTCATTTCTAGAAAGCTTGTATTTATACAGCTCGTTACCTTGCTCTTCACCTTCCCCGGGTTAAGGGAATGCTGGGAGTAATTCTTCCCCAGATGAAGGAAATGAGGCCCAGAAAGACTTCCTGATTTGCCCCCGGTTGCAGAGCTGCTCCCCAGCCTCTGCTCTCTGCATCCCCAGCCAGCGGTACTAGGAGAACTGTGGGAGGAATGGTCTCTCTTGGCACAGGATACATTTCTTGGGACGGGGTAGCTGTGGCAAATAACAAGGACTCACTCCTTCGGTTTTCAGCAGGCACTGGCCTTCAGGTTTAAGTTAGTGAATGTCCGCGGAATGCTCTGGTCAGAGGAGGGGCAGGTGGCAGGCTCCATACTGCTGTGTCCTTTTAAAACACTCTTAAGTACGTGCTTATTGGATTACAATCATAACAACAGTAATAATCACTATGGGCCAGGCCCTCTGCTAACAACTTTACATGCATAACAGCTCAGGTCATCCTCATAAAAGCCCCGGAAGGTGGTACGTTATCCCTGTTCTGCAGACAAGGAAACTGTTGCTGACAGGAATGTGGTTAGAATTCACACCCTTTTCTGTTGCCACAGCTTATGCTCTCAGCCACACCTGCCCAGTTGCTACATAGGTTGAGCAGGGATTCATATCCGCATTGGACAGACTGAGACATAAACTCCAGTAGGTTTGAGGATGGGCCCAACGTCACATAGCCAGTGGTGGGGCCAGAAGCCTGGTCTGACACAGCACCCACTCCTGTAAGTGAGCCCTGGGCAGAACCCCAAGAGCCCTTCCCCTTTCCTCCCCCGTTTCTCATGAGGAGCATCTCTCCCGTTGGCAGCGGCACCACCCAACCCAAACCGCGAGGTGGCCGGGGACACCATCATCTTCCGGGACACCCAGATCAGCAGCAGGGCCGTGTACCAGTGCAACACCTCCAATGAGCATGGCTACCTGCTGGCCAACGCCTTCGTCAGCGTGCTGGGTGAGTGTCCCCTCCACTCCCCTGCAGTGCTGCCTCCTTGAGGGTTATCACATCACAGGCGACCTTCTCCGGAGACCAGCCAGGGTGGTGGAGGAAGCGTGGAGACTGGAGATGAAATTTGTGAGGAGGAGGGAGGACCTAAAAGCCACAGACCTGGGTGTGCAGACAGTGAATCCTCTCCTAGAAGTCAGTCTTGGTCCCTCCTTCCCCTGATGAGACAGATGCAGAGTGGACCTGCCTTGTCTCCTTGGTGTATCCACGCTGGCTCTCCTGGGCTCTCAGTGGCTGGTGGAATGGGAAGTGTCTGCAGCACTCCCGGAGCAGGGAGAGGGTAGTGGGAGGGGCAGGTTCAGAACCTGCTGCATGATTTGGGGAGACCCTTTGCCGAAGCTGGATTGGATGTAGGTAGGTTGAGGTTGGGCGGAAAAGCTTCCTCCTTCCTCTCTTAACTCTTCGAGGCCTCCTAAAGGAGGAAGGTGAGCCGGGGGAGGTATGTTGGCATTTGGAAAGCTGCTGTATGAGAAGGAACAGAGAGATAAGACCTGGGGGAAGGAATGGGAGAGGTAGACTCCTCATCCAAGTCCGGTTGTCGGGGAATTGCAGACGTGCCACCTCGGATGCTGTCACCCCGGAACCAGCTCATTCGGGTGATCCTGTATAACCGGACACGGCTGGACTGTCCCTTCTTTGGCTCCCCCATCCCCACACTCCGATGGTAAGTTCCAGGAGACCAGACCTCCCCCACAGGGGTCATCCGTCTCACCTTTCTCATGCCCATCAGGCCCATAATAGGTTTTCAGCAAGTCCTGGGCACTTTAAAGGGTCAAAGCTGGGAGAAAGTTGGCCTGTCATCTGGGTCAACCCCTTATTGTGCAGAGAAGGAAACCAAGGCCCAGAGAAGGGCAGAAACTTGCCAGGGCCACCAGTGGTGGGAGGAAACCCTACAAGGATGAGGGCTTCAGATTCCCAGATGAGGTCCTTCCACTGCCCGCACGGTCTCTCGAGTGGTTGACCCCCGCTCGCTTGGGCCGGTCCTGTCTCAGTATGCGATGTGTTCTGCTGCTCTGTTGTGAGGTTTAAGAATGGGCAGGGAAGCAACCTGGATGGTGGCAACTACCACGTCTATGAGAATGGCAGTCTGGAAATCAAGATGATCCGCAAAGAAGATCAAGGCATCTACACCTGTGTCGCCACCAACATCCTAGGCAAAGCTGAAAACCAGGTCCGCCTGGAGGTCAAAGGTAAGGGAGGGGGTTGAGTGGGTTGGTAGGTGGAGGCCAGGGTGGGGCAGGGAAAGGAAGCTGTCTCCTCGAAGTTACTCACGTGTTATTCTCCTAAAGTGCATCGTACCTAATGCTCAGTCCCAAGTGGGTCCCTCCCTGTGGGTCTGTGTGTCTCCCAGGGCCTTCCGTCAGCCTGGGTGCTGGGAACACGGAGTCATTGTCAGCCTGGTCCAAATGGCATGAGGAAGGGAGACCTGCTACCTACACCAGCTCCCCACTACCACCCGGAAATTACACCATAGCTTCCCAGGCCCATAGGATTTGGGAGTTGTTTACTATTTGGGATCACCCTCGCCAGGCTTCCCCGCATTCATATAACTGAATACTATTTCTGCCCCCTTGCTTGGTCAGTCGAACCTTGAGGTCAGGTATGTCACGCTGTGTCCACGTTGGGGTGGTGGGCAGAGAATGTGTCGGTGACGAGCACCCTGGGCTTCTCCACAGACCCCACCAGGATCTACCGGATGCCTGAGGACCAGGTCACCAAAAGGGGCACCACAGTGCAGTTGGAGTGTCGGGTGAAGCACGACCCCTCCCTGAAACTCACGGTCTCCTGGCTGAAGGACGATGAACCGCTCTACATCGGGAACAGGTCTCTGCTCCAGCCTCCTCTTTTCCTGGGCCGTTTTCTTTTCCCTTGCTCTTGGTGACATCCTGACGACCCAGGGTAACCTGTGTCATGGCGTGTCACCTAGACCTGCTGAGGAGAGCAGGATGGCCTCAGGGACTCCCCCCAGCTCAGGGGAGACCCCACCCCGCAGCCTTCTCCTTCTCTCCCACCAGCTCTCTCCTCCCCTCTCTCTCTTCTCCACGACTCTCTTGTTCTCTCCACTCCTCCTTTTTACCTCCTCCCTTTAATTTGACGCCCCCCTTCCTCCCCTCCTGCATCCCAGCGAGGAGCCCCTCCCGTCTTCAGGCCGGCCTGCAGTGCCCCTGCTGTCCAGCAGAGGGCAGGGTTGGCCCAAGCCCACCGTGACGGCTGTGGTTTGTGCGGTTCTCAGCCCTTTGCACTTGGGACGCTTTGAGTAGACCCAAGCCTTCCCTCTTCCTCATCCCAGATTCGGATTTAGTTGATGTGGAAAGAGCACCCAGGCACTGATGGTGTTTACGCATCCCCACAAGTGCTTCTACTGTGCATTCAGTCTGAGCCCCCTCTACGGCAGGTGTCCCCAGCCCCCAGACCGTGGGCAGGTACCAGTCTGTGGCCTGTTAGGGACGAGGATGCACAGAAGAGGGTGAGCAACAGGCAAGCGAGCGAGGCTTCATCTGTATTTGCAGCCGCTCCCCAGCTCTAGCTTCACCGCCTCAGCTCCACCTCGGATCATCAGGCATCAGATTCTCTAGGAGCACTGGTCCCTGGTGCCAAAAAGGTTGGGGTCCACTGTTCCTCGGGGCTCTTTGTCATATTTTTTCCACCTCGGGGGCCCTGAGGCTGGCCATAGGTACCAGCTCTTTCTTGCAAACATCTGGGTTTTTGCAGGGTGCACCTCGCGGGCAGATGCAAGCATCCTGGCATTCAGTTAATGCTCACGTCCTCCTGCTCTTCGGTGGCCCCTCCATCTGTGGGAGATGGTTCAGAGGAGCCTGGGTGCCTGGCCTGAGCCTGGGTCAGAGATCGATATGGGCTAAAGACAGAGCTGGAAGTATGGGAAGAGTAGGGATCCCCGTCCGCCTTTGGGGGGTAGGCCTAGCCATACTCTAATTTGGAAGGGGAGCACAGCACAAGGAAGGCACAGAGAACGGTGGAACTGGAATTCCTTTTTCTCTCCACGAAGCACCCTAAGAGCTCAAAGAGATGGTGAGACCCTGCTTCTCCCATAGCATCAAGGTGGAGCCTCACGTCCCCTCGGAGGGGCTGTGGCTGCCCAACCCAGCCTGCGCACCTTCCCTCCCCGTCCAGGGAGAAAGCAGAGGGCAGTGCCCGGCCTGCCCCCATTGTCTTCCCACTTGCCTTCCTCCCAACCCCTCCGGTACCTTTGCAGGATGAAGAAGGAAGACGACTCGCTGACCATCTTCGGTGTGGCTGAGCGGGACGAAGGCAGTTACACATGTATCGCTAGTACCGAGCTGGACCAGGACCTGGCCAAGGCCCACCTCACCGTGCTAGGTAACTGCCGTTGCCCCTGGCACTGACCTCCCCTCCTATCCCCACCCCTTCCTGTGGCCAGAGAAGCTGTGGGCCCTGGACCATTCTGGGGCAGCACCTGTGGTCAGCAGGCCAGCCAGGTGTGGCCATCTCCTGCCCTGTGATCTAAGGGTTAGGAAGCTGCTCCTTTCAAAACAAGCTGTACCAGATGACTTAACACCTGAGCAGAACATTTACTCCCCGGATCCTCACCTGAATGAGAGAGGGAAGGTGGACAGGAGTTCTTGTCCTGGTCATTTTTTACCAACTGTACAGCTAACTCTAAACCACTAAGTCCATTAAAGTGATCCATCATTGAAGTAAGACTGAATCTGTTTATCCTTCCAGCACCTCTGCTAGCCTTCCTCCCTCCCGCCCCCTTGATGGGATTTCACAGAGCCCTGTGTGCTTAGCAAGGTGACCCCGCCTCATCTAGGCCAGACCATAGATACTAAGCCATCCCAAACCCAGGGAAGGTAGCTGATCCCACCCAGGGAAGCAAAGCCCGTGTTGTCACTCACCACCTCTCTCTGGGCGCTCGTGTCCCTTCTGCAGTGGAAGTGCATGGTCACAGGACATAGAGGGCCCAGGCACGATAGTGATACCGAGACAGGAAAGAGACAGGAAACGTAGGAAGGCCTGCTGAGGGTGGGGGGTCTCCATGGAAGGCAGGGTGAAACGGTGCCGGGAACGTGTCACAGAGGCAGCTCTTCCCGCTGTGGCTGCCCGTTGCCACCCTTTAAAACACCTCTAACCCAGATAACCTGCTAACCTGGATAACCCGTCTTACCTTTGCAGCTGATCAGACCACTCCAACTAACCGTTTGGCTGCCCTGCCCAAAGGTAATTCGTACTAATCGGGACCCTCGCCAAGCCCTCACTAGGCTCTGGGAGGTGGGGTCCAGGAGAGAACACACCGCCAGACAAGATGTGCTGTGCGGGGACAGTGGGTGGCACTCCCCACTTCCAGCCTGATTAGCTTCACTGTGCCCAGGGCCCACTCTCTGAGCATCACAACCCTGCCCCAGGCTTCCTGCTCCTTTTGCAAGTTGAGCATGGAAGTCCTTGGCTGACATGTCACCATCCCTTACCTCTGGCCACCTCACCACTCCCATCATGTGGCCTGTTCTCTTCCCCAGCGCGGCCTTGGAAGTGTGTGTGGTCTAGTCGGGAGCACACACTTGCTTCAGCTTATCTGCAGGCCCATGTTCCCCGCAGCCTCACCACATCTGCTACTACACACCTATGTACAGTCCACACACACGAGAATGTGTGCGGGTGTGACTCACCTTCCAGATCCTTCTAGGAACCAGCCGAAATGTGGAAATAGTACAAGTAGCCAGGAGGGGGAAAATCATGCTGACCCCACCAGTCAGAGGTGGGATGACTTTGTCCCTAGGCCAGGATGGCACTGACCCCACTAAGGAGATCCAGTGAGACGGGAGCCCCCACAAGGTGCCGCCCTCAGCCTTGTTAGGAAGCCCGCCGGGGCTCCTCCCTGGCCTGGTGCCCTTGTCCCTCCCATTCCCTGAACGTGTCGGCCCTGCTCCATTCCAGACACCCTCCCCGGCTCCTGCCCCTCAGAGCTTTGGTGCACGGTGTAGAAGATAATCATGAGAAAATGAGGCAAAACTTCACACTCCCAAATGTTGTGAACATGTACCTAGCCAAAGTGTTTTCTAAGACGACCTTCGGAAGTGGGATGCGTTGGTCTGAACTTTCTCTGTGCCCTGCACCCTTCGATATTTTTCGGGGAGGGGACAGGTGGAATTGGGGCCGGCCACCTCCTCGTCCTTCCGTGAACCCCTGAGGGAAAGGATGACGGTCCAGGGCAGGCTGGAGATGGTCCCTGCCGTGGTGATCCATCGAGGACCTGTCCATGGGACCATGTCCAGGGCTGGGGCTAGCACAAGGCCGGGCGGGCCCTAACTCGGGAGTCCTGCGTGGTGTCTTCTCCCTCTGCTGCCAGGACGGCCAGACCGACCCCGGGACCTGGAGCTCACCGACCTGGCGGAGAGGAGTGTGCGGCTGACCTGGATCCCGGGGGACGATAACAACAGCCCCATCACAGGTCAGCCGGGGCCCTGGGCTCTCGTCCAGGGGCGAGGGCGGGAGCAGCCCGGAGGCCGAGGCCGCGCCCTGGTTTCCCGCCTGCTCCTGCCTCTCGGCCTGGGCCTGGGCGGTTTGCAGGACGCGGAGGCCTCGGTTTCCCTTTCCGTGCCTTGCGAGGAGCTCTCCCTGCGCCTTCGCCTGCCCGAGGGCGGCTGTGGAGACGCATGGCCACCACGAGGGAGCGTGTCGCAGCAGGCGATCTGCGGCCTCCGCCCAGGCAGCTGCCTCCCGCCCACGCAGATTACGTGGTCCAGTTTGAAGAAGACCAGGTCCAGCCCGGCGTCTGGCACGACCATTCCAAGTTCCCGGGCACTGTCAACTCCGCCGTCCTCCAGCTGTCCCCGTACGTCAACTACCAGTTCCGGGTCATCGCCGTCAACGAGGTCGGCAGCAGCCACCCGAGCCTGCCCTCCGAGCGCTACCGGACCAGTGGGGCACGTGAGTAGCCGCGGCTGACGGGGAAGGCTCTGGAACGGGCTCCCTGAGTTCAGACCGAGGTCCCGCGCCCTCGGCCACCACGTTTGGGCAGCTTCACGTAAGCTCCCCGACGCGTGGCTTCCTCGTGGCTGACGCACAGACGACGGCCCTGCCGGCCCGGCCGTCGTGAGGGTCACACCTGGACGCACAGTTCGGGCCGTGCCATGACCCCTGGCGCACAGAGAGCGCTCGACAGTGTTAACTGTCACTCGCGGCGTGTTAGTGTTACGAATTCTTTTTTCAATTGATAATTCTTGATGATGTGCTGCAAAGAGGAGAACATGGCGAGGATTTGCAGCAGAAGACATGATCTGCTGTTCTGTCAGATTTCTCCTCCTGGGTAATATTTAGATTTATGAAATTACATCAGCTTGTTGACATCCCCCGAAATTGTAGATGCTAAGGCTAAACCAGCCTGCTGTTAGATGTGTTTAGGGGGAACCCACAGAGGGATAATCCGCGCTGAGCTGGCTGTGACCATGTAACGTGTGGAAAGCCTCATCGTAAATCCTGTCTAGTAAGACATTAAAATTCAAAAGAAATGAGCTCTGTTTCTGGGGCAAGGGTTAAATCTCAGCGAGGAAGGCACGTCACACACAGGAGAAATGACAGCGGGTTTAATTGCCTGTGGGACAGAGTGTAGAGAGATGCCGAGGGAGTGTAGAGAGAACAGAAGGGACCGGTTGGGTGGGAGCGGCACAGGTTGCTCGCCATGTCCTGGTAAAGCGCAAATTGACACAAATTGAACTTTGTGTCGATTTGGGTTCCAGCCCCGGAGTCCAATCCCAGCGATGTGAAGGGAGAGGGGACCAGAAAGAACAACATGGAGATCACGTGGACGGTAAGAGCCCCTGCCCCACCCCTCGAGGGGCTGTCGCGTGCAGCAGGGAGCCCCCGCCTTCCACACCCGAGGCCGCCGAGTGGCTCAGACTATCAGGCTGGTTTGCTGGCCGCTCCTCTCTGCGATGGGCGTCCAGAAACCAAACAGGAGCAAGATTTAAGACAGGAGAGAGCAGCAGAGGGGACTGAGGAACACAGACTGGCAGTCTGGCCATAGAGAACCAGCAACATAAAATGGACTTCTTTAGAAGAAGGAGGGATGGAGGTTAGACACCTGTCCTCACCTTGGCGTGTTCTGGGTTTGTTCATCGGTGGTTGTTGGGAGTGAGGGGAGGCCAGCAGCGGCGACGTTTTCGGGGTAGACCTTTTAGTCATCGACAACCCCAGGTCCAGGCTGAAAAATCCTACCTCCATCTTGGTTCACTGACTCCATCTTCCAAATCAAAATTGGATATGTTACTTCAAAATGATTTTTTTTCAAACCACGTCCAAGTCTGAGAGATGGAAACACTTCTGCACTGTTGCCATGAGTCCTGGAAACAGGGGGCGTGGTGTTTGGACTCCGGGTCACCCCCATCCTGCAACCTCGGCAGCTGGGCCAAGCCCAGATACCAGACACTGACATGTCTCCAGGACCATGCACGGTCGGGTCATGGTCTACACGCTATCCTGCGGGCTTCCTGGACCAGGCCCCGAGGGAGCAAAGCACAGGGTTCGCCCACTCTTAGAGAGTTCTGACCTGCTGAGAAGGACAGAACAGACGTGCATGGATTTGGGAGAACTGAGGTCAGTTCTGGGATTTGGGGTTCAATGGCAAGAGGCACGCAGTGGCTAAACCAGAACTCGTGCTTTTCCAACTTTGGAGAATATTATCATCCATATTTTTTTCTTGTTGCTCTGTCATAGGAAAGAGCCCTGTCAAAAATAAAGCTTTCGCTTCCTATGCACCTGCAAATGTGGGAGTCACAGTGACTAGGTCTTGGGTGACACCCGTCACAGAAAATCTGTGGCTGCTAGGTCGATAGAACTGGGCTCTTGGGAGACTCAGCAGGAGAGAGGGCCTGGCCCCTGCTGGGCGGACTGGAGAGGGGTGCCTGGCGTACAGAGAGTGTGAGCTGTGCGTGGGTCCGGCCCCCAGCCCGCCCCCTCCACTCTTGCCCTCTGTCTCTCCTTGCTCAGCCCATGAATGCCACATCCGCCTTTGGCCCCAACCTAAGATACATCGTCAAGTGGCGGCGGAGAGAGACTCGAGAGACCTGGAACAATGTCACAGTGTGGGGCTCCCGCTATGTCGTGAGTCAGACTCCTGTCTACGTGCCCTATGAGATCCGAGTCCAGGCTGAAAATGACTTCGGGAAGGGCCCTGAACCAGACACTGTCATCGGTTACTCCGGAGAAGATTGTGAGTACCTTCCCCCGTCCCCTGCCCAGGACCCTCCTGTCTGGGCTGCTTGAGGCCACTCTCACAGACCGGGAACCTTGGGGTGGGATGTGGGACTTCCAAGAACATCCTGGAAGGATAGCTGGTTACCGAGAAAGAGAAGCTCCTTGCAGTGACCTAGAGAATGACCGGCCCCTGGTGAACATCGGGAGTGGAAATGTCATCAGAACACTAGTTAGAACTACTGAACGTCATCCCCTAGTCTCATCTCACGGAGGTGAAAACCAAGGCCCTACAAGGAAAATCCTTGCCAACATTACACAGTAGCAAAAGTCGGGCTTGAAAATAGAGCCCAGGCCTTCCGGTCTACCTTACTGCCGATCCTCGCTGGCACAAAGACGAGGTGTCCATCCCAAAGAGTCATAATTAGACTCCTCCGCAGGAGACAGGGCCGCAGGCCAGACTCCTCCGCAGGCTCCCCAGAGGAAGCCTTGAGGGTGGAGAAGGTCTGCAGAGCCCCAGACGGGGAGCACGCAGACCAGCCCCCTGCCAGCATCCCCAGTGATGCTCTCGGCCCTAGGAATTGAGCATACGAAGAGGAGTTCTGTGGAGGCTTGCGCTGGGTGAATCAGCAAGATTCTGGACATATATGTGGAAGTATGTGCCTGGCTTCCCCGATGATGGTGGCCTCTTTGTCCCCAGCACATCAGTCCAGTAGGCTGCTAAGCAAAGAAGGAGTCGGGGGAGCTCCTCTTGGCCAGGGCATTCTGAACCCCAGTGGGTCTGAGCTGAAAAGAAATCATGGAGTGACCAAAAGGAAGGAGGACAGGCAGGGTCAGAGAGGAGTGGGGTCATAGGGCGAGACCAGGGCCAGTGGGGTGCGTAGTGGTGAGGTGGGAACATGCGAGGGCTAGCCCCTGTGCCTACTCTCCTGGAGGTGGTGATGGATTGGACCCACTCATGAGATAAGCAGAGGGGTCAGCAGGTCCTCTGTCCCTGCCACTCCTCACCTCCATGGTGGTGGACACTTCTGGACAGAAGACTGGTGGGAGCTACTGAATGGTAAGTGTGGAATGGGCAGGTCCAGTCACGACCTTCATGGACCACTCCCCAGTGTCCACTGCATCTGTCCGCCCCTGTGGCCTGTGCTCTGATGGAGTGAGGGGGATGGGCAGGACTGTTGCTCCAGCAGAGTAGAGGAAGCGGGCCAAGAATCAATCATGGAGGAGGGAGTAGCCCTCTCTTTCCAGTAATCATGGACAAGGCAGCGTCAGTCTGCGGGTAACATTTCCTGCATGGTCCTGGCAGGAAACGAATGCCCTCAAAGGCAACTATTTCTGATGTGAGGACAGGGTTAGAGGAGAACCAGCAAGGTGTGGTGAACCATCTGGAAGAGAGCCACCGCAGGTGCCCGTATCTCACTCTGAGCCTTAAAGGGGCAGGGGACGGGCGAGCTACCACAGCCAGCGAGGGCTGTCCACAGGAGCTATGGCCTGGGTGGAAGAATGCAATGCTGTCAACCCTCCACCCCACAGAGAGGCAGCTGGGGGAATGGATACCCACCCTCCCTCTCCTCCTGCCCCAGGATCTCATACTGGCCCCTCCTTTTGAGCGAACACCTGAGAATGAAGGAGCCCAGCTAACTCAGGGCTGAAGGAGCAGCCTCCCAGGAAGTGGAGCAGGGTGGGGCATGATGGAGAATGGAGGGGAGGGATAAACAGACTACCCAGCTCATGAGAGCAGCAGATGATTGCCTTCTAAACGTGTAGCAGCTCTCTCCCACCTGCAGTGCCACGCTTTTGTCCTGAGCCTTGCCCCCTTCCTCCAAGTACGGTCTCATGGAGGCGACATAGCCCCTGCCCTCATAAGGTACCCCGAGTGGGGTGGAGGTACGAGCAGCAGAGAACAAGTTCAAGGGGAACCTGGGGTCCAGGGGCCAGCCCTGCCAGCGTAACCCCCTCTCTTGTCCCTACACATTGCAGATCCCAGGGCTGCACCCACTGACGTTAAAATCCGAGTCCTGAACAGCACAGCCATCGGCCTTCAGTGGAACCGCGTCTACCCCGACACGGTCCAGGGCCAGCTCAGAGAGTATCGAGTGAGGAAGCCAGCTCCTGGCCCCCCTAACCCCCCAGCTCACTAACCAGGGCAAGGCGGTAGCAGATGCAGGCCATGAGATACCTGGGAGGGCTCTTGGGGGTAGCTGTTGGATCTAGAGGTAATTCAAGATGATCTAGGGTTAACTGCTCAAAGTTATTCTCTCTTTCCCATTCTCTTCATCTCTGTCTGTCTCTGTCTGTCTCTCTACACACATGTGCGCGCGCACACACAGAGATGTGTTCCACGATAGAAATGCTAAGAAATTCTGCTCAGCAGAAAATCCCGTGAAAGGCGGTGGGTTTGGGTGGATGTCGCGCAGCACGCCGTGTTTGTGATGCGTGTGTGAGTGGATACACGCGCGCATCTTCAGAAGCTCTGCTGAAGCACCGCTGAGCTACACCCCTCCCGCTCCTAACGGCCCCCTCTCAGCTGCCCGCCTCCCCCAGTCTGATTTCATGAAGCCCCAACTAACAGGTGGAGCCACTGAGAGGATGCAAAGGCCTTCCCTGTTGTCGCAGCCAACTCCAGGCTATCCGGCATGCGGACTTTCAAGGCCTTGGCTTCTCCTGGTCTTCCCTGCCCGTGAGCAGTCTCTGCCCCACCTTCTCTCCTCTGAAAGACTGAGCTGAGGTGGGGAAAGGCAGAAAGCCCAGGGCATGCACGGCTCTCGCTATAGGCAGCTCTGTTAAAAGTTGCCTGGCAAGTGAGGGAGCCATGGGGTAACAGAGGCCTGGGACCTCAGAGGTCGAGAGTTGGTTGATGGATGAGGGCAGACTGGCGGGGGTAAGGGGGACGCCAGTCTCTCAGAAAAGGGATTTAGTAAGGGACAGGGCAGGCAAGATGATGTGGGCACTTGAATGAGCTCTTTCTCAATGGTTGACTCGCACCCTTAACGTACTGGCCTGGAGATTTGTTCTGGCTAAAAATCCCATTGGGTCCCCCTCTCAAGTCTGGACTTCCTCTTTACCTTGCCATCGGAGGCCTGGGTGACACTGGTGTGACCTGGCAGCCTGGGCTGGAGCTTCTCAACCCACTGCTAATCAGACCTTGTGTCCCAAACTCGACTGTCCCAGTGACACTGGCGCCTTCCCTGGGCCATCCCAAGCCCTTGCCACCAGGCAGGCTAGCATCACACTGATTTGGACGTGAATCTATCCCATTCTAAAGGTCTTCAATATTAAAAGAAACCATTTGACCTGAAAGGATTAAATCAACCCTTTCTCACATTCAGACTTCTGGGGGGAACCCGCTACTTTTCAACTCCCGTCTGTCGCCAGTCTTAAACCATACTAATCTAACTCAAGGGCTGTGGTCCTTGAGCACAGGACAGCGCCCTCCACTGCCGGACCCTTGGCTGGTGTTTGTGGTTTGGGCACGGGCTCCCTGAGCGGTCTGATCCCCAGCTCGGAAATAAGGTTCACGGCGGAGCCTCTCAGCTCCAGGTCTGGCCAACCTGCCTGTCCTCCAGAGAGGTGACATGGCTCAGAAAATGCCTGGAGCCAAAAGCCCTGCTTCTTGTTTGACACTCACTAGTGGCTAATGAGTGAGGCCACCCCACCAGCCCCATGTGGGGCTGATTCATCACCTGGGATTTGGAGCCCGTGGCCAGCGATGGGAAGACCGGCCACCACCGCCAGCACTAACAACTAACCCGGCTCGGCCTACCGTCCCCTCACCGGCCCGCCTCTGTCCCGAAGGCCTACTACTGGAGGGAGAGCAGCTTGCTGAAGAACCTGTGGGTGTCTCAGAAGAGACAGCAAGCCAGCTTCCCTGGCGACCGCCTCCGCGGCGTGGTGTCCCGCCTCTTTCCCTACAGCAGCTACAGGCTGGAGATGGTTGTGGTCAATGGCAGAGGCGATGGGCCTCGCACTGAAACCAAGGAGTTCACCACCCCAGAAGGAGGTAGGTCTGCCCATGGCTCTTCAGGGTGGGGCAGGACGAGGGTGGCACACTCAGGTGGGCCCGGAGCAGCCCCAGTGTGGCTTGGCACGGACGGCGCAGGCTGACCTTGTGTGACCCGAAGGAGCTGGTGCCCTG
Organism: Cynopterus sphinx; assembly: GCA_030015415.1. NCBI lineage: Eukaryota > Metazoa > Chordata > Mammalia > Chiroptera > Pteropodidae > Cynopterus > Cynopterus sphinx. Next base: position 19,221,506 of record CM057392.1, on the reverse strand, counting down.
CGAGCTGAGCGGGACCGGCCATTCCCACACCGCAGTTCGTCACCGGGGTGGCCCGATCTGACAGGAGGGAGGTTGAACCTCAACAGAAGACCTGTGCGGTCAGATGGCACGACTCCAGACGGGCCCTGCAGACCGACCCCCGGGGCACCACGGGAGCCCGGGCTGCCCGTCACCTCCGGAGGCCGAAGCACAGTCGCCCCGACCACCCAGAGGCATCTGGCCTGTTCACCAGCGCCCAGGACGTACGGAGCTCTCCCACCACTGCCGTCGGAAGCGTTCACTAAGACTGTCGGCCCGTGGGCGCAGTGGCCCTGCGGAGGGCGCCTGCCTTCGGCAGGTTCAGGGGCGCCCTGGTCCCGGTTCATCTCCTGTTCTCTCTCATCTGCGTGGCACCCGCTTCACCCTTCTCTTTCTCCTTCCTCCCTTCTTAACTGTTACTTTCTCCATTTTTCTTTTCTCTTTCTCCTCTCTCTGCTGTGTTCTTCCCTCTTGTTTGCTTTACTGCTCTCTTTCCTCCTCGTTTTGGTTTTCACCAACAGCCTCTCCTCATCACTTCCACTCCTTGTGTCCTCGTGCTCCATCTTGGCTTTCGTCCTCCTCCTCCCTGAACCCAGCATCCTCAGCTCAGAGGCCTGGACCTGCAGCTTGGCTCAGCAGTGAGAATCCTTGTCTGCGGATTGGGAGCTGCAGCCTCTGTAGGAAACGGCTACAGTTTGTCTCCTGCCTGGGACTGGCTCTGCCCTGCCACGGAGGTGTCTTTGTAGGGTCAGAGCCTAACGTGCCGAATCCAGGGTAGTTGCTAGAGGAACACTCGATTTGCTTCTTCTGTTTAAGCAGTCTGAGCCATGCTCGCCATGACCGCGGGAAACGCCATCGTGGATGGGCTGTGGGCTCTGGCTTAGCAGCAGTCCAGCATGGGGTTGCCCAAGGTCCACACCTTCATACCTGTGCTTTGTTTTTTTTGTGTTTCCCTCATCCTGCCCACTCCCTCTCCCCCTCGTCTCCCCACTCTCTCCTCCTTCCCCAAGTACCCAGTGCCCCGAGGCGCTTTCGAGTCCGGCAGCCCAACCTGGAGATGATCAACCTGGAATGGGACCACCCGGAACACCCCAATGGGATCCTGATTGGATATTCTCTCAGATACGTGGCCTGTACGTTCCTTCTTGCTTTCTCTTAGATAATCTGAGAATCAGAACCCCATTCTCGTCACTTTTCCAAAGACACCGAGGTAGAAAACCTGTGGTGCAGAGGGCATCATGGAGGGATGGAGGGGCCAGGGAGAAAGTTCCCCATAGGATTAGGGGAGGCAGGTGAGACCCTGTCCCTGCCCTCCTGACCCAGCTCCTCCTGCAGGGCGCTCCTAGTCAGCCGCTGCGGACAGAGAGAACTTCTGGTCTAATGAGGAATTCAACCCCAGCCCCCAGGGACCTTATTTATGGTTTCCCATACCCACAAGTCTCGGGCAGAGAGTTCCTCACCTTGAGCATCCACCCGATGCGGTAGACAGTACCTGCGCAGGAGTCCACGCAGCACTCAGGGACCCCTTAACAAGGTGTCGTCTGTGGTGAGGCAGCCGTATGTAGAGTTGCCAAGGACTTGGAGTGACCCCATCAGGAGCCTGGGTCTGGAAGACCTCGCCTCAGGAGCGCAGCGTCACTGTGCAGGGACAGAAGTGTCATTACACTTAAAAAACGTTAAGGCTTCTAAAGTAGGTGATGCTGTACCTCACTGGGAAGCTCGAAGGGCCGGGCCGGGTGTTGCCTTAACAACTTTAATACCCAACTGGGTGCGGGTATTGATCTCTGGAGCTGACTTTCCCCCTTTGAAGAACGTTGAATAGGCCTTTCACAAAGGAGGCATTAACCATCAAAAGCGCTAGTGAGTTTGCCCTAGATCTGCTTTAAAGGAAGAAAGGGACTCCAAAAAAAAGTTTTGTCCTTGGTGAAAAGGCCTGGGGATTATCAGTTGAGCCTTTCCCAATCGGCCACATAACTTTGCAGTGATAACAAGGTGAGTGAGAAAGTTTTAACCCTGATGTGTCTGTCATCAGAGGGCTAGAAAGGCGTCCTCGCCCCACGCTGAGCCGAGTCTCCCATCCCCCGAGTCTTCAAGTACACGTGGCAGGTCCCCTGTATCCCTTCCCAGCAGGGTCGGGAAGGCCTGCTCCTTCCAGCTGCAGGCTGTGTAACTCATCCTGGTCGACGTCGCTGAAGTTCAGTTCTGCTTGCCTGTCTCTCCCCAGTTAATGGAACCAAAGTAGGAAAGCAGATGGTGGAGAACTTCTCTCCCAATCAGACCAAGTTCACGGTGCAAAGAGCAGACCCCGTGTCACGCTACCGCTTCACCCTGAGTGCCAGGACACAGGTGGGCTCTGGGGAAGCAGTCACGGAGGAGTCACCAGCACCCGCGAATGAAGGTAGGTACATTGTGGCAGCCTCAAGGTGACAAGTCCCTGGGACATTCAGATGCCGAGAACACCCCGACCTGGCCTCTGGCTGCCCAGCCTCTGGGATGCAGAGGACATGAGGCCACAGGTGCTTCAGCCCTCAAAGCAGAGAACCCAACATGTACACCGACGTGTAGGTGCTGGCAGTGTATCTAGAAAACTCAGGTCTCCTCTGACTGTTGCTGTCAATCCTGGTCCCCACTCTGCCTGATTCGCTCAGCTGCTTAACATCTGTCATCTTTCCTTCTTGGGGGAATAAGGAAGAGAACATGGGTCCAGAGTAGAGATTGGAGATGAGGCAAAGGATGTCGTAAGTAAATATGCTGCTGATCACGAAAGAACAGTGAAAGTACTGGCCTGTGGACAGAGGCAGGGACGTTGAGAGTGCCCCCCGGGGCTCTGAGGACACCTATGTGGGGCCAAGGAGCAGGGAGACACAGACTTGCTGGAAGCTACTTGCCACTGCAGCCTGAATCGGGTGGGTTGTCAGGCTGTGGAAAGCAAGGGGAGCTGGGAAACAGCCTCGCGCCAAACCAGCTCCACGAAGAGCAGGTGGGCTCCGCTCCTGGGTCCCAGCACTTTCCCGCCGCGTGGCGCGCCCGACAGCAGCTGCAGCTGCCTGAGCGCGCCACTAGAGGGGCTCCCGGACCTGCTCCCGCCGGCCTGTGGGACCTTCCGGGGTGGAGACGGCAGAAGCCTTGATGCTGGCAGATCCCCTAGGAAATGGGGTGACCCCGCTGCCTCTCCAGAGGCACAGTGGTCTATTCAACAGGCATCTCTTGAGCACCCACAGTGTGAGGTGCCAGACGCTGCCGGAAACGAGGGCTGCGTAGGTAACAAGCTCACACAGTCTAGAAGAGGAGGCGTCCACAGGAACATCTAGCTGCGGTTTAACAGGGGGACTGTGTTTAGACGAGGCAGGTGCGGTGGTTATGCAGCGGAGGGGGCTGATTCTGCGAGGGAAGACTTCAGAGAAGAGGTGATGTGATTGAGAATCCGTGAAGCTGACAATTGTTGGTGTCCAGGGCTTTCCCCAGAAGCTTGGGTTCAGCGGCCTGACCCAGGCCCGGATCAGACCCAGAGGAGACACGCAATAAGCTTTCCTCCTAGTTGCCCTTCCAACCCCACTGGGTACTTTGTTAGTGCCGGGGGACTCTGGCTATGTGCCTGATGTGTGCCAGTTTCCAAGGGCCTGGCCGGACCAAGGGCCATGCACTTTATTACTTAACTCTGTGAGGAGACACATACGAGAACGCCTTCTCCCGCCCCATCCCCACCCCATATAGGACACCAGATAAACAAAGCCCCATTGTCCAACCCCAGGGACCACCGCAGGGAAAGCTCTGCAGCCCCAGGCGACAAGAGGACAAAGACTTTCTTCTCAATTTAGGGATTTACAGCAAATTCAGGAATTCCTTTTAGGGCTGAGTCCACAGTTAGGTTTCTTATTTCATAAAGTACAACTGGTGGGAAAGAACGGGACAGGGGCCTCAGGGCTCCAGTCTGTCACGGTTCCAGGGCTGAGTGGGTGGGGAGGGTTCGGCCAAATATGCCCCCCCCCACCCCATCCACCCTAGCTGTATGCAACATCTTCCCCCAAAGATACAGGAACCATTCTTTTGATGGGTCGGTGTCCTCTAAACCCACACCTTATGCCCTCAATTACCGGCATAAGGGAGGAGCACCCGGCCTGCTTCCTAAAGGCCAGCCCAGCCAGACCGGACATTCTCCTCAGGGGGAAAGACCTGGGAAGACAGCACTGCAGGTGGACTGTCCCCACTGCCGCCTCCTACATGATAATCCTCGAGTGGAGGTAGAATCGGAGCGTACTAGAAAGGTCTCTAAGCCGGGAAGTTTTCTGTGGAAACAAATCAAACACCAGTTGGCATCCTGAGGGCAATGGCCAGCACCGGCCACACTGGGTCAGGTTTGAACCAGAACCTTCTCTGCTTGCTTGTCCTGTGGTTTCACCTGTGTTCTGTTTTCTCTTCCTTCTCTCATCCTTTCTCCCTCTCTCTGGCCATCTTGGGTGCTGTGTTCTGAAGCTACTCCAACCGCAGGTACCGTACCAGCAGCGGAGGTAATGGGCATGGCATGGGATGATGCAGGTGGATGCAGGTGGAGCCCAGCCAAGGCGGAGAAGGAGGGAGAGGCTCGGGGTGAAAGCATGCTCCAGACTCACTCTTTCAGTGGTTGGGAAGCCAGACTGTCACGGAGGATGTGTGTAGAGGGCGGGACCGGAATCAAACACACTTCCCTCTGCTTACTATTTGCCCCGCGATGGAGGAGGAAGATGGCTTAGAAGGGCCCCGCGCACATGGGCTCCAGACCTCTTCTCTGAAGCTGAGTGATTACCTCCTTGAGCCACCTAGGCCTTGCCTAGGCTTTTGGGTGACCAGCTGGGCCCAAGAAGGAATGCTGCCCCGTGCGTGGGTGCAGCTGGTTCCTGTCTCCTGGTCAGGCTGCCATCCCCTGAAAGGGTGACCTGTGGTGGGCACGCTCTGCATGCCGGCCTTGCATGCTGCACGGGACCCTGGCACCAGCTCCGCCATATACCGTGGGTTCTGGTCAGTGAGAACGCGTGAGCATGTCCATGGGTGAGGTCAGGTGCTCCAGGACCTGGAGTCTCGGTGGCCACCTGGGCTGATTGTCCCCTCACCCCTCTCAGAGTCTTCAGCATTGAGAACGGTCTCCACTCTCCGGGTCTGGGAGCTTGGAAGTGAGGAGTTGGGCAGTCAGGTCCCCGCTTAGAAGGTGACCTGTTGAGTTCCTCCCTCAAGTCCTCATGTGTGGGCTGGAGGAACATAAAAGGGCGCTTCAGCACAGAAGGCCTGCTCTCCAGCTGGAGAAAAGAGGCAGAGGACCCTGCCCCCTCTGACGCTGAGAACGAGGCGTGCGCTGGTGGAGCAGGGGGTCCCAGAGGCTCCAGGCGCTGTGGGAGAATCGAGGCCCAGGCAAGGACTCTGAGGGTTGGCCATGAGGAGGACGCTGCCTTGCCAGATTTAGTTTCCTACCCACCTTCACCCGTTTAGCCTCCCAGCCCCACTTTAGGTTTATTCTATTTCTGTTGCACACCCTGCTTCCTTCGGTTTGCATTTGTTTTGTCAGCGGGATCTGTAGGCGGTGCGCTGCCGTCCTCCCCTCCCCGGCTCCCCCACCCTTCCCGCCTCCCCGTAACCCAGCCCCGCGGGGCCCAGTGCCTCCCCCACAGGGTCTGAACACCTGCTGGGATGTAAGAATAGGTGCCCTGAGCCCGGGCACGCCGCCGTTTGTGCGCTGGGGGGTGTTACCCTAACTTCCTGATTCAAACTGGCAGAAGGGTCTCTTCTGGGACTGCTACGGCAGGTGCTAAGGGTAAATGGAAGGTGGAGTGAGAAGGGGAGACGCAGAAAGGGCCCCAGCTCCCAGGCCACCTCCCCCATCCTGGCATCCTGGGACCCAGGGCAGGTGGGTTTGGTGGCCAGGCGACATCCACGTCAGTCGGTGCCACTCTCTCGTGAGCGGCAATTGCGAGAGAAGTCGTGGTAATCCCAAACGCCCCGCTTTGCGCGTCCCGTCTAGAGGAGACCCGGCCCCCTCGTGCGCGCAGGATGAGCGCCGGGGCTCTCCTGTCCGTCCAGTGCGTTGCTCCAGCCTCTGCGGGGCGTGGCGGCGGAGGCGCACTGCTCTTCTCCGTCACGAGACGGGCTGAGAGCATCAGCTGCTCCCAGCTTTAAATGCAGGAGAACCTTCTGCAAAACCTGCGGGCGATGGAGCCCCGGTTCCTCAGTTTTGACGTCCTGCCCACTGCTGCCTTCCCCCCCACCCTCCCCGAACCTCGGCATTTTTCCCCAAACCGGTCTGTTTGAATGTCACCCAGTGAAGATGATGCCTGTCGTGCGCCCGTCACTGCTGTCTCTTGGGACTGCCGCCCATCCGTCCTGGCCATCTGTGCTTTGGCCAGGCCAGTCCATGGGCCGTGCGAGCATTCTTGGACTGAACCTTCCCCCTGGAAACGTGTGGGAACTGCTGTCCTCATCTCTCAGCTCAGATCTGTAAATGTCCGGCTGGCAGCTCGATGGCAGGTTCTCGAGTCAGCTGAGTGAGATACGTGTCATCGCTTCTCCATTTCACCTGCGTGGTGTTCCCGAAACTCTGGTGAAAAACCTCTGGCTGTGGCCGGGTACCCTCCGGTGTGCACTGGGCCTCCCGTTAAGTAGTCAGGTTCCTGTGCTCCCAGCTCTTGGCCTCCCCGGGACCTCACTTCCTCTCAGTTGCTAGGCCGATGGTCCCCACCGAGTCCTGACCGCGGTGCTTCTCCAGCCTTTCCGTTCCTGCTGCGGCTGGAGGAAATATCCTAGCAATGCATCTGTCCACATTGGGGCGCCGCTTCTGGGTCTTTTTCCCCTTCTGTCCTCTACCCCAGACCCACCCCACCTCATGGCATCACCTGAGCCCCTTTCGACCTGAGCATCGGACACTCTCCCCATGGGAACCCTTCCTTCCCGTCCTGCCTGTAGGCACCTCTAATACCCACCGGAGTCTCTGTCCCTTCCCTCAGAGACCCTCCTGGCCTCCGCCCTCCCTGTCTCTTAACTGCATCCGCTATGGGACAAGAGACACAGCTAATGAGTGGTCAGAGAGAATGGCGATTTGCCAGCTGTGACCTCAGCCAGCTAAGGTTGCATCCCCCAAGGAGCCTCCAGTAATGCGTGGGAAGCAAGCAATTCCTTTCAGCCGCCTCCTGGCCCCCTCTCGCTAATACCCTGAGACTGTGCCAGTCCCGCTCAGCAGAAGGGACCCTCAGAGGGAGGGGACGAAGCAGTGTGGAAGCATCTTCAGGATGCTTGTCATTCTTATCTCTGACCAGCAGGCCAAGGGAGCGCTCGCTCCAACTCACCCAGCCTCCCTCGGCGTCTCCGTTTCTAAGGCTGCTCGCTGGGACACGCGGGGACGCGTGTGTGCGCCTGGCCATGTGCGTGCGAGCACGTGTGTCTGCTCGGAGGAGCACTGAGGGGCACGTAAGAGTGTGGGGGCAGCTTTGGGGAGTACTGCATCGACGCAGGCGGCCTGGGAAATGTGACACCCCCGTGCCTGTGGGGAGCCCAGGTCTCTGTGCTACACAGAGCAGGATGATTGAAGCCAAAAGGGAGTTTGCTAAACTTCTCTTGATGACAATTTTAAATGATCACAGAAACGGGAGGTTCCGTGAGCATTGCCTTTGCCAGAAACTATTAGAGAATACACTCTTGATAAGGAACCAAATCAGAGCAGTCCCGGCCCAGCTGGGCCAAACGGCCTCCCGAGGCTCCTGCCCACAGCACAGGGCAGTGTGTCCATGGCCCGTGTGTGTCCCCCAAAGGAGCAGCAGGGACCCGGCCGGGAAGAGAGCTCCCTTCGCCTGCGGCGCTCTCAGGCTTTTCCTGTGTCTGTCTGTCTGCCTCGGTGGGTGGGAGAGATGGATTCCCTTGTGCTGAGCTTTGATAGCACTGAAGCTCCCAGGCCTGGGACCACCTTGGACTAAACACGCCCTTGAATAATGACTCCGAGAGACACTGTCCCGTCCTGTCCCCCCCCACCCCCCCACCCCCCCCTCCCGCCCAGGAATCTTCGGAATGTGCAGGGCAGGGCCAGCCGCCCAGTGTGACTTCTGTGGGGCCCCCTTGGGCCCCAAAACACCTCTGATCCTACAAACAGGGAGACAAGAGGGATCCCAGGAACAGCCCCTCCTCTGCGGGGGGGCTCTGTAGGATTGGAGGCCCAAAGAATGAAAGCGCTGTTGTTGATCGGCCGTTGTTTCCATTCTCCCCTGAGGAAAGCTCTCGGGCAGTCTTCTCTGTGCCTCCCTCCCTGCCCTGGCTGCCTTGTGAGGGGTGGGATATTATTTTCCTGAATTTCTGGAGATTTGGGATAGGGTGGGATGTCGCTGTGCCTTAGGAGTTAGTTCGAGTTACCTACTTATGACTTCACTTCCCTGCCTACTGCCCCATTAGCATGGACCTTAGCAAGTACACACGACCAGGTCACAGGAGACAGCGCAGGGAGGAGAGGTAGCTCTGTCTCTCTGCTTTGCCCCCTCATTCTTCTGCATCCTCGAGCTTTAGCAGCACTGGAACCAAAGAGTAATTAATAGGGCAGCGCGTTGTGGGCTTCCGCGAGGGCGCATGGAAACGCCGTCACATGCGTGGACTTGGCCCAAGGGCTGACCTACGTGGATGGAAGAGGGAGGGTGTGCGCGTTAGCACAGGGACGAACTCCCCTAACGATGTATGCATGCATCCCACTGGTGCCCTAGGATTCTGTGTCTACTGTGGGTTGGGAAGATGGCGCTACAAGCTCAGGCCACACTGTCATCCCATCAGTGCCCCTTTGCCCATCCTAATGTGGAGGGAAAGGTCTCAGGGTTCCTGGACTCCAAATGTCCTAGAGAGAAAGGGAGGTACTGCAGTCCAGCGTGGACCCTCACTGTGCGGAGGAGAAGGGAGGAAAGGCAGGGGAGTGAACGAGGAGACCTGAGAGGTGCGGGGGGCCGGCAGGGGAGGTGGAGAGGCAAACTGCGTTGGTTCCCGGAGTGGGGATTGTTCTCTCTCTGTCCTTGGGTCTGGGTGGCGTTAGGACTCAGGCAGGCGTAGCAAAGCGTTGCTTGGGGTGAATGGTTGGCGATGGCAGGCTCCCCGGTGTGCCTGTAGGACGGGGCATAGCTGCCTGCCCACCCCCAAGGCCGGGCTCCAGGGCTGGACCCAAGGGGCGCTGCTTGGCCTGTGTGTGGGTGGCACTTGGCATGGGACCCCATGCTGTCGTCCCTGGGGTCTGAGAGTCTGGTACATGTCCCTTCCCGTTCTCACCCTCGGCCTTGGCTGGGTGCATGCTGGATGCTTTGAGCCACACAGACCATGAGAAGAGAATGAAACGCACACAGGGCTTCATTCCCTTCCTGGCCCATGGCTGTGTCCTCTCACCGTGCCCTGCCTGACCCGGTCCATCGTGCTTGGGGAGGCCGCTGAGTCCTAGGCTCCGTCTTGTCACCAGGCTGCCTGTCTTGCACGCGGGGCCATGTGTCCAGGCTGGGGACAGCCACACCAACCAGACTCGGCTGTTTTACATTTCCCTCTTAGCTCCTCCCACATTGCCCCCAACTACAGGGGGTGCGACGGGCGCTGTGAGCAGTACCGACGTTACTGCCACTGCTGCCGCCACCACCGAAGCCACAACAGTCCCCATCGTCCCAACTGTCGTACCTACCACCATCGCCACAACTACCACCACCACTGCCGCCGCCACCACCACGGAGAGGCCTCCCACCACCGGGACTAAGCCACACGAATCCGGTACTGCCCACTGTCCATCTCCCCGGGGCCCTTCCACCCGCAGGCTTCCCCAGACAGGAGGGGGGACTGCGATGCTGGGGACCAACACCTCCCTTTGTCTCCGCTCTGGATTCTCGGTCTGGTGAGACTAGCAGCGCAGTTCGCCCTCCCCCACTCCGCGGATGGTTCTCCGCTCCATCCTCCCTGTTCTAGGCTCAGGTCCCCGTGCTCTAACCGAGGGCCATGCTCCCCCTGCGTGGTAGGGCTTCCTCCTACAAAATGCCGAACAGTCAGCTCAGGGCAGAGCACTTCGGAAAGGAGAGAGTGTGGGGAAGGGAAAATGCCTGACATTGGGCAGCCCTCCTGAGGAGTCTCCCTGCCCCAGCCATGTCGCATCCAGCCCTGGTAAGAATTGATCCCAGGGCTGGCCTGAGCCTGCATTTGTGCTGTCCCTACATCATGCAGCCAGGCCAGGCAGCTCGGTCCTTCCAGCATGAGGAGACCCCTCAGGAGTCTAAGAACCAAGCGTTAGACACTTCTGTGACCGCAGAGGGGAGGGCCCCTAACTTGCAAAGCCACAGGCAGCTGTAAGATGAGCGGGGTGCTGCCTGAGGGCTGGCGGTTCGCACCCAGAACCCTCCTCCAGCGGCTGTGGCACTGTCAGCCGTCTGCTTCCTGGGCACATCCTGTCTCCCTCTGAAGCCTCACTGTTTCCCACCCCACCCACTTCTCTCAGCACCTGAATGAGGATGGAGGCCTAATCCCCCGGCAGTTTCTTTGAGTCAATTACAGGGAGTGATGTGAGCTCTATGGGGAGACAAATGATACGTAGCTGACGTGCTCCTCAGGCCTTGAAAACGCTGATTTGCTTTAAAGGTGCAATAGCTAGAATTTAGACAACGTGCACAGTAAGAAAAAGTTGGCCGAGGAGAAACCTGCTAGGCTATTGGAAGCTGCCACAGGGTTCGGTGATGGACATTCTTTGGGACCCCACAGTAAGGCATCTTTTGCATTAAAGCGAGGCTTTGTGTCCTACCTGAAGGCTCAGAGTTCACAGAAGAGATGCACAAAGAATGGAGAAGGGTTGTGGATCTCGCTCCCTAGCAATAACTTGTCCTCTGGTGCCACACCGGGGCTAGCCCCATGGACTCCCTCTCACAAGTCCTAACACCGGGGACACTGTGAAGGGCTGGCCCATGCCCCTGACCTTATCACTAGAGCTTGGGGACACCCCTCGAACATCCTGGCTTCCTTCAGTGCAGCAGAATGGCTCTAACGTCCAGGATTTATTAAACAAGCTTTCATCTTTATCATGTTTTTTATCTTAGGACGAAATGTTTTCTAAGTTTACTTGACTTTTCAGATTTCAGGGGATTCTCCCTAATTCCCTCATTCTAGGAGTCGGCAGAATGGTCCATGCTCCGTCTCACTGACCCTTTCTGTTTTATAGTCGTCGGTAGCTCTCCTTGGTCCTTCCCTTTGAACTTTTCAGTTCTTTAGTGGTCGTCATCTTGTTCTCTCCAAGGCAATGCCTTCCTTAGCTCTCACCTTTAAACACTTTAGGTTTCCCATCATTTGACCTTTTCTGATAGAGCCCGAATCGCATTGACTTTTCAGACAGTGAGACTTGGGTCATTATTGTATTGGTGGCCAAACTGTCTAAACCCAGAGTCTCAGGCTATTCCCAAAGGCCAGAGCAGAGGAGAAGACTCAACTCTCCTAATCAGGCCTGATTCATTCCCACTAGCAAGAGCCGTAGGAGTCCCCAGAGCTGGGACTGAGGTGGCCCAAAGCAGCCAATACGATGGAAACATTGGGCAGATAAGTAAAGGAGCCTGCCTTCTGCCCCGTCCCCCCTCCCCCATGGGTGGTGCCATCAGTGGGATCTCTCTCTTGGTCTCTCACCTAACATGAGCTATACTCACCTGGGGCAACTGACAACTGACAGGGCTGTAGTAAAGAAGGCACTTTTTTGAAGTTATGATCAGATCCTTTGTCGTTTCGCAGCCTGCAGACTCAGTCACATGTCAAACAGATAATGAATAAATGTATCACCAGTGTGCTCTATTCATTTACTTTTGACAGGTGCGCTGGTGACAGTGCTCCCTCGCATGCTAATAAAATATACAGGAGCCACACTTGTAAAGTCTTTGAAATACAAGGCCTCATGCTAGTACTCCACTATTAAGGCTTTGCCGGGAAATAGGGTAATCAGACGACTGGGACTCTTGAAAAATGATTACTTTTGAAGATTAGCACCATTCCCTTGTCCACGGGCTATGATTTCAGACAGAACAATGGCTTTGATAAAGTAGCTCCCAGCTCGTAGGAACTAGATAATTAATGTCTTCTGTGTTGCACGGAGATCAGGCCTCAAAGACTGTGGTGCTGAGAAGCCCACAGGACAGGATGATTCCGGTGTCTGGACCACTCAGGTGGGCGTCAAGAAAGAGTTATCTCCTCTTGGTCCCACTTAGCGCATGAGAGGGAGAGGAAGAGTTCATGCTGTCTCTACTTGGGACCCTGGAGGTCTAGGCCCTAAGTTCCCTTAGACAACCTGAGGCCATTTTTCACACAATCCAGGACTGTAGTGACCAAGGGCGACCCCAGGGGCTCCTCAGACCACAGTCACCTGTCTCGTTACTGTCCTCTTCCTCCCGCGTCAGGAGCCCAGAAAGGCTTTCCCCTGTTTGGTTCTGTCCTTCCTGCACATCTCATCATGACTGTCAGGGGGCTTTGCAAGCTGTCCCCTCTTTTTCCTGTGGAACGTCTGTAGGTGAAGGGAAAGAGGTGCCCCTTCCCCCCCACCTTGTCTGCACGTGAGCCGATGGGGCTTTTTTCTGGCTCCTTTAACTGCATCGTTTACATCCATGGTGGGGGTCTAAAAAGGGGGTGAGCCCAGGCTAGAGCCTCCAGTATAGATCAGAACCCCCAACCCACCTGCGTGGACGCGCACAGTTAACAGCCCTCCCTCGCATTCCAGTCCTCCCAGCTGCGAATGCTTGTGCCTGGATGGCGACCTCTGGCCTGGCCGCCAGGGCTGCAGCCTGGAGCCCTGTCGCCCTGGCACAGCCAACTCTGACTCTACCCTTTCCTGGCCTCCTACGTGTGTCTGCCTATCTGTCTGTCCCCAGAGCCGCCTCCTTCCTCACCACTAACTCCTCTTCTAACCCATCCACCAGCCCCCGACGAGCAGTCCATATGGAACGTCACAGTGCTCCCCAACAGTAAATGGGCCAACATCACCTGGAAGCACAATTTCGGGCCCGGAACTGACTTTGTGGTTGAGTACATTGACAGTAAGCATTGCTATGCGGGGTGGCGGCGGCGGCGGCGGCAGCAGCAGCAGCAGCTGCAGCGGGCAGTGTAGATGCCATTAAAGAGATCCTGTGAACTCCCCCAGGCCCAGAGAGGCCTTTTAGCCCAGCTTAATTATGACTTAATGAAATCGATATGTGCTCAGATGGCAGTGAGGTGCGGGGAGCAGAGCCAAGGAGAAGGAAGGGGTGTCTGCAGCCATTCGTGAGGTCTAGGGTTGTACGTGCTGGGGAGGGCCTGCGTGATGGGGCCCTCCGTCCACTTCCTGTCCAAGATGAAGGGTCCGAATAGGCCCCGAATGAACCAAAATTCACCTCTGCATGGCTCTCCTTAACTCAGAATCCATGTTTTCTGACGTCGCCAGTAGACAGGTGGGGCCAGTTCAGACTTGGGGTGTAACTGTGCTTTGCTCTCAGAGGAACACCGGTGGCCACAGAGACACAGACCACAGCTTCAACTGAGCTGTCACATGTTGCTGGATCTTGAGACCACAGATAACAGATCTGTTAGCCTGTGAAGTGTGGCCAGGATATCTGCCTTCTCTGAGTGAAGGCCCCTGCTTCTGCAGGTCCGGCCCACCGTGTCGGCCTCTGGCACGTACTGTAATAAAGTGACCCACTCACCCGGCTAAGCCAGCCACCTGAATATCTCGGAGGAAAGAACAAAGACAACTCTTAGTTCTCTGTTGTCAGAGGGGAATCACCTCCCCGGAATCCAGAATCTTTTTGCAGCTTCCTATTGCCACCCATCACCCTACACCCCAGACACACAGGCCCTCATGTCTGATGTGTGGATTTTCCACATGGCGAGAGATGAGAAGCAGGGTCCTGTCTCACTTCCGTTACCATCAGAGATGCTAACTGGCCCTCTGACCCTCTTCAGGATAATAGAGCATTAGCTGACACCCCGAAAGTTTGAGGAAGTCGGTCATAATATGTCTAGCTCTAAGACAGTGGAGAGGAAAGAAAACTCCGGGAAAGGGAACAGTGCCTTAGCTGAAGGGCCATGATGCAGGAGAGTCAGCATTGCGTGGCAGGGCTGGTGGTGGAGCGGCCTGGTGACCTCCTGGTCTGGGCAGTGGCCTGGCCCCACAGTCCCCAGGCACCTTCCCCCACGCTCCAACCTCGGACAGGTGGCAGGAACCTAAACGCTGCCTCTCCAGCTCCTCATGCCTGGCCCTAGGCTGACCGAGGTTTCTGTTCCCCAGGCAACCATACGAAAAAAACTGTCCCTGTTAAGGCCCAGGCCCAGCCTATACAGCTGACAGACCTCTATCCCGGGATGACATACACGTTGCGAGTTTATTCCCGGGACAACGAGGGCATCAGCAGTACCATCATCACCTTTATGACCAGTACAGGTGAGAGGGGATCTGGCCTGGCCATCCCCGGCAAGCATGGGGCATTTCATTCTCATTCTCAGCTTCCTGCTTGTCTCTTCTCAGAAAGAAGATCCCTCCCCACCCATTCCCCACCTTGCATGGCGCGTCTCAGCTCTTATACTTTGCGGCTCCCCGGGAGCCAGAAGTGCATGCGCAGTGGAGAGGAAACCATACTTCTGACCCTGAGGGGACAAGTGGGGGCATCAGAAAGAACAAGGGTTATAGAATGAGGACAAGAAGACCGCCTGGCCCCTCGCCTCCCCATGCTGAGAAGAGAAGGGCTTGGTCTCTGCGGGTGGGTCTGGGGGCGGCTGGAGTTGCGTATAGCCTGCCCTGCGAGCACCGGGCCTTGCTTCCTGCCTGTAGGATGAGGGAATAGAAACACCCAAGGGCCTTGACCCAGAAATCTTCCCAGAACCCAAACCAAGAATCAGCATGTATGTCACTGCCTTGCCATTGTCATCTGTTGTTTAAAATTTAAAGTAGTTTGGGATTTGTTTTCATTGTTGTCCTAAGTTTATCGTGGCTTAAAAGTCCTTGACATTTTTTTCTTGCTGGGAGAGGGGAAGAAGCTCTTGTACGGAATAGCTGTGGCTCCAAAGGGGCTTCAGCTGTGGATGGAGAGGCATCTTGTGGCAAATGAGCAGGCCGACTGGAGCTCAGTAAAGGGTGCAACGTTCAGAAATCTCTGCTAGACAGGGTGGCTGGCAATCTGCAGGCAATCTTGCTCATCTCTTTGTGAATATCTTTAAAATCAGCCAGGCAGGTGGTATGCTAAGCCCTGGAGCTAAGGGCGAGAGAGGGGGAAGAGAGTGAGAGAAAAGGACCAGTGCCTGCCCCCCAGGGATATCGTAATCAGATGCAGGTTAGTGGACACAAGGATAGAGATACTACAAACCACAAGGATTTATGTGACCTTCTGAACATCGACTTACATGTTACTCTTCCTGCGCCCAGCCTGGTAACGCCAATCCTGGTCACTCGCATCTTGAGAGTCACTGCCCCTCTGTGTGAATGTATCACTCTACCCCGTCTAGCCTGGTCCCTCCTGGTCAGAGCATCCTGTCCTCCTCTCTGTGTCTCCGCCTATCCTGCATGTGTCCGTGCCATTAACACTCAGGGAGTCTGAGAGCCCAGCTGCCTGCTTGAAGCCAGCCAGGCCAACTCGGGCAGGATGTCTGTGAGCGGCCAGGCTGTCCTGGGAGCCGGCACAGGAACTGGACAGCTGACCAAGTAAAGCAGGTGGCTGGACGCTGCCTGACCCAGTCGGGGTCCTAAGCTGTTGTTCACCAGTGCATACTTACTTTGCTGTTGCTTCCTTACAAACCTGAGTCCAGCACAGAGGCAGGAAGCAAAGATGAGACTGAGGAATGATGCAGAAGCAGCACGGCCTGCTTCAGAGTGAGACTTCTCCCAGGGCTAGGCCTGGGGCTCTGGGCGAGGGTTGGAGAGAAAGGGCCAGAGAGAAAAGGACCAGCGTCTGCCCTCAGGGATGTCCCAGTCGGGACAGAAAGAAACGATGAGGCCTGATAATGTACTTCTGAGCCCTGACTCACAGGTTTGTTTCTCTTTGCGCAGAGGCTGATGCTGATAGCCTGCTTTCATAGCTGTGAGGCACTTGGCACGTAAAAGTTCTTCTGATTCCTCCCGTTGCAAGCTGGAGTGGGCAGGGTTAGGACCCTAACTCCAAGCACATAATGCTCCCTTACCTCCCTGACGGGCTGGAAATTACTATGTGCAAACCATATGGGGAAAAGAAAGTATTGTCACTTTCTGAGTTCGTGTGTGCGTGTGTGTGTTCAGATGCTTCGGAAATGCACACAGTGTTTCCTGTGGTTAGTTAGACTCCAGAGCCAAGTTCACACTGTGCCCCAGGTCCCTGTGTCTCGTCAAAGCAAAAGAGCGTGAGCATCTCTGGACCTGACCACTGGTCGTTTAGGCAGCCACAGGCTATCACTTCAGTCCCCAGACTCGAACATGTGACAGTGGTTTAGGAAGGAAGTGGAAGAAAACCACGCGGAATGCTAACGGGCTCCCCGATCCTCAGCAGAAAGATCCCACGTGGGAAGTAAGTCACTTCCTTGAAGCTTTTGACGCCAAAGAGGCCCAACGGGCTACAAAAACATAGCTCTGGACTCCAAAAGGCCCTTCCGCTCTTCCACCCTGAGTGGTGGCCTGGGGTGAGGCGGCGCCAGTGGTGGATGCTGACAGTGGGCCAGTGAGACAGACAGCAGCCCACGTCAGACCTCAGGAAACGGAAAGGAAGGACTTTAGGGAACTGAACTGTCGTCAGTCTCTTATTGCCGTGTTTGGGGAAAACCCAGGATGGGTTGAGGTGGGAATAGAGAGGTGTAAATTGATGCTTCAGTGAGATCAGCCAAGCCAAATTGCATCTGAAGAAAGTTCATGCCTGTCATATTTGTTCATCTGTCCTTATTTCTGAAATGTGATTCTCTTGCCGACCTTAAATGACTAGCCTCTCTCCCATAGGCAAATCGAATTCCTCCCAATTAGTTCAGAGTTGTGGAACGGTCTGCCTTGAGGATGACTTGCCCGTTTCTGAGTGGGGTCATAGGGTGTGGTGTGGAAGGCACACAAAATATGGCCTGCAGTCCAGAGTAAGAAGCACTGGGGCCTGTGTTTGCCAGGTTGAGCCCACCTTGCCCCAGATCCTACTTTGTATTAGTTTTTCTTGTTTTAAAGTGAGGTATTGACATATAACATTGGTTCGTTTTAGGTGTACAGCATAACGATTCGATATATGTATATACTGCAAAATGATCACTACAGTAAGTTTAGTAACATCCGTCACCACCCGTAGTTACAAAACGCACTCGGTTTTGAGCAGCCTTTTGTGTCCAGACTTCACAGAAAATCCTTTGAACACTTCGGCCAGGACTGAAAGTAACATTTGCATTTTACATGTTGAAGTCAAGAATGGAAAGCTACATTTGCTTTCTAAATTGCCCATATGGGCTCTTTCCCTGGAATTATGACTTTTTCTCCCAAGAGAAAGGGAGTCTCGCAGAGACGCCGTCAGGGTGCATCAGAACAAGCATCAGGAGGACGGTGGAGCAAACAGGACTCTGCAGCCACGCAATCCAGAGTCTCTGCAAGAGGTGGGAATCTCCATCCAAATACAGGTGATTCCTTCATCCCAGTATCTAGGCATAGCTCACAGACCGGCGATATCCCTGTGACCCCTAGCTGGGGTCAGAGAAGAAACTGCAGCGGTATTCCGGGTTAACCATGTTATGTTAGGATTAAGTTGATCATTAATTAATAAGTAGTCACTGACTACTTGCTACGTGGCCAGCATCATCCTAAGTGCTAGGGGGCTCAAAGAATCCCCTGTTCTCAAGCCTTTCGTAGTGTCGCTAGAAATCAGGATCTGGGGAACAGCAATCAAATGTTTCATTGCCCGGAGTAAGCAAGGGTGGAACTGGGGTTCAGAGACTGTTGTGAGCTAGAGGAACAGGAGATTCAGGAAAGGGCAGACTGTGGAAAGGGAGAGCAAGAGGGGCGGCGGTGCAGGCACCTTGGGCAGGGTGGGAAGGACGCGGGGAGGGGAGGACCTGCACACCTGGAAGGCCAGGCCGGATGGAGGTGTCCTAGGAACATAGCAATATAATGTGTCATTTTCTTCTCTGGAGCTGAGAGGCAGAGGGTGAGGGGACCCCTCTGGAATGGAGCAGTGAGGTGAATATGAGGATTTTGGAAGGAGAAATAATAGTCTTTAGAGATGGGGAGAATGGCGAAGCCACTGACAGAGCAGGGAACGGAGGGGCAAGAAGACACGTGTTGATGGACCATCCGAGGAGCTGTTTGGAGGAAGCGCTGGGCTTACCGTGTGGAACTGACTGGAGGAACAATGAGAATGAATAGAAGGATTGCCAGTTGGAAGGTCAGGACTGGAGGGCAGTGAAGGTAAGAGTCAAGGATGCGGGGGTAGGTTGGGGAGAGACCCTCTCCGTGATGGTAGGTGAAGCACATAGAGGGGCTCGAAGTCGGCTTGTTGGGAGCGGAGGAAGGAGTTGGCGCGAACTGGAGACAATGGAAGGTGAAGGCGTTTACCTGTAAGAGGACAGTGCGTGAGTTAGGGCTGAAAGTCTGGCACGTTCCTCAGGGGTGTTTAAGACACAGGAAGCTTCAACATGTTTTAACAGCAGAAGGGAAGAGAAAGCGAAGAAAAAGAAATTGAAAATGCTGGTTTTTTAGAGATCCTTTCAGGACCGAGCTGCCAAGGAAGTGAGGCCTGGGTCCCACGACTGAGGGAGGAGTAGCTTCAGAGGGGAGAGAGGAGGCCCGCCTGACCTGGGACAAGGGGTGGTCTCCAAAGGCGGGTAGGTGGGGTCCACGCTGATGAGGGCGGGGAAGGAGTAATGCGGGCCGGACAGTAAGAGATGAGCAGAAGGATTGCCAGGAGGCAGTGAAACCCAGCGGAAGCGCACAGTGAATGTGTGAGGGGCCTGGGTCTGCGTCTTCCTCCAGCAGGGCTCACGGCAAGAGCAGAAAAATGCAGTAACTGCCAAGGAGACCCACAGCTGGGAATGGAGGTGATGCTGGAATGGGTGACACAGAGGGGAGCACAGCGCGGAGTGTAAGGTTAGCGGAGGCCCCATCAGGCGGAGCGGGTGAGTGCACTGAATTCACGAAGAAAGTGGAGCAGATGTGAGCCTCTGTCCCAGCACTGAGGAGGGAACATGCACCTCACAGCCAGTCCTTCAAGGAGCTTATTTCCTGGGTGGAAGGACCCAGAGTGGTCAAGGGCACAGACTCTGGAGCCAGACAGGGGGGCTCACACCACTACCACTTAATAGCTCTGTGACCTTGAGTAAATCACTCAACCTCAGTGGCTCCGTTTCCTCATCTGTAAAATAAGGATGATAATAAAAACCCACTTTGTGGGGTAGTTGTAAGGATTAAATTAGAGGACGTGTGGGAAAGTACTTAGAGCAGTGCCTGGCCCCTGGGAAGCACTCACAAGTGTAAACCGTTAGTCGCGGTAATGCGTTAGTCTCCATTACCCACCGCCAACCACAATCCGAAAAAATTAAATTTCCCAACCATCGATGTCCTCTGCACCCGACAACCGTCAACATCATGGCTCAGTGATCCAGGATCTCCCACAGGAGATGGTCCGCCTTTTGGTGTGTCATCAGAAGGTCAGGAGAGCCTGTCACTAAGCACCACGCTACACCCTTCACCTCCCCTCCTCTCATCACACAGGCCCGGATCATCTCACATCGTCAGAAGGAAGGTGAGTGCGGTACAGTAAGATACTGTGAGGGCAGCAGAGACCACATTCACAGAACTTTTATTCGAGGATGTTATTATATTGTTCTTTTTTATTGTCACTCTCATGCATCATTTATAAATTAAAATTTAGTATCTATGTAGGGTTCAGTATCATCACTGGGGGGTGTACCCACCCCCGGGATAACGGGGACTACCGTATGTCCATTAGATGGTTACAAGTGCTGTGAAAAAGGTAAGTTAGACCCCTCGGAGGGTGGCTGTGTCTGGGAGAGGCCTTTGCTTCAGCCTAGGAGGTCCAGGAAGGCCTTCTTGAGAAGATGACGTTTGCTGGGACAGTCACCTGAAGAAAGAGCAGTAGATGCAGAGGCCCTGCGGCGGGAATGAGAGTGGCCAGTGTAGCTGGACTACAGACGGGGTAGGAGATAGGGCTAGAGAGGTGGCCAGGGCCAGCTCTGATGAGACTAGAAGGGTTAGGATAAGGATGTAGGCTTTTCCCAATAGTGATGAGATGCATTAGGGATGAAAACAGAAAGCGATTTGACCTCGTGTGGGGTTTTGGAAGCTGTCCCTGACGCTGTGTGGGGCAGGAGCGGGAGTGGAAGCGGGGATGCAGCTTTCCCCGCCAGCATTCGCAGGTCAGGGTAACCGCGGCCGCGTTCCGTGGGACTCGGCTGCGTTCCACCCGGGCCGCCGGGGCTTGGCGCACTTGTTCCTCAGTCTTCACCATCTATTGAGACCCTCTCGGTGCCACAGCCTTGGCTGGAGGGCTGTAGAGACAGTTTCTCTGCCCAAGAGGAACAAAGGGTGGGAATGTGTCCAGATACCTGCTGCACAGAGTAGCACATGGTGAAGGCCCGGGGGCCACCCCTCCGGTCCCCTTGCTCAGCCCACTCAGCTGGCTCCAGTTACGTTGTGTCTGTTCAGGTCCCCTCTGATCCGTTCTCTCCTTCAGGTTTTGATGTTCAGGGTGGGCTGCATTCTCAGGAGGCGTTGCTTTTGCTCTCCAGTCTGTAGGAAGGAGAGGGCGAATGGGTCCTACCCAACCCACACCCCCTCCCAAGCCCTAACGCCAGCCATTGTGTCATCTAGGGCATCGTCCGGTGATGCCTGAGCGCCTGTCCTCTAGGCCAGTCTACATGCCCCACGAATCACACAGCGGTCTAGCCACGTGGAGACAGGTCTCCACACGTTCCGGGCAGGGGCGGAGGGACTCACTGTCGGGGGGGGGGGCAAGTCGGCCTGTCACAGCCACTGGGGGGGAATGGGGGGTGGTCTTCCACGTGTGGATGTGTTCTGAAGTGTCGTGGGGTGTGCGGGAGGCATAGCTCCAGCCCCGACGTGGCCGCTAGCCTTCTGGGGTACCTACAAAGGGTTGTCTTTACTGTCGGAGTGCACAGTCTGGCTGGGGAGTCGTGAGGAAACAAGGGCATCCTGGAACCGTACCCTGCCCAGACGTAGTCCCGGGAAGCCTGGTGGCTTCGGGGCCATGATGGTGGACAAACGTGATACTCAGGACCCGCGCTGGCCCTCGAGGGGTTTCTCACAGGTGTTCGCGACGTGGCCATGGCCGCCTTCCCTGATTGGTAGCGTACAGGCTCCGTTTTCTCACCCCAGGTTCCTTCATGGGAAATTGTCCCTGCGTGGCCAATCCCCACCAGGCTGTGACCAAAACGCGGTTTATGAGAATGCCATGCCTCCTCCTCAGGAACCTTCCCGTCCTACAGGGCCTGTCAGCCTTCTGCTGCTTATTCTGCTCCTGCTCCCCGCCCCTGCTTCCTTTCTGACCCTTTGACCCTCCTTAATTCTCTTCTTTGTCCCTGCAGCGGGGTAGTCTGGGCCGGAGGGCTGCTAGGTCACGGTAGCGGGAGGACCGGGAAGAGCATCGGTGCGAAGTCGCTGAAGTTCCTCCCCCACCGCCCCCTCTTCACCTCCTCCTGTGCAAACTCCCTCACGTCTGCTTCTGCCTTCCCCCCAGCTTACACCAACAACCATGCCGACATCGCCACCCAGGGCTGGTTCATTGGGCTAATGTGTGCCATCGCACTCCTGGTGCTGATCCTGCTCATCGTCTGCTTCATCAAGAGGAGTCGCGGCGGCAAGTACCCAGGTAAGATGTGTCAGGGGAGCGGGCTTAAGGGACTGGCCGGCACGTTTCCTGTGAGTCACCGGGTCCCCTGCCGTATCCGGGGTGCGCTGTTCTCTCAGTGAGCCCAGCCCCTGCCAGACTTGGGGAAACAGTCCTCTTGCCTGTTCTGTGCATCTTAGAGCTGCCAGAAAGCACTTGAGTTAATTAAGTTTGCTTGAAGTGGGTGGCTGGAGCGGTCCAGGCAGCTCCGGAGAGGATGGAAGGAACCCTGGCCCCTATTAAGAATGACCTTCCTCCCCTTGACTCACCATCCATCTGCTCAGTAAAATGGCTTTTTTAAGTCTGAATCTCATTAGAATCCTGTGTCTCAGAAAAGGAGGAAGGAAGAGGCATTTTCTCTGACCGTGAGAGAGAAAATGTGGTGAGGAGGGGTCTGGGCTGAAGCACGCCCGTGAGAGAGGCCGCAGAGCTGGCTCTTGGCGTGACCAGGACCGCATCACAGACACCTGAAAAGAGCATAGAAGCTCCCGGTGAGGTGCAGACAGGCTGAGGGGCAGGCTGCACTGATAAGGACCCACCCTTCAAGGCTCTGGGCTTTCCTAGAATCCCAGAGACGCATTTCTCTTCTGTGGGCCTCAAGGTCCTCCAGCCCAGACAAACCAAGGTCAAGGACAAAGACCTCTAGCATTCTCGTTTCTGGAAATATCGATTGTTTTTCAAACAGGGGCAAGAAAGCCATCTGTCTGCAGTGGGGTGGGTGGAGTCACAGGAGACAAGATAATGGATGACCCTTACAGTGAAAATCCTGCTGGACTCTGAAATGAGATTGCTCCCTGCCCCCCGAAGCCCTGACCACCACATACCCTAGGCACCCCGAAGGCCTGCTTCTCCCCACCTCTATGAATAAACCCTCCTCTAAAACTCAGAGGGAGAAGAGATTCTCTTCATCTTCTTTCCCTGCCACTACCCTCAAGACCCTCGGATTCGAAAGAATTATGCCTCTCCTTGAAGCGAGGGGGCATCTGTGAGGAAGGACAGGGAACTATCGCTCTTGTTTTGGTAAATGATGTGTTCTTTCACGCTGTTGTGCCGTGTTGGGATCGTTTTTCTTCTGTAAGAGTGAAGGCCAGAGTTAGGGAGAAGGGTGGCCTTCCTGCGTTCACCCCCTGATCCGGGGGGCACTGGAACACGGAGGAACTCATCGGGTGAACTCTGAGCCTTCCTTTACCCTAGAAAGTGTCCCCTTCCAGTTCTCCTTACAGCTATTATCGTGGGGAAAGGGAGCCGTGAAAACAAGTGAGGTCACAGCTATGTGAGCACTTTCCATGCCAAAGGTGTGGATGGGGTGTTCTTCCCCTCAGCCAGGAGCTTTGAAGAAACATGTAGCTCCCCTCCCTCAAAGATGTCACAGGCGCAGAAACACACGCAGATAATTATAATACGGCAGAATGAGAAACGTGCCACGGAGAGGATCACGTCCATTCAGAGTCTGGGGAAGACTTCATGGAGAGGTTTGGGGAGCCAGCTGGGAGAAGTCGTTGTCAGGGGAGATAGAGGGAACCGCTGGCGATGAGGATGAGGAAGAGGCAGGATCAGCCTCGCAACTGACTAAATGTAGGAAGGAAGAACGAGGGAGACGTCGATGGTGCCTTTTTGAAAGAGGGAGAGTCGCTGAGCCAAAGGCAGTGTCTTCTGACTGTCTGATCAGCGCCCTGCAGAGCAGGGGCACACTCGGTCTTCATGTCTGTTTTTGCTTCTCTTCTTGACCAAGTGCGAGAAAAGAAAGACGTCCCCCTTGGCCCTGAAGACCCCAAAGAAGAGGATGGTTCGTTTGACTACAGGTGGGTGATCTCCTGGGCTCCTGTTCACACCCAGTGCCTCCTGTCAGATGGTCTGCCTGTCCCCACTGCCCCAAGACAGGGACGTCTCCTCAGAGCAGCTGGCCTGGCTGAGAGCCACGGTACTGATTGCCCATCACCCATCGGGCTGTCACCTCTGCCCCTCTGGCCGCACCTGCTCATCCTCACTGTGCCGGACAAGGCTGCCCACACTGCCGGACACACTCATTCCAAGCAGCACTCCTCATTCTGCTGCGTAACTCAGACTTATTAAGCTCCTTCTGTGTGTCTCCACATTTTTACTCTGAAAATGAGCCCTTGGTCCCCTGCTGTGACATGAGCTCAGCTCTCAGCTTCCTCTCTGCCCATGCCCCACCCCAACCCTGAAGATAACTAACTGGGGAAACTGAATTGTCCTAAAGCATTGACTAGGTGAGGGCTGAAGGGTAGTGGTGGTGTGGCGGGGTGTTCTTTTCCCCGTGACCTGGAACAGTTGTCTCTCCTCTAGCCTGAAACGGGCCTTGGAGAGGCAGACAGTCCAGCTTGTCCCAAATGAGAGGACTGCAGCCTAGACCTGGAAGGGTCCTCCCGAGACTCCCACACTTGCCACCTAGTGAGCTAGTGGCAGAGCTGTGGAGGCCAGGGGCCTGGCTTCCAGCTACTGCCATTGTCCTGTGCCATGCTCTTTCTCAGATCTGAACAGGCCTTTGTATCTGGCTTAAAGTGGCAATTTGTCCTTTTCGATGGCAAGTGTATTTTGAGTTAAGGAGCATTGCAGGGTAGGTAGGTCTTGGACGTCTCATTTATGGACCAAGTGGGGTGGGAGGAAATGCTCTCATCAGAGCCCTCCTTCCCCACCCCACCCAACACTCTTCGGGCTAGATCACCCCTGTCCTCCTCTGACCTCTTGTTATCCCATCCTGGGCCTCTGCCATTCTGTCCATCGGCAGCCTGGCAAGCAAGCTCAGATCAATGAGCGGCAGAGCCACTGCCCACACAGGAGCCTGTCTGGCGGCTTAAGGACCGTGGCTGTCCATCCAGTCACATTATCCCCATGAGCTTCCCAAAGGGCAAGGGTAAGAGGCCCCTCCCCTGACCATCCTCACCACCGCAGGTGGGGCCCAGCACCCTCATGAGCTGAGAGCTGCTTGTTCCTTGGTCAGCAGTAACAGGCCTGGGCCTTTCTTTCCCCCAGGCCCTAGAGTGGCCACAGAGAGGTGGAGACCTCCTCAAATACAGGGCCAGGCAGCCTGTGCTGTGAGAAGCTGCTCCCTTCGGGGTGGGAAGGGAGGATCCATCCTAGAGCCCCTACTGGGATGAGTCCAAGAGCCCTAAACTGGGGAAGGACTAAAAGTAATACATCAGGGGAAAAACCAAGTTTCTAAGTGAGACAGGCCTGGGGCACGAAGGAGCACGGCTCACCCTTGCTCCACTCCGGCCTGGCTCCCAAAGCCTCTCCGGTGGGCCCTCTGCGTCCCTCTCCCTCGTCTGTCCACCTGGTCCTCTAAGGTCTCTTGGAAGAGAGGCTGACAGGGGGCTAGACCCAGGTTCCCAGTCATTCTGATCTCTCTCGAGCTTCCTTAGGAAAGGTCTGTGCTTTCCAGATCTAGATCCTCTTTCCCCTCAGAAACCTGACACGCTGCAGCCCGCTCCAGTAGGGCGGAGGGCCCTGGGGAGGCAGAGCCTGAGAAGAAGCCCGGCAGGCAGGTGGGGCGAGGAGCCTGGAAATGGGAATCTGCTAGTTCTTCAAACTTAAGGGGGAGGAAGAGTTTCTGCTGGTTCTCAAAAGGCGAGTTCCACTTTCGGTACAGACCCCGGAGACCCACTCCCCTCACTTAGGGCCGCTCTCCTCTAGCACTGCCGTGGGCACACAGCTGGGCTGTGTTGATGGGTGCGTTGCGGGGCGGGGTGCGGTCACTAATAGCTTTCCATCTGCTGAGCCCAGCCCCTCTCCGGCTCTGGCCCAGGGCCCTCCCCTGACAGCTGTCTTTGCCCAGCACTGCTGTTAGAAGCGAGAACAGCTCCTCAGTGTGATGGCAGCTCAGCCTGTTGTCTTCAGCAAGCGCAGGAGGGACTGAGGTGGCCTGGGGCGGGGGAGGGGGCTGTGAGTGTCTGCTCGGACCACGGGCACCACCGCGGTGGTCCCAGATCCCACTGCCTCCTGCCTGGGAACTCGGCTCCCTTCTGAAGTGCAGCCAGCAGCACCTGGGCCCCCCTCCAAGCCTAAAGGGCAGAGAGTCTTCCAGCCAGGGGAAGGGATGTGGTGCTTGAGCAGACAGACGCTCTGCCTCTGGGGGTGTCTCACTTCCTGGGGCCACAGCAGGCACAACTGTAGCTGCCACTCTAACCATCAGCCTCCAAGTTCTCTTGGCACAGGAGGAGCCGCAGGGCAGGAGCTGCGGCCGCAGGAGCTGGGCAGGATCCTCTGTGCCTTGCTGTCTGTTTCGAGCGTCTGGCCTCTGTTACCTGCATGCCCCCCTTTCTCACACCCTCTTTCACTTGCTAGCCCAGAAGCAACAGCATCTGTTTGTAAGCCTGAGGGAAAGCTGAGAGAAATGGCACTTAGAAAGGGAGAGGCAAAGATTTGTTTCTTTAAGAAGCAAACCTCGGCTTTTTGTCAAAGGCAGAGCCTTTCCAGACAGAGTCACAAATCACAGAGTCAAACAGGTCCAGCCCCACCTGATGGGGAAACAAGGGCCCAGGGAGAAGAAAGGCTTTCCCAAGACCGCAGACGCACACAGCGACTGCACCTCCCGTCCTGACTCTTCCCGTCCTGCCTGGTCTCGCAGCATTTGGCTCTGCCTCATCCGAGGTGGCTGTCCTCTGCCTGTTCCCACCCCAGAGAGTAGCCTGGCCGCAGGGACGGCACCCCAGATCAGGAGTCCGCAGTGTGGGCTCCCATCCCAGCCTGCACCAGCTCTGCACCTCACCTTGGAGAAGCTGCTCGTCCTTTCTAGGCCATGTTTTCCCTTCTATAGAACTGATGGACAGGGGAGGGCTGGACTGGGTGGTCCCTGAGGTGCTGTCCTCTCTGAGCGGTGTGTCACATGTAGCACGTGTGCTTGGCAGGAGGCCAGCAGCCCTGCCCCACCCCGCTTGGGTTTGGGCAGCCCTGGGATGGGCTGGGCCCTGATTCTCTGTCTCTCCCTGGCCAGTGATGAAGACAACAAGCCCCTGCAGGGCAGCCAGACGTCCCTGGACGGCACCATCAAGCAGCAGGAGAGTGACGACAGCCTGGTGGACTATGGCGAGGGCGGCGAGGGCCAGTTCAACGAGGACGGCTCCTTCATTGGCCAGTACACAGTCAAAAAGGACAAAGAGGAAACTGAGGGCAACGAAAGCTCAGAGGCCACGTCACCAGTCAACGCCATCTACTCTCTGGCCTAACAGAACCCCCAGGCACAGCCACTACTTTGCAAGTGGGAAGAGGGGAGAGGGGAGACGAAGCCACCACCACCTTCAGGGGCAAGGGTACAACATGGGGGTCTGCCAAGGCGCAAGGATCACTGACCACCTAGCCAACCACAAGTCCCTTCCCAATGACCCCACACACACCCGGGTGCCACTTGTGTGGGAGAGCTACAGCCGTGGCTAAGCGTAGCAGGAGGGAGCCCCGGCCCCTTGCTCAGCCTCACAGCCGCCCTGAGCCTTCCACCTGCACTGCCCGCCCTTGACCTCGGACACACACTCACCGTCTTCTGTTGGTTCTGGTACTTTTCATTGTCTTTTGCTTTGAGCATCTTCTCCTCCAGACCCAATGTCTCCATTTTTTTTTTCCTTTTGAAGAAGTGTCCCTGGAAAAAGAAAGAATAGGTGGATTCTCTCCTAGAAAACTGTAAAGATAGGCAAAAAGGATTGGTACATAAAAGAAGATATAAAAAAGCTGCAGTATTCACACCGCGCCGGGCCAACGCATTTCCGAAGGATGCCTTTCTCGCCATATGCCTCCCCCTGCCCGCAGCCCATCCACCTCGGCCTTGTCAGTTGCTGAGCTGGGCTTGGCTTCTTTCTGGAAAATGACAGTATTTTTGGCAGGGATCGGGTGGGCAGGCCTCCTTGCCTTGCTCTGGCTTATTTGGGAGGTGGGCTTACCTCTTGCTCCTCGCTCTGACCCTGCCCCTTCCTCCAGAGTGTCTAAGACAAGAGCTGCACTGACCCTGACGAAGGGATTTTAGGAACAGGAGTGGGCACTGATGGAAAGGACTCCAACTCCAGTGACCGTGTACCTCAAGCAGCAGAAAATCAGTCATCTGGTCCCTGGGGAGCTGTGCTCACCTAAAGAGAGAAGAAAAGGGCTGGGTTTGTACTTCTTCCCCCCCATCAGTGAAAGCCAGGATGCAGGAGAGAAAACACCCACAGCATCCAGAGTAGAGGATGCCCTAACCTGGCAGGGGTCTACACTGCTGCCCTCAAGGAGATGGAACCCCATGATACAGAAAGCTGTGTTGGTGTGTTTGGGGCTGCAAAGCACTGCTCCCCCTTGTATCTAGTAGGTCTCATCGGTCAATTCTGTATGACGTTGAAACTGCGGATGGGGCCCTGTTGCCCCAAGACTGAGCCGGTGTGTCCTTTCCTTAGGGTATTTACATATCAGGAGACCCTGTGGGGACACTGCACTAACAGTGCCGTGAAGCCTGGCCTGGAGGACTCAGCGCTCTTCCTATGCCTTATGCAGCTCTGATCTGTCCCTGTAGTTTCCAGGCTGCCAGGCCCTCCCTGCAAGCCTCGAAGCCTCCAGCAATGTCTGTCTCAAGGAGAACCGGGCAGCCTCTGCAAGCATACAGCAGAACCAGAAGCAGCCACTCTGACACCTGCCCTGCAACGCCGTGCCCCGGATGGAGACACCTGCACACCTGCGGTTCTGAGACAAGAGGCGCTGCCTTCTGCCCCACCTAATCCACTTTTGAAACCAAAGGTACCTAGCCTCAGAGGAGAGAGGTCTTGAGCCTGAGAGTCACCCTTTAGCTGTTGCTGCAGTGTCGGTTTCAGGAGGGGGAAGGTGACCCTAGTAATGGGCCACCTGCCACAGGCACAGCCTCTGATGTGAGCCTCCAGCTGCTTGCCAGGGGCCTGGGCGGGAAGAGGCCTGTGTCCTTCAGAGACTTTATCAAAGCGCCACTTGCCATGTGTTTAAGCCACAAAGGTATTAGCAACGCTTGCATCACTTAGTAGCCCGTCAGCGAAGGTCCAGCCCATACACACATGCTCTGTCTGCAGGTGAGAAACCATAGCCCAGAGCGGAGCCAATCGTGTTGATTTTGAACCTGAGAGTGAATAGCTTTCCTTTGGCCCCAGCCGTGGCCACGTTTGCTGTCTGAAAGCCCAAAGACAGCTCTCTCATGGTGACGGGGTGAATGAATAGCAGGCGGCTGGGGGCTGAACTCAGGGGTCTCCGCCCCCGCGGTCCTCAGACACCTGCCTGTGCTCAGCTGGGTATTCCTGAGGCCTAGGCCCAGGGTCCCTGAAGGGAATGTCCAGGAAGCAGGCCCCTGAGCCGAATCAGGACTGGCCTTTCCAGAAAACACTATGGATCTGAGCAGGAGAGTCAGTTTCTCAGGCCCGGAGTCCATCTCGCACCATACACACTAATGAGCTTGTTACACTGAACACAGTCTCTTAGAGCAAGGAGGACCGTGAGAGGCCATCGTGCCCGTCCTTCTGCCTCTGGAAGGGCTGCTGCTACCACGGGGCCTTGGGAAGCGGTGACTCCTCAGCCTCTTTGCTCCTCCTTCGTGTCCTTCCAGGCTCTGAGCTGTCTGTCCCCCAGCAGTCGCATCACGAGACTGCCCACGTCACCACGCCATCACAGCCCTTTCAGCAGGCAAGAGCAAACCCGGGCCTGAGGAACCAAGGTATCCCTAAGCAGAGATGGCAGGTGCTTGGAGATATGTGCAGGTTAAAGTGTTAGGGCTGGGGAGACGGCCCATCCAGTGGGAGGAGAGGCCATTGTCAGTGGCGCCCACGCCAGAGTCCACCCAGCTCAGCAGGAGGGCGGTATCGCCCGCACTCCCAGCCAGCCGGGGCTCAAGCAGCCACCCGAAAACAGCCAGCACTGGTGCCAGGAGAGGGCACTTGAGCCGTCTGGCTAGGGGGTGGTGAGGGGAGGGCAGTGTAGGTCATCTCGTAGTGACTACACGTTCCTTTGACTGTTCTTCAGTCCCACTGTGTACTCGGCCAGAAGAGCCGGGGCTTCCTGTGTCCTCATTTTATCCAGTGACCTGCTGAGCACATACTCTTGAACATCAGGTGTGAGCCAGGGGTGCCATGGTGAGAAGCCAGGTGTGGCCCCTGCCCTCTCAGGCTAGCGGTCCTGGGCCTGAGTCTTAGGACACGGTGGCATCGATGGAGAGCACCCTGAGCGTGCAAGCAGCCAATGGCCCGGGGCTCGAAGGGAGAAGCTTCAGAGGGAGAACTTGGTCAGGGGGCCTGGGCATGTGTTTAAGCCAGGGCATCAAAGGACAGGGCCTCAGAACCCACGGGGTGGTGGAGGAACAGCCCTGCCTCCTGAGCCTCTGCTCTGCCCCTTGGGGAAAATGGCTTGACTTGTCTGTGCCTCAGTCTCCCTATTCAGTCTCTCCTTGAATGCGTCGTCCCACTGAGTGTCTGGGGAGTACACCGCTGCAGGCCTAGGCGACGGCTGGCTGCCTCCCACCTTGCCTGGGTTATGGAGAATGGGTCCTGTTTCTGAGGAGATGGTCAAGTTTAAGCTAAAGGGAAAACTAGCTCCTTCCCTTGCCCTAAGAGGTTAGAGGCACCTGGTCCATCCTCTTCCTGGCAAATGCCGAGGTCTGGGGAGGTGTCCCTCTGTCCGAGAGGCAGCCAGTGCCATACTGCTCCCCCTGCAAGGGGTGTCTGTGCCTGGCACAGGTGCTGCTTTCAGAGTTTCCCTGAGCATGGTCAGCCCTAGCAAAGGGGTGGAAACAGATCCGAGGACATGTGTGGGTGTCCCAGCTGAGGGACTGCCTCCCCCGCCCACACCCAGCACCCACATGTGGGCACACACACCGCAGACCAGGGCCGCATCGCAGGGTGGCACCTCAGGGAGAACAACAGAGATCATGACATTGTCTCGGAGAGGGCGAGTCTGCACCCAGGCCCACCTGAGATGAGACGCGAAGGGCTCTGTGCGGCCCACAGCTCGGGCTGGGGAAGAGGCTGCCCAGGCTGGGCCCACTTCGGGTGACCCCTGAGGGCACGACTGAGGCACAACGAATCTGATGCAAAGGAGAGGGACAGCAACGGCACAGGCCGTGGCTCTTTAAGGCTCCTGAAGCCCTTTGCGGGACCAGAGCCAGTCCCAGAGGATTCATAAACACGGAGGGAGGGGCTCTAACGCGTTTGCCTCTCTGCAAGGCTGCAGCTAACACCGAGGAGGTGAGGCTCCTTGGGCTTTTGGTCGGCAGGGGCTGGAGCCCGTGGGAGAAAGGCAGGTGCCTGGGATACAGGCACAGAGCGCACTCCTCTCTCTCGGCCCCTTGGTCACCACGCTAGCAGCCCCTGCCAGACACAGTTAGGTCCACGAAAAAGGAGTCACCCTGTGGGTCTTGGTTGAGCTGTGCATGGTGACAGGAATAGCGTATAGGAGGTCCCTGATTTAAAGAAATAGAGAGGAGGCAAACAAATGGAGCAAAGCTTGGAATATCAGGAGACTGGTGTTCCGGGCAGAGCCCAGCTCCTGGCAGCCGTCTCCCTTAAAGCGAGCAGGGGTGACCCACGGCGGTTCAGACCAAACTTGCAGCTGTCGCAGCCCAAGCCAGAGCCTCAGCCTTTCCTTCCCGCCCCTCCTAAGAACCAGCCTTCCTGAGACAGGTTCAGAGAAGGGTTTGAGGGAAAGACGAACCATCCAGGGAAGCCAGAAGGTCCCCACCAAACAGTGTCTCGAGCCACACCCCAAACCAGTGCCCCTCCATCAGTATAATAGTATTAAATGGATGTTCATGATGACGAGGACGGAAATGGGACAGGTACAAAGGCGTCTAGCTTAGGATCAGTTCAGATGTCGGTGTGAAGGGCTCCCAGAGCTGATCTGATTGAAATGGCTCATCAGACAGACCGGGACACTAAAATTCAGGGAGGCGAAGGGCTTGAACGCCGGCCCTCGAACTCCTCGGCCAGTGTTCCTGCATCTCACCCCGGCCACCTTCTTGCAAAGGGTGCGGGGATTGATTAACTCCATCCTGCTGGTTTGCCCTCTCGTACCCCTTTGCCTTGTCCCCCCACATCCTCCCCAAATGAGAAACAAAGGATCTTTCTGAGTCAGACATCAGTCAGTGTGTGACAGCCTGCGGTGTTAAGGGCAGACCCGGGCCGGGAGGAGGTTGACGAGGTGACTGGCTTCTGTCACTGTGAAGCCTAGACTCATCCCTTGCTCGGAACACGTCAGCCCCGAGCATGCTTTGCCCCTCGGAGCCGAGGGCGTGGAGAGCTTTCTGTCCACTCCACCCTCGGCCACAGGGTGCCACGGGCAGCAGGGCCCGCGGAAGCTCTGCCACCCTGGGATTTGCTGGGCTGGACTTCGGCACTTGTAAAGACTTCAGTGAAGCAATAAACACAAAAATCTGGGAAAAGAAATCCAGAATTTGTGCTCTGCTCTGTTTCTTTTTCAAAAACGATGCAGATCAGACGACCCTGCCCCTCTCTTCTCTGATCCCCAAACGCGATGTCCTCAGTCAGTGTTGCCGCCCCCCCCACACTCACACACACACCTGGCTTCCAGCTC
This sequence comes from Cynopterus sphinx, assembly GCA_030015415.1. Classification (NCBI taxonomy): domain Eukaryota; kingdom Metazoa; phylum Chordata; class Mammalia; order Chiroptera; family Pteropodidae; genus Cynopterus; species Cynopterus sphinx. The sequence continues at coordinate 19,189,173 of CM057392.1, read as the reverse complement.
TCTGCCAACTTCACGCTCCTCCTGAGCTGAGTGTCAGTCGTCTGTGATGTGGCCGCCTTCTGTCCTGGTCCCAGCCCAGCCCACACTGGACCCCGGAGGACCTCCCGCTGTGCACCCGCCGCCCAACACACCCGTGTCCCCCACCATCCCAGTTTGTTCCTTTTGGTGGGGAAATGTGTTCCCAGTGTCTCCATCCTTTCTCCCATCTGCACACATCCACCAATGGTCTGATCTTTTCTCCATTTGGTTAAATATTTAACTTGCCATGGCAGACCTTGTTTTAACCCCTCTCACATCGTGTTATTTCCTTTTTGTGAGTCATTTTGCATTAACCAGCGTCAGCGACAGATGCGTCTCTGAGGGTGTCGTGCACGACCTTCGGCAGGGAAGACGTCTGGGCCGTGGAGGACCACCTAATACATGGACTTATAAACTGACTGCATGAGCAATGAACAGGCCAAATTATTCAGAATTTTTTTTGAATCACTGTAAAAAAACAAACTGATTTCTTTTGTATAGAGAACACTAAACGTATAATAAAAGTTGTTCAAAATGGACTCTGGCCAAATGTTCATTTTCCTTAGTTAAAGGGTGAGAGAGGGATGTCAGGGGTTAGTGACAGAGATGAATCAAAGGCTTTGTCATGGGCATACCATTCAAAAGGCTTTGAAACCAGCCCCCGTCTCGAAGTTGGCCTAATCCCGGGAAACTCGTTGGCACAGTTTGTTTTCAGCTAAGTGGCTGGTACGGGAATGTCTACAGCCATGGGACGCCCCGATTCAGCTCACGCACCCTGTGGAAGTGCCACGCGGGGATTCTGGGGAGGGAGAGCTGTGCAAAGCCACTTCTCCCTCTGCACCCTGCTCACAGCCGGGAGCACCTAGCGTACGCCCCACATTGTGCCTGGCACAGGAGACATTTAACACCGCTGAATAGTTAAAACCGCTTACAACAAGCCAAAGCCCCTCGCCAAGGGCTCGACGAAATCTCAGCCGACAAGCAAATAGAAAGGGGAAAAGAACAGGGAGGACCGTGTTGGTTGCGGGGCACTGCTCACCTGTCTCCACGCCCCTCGTCTTCATGGTCAGGGTCAGGGTCCCTGAGGAGTGACCGAAGAGCATCACCCAAGCAGGATGAATGGTGAGGGACCCCAGACATCGTAACCCCCTGCCTTGCCCCAGGGTGCTGTGAGGCTGGAGAGTGGTCACGGCTAGGAGCTGGTTCTGCTCGTGTGGAAAGGTGACTGATGGTTTACAGGCGATAGTGGGGGGCGGGGGTGAGGGCAAAAAGATTTCCCTGAAAACACAGACCCAGCTCTCTTGGACAAAGAGCCACCAAGCAACTCCGCCACCCACCTGCGTTTACTCTCCCTTCCAAAGTCCTCGGAACAGGGCCCTGACCTGAGGGGTTATTGCTTCACGAGATGAAAAGGAGACCTGATTTCCAGGGCTCGCTCCCCCTGAATTGTGCCTGACTCGTGGGTGTGTCACTCAACACAACCTGTGAAGCTCCCTATTCGCTCCTTGGCATGGGAGAAAGATTTCCCTGTCATCGCTCCCAAGTTCACAGGCCGTCTCTGAAACGTGCCCCTCCTGTCCGCTTGTACTGTCCCACCACTAGTCCAACCCTTGTTCTAAGCTGATGGTCTCCTGCCCCCTGTGCTATCTACTCCTTCCTTGTAACTGCAGCACAAAACGAGCTTCTACAGTACAAATCTGGTGTCACTCTTTCACTTATACCTTCGTTTGCTACGTAGGGTAAACTAAACTCCTTGGTTTGGCGTCTTTCTCGAACTGACCCTTACCTCTGCAGCCTCGTTTTTCACCACTCCTCACGTACACCCTGAATTCTAGCTATTTCCAAGCTATTTCCAGCTCTCCCTGACATGCAGTGATCTCTCACACGTCTCAGCCTCGGCAATTTAATTCAGCTCAAAAGCACCTCTGAATAACCTCCCCTGTGCCAATTAGTGATGTCAGGTAAGTAGGAGCGAGTTCTGGTCCTCAGCAAGTTCAGATTGTCATGGGAGGCGGTCAGGTAAGCAAAAGCAATGTCACAGTGCCCGGGACAAAGGGTCCGATGAATGTGGGCTCAACCAATGAGTTATGACCCAAAGGTGAGTCTGCTTGGACCTTCCACAGCCCCGTTCTTTGGGATTCATAATCCCTGAAGCTGAGGCTTACAACCAGGCCTTGTAACAGTGAGTTCAGGCTCTTTTCCTCTTTTCTAATTCCAAATACCTCTAACCCCCTTTCTCCTAGCAGATCCTCTCTCCCGGGCTCCTCGAAGGCAGGCTGTGTCCTCTGTGCTAGGTCACACGTCTTTTACAATCAGCTCAGCTGACACTATCTCAGGAAGTCTTCTCCCCTGAGACCGGATACGGCTCACACAAGTTCACACACACAGACGCCTGCGAGGTCTGGTGTCGATCCCCTTGCTGTGCCCAGAACACTTATCCTCTGTCTCTCACTGAGGCAGCGAAGTGAGGGGAGGCGTTCGACATTTATTGTTTATTTTTTTCACTATTTTATGAACACCTGAGTATAAAAGACCAATGCCTGGCTCAAAGCAAGGACGAAATGAATGACCGAGTGAATGACTGTGACATTCAAAGTTTCTGTGTCATCCTCTTCGGATATCGGCGATTTGGATGTCGGACCTGCACATGACATTTTGGGGGTGAGGTGGTCCACTGGTTCAGTTTTAGAGCAGGATCCCCACTCAGGGGGCCAGGCCAGAAGAGAAAAGACAGCAAGCATCTTATTTGAAGAAAGCCAACCTCAATTCATCTGAGGCCAGACAAAGCACTGCATCTCTTCAGAGCCCCAGGGACCCCCAGAATATCTGTCATCTCTCATTCCAGCCTCCTGAAGTCTGCCCCTCCCAGCCCATTAGAAATGCTAATCTCCAGCTTGGAGCTGGATTAAGCGACCCAGTGGGAGGGGGCAGACGTCTTCCAATCTTTATTAAGAGCCAAGGCTGTACTCCCTCTTGCCCAGCTGCCCCCAGAGGGGGGGAACCTGGGAATTCGTTATAGCCACTCTCATCAAGGCAGCCTCTACTGCTCAACACCGTATTAGGTGGAAGAAAGCATGGAGGGCCATTTCTGCCTCCCCCTCCCCACTTAATGCATCAGAGCCCATTTGTTTGATGTCAGAGTCTGCTGGAGCACAGACTGGGCAGTGGGCCTCAGAGCAATTTGGAGCCACAGCTGCGTCCCAACAGCCCAGCCCCCAACCCCTGCCCCCACCCCATCCTAGCCCTAGAACTCCCTGCTGGTCAGCCCCAGACGCCGCAGGCAGAGAACGTGGCTTTGTGTAGACCAGGGAATAGTCGGCCAGGGTCCACAAGCAGACTCAGCGCTAGCGTGGGTTGGACAGGAACTCGCTTTCCCACACGGAGCAAGATCAGGAATTCAGACCCCGGTGTCCTAAGGGAGAACACAGCAGGGGGTGCGCTGTGGCTGGAGGGCGGGCAGGTACTCCCCTCTGAAACAAACAAGATTCCTATATTTACCAGCACAGCGGAACCTCTGACGAGCCTGATCCGGGCAGGGAGTTTGCACTGGCAGCAGGAACGAGTCCTGTATGACAGAGCCTTCAGGAAAGGCTGGGACTCCAGGGCAGTGGGTGGCGGGGGCGGTGGGGGTGGGACAGACAGGAGCAGAAACAGGCAGGAGAAAGATTAGAGTAGCGGCTCTCACAGTACGGGCCCTAGACAGGTGGCACAGAATCACCTGAGGACGCTTAGAAATGCAAATTCTGGGGCCCCACCTGGGTCTGCTGTGTCAGAAACCGAAATCTGTGTTTTAACAAACCCTCCAGGTGATTCTGTCGCAGGCTGAAGCTTGGGGACTGCTAGATGTGAAGGACACACACGCTGAGAAGGCTGGGCACTCCGGGATGTGACCCTTCCCTGCGCCCCAAACTGTCAGGCAAGCCTGCCCGAATTGAGGGATTCGCTTCACGTGAGTGGATGTTCTATATAAACCAACAAAGTCAGCGAATTCTCCGTCCAGACGGATGCGGAGGCCACGGGAGGATCAGGAGCCGGAGAACACGCCCCCGAGAACTGAACTTTGTGGCAGAAACTCTGACTTTCCCAGACTGGAATTGGCAGGGAACTGAGGTCCAAGAGGCCAGAGGGCAGCAGATGGCATTTGGGTCCAAACACGTTTAGTGTCTTAAGAAGAAAAGGAGACCCTTGCCCTGCTGACGCCCGCTGAGCATCACTTTATGCACGTTATTATCTCTCTGGCCCTCCCGCGGGCCCCTTGAGGCAGGTGGCAGCTTTGTGTCCCGCTTCCCATGAGGAAACTGTGGCTCCAAATGGTCGAATCATTTGCCCAAGGTGAGTGACGGCCGGAACTAGCTGCCAGGTCTGTTTGGCCCTGAATCCTCAGCTTTCACTCTTGCGCTTGGGTGCGAGCGGGCATCTCTGCGGAGGACTAGCCCCGGCACCCGGGCTTCGGAGGCATCATGCCAGAGCAGCCCCTGCCAGCTCTGGCACCTGACCCAGCGACAGTTCACCCCTCACTACTCCGCTCCGCTGCAGCAGGCCGTGCAGGCTCCCGACGCCACCCCAAGGCAACCCAGAAGAGCCCCGGACGGGTCGTGGGTGCCCTGCTGCTCATGGTCACATGGCAAGGGGCAGCGAAGCCATAGGCGCTCGTTTTCTCCAAGTCTGCCTCGACTCCGAGAAGAGAGAGGCTCTGCAGATAGGTCAGGCACTGCGGTGGCCCCAGGCAAGCCACTTAACCCTCTTTGCCTCAGTTTCTTCATCTATAAAACAGGGACTGTACTTGCAGCTACCCCATGGAGTGTTACAAAAATCAAATCCTTTACAACGTGAGCAGTTCTAGGGACAGTACCTGATGCATAGTAAGCGCTAGAACATAATTTGTTAAATTTAAATAAATGAATGATTGCTTATGCATTCCCCTTCTGCCTACTAGAATGTTCTCCCTGGCCTCTTCCTTCAAGAGTCCTCCCCATCCTTCCAGGAAGGCTCAAATCTCACCTTTCATAGCCACCTTGGCACAGAGGCTGTCTACCTACGAGCTTCTCTTGTCCTTTCCATTCCCCCCACCCCTTGGCCTTCAGCATAAGCTCCCAGCTTGTCTCTTCTTTGCCTGACCCGTCGACAGACCTCTGGACCGGTACCTCATATGTCTTGTACCTTTGGGGCACCCAGCACTGTGCCTCTGGCACTGAGTTATCCACTGATCTTTGAGACTTAGTGGTCTCCTCAGGGCAAGCAGGCCCCGCTTGTATTCAGGCTGCCCGCATGACTGTATTTACTGCCCAGCGAGTAGTTCAGTCTGTGTGGTATTGATTTTAGGTAGGGGTGAGGGGAGAGGCAGTATTTGTCTTCCTAAAAGCAAATTTACCAGGTTCCAAGTGGCTGGATGTAAGGGTGATGAGTACTGAGAGCTAGAGGTTCGTTCTACAGCCCCATTAATTAACTTTCCCAAAGTCCCCTAAGTGCTCTTGTAACTCTTTCAAGCTTAGGAACCCACTTTCATTTATCGGAAAGGACTGTCCATATTTCACCTTCCTTCCTCCTGTCCCTTCTAGCGCCAGCCTAGCTGTTAGGACATAGCACACCCCTCTACCCACATGGCAGAGGAGAATAAAGCTAGACGACTGGAAGGCCTGGGTTAGTCCCAAGAAAGGACCACAAGGCAGGACTCAGCCAGTGTCTCCTCCAGGAGCTCTCACAACCCCGGTCTAGACGGACTTGGGTGTAGTAACCTCCCTCGGGTTATTTTCCCTGAGACTTAGGAGCCCAGCTCCCACACTTACACGAGAGACGCCACCTCCTCCAGGCTGCAGGCATGAGTCTCACGCTGACAGCACCTCTCCCTCGGGGAAAGGGCGTTTGGTAGAACTCATCATCAATTCCACCAGCGCTGAGGTCCAGAGGGGCTAGAACGGGCCACCCTTCTCCCTGCCAAGGCCCCGCAAAGACCTCCATGAGAACACAAAACAGAGCCCTTGCCCGTGAACCACGTCGGCAGCCTCCCGAGTGTTCCTCAGGGCTGTGCCCTGCCGTGGCCGGGGAAGCCGGGCTCGCGGGCTAACTGCAGGGAGAGTGTGCAAGGCCGTCGGGGCAGTCCCGTCGGCAGGGTCCTCGCAGAGCCCTTCTCAGGAACCTGTGCGGGGTCAGAGGCACGGGACACCAGGCCCCAGTGAGCCCTGGTCCACGCACCAAACGTTGCATCCCAGACGGCGGCACCCCCAGCCAATGCCACTCTCCCTTCCACATCAGCTAATGCCTCCTTGGAAAAGCAAGCTCGGGTTTCAAACAGCAGCCAACCAGACTACGTCTGAAAGGGCTGAGGGGTTTTCTAGGGAGAAAAGGTGCACCTGCAAATGTGCTCGACCTAGCCAGATAGAAACCGTTGGAGATTTTCCGCTGCCCTAGACCCTCAGGGGCCCCCCAGTCTCCCAGGAAGGCAGAAAGGAGCAGTGCTGGGTGCGGGGGAGGCGGGGGCAAGAAGAGATGATATGGTAATTCTCAGGAATCTCATCCTGTCCTAAAGTGAAGAATATGTAAGTATAACTTGAGTTTCCATGAGCAGGCAGACCCCAGACGGGCAGAGCGTCCGCATCCTCTCCCCCCCTCTTCTCGGCACTGACATCCGCCTCTTTCCATTTCCGATTCTCCAGGCCTCCTTCAGAGCTGTCAGGTGCACTCTCAGGGGTCCATCAGTAGCTTTTAAAGGAGCCCCCGGCTTTCATCCTATTAGTGAGCCAGGGAGTAATTACGACTTCATTAGCCAAATAAGTTCTTGGTTCAGAGACTTCCCCCCACAAAACAAAACACACACCCGCTTCCCTCCATCTGAAGTCTGTCCCCTGGGGCATCAGCTAACAATGCAGCGGGGCTCCAGGGCAATAGGAAGGGGGAAGAAGCCAGGGATGGCTAGCCAAGGGGGGAGGCCCACAGCCCCCCTCCTCCGCAGCGCATCTGTCGGCTGCCTGGCCTCCGGAGAGATTTTTGACAGGGAGAGGGATGGCACTCCAGCAAATGAGAGCCGTGACCCCTGGCATCTGTCTGCTGCCCCTCGCCCTCTGGCCCTGCTTGCTCTTCCCCTCACTGGCTGGTCATCAGTGGATGGCCAGTTCACTTCCCCAGATGGATGGAGCCACCTTCCCCTCTGGGGCACTCTCTGGCAAATGCCCAGGGTCCTCCAGATGTCCCCGACTCCCCTTCCCCCATCTCCCAGCTAGACTTCAGCTACTGCAGCTCCAGGGGCAAGGAGGCAGAGGGTTTACCAAGGAAGGACAAAGCTGTGCCCTAGGACCATCTGGCTGGGGGACCTTTAGCCAGCCACGGCCACCAAACCAGGCAGGCGGGTCCCTGTCACCTGGGAGAGATTCCACCACTCCTGCCACTTACCTGGCATCCCACACTTCAGATTAGAAAGAGTTTGCTCTGGGCCTAAATTAGCTCTGCACTGCAATTAAAACCATCCGCCTCAGGAAATTGCTTACTGTCCTCTTTTCCTATTCTTGTAATAGGTTTTCGGGACACGGAGTCCAATCCTCCTGCTTCTACTTGGCTCTACCCTGAACCTCTCTTAGTCCCTGCCAGCCACACAGTGCAGCCTTTCCCGGGGCAGGCCAGGTGGGCAGCTCTGATGGGGACACACGGCTCCGGCCACGTCCACTGCCCTCCCTCCACCAGGAGAAGGTGCAGGCTCCCTGCAGGCCCTCAGACACATGCCTCTTTGTCCATGAAGCTTCAGAGAGAGCTGGCTGCTGCTTCTAGGGCCTTTGCAAATAACAGCTGGCGAATTCTCATTCCTGCTGAGGGCCCCTCTGCTTAGATCCTCAGCCGCAAGATACCATCTGCTGGGGCTGGACTCAGAGGCAGGAGGATGGATGAGATGACCTCCAGACAGCGCCGCCACTTACCAGGCTCCACTCTCTATACAGCCTGGCCCGGCCGTGGCCCTGACTCTAACCTGACCCCATGCTACCCCCAGGCCTCTGTCTCTGGCCTCCTTCCCCTCAACCTCAACCCGCAATCAGCCCAGGGGCCAGGCAGAAGGACCCCTGCTCCTTGCCCTTCAAGCAAAGGGAGTCCCCGGAAGCCAGCCCAGCTGTACACACTGTGCCCCTGCTTGTGTTCCCTGAAAGCAACTGTCCTTTTGTTAATTCTGCAATTTCCCAAAGTGCCAGGAGCATCTCATCTGACAGTCACAGCATCTGTTCCTCTCACTCACCAGAAGGTCGGGTGGGAGCAGTGCCAGCCCCTTCCCTGAGGCTGCCCCTGCCTTACGCTCCCTCTCCCCCAGTTTGAGTACCCTGCTCACCTGGCCCCCTGGGAGCACGTCCAGGGCCTCTCTGCATCCCTGTTCCCTGGCACCCCCATGACCATGATTGGCAGCCTTGATTGCTATCTCCCTTCTGGGACCAAGCTCACTTGCCTGGACAGATGGGCACCTGTCCTCTTCCCCAGAGGACAACTGGAAAAGAGGTTATTCCTTCATTCATGCCCTGCCCAGGGCCCCTAATAGGTATAGGAGCCTCAGGAAGCCAAGGAAAGAGGAAGCCTCATGCCTGGTGATCCCCGTTGCCTTCTCTACATACACACGGTCTTTGGGCTCCTAGTTCTAAAGCAGTGAAAGTTCTGGCTGATTCGGGCTTGGCCCTGTCCTGAGCTTCCGCACAGGGCTTCTCAACCTCAGCCCTACTGACATTTGGAGCTGGGTAATTCCCAGGTGTGGGGCTGCCCTATGCATTAGAGGATGTCTAGCAGCACCCCTGATCTCTACCCACCTGGTGCTAGTCACACACGTGAGGACCAAAGATGTCTTCTGATATCGCCAAGTGTCCCCTGGTTGGGAACCACTGAACTAAGGCAAAAAAAGAAACCTGACACCCGAGTGTCAGTGATTGACAATCCCTGCCCCGACATTTCTGATTCTCGGGCTCCAGGTGACAAAGGGATGGCTGAGTGAGGGGCTGGCAAACATTTTTGTGAAGGGCCAGATGGTAAACATTTTCAGCGTTGCAGACCATACAGTCTCTGCCGGGACTTCTCAGCTGCCGATGTCGCATGAAAGCGGCCAGACAGTACATAAATGAACAAGCGTGGCTGTGCTCCAATAAATCTTTATTTATGAACATCATAATTTGAATTTCATATTATTTTCATATGTCAAGAAGCATTTTTCTTTTTCTCTGTTCTCCAACCCTTTAAAAATGCATGCTTAGCACAGGGACCACAGCCCTGGCTTCAAGGATCTCAGAGGGATCAGACAGCAGGGCCCTTGAACAAAGCCAAGGGCAGAGGCTCAAGGTGTGAATGGGGTCCTGCTCCCCTGAGGAAATGGGGGAACAAATCACCCCAGTTCCCGTTGGTCCAAAAACTCTGCTACTCTTTTTAGTGGGGTGGGCCCACTGACCTCAGCAGGACCGACCACATAATTTGCAGTGCCTGATGTAGAAGGAGATGCTGGCTCCCTGCTCCAAAAGGTATTAATAATCCCAACAGCAACAGAAGAGCATTAAACCGAGAGAGGGACCTTCTGAGCACAGACCCTGTGAGTGACTACGCAGGCTGCACACTCACAAAGCCGGCCCTAGACTTCAGGCTTTGCCCAGGAAAGCCTGCACCCAGCTCACGGGGGACTGGCACATCAGCCTGGTTCTCTGACCTGGGGGGACAGCGGTTTGTCACCCAGGCCCCTAGGCTGGGCTGCCACGTGTGATTGTGCCCTGCATAGTGACCTCTGGCTGAGGTGGTAAACGGAGGGTTAAAGGTAGCCTTGCTCCCCTTGCCAAGCCCTGTGTGATGTCACACTTGCTGGGGGAATTTGCACTAAATGGGCTGGTGATGGCCCTGCCTCCAGGACACTCAGGATGGGGAAAGAAGTAGCCAACTCTGCCCCAATATGGTCTCCTCTCCCCACATCTGAATCCCCAGAGAGGATCAGATGACCTAGTCATCCATTCATTTAACAAATGTATGCGGAACACCAGCCACTGTGAGGAGGGAGCAAATACATAAGATGCGGGGTGAAGACACCCCGTCGCCGTACAAATCAGTAAGAGCATAAAAGAACAAGGGCACTGGAGAGGGCCACCTCGTGCCTAAAAGAGAGTCAGGGCAGGTTAGGTTTCCTGGACAGGTGCTAGCTGGGCCAATTCTTGAGAGCAAGGAGGATTTAGCCCGGTATATGTAGGGAGAAAGGTGCATATTCTACACAAGGAACAGCCCTTAGAGAGTGAAATGAGAGAGCCCAGCCCTTCCAGGTCAACATGGCTGGAGTAAGTTGAGGAAAGGAAAAAGAAGACAGAGCTAAAGAAGGGGCCAGACGACAATGACAATGAGACCTGTGTCACAGGAAGGACCTGGCATCAACCTGGAGGCAAAGGAAGCAGAAGAAATTTTAGCAGGAGAGTGACACGATCTGATTTGCTTTTTAGGTAGCTGGCTCTCACTGAGGCCTTCAGGGTGAGGGGAGGGGGTGAGCCTGGTAGGACAGATGGCCAGTTTTCAGGCGAAAACTGGTGAAGGTCAGAGCTAAAACTGTGGGCGAGAAGCTTGAGGCCATGCCTAGGAGAGGCCTTTGGGCGGCAGAGGGGTAGGACTGAGCCACTAGCAGGACACAGGGGTGGAGGTGAGGGAGGGAAGAGTCACAGAGAATGGGAAGGTCTAGAAGGTGTCATTCATGAGCCAACGTAGCAGTGGAAGGCAGAGAGGAGGCTGTCGGGGGATTTCTCCTGAAAGACGGAACCAGTAGGATGCATGTGTGTGTGTTACACACTTATTACACGTGTGGGTTACACACACACACACACACACACACACGCACACACGCACACACACACTACTTATTTCAAGGAATCAGCTTGCACAACTGTGGGGGCCGGCAATTCGTTTTCTGCAGGGCGAGTCAGCAGGCTGGGAACTGGGTAAGAGCTACTGCTGCAGTTGGAGGGCAGAATTTCTTCTTCCTCAGGAAACCTCAGCTGATTGGAGGAGGAGACCCGTCCACGTTACGGAAGGAAATCTCCGAGTCGCCTGGTGGTCGACGCCAGCCACGTCACATCTGCAAAAGACCTTCACAGCAGCGCCTGCCTAATTCAGGGTTTGATTAAATAACTGGGACCCGAAGCCCAGCCAAACTGACACCAAAGCTGACCTGGGGCTGGGGGTGGTGCCACGCAGGGATGTGAGAAGTCCACGGGCATCCAAGTGAAGACATGTGGCTGGCCCATGCAGGCCTGAGCCCTGGGCTCAAGGACACTGCCAGGTCCTCCTCGCCTCTCCTCAGGCCATGCCTGACTAGCCGGCCCCCTGTGCATTCTGCTGCCCCAAAGGAGACCCGCCGAAGCACACGTCTCAGCCTGTCTCTTGCGTGCTCAGACCCCTCCAACAGTCCCCCTGCCCTCCGATGAGGCCTCTGCAGGGCTCCTAAAGCTCTCTGCGAACTGGCCTGACCCCATGCCCCAGCCTCACAGCTTCCTCGCACTTCCAGTTCCAGACGTGCTCACTGACTCCTGCCCAGTCTCGCCGTGTTCAGCCACCCTGCTCCCTTGGCACACAAGCTGTTGCTTCTTCCTGGGACCAGGCCCTCCTTACCTCTTCCCGGCCCACGCCACTTACATTCCCGGCCCATGGTCTACTTGAGGAGCTCAGTCTTCTTTCAGGACTCAATTAAAATGTTTTCTGTTTCTGAGCCTCACAAGGCCAAGGCATGATGGTCTGTGCACAGGCGGGTTACAGCACTTACCTGACTGATGACTTTTACCTGTCATTCCACCATTACGCCGTGATCTCTTCAAGAGTCCAGACCTTGGCTCATTCTCCTCAGTGTCCCAGCACTTAGTCCAGCACTTGGTACAATGTTTGCTTTTTGGATAGATGGATGGATGGATGGATGGATGGATGGATGGATGGATGGATGGATGGATGGATGGAAGGATGGATGGATGGATGGATGGATGAATAAGTGGATGATACAACAATTTTCTAGCAATTTCTGGCTGTCATTACTTGAGAACTTTTTTGATCCAGGCATTGTGCTAGGAGTTCTAAGTCCTAAATCACCCCAGATTCTCAGTTGCAGGCAGCAGAAGCAGACTTTGGCCACCATTAGCAGAAAAGGACTTCGCCAGAAGGCTATCAGGTGAACTGCAGACCCAGTGGGATGGCTAAAGAAGCCGACTTCGAAGTGGGCAGAAACAGAGGGAGACTGGCCAGCAGAGACCTGTGGAGGTTACACCCCAGGATCGGCCTGATCAGGACGTCATGGTTGGCATCGTCCACCCTGGACACTCCCTCCAGGGGAGCCAGAACCTACAGATTCCCACTGTCCTGCCCACTGCTGTTCCTCACCTCATCTGGCTCACACAGCCCTTTGAGGCAGAATCTCACCTCCATTTTACAAGAGAGGACTCAAGGCTCAGAGAAGCCTGAGGCCACAGGGTCCGTCAGTACAGGGGGTGGAATGAGAATCTAACTCGGAAGCCAATCGCCTTCTATCCCGCTCCTCCCTCTGGGGGCACCACTAACTGTTCTTACGGAAACGCTGCTTCCTGGGTATCCCGGCAGCCAGGAAACTCTAATGTGCTCGTTTTTCTGTAACTATACATTTTGGGTGTTTTGGGCCCTGACGAATATAAAGATGGCAAAGTTGGCACAGGAAGGCTGAGTAATCAGAGAGAGGTCTGTGCACTGCCGTGGGCTGACTGAGGCTGCTTCCAAGAGGTTATACATCAGACATGCAAGGAAAACAGGGGTCTGGCCCGAGGCTCCGGGAGGCCAGTGGAATCTGCCCAAGGATTTTCAGTGTCTTCACCCCACGCTTCCTGCTCCCGTGTTCTGTAGCTGCCATTAGTCACCTTCAGCAGGCTCAGTAAAGAGCACTCAGAAGCCACGGCTCTGTAACCCAGCCCACGTCCAGGGTCGCAGCTGCTCCCAACCAGGACCAAAAGATGCCCCTACGAGGGACATCCTTCTCAGACCCAGATACCCCAGTGGAGCTGAGGGCGGAGCTCTGGGCAGGGGGCCCAAGCACTCAAGCCTAGTGCCCACCCTACCTCTAAGCTCTGTGACCTTAGCCCAATCACATTCGACCTTCCTGGGCTTCCATTTCCCTATGACTCAACTTCCCTCCACTGTCTCTGACCCCCACCCTCCCACCTCCCACACTGGCCAAAGCGTTTCATAAAAAGGAACTCAGGGTTCTTTGAGCTCTTTGGAGAAACCACATAAATGCAAGGCATTATTAGCATCATTACTATTAAATATTAATAACGACATTAGCATTGACTATTATAAGCCTGAAAAAGAAGCTCCAAGAGCCCTGGATGGAAATGACTAAGAGAATAATTAGGCCCCTCCAGGCCACAGACCCCTCTAGGCCCTCGAGTGAAATTAGGAAGGCAAATGCAGACAGAGTGTCGAGATTTCCCTTCCAGCATCCCCTGCTCATTCAACTTGGCTTCTCCTGGCCCCGCACATCCCCTACATCCTCTGCCAGGACTGCATTCCCATCTCCACTCCATCTGCCCAGGCCCAATTCAAAATGCGCCCCCCAGCTCCCACCGAAACCCTTACTCACTCCCTCGCTCCCTCTCTACTCACCACCTGAATTGTTGCAGCAGTTATTCTCCTCCACCCATTCACCCAGTCGACAAATATGTATCGAGTCTCTACTGTGCACCAGGCATTGTGCTAAAAAGGGGAGGGCTGGGAAAACAGAGACATGAATGAGATAATTCCTTCCTTCGGAGGCCGCACAGGGAATAGCCACGGGTATTTTATATGATGCTTGGCTACATGCTCAAACCATCCTAAGTAGGAATAGGATTATTCCCATTTTGCTGATGAGGCAATGGATTCCCTCATCACTTAAGTGTGCTTCAGTGACCTGCCCAGTGTCATCCAGCTAGAAGTGACAGAGCTGAGACAGAGTCCAGTTCTCTTAATGGCAAATCGGGGGCCACCCCAACCATCACAGCAGAGAAGGACTCGGCAGCAGGGCCCAGTCTCACAGGCTCTCGTCTTTGCGTTTTCGATGAGGAAGCTGAGTCCCAAAAAGTCTTGAGGGAAGTACTGACGTTTGTTGAGCACCTACTCTGTGCTTGGCACCATGCTAGATATTTTACGTGTAATTCAATGCTCACATCAACTCAGTGAGGTCTGTGTCTTAATCTCCATTTTCCAGATGAGGAATCTGGGGCTTCGAGGAGGTAAGTGGCTCGCCAGGGCCACACAGCCCATAAGCAGCAGAACTGTGAGTCAGGCTGGTCTGAGCTCGGAGCTTCACCTAACCCGCTTGGTCACTCTTCCCCGAAGCTGCAGATGGGCAGTCCTGTACCACTATCAGGCAGCTTCAGGAAGATTGCGGGCACTTTGAAGACAGGCCACATTCTACGCTCTTGAATCACCCACTCTTCCAGGCAGAAAAGCTGTTTCATGAACACCTGGTCTCCCGGGTGCTCTGGTAAAGGGGCTAAATGAAACCAGAGCCCAAGATGCTGGTGGCTGGAGAGGCCAGGAAAGGAGATATATGAGGCTGGAACGGCTAAGGAAGGAGATCATCATGGTCAGAGCCCTGGGGCCCTAGAAGGTCTCAGGTCCTCCCCACCGTCCCCTGGGGCTGGGCCCTGAAGCTCCTCCTGGACCATTTAGGAACCCGTTGGACTCCTTTGCTATTGATCTTCTGGGGCTGCTAGAGGAAAAAGCAGATGGTCTAGGAAGGGTTGCGTGGCCCTCAAGATGCCTTCTGGAGGCTCCTGCTCTAGAGTCGCCCCAGGTTTACAGGCAAATCAGTGGCCCATTCGATTAGGGGATCATCTCCACTGGCCCTTCTCTGCCTTGCTTGGGAGTCTGTAGGGATTCCACTTGGGGATGGGGTGCCCCTCTCCAGACAGCAGGGAGACAAATTGATTAGCCACAAAGAACAGATGTACACTTTATAGGATTCTGGGATCTGGCAGGTACCAAAACAAAGGAAACCATCCTGTCCACCTCTGTACCCACCCCAGAAGAGCAGGCAGCAGGCAGCTGGAGCACACAGCACCCCGGTTAACCCATGGATGCTGGAGCCAGACCAGCAGTCTCTGCTTCTCTACTTGTTTACTGCTTACTTTGAGGAAGGTCCTCAATCTCCCTGAGCATCATCTGTAACGTGAAAATCACACATTTCCCTTGCGTAGATAATTCAGATAAAGTCTTAGTACAGCTCCTGACACACTGGAGACACGCGAGTGATACTGATTATTAATAATTCACACACAATTACTAATGATATTATAAAATACTTTGGTCATTATCAAATTAATGGACACCACAATCAAAACTCAACCTGGACCCCTAAACACCCACTCCATTGTCTGGTCAGAAACAGGAGCACCTTAGAGGCTGGCCGTGAGGATCCCCTATAACTCCCAAAATGCATCTGTTCCAGGCTCAGGTAAGAGCTTCAGACAGGTGAAAAGGTGAAACTTTGGGAAATGTCTCCCACATCCAGGCCTAGACTTAATACATTCCTTTTCAGTTCATTTTCACTTCTCAACGCCGCAGCCCTGCCAGGGCCCACCTGGGGCGGAGCGCCTGCCTGGGACAGGGCTGCTGGCTTGCAGCGGGATCTGAGAGCATCTTTGATACCCAAGTTACCTATGCTAACAGGGGAGGAACCAGGCCCTCCCCAGGGACCCAGCTCCTGCCTCAAGGGCAGAACCCGCCTGAAAACAGAGTCACAAAGACAGCTGTCTCAGTCCAGGCAAACCCTGCAAGCATTCTAGACCCTTGGACCCTGAGCCGGCCAATTCCCTGACCAATCGGGCCCGCCCTCTCTCCTGGCAGCATTTTCTGCTTGGAGAGAAGCAGCCCTCTCTGCTGAGCTTGGGCTGACCTGGGTGACGTCAGAGGCCAGGGCTCACCTCAGCGGCTCGGAGCCAATGTGCCAGGAAGACAGACAGACAGACTGACAGACGAGGACAGCGTGGGCAGAAGCAGGAGAGAGAAGCCACCTGGGTTGGGCTTGCACAGGAGCATTGCAAGTTATTCAAGACACACTGTCAGCGTCGGACGTCTCTGTACCCGAAACAAAGGAGGCTGTACCCGGAGTTGGGAAAGCCCTTCGGAGGGAGGGAGCGGGAGGTTGGGGGGGGGCGGAGCAGAAGGTGGCGGAGGGTGGGGCAGGGGATTCGGCTCTGGAGGCTGGGACGCAGAACCTCCCCTGTGCCACCCACCGCTCCTCCTCCGGCCCAGTCTGCCCACTTGGCCCAGAGTGTCCAAGACCCCGCGCCCACCTCCACCCAGGAAGATAAGTCGTGGCACTCCAGGCTTGACGGGGATGGCTGTTTAAAACCCTGAGGCTGTCTGGCCCTGCCAGCTGTTTCGGCATCTGGACCACGCACTGGTCTTGCCTGTGTGAGCTGGACAGCAGGTGGACCAGAGGAGGTGAGACAGCAGTGACAGCCTGACGGGCCGGCTGCTGCTGCAGATGGCTCACCCTCTGCCTCCAGGCTCCAGCCTTTCTGCCCCCTTCCCCCACCCAGATGACAGGAGCAGAGCAGGAGAGAGCTCACCGACCTGGGTGAGCACCTGGAATCTCAGAGCCAGCAGCGAACTTGGCCATCTTTAACCCCCTCAGGACCCCAGTGAGGCCCAGAGGGGCCAGGGCACTGAGCCTAGCGCACAGCCAGTCAGTGGCAGAGCCCGGCCTGGGCTCCAGGCGCTCAGACCCACACTAGTGAGCTCTCCGTGAATCTCGCTACTAGTTGGTTAAAACAGGCTTGGATGCTAGGTACTGATGTGGAAGGGTGTCCACGATCTTTTATAGTTATAAAATAGCCCGCAAATCATGATATGTGCGCGATCCATTTCTACAAACCAACGCTAATAGCCGTGTGGTTACATACATGAAAATAGCAGACCCGGAGGCGTGTCACTCAGATTTGCTAAGGGACTTTTACCACCTATGTTTAAATTTCCTCTGACGTTTGCATATTTTGACAAAGAGCCACGTTACTTTTAGAAGGGAGGGAAACAATAAAGACGAACATGTGAGGTGGGCCACAAAGGCGCCCCCATTCCGTCTGCCCTGCACAGTGAGCTGGAGGCTTCTGGTTTGTATCCATCCCTTCCTCTAACGGGGGATTTCTGGAGAAACGAGGAGTTTGGGTCTAGGAGTCTACAGGGTTTGAAGAGCAGAGCCACTTTCTTTTCCCTATGCACCCCACCCCACCCCCCTGCAGCCCCTTCAGCTCTGGGCTGGGCGGGGATCCGGGGTGGTGGGGCGGCGGGCCAGACAGCGCCCGGGAGCTGAGCTGCCCATGCATTATGGAAGACACGGGCGCCCTGGCTCGCTCCCTAGTCCTTAAATGACAGCAAATGAGGTAAAGCCGGGAGGGTGGGGACGGGAAGGGGGTGGGAGGGGGGCAGAAGGAAGCCATCTCCAGGGCCCCTGAGCGCGTTGGCTGAGGACCGGAGCCAGCCAGTGAGCAGAGCCTGGAAGAGGGAGGAGCACATCTTGATGCAGAGATGCTGCAGTGGCTCCGGGCGTGCACACACACAAGCGCCCTCACCCGCCGCCGCCACCGCTGCCACCGCCGCACCAGGACAGCAGCGAGCGGCTGAGGGAGCAGGGGAGGACAGGGGGGCGGCCAGAGGGGCTGGCGGTCCGCGGACTCCTGCTCGCTGCCTCGGGCAGCGTCCACCTGCCCCAGCCAACACCTTCTTTCACCCCAGGTAGGTGCCAACTGCTTTTGTCTCCTCCCTCCCAGGGCTCCCAGGGGCTCCCAGGGCGCTGTTATGGGAAGCGGCTCAGAGCAGCACTGTCTTTGCAACTTGGGAGGGGCTGGGGCAGGGTGGGAACCCCAGCCAGTTGGGGGGACGGTCTGACTTCTCAGCCCAGAAGCACGGTGGCCACCGGAACTGGAGGTGCCCTCCGCCCTGTCTACGTGGGTGGCACCCTGCAGGGCCCTGGCAGGCTGAGCCTGGCCAGGAAGCTGGCCCCCCGTAGTGTGTCCAGGAATTCAAGCCGGACACCAGCTGACGACAGCAACTGCCTGCAGAGAGGGCAGCGCTAGGAAAGCGGCCCTGGGCCCCCTGTCCAGGACCAGACAGTCCCTGAGGCCAGGCCCTGGGCTCTGGCCTGCCCACAGATGTCCCTGAGTGGAAGGGAGCTGACTGACCCTGGATCAGCACTGCAGGGTGACCTCCCTGCAAAGTCTTGGTTCCACTCCACAGAGGGGGAAGTGGAGCACAAGTTTGGGCAAAGGATCGTCCAAGAGTAGGGACTTAGGGAGGAGAAACTGAGGCAAGTCACATTCCCAAGGGTGAGTGGCTAGGACCACAGGGGCTGGAGTTCCTTTTCCTCCCTTCCCCCTCCCCAATCTTATCTCTTCCTCAAGCCCCTCCCTTTCATCCTCACTGGTGAGAAAGATTTGCAGAAGTTTGGCTCTCTGGTCAGGAAAGGGTCCGAGGCTGGGGGGGAGGGGCACAGTTTAGGGGGTCTGGGAAAAGAGGGTCATCCTTCTCCCCAGCACATGGGGCTTACATAATGGACCAGAGAGTGGGAAGCAGCCCCAGCCCATGTCCAGAGCTGAATCCCATCACCTTCTCCAGGAGGGGTTGGTTCCAAGGTCTAGGAAGCAAGAAAGGGGGATGAGAGGAGACAGTGGAAGAGGAGTAGTCCTCGTGCTCCACGGGACAACGAGGGACCCTTCAGTCACAGACACTGGGGGCCGAGCCTGTGTCCCAGAGGGAAAATCCGTCCGTCAAGGTTGTTTAGAGGTTTGGGAATCCAGATAGACCAAGTTGGGCTGAGCTGTGAGTGCCCATGGCCCCAGCCCTGGAGAAGGGCTGGCATTCTAGCCCCACGTCTCCTGCCTTAACCCTCCCCCCTCGCCGGGTCCATCCTGCAACTGGTCAGACCCTACCACCCTTCCTTTCAGTTCGACTCCCCAAGGCCCCCAGACTCCCTCCCAAAGCCCAGCCAGCATCCTCTTCCTCTGCTCTGAGCAGCCCAATGTCCCCGTTTATCAGTTCCCTCCCGATCTCCTTCTGGGGCGATCTCAGTGTCCTCGCCCAGTCCTCTGGCCAGAGAGTCCCTCAGTCACTTAGCCACTCTGCCCCTCAGCTGCACTCAGAGGAACTAGATGAACCACTTGGGACCCAGGGCAGCAATGAGCGGGCCACCTGTGGGAGAAACGGGTGTGTGACCGGGGCTCCTGTGGGTGGGGCAGGGAGTCGGAGCCCTGATTCCTGGCAGTGGGAGGAGGGAGTTCCACCCTCAGAGACAGCAGCAGCCAAGCCTTCCCCAGGGCACCCGCCAGTTAACCCTCTCTAGCCAGGTTCCAGGGCCAAGTAAGCAAGGCCGAAGTTCTTCCTAATTTCCTGTGGGATCTACCCATAGTCCCCAGGCAACAAAAGGGAGGGGAGTGGGGGAGTCCCTGAGCCATGACATCAAAGGCACCAGGGTTCACCCGCCTTTCTAGTGTTCAGCCTGAGCAGTGAGGGAAGCACAGGGTCCCCTGCTCTCTCTCTCGCTGACTCTCCCTCATTCTCACTCATCCTTTCTCCCCACCTGACCACGCTCTCTCTCCCTTTACAACCCCTTCTCCAGTCTAACCCACACCTACATCATCCCCCTGCCAGATTTCACTTCTTATGTAACTCCATTCCAGCACCTTCTCTGCCAGCAGTTGTTCAAATAGAGACACGTGTGGGATGGACCTCTGAGGATTGTGTTCAACGGGATGGTTGCACATACTGTCTTTGCCGAGCCAAACTTATTCCTCCAGAGAAAGTACGCGGGAGGGGGAAGCAATTCATCTGGGGCAGTTTGGAGGGTGCACATCCTCCACCCCCACACCTAGAACGTCCTCAAGCCAAATGTTTGTGAGGAAGTGCATCTCAAAGACAATCCATGTGAGTGTGGGTGGCATTTGTAGTTTTGGAGGGATTTCTAGAGCAGAGGCAGGAAGTTGAGCAAGAGGTGGTTGATACTCAGGGAAGGAAGAACCAGAGCAAAGAGTATGCTAGTGAAGCAAGAGGGGTCGAAATTAGACTGTAGGAGGCACTTCCTCACCAGGAAGATGACCCTGAGGTGAGGCAATCTTTCCAATGACTCTAAGAGGCTGTGGAGAGCTGGAGTCAGGCCGGAGGTTAGAAATAGTCCTGCCTGGAGGGGGAGGTTAGGCTGGTCACCCTATAAATTTCTTCCAGGCTCAGGTTGTTCTCTTTCAAACAGTAACAGGCAGGGGTTACTAAGAATCCATAAGAAGACAGACATCCTTCTGAACCACCCTAACCTAGACCAACCCCCTCCACCCCGCAGGGCTTCCCTAACCTGAAACATGGGAGTTTCTGCGGGCCCTGTGCCCTGGTGGTAATCATCCCGGAGTGAAGAGGTCCCTCCTTGGGTTTAATGAGCTCTCTTGCTACAAAATGAGCCTATGTTTTCTGTTTACCCAAAGAGGATGCAAACAAAAGCAAAGGTATGTGGTATTCGCCTTCCAAACTGAATACACGGCATCCTAGGACATGTACAACCCAAGAATGCCTCAGTGCCCTTCTCATCTAATGAGCCTCCCCCCCCACCCCCACACTCACACTCACCCCTCCATCCCCACAGGGCACCTGTCCAGATGAGATCTGCTGGGTCTTCTCCAGCCTCAGCCCACATACTTCCAATGCCTGCCAGCCTCACACACCAAGAGGCTGCTAGCCAGACCCTGTGTCCGGCTGAAAGGCAGCCTTCTTATGATGCATCCAAGAGGGACAGTTGACTCGGAGCCCAGAGCGGAAACTAGCCGGAGGGGAGGAGCAGGTTGAAACCCACCCCCACCAGGCTTGCGGTGGGGGGTCGTCTCCTCTCTGCAGAGATGAGGGGACATGCAAAATTCCTTTAGCATTTTTTTTCCTGATTTGGTTCTTCAGAACCAAATTTAAACAATTATTCTTACTCCTGACATCTTGAAAATGGACCTTCCTTCCAAGGAACTCGCTCATTCTGCTCCATACCACACACAGAGCAGGCGGGGAGTAAGAGACCTGGGATCCCAGTGTGCCCCTTATCCCAGCTCCTCCCAGGAGGATGCAAGGCTCTCTCCACTGTCCACTTCCCACTTTGCTCGTCTCTCCAGCAGAGAGGGCAGGGGCAGAAGGGCCAGAGACTCCAGGCTGCAGATCAAGGGTCAGACTCCCTCAGGCTCCAGGCTGAAAACTCACAAAAACCATGAGTCTGGGGGTCACAGCTCTACCCAGAGCGCACAGCTGTGCCAGGGCTGGGGCCTCAGGGAACCAGCTGCCGATACAAAGAGGCTACAGAAAAAAATTGGGGCCAGGGAGGGAAGGAGCACACAGAGGGGGCTGAGTAGAAACTTAGCTACACAGCTCCCCTGTCCCCATCTAGTCCCTGTCCCCATGCAAGACAGCAGAGGTCCCCATCCCACCCGAATCTGCCCTCAGGACCTCCTCAAGCTCAGGGCACCAGGCTTTCTCACTCAAGGTCTCTCAACCACAGTCCTCTTCCTACCAGTGGCCCCAGCAAGCCACCACAGACCCCTGTCCTCCCAGAGGGGCATGGGGTCATTCAGACCTTCCTAGAGGACACTGATCCTGTCTCAGGAGGCAATCCCTTTCATAGGCAAAATCCCCCTCCCATCTTAGATCCCTGCAAGGCAGGAGGTTGGGGTGGTTGAGGAGGAGCAGCTGCTTGGGAGCGCCCAGGTGCGTCTGCTAGCCACGTGCTCTCCAGAACACATGGTGTCTGGTGTGACTGTGTGTCCGTGTGCCCTCATCTGGGGTGGTGTGCTTACTGGGGCTTGCCCGGGCCCACTGCGCCTGTGGGGCATAAGAGGAGGAAGCACCTGCCCAGGGAGATGGTGGGAATCTGTCAGTATCCTAAACACGTGTGAGTGCAGCCCGAATGTCATGACTGTAGAAATAAGCCTGACTCACAGCCAAGCAGTGTCTGTGGACACGTGTCTGTGTCCCTCCGTGTGCCAAGGCCTACGGGCAAGGCCTGGGAGGCTTCTCAGCGAGACCCGATCTTTCCCAAGCACGTACTGTGGGCCCAGAATGGTGCTGACCTCATAAGGGTCCTTTAAGGTGGCTGCTACCCTCCCCATGCCCATTTTGCGGATGGAAGACTGAGGCTCAGAGACGTTAAGTAACGAGTGTAATAACAGGCCGGCGGCTGAGAGGCGGCCCTGTTAGCCCGTGTGCTGTGCTGCAGGATGGAAAAAGGTGGGGACCTGAGAAGCTCTGGCGGCCCTGGCCGGCTCACCCTGTCACCTAGTCTCTGCCCTCAGCTGGACTCCCACCTCCCCTCTTTCTCCTGCCCCCCATCCAAAAGCTGCCCTCGGTGCTCACATCTCCACCAGGGGCCAGCAGGGGACAGATTCAGGCCCAGGAACTGGGCGTCCCATTTCGGCAGTTTCTCTTTTTCCGACTGGCTTTGTGCAGGGGCCCTGGCCCAGCAAACCCTGTCGGGTGCTGGAGTCCAGCTCTCGGCCCTTCCTCCCCGGTCGTCACCCAGGCCCTTTGTTTCCTGAGCCCAGCAATTCAGCCAGCATCCCCGGGAGCCTCTGAACCCCCAAGCAGCCTGCGCCCCCATGTGTTGGTGCCTCACAAGACCAGCCCCCGTCGGTGACAGCCCGTGCCCGCCTGTGCCAGCCTGTGCCTGCACCCCTGTCCGTGACCAGCTGGCCCGGCCCAGGCGTGGCTGGCTCAAGGCTCGCGCGGCCCGCTCTGGGCCTGGCATAGCTCCACTCTGGCCTCGCTCCTGACAGAAAGGCCTCCTCCGCCCTGAGCTTTCGAGAATGTGTCATAGGCCAAATGGCGTGAGGAGATGACTGGCCCATGCAGCTCATGAGCACATCCTCGGTGGCACTCAGTCGGTCAGGGAGCTCCATACGGGCGGTTTGTTACCATCTCCCCAGTCCGTAGGACAGCGCCTGGCGCCCAGTAATAGATACGGCAATGGAATGGCTGCAAGGCAGGGCTAGGTGACAGCTGCCTCACCTTCTCCAACCTGTGTGTGTGTGTCTGTGTGTGCGTGTGTGTGTGTGTGTGTGTGTGTGCTCACACAAGGCTTTGGCACACAGTGGGGCTCAGTGTACATCTGATCCAGCCGACTCTAGTGCTCCTCGAGGGTAACTCCAGGTGCTCCACCACCCCAGCACCCCAACCCCTCCCCGACCCGTGTCCCCTTTGAGGCTGCAGCTCTGGTCCCCTGAGATGCCCAGGGCCCTTGAGCCCAGTGGTGACGGATAAAGGTCTGGGTTAAGTTGAAGTTTAGGAGTGAAACTGGATTATCCACGAAATATAGTAATTGCCCATGGTAAGTGAGAAAACAGAAAATTCTGACCACTCTGGGGTGGAGGAGAGTGATCCAGAATGCAGGGCTCCTGGTGGGTAGCGGAAACAAAGCAGGGGCCGGGTGTTTGTGCCCCGCCTCATGCAGGGACACACACACACACACACACACACACACCCACGGGCACACACAACAAAGGCCAGACATACCCATCACAGACGCACACAGACACGTGCACGTGCAGCGACACAAAGACCAGACCGCGCATACACACGGGGACATAGAGACAAGACACACAGATGCACACACTCATCACATCGGTGCGCACACTCACGCTCACCCTGCCCGCTCTCTCTGCCCGAGTCTGCAGCCCCGCCCACCGGGCCTCTGTCCCCGCTGCGCCCTGGCGCACTCAGGACAAGAGCCTAGAGCCCCATCTCCCCCACCCCCGTCGGGCCCCCCTCGCTGAGCTCCCAGGACCGGCGGGCAGACGGGCAGACGGCTGAGGGCAGCGCCCTCGCGTGCCAGACTCGGGGGTGCGGCCCTCCAGCGCCAAGGGGGGACTTTCAGACCTTCTGGAGCCGCGGGACCCTTCGTTTAAAGGGGACCCTGTAGGGAAGTCCAGGAGACAAGCGCGATGTGAGTGGAGCTGCTCTGGCCGGTGTGGGGAAGGGGCAGGGGTCCTCTCCCCGCGCATTCACCACTGTGACCCCGAGACGCCCCCCGGGGCACGCCAGGCCCCGCGAACACTCAGCAGCTCCGCAAAGCCGGCGCGGCCTCTGCTGCGCACGTGGGGAAACCGAGGCTCCGGCCTGTTGGGGACGAGGCGGGGCGCGGCCGGAGCCCGGGACAGTTCCGAGCCCCAGCGCGG